>CM045996.1:55195011-56456677 GCA_025175895.1 Wurfbainia villosa | reverse complement strand
CTGGAAGGAGGCTCAGAGGCGAGGTGCGCTCGACCAGTGCCTTGACTGGAGTATGTGACTGGCGCTTCGACTGCTTTCAACATAGGTATGAAGACGGCAACACAGAAGCAAGGTGGCTCGACTGGTGCCTCGACTAGGGTCCCAGTCGAGGCGGCGCCTCGACTGGCGAGGCGACCATTACACTTGGAAAGCCTTGACGCAGGTCTATAAGAAGGGGCTTTTAGGGCTTCTTCAAAAACGGTTCTTGAGCGATTATTTTGAAGGTTTTAGGGGTGATTTGAATGAAGGTGCTACTGCATTTTAGGGCCTTCAAAGTCATCCCAAAGCGATCTACTAGCAAGCATTCAAAAGCCCTAAATCTATAATATCTATTCATTTTCTTTTGTATTTGTTGTATTTGCTTGTTTTATTCTATCCTTATTTTTGTAAGAGCCTTGTGAGAGGTTCCTTCACCTCTAGTGTGTTCACCAAGAAGAAGAAGTGATATAGTGGTGGTGTGCATCACTAGAGTCCGCTAGGGCTTGCCCGTGGAGTAGGAACTAGGGTTCCGAACCACGTAAAATCCTCGTGTTGTGTTTGCTATGTATTTTGTATGTGTATCTGTATTTGTATTTGTGTTTCCGTTGTGCACTAACAATTGTAGACAAGCATGGCGATTGAAATCCATCAAGCGAACGAAATCAATGCGAAAAGCTATTCACCCCCCCCCCCTCTAGCGACGACAACAATCCTAACAAGTGGTATCAGAGCAAGGTCGCTCTTCAAGGCTTAACAACCAAGGGAGCATGCTAGAGGGAAGAAGGAAGATGGAGGAGCCAAATTTTGATTTGGGATGGGACATCAATGTGCCTCCTCCATATGAACTCTATGGAGTTAAAGAATTCGATCAATGGAAGGTAAGGATGGAACATTTTCTAATGTGTGAAATAGAAAATTGGTTTATTTTGATGCAAGGAGTTGAAGTTCCTATGGACAAGAAGGGAAGATTACTCAAGAAAAAGAAATGGACAAAAGAGCAACTAGAACAATTCGAAAGAAATGATAAGGTAACACAATTTTTATTAAATTTGTTACCTAATCAGGTTGTGTCTAGATTAGATGAGTTTAGGGATGCTAAGGAATTATGGAGCAAGGGAACTAAGCTTCATGAAGATTCCTCATCCACACAAATGGAGGAGCCTCAAGAAGAAGATAGTCCATCTTCGTCCCAAGCTCATGTAGACTCGGAGGTTGATAGATGTTCCGACGAAGACGTGGAAGAAATAGTCGAAGCCTCCACTTCAAGAATTGAGGGGGAGCCTAGATCTTCAACCTTGGAACAAGAACAAGAGGAGAAGCCCTCTACCTCTGAGAGAAATGAAGAAGAAGTCCAAAGTTCTCCAATCATTCAAGAAGGTAATTTAAATGTAATTGTTAAAGATAAAAGTCATATAATATGCTTTGAGTGTAGGGAAGTAGGGCACTATAAGAGTAAATATCCAAAAAGAGTCAAGAAGGCTCAACCGACACCAAGGGTCAAAGAAAAATCAAAGGAAGCCGGAGCCCAAATTCATAAGAGCAAGGAGCATATAGTATGCTTCAAGTACCACAAACGGGGACATTAGGGGGAGTCACCCACAGAAGGGCAAAGGAGAGAGTTCAAGTGTAGGGGGAGCTAAGGCAAACCCTAAGATAATTTTAAATAATTCTCTTCCTTTACGTAATGTTACAAAGCATGCTCATAACTTTAATGCACTTGCTATTCATCATGACAAAATGCATGTTAAAAATAGATTTTATTGTTTAGGTGCTAAGCATGTCAATTTAACTAAGGACAATGCTAGATCAACCTTACCTAAGGATAGGAAGGTAGAGAACAATAACCTAGGCATCAACCCTAAATGGATTAGACATATGCCTAGGAAGAAGAATATCTCAAGAGTCAATAAAAAATCAAAACTTGAGATATTAGAAGTTGAAAATCAAGCTTTGAGGTCAATGCTTGAAAAATTAGAAAAGACTCTTCAAAAGATGGAAAATATGATTAATGGGTCAAATGAATAAAACTTAGGCTATAGGAGGCAAGGTGCATCTAAGGACAAGCAAGGCTTGGGTCACAAGCTTAGATCCAAGGTAGATAAGCCTACCTACCATAGTGTTCCATATAGTTATGGAACAAGTTTTAAGTCTAGGAAAGCCAAGGTCACAAGGGAAGTCATCCCTAGAGTTGACCATGGTAAGTGTCTAGTGGCTAAGGTTTCAATGAAATCTAGGAAAGCCACTAACAAGGTTACAAGGGAAGCAATCCCTAGGGTTAACCTTGACAAGACCAACATGACCAAGGCTTCCAAGCCTAGGAAGGTCATAAGGAAGGTATTTAGGGAAGTTATCCCTAGTGAATACCTTGTTAACCGAAGGAGCTCCAATAGATATTGGGTTCCTAGGAGCGTGATCGATTCACGGTAAATGGATTAGGATGCGTCGACTTGAATTGGTGGGGTAGTTAATCTAACCATAGCTAAGTTGACACTTTAGGCTATTTCCAAGGTAATTGGATACTTTGGAAATAAGATTGAATCTTATATCCTAAAGGTTTTTAGGATGTGCCAATATAATTTTTGAAAGTTAAAAAAAAATTGATCAAATTGGCACAATTAGAGTTAAAGGTCATAGTGTGCCATTTTGGATTTTTGGCACACTAGGGAGATAAGTTGTTATATGACAAATATAGATTTAATCCTACAAATGGCAATTTGGGCTTAACAATTAGGTATTATATACCTTTATACTTTATTTTCCATGCTTTGATTGTCATATACATGTCATGATATCATATTTACTTTTTATCATATAAAATATCATGATCATGCTTAGGATTAATGTTTAATGTCATATATGTTTAAATTTCATTTATATGCCATAACATCATGATTATTGACACATGGTTAATTATACTATCATTTATGTCATAATCATCATTCATGTGTTAATAAAATTGAGTTAAGGACAATGACATGATTTGAAGTCCCATTTATAAGGGAATCAAATAGTGTTGCCTAGAAAATGTATGAGACCTTAGTATAGATATAACCAAAACCCACATCTCACATCAAATTGACCTGTGTGTGTATTGATACACTCTAGACACATGTGAGATGCTAGGAAATAAGTAAAGTTGAAGGTGCATAGATGTTGCATCTAGATGAACTCAAACTCATCTCAATCATAGGTATAAATCATGAGGAAAGCTAGTATACAAGTCATGTATACTTAGCCCATAGACCATGATTGAAATTAAGGTTTTGAAAATATTTAAAAATTATTTTGTAAAACCTTGGTGAAGCTTATCTTTTGATAGCAATCACCATTGAAAAGATTGAAACAAAGTTGGCTTAAAACATTGAAAGTTTCAATGTTTTTGAATCATTCTTTGAATTTAAAAGTTATTTTCATAGAAAACTATTTTTACCCAATAGTGTTTGGCAAAAGTAATGTGTGGTTGAAATTTCATGATTTTTTGAAATTTCTAGAATTATTTATGCATTTCTGAAGTTGGTCTAAAAATTCGATTTATGAAATTTCAGAAACCAGTCGAGGTGGCGCCTCGACTGGAGTTGCTTCCACTCGGCTAAAGCCTTTCTCAGTTAACTGTTAGCACTGTTTTGACTTATCAATGTTTGGTTAAGTCATTTGATCGTAACCCTAGGCTAGATAACTACTCCTACACCTCTAATGTGCTTAAATAAGCATTAAAATTGTTAGATTTTCATTGGAAATGAATGGGAGTACAAATCAAAATTTAATGGTTGTGAAAGTTCAAATCTAAACTTTTATCCTAATTTTCTAGTGTTTAAGGTTTCTATTGGCTTAGGAACTCTCCAAGGACATTGTTGGTGCAATGGTCTAGGGGGAGTAAGATTTTAGGGGGATAATTATCCATCTAGGCATGATGGATGATGGTTTATCACAAAAAGGGGGAAAATGGAAGTTTGATTTTCATCTAGTGATAGATCACTAAGAAGAATGAAGACATTCAAGATGAATGTTGACCAAGGAGGAGAAGGAAGAATCTCATTAGAAAATGAGACATTGAAAACCTTGGTGGACTTTTTGATGTGTGTCAAGAAGGGGGAGAAATGCAAGGGGGTTAAGTTAGGCTTTTAACTTAGGATACCCTAATATACACAAAACCCTTTAACTTAGGATACAAGGGGTTAAGTTAGGCTTTTAACTTAGGATACCCTAATATACACAAAACCCTTTAACTTAGGATACAAGGGGTTAAGTTAGGCTTTTAACTTAGGATACCCTAATATACACAAAACCCTTTAACTTAGGATACCCTAATATACACAAAGCCCCAAAAATTTCAAATTTTGAAATTCTAGATTGGGAACACTTCGTGATGCTTTGGCATAAGAAATGTCAAGCTGGGTTTATGGGATAACCTAACTTAACGGTATTATCAAACATCAAAAAGGGAGAGATTGTTGGTGCAATCGACCCAGGTCATGATTGACCAGACTTGAGTGGAACTCGAGTAGAGTTTTGATGTTCGACAATAGTTCACAATGTGATTTGACCACATGACTAGTGGATGGTATGGGATATCCAAGGTCATATGAGGAAGACTATTGGAGAAGTCCAAGTTTGGTGACTTGGCAAGGAGAAGTCCAAGTATGGATACTTGGCAAGGGAAAATCCAAGTTGGTCAAGGGAGACCGGACACTTGGTGATGGGAAGACCAACGGGGAGTTGGCGAGGAAAGTCCCAGCAGGTCTGGGAGACCGTGCTTGGCAAATGAAGTCTCGAACGGGGAGTCTTGGCAGTGAAGTCTCAGACGAGGAGTCTTGGAAGTGAAGTCCCAGAGGCGTGGCCTCTTGGTAGTGAAGTCCCAGACGAGGAGTCTTGGAAAGGGAAGACACGACTGATCAGGGAGATCGAGCTTGGCAAATGTAGACCCGAGAGCATGATGATAGTCGATGGAAGCACTAGAAGGCTAGCGCAAGGATGAAGAGTCGCGGACTCGAGGGATCCGGGAGGTGTGAGGCTGATGGAAGTGGGTTGAAGGCTTAAGTCTAGGCTTAGGGTGAGTATCAAGTATGAAGGGATAATACTTGGGGTATTAAACCTCATTGTAAAGGTATAGCAGTCGACTGGTAGGTTGGATCAGTCGATTGAGCTTCATTTGTAGGCAAACAGAAGCAAGCTGGGCTCAACCAGCACCTCGACTAGAGGCTAGTCGAGGCGGTGCCTCGACTGACAAGGGATAGTCGAGCCGCGAGACAAAGAAGAGTCGAGACAGTGCTATGGAAGCACTCAACCAGCACCTCGACTGGAGTATCAGTCGAGGCGGAGACTCGACTGGAGGTGTCGACTGGTGCCTCGACCAGACCGTCTGGAAAGAGGCTCAGAGGCGAGGCACGCTCGACCAGCGCCTCAACTGAAGTCCAATCGAGGTGGCTCCTCGACTAGAGTATGCGACTAGCGCTTCGACTGCTTTCAACACAGGTATGAAGACGGCGGCACAGAAGCAAGGTGGCTCGACTGGCGCCTCAACTGGGGTCCCAACCGAGGTGGTGCCTCGACTGGTGAGGCGATCGTTGCGCTCGAAAAGCCTCGACGTAGGTTTATAAGAAGGGGCTTTTAGGGCTTCTTCAAAAATGGTTCTTGAGCGATTATTTTGGAGGTTTTAGGGGCGATTTGAAAGGAGGTGTTGCTACGTTTCAGGGCCTTCAAAGTCATCCCAAAGTGATCTACTAGCAAGCATTCAAAAGCCCTAAATTTGTAACATCTATTCATTTGCTTTTGTATTTGTTGTATTTGCTTGTTTTATTCTGTCCTTATTGTTGTAAGAGCCTTGTGAGAGGTTCCTCCACCTCCGGTGTATTCACCGAGAAGGAGAAGTGATATAGTGGCGGTGTGCATCACTAGAGTCCGCTAGGGCTCGCCTGTGGAGTAGGAACTAGGGTTCCGAACCACGTAAAATCCTCGTGTTGTGCTTGCTATGTGTTTTGTATGTGTATTTGTATTTGTGTTTCCGCTGCGCACTAACAATTGTAGACAAGCACGACGATTGAAATCCATCAAGCGAACGAAATCGACGTGAAAAGCTATTCACCCCCCCCCTCTAGCGACGCCAACGGTCCTAACACTTTCTTCTCCATTTCTATTTCTGGATGTGGAATACTTGGATGTTCCATGATGAGTGTTTTGCCAGGATGGACTAAAGTTTAAGTGTGGGGGAGAGGAGTAGCTCAGGGAAATTTAGTGTAAGCATAGGCAAGTCGTGCTTGATCACAATGAGCTAATCATGCTCTTTATCTTTTTAGCTGAGCTTGATGTTGGAGCATAGGAAAGTGCACTACATGTCGGAAAAAAAAGAGTTTGGAAAAAAAAAGAAAAAAAACTGAAAAAAAGTTGAAAAAAAAAAGAATAAACATTTGGGTGCCCATGAAATACAAAAAAAAAGTATTGTGAAAATTTTGACATGTTGTGCCATTTTTTTATTTATGTGTGATAGTCTTTTTGTGATAGACATCCCTTGTTGCAACCATTGAGAGATTTATTGTATTTTATGAGTGGATTTGTATTGAAGAATGTGACAAGGGTTGTTTACATGTTTATTGGATTGGAAGAAAAAAAATTTAGGGCAATGCTTTCTTGTACTCATCTATGTAACATTCCATTATTTCCATATCTTCCACTATTTTCTTTATCTCTTTGATTTCTTTGTTTTGCACTCACACCATCATTTCTTTTATTTCATGTTTCCCTTTTATTCATAATAAGCCTTCAAAGATTGTGCATTCTTATGTATATAATAGTGGTGAAGAGTAGAAGAGAAGCAAGCATATGACAGTGTATAAACCATGAGTAGCTTGAGTGAACTCCACTATTAAATGCTTATGTGAGCGAGAGAAACTACGACTTACCTTGTGAGGCTTAGTCATTCTCAGTCTATTCATAATGGATTGAAGTTATCTTGTTTGTTAACCTATGTAAGATTTGAGTCCATGATTGCTTGAGTCTTTGAGAATTGACGATCTTAGGTAACTTTCTTTCATAATTTTCTATACATGATTGGGAATTGCTAGGGAAATGCATTTTTAGTCATTTTCTCAGTTTTGTTTACTTACACGAGACGTGCAAGAATAAGTGTGGGGGAATTGATAACTCACATTTTGATATGATATTTTATATTCATTCCTCGATGTTTTGATCCATTCGTATGCGTAATTCGAGATATTTATCATATTTTACTAATATGGATCATTTTAGAGCTTTAATGCAAATACATGCTAATTTGATGTCCTTAGCCCTAATTGTTGTATACTTTGTTTTGGTAGGGGGGATGTTAAGTGAAAATTGAAGATTTTACTATAGCAAAGTATTGTAGTAGCGACACTGTAGCATATAATGTAGTAGCGTACTGTAGCTACAGTGAAATCACTATAGCGGCGCGATGAAAGATCAAAATGAAGCACGCCCCAGTCGTGCCTTTTTGCACGGCACGGTACTATAGCTACAGTGAAATTACTGTAGCAGCAAAAAGTTTCTTGCACAGAATGATACACGGCCTGGCCGTGTCTTTTGACACGATCGTGTCGCGGTGAAACCCCCTCGTTTGGATGGCTATAAAATGGATTTTTAGGGTTTTTGGAGGGCATCTCTTCTTCCCTTAAGCCCTATTTGTCGCCTCCACCTCCCTTCCATCCATTTTCCTCCTCGGATTCGAGGAGGAACCGCTTCATCGAGGGATTTCGACAACATTCTCCTTCTCCACAACTCATCCACCTTCTCTTTCGAATTCAAGGAGGAGTTCCGCCCCAACGACACTTCTTCGAGCTCAACCAGATCCACGAGAGCTCGGAGCATTCATTAAGCTACTGAATTCAAGGGTTTGCGCCATCCCACATCCACTGCCATTTACGGAGTCTCGATCGAGCTCCGTTAGACTTAACCGTTGTTCATACACCGGGCCTATCTTAGGTTGATTTGATCATTTTTCTTTTGTTTAGTTTAGATTAATTTTCTACATGTCAAGTGTTTGTTAACTTACCCCTTACATTCGATTTACTTTGTTTATCTTAATTTTGAATTGTGCACATTAAGTGTTTGTCTTAATTTCTCTTCTAGTTTTTATTACTTTAATTCCTGCATTGTTCTATTTGTTGCATGTTTTAATTACTTTCATTATTAGATTAGAATTTTAATTACTTTACAATCGTAGGTTAGAATTCAAATCACAAACCCCCCCCCCCCCCCCATTTACATTAGAAAACCCCAAGCAATAATGGAAATGATCCTAAGAAAACACTCTACCGATTACATTCGTTGGGAGATGATCCGAGTCAGCTCTATGCTACATTAGTGTAGAGGAGGTTCGGTTTAATTATAAATTTTAATATGAGGTTTAACCCCAAGTATGATGCCCTCATACTCGCTAGACCACCCTTAGGCTAGACTTAAGCCTTCTAGCCACCTCCGTCAGCCTCATGCCTATCGGATCCCTCCAAGTCATCCATGACTTGTTCATCCATATGCTAGCCTTCAGGTGCTTCCATCGGCTATTGTCATACTAAGCTGGTCTATACTGCCAAGGCACATTGGGCTTATGCTGTCAAGACTACCGCTTGGACTTTACGCCGCCAACCATTGAACTTATGCTGCCAAGACTCCACCCTTGGACTTTACGTCGCCAATATCAACCCTTGGACTTCCCTTGCCAACCCATGTTGGACTTTCCATTTGCCAAGACTCAAGCTTGGACTTTCCCTTGCCAAGACCCATGCTTGGACTTTGCATGCCAACCCATGTTGGACTTTCCAATTGCCAAGACTCAAGCTTGGACTTTTCCTTGCCAAGACCCATGCTTGGACTTTCCATTGCCAAGTGTCCCACTTGGAATTTCCATGTCAAGTACTCATGACTTGGACTTTCCCATGCATTTTGTCAAACATCAATGTCAAACATCAAAATACTACTTGAGTCAAACTCGAGTCCGGTCAATCGTGACCTGGGCCGATTGCACCAACAATCTCTCCCTTTTTGATGTTTGACAAAAACCTCAAACACCTTTGAGTTAGGTCACCTAACTCAAATCTCCTTACCAATTCTCTCAAATTGATAATTATCAAATTATCTCATAACTTCTCCCGTTAATTCTCCCCCTTTTTGACATACATCAAAAAGGTTCTCCCTAAGGGTGTCAATATCTCATATCCCAATGAGATCTTACAATCTCCCCTTTGGTCCAAAAACGCCTAGGATGCCTTCACTCTTCCTAGTGATAAGTCTCATATCACTCAAGAGAGGAAATCCTACAAACTCTCCCAATTTTCAAATTGGGCATCTCACATTCTCCCAAAATTCTCCCCCTCATGAGGAAGAACGCATCCATCATTCCATGATGGATATCTCCCCCTAAAGGTTTTTTCCCCCTTAATCATTGCAACAACAATGTCCTTGGAGAGTCTTTAAGCCTATAGGAACACTAAACCATCAAAACTAAGGTTAAAAGTTCAACCTTGAACTTTCAAATACCTTAAAATTGATACATCACCCTAACAACTCTCCTAATCCATATCCAATGGATTTTCACCCTTTCTAATGCTTTCCAAAGCATATCCTAGGGTTAGGAGAAGTTAGGGTAGCCTAATATAGCTGAAACATGGGTTAAACATCCTTGTTTACCTGAAATCAGCTCTGACAGTCAACTCTTATAGTCACCAGTCGACTATCGTTGATGACAGTCGACTGCCATAAACGACAGTCGACTGATTTTTACAAATGCAAAAATTAGTTTTTAGAAATGAGTTTTGAAAAATCATAAGTAATTATACATAAATCAAAAAATTACGAAAATTCATATGTATAATACTTATGTCAAACATTTTGGGTAAAAAATATTTGAAAATTAAATTACCCATAAAGTAATGAGATTGACATAAAGTTCAAAATCACTGAAAAATTCAATGTTTTGGCCCTACTTTGTATCAACTCTCTCAATGGTGATTCCTATCAAAAGATAGACTTCACCAAGGTTTTCTAAAATAATTTTAAAATGTTTTTGAAAACCTATATTGGATCATGATCAATAAGCTCAATGAACATGACTTGCACATTAGCTTTCCCCATGATCCACCATGGTATAAGATGAGTTTGAGTTCATCTAGATGCAAGAACTATGCACCTTAAACTTAACTCATTTCCTAGCATCTCACATATGTCTAAGGTGTATGAAAACACATACAAGTCAATTTGATGTGAGATTTAGGTTTTATTCATCCTAAACTAAGGTCTCATGTATTTTTCTAAGGCAACACTACTTGATTCCCTTATACATGGGACTTCAAGTCATGTCATAGTCCTTAAATCAATTTTAATTAATGCATGAATGATTATGGCATAAATGATAGTGTAAATAAGTATTGCCAAAAATTATGATGTCATGGCATATGAATGAACATAAGTATACATGACATAAAACTAAACCCTAGAAATTAATCATGACATTTTATATGATTCAAATGAATATGATGTCATGACATGGTATATGATAAATAAAATATGGTAAATAAAAGGTATAGGTATAACAATATCTAAATTTTAATATTGATTATCATTTGTTATTATTAAGTCTATTTTGTCATAATACTAATTATCCCCAAAGTGTGTCAAAACCCCAAAATGACACACCAAGACTTCTAGACCTAATTTGTGCCAATTTGATCAAATTATCAAACTTCCTAAATGATATTGGTACATCCTAAAATCCTTTAGGATATAAGATTAAACTTATTTCCAAGGTACTCATAACCTTGAAAATGACCTAAAGTGCCACCTTTACCATGGTTAGGTTAACTACCCATCCATTTAATGTTGGTACAGCCTAACCCATTTAGCATGAATCGATCACGCTCCTAGGAACCCAAAACCTATTGGAGCTCCTCGGGTTTACTAGATATTCCTTAGGAATAATTTCCCTAGATACCCTCCTAATGACCCTCCTAGGCTTAGAAGCCTTGGTCATTTGGGTCTTACCTAGGTTAACTCTAGGGGTGACTCCCCTTGTAACCTTCTTAGTGGCCTCCCTAGGTTTCTTCGAAACCTTAGCCACTAGGCATACTCCATGGTTAACCTTAGGGATGACCTCCCTAGTAACCATGGCCTTCCTAGACCTAGAAATAGTTCCATAATCGAATGGAACATTGTGATAGGTAGGCTTATCTACCATGGACCTAGGCTTGTGGCTCAAGTCTTTCTTGCTCATAGATGAGCCTTGCCTCCTAGACTCTAGACTTTGAACATTTGACCTTTTAATTTGATTTTGCATATTCCTATAGGTCTTCTCCATCTTCTCAAGTTTTGACCTCAAAACTTGATTTTCAATTTCTAGCTTTTCTAATTTGGTGGGTCCATTATTTCTTTGAGTATTTTTGCCCTTCCTAAGCATATGTCTAGAATTCTTGGAGTTAAAGTCTAGATGGTCTTCTATTTTCCTAATACTTGTCTTAGATAAAATTATTTTAGAGACATTAATGGTAAGATATGAAAAAAAATATTAAATAAAATAAATTAATAGCCCTTGCTAATTGAGAATTAGCTCGTGAAATTTTTCCGAATTCAAAACGAGTCCATACGAGGAGGATTAAAGCTTAATTGGGAGTTTGGACTTAACTTGGGTTAGACTTGACCAAGGCTGGCTCAACCCAAATGGAACGGCTGTTATAAACTCCCGTCGAACCCGATCTCGCGATTCCCTATTTTCTTTCTCCCCACAACTTCCTCATTTTCCCGATCGCGATTTCCGTTTCTCCTCTTCTCCGCGTCGCTTCTCTTTTGCTGGGATCGCGTCGCTTCCTCCTCAGCTCGTCGGCGTCCCAGTGAGAGAAGTCGATGGCGCTGCCACCTTGGCTGATCTCCAGCCAAATATCAGCGAGGTCTCACCTGGGGATCTCGGTGATTCCTTCGGTGGATCGACAGTGTTGGCGCTGCAGCAGCGAGCTGCCAATCGAGGATTTCACCACCGATCATCGTCGGAGTTAGTTAAGGATTGATCTCCTTCCTCCTTTGAGATATGAGCTAAGATATTAGCTGTGGGATTTCTATTTGAGCTTGGATCCGTGGTTTTGGCAGTGTGAGCTTGGACTGTTTTCGGTGAGCAAAGGATTAGGGAAGGAGCAACGACGGTGGATCCCAGGTGTTGGTAAGTTCCGATATATTTCCCTCTTAATTGCTATGTGTTTAATTTTTTCTTGGATTGTCGGTGTGATCGGGGATGCTAAGGGTGTTGTTGTGTAGTGTTGATTGTATAGTTAAAGCAGCAAGGTGTAAGTTGTGTTCTTCCTTCGATGTTGTGGAGTTGTTGATCTGTGCCGGGTGTGTGTGGAAGAAGAAGTTGCAGAATGGGTTTGAGCTGAGAAATCCAAATTGATGATTGGTTGATCTGTGAATAGGTAAAATGGTTTAGGTGTTGTTTGGGATGTTGTAATGAAGATGCGGGCCGGATGGAAAGTGAGGTTGAGAGGTCAGATACATTGTGAAAGCAGATTGAGGTAAGATCTGTATTGATTTATCCTTCCGTCATATTTCTATGCTTCAGCATGGATTAAGTATGGTGATTTTGATGCGAGATGTGTGTTGTATATGATGTTCTATTTCTGCATAGTGTATGGAGCTGTGAAGAGCTGAGAGTGAAGTTGGATGTTGGTGATCTATTGTGAGTGGGGTTAAGGTGTATTAGATTGGGATAGTCGAGTTTCTAACTCGTAGATGAGGAAAGGAATGCGAATATAGAAACAATGTAGTCTTTAGTTCGTATATTGGTCGGACACTTGTATTTAATCATTGTTTGCTATTATGTACAGGTTTGGGATACGAAATAGGTCCACGACCGTGAGGATTATTTCGAGCTTCGTATCAGGTGGGTAATATCTACCCTGGTCAAGTAGTTTGATCTGAATCTGGTGCATGAATTTAGACTTATGTTATTACTTTGATCTTAGATCCACTCTTATTTAATCATATGCTTGTACTGCCTTGACCTTTGAGATATTTTGCTGTTACTTCATTGGTTATCTAGCACGGATATGAACTATAAACCCTATTATGTGTTAGTTGATGGATGTCCAGTAAGTATAGGTGGTTAGGGTTATCTTTGTGAACTTAGATTGGGTTACCATGTCACATCACTAGGGCTAGGTGATGGATTAGATTATGAAGTTGATTTCTGTATCGTACACATATTAGTTGTGCATCTATGGTGGATCTAGTCATCTGTGCATAGATAAATGTGTGTGGTTGTCAGTATGTGGTTATGGACTGGAGGTCATAGCATGATTGTTTATCCATTATGGATCGTATATATGTGTATGGTTATATGGATTGTCGATAGTATCTTGCCATGGACTGGAGGTCTTAGCGTGGTTGACTGTCACTTAGGTATGACTCTCTGTGTGGTAGAGAGAGTGCCTTGTGGATTAGTAGTCCTTGCATAGTTGACTTTTGGTTGACCAGGACTCCCTGTGGGATAGGGAGTGTTGCGAGGATACTTATATGAAGCTATGCATCATTACATTGCATGTATGTTGTTGACTGGGTCTCCCTTGTGGTTGAGATGGGTCGTCAGTCATCCTGCCTCCCCGGCCAATCGGGGTAGTGATAGCAGGGTTGAGGGCAGAGCATTGGATGTGCCACACTCGGCCACTATAAACAGTGGTAGCTAGAGTGGCGTGCAGTTTGTCCTGTCGTGCAGTACTTGGCCACTCATGGATAGTGGTAGCTAGAGTCGCTTACAACAGGGACTCCTAGGATAGCATATAGCTCTATGGCGGCTAGCTACTATTTCATACTACCCAACTCAGCCACTCGAGAGTAGTGGTAGTTGGAGTCGGGATAGTTGTCATGTCGTGCCACCCTGGCCACTCTGGGGTCGTGGTTGGACGGGTCCACAAACAGTGACCATACATATGCATTGTTGATATATATGTATGCATGTATTTGATATATGTTTTACATATGCCTGTGAGATGTTGCATTTGATTGAGCTATGATTGCTTCATATGATTGTTTATCATGATACATGTCATTTGCATTTTATATATTGTTGTGTGTTGAGCATGATATATGATGTATTGGTCCAGACTGTTGTATGCATTTGATTAGCGTCATGTCATAGTATGGTATGGATCGGGATATTATTACATGTGATTATATACTGTTCATATGTCTGAGTGTTGTTCAGGTATGGGATTGACTTTGTACGTTATATGGGTTATGTTATTGTATATATGTTCAGGATGATATAGCTTATGGCGTTGCAAACTGTCAAGTACGTTGGTACCTTACTTCATGTTCAGTTGATTAGTTTAGTATATACATTGAGTATGACTTTACTGTGGTTACTTGTTATTAGATTTGGATAGGATTGTATATCTATTGGACCTATGTTGTATACCTGTAGATCTTCATATGTATACTTGTAGATCTCTATATCTTTATATGTTGTTGATGCACTTTCTACATATTACCCCTGAGTTTATACTCACCACCCCAGACCCTGGGTTTCCTGTCGCCCAGATAACAGGTAGAAGATTCCTTGGACGTTCAGAGCTCTGCCAACTGATCCCATCTCACACCAAACGGATGGATATGTATTCCGAATTATTGTATTCTTGTGGATTGTTGTTTTGGGATTTTACCCTGTGTTGTTTCTGTATTTACGATATACGGATGTGATGTATGTATTTGGTCTTTGGTGTGATTTCTGTTATGATTCTTATTGTGTCAAAGTCACTCTGGAGTGCACAGTTGGGTCTTTGTATCTTATTTATCTGTCAGTATGTTTCCTCTGTATTTGGTATATTGATATTTTTATATTATATTGTTATTGTGGGCCTACGGGCCTTGTATTAACCCGAAATATTACCACGTACAGGGGAGATGTTGTCCGTTTGCTTTTCGGCACGACATACTCTCGGGGCATGACAATTTTATTGGTATCAGAGCCCTAGGTTGCGAAGTCCATTTTCGGATTTTATTTCGTTCGGACATCGAGTTTTGCTTTACTCGGTTTTGGTTTTGTGAGTTCTGGGATCTGGCTGTTGCGGACATCTCTGAGCTACAAGGTTTAAGGTATGTTAACTGTTATTACATATCCTTCTGTTGGCTATACATTTAGTTTCTTATAACAGGGATGACTTGTAGTGTGTTAGTCACTATTCGTAACCGTGGTTTGAGTTGACCACGAGAACGAATGGATGAGTCTTGTACCTACTTTCGAAAAGGTGAATTACCTTTGAGAGCCGACTGATACCGAGTCAGAAATCAGGGGTTAGGTAGTCACATTTCATGTGGAAATCAAAGATTTCGGTCTTAGGGATTTTCACTAATTATGCTAGTTAGATCATTACCTGTGGGGTAATGGACTAAGCGAGTATACTATTGCTGATGCAGATAGTAGAAAATTAGTGGATGATATTCATGGGGATTTTAACCCCTGAGATGGTCATTCTAGGTTGTATAACATTGGGAGTACTTAACTCGTGTTATACGAAGAAAGTAGTGTTAGTTGAATACCATTATCCGGATCTAGCCGGTACTTGGTGGAAGAGATAGGAAATAGTCTTCGGGAAATAACACATCACTCGGCCATGGTTTAGTGATGTTGTGAGAGAGTATTTTCCCACGTCATCTTCTTTGACTCATTGTCAGAGAATTTTTGGGCATCGAGTAGGGTGATCGTTTGGTAACGAAGGTACCATGCAGAGTCGTTAGACTTGCGAGGGTTACGACCATCTAATAGCTCGAGAATGTGATCGGCATGTCTTAAGCCACCTACAGTTTATTGGCTGACATCTTGATCAGGATGTTTGGACCTCCTATCAGATCCTATTGAAAGGCATTAGACCGAGTCATGTGTATAGAAATGACTCCGTATCAAGTGTTTTAAGAGTTAGAGATTCGATAAGTAGATATTGCAAGTCAAACTTATTGGAATCAGAAGTATCCGTATGTTGGATAAAAGGAATAAGATTGGAGTTGTGGGCCACGAGCAACTATTGGAGAGTTTTCCGATCATAGAAGACCGATTGCAGATCGTCAGCATCTTCTCATGTTTATCAGCGAACTCAAAAGAAAGACTTCGAAGGGATTATGTGTGTGCAGTGCGGGTCACGACGAGACTCAGAGTCAGATTATCCGATGGATCATTTTATCTGTTTCTACTATACATAGCCAGTACCTACGAGGAGAATGTACTTTAAAGACTCAATTGAAGACTATGGATGATGCTTTCGAGAGGATGATCCACAACCTCGAAAGTCGAGATTATCACAGAAGAATGGATTATCACATCAGCAGCGATCTACTACCTCAGATATAGTTGGAGCTTTTTGATACTTCCGTCCGAGAGAAGCGAGTTACTCAGCAGTATCAGCAGAGGACATCTCAGAAGACTCAGACGTTCAGACAACAATTATTATCTCTCCAGACGACAGCAACTGTTACCTTCCCAGGCGTGGTTATGCTTTATACAGAGGAGAGTGTATACGACGGTGGTCGTATCTATGTTGTATTTTTCAGACGTAGTTATACTATTTACAGAGTTGGAGCGTGCTACGATTCAGTATTTTTCAGCCGGTGGTGTACTCTTTACCCGTACAGCAGTGTTTACCATCTCCATTGCAGTTGTTTTAGTTTGTACCTCAGTTTCAGCAGTTGACTTCAGTTCCTCCATGGTAGTCTTTTGCAGCTACTTGAGTTCAGCCATCAAGAGCAGAAGTTGGACGAGTTACATGATTACTCGAGAAGAGGTATAGAAGACCGATGAAGTGGTCATTCGAGGTATTACTTTAGATTACCCTATTTGCTGGTGTATTGAGAAATACTGGTAGTTACAGGTAGCTAGGTCTAGAATATTCTTAGATAGGATTAGAAGGGTTCCTATCGACTTGTGGGTTGGTGATTGTTCTCTACCGTCAAGTGAGATGTTGATCAATAACCGAGAAGTCAAGGGATGCCCTTAGACTTTGATAGATATATCCTTACGGATAATTAAATTGTTGAAATGGGGGTATAATTGGTATCTCGGATGTGCATATAATCCGAGAGTATTCGGATGTAGTTTTGGATGAACTCCTGGGTTTGCTACTGCATGGGCAAGTAGGAATATGCGATTGGGGTGATTTCGGGAATAGTTTTGATATTGGAGACCTCATACCGGGAGATGATTTTATTGGTATTAGTGTTGCTAAACATTGGAAATCGGAAGAACGTAAGTTGCGAATATAAGAGGTATTGGAGGGAATATTTATCTGACTCGGTATTTCTCTTGAGAGGATCCGGAACTCTTTGTTAAAAGAGAGACAGACCTTTAAGGTTATGCATCGATTATCAATGATTGGAATGCAGTAGTTGAGAATGAATATCCTTCGTCATGGATAGATGATCTATTTAGATCAGCTAAAGGACACCTGTGTATATCTTAGGGTTGATCTATGACTGGTGCGTTGATATTGTAGTGACTTGGTGTCATACAATTATCATTGTCGGTGTGATGATTGATATATCATCAGAATAGGGTAAAAAAAGGATGCAGGTGTGTAGAAGACAACAATTCATACTTGGTATGAATTTCAGGAGATGTTGATAATGTTGTTAGATTTATTGACGATTTAGTCGTCCAGGGACTTGAGGAATCGAATAGTCTGAAAGCGATTAGACCAGTAGATGGTTGTCATTTTTTTTTAGACGGGATGGTGGATATATATTTACAATATTAAGGGAAGTTATGGTTTCCCTATATTGATTTGGTATTTACTGTAGATTTGAATAGTAGATTAAATTCTCTGGAAAGAAAGCAATTCTCCGTCCCTGAGGAGAATAGTGGTTTATGGAATTGCATTAGATTCAGAACGAATTGAATCAGAAGGTTCGTTAGAGGAGATTGATGATTTATTCGGAGTGTATCCGAAAATAGCGAGTTCTACAATGTTCTTGTTGGTGGAACGATACATGTTGGACATGGTTGAATTGGTAGTTGGATGTTGGGTGTGCCAACACGTAAAGGTGGAATAGTAGGGACCAACAGGGTTACGTACCGAGATGGGTAGGGGTAGCTTAGTACAATGGACTGTGTTGGGAGATTATCTAGAATTCGAAAAGGACTTGATAGGATTTGGGTAATCGATGATCGATTAGCTGGGTCCGCTCATTTTCTTCCGAGCCGTAAGATGGATTTCGTTAGACCGCTGGATGGAATTATATTCATGGAGTATCCTTGAGTATCATTTCTGATAGTGATTCATGATTCACTTTACGATTCTGGCAAAGTCTCCCACCGGTTATGTGTATAGAGCTCCACTCTGGTACAATTATTTACCTTTTAATAAGTCAGTTGAGAGTGTATATAAGAGCTGGAAATATGATATTCGAGCTCAGTACCCCACTTAGTCACTTGAGGTGTGACTTTGCTCCGGATACTTGAGATGGTTATTGTGACATCTCATACTCGTACATGAGTCGGAAATTCGGGGACCAAATTTTTTATTAGTGGGGGAGAATGTAAGATACAGAAAAAAAATATAAAATAAAATAAAATAATATCCCTTGCTAATTGAGAATTAGCTCGTGGAATTTTTAGGAATTTTTAGAAATTTTTTCGAATTCAAAACGAGTCCATACGAGGAGGATTAAAGCTTAATTGGGAGTTTAGACTTAACTTGGGTTAGACTTGACCAAGGCTGGCTCAACCCAAATGGAACGGCTGTTATAAATTCCCGTCGAACCCGATCTCGCGATTCCCTATTTTCTTTCTCGCCGCGACTTCCTCATTTTCCCGATCGCGATTTCCGTTTCTCCTCTTCTCCGAGTCGCTTCTCTTTCGTCGGGATCGCGTCGCTTCCTCCTCAGCTCGTCGGCATCCCGGTGAGAGCAGTCGACGGCGTCGCCACCTTGGTTGATCTCCGGTCGAAGATCAGTGAGTTCTCGCCTGGGGATCTCGGTGATTCCTTCGGTGGATCGACAATGTTGGCACCGCAGTAGTGAGCTGCCAATCGAGGATTTCGCCACCGATCGTCGTCGGAGTTAGGTAAGGATTGATCTCCTTCCTCCTTTGAGATATGAGCTGAGATTTTAACTGTGGGATTTCTATTTGAGCTTGGATCCGTGGTTTTGGCAGTGTGAGCTTGGACTGTTTTCGGTGAGTGAGGGATTAGGGAAGGAGCAACGACGGTGGATCCCAGGTGTTGGTAAGTTCCAATCTATTTCCCTCTTACTTGTTGTGTGTTCAATTTTGTCTCGGATTGCCGGTGTGATCGGGGATGCTAAGGGTGTTGTTGTGTAGTGTCGGCTGCATAGTTGAAGCAGCAAGGTGTAAGTTGTGTTCTTCCTTGGATGTTGTGGAGTTGTTGATAGACCTGGCCACGGTCCAGGTCCGGTCCGGGTCCGGGTCGGAATCGCCGGGTCCGGGTTGGCAAAATACCGACCCTTAATCGGCCCGCTCATGGCCGGTTACGGTCCAGATTGTGGAACCGCTGGTTCCGGTCCGAGTCTGGGTCCGGGTCCGATCCGGGTCCGATCTGGGTCCGGTCCGGGTCCGGTCCGGGTTCGGGTCCGATCCGGTTAATCGCCGTCTTAGTTAAATAAATAAAAAATTAAAGAATGATGTAAATAATTAAAATAAAAAAAATTGCACAATTAAACTTATAAAAACTCTATCAAATATTTCATTATCTCAATAAAAAATATATTACATCTCAAATTTCAACATCTTGGACTTAAATAAAAAAACCTATTACAATAAAAAAAATCAACTACATTTCAATTTTCATTATATTCAATCAATTTCAGTCGTATTCGGTATTTCCTCCCGTCGTCGTAGTTCCGGATGTTCCCTCTGTTTCGTCTTGGTCTTCTTCGTCACTTTTAATATGTTGGGTTCGACTTGCAGCTTTTGACCAATCATTGAGTAAACATTGCGCTTCCAAATTTTCCGGCCTTAAGCTAGAACGTCTCTCGTCCAATGTATTTCCTCCGATACTAAAAGCTTGTTCCACTGCAACCGTTGAAACTGGACAAGCTAGAATTTCTTTTGCCATTATAGATAAGATTGGAAATATTTGAGTTCTTTGCGACCACCATTTTAGAATGTCGAAGCTTTCTTCATCTGCATCACTAAAATCAAAAGAAGTGGTAAAATAATTCTCAAGTTCCTAACTGGAACTTGAGGATCCTCGTGAGCATTTAGTCCGTTCCCTTAATAACAATTATGCTTTAGTGAGTTTAGAAATAATAATACTAGTTGTAGTGGATTGATGTATTTCATGTCCAATAATTTGTTCACCATATTTAATGTTATATTCATTATAAATATCATGTAAATGAGTTTTAATATTAAACAAAATCAAAGAAATATTAGGAGCAGTTTCGGTAATAGGGCTTAAAGATTCATAATATAATGCTAACATATCTTGCAAACCATCTAATTTAAGTCTAGGATCTAAAACAAAGGCACATAAAAATATTTCAGGAATGTTTAAGAAATATTTTTCTCATTTTTCTTTCATTACATAAATACATTGAGATAAATAAGTATCATTTGATTGAATATATTCATTAAAAATACATGCAATATTACAACAATGTATTAAAACTAAATGTGAAGTAGGATAATAAACACCCGATAATTGGTTACTAGCATCACTAAAAACTTTTAAAATTTCACAAATACTAGTGCATATATTCCATTGATTTGAAAACAAATAAATATCACGTGATTGAACATGTTGATGAAAAAATATACATAATAAATCTTTGTATTCAAAAGTAGATAACAACAATTTATAAGTAGAATTCCAACGAGTTGGAACGTCACGTGCAAACCGTTTAGGCTTCATACCATTTATTTTGCAAAATTTTCTCTATTCTTTCATAACTTGAGGATGTGCCCATAAATAATGAATTGCGCTCCTAATTGATTGAATATGTGATCCTAAATTTTTAAGTCCATCTTGAACACACAAATTTAAAATGTGACATGTACACCTAATATGAAAAAATCTTCCACCTATTGATGGTTTACATATATCAATAAGCTCACTAATACTAGAGGTATTTACACTAGCATTATCAAAAAAAATTGAAAAAACTTTAGAAGTTAGACCATATTCTTCTAAAATAACAAAAATAAGTTGTGAAATATTTTGTGTCGTGTGTGTTTCGTTAAAACATCTATATGCTAGCAATCTTTTTTAAATGTCCCAATTATTATCAATCCAATGACAAGTAATACCCATATATGAACAACTTTGCCAATGATCACTCCAAATATCGGAACACAAAAAAATTTTACTATTTAAACTAGAAAATTCTTTAATCAATTCTTTTTTTTGTTCTAAGACTAATTTTAAAAGTGTACATTTTAGAGTATTTCTTAGGATACGTTTAATAGAAGGATTTGCACTTGTAGAAAGTCAATTTTCAAAAGATAATTTATCACTAAAACTAAAAGAAAGTTATTCAATCGCACAAAATTTAGCAGTTTCTTCTCTAAATCTAGATTCGTCAAATTTAAAAAGTTTAGATTCGTTACCCCAACCCGATTGAGAAGAGAATGTCAGAATTTGAGTTTGAGAACGATCGATACCAATTTCCACCGGGTGATTTCTCTCCACATGTTGAGTAAGGGTTCCGTATCCTCCTCCTTGTTGAAATTTGTAACATTTCGAATAATATTTGCATTTTGCTTGCATATCACCGGAAGGGAGCGTTACTTTTTCGAAATGTTTAGTGAAGATATCGGATGCGGGGCGAGGCACTCGAGTTGGTCTTGTAGCCGTAGAATCCGTCATCGTACTGGATGTATTGCTCCTACTTTCTTGACTTTGATGATGATGACGTATTTGATATTCATCACCGGAAATATCAAGATCATAGTCACCGATATCGAATTAAGGTGAATCGCCGCCTTGCTCGAACTCGAACTCGGGCGGTGGTGGCATTATGCTCTTTCCCTTTCTGGCACCGGTCGCACCCTTACGACTTGATCCGGCTCAAGACATTTGTAAAAATATGACTTGAGACTTGAAAGCAAATGAGGGAATGAGAATTAGAGAAGAGAAGTTGTGATTTGTGAAAAAATGAAAGGGAGTGGAGGAGTATTTATAGGAAAAAAAACATTAAAAAATCAGCGGCCGACCCATGGGTCGGGTCGCCGACCACGGTCGGCCGTTACTAACGGATCAACTACCCACGAAATTGTGGCTGTCGATTTTTTTAAAAAATAAATAAATAAATAAAACGGTCGACCCGACGGGTCCGGTTCGGACCGACCCGGCGGGTCTCCCGTTGCACCACAACGGCCACGAAATCGTGGACATTTAATTATTTTTTTTTAAAATCGCTGGTTCAATTTTTTAAAAAACCGTGACGGTGCCTAATTGGCGGTCCGGTCAGTCGCGAGTTCGAAATCGAACCGTTGACGGTTAGCAGGACCATTGACCGCGGTCGGTTCGGATTAGTCGAGTCGGCGGACCTTAGTCTAGTTGTTGATCTGTGTCGGGTGTGTGTGGAAGAAGAAGTTGCAGAATGGGTTTGAGCTGATAAATCTAAATTGATGATTGGTTGATCTGTGAATAGGTAAAATGGTTTAGGTGTTGTTTGGGATGATGTAATGAAGATGCGGGCTGGATGGACAGTGAGGTTGAGCGGTCACATACATTGTGAAAGCAGATTGAGGTAAGATATGTATTGATTTATCCTTCCGTAGTATTTCTATGCTTCAGCATGGATTAAGTATGGTGATTTTGATACGGGATGTGTGTTGTATATGATGTTCTATTTCTACATAGTGTATGGAGCTGTGAAGAGCTGAGAGTGAAGCTGGATGTTGGTGATTTATTGTGAGTGGGGTTAAGGTGTATCAGATTGGGATAGTCGAGTTTCTAACTCATAGACGAGGAAAGGAATGCGAATATAGAAATGATGTAGTCTTTAGTTCGTATATTGGTCGGACACTTGTATTTAATCATTGTTTGCTATTATGTGCAGGTTTGGGATACGAAGCAGGTCCACGACCGTGAGGATTATTTCGAGCTTCATATCAGGTGGGTAATATCTACCCTGGTCAAGTAGTTTGATCTGAATCTGGTGCATGAATTTGGACTTATGATATTACTTTGATCTTAGATCCACTCTTATTTAATCATATGCTTGTACTGCCTTGTCCTTTGAGATATTTTGTTGTTACTTCATTGGTTATCTAGCACGGATATGAACTATAAACTCTATTATGTGTTAGCTAATGGATGTCCAGTAAGTATAGGTGGTTAGGGTTATCTTTATGAACTCAGATTGGGTTACCATGTCACATCACTAGGGTTAGATGATGGATTAGATTATGGAGTTGATTTCTGTATCGTACACATATTAGTTGTGCATCTATTATGGATCTAGTCATCTGTGCATAGATAAATGTGTGTGGTTATCAGTATGTGATTATGGACTGAAGGTCATATCATGATTGTTTATCCATTATGGATCGTATATATGTGTATGGTTATATGGATTGTCGATAGTATCTCACCATGGACTGACGGTCTTAGCGTGGTTGACTGTCACTTAGGTATGACTCTCTGTGTGGTAGAGAGAGTGTCTTGTGGATTAGTAGTCCTTGCATAGTTGACTTTTGGTTGACCAGGTCTCCCTGTGGGATAGGGAGTGTTGCGAGGATACTTGTATGGAGCTATGCATCATTACATTGCATGCATGCTATTGACTGGGTCTCCCTTGTGGTTGAGACGGGTCGTCAGTCATCCTGCCTCCCCGGCCACTCAGGGTAGTGGTAGCAGGGTTGAGGGCAGAGCATTGGATGTGCCGCACTCGGCCATTATAGACAGTGGTAGCTAGAGTGGCGTGCAGTTTGTCCTGTCGTGCAGCACTCTGCCACTCATGGGTAGTGGTAGCTAGAGTCGCTTGCAGAAGGGACCCCTAGGGTAGCATATAGCTCTATGGCGGCTAGCTACTATTTCATACTACCCAACTCGGCCACTCGAGAGTAGTGGTAGTTGGAGTCGGGATAGTTGTCATGTCGTGTCACCCTAGCCACTCTAGGGTCGTGGTTGGACGGGTCCGTAGACAGTGACCATGCATATGCATTGTTGATATATATGTATGCATGTATTTGATATATGTTTTACATATGCATGTGAGATGCTGCATTTGATTGAGCTATGATTGCTGCATATGGTTGTTCATCATGATACATGCCATTTGGATTTTATATACTGTTGTGTGTTGAGCATGATATATGTGTTGGTCCAGACTATTGTATGTATTTGATTAGCGTCATGTCATAGTGTGGTATGGATCGGGATGTTATTACATGTGATTATATACTGTTCATATGTATGAGTGTTGTTCAGGTATGAGATTGACTTTGTACGTTATATGGGTTATGTTATTGTGTATCTGTTCAGGATGATATAGCTTATGGTGTTGCAAACCGTCAGGTACGTTGGTACCTTACTTCATGTTCAGTTGATCATTTTAGTATATACATTGAGTATGACTTTACTGTGGTTACTTGTTATTAGATTTGGATAGGACTGTATGTCTATTAGACTCATGCTGTATACTTGTAGATCTTCACATGTATACTTGTAGATCTCTATATCCTTATATATTGTTCATGCACTTTCTACATATTACCCCTGATTTTATACTCACCACCCCGGACCCTGGGTTTCCTGTCGCCCAGGTAACAGGTAGAAGATTTCTTGGACGTTCAGAGCTCCACCAGCTGATCCCATCTCACACCGAATGGATGGATATGTATTCTGAATTGTTGTATTCTTGTGGATTGTTGTTTTGGGATTTTACCCTGTGTTGTTTTCGTATTTACGATATACGGATGTGATGTATGTATTTGGTCTTTGGTGTGATTTCTGTTATGATTATTGTTGTGTCAAAGTCACTCCGAAGTGCACAGTTGGGTCTTTGTATCTTGTTTATCTGTCAGTATATTTCCGTTGTGTTTGGTATATTGATATCTTTATATTATATTGTTGTTGTGGGCCTACGGGCCTTGTATTAACTCGAAATATTGCCACGTACTGGAGAGATGCTGTCCGTTTGCTTTTCGGCACGACATACTCTCGGGGCGGGACATTAGTCCCAAATTTCTCCTTGGTTCTAAGGTTACAACTCTTAGCACCTAAACAAAAATATTTGTTATTCCTAGCATACTTTTCATGAACAATAGCAAGAGTGTTTAAATTATTTCCAGCATGCTTTTTGACATTAAAACTAGAAGGTGTATTATTGAATTTTACCTTAGGGTTTGCTTTATAAGCTCCCTCTACATGTGTAGCTCCTCCTTGCCCTTTGGTTTGCTTTTTCCCCCTAGGGCATTGACTTTGGTAGTGTCCTCTTTGATGGCACTTGAAGTACACCACGTGCTCCTTGCTCTTACTAATTGGGGCACCGGCATCCTTAACCTTTGGTGTCGGTTGAGCCTTCTTGACCTTCTTCAGACACTTGTTCTTGTAGTGTCCGGCTTCCCTACACTCAAAACATATTATATGAATTTTATTATTGACACATGTGTTTGAGTTACCTTGGTCAATGGTGGGAACTGGAGTCGGTCCTTCATCTCCTCGACTGGAGGTAGATAGCACTTCTTGCTCTTGCTCCGACATGGAAGATGACCTAATATCCTCCCCCTCAATATTCGAGATGGAGGCTTCCTCTATTTCTTCCTCTTCTACCGATCTGGAAGTTGACTCCTCTTCAACCTCTGAATCCTCACTTTCTTGTGAGGAAGAGCTTGCTTCTTCGGCTTCCTTGTCCAATTGAATCGATGATGGGTCTTCATGATATTTTGTCAACTCGCTCCAAAGCTCCTTGGCATCCTTATATTCACCTAAGCTACACAAGATATCATTATGAATCAAATCAACCAAGAATTTTACTACCTTCTTGTTTTTCTCGAATTCTTGGAGTTGTTCCCCGGTCCACTTCTTCATTTTGAGGAAACCTCCCTTTGGCCCTCTCGGACACTCGAATCCTTCCATCAAGGCAGACAATTCTTCGAAGTCCCTCATCATAATGAAGTCATCAATCCTTCCCTTCCATGAATTGAAGCCTTCTCGTCCATAAAGTGCATATGGAATTGAGGTGTTGATGTCCCATTCCAATTTTTCTTCAAGATCCATCTTCTTCTTCAACCTCTAGCGGTGCTCTCTTGGCGGTTAGTCCAAATGAAGAGTGTAGGATCGATGTGGAGTATGTGTTGGCCGGCTAGAGGGGGGTGAATAGCCCTCGATCGATGGATAACAAAATTTGTTCGTCTATAAACAAGATTAGCGCAAGCGGAAAAACAAAACAAGACAAGCAAATAGAAATGACAAGAATACAAACGCTAACACAATATGTAACGTGGTTCACGGCTATGCTGCTAATCCACGGTCCGATTCGTCCCCGGTGAATCACTCCGCAACCAAATCACTAAGTCTCTCCTTTGCACCAAGCTAGGTGGAGGTAACCTCTTTACAATCCCTCTTCTTACAATAGAATGAGAATAATAGCAAGTAAGAAGAGTGGGAATACTTTAGGGAACTTTGAGAGAAGATTAGAGCATAAACATTAGCCCCCCAAAGCCCCATACCCTTCCTCTTTATAGAAGAAGAGGGTTTCTTTCCGTTGACACAGGAGCAGTCGACTGATGTCCCTATCAGTCGACTGGTCCTGTAGCCATTGCCCAATAACGGCTGCTTTCCATGTTAGATTCCATCCAACGGCACCGGCATCAGTCGACTGATCTTACCATCAGTCGACTGATGGACCATCAGTCGAGTGCTCGCGAGCTCAACTCCATTTTGTGCCCGAAACTCTTGCGACCAGTCGACTGATGCCTTTATCAGTCGACTGGTGGTCTCGCAGTCGACTGCCAATCCATGGCAGTCGACTGTTGGCACTTGAATCAGACTCGAACACTAGTCGAGCCACCGTTGACTTAGAGTAGTTGACTACCATAACATGGTAGTCAACTTGATGTCAGGAAATCCCATCTGACACTTAGCCAAATGGCCAAGTTCACCTAATGAGCTACTTTATATTTCACTCATTCTCTCATCTCACTTGAAGTCCCTCGCCGAAGCTCTCTTCGTTCGTGACCACGTCCCTCGGCAGCATCAGGCGCACAGCTCTGCAATGCTCCTTCGCGTCTCTTGCCTCCGAAGTCTGCTTCCTTGGCCTCACTTCAAGTCATCTCGTCCGGCGGTCCCTCGGCAGCATCAAGCGCACGGCTCTGCAATGCTCCTTCTCCGACTCAAGCACGAGGTTGTGAGTGGTGAACCCGCCTAGGCTCCATGTGCGAATTACTAAGCCCTGCAAGACTCCAACACACATATCAAATCACAATAAAAAACTAACTTAAACCCTTTGCCACATACATCAAAACCTTATCATGGCAAGAGATTGCCCTAACAATCTCCCCCTTTTTGATGTGTGGCAATCCGTTTAAGTTAGGTAAAAACATTTGATAAAACATTAAGGAAAGAAAGCATGTGAATAAACATGATTAGCAACTCTCCCCCTTAATACATGAAACTCCCCCTACATATATTCCCCCTTAAACATATACATTTCTCCCCCTTTGACACCATCAAAAATAATTAACAAAGTTTATACATCATGGCATCAAGTCTAGAGAGAAATAAAAACCAAAACATGCCTTAAAAATGGATAAAAGGGATTACTGGGCATGTTATCAGACTACCAGTCGACTGGTTCAGACTACCAGTCGACTGGTTCAGACTACCAGTCGACTGGCACATGGATTTCAGGAATTCTGATTTTCCAAGGTGAATTTCAGAAATACACTAGAAAATCTATAAAAATCAAAAAATCATGAAATTTGGGGAACATATTTATTTTATGTATATCTATCAATGAAAAATAGTTTTTCATAAAAAGTCATTATATTTTCAGATATTTTCCAAAAATCCAAAAGCTTTAAAAACCACTAGGTTTTTGATCATGCTAGTATCCATTTTAACACCTAGTTTTGCTTTGGATTGTTTCAAAACATGAATACACAGATTTTAAAGTAAGAAATTGTTTTGAAAACATATGAAATATCCAACCATGATCTTTGGGCAATATGTCTATGAATTAAACATAAGCCTTCCCCATGATTGGTATATTATTGCTATTTTGATACCTTAAATGATCATCTAAATGCCATAGGCATTAGTGGACATTTGTGTCATCCTAACATCTCACTCATGCTAAGTTTTCGATCAAGGTAGCCTATGGTGAGTGTGAGATGTATCCTAGAGGTATTTGTATATACTTAACCATTATATCCATGCAGTTCTATCAAGGTTAAGTATCATTCTAACATCTACATGATCATAAAGACATATATGACTTAATTTCACATTATGATCATGAAACAAATGTATTCATCAAATTGTGATCATGCATTAGGTATAACATCATGATGAAAATCAAAGTATAACCTAAAGCATGATTTAGATTCTATTTCACATGATTATGTGCCAAATATCAAAATTATAAATCATGATTGCAAACATACATAGCAATTTCATTAACTATCATAATTTAAGCATTAATATCTATTTATGGGCACATTATCATCACCTAACACTATTTCAAAAATGTTATCCCGCCATCCTAAGTCAACCAAAAATATGATATAGATAAATTCCATAAGGTTGACTATCCTAGGGTTTTCCTAACCCTTAAGGATGGATTTTGGAACCCAAAATAGGTTCTTTCCTATTGGGTTCACTAAATACTCCTTGGGGATCCATTTTCTAGCTATTACCTTCTTTTTATCTTGTCCCCTAGCAATTAAACATTTATAGGCCTTTTCATTTTTCTTTTCCTTATATCCTAGGCCTTTTTTGTTAAAGCTTGCCCTTTGGCTCCCTATGATCATGTTCAAAAATTTTCTAGGGCTTTGGTCAAATAGTCTATCTTTTCCCTTAAAGCCATATTTTCTTCTATGCATGCATCATTAACATCTAATGGCACATAAAGATCATGTGAGCATGCATCATCATTATTATCATTAAAACATGCTTTTTCTAATTTTTGCTCTAAATCCTTAATTTGATCAAGCATGGTTTTATTTTTCTTCTTTGCTCTAAATAAATCCTTAGTGAGACTAGAGATCATGGACATTATTTGCTTAGGGGGTAGATTGGTTACCTCACTTACCAAATCCTCTTCCGATGATGAGGATGTAGAGGAGGCTCCCCCTTCACTTGAGCTCTCTCCACTTGAGCTTGATCCTTCATTTTCGGAGGAGGAGCAATCCAAGTCATCAAAGGCCATTAGGGCTAAGTTGGTGACAAAGGAATTCTCCTCTTCCGATGATGATGAGGAGGAGGAGGAAGGGTCATTCCAAGTCCTTGCCTTGAGAGCTTTGGTCTTCCCCTTTTCCTTTGCCTTCTTCTCTTCTTCCTTTTTCTTTTTGCTCCCCTTCTTCTTCTTCTTTTCTTCCTTCTTTCTCTTCTCCTCCTTGCTTTTGTTCAAGAGGGGACAATTGTCCCTTATGTGTCCCTCTCCTTGGCAATTGTAGCAAATAATCTTCCCCCTTGGTCTTCTACTCCTATCATTAGATTTATTAAATCTAAAATTTCTTAAAGCACGTCTTACCTTTCTTACCATGTATGCTTCTTCCGTGCTATCCATGGAGGAGGAAGAGGATGCTTCATCATCGGAGGAGAAGGGGATCTCCATCTTCTTCTTCCCCTTGTTGGCCAAAAGTGCTACTCCTCTTGAAGGTTGGATTCTAGGCTCTTCAACTATTCCTTCAAGTCTTGTTTCGTGGAGCTCCATTGTTGAGAAGAACTCCTCCAAGGTACTCACTTCTAGGTTCTTGGACATGTAGAAGGAGTCCACCATTGAACTCCATTTCGATGACCGGGGAAAAGCATCGATTGCTTTCATAAGCATGTCCCGGTTCGAAAGTCTTTCTCCTACACTTGTTAGTCCAATCAAAATTCCTTAAACCTAGAATGCAAAGATGTTACCTTTTCTCCCTTTTCTAATTTGATGTTTGATAGTTGGGAGCGGAGGAGGCCTCTCCTTGCAAGTTTAGCCTCCGAGGTACCTTCATAAAGCTCTACTAGCTTCTCCCACATTTCCTTTGCACTAGAGCACTCCTCTATCCTATTTACTTCTTGTTGAGGGAGTACATTGTAGAGGTGGTGCTTGGCTTTTGAATTCGCCAAGTACTCCTCTCTTTGTCTTTTGCTCCATCTTGATTTCTCCAATAACTCCCCTTCTTCATTCCTAGGCAACTCGAAACTATTTTCCATAATTAATAAAATTTCAAAGTCAGTTTCGAAAAATACCTCCATTCTCTTTTTCTACCAAGAGAATTCACCTTCGAATTTTGGTGGGTGAATATTGGAGCCGGCCATTCTTGAATTTGCTTGTTGTGGCGGTTAGTCCTCGACAAGCTTTCCTTGGCTCTGATACCACTTGTAGGATCGATGTGAAGTATGGTGTTGGACGGATAGAGGGGGGTGAATAGCCCTCGATCGATGGATAACGGAATTTGCTCGTCTACAAACAAGATTAGCACAAGCGAAAAAACAAAACAAGACAAGCAAATAGAAATGACAAGAATACAAACACTAACACAATATGTAACGTGGTTCACAGCTACGCCGCTAATCCACGGTCCGATTCGTCCCCGGTGAATCACTCCGCAACCAAATCACTAAGTCTCTCCTTTGCACCAAGCTAGGTGGAGGTAACCTCTTTACAATCCCTCTTCTTACAATAGAATGAGAATAATAGCAAGTAAGAAGAGTGGGAATACTTTAGGGCACTTTGGGAGAAGATTAGAGCATAAACATTAGCCCCCCAAAGCCCATACCCTTCCTCTTTATAGAGGAAGAGGGTTTCTTCCCGTTGACACAGGAGCAGTCGACTAATGTCCCTATCAGTCGACTGGTCCTGTAGTCGTTGCCCAATAACGACTACTTTTCACGTTGGATTCCATCCAACGGCACCGGCATCAGTCGACTGATCTTACCATCAGTTGACTGATGGACCATCAGTCGAGTGCTTGCGAGCTCGACTCCATTCTGTGCCCAAAACTCTTGCGACCAGTCGACTGATGCCTTCATCAATCAACTGGTGGTCTCGTAGTCGACTGCCAATCCATGGCAGTCGACTATTGGCGCTTGAACCGGACTCGAACACTAGTCGAGTCACCGTCGACTTAGAGTAGTTGACTACCATAATATGATAGTCAACTTGATGTCGGGAAATCCCATCCGACACTTAGCCAAATGGCCAAGTTCACCTAATGAGCTACTTTACATTTCACTCATTCTCTCATCTCACTTGAAGTCCCTCGTCGAAGCTCTCTTCGTTCGCAGCCACGTCCCTCGGCAGCATCAGGCGCACGACTCTGCAATGCTCCTTCGCGTCTCTTGCCTCCGAAGTCTGCTTCCTTGGCTTCACTTCAAGTCATCTCGTCCGGCGGTCCCTCGGCAGCATCAAGCGCACGACTCTGCAATGCTCCTTCTCCAAATCAAGCACGAGGTTGTGAGTGGTGAACTCGCCTAGGCTCCATGTGAGAATTACTAAGCCCTGCAAGACTCCAACGCACATATCAAATCACAATAACTAACTAACTTAAACCCTTTGCCACACACATCAACCCTAGCCACCTTCGTCAGCCTCATGCCTATCGGATCCCTCCAAGTCATCCATGACTTGTTCATCCATACGCTAGCCTTTAAGTGCTTCCATCGGCTATTGTCATGCTAAGTTGGTCTATACCGCTAAGGCACATTGGGCTTATGCTGCCAAGACTACCGCTTGAACTTTACACTGCCAACCATTGGACTTATGCTTCCAAGACTCCACCCTTGGACTTTACGCCGCCAATATCAACCCTTAGACTTCCCTTGCCAACTCATGTTGCACTTTCCATTTGCCAAGACTCAAGCTTGGACTTTCCCTTGTCAAGACCCATGCTTGGACTTTCCATGCCAACTCATGTTTGACTTTCCAATTGCCAAGACTCAAGCTTGGACTTTCCCTTGCCAAAACCCATGCTTGGACTTTCCATTACCAAGTGTCCCACTTGGACTTTCCAAGCCAAGTACCCATGACTTGAACTTTCCCATGCATTTTGTCGAACATCAATGTCAAACATCAAAACACTACTCGAGTCAAACTCGAGTTCGATCAATCGTGACCTGGGTCGATTGCACCAACAGGCAATAAAGTCTATTATTTCTAGCATGTTTTTCATGAACAATAGCAAGTGAATTAAAAGCATGCTTTTAAACATTAAAACTAGAAAGTGCATTGCTAAAATATATCTTAGGGTTTGCCTTAGAGGCTCCCCCTACATGTGTAGCTCCTCCTTGCCCTTTGGTTTGCTTTCTTCCCCTAGGGCATTGACTTCGGTAGTGTCCCCTTTGATGGCACTTGAAGCACACCACGTGCTCCTTGCTCTTACTAGTGGGGACTCCAGCATCCTTTGCCTTTTCTTGAGATTTTGGTGTCGGTTGACTTTTCTTGACTCTTTTAGGATATTTACTTTTATAATGTCCTACTTCCCTACACTAAAAACACATAATATATTTTTTTATTTTGAATTAATGTGCTTGAGTTACCTTCCGTGGTAGGAGAGTCTTGAACTTCCTCTTCTTCTCGACAGGAGGTTGAAGTTATTTCTTGATCTTGCTCCGACTCCGGTGATCTAATATCCTCCCCCTCAATCCTAGAGGTGGAAACTTCTTCTACTTCTACCTCTTCTTCATCGGACATTGATTGCCTCTCAACCTCCAATTCTTCACACTCTTCTCCTGACCAGGATGTTGACTCCTCTTCAACTTCCAAATCCTCACTTTCTTGTGAGACAGAGCTTGCTTCTTTGGTCTCCTTGCCCAATTGAGCCGAAGAGCATTCTTGTTCCTTGGCCTCCTCTATCTCTTGAGTCGTTGAGGGTTCTTCAAGATATTTCGCCAACTTACTCCAAAGGTTCTTGGCGTCTTTGCAATCTCCTATCTTGATGAAAATATCATTAGGGATTACACTAAGTAATATACCCATTACCTTATTATTTATGTTGTAGTATCGGAATTATTCTTGGCTCCAATTCTTCTTCTTGAGTTTTCTTCCTTCTTCGTCCTTTGGACTGTCGAACCCTACTAAAATATTAATCCAATTTTCATAATCACACATTAGAAAACACATCATTTTACCTTTCCAATATGCAAAATCTTTGCAATCGAAGGAAGGCAGAATGTTGATGTCGTCACCCAATTTCTCCTGATGATCCATCTTGCCCTCTAGCGCGTTTTCTCCTTGGCAGTTAGTCCAAATGAAGAGCGGCCTTGCTCTGATACCAATTGTAGGAACGTTAGTGACCACTAGAGAGGGGGTGAATAGCACATTCTCGTTGCTTGATAGATTTCAATCGTGCTTGCTATAAAACTTGTTATGCACAGCGGATATACAAATAATAAAGCAATAACAAAATACAAGCATGACAAAATACGCGATATAATGTGGTTCGGAACCTTAGGATTCCTGCTCCATGAATTGAGCTCGAATGAGCTCTAGCGATGCAAATATCACCACTAATCACAAACACTCCTTCTCGACAACAAGTCAGAGGCGGAGAAACCTCTTACAATGATTACAAAAGTAATACAACAAAAATACAAGCAAATACAATAGAATGCAAGTAAAGAAAACTTTACAAAGAGCTTTGAATGCTTGCTTGTTGATCGCTTGAACCGATCTTGAAGACCCTAATTTGCACCAGCAAATTGCCTCAAAATTGCCCAAGAAATCGCTTTAAAATCGCTTCAAAGAACCATGGCCAAATCCTTCTCCACGAGCTCCTTTTAAAGCTTCACCTCGGGTTGGATTCCGCCTAGTAGTCGACTGATCGCGACCATCAATCGACTGCTCCTGTAATCGTTATGAGATAAAGACTTGACCCACGTTGGATAAGTTCTAATAGATAGACTGAAAGTCGACTACCATTACCCAACAGTCGACTGTCGGGGTCGTAGCCGACTGACCAGTCGACTATCGAGCGTTCTGCTCCCGTAACCTCGACCAGTAGTCAACTGTCATCCATGGCAATCAACTGCCCAATGTTGGCAGTCGACTCTCAGGCCATTTCCTGCAATCGAACACCAGTCGACTCCGAGCAGTTCGACTGGCCATAATCCCAGTCGACTACCAAGAGTCAACTCGACTGTCAAGTGTCAAAACACTTGACCAATCGACTCGTCTAAAGCCCCAATCGACTGATAACCTCAACCGTGAGGTTTAATCCCAAGTATGATGCCCTCATACTTGCTAGACCACTCTTAGCCTAGACTTAGGCCTTCTAGCCACCTCTGTTAGCCTCACGCCTATCGAATCCCTCCAAGTCATCCATGACTTGTTCATCTATACGCTAGCCTTCAGGTGCTTCCATCGACTATTGTCATGCTAAGCTGGTCTATACCGCCAAGGCACATTGGGCTTACGCTGCCAAGACTACCGCTTGGACTTTACGCCACCAACCATTGGACTTATGCTGCCAAGACTCCCATTTGGACTTTACGCCGTCAATATCAACCCTTGGACTTCCCTTGCCAACCCATGTTGGACTTTCCATTTGCCAAGACTCAAGCTTGGACTTTCCCTTGCCAAGACCCATGCTTGAACTTTCCATGCCAAGTATGTTGGAGTATTGGGAATACAATCAAAGTCTCACATTGGTAAGACATGAAAAAGATCATGTGCTTATAAGATGAAAAGATATCTCTATTAGTATAAGGTCTTTTGGGTAAAGCCCAAAAATAAAACCATGAGGGCTTAGGCCCAAAGTGGACAATATCATGTCATTGTGGAGATATATGATTCTTATAAGCACTAACAATTAGTATCAAAGACATGGTCCATGTCAAGCCATGATCCTCGAATGAAGGAAGTTGAACTCCCATATCCGGATCAAGAGAACCAAACACCAGGCAGGAAGTTCAATTGGGTCGGAAGGACCGAACAACTGGCAAGAAGTCCAGCTGGGTCAGGAGGACCAGACAGTTGGCAGGAAGTCCTGGTGGATTGAGGATCGGATATCAAGCAGAGGATGTCCTTCGAGGACGGATAAGCTTGAGGGGGGGTCAATGTGGTCGTTCGTTTGAGGGGGGATTGTTGGAGTATTGGGAATACAATCAAAGTCTCACATTGGTAAGACATGAAAAAGATTATGTGCTTATAAGATGAAAAGATATCTCTATTAGTATGAGGCCTTTTGGGTAAAGCCCAAAAATAAAACTATGAGGTCTTAGACCCAAAGTAGAGATATATGATTCTTATAAGCACTAACAAAGTACTCATGTCTTGGACTTTCCCATTGCCTTGTCATATATTTTATCGAACATCAAAATACCGCTTGAGTCAAACTCGAGTCTGGTCAATCGTGACTTGGGTCGATTGCACCAACAATTATGGGTTTTTTGGTACACTTGAGGGAAATTGGGCATTATGACAAAGTTAATATAATCTTACAAAATGGCAAATAGGTCTAACACTTAGGTATTCTATACCTTTGTACTTTATATTTATCATTCTTTGTTTCTCATATGTCATGTCATGACATCATGTTTAATATGATCATTTTATAATGTCAAGATAATGCATAGGTTATTTGATAATGCCATTCTTATGCTTATGTTAAAATTTATGACATGACATCATGCATCATTGGCTATGCTTTAATTTATGCAATCATTATATATCATGATAATATTTCATGTATTAAGTTAATAAAATTGAATTAAGGACAATGACATGATTTGAAGTTCCAAGATAAGGGAATCAAATAGAGTTGTCTAGATAAAATGTATGAGGCCTTTGATTAGGGAAGAACCTAAATCCACATCTCACATGGACTATAAATTGATATGTGTATGTATTTATACACCAATACACATGTGAGATGTTAGAAAAATGAGTTAAGTTCACGGTGCATAGATATTGCATCTAGATGAACTCAAACTCATAATATAACATAGATGAATCATGAGAAAAGCTAATGTACAAGCCATGTACATCTAGCCCATATACCATGATTCAAAATAAAGTTTTAAAAATATTTTAACATCATTTTGAAAAATCATGGTGAAGTCTATCTTTTGATAGCAATCACCATTGAATAAGTTGACACAAAGTTAGGTAAAAAATAGGTAAGTTTTCAATGGTTTTGAATTTTATATCAATCTATTAAAATAATGGGTATTTTAACCTAAAATTATTTTTCACCCATTGTATTTTATGTAAATAATGTACATATGAATTTTCAGAATTTTTTAAAATACATATAATTACTTATGTATTTCTAAAATTCATATCTAAAATCTATTTTCTGCACATTGCAGAAACCATTCGACTATTGTTTGTAGCAGTTGATTGGTAATGGGGTTATTGATTGGTTGATGACCCAGTCAACTGCTGAAGTTGATTTCGACTGAACAAGATTTGTTTATCTATTTATCAACAATGTTAGGCTATCCTAATGTCTCCTAACCTTATGAAATGCTTTGGAAAGCATTGGAAGAGTGAAATTGTCATTGAAAATGATTAAGAGAGTTATTTAGGGTAGAGTATCAAATTTTAAGAGAGGTTAGAGTTCAAGTTTGAACTTTTACCTTTATTTTCAATGTTTTAAGTTTCCTATATGCTTAGGAACTCTTCAAGGATATTGTTGGTGCACTGGTTAAGGGGGAGCAAGCCTTTAGAGGGAGTTTTTTTCCATTTCGGTATGATGGATAGAGGTGGATCCTCTTTTGATGGCGAATTCCCCCTCTTCTTCGATTCTCTCTACCCCCCCCCCCTCTCTTCTAACGTCACCGAATGTGGAAGGATTAGCTCACCCTGCTACCCCACCTGCATCAACAGTCGACTGGTCTACTTAATATGACATGGATTAAGCCATTGTAAGGCAACGATATAGTGTCCAATCAACTTCTAGGTAAGAGCAGTCGATTGAAAGGTGAAAATCATCTCAAGTTTCACCTTTATAAGGAGCTCGAGAGGGAGGAGATGGATCCCGATTCTTGAAGGATTTGAAGGGAAGTGTTGCTGTAATTCTATGTCCTCAAAGCCATTCAAAGCAAGCAAAAATGCAAAGTGATCAAAAGCTCTCATTTCTAAAGTGTTTTCACTTGTATTTTTTCATTTGCTTTTGTATTCCATTTTTTGGTTGTATTACTATTGTAAATCATATTGTAAGGGGTTTCTTCACCTCCGAATTGTATTTCGAGAAGAAGAAGTGGTTTAGTGGAGTAGACACTAAAGCCCAGTTGTGGAGTAGGAACCGTAGGTTCTGAATCACGTAAAATCTCATCTTGTGCTCGTGTTTGTTTATGTATTTTTATTTCTACTTGTATTTTGTATTCCATTGAGCACTAAGAATCTTGTAGACGAGCACGAATGCGATCAAATTAAAGAAAGCAAAAAATGTTATTCATCCCCCTCTAGCACGACAACTGATCCCCAACAACTGGTATCAGAGCTAAGACAAACCCTAAGGTATCATTTAATTATGCACCTATGGGTTTTTGTAATAAAAATAAGCATGCTAATAATTTTATTGATATTGCACATGAACAAAAGTATGCTGGAAATAGATTCTATTGCTTAGGTTCTAAACATGTCAAGTTGCCTAAGGATAAGACTTTACCTAAAAATAAGAACAACCTAGGTAGTTATCCAAAGAAAAGTAGATATATGTCTAGGAAGAGGAATTCCCAAAAGAAGAATAAAAAATCACAAATTGGAAAATTAGAGGTTGAAAATCAAGCCTTGAGGTCAAAGCTTGAGAAAATGGAAAAGACCCTTAGAAAAAAGAAAATATGATTCAAGGGTCAAATAGTCAAAGTCTAGATTCTAGGAAGCAAGACCTACCTAAAGACAAGAAGGGTTTGGATCACAAACCAAAGTCCAAAAAGGTAATGTCATCTTATAGTAGAGGAATCGATCGTCGCGCTAAATAAGGGTGAATAGTGATTTTCTTGATTTTGCTCGATTCGATCGATCTCGTGCCTATCTATAATAAGTTAGTGTGTAGCGGAATATAGAAATAAAATGCACAATAAAGACACACAAGCACAACACAAGAGATTTAACGTGGTTCGGAACTAGGGTTCCTACTCCACGGGATGAGCTCTAGTTGAACTCTAGTGATGCACACCACCACTATCAAACTTCTCTTTCTCGAAAAATATTTCAAAGGTGGAGAAACCTCTTACAACAAGATTATAACAATAATACACAAAGTACAACCAAATACAACAACTATACTAAGTAATAAGAAAATACAAGTAAAGAAAACTTTATACAAAGAGTTTTTGATTGATTGCTAGTTGGTTGCTTTGGATTGCTTTTGAAGGTCACTTCAAAATCGCCTAAAAAATCTTGGCCAAAATCCTCCACTAGCTACTTCTTTTATAACCTATAGTTGGCTGATTTCGCGCCCAACAGTCGACTGCAAAAAAGTACAAGTCGACTGCCCATAGTGTCATTGTCTCACAATGGACTTAATCCACATTGGACTCGCCCAACTAATACCCTAGCAGTCAACTACTACATCCATCACTAGTCGACTGCCAGAGCTTCTGTGCTCTGGCCACTCATGATCAGTTGACTGCCCATCCATGGCAGTCGACTGCTTAAGGTCAATCGATTGTCCATATGCGGCAGTCGACGCCAAGCAATTGAGCCTCAATCGACTGATCATAATCTCAGTCGACTACTCCGAGTTGACTAGGCTTTCGAGTGGTGAACACTCGATCAGTCGACTAATAAATCTCAACTATGAGGTTTAACCCAAGTATGATCTCCTTATACTTGATTGACCACCCTTAGCCTAGACCTAAGCCTTCTAGCCACCTCCATCAGCCTTACGCCTCTCGGATCCCTCGAGTTTGAGACTCTTCATCCTTCGCGTTAGCCTTCAGGTGCTTCCATCAGCTATTTCATACTAACCGAATTCTTTGCCATGGTTTATTTGGACTTATACCACCGAGATCATATGCTTAGACTTTATGCTGCCAAAATCTCACCCTTGGACTTCCTTGCAAAGATCTATTTAAACTTACAGTGTCAAGACTCATGCTTGGACTTTACGCTGCCAAACCTACTCTTGGACTTCCCAATTGTCAAAGTTCATTTGAACTTTATGCCACCAAGACTACATGCTTGGAATTATGTCGCCAAGACTATACCTTTGAACTTTACCATTGTCAAGTACCCATGACTTGGAATTTCCTTACCAAGACCATTCTTGGACTTTCCAATTGCCAAGACCATGCTTGGATTTTTCCATGCCAAGACCATTCTTGGATTTTCCATGCCAAAATCATGCTTGGACTTTCCATGCCAAGTATCCAAACTTGGACTTCCGAGATTGATTGCTCCAACAATCTCACCCAAATAATCTCCCCTATGTGACTTTGGATATCTCAATCATCCACTAGTCATATGGTCAACATATGGTCAAACTATATTATCAAACAATAGCCAAATCCATTGTCAAATATCAAAATACTACTCGAGTCTCACTCAAGTTTGGTTAACATTGACTCGAGGCTTGTTGCGCCAACAATCTCCCCCTTTTTTATGCTTGACAATATTTTTAAGTTAGGCTAACAATAACCCAACTTAACTCTTCTAATGCCAAAGTATAGTGAAGGTTTACCTAACTTAAACCTCACTTCTCCCCCTTTGGCATACATCAAAAAAACTACCCAAGGGTTTTCCAATGTTTCATCTCCCAATAAGATTCTATATTCTCACCCTTGGTCCAAAAACATATAAGATGCCTTAAATCTTCCTAGTGATAAATCACATATCACTAAATGAGAGACAACCCATAATGAAGGTTTACCAAACCCTCACTTCTCCCTTTTGGTCAAAATTGCATCCATCATCCCTAGATGGACACACTCCCTCTAATGGTTTGATCCCCCTTGATCATTGCACCAAAAATATCCTTGGAGAATTACTAAGCCTATAGGAAACTTAAACCATTGAAAATAAGGATAAAAGTTCAAACTTAAACTTTAACCTCCCTTAAAATTTGATACTCCACCCCAAATAACTCTCCTAATCATTTTCAATAATTATTTCACCCTTCTAATGCTTTCCAAAGCATATCCTAGTGTTAGGAGACATTAGGGTACTATAAAATAGTTAATACATGGATAAACAAATCTTATTCAAATCCAAAGAATGATCGAAATCAAACTCAAATGATTGCTCCAGCAAAGAATAGAGTTTTCTACAATGTATAGAAAACAGTTTTAGAAATGAAATTTTTGAAAAGCATAAGTAATCATACATAATTTGAAAAATCTTGAAAATTTATATGTATATTACTTACATCAAATATAATGGGTGAAAAATATTTTTATAATAAAATATCCATTAAATTGAAGTATTGATATAAAGTTCAAAAGCATTGATAACTTTAAAGTTTTTGACCTAACTTGTATCTGTTAAAGCAATCAACCCATATGATGTGGTTTTGATGTGTGTGGCAAAGGGTTTAAGTTAGGATTGTTATTGATTTGATATGTGCATTGAAGTCATGTAGGACTTAGTAATTCGCACATGGATGGAGCATTGGCAAGATTCACCATCTCATGACTCGGTCCTTGAGTCGGTGAAAGATGCATTGCGGAAGCCGTGCACTTGGTGCATCCGAGGGATCGCCGGACGATGAGCATTGGAGTGAAGCCGAAGGAAGTAGACTTCAGGGCGAGACGCGAAGGATGGCACTGTGAAGCCGTGCGTTTGGCGCATCCGAGGGACGTGGTCGGACGAAGAGAACTTCAAAGGCGAGGGACTCCAAGGGAAAATGAGAGTGAGCGAATGTAACCCGGGACGGGGTAGCTCGTTAGGTGAACTTGGCCAATTGGCTAAGTGTCGGATGGGTTTTCCCGACATCAGTCGACTGCCATGATATGGCGACTCGCCCGTCGATTGAGACTCGACCGGGTGTTCGAGTCTAATTTACATCCCCCAAAGAATGATCGCCAGGGTTGGCAATGATCGCCGATGGCGAGTCGACTGGTCGCAAGGGTTTCAGACATAGAATGTTGGAGAGTCGATTGCTTGCTTCCAGCACTCGACTGTTGGCTCCATCAGTCGACTGATGGAACGATCAGTCGACTGATGTGGGAGCCATTGGTTAAAATCCAAAGTAGATGAAGCTGTTAGAGGGCAACCGCTACAGTAGCAGTCGACTGATCGGGGCATCAGTCGACTGCTAGCTGTCCAATGGGAAAAAAGGCTTCTTCTCTATAAAATGGAGCCTTGGGTTATCTTGGGAGGCTAATGGTTCATTGCTAAACATCTCCCAAATGCTCAAAACGATTTTCCTCCTCTTCCTTGTGTTTAATTTCATCTTATTGTAAGAGGAGAGAATTCTTGTAAGAAAGGTTACCTCCACCTAGCTTTTTGCAAAGGAGAGATTAGTGGAAGTGTTATAGGCATGATTCACCTTGGATGAATCGGGTCGTAGACTAGCGGCAAGGGTCGTGAACCATGTTATATCGGTTTGTTAGCATTGCCTCTTGTATTGTCTTTTATTATTCCATTGCACTAATCATATTCGTAGGCAATCAACGAATGATCTCTGTCGTACACGAAAAAAAGGCTATTCACCTCCCTCTAGCTGGCCACCGATGTTCCAACAAGTGGTATCAAAGCCAAGGTTGCTTGTCACCGGACTCACCGCCGCAACAAGCACGACAACTACAATGGTCGTCTCCAACATCCATCCGCCAAAGTTCGAGGGGGAATTTGCATGGTGGAAGAAGTGTATGGAAGTATTTTTCGAAACAGATTTTGATATCATGTTAATAATGGAATCTGATTTCGATATACCTAGTAATGAAGAGGGGGAGCCAATAGAAAAATCAAGGTGGACCAAGAAGAAAAGGGAGGAGCACCTTGCAAACTCAAAGGCCAAGCACCACCTTTTCAACGTGCTCCCCCAACAAGAAATAAACCGGATAGGAGATTGCTTTAGCGCCAAGGAGATGTGAGAGAAGCTAGTGGACCTTCATGAAGGCACATTTGAGGCCAAGTTAGCAAGAAGGGACCTTCTCCGCTCCCAACTAAACAACATCAAATTAGAAAAGGGAGAAAAAATACTTTCTTTACATTCTCAATGTAGGATATTTGATGCCGCTAGAGGGGGGGTGAATAGCGCGTGACGGTTCGTAGATGGAATTCGATCGCGTGTTCGTCTCTACAATTTCGTTAGTGCGCAGTGGAAATAGTATAATAACGAAATACGCAAACATAACAAAAACACAAGTATGTAACGTGGTTCGGAACCGCACGGTTCCTACTCCGCGGATCGAACTCTACGAGCTCTAGTGATGCACACGCAACCACTAATAAACACTTCTTCTCGGAACAATCCGGAGGCGGAGAAACCTCGTACAATAATGATTACAACAATAATCAAATAGATACAAGCAAATATGATAATGAAATACAAATGCAAGTAAAGGAAAACACTTTACAAAAGCTTTTGATTGCTTGATCTTTGATTGCCTTGAACTAGCTTTGAAAGACTGGAAAGCACCAACTTTCCCCTTCAATTTTGCCTAAGAAAATCGCTATCTTTTTCTCCATCACGAGCTCCTTTTATAGCTTCAACCTGTGTTGGAAAAAGTCGATCAGTCGACTGCTCGGGACCATCAGTCGACTGATCACACTGTTGCTGTGAGACAATGGTGTAATCCACGCTGGAAAAATCCAACGGCTAAGACATCAGTCGACTGATCATGAGTGTTGGTGCAATCAGACCCAAATGATGTTTTTGGTGATTGACAAGGGTTTAAGTCAAGGTGATAATTATGTGTTATCTCATACGGTTGGTTGAGATGTATTTTCAGGAAATCTCTTGTAGGTCGAGGACGTGGAGCCCTAGCAAGTGAAGACCCGGACGTGGAGTCCTGGCAAGTGAAGACCCGGACGTGGAGTCCTGGCAAGTGAAGACTCGGACGAGGAGTCTTGGCAGTGAAGTCCCGGAGGCGTGGCCTCTTGGCAGTGAAGACCCGGACAGGGAGTCTTGGCACGAAGTCCCGGAGATTATTCCTGGCATGGAAGACCTATGAACAGTAATTCATAGGCATCAGGTAAAGGTGGTAGTCGAGGTGATGCCTCGATTGGAACCTACTGCTCTTGACGAGCAGCAGGTTGACTCATACCAGTCGAGGCGATGCCTCGACTGATGCTTGGTTCAACTAAGAAGACGCAAGGAGGTGTCGACTGAGAGATCGACTGCTCTAAGGTTATTTCTTATGAGCAGAGGCAAGACACAGTCGATTGATGTCTCGACTGTAGCCTGTATGTTCGTAGAAAAACGGCGCAATGAGGCGGACTTCGACTAGAGCTTTGATCCAACGAGCGACGCAAGGGACCGGCTCGATTGGGAACTTCATTGCTGCTCGCTCGATTGGAACCAAAGCCTGCCAGTCGAGGCAGCGACTCGACTAGAGCTTTGATCCAACGGAACAGACGCAAGGGACTGTCGACTGGGAGCTCGACTGTTGCTCTGTTCGGTTGTAACCAAAGCCTTCCAGTCGAGGCGGCGGATCATCGCCTCGACTGGACCTATGTTTTCAACGGAAATAAAACTAATTATGGTCCAAATCTTACCGTTGAAGCCATTAATAAATGCCAATGAATGCTCCAGTCGAGGTGACTCGACTGGGCGGGCTGAAAAGCTCTAATCAGGCTCGAGTTATAAAGTATTCTGGGCTGTTATTCAAGGACATATGAGATAAGAAAATTACTTACGACATTTTCTGAAGATAGACACGGGAGAAAAAGCGTCTTCATTCAAAAGGCCTTGATCATCCAATAGGAGAGAAAACGATTCAGCAAGCAAGGAGCATTCTCATTCTCTCTGAAACTTGTATTCGTTTTTGCTACTTCTTCATTGTCTACTGTAAGCTTTCTTGTAAAGTTTCTGATAAACTGTGCAAAAGGGTTGCTCCACCTTCGGTGTATCACCAAGAAGGAGAAGTTTATAGTGGTGGTGTGCATCACAAGAGCCGACGAGGGCTCAACCGTGGAGTAGGGACTTGTGTTCCGAACCACGTAAAATTGGTGTGTTTGCGTTTGTCATTCTTTCTGTATTCGTTTTCTTGTTCCCGCTGCATACTAATCATTGTAGAAGGGTACAACGAATCGAAAAGATGAGCGTAGCTATTCATTCCCCCCCCCCCTTTCTAGCGACGCCAACGATCCTACAATTGGTATCAGAGCATGGTGCTCTTCTTCGGATTCACAACCGCAAGAGCAAGTTCAAATGGCGATGCAAGAAGGTTACAGCACAAACATGCCTCCATTCTTTGACGGAACAAACTTTTAGTATTGGCGAAGCCGGATGGAGTACTATCTCATGAATGAAATAGATATGTGGTTTTCGGTAACCGAAGGCTTCACGACACCGATGGACGCAGAAGGCAAAGTACTTGAGTCTGGAAGGTGGACTGTAGAACAAAAACGCAAGGCGCAAGCAAATGCTAAGGCCACCGTGACTCTACAATGTGGTCTAGCGAAGGATCAACTCAACAAAGTGGGTACGTTCAGCAGCGCGCAAGATCTCTGGAATAAACTGATAGAACTGAATGAAGGGACAAGAGACTCGAGGATAGCAAAGCGAGATCTCTACATGAACCAGCTGTAAAATCTTGCTATGAAAGATGGCGAGACTGTTGGTGAGTTGCATGGAAGGTTCAAGGAAGTATTGAATGGGCTGCATTCAATCGGAGAAAATTTGGAGAACAGAGACATTATCAGGTACGTCCTAAAGTTTTTTCCTCGAAATGCTTTGTGGTCATCTATGGTAGATGCCTACAAAGTATCAAGGGATCTGTCTACTATAAAGTTGGATGAATTATTTTGTGAAATGGAATTACATGAGCAAGCTAACAAGGGTCCAAAAGAGAAAGGTATTGCTTTTGTTGCAGGTGAGCAATACAAGGTGAACAAGAAAAAGGAGAAGAAGAAGGAGTCATCTTCATCCTCATCTGAGACAAATAGTGACAGTGACGACGAGTCCTCATCTAGCGAGGTAGCCAATTTTGTGAGGAGGATGATGAGGAGAAGCAGAAAGTACAATAAGAAGGATGTAAAGAAAATCTTCGCAGACAAGAGGAAAGGTAAGTCATCACATAAATTTAGAGGTAAATCTGATGTGGTTTGTTTTGAGTGTAACAGGAAAGGGCACATCAAGAGTGAATGTCCTGATCTCAACAAGAAAGAGGACAAGTCCAGGAAGAAGAAGGCGTTGAGGGCAACATGGGATGACTCTTCTTCCAGTTCCTCAGAAGATAAAGACAGGGCAAAAGGAGCCAAGCATACGGCACTAATGGTGTTTGATCACACAGATTCAGATGAGTCTTCACAGAAGGACACATCATCATCATCTGATGATGATGAGGTAACATCTCCTGAACTAGATAAATTGTATGAAATAGTAGCATGCTTAACTAATGCCTTGAGTAGATAAAAAAATAAAGTTAAGATGTTAAAATCAGAATTAGAGGAGCTTAAAACTCAGGATTCTGTTCCTACAGAAATTAGGATTGATACTTATGAAATCGAAAAACTTAGGGAAGAAAACAATTTCTTGAGAGCACAAGTTGATGATCTCAAGTGCACACTTGAGAGATTCACAACAAGCTCTCAAACTCTTAACATGATTTTAGATGCCCAAAGGGTAGTTTACAACAGAGCAGGAATAGGCTACAAACCAACAAAAAGGGAATTCAGTTTCATGTCATTAGTCAATAGAACTCACGTTGGTAAAGCAAACACACCTAAGGCTTGGATTCCTAAACAATATGTTGTAAATGCTAATGGACCCAAAATCTGGGTTCCAAAAGATCTTGTTTTTCGTGTTTGATTAGGTACCGGTCGAGGGGGAGTATCCAATGATGTGGGTTGTAGATAGCGGATGCTCACATGACCGGGGACTCCACAAAGTTTGCTACATTTAAAACAGGAGTAAAGTCTTGTTTCTTTTGGTAATAGTGGCAAACTAAAAGTCATAGGAGTAGGAGACATAGTAATATCTGAACAATTTAGGATTAAGAATGTTCTGCTAGTTAGAGGAATGGTTTTTAATTTGTTAAGTGTCAGTCAATTATGTGATGAAGGATATAGAGTAGAATTTTATTCAACTAAACGCTTAATTAAACATAATGAAACCGATAATATCATGCTAGTAGGGACGAGGAAGGAAAATATCTATCAAGTTCAATTTAGTAGTGCTACTAACCTGTGTGTGAAGTGTTTTTTGTCCAAATAAGATGAATCATGGCTATGGCATCGGAGACTAGCACACGTCAACATGAAAAATATCAAGAGGTTGGCCAAGGAAGAGCTTGTGCGGGGTCTACCATTGCTCAAGTACAAAAAGGACAAGCTATGTGATGCATGTCAAAAAGGTAAATAAATAAGAGCATCACACAAAAGCAAGAACACTGTAAGTACTTTAAATGCTTTAGATTTATTGCATTTAGATTTGTTTGATAGTAGCTCCACTAAAACCTTAAATGGAAGTATATATTGCTTGGTAGTAGTAGATGACTATACTAGATATACTTGGACCTTCTTTCTCAAACATAAGGATCAAACATTAGAAATTTTTATTTCTTTTTGTAGAAGAATTGAGAATGAGAAAAACTCAACAATTAAAACAATTAGGAGTGATCATGGAGGAGAATTTGAAAATATGAGGTTTAAGGAATTCTGTTTAGAAAAAGGCTATAAACATGAGTTTTCCACTCCTAGGACACCACAACAAAATGGTGTGGTAGAGAGGAAGAATAGAGCTTTACAAGAAGCTGCGAGGAGTATGCTAAATGAGTATGTCCTTCCTAGTTACTTGTGGGCTGAGGCAATTAACAATGCATGCTATGTTCAAAACAGAGTTTTGATACATAGATTCTTAGGAAAAACACCTCATGAACTATGGTTTGGAAAACCACCAACAATCAAACATCTTAGGGTTTTTGGTTGCAAGGTTTTCATTTTAAACACTAAGGATCATCTAGGAAAATTCACTGCAAAAGCAGATGAAGGTGTCTTGTTAGGATATTCCCTCACTAGTAAGGCTTATCGAGTTTACAACAAACGAACAAATTTGGTTGAGGAATCGTCAAATGTGGTTTTTGAGGAATGTAAAGACCAAATTGACTCTAAGGATAATACTGATGCAGTAGAGGTCGAACTCAAAAGATTGAGTTTGAAGGAGGACACAAGGGTAGGGGGAGTCAAATCTGACTCCGACAATGAAAAATCTAGATCAGAAGGGTCATTGCTTGAGATTGTATCTAACAATGAGGTTCAAGAAACATCTCAAGTACCAAGATCCACTAGAATGGTCACTAGTCATTCCCTAGACAAAGTTGTTGGAGACATCCATCATGGGGTGAGGACAAGATCATTCTTTAGAAACGAAGAGAATCAAGAAGCATTAATCTCTGAAATTGAACCAAAAGTAATTGATGAAGCTTTGCTTGATCCGGACTGGATTATAGCAATGCAAGATGAATTGGGACAATTTGAGAGAAGTCAAGTTTGGGATTTAGTTCCAAGACCTGATCAAGCTACCATAATAGGAACCAAATGGGTATTCAAGAATAAATTGAATGATAAAGGAGAAATAGTGAGAAATAAAGCTAGGTTAATTGCCAAAGGATACAATCAAATTGAGGGACTTGATTATGGTGAAACTTATGCACCCGTGGCTAGGTTAGAATCCATACGATTAATGCTAGCATTTGCAGCATATAGAGGATTCAAATTATATCAAATGGATGTGAAGTCAGCATTTTTGAACGAGTTTATAAAGGAAGAGGTCTATGTTAAACAACCACCGGGATTTGAAAATTCTGAATTTCTAAATCACGTGTATAAGCTAAAGAAGGCTCTTTATGAACTGCAACAAGCACCTCGTGCTTGGTACGAAAGGTTGTCAATTTTTCTAGTTGAGAGGGGTTTTAGAAGAGGTCAAATTGATCCCACACTTTTTCTAAAAAGAAACGGTGAAGACATATTTGTAGCTCAGATTTATGTCGATGACATAATCTGTGGTTCAAACAATAGGGATTATCTCAATGAATTCATAGAACACATGGAGAGTGAGTTTGAGATGAGTCTAGTAGGGGAGTTGACATTTTTCCTTGGACTTCAAATCAAACAAACCAAAGAAGGAATTCATGTTTGTCAATCAAAATATGCCATGGAGTTGCTAAAAAGATTCAACATGGAAAATGTTAAGGAGGTTGCCACTCCAATGGCACAAAACACTCATCTAGATAATGATGTAGATGGTAAACCTGTTGATCTAAAGCGTTATAGGAGTGCCATAGGTAGTCTTTTATATCTTACAGCAAGTAGACCTGATATAGTATTTGTTGTGGGCATGTGTGCATGATATCAATCGTGTGCTAAAGAGTCTAATTGGGTTGCTGTTAAAAGAATTATGAGATATCTTAAAGCAACAATATCTGTTGGACTGTGGTATCCCCGAACTGAGTCTTTTGATTTAGTAGGCTATACAGATTCAGATTATGCAGGATGCAAACTAGATAGAAAAAGTACTAGCGGGGGCTGTCAATTCCTAGGTTCAGCTTTAGTTGGTTGGTCAAGTCGAAAGCAACATTGTGTTGCTCTCTCCACTACTAAGGCTGAGTACATAGCCATGGGAGAGAGTGTGTCACAATTGATATGGATGACTCACACATTGGAGGATTATGGTTTTTCATATAAGAACGTGCAAGTGCTATGTGATAATATTAGCATGATCAACTTAACGAAAAACCCAGTCCATCATTCCAGAACAAAACACATTGAAGTGAGACATCACTTCATTAGGGATCATGTAGCAAGAGGAGATATTATACTCAATTATGTTGAGTCTAAGGCGAATCTTGCTGATATTTTCACAAAACCTCTTCCAGAAAATGAATTTAGTCATTTAAGAAGAGAGTTAGGAATGTTTGCAGCTGAGTGAAAACTCTCCGTGATCATAAGGACTAATTCATAAGTTCAAAAGAAATGGGAAAATAATGTTTGGGATACCTTTGGGAAACATCTTACACAAATCATAGGATTAACTATGCTTGTGTATTGCTAGATAGGGGTGAGATGTTAGGAGCAACCAATTTACTCAAATTGCTTGTTATGATGCATAACTTGAGTAATGTGGTTGAAAACTGCATGAATCATTAAGTTGACCAATTATGGGGAAGACTAATACATAATTCATGTGTATTTGGTTTAAAAACATAATTGGACATTCCAACCAAGTAAAATTGGTTGGACATCTTAAATAATGATAAAACTCAAGTGAAACATCCAATATATGTTTGATATTGTCGATAGAGTATATTGTCACTTTTAAAATGTTTTAAATGCCTAAATACAACGAATTTGGAACTTAAAATATCTAAGACAAAAACGAACCTTCAGAATAACAGTCGAGGTATTTCAATAATCGCCTCGACTAACAGAGGGTGTGAGCAAACAGAAGCGAGGTGCACTCGACTGGCGCCTCGACTGATATAATAGTCGAGGCGTTCAACTTACTGCCTCGACTGCGTAACTAAGAAATATATAAGGAATTTCACTTACCGCCTCTCCCAAACTCGCGACTCGCCTCGACTCCTCTCGCCGCGATTTTTCTCTTCTGTCGCCTGGCTATCGCCGTTCAAGTCTTCGGCCAAGTTTAACACCGACAAAACCCTAGATTACCTCACTCGCTCCTAAACTAACTTCAAGTAAGTTCTCTAGCCCCTCATTCCTTCTTTTGGTCAATACCTAACCCTAGACGACGATTTTCTCAAACCCTAGATTTTGCCAGATTTTCTAGGGTTCGCCAGTTTTTTTTTTCTAGCTGGAGAAGGTGATTTCACAGAAGTCATCTTCTTGATCCCTCAAGACCAATCAACAATAGGAAAAATGACACCTAAGTAAATTTCTAAACTCATCTCTTTGATTACACGACTTAGTAATATTGGTTAACTAATTGGGTGTTGGTTATTGCCACTCATCATACCATCATATTGATTTTTTTTGGAACATCATTTTGGCATTCATTAGACAAAAACGTAGGATAGGCGAGTCAAGTGAAACACCTCGGGAAAATCCATCTACGGATCCCCGGTTTCCCTCCACACATCATCAACATACCTTTACTTCCCACAAATTTCAGTTGATGCATACTAGATCATTAGATAAAGAATTTTTTGAAAATCATGCTCAACATGTTATACAAATGATTAACTACTATGGGCTCAATAAACTAGTCTATTGTGATCATGACATCAATATAGACTTAGTTAGTGAATTCTACAACAATCTACAGCCTACAGGTGATAGGCTCATCTTTAAGAGTAGGGTAGCCAGAAAGGACATATCTTTCACTCCTGATATCCTCAGAGCATTTCTAGAGTGTCGTGAGTCAAACTCAACCCTTGAATGCTATCCAAGAATTCAAGAACCTGTTGAGGGATACTCCATAAATGTAATTCATGAGTACTTCTTTAAAAAACCCAGACAACCTGGTCTTACTCTATTTCCGGCCATGGCGTTAGCTGCCCCTGATAATGTCCTATATAAGGTAATTGTAGGTTGCATCCTTCCAATTGTTACTAGGGGGCAAGCTAAGATAAGACCACATCATTTACTAGCTCTACATCTCTTAAAACAATGCTTAAACTTTAATGTTGCTTTAAACATCTTTCTCTGCATAGTCCACTTCTCAACTCCTGTCCAAAAGAAAATTTACATGCCTTTTGGTCATATCATCACATTTTGGCTAGAATCCATAGGCATCAACACAAGCAGGGGGAAAATTAGGCAGATGACCGACTTTGATTTCATAAAATGGAGAAACTTTTCTTTGGTCGGCATGTCAAAAGTTGGTAACACCGTTGAGTGGGCGGATGGACATCAAGCTGGTGAAAGGGGGATATGGAGGAAGAAGGAGAACAAGAACATCCAGTTCTAGCTGTTGAACCTGTTGGGATGTATACTAAAAGTCTAGCTCTTTGGTATGAATATTTTATTTTGAAATAAGAATCACATGATCATTGTTTGCACTTATATATGTGCATATTGTCTAATACTTTACATTGTAGATAACATGGTGCTTGGGTGTGGCACAGAAGATCATGTTATCAGTCTCTTGTAGAGTATAAGCAGAGGCTCACAACCAAGATGGTTTTGGACAAACCATTGGCATGGTTGTAGTGTAGCTCGGTATTGTTTTGTCTTGAACATAGAGTTACACTAGTACACTTAGGTGTATTGAGCAGGACCGACATAGAGGTGATTCAATTTATTGCTGACTGCATAATTGAATCGGACCTCGGATATTATGTTGTACATGCTCTTAATCCCGATATAATAACGGGCACATGTACTTAATATTTATTTCTTTGATTTACCAGAGGGTGAGATTTCTATGGATTAAATCAATATGCCCGGTAAGTTGGGAAATGATATTATTTACATGGTGTGCCGTTGATTATAGGAGGAAACTGTGTCCTATGTATTAGGTTGATGATGTCCCCTTGAGGAGCTCATAAGGTTCATCATGTAAACCCTGCAGGTTGACTTAGTCAACATGATGATAAGGTTGAGTGGTACTACTCGAGGATTTAGATGTTAATTAATTGATGGTCAGTAAATCAATTAATTTACGGATATTCGATATCTTAAACACGGGGAGATGGATGTACAAATAATATATGGAGCCCATATTAATTTATGAGGGTTGGTGAGGTAGTTCGATGATGATCCTCTAGTGGAATGGAACATCATTGATGGATCAAGTTTGTGTAGTTCCGATCCATCGGGTGGCCAAGACCCAACTCCTCCTCATGGTCCCTATCGTAGCCTAATATAAACCTCATGAAGTCTAGATCAAATGATGGAAAACAAATCTCTAGATCCGACGGTTGGGATTAAATACCTAGAACCGACGGTGGAGATTAAATCTCTAGATCCGACGGTTGAGATTAAAACCCTAGAACCGACGGTTGAGATTAAATCTCTAGATCCGATGGTTGGGATTAAAACCCTAGAACCGACGGTGGAGATTAAATCTCTAGATCCGATGGTTGGGATTAAAACCCTAGAACCGACGGTTGAGATTAAATCTCTAGATCCGACGGTTGAGATTAAATCTCTAGAACCAATGGAGGAGATTAAACCAAGGCCTAAACCTAACTCTATATATATGGGATTAGGCTTGGGCGGCAAAGAGAGATGAAAAACCTAATTGAGACAAGGTGGCTTGGGCGGCAAGAAAGAAAAGGAGATTAGGGTTAGGGTTTGGTTCATTGTGTTGGGCGGCAAGGCTTCTTCTTCTTCCCATTGATGGCCGGCAACCCTTTCCCCCTTTTCCTCCTTGGTTTGGCTGGCGTCCAAGCTTTTCCTTTCCTTCTATGGCTTAGGTTGGATGAAATTAGGATGGCTTCCCTTGGGCGGCAACCAAAACCTAGATGGGATAGGATTGGGGTTGGGCGGCTAGGGTTAGGGTTTTGGGATTAGGGTGGGCGGCAACATGGAGATGAAGATCTTTTTCTTCTTCCTTCTAAGTGTTGGCCGGCCACTATCCATGTTCCCTATACCTTGGCCGGAGCTCAACCTATTCTCCTTCCCTTCATCCTTGGCCGAAAATTAGGAAAGCTTTGTCTAGGGTTTGGGCGGCAACAAGGAGAAGGATTGTTTTCCTTTCCTTTCTCCAAGTGTTGGCCGGCGCCCATACCCTTGGTGTTTCTCTTTTGGTTGGCTTCCATACTCCATTCCATCTTCTCTTTGGATCAAGGCAAACATCATGCTTGGAGCTTGATGGTTGGTCCTAGATAAGAGATGAGTTTTGTTTCCATTTTGTTCTCTCTATTCTTGGGGCCGGCGGCATCAATCCTTTGTGGATTGGTGGTTGGCTCAAGCAAGAAGGGAAAGAGAGTTCTTCTTTCTTTGGATTGAAGAAGATCTAGGATGCTTCAACTTGTGGAGGATCTTCGCCCACACGAAGTCTACAAGGAGGTTAGGACATACGATAGAAGATCAAGAGGTATAAAAGTTTTATAACTTTTATTATTGTTCTTTGCATGTTCTTATTTGATATGCTAGCTTATGTTCTTTATGTTAGTATATGTTGATTATACTAGTTTACATTTGCATGTATTTGTATAATCATGGACCCCGAATAAGAAACACAAAAACCGGCAATCCGTCCGTCGTCTCTTCAGCGGCTAATCGACTAGAAGAGTTTGGTTGCTTGAACAACTAGTTTGTTCGAGCGATCGCTCGAGTCGTTGGCACGATGACGAATTGGTTGTGCTTAGGAAACTCATCCCATCCGGATTAGTTTTCATTAGTGAAAATTTTAATCCGGGGACATGGGAGCCTATGAGCATTCCGAGAAATAGCGCGATTGCCAACAATTGGTATCAGAGCCACGATTTCCGGTTTTGTGTGTTTTGGATTCGGTTACTTTCACGCACTTATCATATATTGTGTATGCCGGATAATAGTAGGATGTGCGTAGGCTAACTTTTTGGTTGCAGGCATAAGATCCAACTATTATGGCTATATATGTGTGTATGTGATTGCATGTGTGTGTGATTGTATTTTATTTTAATCCTCGGGGTTGACGAGGCTAAATTAGTATTTAATTTTTGTAATTAAATACGACATTGTTTAGCCACTCTTTATTTTATTTTACTTTCGATCTAGATTTCATGTATACTCCCTAGTGGAGTATAGGATCGATGGATGTAAAATAAAATAGGTTTTATTCTCGGCTCAGATCTCCGGATGGCTCGTACATGGCGTAGGAGGAGCGGACGAGGTGGCGACATGACGGGACGCATATTGGAGAACAATGCCATAATAGTTGGAAAAATTCTGATTTTTCCATATTTATTGCTGATTTGTTTTATATGCATGTTGTGTGTGCTTGAAAATTCCTCATTTTCAATTTACTAAGTGGGAGAGGGATATTTTAATTAATTCCCGCAGCCTCCATTACAATTTGACATGTGATGCAACAAACTTGCGCGTCGGCTTTGAGTGCCTTCCTCCCCATCGGATGAGTTTGTTTGCGGATCACTAGGTCAAATAATGGTTATAGGAAATTATTTAGGAGCGTGTGTACTTCCCCATCGGTAAGGCACATAATCTGAGATAATTCCCTTAGTATCGTGTAATGGTGCACACTTAGATGCAAATAAAAAGTATCCTCCCCATCGGAGTCACTGCTTTTATTTGTAGGGCCAAAGAAGAACCAACTATTAATTTTATTTGTCAAAAAGTAAGGTTGACAAGATAATAAAATTAATGGGTAAAACCTCCTCTTACAAATGTAGAATTCGTATACGTCCACACTATCGTGGCATGCGATATTCTCGGTGTTTTGAGGTGTTGGTTGATTTTGGAATTTTATTGTTTTGAGGAATCAATAATATTTGAAATCTAAAGTTTTGATCATTGTGATTCTTAGGATTTTCAAAATGACTTTCAGTCCACTTATAAACTTACTGTCCTCAAATAATGTTGATTGGAAAAGAATCTAGATGTTGTCTTATCTGCTAAGAAGTACAAGTATACACTCTTCAAAGAGTGTCCTCAAGCCATGGTTGCTCAAAAGGTTTCTACTTCTAAGCCGAAAGGCAAGAAGAAGGAGAAACAGGGTGGAGCAAACGTGGTGAGAGGATCTCAGGGAGGAGTGAAGAAGCCGAAAGGCAAGTACTTCACTTACTAGCAGGATGGACATTGGAAGAAGGACTGTCCCAATCCAAAACAGAACAAAGGTATATCTTTTGGACTAGTCATTGAAACATGATTAGCGGTGATATCTACCGGCACCTGGTGAGTAGATACGGGAGCCGCTAATCATGTCTGCAACAATTTGCAGGGGTTCCAGGAAACCCGATGACAAGCTAAAGAGGATATTACCATTTACTTGGGCAATGCCATGAAGATGGCGGCTATTGCAGTGGGAGATGTTTTATTTATCTTTTGAGAAAAATAAAGTTTTTGGTTCTTAAGAATTTCCTTTATGTACCCTTATTTAGAAAGAATTGATTTCGGTTTCTAAATTGTTCTTGGATGGATAATCTATTTCTTTTAATGACAGATTTGTTATAAAAGGAATAGGGACATTATCTATTCAGGTACATAGATAGGAAATTTATAACTTGAACCACAAGCTCCTACTTGCAAATAGAAGTTTTTAACTCATCTTCTAATTCCGATAAGAGAAAAGAACCTTCGAAAATGAACCAAACATATCTTTTGGCATCTTAGGCTTGGTCACATTAACCTAAGCAGAATTCAATAGGTTGATAGCTGATGGACCTTTGGGTTCATTAGTGGTGGAAGATCTCCCAACCTACGAATCTTGCTTGGAGGGTAAGATGACCAAGAGGCCTTTTCAAGGCCAAGGGGTATAGATCCAAAGATGTGTTGGAATTGGTTCATTCTGATTCGTATGGTCCTATGTCTATCCAGGCAAGAGGTAGTTTTGAATATTTTTTCTTTTTCATAGACAATTATTCAAGATGACACTACGATCTGATCGTAGTGGTGAATACCTCTTGAGAGAGTTTAGGAATTACTTATCAGAGGCTGGGATTCAATCCCAATTGTCTGCACCTGGCACACCCCAGCAGAACGGTGTAGCAGAGCGAAGGAATAAGACTCTTATGGAGATGGTTAGATCGATGATGAGTTATTCTAACTTGTCAGATTCGTTCTGGGGATATGCTCTAGATACGGCGGTATACATTCTGAACTTGGTTCCATCTGAATCAGTGCCTTTTACTCCCACAGAATTATGGACTGGGCGAAAGCCTAGTCTAAGACATATTCGGATAGGGGAGTCCAGCACATGTGCTGAAGGCAAATACTGGTAAGTTGGAACCTCGTACAGAAGTACGCATGTTCGTTGACTATCCCAGGGGAACGAAGGGTGGATTGTTTTATAGTCCTAGAGATCAGAGGGTGATCGTTAACACGAATGCCAAATTTCTAGAGGAAGACTATGTGATGAACCATAAGCCCATGAGTAGTTTTGTTCTTGAGGAGTTGACAGGGGAAGTCCCGACTTCAGTACCACCGGTACAAGAGGATATACCACATGTCACTGCACCACGTGTCACAGAGCATACACAGGTGATACCTCGTCGTAGTGGGAGGGTTGTGAGACAGCCTGATAAATTCATGTTCTTGGGAGAATCTTCCGATTTGGTCCCTGGCAAACATGAACCTGATCCCTAGACATACGACGAGGCAATCCAAGATATAAATATAGCATCTTTGCAAAGTGCAATGAAAACTGAGATTGAATCTATGGATTCAAGACAGGTCTGGGAGCTCTTATGCATAGCAACTCATATGGATTATGAGGTGTGACAGATGGATGTCAAGACAGCATTCCTTAGTGGAAGTCTTGAGGAATCCATCTACATGAAGCGACCAGAGGGATTCATTGCTAAGGGCAAAGAGAGTATTGTATATAAGCTTAATCGGTCCGTTAATGGACTGAAGCAAGCTTTGAAGTCTTGGGACATCCGCTTTGAGGAGGTAAATCCAGTCTTATGGATTTATTCAAAGTTCGGATGAGTCTTGTGTATATCAGAGATGTGACGGAAACGTAGTGGTATTTTTGTACTAAACGTAGATGACATTTTGGTGGTTGGCGACAACATCGAAGTGTTATCAGACGTAAGGGTATGGTTGTCCAAACAGTTTGATATGAAGGACTTGGGAGAAGTGGGTCACAACCTTGGGATCAAGGTTGTTGTGCTTATCCCAAGCTTCATACAAAGACATGATGGTGGATCGTTTTAGCATACAAAACTCCAAGAAGGGTTTTCTACCTTTCAGGCATGGAGTTCCTTTATCTAAGGAGATGTGTCCTAGATCATCTGAAAAGATAGAGGAGATATAGGCAGTTCCTTATGCTTCGGCAGTAGGAAGCCTAATGTATGCTATGTACGAGACCAGATATCTGCTTTGTCATAGGCATGGTTAGCAGATATCAGAGTAATCTAGGACAGGGACATTGGACTGCGGTAAAAGCATATATTGTAGTGCCTGAGAAGGACTAGGGATTATATGCAAGTTTACCGGGCAGACCAATTACTCCCTGTGGGTTGCATGGATTGCGATTTCCAATCAGATAGGGATAACAGTAAGTCTACCTCAGGTTTTGTGTTTACTTTAGGAGGTGGAGCCATTGTATGGAGGAGTGCCCAGCAGAAATGCATGGCGAACTCCACCATGGAAGCTGAGTATGTGGCAGCCTATGAGGCAGCCAAAGAAGCTGTGTGGCTCAGGAACTTCCTGATGGACTTGGATGTGATTCCTGGTTTGCCCAGAACTATCACAATTAATTGTGATAATAATGGTGCAGTTGCAAACTCGAAGGAACCACGAGCCCATAAGGCTAGTAAACACATAGAGTGCAAGTACCACCTGATACGAGAAATCATAAAGGAGGTAGAAGTTGTTGTCGCCTAGATTGCATCAGAGGATGACCTGGTAGACCCTTTCACTAAGGCCCTTCTAGCGAGAGCTTTGATAGGCATGTGGAGGGAAGGAGAATCAGATGTATGGCAGTATGATGACAGCATAGTCTTTTAATATAAGTGGGAGATTGTTGGAATGTATACTGAAAGCCTAGCTCTTTGGTATGAACATTTTATTTTGAAATAAGAATCACATGATCATTGTTTGCACTTATATATGTGCATATTGTCTAATACTTTACATTGTAGATAACATGGTGCTTGGGTGTGGCACAGAAGATCATGTTATCAGTCCCTTGTAGAGTATAAGCAGAGGCTCACAACCAAGATGGTTTTGGACAAACCATTGGCATGGTTGTAGTGTAGCTCGGTATTGTTTTGTCTTGAACATAGAGTTACACTAGTACACTTAGGTGTATTGAGCAGGACCGACATAGAGGTGATTCAATTTATTGCTGACTGCATAATTGAATCGGACCTCGGATATTATGTTGTACATGCTCTTAATCCCGATATAATAACGGGCACATGTACTTAATATTTATTTCTTTGATTTACCAGAGGGTGAGATTTCTATGGATTAAATCAATATGCCCGGTAAGTTGGGAAATGATATTATTTACATGGTGTGTCGTTGATTATAGGAGGAAACCGTGTCCTATGTATTAGGTTGATGATGTCCCCTTGAGGAGCTCATAAGGTTCATCATGTAAACCCTGCAGGTTGACTTAGTCAACATGATGATAAGGTTGAGTGGTACTACTCGAGGAGTTAGATGTTAATTAATTGATGGTCAGTAAATCAATTAATTTACGGACATTCGATATCTTAAACACGGGGAGATGGATGTACAAATAATATATGGAGCCCATATTAATTTATGGGGGTTGGTGAGGTAGTTCGATGATGATCCTCTAGTGGAATGGAACATCATTGATGGATCAAGTTTGTGTGGTTCCGATCCATCGGGTGGCTAAGACCCAACTCCTCCTCATGGTCTCTATCGTAGCCTAATATAAACCTCATGAAGTCTAGATCAAATGATGGAAAACAAATCTCTAGATCCGACGGTTGGGATTAAATCCCTAGAACCGACGGTGGAGATTAAATCTCTAGATCCGACGGTTGGGATTAAAACCCTAGAACCGACAGTTGAGATTAAATCTCTAGATCCGATGGTTGGGATTAAAACCCTAGAACCGACGGTGGAGATTAAATCTCTAGATCCGATGGTTGGGATTAAAACCCTAGAACCGACGGTTGAGATTAAATCTCTAGATCCGACGGTTGAGATTAAATCTCTAGAACCAATGGAGGAGATTAAACCAAGGCCTAAACCTAACTCTATATATATGGGCTTAGGCTTGGGCGGCAAAGAGAGATGAAAAACCTAATTGAGACAAGGTGGCTTGGGCGGCAAGAAAGAAAAGGAGATTAGGGTTAGGGTTTGGTTCATTGTGTTGGGCGGCAAGGCTTCTTCTTCTTCCCATTGATGGTCGGCAACCCTTTCCCCCTTTTCCTCCTTGGTTTGGCCGGCGTCCAAGCTTTTCCTTTCCTTCTATGGCTTAGGTTGGATGAAATTAGGATGGCTTCCCTTGGGCGGCAACCAAAACCTAGATGGGATAGGATTGGGGTTGGGCGGCTAGGGTTAGGGTTTTGGGATTAGGGTGGGCGGCAACATGGAGATGAAGATCTTTTTCTTCTTCCTTCTAAGTGTTGGTCGGCCACTATCCATGTTCCCTATACCTTGGCCGGAGCTCAACCTATTCTCCTTCCCTTCATCCTTGGCCGGAAATTAGGAAAGCTTTGTCTAGGGTTTGGGCGGCAACAAGGAGGAGGATTGTTTTCCTTTCCTTTCTCCAAGTGTTGGTCGGCGCCCATACCCTTGGTGTTTCTCTTTCGGTTGGCTTCCATACTCCATTCCATCTTCTCTTTGGACCGGCGGCAAACATCATGCTTGGAGCTTGATGGTTGGTCCTAGATAAGAGATGAGTTTTGTTTCCATTTTGTTCTCTCTATTCTTGGGGCCGGCGGCATCAATCCTTTGTGGATTGGTGGTTGGCTCAAGCAAGAAGGGAAAGAGAGTTCTTCTTTCTTTGGATTGAAGAAGATCTAGGATGCTTCAACTTGTGGAGGATCTTCGCCCACACGAAGTCTACAAGGAGGTTAGGACATACGATAGAAGATCAAGAGGTATAAAAGTTTTATAACTTTTATTATTGTTCTTTGCATGTTCTTATTTGATATGCTAGCTTATGTTCTTTATGTTAGTATATGTTGATTATACTAGTTTACATTTGCATGTATTTGTATAATCATGGACCCCGAATAAGAAACACAAAAACCGGCAATCCGTCCGTCGTCTCTTCCGCGGCTAATCGACTAGAAGAGTTTGGTTGCTTGAACAACTAGTTTGTTCGAGCGATCGCTCGAGTAGTTGGCACGACGACGAATTGGTTGTGCTTAGGAAACTCATCCCATCCGGATTAGTTTTCATTAGTGAAAATTTTAATCCGGGGACATGGGAGCCTATGAGCATTCCGAGAAAGAGCGCGATTGCCAACAGAACCATCTTCCACCATGTCTGAACAGCTGGAGAATCTGCGAAAAGATCATGCTGAGTTCATAAACTCAGTTGATACTAAGTTCATGAACCTTAGTACGTCAATCGACACTAAATTCGAAGAGCTTCACTCCAAGCTAGATGCTCGAATTTCCGAAGTTTCTGCCCAGCAGCAGGAAATTCTAACTCTCCTTCGTGACATGATGTCGGATTCATCAGGACCATCATCTTCAGCAGTTTAGTTCTTTTTGTTTTCTTTTTATCTGTATGAACAATTTGAATTCAAGAAAATATATATATCAGGATGTTTTGGATGACTTTTTTGGTGTATGCTTGTATATTTTTAATATCTCTGTGTATGTAGGTCTGTTTTTTTTTTTTTTGATTGAGCTGTCATGAACAGGGATATTACAACAAATATTAAGGAAAATTATGTCAAATTTTTTCCTGGTGGTTTATATCTTTCTTTAGAAATGCACGACTGACATTTATCTTGCTAAAATATATTGTTAGTGCATTTGATAAACTAAGGGTAATGAATTCAGGGGGAGTATTTCTATAAGCAATTTTTCTTTTTGGGTGTTTGCCAAAGGGGGAGAAGATGGGCTTTAAGTTTAATTTAACCTGAAATTAAAACTTTTTAAACTACACATCTATATCTCTTCTTTTTGAATATTCAATTTAGAATATGTTATATTGTGCTATAATTTCATCACCTAAACTTAAACCGTATTGTCAAACATCAAAAAAGGGGGAGATTATTGGTGCAATCAGACCCAAATGATGTTTTTGGTGATTGACAAGGGTTTAAGTCAAGGTGATAATTATGTGTTATCTCATACGGTTGGTTGAGATGTATTTTCAGGAAATCTCTTGTAGGTCGAGGACGTGGAGCCCTGGCAAGTGAAGACCCGGACGTGGAGTCCTGGCAAGTGAAGACCCGGACGTGGAGTCCTGGCAAGTGAAGACCCGGACGAGGAGTCTTGGCAGTGAAGTCCCGGAGGCGTGGCCTCTTAGCAGTGAAGACGAAGTCTTGCACGAAGTCCCGGAGATGATTCTGGCATGGAAGACCTATGAACAGTAAGTCATAGGCATCAGGTAAAGGTGGTAGTCGAGGTGCCGCCTCGACTGGAACCTATTGCTCTTGACGGCGGCGAGTTGACTCATACCATCGGCGATGCCTCGACCGATGCTTGGTTCAACTAAGCGAGCGCAAGGAGGTGTCGAGAGCTCGGCGCTGCTGGAAAAATAGCGAGTTCTAACGATCGATCGGCGGCGCCTCGGCTGAGGTTATTTCTTCTGGCAGAGGCAAGACCGGATCGATTGATGTCTCGATCGCGGCTGTATGTTCAGGAAAAGGCGAAGCGGATCGAGGCAATGACTTGACTAGAGCTTTAATCCAACGGAACAGACGCAAGGGACTATCGACTGGGAACTCGACTGTTGCTCTGTTCGGTTGGAACCAAAGCCTGCCAGTCGAGGCAGCGACTCGACTAGAGCTTTGATCCAACGGAACAGACGCAAGGGACTGTCGACTAGGAGATCGACTGTTGCTCTGTTCGGCTGGAACCAAAGCCTTCCAGTCGAGGCGGTGGATCATCGACTCGACTGGACCTATGTTTTCAACGGAAATAAAACTAATTATGGTCCAAATCTTACCGTTGAAGCCATTAATAAATGCCAATTAATGCTCCAGTCGAGGCGCCAGTCGAGGTGACTCGACTGGGCGGGCAGAATGTTGGGTTTCCCGGCACCGCGGCGTGTGTGTGTTTGATCACGTTTCGTAAACATGAGCACAGCGAAAGCAATAAAATAATAAATCTACATTTATTACAACACACACATCACACGCATGCATATTACAACAAGTGTAGACATAACCGTAAATTTAAATTTGCAATAAAAGGAAATTTAACTACGTTATACCTTTCGTATGACGTGTAGCGGGAACGGCATCAACCGGAACGATCCTCGCTAGAATCGTCTCTATCCGTATCCACGCCGAGTTCCTCGGGATGACTTCGCTAAGCCACGAGCTTCGTCTTCGTACAGGTTACTAGCCTCGTGTTGAAGACGACGTGATCGAGAGATGATCACGATCCGAATCCAAATTCGGATCCTAAGACGAGTCCACAAAACTCGCTTCTCCGGAGAGGTATTCGTCAACCGATTGACGAATCCTTCGTCCTCCACCTCAGAGGATTACCGGAGATCGAATCCCCGGTAAGTTAGCCACTGTCGGAGCTCTAACCGTCGTCCAAACGATGCTCCGACGAGAGGAGAACAAGCTGTCCAGAAAACTGGACAGCTTTGGTGGAGGTGATAGGCGCCGGCCAACCAAGGAAGATAGAGCTCACCTTGATGCCAAACCTGAAGGAGATCTCCGGAGCACTAACCGGCAGCAGCTCGACGTCGGCGAGGGGGAAGGAAGCTACCTTCTGGACGCCGGTTGGAGGAGCTATGGGCTGCGGCAAGAGGTTGGCGCCGAAAACTCCAATAAGGAGGTGGGCGGCAACTTTAACCTAGGGGTTTTGGATTAGGGTTTAAACCATCCCTTAAGCCCTCTTTTATAGAGAACTAATTCTCTTAATGGTTATTGGATCATAACCATTAGGCCCGTTAACCCGCTCCATTAAGATAAGTTAAAATAAACCAAACCATGATGGTTTATTTTAAGTTAAAACGAACCGAACCAACTTTTGGTTCATTTGTTTAAAATAAATCAAACCCTTTGGTTTATTCTCCTCCATTGGATCAGAACCAAACCATTTTGGTTCATCCATTACATCTTCATAAGACTCGGCCCATCCACGCTTCCATTGCGACTGAAACGATTTCATGCTCGCTTTATGTTTGGTCCAACCAAACCTTGTTTCTCTCGGTCTGAGAATCTCATTCTCAAGCTCGTTTTAAATCCTTTGGATTACGCTCGTTGTGCGTGTGACCAAATAGGTTCTTGATTTATGTTGGTCGTCTATAATTAACCATTAATTATAGAACGATCATGAGTGGCACCTAATAGTACATCATGATCCCCAATTAACCGAAAAGATCAACGGTTGATCCAGAACTATTTCTGAAACCCTTCAGCAGCTCGAATGATTCGTGCCCCATTCCCTTCACTCATCTTATACCCACTTGGTTCAGGACATGGTCTATTGTGTCAGTCCCCACTAGGCTGACTACGTCACACCTAGCCCAAGTATCATTTCCTCGTCCTACGGATTCTAGTTACTCCACATGTTTCGAAGAGTACCTTACTCTAAACATGTAATGCTTTGGCCAAAGACTTTAGTAACAATCCGACGAGAGGCCATGGGTATACATCTCCTCGCAAGGAGTGGTGAATCCTTTATAGGTTATTCAAACACCTTCGATCACTTCGACTTATACCCAATCATCCCGGGTCCACATCTCCTTAGAGATGTTTGCTTAAGATGTCAAAGCATAAGTCTCCATGATCAAGATGACTTGAATACCGCAAGTCTAAGGAACATCGCACTTAAGCCACAGTAAGAACTTCATTGACATATCTATATATGCAGAGAACCATATGAAGTCTTACGGCTGGTCACTCCAATGAACTAGTTACCATTACTAGCATCCACGATTAACTCCGGACATCACAATGTCTCCAGCCAGTGAGAATCAGCTGCTTGGATACACCAAGGAGTATACCTCGTGCTAGTCTCGACAGAATTGATGGTGTCCAAATCCATCAATTCATCGACTAGGGATAATTCTGATACATCACAATTACACATGTAGAGATACTCACTAGTTGTGATCCAATTACAAATTCTCTCATGCTGTGAATCGTATCGTGGACATTCAGTAAATGAGTTTAAGATCCAATCAAATACATAAAACATGTATACTCAAATAGTGAATCTTCATTTATCATATAAATGGTTCATACATAAGGCGATTGCCTTAGGACATCTCTCATATATTACTAACAAACTCCCACTTGGCATAATGCCAATCGCTACGGTATCCAATACCATAAGCTCTAACATGACCCTCAAACTTATTTTGAGGTAATGCCTTAGTTAAAGGATCCGCTAAGTTCCTTTCAGTGGGAATTTTCTCGATTTGTATTTCGTTCCTACTGATGATCTCTCTGATAAGATGATAGCGGCGAAGCACATGTTTGGATCGTTGATGAGACCTTGGCTCTTTTGCCTGTGCAATTGCTCCATTGTTGTCGCAGTAGACTGGTATTGCTTCAACAATGGCCGGAATCACACCAAGTTCATGAACGAACTTCTTGATCCAAACCGCTTCCTTTGCTGCTTCCGAAGCTGCAATGTATTCTGCCTCAGTGGTAGAATCCGCTACAGTCTCTTGTTTGGAACTTTTCCAACTCACTGCGCCCCCATTCAAGGTGAACACGTATCCAGACTGAGACCTGGAATCATCCTTGTCTGTCTGGAAGCTGGCATCCGTATACCCGCGTATCACCATGTCCCCTTCTCCATATATTAGGAACACATCCTTAGTTCTTCTCAAGTACTTAAGGATCGTCTTAATAGCCACCCAATGATCCATTTCTGGATCGGACTGGTATCTGCTCGTGACACTCAGAGTATATGATACATCGGGCCTCGTACATAACATAGCATACATGATAGATCCTATTGCGGATGCATAGGGAATCTTACTCATTCAAATCCTCTCGTCTTCTGTGCGCGGACACATAGACTTCGAAAGGTGTACCCCATGCCTGATGGGTAGGAAACCTTTCTTGGATTCCGACATGCTAAACCTATTTAGCACTCGGTCTATATATGTAGACTGCGAAAGACCAAGCAACCGTTTCGATCTATCTCTATAGATCTTAATCCCGAGGATGTAGGTTGCTTCTCCCAGGTCTTTCATGGAGAACGTCTTGGATAACCAAACCTTAACTGACTGTAAGATTGAAACATCGTTTCCTATAAGTAATATGTCATCGACATACAATACTAGGAATACGACTGCACTCCCACTAACCTTCTTGTACACACAAGGTTCGTCTGGATTTTGTGAGAAATCAAACTTTTTGATTGTCTCATCAAAACGGATATTCGACTCTGGATGCTTGCTTCAATCCATAAATGGACCGTCGCGAATTTGCATACCTTGGTTTTATCAGCGATGTGAAACCCTCGGTTGTATCATATACACGTCCTCGGCGAGTTTCCATTAAGGAAAAGCCGTTTTCACATCCATCCGCCATATCTCATAATCATAATGAGCCGCTATGGCGGAGCATCCGAATGGATTTAAGCATAGCTACTGAGAATAGGTTTAAATCATAATCAACACCTTGCCTTTGGCGATATCCTTTCGCCACCAATCTAGCCTTATAGGTAATCACATTACCATCCATGTCGGTTTTCTTCTTGAAAACCCACTTGCACCCTATAGGCTTTATGCCTTCAGGTGGGTCAACCAAGTTCCAAACTTGGTTTTCATACATGGAATCCATTTCCGACTTCATGGCACCAAGCCACTTATCCCTTTCTGAACTTGTCAGCACTTCGTCATAACTGGTAGGCTCCTCATCATCAATGAGTAACACGTCGTTCGATTCACTTACGAGAAATCCATATCTCTCAGGAATATTGCATGTTCTACCAGATCTACGAAGATGTGGTGTTACAATAGGTCCAGTCGATTGCTCATCACTATGAGTTGTCGGCTGTTGTGCTTCACCAAGTATCTCATCAATGTCTATTTGAGTCTCTCGAGCCTCCTCAAGCTCGACGACACTCCCACTGTTTTCTTGCAAGAGAAACTCTTTCTCTAGAAACACAGCATGCCTTGAAACAAACATCTTTTGTTCCACAGGATGATAGAATTGGTAACCCCTTGTTTCCTTAGGGTATCCAATAAATAGATATTTATCAGACTTAGCATCCAATTTGTCTGATACTGTCCGCTTCACATAAGCAGGACAACCCCATATATTCAAGTAAGATACATGAGGTTTCTTACTATTCCATATCTCATATGGAGTAGTTGAGACTACCTTGGTAGGCATTCTGTTTAACAAGTAAATAGCTGTCTAAAGTGCATAGCCCTAAAAGGACTTGGAAAGAGTTGCATGATTCATCATTGACCTGACCATGTCCAACAAGGTCCGGTTACGCCTCTTAGATACACCATTATGCTGTGGTGTATAGGGCGGAGTCCATTGAAACAATATATCATTTCTCTTAGGTAATCAAGAAACTCCTGACTCAAGTATTCACCACCTCGATCCGATCAAAGTATTTTAATACTCTTGTCATGTTGTTTCTCTACTTCATTTCTGAATTCTTTGAACCTTTCAAAGGCTTCAGACTTGTGTTTCATCAAGAACACATACCCAAACCGTGAGTGATCATCGGTGAAGGTAATGAAGTAGCTATAGCCTCCTAATGCTTGAGTTGACATAGGTCCACATACATCAGTATGTATTAGACCTAGTAACTCTCCCACTCGTTCACCTTTTTCAGTAAAAGGTAACTTAGTCATCTTGCCTTTTAAGCATGATTCGCATGTATCGTATGAATTCAATTCAAACGATTCCAGAATTCCACATCGGTGTAATTCGAACATGCGTTTCTTGCTTACATGGCCAAGACGACAATGCCACATATAGGAGTCTAATTGATTATCCTTTCGAGCATGCTTGTTGCTCGCTTCGATATTGAAAATGTTACTGGATACGTCCAACGTATAAATACCATTGCTTAAAGTTCCAGTCCCATAAAGAACTCCATTCAAAGTTATGTAACAACAATTGTTACTAAAAGTTAAATTGTAACCATTTCTATTTAAACAAGAAATAGAAATGATGTTCTTTATCAACGAAGGAACATAAAAGCAATTGTCCAGTTTTAAGACAAGTCCTATAGGGAGTTTCAACAAATACGTTCCGATGGCGAGTGCAGCAACCTTTGCTCCATTCCCAACACGTAAATTTGACTCTCCCTTGACGAGTCTTCTTCTATTCCTTAGCTCATGTATGTCATTACATATATATGAGCCACACCCAGTATCCAATACTCAAGTGTTTGAGGAAATAGAATGACAATCAATAACAAAGATATCTGAAGAAGATGGGGCATCGGATGCCTTCTTCTTCTTCATGGACTCAAGATAAATCTTGCAATTTCTTCGCCAGTGGCCTTCCTTGCCACAGTGATGGCAAGTGCCCTTTTTGCGCTGGTTCCGCCTTCTTTGCCTTTTTGTTCTTTCCTTTCTTCTGTTCTTTTGCCTTCCTCTTAGAACCTTTCTTTGAGGAATCAACTAACAGAACCACCTTCTCCTCATGCTTCACAGAAGGCTCCACAGTCTTCAGCATATTGAGGAGCTCGGGAATGGTGGATTCCAATTTGTTCATCCGATAGTTCATCACAAATTGCGAGAAACTCTTGGGCAAACAATGCAGAATTAAGTCAATGCTTAACTCATGATCCATCACAAAACCGAGGGTAGCTAGCCGCTCGATGTACCCGTTCATCTTTAGCACAAACTGCACTACAGACGAACCTTCTTGTATCTTCGTAGTGAAGAGGAGCCTAGAGACCTCGAACCTTTCGGATCTCGCTTGCTCATCGAACAACTCATGAAGATGGAAGACCATAGTATTAGCATACATATGCTCATGCTGCTTTTGCAGCTCAGGTACCATCGCCACTAGCATGATGCAACTCGCCAACTCAGAATCTGCCACATGCTTCTGATAGACCAACATTTGGTCTGGAGTTGCATCGTCCTTAGGACAGTCAGGAAGAGGCTCTTCAAGGACATATGCAAGCTTTTCCGCCTTGAGAACAATTCTCAGGTTTCTAAGCCAGTCCAGGAAGTTAGGCCCAGTCAGTTTGTTCGAATCCAAAATAGTGCGCAAATTCAAAGACGTCATGATCAATTTATTGACCTAGAAATACAAAACGAGCATATATGAGAAAATGATTTTAAAAATGCATCAATATACATTTATAAATCTCATTCATTTTTCGAATTTCAAAAACCCCAAAATCACTTCGGGAGATTGTAGGTCCATCTCTGAATGGGCTGATATCCATCATAGTTATGAACAACCTTAGAGAGAGTCCAACAAGTCATTCATAACTACGACGGTAGGTATCATCTATACCGATTGCATATCACGTATATGCAACTATCACAATGTGCTATCAACTAATTGAATGTTCACACATACGTCGGGTTGTTAACACATTAACAAGTATGCATCATATGCATAGCACCCAACTTCACCTCCCTTTACATCGACCTTGGAGAGAGTCCAACAAGCCGATGCTCCAGGTTAAAGCCAACCCATTAATCGAGAAATAGTTTTAATATGATTAGAGCGCATTCAACCAATTAGCCCAGCTTGGAGAGAGTCAAACAACCAAAGCTAACGATTGACCTCTGACTCTTACCATATTAGTATTAAACTATTCCATGGTTTGAACATGTTCGGGTTCGAGCCGGGCTTGGAGAGAGTCCAACAACCCAAACAAGAAACGGAACTCTGGTTCTAACCATATTAATGGAAGGTGTAGGCTTTAATATTGTTTAAGGGTTTTATGTCTCATCCTCTTTGCATGCAAATAACTATTATCTACATGGCATGGCATACATGGCATACATCTACATGTCACGACACGCATGGCATAATGTTATGCATCTAATGTAATTACATGGCATACAATTATGTCATGTATATAATTTCCTTATATGTCATAACTATTTATGGAAATAAAATATGTTTAAGATTTGATTCTCCAAATCAAATCATAATTAAATTAGGAAACAAATTTCCAAATCTAATCACATATTTTATTCATGGAATTATTTGATTAAGGAAAATCTATTTAGGAAACTAATTTCCTAAATCATTAAAACTACTTATGGAAATAAAATATTTTAAGATTTGATTTCCCAAATCAAATCAAGATTAAACTAGGAAACAAATTTCCAAAATCTAATCAAATATTTTATTTATGGAAAATATCAATTTCCATAAATACTTCCAACTTTCCAAAAGTAGAAGATTTCCATAAATACTTCTAAACTTTCCAAAATTGAAAAATTCCCATAAATACTTCTAAATTTCCAAAATTAGAAAATTTTCAGAAATAACATTATGACTATCGCAAAACCATTTTACGATTATGTCGAAACACAACCTGGGCTCTGATACCCTTTGTTGGGTTTGGCCTTGTTGGCGTGTGTGTGTTCGATCATGTTTCGTAAACATGAGCACAGCGGAAGCAATAAAATAATAAATCTACATTTATTACAACACACACATCACACGCATGCATATTACAACAAGTGTAGACATAACCGTAAATTTAAATTTGCAATAAAAGGAAATTTAACTACGTTATACCTTTCGTATGACGTGTAGCGGGAACGGCATCAACCGGAACGATCCTCGCTAGAATCGTCTCTATCCGTATCTACGCCGAGTTCCTCAGGATGACTTCGCTAAGCCACGAGCTTCGTCTTCGTACAGGTTACTAGCCTCGTGTTGAAGACGACGTGATCGAGAGATGATCACGATCCGAATCCAAATTCGGATCCTAAGACGAGTCCACAAAACTCGCTTCTCCGGAGAGGTATTCGTCAACCGATTGACGAATCCTTCGTCCTCCACCTCAGAGGATTATCGGAGATCGAATCCCCGGTAAGTTAGCCACTGTCGGAGCTCTAACCGTCGTCCAAACGACGCTCCGACGAGAGGAGAACAAGCTGTCCAGAAAACTGGACAGCTTTGGTGGAGGTGATAGGCGCCGGCCAACCAAGGAAGATAGAGCTCACCTTGATGCCAAACCTGAAGGAGATCTCTGGAGCACTAACCGGCAGCAGCTCGACGCCGGCGAGGGGGAAGGAAGCTACCTTCTGGACGCCGGTTGGAGGAGCTATGGGCGGCGGCAAGAGGTTGGCGCCGAAAACTCCAATAAGGAGGTGGGCGGCAACTTTAACCTAGGGGTTTTGGATTAGGGCTTAAACCATCCCTTAAGCCCTCTTTTATAGAGAACTAATTCTCTTAATGGTTATTGGATCATAACCATTAGGCCCGTTAACCCGCTCCATTAAGATAAGTTAAAATAAACCAAACCATGATGGTTTATTTTAAGTTAAAACGAACCGAACCAACTTTTGGTTCATTCGTTTAAAATAAACCAAACCCTTTGGTTTATTCTCCTCCATTGGATCAGAACCAAACCATTTTGGTTCATCCATTACGTCTTCATAAGACTCGGCCCATCCACGCTTCCATTGCGACTGAAACGATTTCATGCTCGCTTTATGTTTGGTCCAACCAAACCTTGTTTCTCTCGGTCTGAGAATCCCATTCTCAAGCTCGTTTTAAATCCTTTGGATTACGCTCGTTGTGCGTGTGACCAAATAGGTTCTTGACTTATGTTGGTCGTCTATAATTAACCATTAATTATAGAACGATCATGAGTGGCACCTAATAGTACATCATGATCCCCAATTAACCGAAAAGATCAACGGTTGATCCAGAACTATTTCTGAAACCCTTCAGCAGCTCGAATGATTCGTGCCCCATTCCCTTCACTCATCTTATACCCACTTGGTTCAGGACATGGTCTATTGTGTCAGTCCCCACTAGGCTGACTACGTCACACCTAGCCCAAGTATCATTTCCTCGTCCTACGGATTCTAGTTACTCCACATGTATCGAAGAGTACTTTACTCTAAACATGTAATGCTTTCGCCAAAGACTTTAGTAACAATCCGACGAGAGGCCATGGGTATACATCTCCTCGCAAGGAGTGGTGAATCCTTTATAGGCTATTCAAACACCTTCGATCACTTCGACTTATACCCAATCATCCCGGGTCCACATTTCCTTAGAGATGTTTGCTTAAGATGTCAAAGCATAAGTCTCCATGATCAAGATGACTTGAATACCGCAAGTCTAAGGAACATCGCACTTAAGCCACAGTAAGAACTTCATTGACATATCTATATATGCATAGAACCATATGAAGTCTTACGGCTTGTCACTCCAATGAACTAGTTACCATAACTAGCATCCACGATTAACTCCGGACATCACAATGTCTCCAGCCAGTGAGAATCAGCTGCTTGGATACACCAAGGAGTATACCTCGTGCTAGTCTCAACAGAATTAATGGTGTCCAAATCCATCAATTCATCGACTAGGGATAATTCTGATACATCACAATTACACATGTAGAGATACTCACTAGTTGTGATCCAATCACAAATTCTCTCATGCTGTGAATCGTATCGTGGACATTCAGTAAATGAGTTTAAGATCCAATCAAATACATAAAACATGTATACTCAAATAGTGAATCTTCATTTATCATATAAATGGCTCATACATAAGGCGATTGCCTTAGGACATCTCTCATATATTACTAACATAGAAAAGCTCTAATCAGGCTCGAGTTATAAAGTATTCTGGGCTGTTATTCAAGGACATATGAGATAAGAAAATTACTTATGACATTTTCTGAAGATAGACACGGGAGAAAAAGCATCTTCATTCAAAAGGCCTTGATCATCCAATAAGAGAGAAAATGATTCAGCAAGCAAGGAGCATTCTCATTCTCTCTGAAACCTGTATTCATTTTTACTGCTTCTTCATTATCTACTGTAAGCTTTCTTGTAAAGTTTCTGATAAACTGTGCAAAAGGGTTGCTCCACCTTCGGTGTATCACCGAGAAGGAGAAGTTTATAGTGGTGGTGTGCATCACAAGAGCCGACGAGGGCTCAACCGTGGAGTAGGGACTTGTGTTTCGAACCACGTAAAATTGGTTTGTTTGCGTTTGTCATTCTTTCTGTATTCGTTTTCTTGTTCCCGCTGCGTACTAATCATTGTAGAAGGGTACAACGAATCGAAAAGACGAGCGTAGCTATTCATTCCCCCCCCCCCTTTCTAGCGACGCCAACGATCCTACAATGAGCATCAGTCGACTGATGAGCCATCACTCGACTACTTGTTCCAGCGGTCGAGTGAGACTCCATTCTGTGCCCCAAAATCCGAGCATCAGTTGACTAATCACCGTCACGGATCGATCATTGCTCGTCAATCGATCGCCCTTCAATGGCGATCACTAGGGCAATTCCCGCAGTCAAACCCTAGTTGACTACTCCAGTCGACTGCCACATGGCATCAGTCGACTGGCACACCTCAAATATGAGGTTTAAGCTCAAGTATGGTGCCCCCATACTTGCTAGACCACCCTTAGCCTAGACCTAAGCCTTCTAGCCACCTCCATCAGCCTTACGCCTCTCGGATCCCTCCAAGTCATCCATGACTTGTTCATCCATTGCACTAGCCTTCAAGTGCTTCCATTGGCTATGTCATGCTAACGGTGTCTACACCGCCAAGGCACATTGGACTTACGCCGCCAAGACTCCCGCTTGGACTTTACGACGCCAATACCAAACCCCTTGGACTTCACAAGTGCCAAGACTCAAGCTTAGACTTTCCCTTGCCAACCCATGTTGGACTTTTCATGCCAAGACCCATGCTTGGACTTTCCTTGTGCCAAGTACTCCAGACTTGGACTTTACCTTGCTAAGACCCATGCTTGGACTTCCAAAAATGCCAAGTGTCCCACTTGGACTTTCCATGCCAAGTACCCATGACTTGGACTTTACCATGACAATTACATTGTCATATGTTTTTATCTAACATCAAAATATCTCTCGAGCAATGCTCGAGTCCTGGTCAATCGTGACCTGGGCCGATTGCACCAACAATCTCCCCCTTTTTGATGTTTGACAAAAACCAAACAAACCATTTGAGTTAGACCACTAACTCAAAATTCTTACCAATTATTCCAAATTGGTAATCCCAAATATTTTTCCAAACATATTCTCCCCCTTTTTGACATACATCAAAAAGGTTATCTCTCCAAGGAGGTCAATGTCTCATGGCCCAATGAGATCTTACAATCTCTCCCTTGGTCCAAAAATTCCTAGGATGTCTACCATCTTCCTAGTGATACGTCCCATATCACTCAAGAGAGGCAATCCTATATGCTCTCTCAATTTCCAAATTGAGTCTCTCAAAATCTCACTTTCCTCCTAATGAGAAAAAAAAATAGCATTCATCATCCCATGATGAATTCCTCCCCCTAAAGGCTTGCTCCCCCTTGACCATTGCACCAACAATATCTTTGGGAAGTCCCTAAGCCAATGGGAACTCTAAACTATCAAAGATACAGTTAGAAGTTCAACATTGAACTTTCCAACACCCTAAATTTGATACAAACCCTAAACACCTCTTCAAATCTATATCCAATGAATTTTCACCCTTTATAATGCTTCCCAAAGCATATCCTAGGGTTAGAAGTGATTAGGGACCATAACCGTAGTTGAAATCGGGCTAAAGAAACCTAGTTTTCCCGAAATCAGCATTATCAGTCGACTCTGTCAGCTACCAGTCGACTGATGTGTCCATCACCGATCGGCACGGCTAACAATGATGAGTGATCTGCTACGCCAATGAGTCCAAATGCTACCCATCACCGATCAAGATCAGAGAGGCGATGATCGATAACTGAAAACTTGATTTTTAGAAATCAGACTCGACTTTTGGAAATTCATAAATAATTCTACGTAAATTAAAAAATCACGAAACTTGATACGTATATTACTTATCACACATACAATCGGTGAAAAATTTTGGAAAAATATTTTTACCATTGAAATAGGAGATTGGTACAAAGTTCAAAAACTATTAAAACTTTAAAGTTTTTGATCCACTTTGTATCAACTTCTACAATGATGATGGCTATCAAAAGATAGATTTCACCAAGGTTTTCTAAATTGATTTTAAAATATTTTTGAAAACCTATTTCAAACCATGGTTTATTGGCTAAATATACATAACTTGTATATTATCTTTCCTCATGATTCTTAGTGATTATTGAAATAAGTTAAGTTCATCTAGATGCACTATATATGCACCTTGAACCTAACTTATTATCCTAACATCTCACATGTTATCTAAGGTGTATACACACACATACATGTCAATTTTAAATGTGAGATGTGGGATTAGGATTATTATGGCCTCATGCATTTTCTAGGCAATCCTACTTGATTCCCTTATAAATGGGACTCCAAGTCATGCCATTTTTCCTTAAATCAATTCTAATCAAAATAAATGCATGAATGATCATGGCATAAATTATAATAATAATAATGCATGGCCAATAATCATGATTTCATGACATGTGATATAATAAAAAAAAGTAAACATGACATATAAAATAATCATAACCAATGCCATGACATGTTATATGATAAGATGAAATTTCATGTCATGATATAACAACTTTCATAAACCAATACAATAATACAAATACACACTCAAACATACATGATTTTCACAAACAGAAATTTCATTTAATTTAAAAGATTTCAGTTTTTTACATCCAAAAAGGAGATTTGATATGCTCAATCTCACTACAAAAACTGAAAAACACAAAAAAATCTAACATCCTCTAAATCTAGTCATCTGCAGGAGGTGGCGGTGGAGGAGGTTGCTGACTCAAAGTCCAGGCCCGCAGCATCTCATACATATCAAGCTGACGCTCCTCTATCCAGCTAAGATGTGCGCCCATGGAGGCTTGCCCTGCTAAGAGATCTGACAGCCTAGAGTCGACTGTCTGCTGATAGTCCTGAAATCTGGACTCCAGCTAGCCAAGACGATCTGATGGACCCGCCGCTGATGCATCTGCTGGCATCTGATCCTCCTCATCAGCGGCGTCTGCATCCTCATAGTCCTCTGTCACCTCTCTAGGTACCAGAGGAGGCTCTCCGCGGGCCCTGGGCGGTGGTCGAGGCGCCAACTCCATCTGCCCAAGCCCCATCCGCAGCTTCGCTAACGAGAAGTTACGAACTGATATGCAGTCGTACACCTCAGATAGCGCTCTCAGAGAACCCCTGTGAATGTCGATGCCTACTGACTCTAACCATGTTGTGATAATGTGGCCATATGGCATATGCACTTTCCCTTGTACAGGGGAAATGAAATGCACAATGCAATGAAACATATTTAATGCAATGTTTATGTCTAATCTATTACGCATGGCGTAGAGTAGAAAGAGATGGGGAGGCCGAATCTTAGCCAGACCCCGAGTCACGATAGGAAGAAAACACCCAACAATGACCTTGTAGAGTACATTGTCAGGTGCAAATAGCTCAGTAATAGGAAATAAATTTTGAGCTGGTGGACGAGGATGACCAAAAATATGCTCATGCATGGAGTCCAAAGAAATATGGTCAAATGGCTCGGGTAAAGGAGCATCAAAGGTGGGGTAGGAAATAAAGGTGTCATCCGATGGCTTACACTCGAGAAACGCCTGCAATATCGCAGGAGTAAACTCTAAATCGCGTTTTGCAACGCAAGTAGTGTAGGTAGGGCCATTGTCTACCTTCTTTAGGTTCTGATAAAACTCCTTAAGGAGATCATCGTTAATGGCATGTGTGCATAAGACAATTTTCATAAGATGATAATATGCAAATATGTCCATGACATCACTACAGTAGCGTACAAAGAAGTCTCTATCGATGTACCTAACCAACATAGGTTGGTACAATCGTGATTCACCCTCGGGTGGATCATTCCTACGGGGTCTCCTATATGTAATGCAATGATATGACATGCACGGGCACCAATACACGATTAGATTATAATAGATTACAATGAAAAGGAAAAAATTAGGGTTTTGGGGTAAGAAAATTTTACTTCGGTGCCATTTGGAGGTGTGATGAGGGAATGCTCGGATATTGGTGAGGGGGGGCCGCCGGAAAGTTCGTCGGAGGACTTAGACGCCGGAACCCTAATCGGACACAAGGAAACAAACGCTGGAAACGAGTGAACTAGGGTTGTGAGATGAGTGAAAAAGCGAGAAGAAAAGCTTAGCTATCAAACCTAAGGCTTGGTAGTACTACGCCGGAAGACTGGTCGGAGAAGAGGTTGGCGATCGGAGAGGAGAAAGAAAACGAGAGGCTTCGCGTGAAGACGCCGAACCCTAGCGGTTCGGCGTTATAAAATCGCGACGCCTTGATCGATGTGATCACCAATCGATCGCGACTTATTAAGCGGGTTTATCAACCGATACGATCGCTCGCTTAGCAATCGATCACGAGTCTTTTGTGTCGTACTGAATATCACGATCGATGTGGCTCATCACGATCGTGTGATCACCACTCGTGATGAGAGAGCACTCGGATCGATGACCCTCGACCTCGGTGAATACAGTACCATCGATCGATCGATGTTCAAGCGGAGTCTCGAGCGGCCCAAAGATTTCTGATCGCCGGACGATCGTGATCGATTTCTTCATCTAATTTATTCCATTTTATCATGTTTAATCTTGTATATCGAACATATTGATGTTATACTTATATTCATGTATTCGTTAATGTATTTTAATGTTTTATTTCATTTTGGCAAACATTAACATCCAATGATTTCCAAATCCTAATATCTCAACCTTTCTAAGTGTTGAAATACACAATCAAGGTAAAAGACTTGTTTTGTGAGATGCAATCCACCCTAGACATTCCTTCCATGCAAACACATGGTGAAACACATGAAGAATGGTAAGTGCAAGACATCACGTTGTGTGGCACTTGAGTATCACTCTTGATGTTACTTTTACATCTTAAATACACTTCTCTTGATACATTGATTCCTAAAGTGTGCCAAAGATCAAAGTTACACACTATGACCTCTAAATCTAGATTGTGCCAATTTTATTGATTTTCATGATTTCAAGAATATATTGGCACATCCTAAAATCTTTTAGGATTAAAGCTCAAATGTATTTCCAAGGTAACCATAACCTTGAAAATAACCTAAAGTGTCACCTTTACCATGGTTGAGTTAACTACCCATCCAATCATGGTTGGCACATTCTAACCCATTTAACGTGAATCAATCACGCTCTTTGGAACCCAAAATCTATTTGAGCTCATTGAATTAATTAGGTATTCCTTAGGGATAACCTCCCTAGATACCTTCCTAATGACCCTCCTAGGCTTGTTAGCCTTGGTCATTGTGGTCTTACCTAGGTTGACTCTAGAGGTAACTCCCCTTGTAACCTTGGTCTTCCTAGACCTAGTTTGTGTTCCATAGTCAAATGGAACACAATGATAAGCCACCTTAGGCTTAGGTTTGTGACCCAAACCTTTCTTGCCCTTGGTTGACTTTTGTCTTTTGGGTCCTAGATGTTGACTTTGACCATTAGACCCTTGAAATTGATTTTGTATCTTATTTAGGGTCTTTTCTAGTTTTTCAAGTCTTGACCTTAAGGCTTGGTTTTCTAATTCTAATTACCCAAATGATTTTTGATTAGGTTTTTGGGCATTACCATTCACCTTAAACATATGTTTACCCTTATTGAGATTGATACCTAAATGGTTTTCGATTTTCTTAATCTCTTTCTTAGGAATAACATTTCTAGGGACATTAGTCCCAAATTTCTCCTTCTTTGAAATAAATCTAGAGTTATCATTCCTAACATGCTTCGATTCATGAGTAATAGCAAAGTTATTTGAATTAATCCTAGCATGCTTTTGCTTAGAATTTAAGGAATGAGCATTGTGAAAATATACCTTAGGGTTTGTCTTAGTAGCTCCCCCTACTTGTGATGCTCCATCTTGTCCCTTCTTCTTCCCCCTAGGACATTGACTCCGGTAATGCCCCTTTGAGTTGCACTTGAAGCATATGATATGCTCCTTGCTCTTTTGACTTGGGAATCGGCATCCTTTGACTTTTGTTGACTTTTTGGCACTTGCTCTTATAGTGCCCAAATTCCCTACACTCAAAATACATGATATGATTTTTATTACAAATTGATGTGTTTGAGTTACCTAGGGCCGTGGCGGAAGCTCGAGCTTGCTCTTCCTCTTGACCGGAAGTAGAGGCTTCGTCTTGACTTGGCTCTTGCTCCGAAGTGGATGGTCTAACTTCCTCCCCCTCAATCCTAGAGGTGGAGGTCTCCTCCAATTCTTTCACCTCCTCTTCCACTGATTCGGAAGTTGATTCCCTATCAACCTCCGAATCCCCACTTTCTTGTGAGGATGAGCTTTCTCCTTCTTGGGCCATGGATGGTTCTTCATGGAGCTTGGCTAAATTTTCCCATAGCTCCTTGGCGCCTTGAAATTCACCTAAACTAGACAAAATGTCATTAGGTATTAAATCTTCTAAAAGCTTTATGACCTTGATTTCGGTTTTGAACTTGAGACGTTGCTCTCGTGTCCACTTCTTCAATTTCAAGACGTTTCCATTTTTGTCCCGAGGAAGTTCAAAGCCTTCTACGAGGATGAACCAATCCTCTATATTCATCATCAAGAATGTTTCCATTCTTGTTCTCCACGCCCAAAAGTCTTCTCGATCATATGGCGGTGGAGTGTTGATGTCCCATCCAAGCTTGTCTTGGAATTCCATCTTCTTCCTCTAGCGTGCTCCCTTGGTTGTTAAACTCAGAAGAACGGCCTCGCTCTGATACCACTTGTAGGATATTTGATGCCGCTAGAGGGGGGGTGAATAGCGCGTGATGGTTCGTAGATGGAATTCGATCGCGTGTTCGTCTCTACAATTTCGTTAGTGCGCAGCGGAAATAGTACAATAATGAAATACGCAAACACAACAAGAACACAAGTATGTAACGTGGTTCAGAATCGCACGGTTCCTACTCCACGGATCGAGCTCTACGAGCTCTAGTGATGCACACGCAACCACTAATAAACACTCCTTCTCGGAACAATCCGGAGGCGGAGAAACCTCGTACAATAATGATTACAACAATAATCAAATAGATACAAGCAAATACGATAATGAAATACAAATGCAAGTAAAGGTAAACACTTTACAAAAGCTTTTGATTGCTTGATCTTTGATTACCTTGAACTAGCTTTGAAGGACTGGAAAGCACCAACTTTCCCCTTCAAGTTTGCCCAAGAAAATTGCTATCTTTTTCTCCATCACGAGCTCCTTTTATAGCTTCAACCTGTGCTGGAAAAAGTCGATCAGTCGACTGCTCGGGACCATCAGTCGACTGATCACACTGTTGTTGTGAGACAACGGTGTAATCCACGCTGGAAAAATCCAACGACTAGGACATCAGTCGACTGATCATGAGCATCAGTCGACTGATGAGCCATCACTCGACTGCTCATTCCAGCGGTCGAGTGAGACTCCATTCTGTGCCCCAAAATCCGAGCATCAGTCGACTGATCACCAGATCAGTCGACTGCTCGTCCAATCAGTCGACTTCCCTTCAATGGCAGTCGATTACTAGGGCAATTCCCGCGGTCAAACCCTAGTTGACTACTCCAGTTGACTTCCACATGGCATCAGTCAACTGGCACACCTCAAATATGAGGTTTTAGCTCAAGTATGGTGCCCCCATACTTGCTAGACCACCCTTAGCCTAGACCTAAGCCTTCTAGCCACCTCCATCAGCCTTATGCCTCTCGGATCCCTCCAAGTCATCCATGACTTATTCATCCATCGCGCTAGCCTTCAGGTGCTTCCATTGGCTATGTCATGCTAACGGTGTCTACACCGCCAAGGCACATTGGACTTTACGACGCCAATACCAAACCCCTTGGACTTCACAAGTGCCAGGACTCAAGCTTGGACTTTCCCTTGCCAACCCATGTTGGACTTTTCATGCCAAGACCCATGCTTGGATTTTCCTTGTGCCAAGTACTCCAGACTTGGACTTTACCTTGCCAAGACCCATGCTTGGACTTCCCAAAATTCCAAGTGTCCCACTTGGACTTTCCATGTCAAGTACCCATGACTTGGACTTTACCATGACAATTACATTGTCATATATTTTTGTCTAACATCAAAACATCTCTCGAGCCAAGCTCGAGTCCTGGTCAATCGTGACCTGGGTCGATTGCACCAACACTCAATTCAAGGAAATCATAATCGGTTTATCAAGTGTATGAGAGAAGCTATCGAACCGGGACATGATCATGAAGGCTATAGATGCCTTTCCCCGATCATCAAAGTGGAGCTCCATGGTGAATTTCTTCTACATTTCGAAGATTATAGAGGTGAGCACCCTAGAAGAATTTTTCTCCACCATGAAACTCCATGAAACAAGGCTTGAAGGAGTAATAGAAGAGCAAATCAAGCCATCAAGGGGAGTGGCACTAGTAGCGGAAAAAGGAAAGAAGAAGAAGAAGGAGACGCCACCTTCATCATCAGATGAAGGCTCTTCCTCCTCCTCCATGGATAGCAATGAAGAGGCATATATGGTAATGAAGGTAAGACGTGCCTTAAAGAATTTTAAGTTTAACAAATCTAATGATAGGAGAAGAAGGCCAAGAAGAAAGATAATATGCTACAATTGCCAAGGAGAGGGATACATAAAGGATGATTATCCCCTCTTGAACAAAAGCAAGGAGGAGAGAAGAAAGAAAGAAGAGAAGAAGAAAGGGAGCAAGAAGAAGGAGGATGAAAAGAAAGCCAAGAAAAAAGGGAAGGCTAAGGCACACAAAGCAGTGACATGGGATGATCCATCATCCTCATCAGAAGAAGAAGAAGCCTTCACAAGCCTTGCCCTAGTGGCTATAGAAGACTTGGACTCCACTTCCACCTCCGAAGAAGGAACAAGCATAAGTGAGGAGAGTTCAAGTGAAGGGGGAGCTTCATCCTCATCCTCATCGACATCACAAGAAGGAGATTTGGTAAGTGAGGTAACGAATCTCCCTCCCAAGAAAATTATGTCTATGATTTCGAGCTTAACTAAGGAACTATTTAGGGATAAGAAAAAGAATAAATGCATGCTTGATCAAATAAAGGCCCTAGAAGAAAAATTAGAAAATACATGCTCACATAATGATTATATTCCTTTTAATGTTAGTGATGCATGTATTGATGAAAACAAAGCCTTAAGGGAAAAGGTAGATCATTTAACTAAGGCCCTAGAAAAATTCACAATAGGCTCCAACACCCTAAACATGATTATAGGGAGCCAAAGGGCAAGTTTCAATAAAAAAGACCTAGGTTATAAGGGAAATAAAAATGAAAAGGCCTACCATTGCCTAATTGCTAGGGGTCAAACTAAAAATAAAATGGTAACTAGGAAATGGATCCCTAAAGAATACTTGGTGAACCCTATAGGAAAGAACTTATATTGGGTTCCCAAATCCATCCTTAAAGGTTAGAAAAACCCTAGGATAGTCAACCATAGTGGACTTAACTTATATCATGTTGATTGGTTGACTTAGGATGATGAAGGTGGTAGTTTTTGAATTGAGTGTTGGGTGATGATAATGTGATCATAACATGAAATTATGTATAATCTTTGTTTTATGATCATGATATGTAATTAGTGATTTATAATCATGATATGCAATAATTGATGATTTATGATCATGATTGATAATTCTTGATGCATATTCATGATTGAGTTTTTAGGATGATACTTAACCATGGGTAGAAATGCATGAAATTTTGGTTAAGTGCAAATACCTTTAGGAACATCTCACACTCACTATAGGCTACTTTGATTGAGAACATAGCAATGGGTGAGATGATAGGATGATACAAATGGTCCACTAATGCTTATGGCATTTAGATGGGTCATTAAGTGTATCAATAGATTAATCATAGACCAACTATGGGGAAAGCAAATGTTTAATCAATGGACATATTGTCCATAGATCATAGTTGGATATTTTAAATGATTTAAAAACATTTCATGTTTTATAAACAATGAGTTCATGTTTTGAAAAGTTTCAAGGCAAAATTAGGCTTTAAAATGGATACAAACTTTAGACATTTAGACAACTTTTGAGTTTTTACCTAATTTTCAAAAATAAAATTAATTTACATGAAAAATCATTTTTCACTGATAAAGGAACTCACTAGAAATATGTACTTCAAATTTCATGATTTTTCGAATTTCCTAGAATTTTTAATGTATTTCTAAAATTGGATTTCGAAAATCAAAATTTCTGAAAACTGGGTGTCAGTCGACTGATGGACTGATTCAGTCGACTGATGTTTGTGCATGAGCACAGTAACCTATTTTATCAGGTTTTGGGTTGGTTTTTGGTATTTTCTTCCATTTAGACTTGATGTCATTCATGTATAACATTTGTATAATATTTTTGATGGTGTCAAAGGAGGAGAAATGATGAGTTTAAGTTAATCATGCTAAGGGGAAAAATTTAGCATGTCTTAAGGGGGAGTTGCATGTTTAAGGGGGAGTTTTTATACTCATGTTATTTACATTCTTTCTTGCTTATGTTTTGTGTTTATGTTTTACCTAACTTAAACGGATTGTCACACATCAAAAAGGAGGAGATTGTTAGAGCAATCAATCCATGTGATGTGGTTTTGATGTGCGTGGAAAAGGGTTTAAGTTAGGATTGTTATTTATTTGATATGTGTGTTGAAGTCATGCAGGACTTAGTAATTCCCACATAGATGGAGCATTGGCAAGATTCACCATCTCATGACTCGGTCCTTGAGTCGGTGAAAGATGCATTGCGAAAGTCGTGCACTTGGTGCATCTGAGGGACCATCGAACGAGGAGCATTGGAGTGAAGCCGAAGGAAGTAGACTTCAGGGCGAGACGCAAAGGATGGCACTGTGAAGCTGTGCGCTTGGCGCATCCGAGGGATGTGGCCGGACGAAGAGAACTTTAAAAGAGAGGGACTCCAAGGTAAAATGAGAATGAGCGAATGTAACCCGGGATGGGGTAGCTCGTTAAGTGAACTTAGCCAATTGGCTAAGTGTCGGATGGGTTTTTCCGACATCGATTGGATCGCATGATATGACAATGATCGCTCCAAGTCAGCGAGATTCGATCGTGTTCGAAGTCCGATTTCTATCCCAGCGATCGATTGCCAAGTGTTGGCGATCGTTGAAACCATCGATCACGATCGTTGATGGCGTGATCGGCCCAGTCGCAAGGGTTTTGAGCACAGAATGTTGGAGAGTCAACTGCTTGCTTCCTGCACTCGACTGTTGGCTCCATCAATCGACTGATGGGACGATCAGTCAACTGATGTGGGAGCCGTTGGTTAAAATCCAATGTGGATGAAGCCGTTAGAGGGCAATGGCTACAGCAGCAATCGATTGATCGGGGCATCAGTCGACTGCTAGCTGCCCAACGGGAAGAAAGGCTTCTTCTCTATAAAAAGGAGCCTTAGGTTTTCTTGGGAGGCTAATGGTTCATTGCTAAACATCTCCCAAGTGCTTAAAACGATTTTCCTCCTCTTCTTTATGTTTAATTTCATCTTATTGTAAGAGGAGAGAATTCTTGTACGAAAGGTTACCTCCACCTAGCTTTGTGCAAATGAGAGATTAGTGGAAGTGTTATAGGCGTGACTCACCTTAGACGAATCAAGTCATGGACTAGCGGCAAGTGCCGTGAACCACATTATATCGGTTTGTTAGCATTGCCTCTTGTATTGTCTTTTATTATTCCGTTGCGCTAATCATATTTGTAGGCAATCAACGAATGATCTCCGTCGTACATGAAAGAAAGGCTATTCACCCGCTTTAGTCGGCCACCGACGTTCCAACAGTATCTACTTGTTCAATGATGATTGCTATCAAAAGATATACTTCACAAAGGTTTTTCAAAATGATTTTAAAATCTTATTTTGAGCTATGGTCTATGGGATAAATGTACAAGACTTGTAATTAGCTTTCCTCATGATTTATTAATGTCATATTATGAGTTTGAGTTCATCTAGATGCAAGAACTATGCATCTTGAACTTAGCTCATATTCCAAACATCTCACATGTATCTAGGATGTATCAATACACACACATGTCAATTTGTAATTCTTGTGAGATGTGGTTTAGGTTCTTCCCTAATCTAAGGGTTCATGCATTTTATCTAAGCAACTCTATTTGATTCCTTTATCATGGGACTTCAAATTATGTCATTGTCCTTAATTTTATTTTAATTATCCTAAATGCATGAGATATGATTATGATATAAATGATAGCATAAATTAAAGCATTTACTAATAATCATGATGTCATGGCATAAATATAAACCTAAGTACAAACATGACATATTAACTTAACATTTTTATGACATTTTATATGATCAAATGAAATATGATGTCATGACATGACATATGACAAATAAAATATAAAGGTATAAGAATACCTAGATTTCAAGCCTAAATTCCATTTACTAGAATTAAACCCTAATTTTTCCATAATGACCAAATTTTCAAGTGTGCCAAAAATCTAAAATGACACACAATTGACTCTAAATCTAATTGTGTCAATTATGATTGATTTTTCAACTTCCATAATTTCTATTGACACATCTTAAAATTTTTTAGAATATAATTGTAAACTCACTTTTAAAGTATTACAATACTTTGAATATGCCCAAAAGTGTCACCTTTACCATGATTAGGTTAACTACCTATCCATTCAAGATTGACACACCCCAAATCCATCTAGTACAATGGAATCACGCTCCTAGAAACTCAATATCTATTGGAGCTCCTTGAAGTAACTAGGCATTCGCTAGGGATAACTTCTCTAGCTACTCTCCTAATAACCCTTCTAGACTTAGAAGCGTTAGTCATTTTGGTCTTGTCAATGTTAACACTAGGGGTAACTCTCCTTGTAACCTTATTCGTGACTTTTCTAGACTTCTTTGAAGCCTTAGTCACTTGAGTCCTATCACGGTTAACTCTAGGGATTGCCTCCCTTGTGACCTTGACCTTCCTAGACCTAGAATTGATTCCATAGTTAAATGAAATACTATGACAAGTCGATATTATCTCCCTGGACATAAGCTTGTGACCTAGACCTTTTTTGTTCTTAGGCAATCCTTGCCTTTTAACACCTAAATTTTGACTCCTAGACCCTTTAATTAAATTTGTCATAATTTGACGGGTCTTTTCTAATTTTTCAAGCCTTGACCTTAAAGCTTGGTTTTCTACCTCTAATTTATCCAATTTTGATTTTCCATTAATTCCTTGGACATATTTCTTCTTAGGCATATGTCTACCCTTCTTAGGGTTAATGTCTTGGTTCTTGTTATCCTTAGATGGGATTGACCTAGAATTTTCTTTAGGCAAACTAACATATTTAGCACCTAAGAAATAATATTTATTATTATTTCTAGCATGCTTGTTATCATGAACAATTGAAAGTGAATTAAAAACATTCCTAGCATGCTTCTTGTCATTAATGATTGAAATTTTATTATTGAAAGTTACCTTAAGCTTTGCGTTTGGAGCTCCCTCTACACTCGAGCTCTCTACCTTATTCTTCTTTGGGTTTCTCTCCTTTGGACATTGAATCCTATAGTGACCTCTTTTGTTGCACCGGAAGCATACTATATGTTGGTGCAATCGGCCCAGGTCACGATTGACTGGACTCGAGTCTGACTCGATCGATGTTTTGATGTTCGACAAAATGTATGACAATGTGATTGTCATGGTAAAGCCCAAGTCATGGGTACTTAGCATGGAAAGTCCAAGTGGGACACTTGGCATTTGGGAAAGTCTAAGTCTTGTGTACTTGGCATGGAAAGTTCAACATGGGTTGGCAAGGAAAATCCAAGCATGGGTCTTGGCAAAGGAAAGTCCAAGCATGGGTCTTAGTATGGAAAGTCCAACATGGGTTGACAAAGGAAAGTCCAAGCTTGAGTCTTGGCATTTGGAAAGTCCAAGGGGAATATTGGCGGCATAAAGTCCAAGCGGGAGTCTTGGCGGCATAAAGTCCAAGCGGGAGTCTTGGTAACGTAAGTCCAATGTGCCTTGGCGGTGTAGACACCGTTAGCATGACAATAGCCGATGGAAGCACCTGAAGGCTAATGTATGGATGAACAAGTCATGGATGACGTGAAGGGATCTGATAGGCGCGAGACTGACGGAGGTGGCTAGAAGGCTTAGGTCTAGGCTATGGGTGGTCTAGCAAGTATAGGGGCACCATACTTAGGTTAAAACCTCATGTTTGAGGTGTATCAATCGACTGAGACCATGGGTCAGTCGACTGGTGGGAGTCAACTAGGGTTTGACTACGGGAAGTGTCCTGGCAATGTCGAGCTTGGCGATCATTGCTAGCAATGATCGATCGTGATCACGATCGTGATGCTCGGGATCTCGGGCACAGAAGGCTCTCCAATTGAGTGATCGGCCTGAACACTCGACTGATTGAGCAATCAGTCGACTGATGGGTATGATCAGTCGACTGATGGTGTATCCGTTGGACTTATCCAATATGTTTCAAGCCATTGTGAGACAACGGCTACAGGGGTAGTCAACTGATGGTCCTAATCAGTCGACTGATAGGCAAAATCCAGCCCAAGGAGCAGTTTTAAAGGGAACTCGTGGAGGTAAGATTTTGCACCGATTCTTGAGAAGTTTTGGGGTGATTTGCTGCTGCAAATCAGGGTCTCCAAGTGCATTTCAAACAACCAAAGATCAAGCAATCAAAAGAGCAATTAAAGTGTTTTTCCTTTACTTGTAGCGTATTTCATATTTGTATTTGCTTGTATCTATTTGTTTATTGTTGTAAACAATTGTAAAAGGTTTCTCCACCTCCGGATTGTTCCGAGAAGGAGTTTATTAGATTAGTGGTGTGTGGTCGCATCGCTAGAGTTCGTTTGAGCTCGATCCATGGAGTAGGAACTATTCGGTTCCGAACCACATTATATTATTGTGTTTGCGTATTTGTATTTTATTATTGCTTTGTTATTTTTGCTGCTCACTAATCAATTTGTAGCAAGCAAGCGATCACGATAGAATTTCATCATCCTACGATGAACCCGCTATTCACTACCCTCTAGCGGTCACGAGATCCCCTACAATTGGTATTAGAGCGAGGCCGCTCTTCATTTGGACTAACCGCCAAGAGAGCACCGCTAGAGGGTGAAGAAGATGGAGTTTGAAGAACAACTAGGATGGGACATCAACATACCGATCCCATATGTGCTATATGGACGAGAAGGCTTCAATTCATGGAAGAGAATAATTTAAGACTTCATCATGATGAGAGATTTTGAAGAATGGTCCATTTTGATGGAGGGATTTAACTATCCAAGAGGACCAAAGGGAGGCTTCCTCAAGAAGAAGAGATGGACCGAGGAGCAACTCCAACAGTTTGATAAAAATAAGAAGGTAGTCAAATTTATTTTTGATTTGATTCCTAATGACATCTTGTGTAGCCTAGGGGATTGCATGGATGCCAAGGAGCTTTGGAGAGAATTGACAAGATTCCATGAAGACCCATCACCGGCTCAAGAAGAGGAGGCCGAAGATGAATTCTCATCCTCATAAGCAAGTGAGGATTCGGAAGTTGATAGAGAATCAACATCTGAGAAGGAAGAAGAGGTGGAAGAAGCCTCCACCTCTAGGATTAAGGGAGAGGAGATATCATCTTCCATTCTGGAGCAAGAAAAAGAGCCTTCAACATCCGGTCAAAATAAAGAAGCTCAAAATTCGGCCGTCATTGACCTAGGTAACTCAAACACATCATTTCAAAATAAAATTCATATAATGTGTTTTGAGTGTAGGGAGTATGGGCACTATAAGAGAAAGTGCCCAAAGAAGGTCAAGAAAAGTCCACCGGCACTTAAAAGTCAAGAAAAGTCAAAGGAAGTCAGTCCCCCAATAATTAAACATAAGGAGCACATCATTTGCTTCAAATGTCAACAAAAAGGGCACTTTAGGAGTCGATGCCCTAGGGGGGGGAAGAAAGGCCAAGAAGGAGTCAACAATGTAGGGGGAGCTTCAAAAGCTAACCCTAAGGTATATTTCAGTAATGCACCTTCTAGTTTAAATGTCAAAAAGCATGCTAGAAATTTTAATTCACTTGCTATTACTCATGAAAAGCATGCTAGGAATAACAAATACTTTTGTCTAGGTGCTAAGAGTTTTAATCTTTCAACTAAGGAGAAATTTGGGACTAATGTCCCTAGAAAAACCTTACCTAGGAAATCTATTAAGAAAATAGAAGATCATCTAGGCCTTAATCCCAAGAGTTCTATACATATGCCTAGGAAGGGAAAAAATGATCAAATAAACAATGGGACCACCAAATTAAAGAAATTGGAGTTGGAGAACCAAGCCTTGAGGTCAAGGCTTGAGAAATTAGAAAAGACCCTTAGGAATATACAAAATCAATTTAAGGGTTCAAATGGTCAAAGTCAAAGACCTAGAAATCAAGAACCATCCAAGGGCAAGCTTAAGCCCAAAAAGACCTACCACAATGTTCCATTTGATTATGGAACTCAAGTTAAGTCTAGGAAGACCAAGGTCAATAGGGAAGTCATCCCTAAGGTTGACCAAGGTGTGTGCCTAGTAGCTAGGGTTTCGAAGAAACCTAGGGAAGCCATTAAGAAGGTCAAAGTGGGAGTTACCTCTAGATTTGACCTAGGTAAAACCCAAATGACCAAGGCTTCAAAGCCTAGGAGGGTCATTAAGAGGGTATCTAGGGAGGTTATCCCTAAGGAATACCTAATTAACCCAAAGAGCTCCAATAGGTATTGGGTTCCTAGGAGCGTGATCGATTCACACTAGATGGGTTTAGGTGTGCTAACCTTGAATGGATAGGTAGTTAACCTAACCATGGTAATGGTGACATTTTAGGTCATTTCCAAGGTAATGGGGTATTTTGGAAATAAGGATGATCATTGGTCCTAAAAGACTTTAGGATGTGCCAATATATTTTTGGGATTATAAAAAATCAATTAAATTGGCACAATTTAGGTTTAGAGGTCTTAGTGTGTCATTTTGGATTTTTGACACACTTTGGGAGATAAGTAATAATATGGCAAAATGAGTTTAATTATATCAAATGGAAATTAATATTAAAATTTAGGATTGTTATACCTATACATTTTATTTGACATGTTTTATTTGTCATATAACATGACATCATATCTACTTTTAATCATTTAATATGTCATGATCATGTATAGGATTAAGGTTAAATGTCATGTATGTGTAGATTCCATCTTATGTCATGACATCATGATCATTGGTCATGCTTAATTATGTTATCATTTATGCCATGATCATTCATGCATTTAATTTGATTAAAATTAATTTAAGGACTATGGCATGACTTGAAGTCTCATGTATAAGGGAATCAAGTAGGGTTGCCTTAGAAAATGCATAAGGCCTTAGTTTAAGATAAACTAAAACCCACATCTCACATCTAAATTGACATGTATGTGTATTTTTACACCCTAGATACATGTGAGATGATAGGATATGAGTTAAGTTCAAGGTGCATAGTTTTTGCATCTAGATGAACTAAAACTCATCTAAAATCATGTCATGGATCATTGGAAAAGCTTATGTTCAAGCAATGTACATTAAGCTCAAGGAACATGATCCAATATAAGGTTTTCAAAAACATTTTTAAATCATTTTAGAAAACCTTGGTGAAGTCTATCTATTAATAGCAATCACCATTGATGAAGTTGATACAAAGTGAGCTCAAACATTGAAGTTTTTCTTCACTTTTGAACTTTGTATCAATTTCACTATTTTATGGATAAAATATTTTTTCTAACATTTTTCACCCATTGTATGTGTCATAAGTATTATACGTATGAAGTTTCATTATTTTTTAAATTACGTATAATTACTTATATATTTCTGAAATTTGAATCTGAAGTCTAAAATCTGCTTTTCACAGATATCAGTCGACTATCCTTGTTGACAGTCGACTGATGATGATGGGCAATCGACTGTTGCCTGATAAAGTCAACTGCCAAGGCTAATTTTGAGAAAACATGGTATGCTTAGCCCATTTTCAGGTATGTTAGGATTCCTTAACTACTCCTACCCCTAGAATACGATTTGGGAAGCATTATAAAGAGTGAAAATCCATTAGATATGGATTAGGAGAGTTATTAGGGTGATGTATCAAATTTAAGGTATGGGAAAGTTCAATGTTGAACTTTTAACCTTAATTTTGATGATTTAGAGTTCCTATTGGCTTAGGGACTTCCCAAGGACATTGTTAGTACAATGGTCAAGGGGGAGCAAGCCTTTAGGGGGAGGTATCCATCATGGGATGATAGATGTTATTTTTCCTCATGAGGGGGAAAAATGGGAATTTGAGATGAACAATTTGGAAATTGAGAGAATTTATAGGAGTGCTTCTCTTTAGTGATATGGGACTTATCACTAGGAAGATTGTAGGCATCCTAGATATTTTTGGACCATGGGGGAGATTGTAAGATCTCATTGGGATATGAGACATTGACCTCCTTGGAGAGAACCTTTTTGATGTTAGTCAAAAAGGGGGAGAAGTGATGGGGAGAATTTATGGGATTACCAATTTAGGATAATTGGTAAGGAGATTTGAGTTAGGTGTTCTAACTCAAAGGTATGTGGTTTTGTCAAACATCAAAAAGGGGGAGATTGTTGATGCAATCGGCCTAGGTCACGATTGACCGGACTCGAGTCTGACTCGAGCGATGTTTTGATGTTCGACAAAACATATGACAATGTGATTGACATGGTAAAGTCCAAGTCATGGGTACTTGGCATAGAAAGTCCAAGTGGGACACTTGACATTTGGGAAAGTCCAAGTCTTGTGTACTTGGCATGGAAAGTCCAGCATGGGTTGGCAAAGAAACTCCAAGCATGGGTCTTGGAAAAGGAAAGTTCAAGCACGGGTCTTGACATGGAAAGTCCAATATGGGTTGGAAAAGGAAAGTCCAAGCTTGAGTCTTGGCATTTGGAAAGTCCAAGCTTGAGTCTTGGCATTTGGAAAGTCCAAGTGGGAGTCTTGGCGGCATAAGTCCAATGGTTGGCGGCGTAAAGTCCAAGCGGGAGTCTTGGCAGCGTAAGTCCAATGTGTTTTGGCGATGTAGACACTGTTAGCATGACAATATCCGATGGAAGCACCTGAAGGCTAGCATATGGATGAACAAGTTATGGATGACTTGGAGGGATCCGATAGGCGCGAGGCTGACGGAGGTGGCTAGAAGGCTTAGGTCTAGGCTACGGGTGGTCTAGCAAGTATGAGGGCACCATACTTGGGTTAAAACCTCATGTTTGAGGTGTATCAGTCGACTGGGACCATGGGTCAGTCGACTGGTGGGAGTCAACTAGGGTTTGACTACGGAAAGTGTCCTGGTAGTCGACTGCCAAAGCTTGGCAGTCGACTGCTGGCCTAAGCAGTCGACTGATCTAGTGATCAATCGACTGATGCTCGGGATCTTGGGCATAAAAGGCTCTCCAGTCGAGTGATCGGCCCGAACACTCGACTGATTGAGCCATCAATCGACTGATGGGTATGATTAGTCAACTGATGGTGTATCCATTGGACTTATCCGACGTGTTTCATGCCATTGTGAGACAACAGCTATAGGGGCAGTCGACTGATGATCCCGATCAGTCGATTGATAGGCGAAATCCAACCCAAGGAGCATCTTTAAAGGGAGCTCGTGGAGGGAAGATTTTGCACCGGTTCTTGAGGAGTTTTGGGCGATTTGCTACTGCAAATCAGGGTCTCCAAGTGCATTTCAAACAACCAAAGATCAAACAATCAAAAGAGCAATTGTAAAGTGTTTTTCCTTTACTTGTAGCGTATTTCATATTTGTATTTGTTTGTATCTATTTGTTTATTGTTGTAAACAATTGTAAGAGATTTCTCCACCTTTAGATTGTTCCGAGAAGGAGTATATTAGATTAGTGGTGTGTGGTCGCATCGCTAAAGTTTGTTTAAGCTCGATCCGTGGAGTATGAACCATTCGATTCCGAACCACGTTATATTATTATGTTTGCGTGTTTATATTTTATTATTGCTTTGTTATTTCCGTTGTGCACTAATCAATTTGTATCAAGCACACAATCGCGATAGAATTTCATCATCCTACGACGAACCCGCTATTCACCCCCCCCCCTCTAGCGGTCACGAGATCCCCTACACTATATGCTCCTTGCTCTTTCGAATTGGGGCTCCAGCCTCCTTGATTTTTTCCTTGGCCTTGGGTGTCGGTTGAGTCTTCTTAATTCTTTTTGGACATTTGCTTTTGTAGTGACCTTGTTCCCTACACTCAAAGCACATTATATAATTTTTATTTTTAAAACATATGCTTGAGTTACCTAGAGAAGAACTTTGAGCTTGTTCTTCATGGGCTCTGAAGGTATATGGTTCTTCTTACTCCGGTGTTGAGTGTCTCTCCTCCCCCTCAATCCTAGAAATGGAGACTTCCAAGACCTCCTCCTCTTCGGATGTTGAGCATCTCTCAACTTTCGATTCCTCATATTCTTGAGCCGATAATGAGCTTTCCTCGGCTCCCTCCTTGTCTTGTGCGGGTGAGGATTTTTTGTGGAGCTCAACCAACTTATCCCATAGCTCCTTAGCATCGTAGAATTCTCCTAGGCTATATAATAAATCCTTAGGAATTGATTTTGCTAACATTAACTTTACCTTTTTATTAACTTTGTATTTTCGATTTTGCTCTTCAGTCCACTTCTTCTTCTTGAGAACTTTTCCCTTTTTATCCTTGGGGGGATCAAATCCATGCATAATGCAAAGCCAATTGTTAAAATCATTCATTAAAAAATATGTCATCTTACCTTTCCAATAAGGGAAGTCTTTGTCGTCGAAGATAGGTGGAACGGTAAAGTTGTAGCCCAATCCATCATTGGGTATCTCCATTCTCCAGCGTGTGCTCTCTTGGCTTTGAGTCCATAGAAGAGAAACCTTGCTCTAATACCAATTGGAGGATTGGTAATCAAGGCAACTTGTTCTTCTCAACGCACCGAGCTCTGATACCACTTATTGGGGAATCGATCGTCACACTAGAGAGAGTGAAGAGTAATTTTCTCGATTTCGCTCAATTCGATCGATCTCGTGCTTGTCTACAATAAGTTAGTGTGCAACAGAATATAGAAATAAAATGTACAATAAAGACACACAAGCACAACACAAAAGATTTAACATGGTTCGAAACTAGGGTTCCTACTTCATAGGATGAGTTATAGTTGAGTTATAGTGATGCACACCACCACTATCAAACTTCTCCTTCTCAGAAAATACTTCGGAGGTGGAGAAACCTCTTACAATAAGATTATAATAGTAATACACAAAATACAATCAAATACAATAAGTATACTAAGCAATAAGCAAATACAAGTAAAGAAAACTTTACAAAAAGAGCTTTTAATTGCTTGTTAGTTGGTAGACTTTGAGTTCTCTTGAAGGTCTAGAATGCAACAACACTTTCACTTAAAAATCGCCCCAAAAATCTTGGCCAAAATCCTCCACTAGTTGCTCCTTTAATAACCTGCAGTTGGCTAATTTTGCACCCAACAGTCGATTGCCAAAAGACACCAGTCGACTGCCCACAATGTCGTTGTTGAAGGTAGGAGAAACTTTGCGTCCCACTTCAACTCGGTCGCTTGTTCATGGCGATCCCGTCTACGTCCCTGGATTAAAAAAATTAATCCTTGACAAAGAGGGATTACCAAAGCAACCGTTCCATCGTCGTGCTATTCGATTAGAGTGGTCACTTGAACAAACTTGTTGTTCAAGCAACCTACCTCTATTCTTCGAATAGTCGCGGAATAGACGATGTACGAATCGTCGGTTTTTGTGTTTGTATTCGGGGTCCAAGTAAATTTGTCACATAATAAAACATACAACATGCATATAATTGAAAACAATTATAGACATAATACAAAAGAATATAAACAAGCATTATATCTCTCGATCTTCTATTGTATGTCCTTCCTCCTTTTGGACGTCGTGTGGACGACGATCTTCCAAAAGTCGAAGCCTCCTAGATCACGTTCTTCCTTTCTTTGCTTGCTCCAAACAAAAGGAAGAATAAAACAAAACTCTTCTCCTATCTAGAACCGACCACCAAGCCACCTTGCTTGGTGATTGCCGTCGGCCAAGGAGAGAACAAGGAGTATGGTCGCCGGCCAAAAGCTCCAAGGGAGGAGACCCTAGCCCTTGCCGCCGGCCAAGGATGAGAGGAAGAAGATTGGACGCCGGCCAAGGAGAGGAATAGAGAAGATGGGTGCCGGCCAAAACCCTAGGAAGAAGGAAAAACTTCCCCTTGTGTTGCCGCCCAATGCCTCCTCCAAAACCCTAGCCGCCCAATCCAAAACCCTAGCCTCCCTTGTGTTGTTGCCACCCACCCCTTAAGCCTTATTTATAGAGTTAGGCTTAAGCCTCCTTCAATCTCCACCGTCGGATCTAGGGATTTAATCTCAACCGTCGGATCTAGAGATTTAATCTCAACCGTCGGACCTAGAGATTTAATCTCCACCATCGGATCTAAAGATTTAATCTCCACCGTCGGATCTAGAGATTTAATCTCCATCGTCGAATCTAGAGATCTAATCTCCATCGTCGAATCTAGAGTTTCATTTTCTATCATCGGATCTAGGCTCCATGAAATTTTAATAGGCTACAATAGGGACCATGAGGAGGAGTTGGATCTTGGCCACCCAATGGATCAAGCCCACATAAAGTCCAATCCATTAATGATAATCCATTCCACTAGAGGATTATCATTGATCTACCTCACCAACCCCCATAAGCTAATATGGGCTCCATATATTATTTGTATATTTATCTCTCCGTGTTTAAGATCTCGAATGTCCGTCGATTAATTAATTTACTGACAATTAATTAATCAACATCTAACTCCATGAGTACTACCACTCAACCTTATCATCATGTCGGACCAAGTCCACCTGCAGGATTTACATGATGAACCTTATGAGCTCCTCAAGGGGACATCATCATCCTAATATATAGGACACGGTTTCCTCCTATAATCAACGGCACGCCATATAAATAATATCATTTCCCAACTTACCGAGCCTATCGATTTACTCTATAAATCTCGCCCATTGGTAAATCAAAGAAATGAATACTAAGTATATGTGCTCATTATTATATCAGGATTAAGAGCATGTACAACATAATATCTGAGGTCCGATTCGATTATATAGTCAGCAATAAATCGAATCACTTCTAAGTCGGTCCTGCTCAATACACATAAAGTGTACTAGTGTAATTCTATGGTCAAGACAAACCAATATCAAATCACACTACAACCATACCAATGGTTTATCCAGAACCATCTCGGTTGTGAGTCTTTACTTATACTTTACAAGGAACTGATAACATGATCTCCTGTGTGACACTACATACCATGTTATCTATAATGTAATGTATCAGACAAATATGCATAACCATAAATATGCAAACAATGATCATGTGATTCTTATTTCAAAAATAAATATGTTCATACAAAAGATAGACTTTTCAGTATACATCCCAACAGTTATCTCACAACAGACTTAATCCACGTTGGACTCACCCAACGAATACCTTAATAATCGACTATTACATCACCAGTTGACTACCCAGTCGACTAATAGAGCTTTTGTGTTGTGGCTACTCATGATCAGTCGACTGTCCATCAATGGCAATCGAGTGCTCAGGCCAGTCGACTATTTATACATGACAGTCGACTTCCAAAGCGTCAGTCGAGCAGTCGAGCCTCAGTTGACTCCTTGACCAGTCGACTACTCCGAGTTGATTAGGCTTTTGAGTGTTGAACACTCGATCAATCAACTGACCCAAAGTCTCAGTCAATTGATGAACCTCAATCATGAGGTTTAACCCATGTATGATCCCCTCATACTTGATTGACCACCCTATGCCTAGATCTAAGCCTTCTAGTCACCTCCATCAGCCTCACGCCTCTCGGATCCCTCGAGTTCATGACTCTTCTTCCTTCGAGTTAGCGTGCAAGTGCTTCCATCGACTATGTCATGCTAACTGGATTCTTTGCCAAGGTTCATTTAAACTTATGTCGCCAAGACCATATGTTTGGATTTTACACTGCCAAAATCTATTTGGACTTACGCTGCCAAAACCCATGCTTAAACTTTACACTACCAAACCTACTCTTAGACTTTCCAATTGTCAAAGTTCACTTGGACTTTACGCCGCTAAGGCTATATGCTTAGACTTATGTTGCCAAGACTATACCTTTAAACTTTACCATTGTCAAGTACCCATGACTTGGACTTTCGTTGCCAAGATCATTTTTGGACTTTCATATTGCCAAGACCATGCTTGAACTTTTCCATGCCAATACCATTCTTGGACTTTCCATGACAAGACCATGCTTGAACTTTTCATGCAAAGTATCCAAACTTGGACTTCCGAGGTTAACTGCTCCAACAATCTTTCCTAAATAATCTCCCCCATATGACTTTGGATATATCCCAATCATCCACTAGTCATATGGTCAACATATGGTAAAACTATATTATCAAACAATGGTCAAATCCATTATCAACCCATTGTCAAACATCAAAATACTACTTGAGTCCCACTCGAGTTTGGTCAACATTGACTCGGGGTTTGTTGCACCAATAATTATCATATTGTTCCATTTAACTATGGAACCACCTCTAGGTCTAGGAAAATCATAGTCACAAGGGAAGTCATCCCTAGTGTTGACTATGGTAGATGTCTAATGGTTAAGGTTTCAAAGAAACTAAGGAAAGTCACTAACAAAGTTATAAGAGAAGTTATCCTTAAAATTAACCTTGAAAAGACCGCAATAACCAAGGCTTCAAAACCTAGAAGGATCATTTAAAAAGTATTTAAGGAAGTCATCCCTAGTGAATACCTTGTTAACCCAAGGAGCTTCAATAGGTATTGGGTTCCTAGGAGCATGATTCCCTCACGTTAGATGGGTTTAGGGTGTGTCAACCTTAAATGGATAGGTAGTTAACCTAACCATGGTAAAGGTGACAATTTAGGGCATTTTCAAAGTATTGTGATACCTTGAAAATGAAATTAGAAATATATTCTAAAAGATTTTAAGATGTGTGAATAGAAATTATGAAGTTTAAAAAATTGATCAAAATTGACACAATTAGGTTTTAGAGTTATTGTGTGTCATTGCGGATTTTTTTGGCACACTCGAGGGAAATTGGGCATTATGGAAAAGTTAATATAATCTTACAAAATGACAAATGGGTCTAACACTTAAGTATTCTATACCTTTGTACTTTATATTTATCATGTTTTGTTTGTCATATGTCATGTCATGACGTCATGTTTAATATGATTATTTTATAATGTCAAGATAATACATAGGTTATTTGATAATGTCATGTTTATGCTTAGGTTAAAATTTTATAATGACATGACAACATGCATCATTGGCTATGCTTTAATTTATGCAATCATTATATATCATGATCATATTTCATGCATTAAGTTAATAAATTGAATTAAGGACAATGACATGATTTGAAGTCCCAAGATAATGGAATCAAATAGAGTTGTCTATGTAAAATGCATGAGACCTTTGATTAGGGAAGAATCTAAATCCACATCTCACACGGACTATAAATTGACATGTGTGTGTATTTATACACCTAGACACATGTGAGATGTTAGAAAAATGAGTTAAGTTCACGATGCATAGATATTGCATCTAGATGAACTCAAACTCATAATATAACATAGATGAATCATGAGGAAAGCTAATATACAAGTCATGTACATCTAGCCCATAAACCATAATTCAAAGTAAAGTTTTAAAAATATTTTAACGTCATTTTGAAAAATCATGGTGAAGTCTATCTTTTGATAGCAATCACCATTGAACAAGTTGTCACAAAGTTAGGCAAAAAATATTGAAGTTTTCAAAGGTTTTGAACTTTATATCAATCTCTTAAAATAATGTGTATTTTAACTTAAAATTATTTTTTGCTCATTGTTTTTCATATAAGTAATGTACATATGAATTTTTAAAATTTTTTAAAATACATATAATTACTTATATATTTCTAAAATTCGTATCTGAAATCTATTTTCTGCACATTGCATAAACCAGTCGACTGTTGTTTGTAGCAGTTGATTGGTAATGGAGTTGTTAACTGGTTGATGACCAAGTTGACTGCTGAAGTTAATTTCTACTGAACAAGATTTGTTTAGTCATTTATCAGCAATGTTAGGCTACCCTAATGTCTCCTAATCCTAGGATATGCTTTGGAAAGCATTGAAAGGGTGAATTTATCATTGAAAATGATTAAGAGAGTTATTTAGGGTGGAGTATCAAATTTTAAGGGAGGTTAGAGTTCAAGTTTGAACTTTTACCTTTATTTTTTATGGTTTAAGTTTCCTATAGGCTTAGGAACTCTCCAAGGATATTGTTGGTGCAATGGTCAAGGGGGAGCAAGCTTTTAGAGGGAGTTTTGTTCATCTCGGTATGATGGATAACCTTCAATTACAAAAGGGGAGAAGTGAGGGTTTTTGGATCAAGGGGGAGAATATAGGATCTCATGAGAGATGAAACATTGAAAGCCTTGGTAGGCTTTTTGATGTATGTCAAAGGGGGAGAAGTGAGGTTTAAATTAGGTAAACTTTCATTATGCTTTGGCATTAGAAGAGTTAAGTTGGATTATTATTAGTCTAACTTAAAAGTATTGTCAAACATCAAAAAGGAGAAGATTGTTGGTGCAATCGGCTTAGGTCACGATTGACCAGACTCGAGTAGGGTTTTAATGTTTGATAATGGGTTTAACCATTGTTTGACAATATGGTTTGACCATATGTTGACCATGTGACTAGTGATGATTGAGATATCTAAAGTCATATAGGGGAGATTATTTGAGGGAGGTTGTAGGAGCAATCAAACCTCAGGTTAAGGTTAACTAGACTTGAGTAAGATTCGAGGGGAAGTCTAAGTTTAGATACTTAGCATGGAAAGTCCAAGAATGGTCTTAACATGGAAAATCCAAGTATGGTCTTGGCATGGAAGTCCAAGTTTGGATACTTGGCAATAGAAAGTCCAATTATGGATGCTTAGCAATTGGAAAATCCAAAAATACTTGGACATATAAGTCCAAGTGTGTAATCTTGGCGGTGAAAGTCCAAGCATTGAGGCTTGGCAATGGGAAAGTCCAAGGATGTAGTTTTGGCAGCGTAAAGTCTAAGCATGTAGTCTTTGAGGTGTAAGTCCAAATGGATCTTGGCAAGGAAGTTCAAGGGTGAGGTCTTGGCAGCATAAGCCAAGCATGTAGTCTAGGCGGTGTAAAGCCCAATCGAACCTTAGCAAGGAAGTACAAGGGTAAGATTTTGACAGCGTAAAGTTCAAGTATGTAGTCTTGGCGGCATAAATCCAAATAAATCTGGCAAAGGTACCCGAATACATGACATAGCCGATGGAAGCACCTAAAGGCTAACGCGAATGGTGAATGAGTCGTGGAGGACTCAGACATGTAGAGGAATCGGTGACCGCGCTAGAGGGGGTGAATAGCAATTTTCTCGATTTCGTCGCTTTGATCACGTTCGTGCTTGTCTACAATTCGTTAGCGCAGGGAAATATATAAAATAACATAAACAAAAACAATATAAACACTACACCACTATTTTATGTGGCTCAGAACTAAAATTTCTACTCCACGATCGGGCTTTAGTGTCTACTCCACTAAATTGATTGGCTTCAACCCTTCATAGAAGCCTCCTTTATATCCTGCAGTGGGTGGATTTTCTACCTCTCAATCGACTACCAAAAGCCCCAGTCGACTAGTCGCATATCTATTGTCTCACAACGGACTAATCCATGTAGGATTCTGCTCAACGAACACCTGAGCAGTCGACTTCCAAGTCATTAGTCAGTTGCCCAGTCGACTACGAGATCTTCTATGACTGTGTCCACTAACGTTAGTTGATTGCCCATCTATAACAGTCGACTAGTGCAAGCCACCAGTCGACTGCCAGAGCTATAGTTTGAAAGTCGAGCCTCAGCCAACTGCTCGACCAGTCGAATGGGTCATAATCCCAGTTGACTGCTTGAGTCAATTAAGCCTCCGAGTGTTGAACACTTGACTAGTTGACTGGCCAAAGTCATCAGTCAACTGATACACCTCAAAACTGAGGTTTAACCCAAGTATGATCCCCTCATATTTGATACTCACCCTTAGCCAAGACCTAAGCTTTCTAGCCACTTCCATCAGCCTCATGCCCTCAGGGTCCATCCGAGTCCTCCACGACTCATTCACCCTTCGCGTTAGCCTTTAAGTGTTTCCATCGACTATATCAAATTATTGGGTACCCTTAGTCTAGACCTAAGTCTTCAAACCAATTCCATCAACCTCAAGCCCTTAGTTCGAGTCCACGACTCATCACTCTTGGCCCTAGCCTTTAGGTGTTTTTGTCTGCCTTGTCATGCTAATAGGTCTACCTTTGTCAAGTCTCTAAACTTGGACTTTCGTCATCAAGACTGCACCCTTGGACTTACACGATCAAAACTGCACTCTTTGACTTTTCCTTTGTCAAGTATCCATACGTGAACTTTCGCCGTCAAAACTACACATTTTGATTTTTTTCTTGCTAAGTATTCATACTTGGACTTCTCCATTGTCAAGTATTCATACTTGGACTTTCCATGCTAAATCTTCAAACTTGAACTTTCACTCAAGTCTCACTCGAGCTAGGTCAAGCTTGACCTGATGTTGATGGCTCCAATAATTGCCTTCTAACATCTCCCTCATATGACCTTGGATATTCTGATCATCCACTAGTCATATGGTCAACATATGATCAAATCATATTGATAAACACATTAACAAACACATTGTCAAATCCATTGTCAAACATTAAAATCTTACTCGAGTCTCACTCGAGTCTGGTTAATCATGACCTAGACCGATTGCACTAAAATTTCTTTCCACAATATATCAATTAATGTCTACAATTTTGGAAAATAAAAAATCTAAAAAAATTATCATATTGTAATTATAAAATTATCATATTGTAATTATATAAAAACTTAAATTTTAAAAAACACCGTGTGCTTTGCAAATTTTTACATTGATAATATTGTGTTGAATATCGGTGTGATGAATATTGTCGGGGAGAAAGCAAACTGATATGAGCTCATCGAGACTAGTGTTCAATACTATCTCTGTAAAACAATATTGCTCTGCTTAGGTGCTTACGGATAGCAGTAATTCATTTCCAAGATACGACGACGACATCTCGGAATAGTAGCACTACAAATTTCGAGACCAGCGAACCTTCTTGTAGGTTTTTTGGACTCCGGATGCAGAGGATGGATGGTATGCAAAGGTGAGTGAGATTGAGTGAATTTGAGTGATCTATTTCATTCTCTAGGGATCCTATTTATACTAGGTGAAGAGGTGAAGTGGTCTTTGGTGAGTTTCATCTGAGTCATTGGATGTAGAGGGTTGTAACCCTTCATCAAACGTTTTAATCTCAGCCATTAGATCTGGATGATTGTAACCTTTCATATCATCCTTTGATCTCAGTCGCCAGATCTGGATCCAGCGATCCAGTCAATCCGACGCTCCAGATCGCATTGCGATCTATCACCCTCTTCGTTCCAACGGTGGCCATCCGATTGCCCAGTCAGTAGCCAGTCACCTCTCTATGCCCAACCAAGTGTCATATATACATGACACATCACCCGAGTGCCACGTAGGCATTGCCACATCACCTGGAGCATAAATTTAAGCTCCTCGCGCCGTGCAACATGCGCCAGCGGCGCTGCGCGGTGGGTGTGACGGCTTACAGGTGCGAGCACCTACTCGCCCATTGGATGAGAGTATCTGTGCTTATTTGAGTTAACTCAATTAACACAGCAACATATATAAGGAAGTAATTCCTCTATAGAATTTCCAATGTGGGACTATTGCTCCCCTTACTTCCTTTAATAATATTTTAGGCTGACTTTAACAATCAATTTCTCATTCACCCATAATCGGTTTTGAGCAAATTAATAGTCTAGATTCATCTACTCGAAACATAGATTTCGATTTTGAAGTCAATTTAGACTTTCATCGATTGATGGTACCTCGATTTTCCTTTTCAAAACCGTAAACTATATTGGTCTTTTTTTTTAAGACCCAATATTTAACATCCCCCACATGAATGGAAATTAATGTGTGTACGCATGCTAACACTTTACGAGAGTCCAATCGATAAGTCAATGCATCGAGAGAGGTAACTTGTGGCTTTAAACCTTCCATAGTGGAATGCTATCGAACATACTAGGTTGCGCAGTGAACGTGATGTCTTGAACTGCTCAGCTGTTTGTGTATACTTAGACAATAACACCCACACAAGGACTTATCTCACCTACTTTTGATTCTCATGGTTGGTTCCGTTTTGGCCATGGACACCATCTTGGATTCATGAGTGTTTCATTGAAGTGGTCTATCTTCACACTCACATAGGTGACACTTCTATCAAGAATATCCTACCATACTCCACCTTATAAAGGTATAGAAGTCATTAAAAGCATAAGCTTAACCTCACTACATGTGGTAGGACAACACATATTCATCCTAGAACTGGGATAAAGATAATATATCTCATGTGCTGTAGCACAACTTCTGTAACTTCGTTGTCCCATTGAACCAAGATCTTGGGATCTCCAATCAACAAGGTTGGGTTACCGCTACAGTCGTTTTAGTTGTAAATTTTTAATCTCATTCCTCTTGATGAGCAGTATACTTGATCTCGATTTAGCCTCTTCGTAAGAGGATCTGCTAAATTATTTTTAGACTTGACATAGTCGATTGCAATCGCTCCATTTGAGATCAACTGCCTAATGGTATTATGTCTATGACATATATGTCGTGACTTACCATTATACATACTACTCTGTGCCCTTCCAATCGTCGATTGACTATCACAATATATAAGTACGGCAGGCACAGGTTTTGTCCAGCTCGGAATATCTTCCAAGAAATTTCATAGTCATTCAGCTTCTTTAGCTGCTTTGTCTAGTGTTATAAACTCGGATTCCATAGTTGACCGAGCAATGCACGTCTGCTTAGTGGATTTCCAAGATACCCCTCCTTCATCAATTGTGAATACATATCCACTAGTGGATTTAAAATCGTTTGTATCTGATATTCAATTAGCATCACAATATCCCTCTAAGACAGCGGGATATTTTTCGAAATGTAATCCATAGTTCATAGTATATTTCAAATATCTAAGAACTCACATCAGTGCTTTTCAATGGGTGTCGTTTGGATTACTTATAAAATGACTTAGTTTGTTAACCACACAGGCAATATCCGGACGTGTGCAATTTGTGAGATACATCAAGCTGCCTATCATCTGGGAATATTCTAATTGTGATATGGGCTCACCTTGGTTTTTCGCTAAGTGTTGACTTAGATCCATAGGTGTTTTTACTGTAGAGAGATCGTACGCATTGAACTTCTTCAACACCGATTCTACATAGTGAGATTGTGTCAAAATTATCCCCTCAGATGTCCTGAGAATTTTAATTCCCAATATAACATCTGCTTGACCCATATCATTCATATTGAAATTCTTGATCAATATTTTCTTTGTACTCATGATTATCTCATGGTTACTACCCATTATAAGCATATCGTCTACATATAGACAAACGATTATATAACCTTTAGGTGTGTTTTTGACATAAATGTATTTGTCACATTCATTTATTTTGAATTCGTTTGACAGCATTATTTTGTCAAATTTCTCGTGTCATTGTTTAGGTGCTTGTTTTAGTCCGTACAATGACTTAACAAGTCAGCACACCTTTTTCTCTTTTCCTGGAACTATGAACCCCTCGGGTTGCTCCATATAGATTTCTTCTTCCAATTCACCATTTAAGAATACAGTCTTAACATCCATTTGATATATTTCAAGGTCATACAATGCTGCAATGGCTATCAGCACTCGTATGGACGTAATCCTTGTCACCGATGAGTAGATGTCGAAGTAATCAAGGCCTTCTTTTTGCTTGTACCCTTTGGCTACAAGTCTAGCCTTATACTTGTCAATAGATCCATCAACTTTATACTTGCGTTTTAGTATCGACTTACAGCCTAATGGTTTAGCACCAGAAGGAAGGTCCACTAATTCTCAAGTATGATTATTCATGATGGACTCGATTTCACTATTGACTACTTCTTTCCATAATGGGGCGTTAGGACTAGAGAGAGCTTCACTCAATGTTCTTGGATCCGTTTCTGACATAAAAGTCATAAAGTCCGGCCCGAACGATTTCTCAACTCTAGCCCGTTTGCTCCGACGTGGCTCTTTATTTTGATAGTCACTAGTCCTTTTACGACAATTAAGTTCAGAGACGTCATTGCTGTTAGAACTTAAATTGCTATCAATTTGAATGTTTCCCCTTTTATTTGGGAATACATTTTCAAAGAATATCGCATTCCGAGATTCTATGGTTGTTCCCACATGAATATCAAGAATGTCTGACTTGTAAACTATGAAACGATATGCACTACTGTTTTGGGCATATCCGACAAATATTGCATCGAACGTTTTAGGTCCGATTTTTATTTGCTTTGGCTTGGGTACTTCGACCTTTGCTAGGCACCCCCACACTTTCAAGTATTTGTACAATGGCTTGCAGCCTTTCCATAGTTCATATGGTGTTTTATCATTTTGCTTGTGAGGGATTTTATTGAGAATGTGATTTGCCGAAAATAAGGCTTCCCCCCACAAGTTCTGGGGTAAGCCTGAATTTATCAACAAGGCATTCATCATTTCCTTGAGTGTCCGATTTTTACGTTCGATAACACCATTTGATTGAGGTGAGTAAAGCGCCGTTGTCTGATAGATAATGCCAGATTCTAAACAAAATTCATCAGAAGGTGCACCATATTCTCCACCTCTATCGCTACGAATTATTTTAATTCGTTTATCAAGTTGATTCTCAACTTTTGTTTTATAGGTTCTAAAAGCCTCTAAGGCTTCGTCTTTACTTCTTAAAAGAAAGACATAACATAACCTCGTGTAGTCATCGATAAAGGTAATAAAATACTTTTTACCTCTTCTGGTTTGCACGAATTTTAAGTCACATAGATCACTATGTATTAACTCTAGAGGAGTCGTTGACCTTTCCACCGAATGAAAAGGTAGTCTCATCATTTTTGCTTCCACGCACACTTCACATTTGTGTGTTTTGTCAACATCGATATTTGGTAATAAATTTAATTTGACAAGACGTTTCAGAGTATTATTATTAACATGTCCAAGTCGATCATGCCATAAATTAAAACACTCGACAACATAGCTGAAAGCTTTTATTTTATTACCATCAAATTCACGATGTACAGTCATTATAACCATCTTGAACAGACTTTGTTCTAAGTACCCTTTACCTATGAATACACCATTCTTCGTAAGTACAAAATTATTTGATTAGAACACTAGTCTGAACCTGGCTTTAACAAGTGTCGATCCAGAAACTATGTTCTTTTTAATGTCGGGAACATGGAGCACATCAATAAGCATTAGCTCCTTTCCCGATGTCATCTTCAGAACAACTTTTTCAAGTCCAACAATCGACGATGTTGTGGAATTGCCCATATAGACCTTTCTTCCACTTATCGGAGTATACTTGGAGAACATCGCTTTATCAGAACAGATATAACGTGTTGCTCCAGTATCGATCCACCACTGCTTCGGGTTGTCCACCACCGTGTTGGCTTCAAACACGACCACAGTGAGATCTAGCTCCATGTCGTCAGAAGTTGCAACTTGGTTCGCAACTTCCTTCTAACCCTTGGTTGGTTTCTTTGGGCGTCTGCACTCTTTGGACATGTGTCCTAGCTTTCCACAGTTATAGCACGAGCCCTTGAATTTCTTGCCTGGAGCCTTCTTTTTGAATTGCTTCGGCTTTTTGGTGTTCGGCTCAGCCAGGTTAGATATCTCGTCGATAATCCGCTTCGTTCCTTTAGAGTCGGAGAATCTTCAATTATCCTCCTCTATTCGTAGCCTCAGGATCAGGTCTTCAAGTCCCATCTCCTTTTGCTTATGCTTCAGGTAATTTTTGAAATCCTTCCATGACGGGGGGAGTTTCTCAATTACCGCGGCTACTTTGAACGACTCGTTCAGCTTCATGCCTTCGGTATCCAGATCATGCAATATCAGTTGCATATCTTGGACTTAAGATGTCACACTCTTAGAATCCACCATTTTGAAATTCAGAAACCGACCGACGATGAATTTCTTCAAACCGACATTTTCGATTTTGTATTTCTTCTCTAGTGATTCCCACAGAGATTTCGCCGTCTCTATCAGACTATACACGTTATACAACGTGTTGTCCAATGCATTGAGAATGTAATTACGGCACAGAAAATCTCCATGCGACCACGCATCGCAAGCAGCCTTACTATTGGAATCTCCTTCCATAGCGGCTGGCAGGTCTTCACGCAAAAACCTTACGAGGTTTAGCGTTGTCAGATAAAACATCATCTTCTGTTGCCATCTTTTGAAATTAGCTCCGTTGAATTTCTCCGGCTTCTCTCCGGGTGGAACGGAGGTTGTGACTCCGGGTGAAATGGTAGTCAAAACGTCGTTGATCACGGCCATATCAGATTGCACCGAATATCGTTTTACGATTATTGAATATCGGTGTGATGAATATTGTCGGGGAGAAAGCAAACTGATATGAGCTCATCGAGGCTAGTGTTCAACACTATCTCCATAAAACGATATTGCTCCGCTCAGGTGCTTACGGATAGTAACAATTTGTTTCCAAGATATAACGACGACGTCTCAAAATAGTAGCACAACAAATTCCGAGACCGACGAACCTTCTCGTAGGTTTTCTGGACTCCGGATGCAGAGGATGGATGGTATGCAAAGGTGAGTGAGATTGAGTTAATTTGAGTGATCTATTCCATTCTCTAGGGATCCTATTTATACTAGGTGAAGAGGTGAAGTGGCCTTTGGTGAGTTTCATCTGAGCCATTGGATGTAGAGGGTTGTAACCCTTCATCAAACCTTTTAATCTCAGCCATTAGATCTGGATGATTGTAACCTTTCAGATCATCCTTTGATCTCAGCTGCCAGATCTGGATCCAACGATCCAGTCAATCCGACGCTCCAGATCGCGTTGTGATCAATCACCCTCTTCGTTCCAACGGTGGCCATCCGATTGCCCAGTCAGCAGCCAGTCACCTCTCTATGTCCAACCGAGTGTCATGTATACATGACACATCACCCGAGTGTCACGTATACATGACACATCACCTGGAGCGCAAAGTGCAAAATGCGCCAACAAAGTGCCCATTGCGCGCGTGGCAGGCTTGCAGGTGTGAGCACCTGCTCGCCCATTGAATGAGAGTATCTGTACTTATTTGAGTTAACTCAATTAACACAGCAACACATATAAGGAAGTAATTCCTCTATGGAATTTCCAATGTGGCATTATTGCTCCCCTTACTCCCTTTAATAATATTTTAGGCTAACTTTAACAATTAATTTCTCATTCACCCATAATCGATTTTGAGCAAATTAATAGTCTAGATTCATCTGCTCGAAACGTAGATTTCAATTTTGAAATCAATTTAGACTTTTATCGATTGATGGCATCTCGATTTTCCTTTTCAAAACTGTAAACTATATTGGTCTTTTTTTTTAAGACCCAATATCTAACATATTGTACATCAATAATTTTTTTAAAAAAAGTCCTCGTTGATGAATTTGTCAACTTCAAATATATAATAATAATATAGTATGGTTATTGGGAACAACGTAAACTTTTTTCTAAATTTTAAATTCAAATTAACATGTGAAATAGATGAGGATTTCATGTTTGACTAAAGAACAAATCAAAAATATATATTCACATATAATCGAGATCCTAACCACATTCTCAAGTCATTTTGTAATATGAGTGAGAGAAAGAATGTTATCAATTGAGAAAGTTTCATCAAAAACCCTAAAATCAAGTATAAATTAAAAACTTGAATGGGAGAGAGAAAGAAGATGACCTAGTATATATAGTCTAGTCGAAAATCTTAAAATCCAAAGAGAGAGAGAGCAACAAAAACTTGAATAGGAGAGGGAGAGATGTCTCGTCGAAAACCCTAAACCAAAAGAGCAAGAGTGAGAAAAATTATGCATCAATATACGTCAAAAAGAAATTTCAATACAATAAGAGAAGCATGAAGCTCAATATTGTATTTGGATAGAAATTTTTAATGTGACTCGAATGTATACAAAAAAAACGAAATGCAACCGTTAGCAACAGGGATAATATAAGAATGGAATGCACCTTCGAAAATTTTCAAATGATGGTGCGCCTATGAGAATTATCGTTAAAATAAATAATATAATATTTTTTAAAATATATTATAAAAAAGAATCAACTCAAAATAGATATTAAATAGTGCTCGTCTAAATTTGATGAAAATTTTTGGCAAATAAATTTAAATATTAATCATGTTCTGATTCGGCTCGATTTTCCTCCCATCCCACACACTCCATGATTAAATATAATAGCAAGGTCGCCATATCCCTGGGCAAAGTACAACGACAAAATATAAAATGAACAGGACAGTTCATCTTCGTAAATAAATTATGATTTAAGCATTAAACATTCTTACAAACACAACACGACTGCAGCGATCCGACCTCGCCATCATACCAAGAACACTTTCGGATGTATCTGTTGGTGAAAAGGAGGAAAGTCCATCCGCCTCCAGCTGAATTTCTGAAAACATGAATTAGTATATATAATGACAGGGTCGCATAGAATAAATAAAGTATGCGGACAAGTTTCGGCTTCGCCGTGCGCTGCGCTCCACGGACCGACACCGCAGTTCGCGGTGGGAATGTTGCCTTCTGTTCTTTCTTTCTTTTTTTTTTTTTTTCCTTTCTCTGTTGTGCTGCGTTCCATGCGACCGTCGCAGACGCCCACTTCCGGAGTCCTCATCGGTGCTGTTCTTCGTCGACTAGTTAATTATTAGTCGGTTAGTGCTGTCTGTCGCCGTGGATGTTTCACGGCGACAACATTATGGAGGGAGATTTCATTTTGCCCCCTGTAACTTTTGTCATTTAGCAGACAGAATTAGCTGGAGGGGGTTTATGACAATTTTGCAAACAGGGTATTAAATTACGGGAGCGAAGAGTGAAGATGAATCGGCCTCTGGAGAAACGTCGAAGGGCTGATGATGACTGGAGAGGTTGTATAGTCAAGATTTGCGTCTGCCTCTCCCCGCCATGTGAATTTGCAGAAGGGAAGCCAATGGAATTTGGAAGGGCTGGCGAAAGGATTTGTAACCTGTCAGGGCATCATCAAAAGAGTAGAAATTCGTTGGAGCCCTCCATGCAGATCTTTTTATCTCGTGTGTACTAGTTTATTATATCATGCATCATCATCTGGTGCAAATATGATATTATAATCTTTTAAAAATTCAAAATTTCTAATATAAAAATAAGTATGCATTAGAGAGAGTTCATTAAACAAACAAAACTGGCAACCGCTGTGGGCTCGTAACGAAGTAGTAGGCCACTGTGCCCACCTATAGAATGATGGATACGCTCAGTGGCTGAGAGCACCACATGTTTGCCCACATTAATAATGCACAGTCAGCAGGGAGGAACTACGTGCGTGCGTAATTATACATATGAACTTCCACAGAGATCATGAAAACTATCGATCTTACGCAGCTAGCAACAGTGAGACGGTAGCAGAGGCACTGCGAGATCAGGAGAGGGGAGACCTCTGAGGCGCCCCCTTCCTCCTGCTGCTCAAGGACAGGACTATTTGGGGGAAGAAACCGCCCTTCTTCCTCTCCTCGCCGGTGGTGCTCGAACAGCCGATGAAATTGCCTGCTTTGTCGTCGTCGTCGTCGTCGGCCTCCTCCTCCTCCTCGACGAGTTCTGCTCCGTCCATGCGAAGATTCTCAAAGTTAGAGAAGGCGAAATCTAACTCGTTGAACCTGAACAGTATACTGGATAGATCCTCCCCTTTGAACAAGACATGATCCACCTGCTCCCGTGCACAAATATCGTTAATTCCAACCAGTCCAAGACCGTGAATTTGATCATTATCGATTTGACTAAATTGCGTATAAATCGTTTTAGTTTTATTTTATTTAGCATACCTTGCATGAAAGGGAACAGAAGTGGAATGGCTCTTGGAGAATTCTGTCACACGTCAAGCAAAGGTTCCCGGAGCCCTTGAAAAGCCTCGATTGAGGCCTTGGCTTAAGGAAAATCACTTTGGCACTGTTGATGGTGTAGGGCTGCAGTCGCAAATGAAAGACATGGTAAAAGAAAACTAATTACGATCTTAATTAGCACAAGGATCGACTTTGTTACAAAAATTTAAACTTTTTTTTAGCAGTTCATCAATAGATTAAACTCTTCTTCGATTAAACTTCCAACTTTTGACAAAAATCTTTCAGATCTAACTCTCTTATCATAGGTAATCTAGTGATTAATTAATTACCTGAATGCAGGAGCAATCTATAAGCCTCTCCAGATCCTCCAGGCGAGCAACGTCGTTGTACACATATCGTCTCACCTGATTTATGAAAAAAAAATCTCAGTGAATTGAAGAATAAAAGAGAGGATATATAATTGGTTTTCTTTTTTCTTATTGAATGGGCAAAAACTCCATTTAATCTGAATTCTTCCTTGATTTTAGGATTGGGTGCAATTTCAAAAGTACTTGTCGGAGAGAATTAATTAGTCTATAATTAAATTTTTTTAGGTATGGATCAATCCGACTCAGTCGTCGATCTGAATCATTGACCAAGAATTATAATGGGGCATGTGGTATCAGGCTGAGGAGGCCACTCAGCTGACACCACTGCTGGTACTAGGGAAAAGTCACCCAGCAATTTGAGGGCAAAACAGTAAATCCAGTGTTCTAATCGAGCGACGGAGAAAACAAAAAAAAGGGATTGGAGGAAGGGAAACAGTCATCAGAATGAGATGAGTCCAAAATTTCATTGCAGTAATTAGACCCGTGGAAGCAGTGAGGAAAATTAAAGCAATCAAGGTAAAACAAAACGGAGAACAAGTTGTAAGAGTAGAACAAAAAAATAACCAGGATTAGATCGAGTTGGAAAAGGAGTGAAAAGACATGGTAAAAATGGGGAGAAAAACCTATATCGGGATAAGGAAAAAAAAAACCAGAAATCCGATGAATCTGGATGTCGATTGATTGAAATAGAAAGAAAAGCTGAAGGGAAATAGCAACGCAAGAAGAACAAAATCCTTGAGAAAGGGACAAAGGCCCACTAGACGTTCTGCTTCCAAATTAGGAACATGAGCAAATTTCAAATCCACCGCCGTTAATCAATTAAATCGCAAACGCCGAGAAGACCGACAAGAAATGGAAAATCGACAGGGGGTTAGGGCTAGGGACCTGGAGGAGAGGGTGGGAAGGGTGAGACGGAGCGCAGTGGGGGCAGATGCTGGTGCAGCAATCGAGGCAGAAGATGTTCTTCTCGCTCTTCTTCCGGCTTCCATGGGCGTCGCATCCGACGAAAAAACTCTCCTCCAACAACCTTCCGAGCCATCCCGGCATTGCCGCCGCCGCCGCCGCCGCCGATCCGTACTGGCCTCTCCTCCACATCAAATCAAAATCCCCGATCTTCCTTAGTTGCCAGAGGAGAGATGGTATCACCGGTAAAGCGGATGATCCAAACGAGGGGAAGTGTAGATCTGGCGATCGCTCGAGGTCCTCCGATGGAGTGACGGTGGGACTGGGAAGGAGCAATGGAGCTCTGGGTGTATTTATAGGAGGCAGAGCAGGCAGAGCGACGCAGGAAGGAGACTAACTAATACAGGACAAGAGAGAGAAATAAAAAATAAATAAATAACTAATTTTTTTTCTTTTTTATTTTTATTTTAGGTAAAAGTAATTAATATTATATATAATATTTTTAGAGAAAAACATGGAATAGTGGATTTGGTAGCTGTAGCGTCTACCACGGGAAGTCAGGAATCTATTTCCTTTTTTTCTTTTTTTTTTCTTTTTATATATATTTTTGTCGAATTATTATATCTCTTAATTTTTAATCATAACTAACCAAAAGCTAAACTAACAAAAATAGTCTTTTGGAAATGTTTAGTATTATTGCAAAAAAGAGGGTCCAAGAGAAAAAAAAGTGAACTGTTTCATAAAACGCCCTGAAAGTTTTGAAAATTGCCATGTTTAAATTATATGGTTTTTTATTTAACATTAATATCTGAGTAATTTTGTAAAAAAAATTATAAATAAATTTAAAAGTGCTCACAATGAATGGACTCCATTGGAAAAAAAAAATATTATATGGTAATTAAGAATCGAATCGAAAATATTTAAAAGATTATATAAATACTTTATGATTGATTTAGTTATTTATTCGTGACGGAGTGTTAGCCGACATGACTCCGAAATGGAGGACCTGGCAAACACTGCAAAGTTGAGGTAGTGAAGTGGAAATAGGGCCCAGCGCATGTGAAGCTGGCGGTCAAAATCGATTATTGGATTCAATTGATTTGGACCGTGAACATTGCTTCCCTCGCGGAAACACCTACTTCAACATTTGTCACTTTTACCCCTGTGTCTTAACTATTTGTTGAAATACACATTATAACTTTACTTTTTATTAATTGAATCCTCCACTTATTAAAACGCCCAAAAAAATTAAGCGATTTTCATAAATTTAGAATAGTTTTAATTACCTTGGAATCATTTTGGTCAAGAATTTTTGATGAGTTAAAATATTTTAAAATTAAATACTCATTTAATTAAATGGATTTTATCTTAAAAAGAACAATTTAAATTGTTTCAAAAAAAAAAAAAAGACCTCTTACTTATTTCAATAGATATTTTTGTTTTAAAAAATAAGAATAATAATAAAGTACAGTGCGATATTAATTAAATTCTTTGAAAAACAATGTATATTTCATAATAAAGTTACTGATACTTTTTCCATTTTCCCATTTTATTATGCAAATGTATAACAATATTACCCAATGAAATACGCGCGATTGTATTTCGAGGGAGATATGATAATTTTTTTATTGCAAATATTATTATTATTATTATTATTATTATTATTATTATTATTATTATTTAACTGTTAAATAAAAATCGAAGCCAATGAATACGTTGTGCCATCATTTATTTACTATTTTCCAATAATATTGTCTTCCATACTAATTTTCTTTTTGTCCATTTCATATTTAAAAGACAATTTACTAAAATACCCTCCCATCTATGAACCGAATTGAATCTGCTCCATGGGAAAAAAAAAATAACATCGACGATCTCAGAGTCATCCAAACCGCGAGCATTAACGATCGATAAATTATGGCCATTTGATAAGAAAATTAAATTTAGCAGAGTCAAATTTAAAATTAATTAAATTATTAAAAAAATTATTCAAATTTGATTTTAAAAAAAATTGAATTTGATATGAATTTGAATTGAGTTTGATTTATTTTAATGGAGATCGAACTTCTAATCAAGTTCAAATTTATTTAAATTTAATTTATTTAAACGTTTTCAAATTTATTTATAAATTTAATTTATATGAATCAAACTTAATCTTTATTTATAAATAAGTATAAATAAGTTTTAAATAAATTTAATTATAAATATTATTCACGAGCATTAAAAAAAATATATATGTATTTAAATTGTACAAATTTATTTATTAATTGATTTTAATATATATTAAACGAACCTAAATAAATTTTTATCGAATCAAACATCAAATTTATTTATAAATATTTGATTCATTTATCATGCTAACCAAACACCAAGCTAAGAGTCATCCAGATCACATGAACATTTCCAACCGCTAAATTGCGGCTAAGCACAACTATTTATATGGCTAAACAATTGCAAATTTTGACAGCCAAAGCTAAGAGTCATGGAATCACAATTAAAGGTGACGTCTGATGAAAATAAAAATGAAAATAAGTTTGATAATAGACTAGAATGAGAATGAGTTTAGTCATTTCAATATTGTTGTTTGATTTATAAACTGAAAATATATATGATTATTGATCGACGTCGACAGCAACCGATGGTTGATGATAGCAGTGCTCGACGATGGTGGTCGAGCACGATTGGCAATCGACGACAGCGATCAGTGACGACTGACGGTGACAATGTCGGTGACGATCGATTGTCAAGCACAACTATAAATTATGGCTAAACATATATGTGTTTGATAGTAGGTTGGGATGAGAATGAGTTTAGTCATTTCAAAACTATTGTTTGGTTTATAAACTAGGAATAGATATGATTGTCAATCAATGTCGGTGACGACTGGCGACTAATGATAGCAACGGTGGACAACAATGCTCGACGATGACGATCAAGCGCAGTCGGTGATCAGCGGACGGCGATCGATAGACAACGACCAGTGGTCGACGGGCAACAAGCGGCAAGCGGCGAGCAACGAACAACAGACAGCGAGCACAATCGATAGGTGACGAGCAACGGACGACGAGCGGTGAGCGGAGTGCAACGAGCAGCGAGTGGTGAGCGGCGGGCACTATCGACGGGCGGCGATGGCGAGCGACCGATGACGAGCAACCGACGGCGATGACAAGCGATGCTAACAGGCGGCGGGCAACGGACGGTGACAACAGGTGACGTCGACGGACGACGATGGTAGGCGATGTCGACAGTCGACTAGCAGCGGCAAGCGACGTCGACGGTCGACTGGCAGTGACAGGCGACGCCGACGGTCGACGACAAACGATACCTGTGGCAACGACGATGACCGATAGAAATGAATCTTAAACTCATAATCTCCTTGAATTTTATCTATTTTTAAATAATTAATAATGATTATATTTTTTCAATTCTCAAATTTATTAATTAAATATTATAATTAAGAATCATTTTATTTTCTTATTCTCAAATCTTTAAATCAAACAACACCTGAGAATGCTTGTGGTTGGATGGTGAAGCATGTGAATCCGAGCCGAGCGGAAGAAGATGAACGTTGACTCGCTGGGGCAACAAAACCTTGTGTCATGGGTCTTGTCTTCAAATGATTGCTCCGGATCTGGCCATGCACAATCTCCACCCCAAAACACACGCCAATGTGTTCGATCTATCTCTTCCGATGATGCTTTTTCCGTCGTCTTCTTCTACGATTCGAGGCCACCATTGCAATCGGCGTTGAGTCTGGTGCAGCACTGTTACACGAAAATGGCTCCCTCTGGTCGTTAAGTGTCAGGCTGGGAGTCAGCGTGCCATGCCAATTGGAGACGACCACATTCATCATTCACTCGTCAAATGATGACAGAGTTTGGTTTGGTTAGGTCCCCTATATATATATTACAAAACATAGAATAAATGATACCGGTTAAAAAAAGGAAAAGAAAAATAGTGATTTATCAAACAGTGCACGTAAAATTTACAATTATTCAAATAACACCTCATACTTTTATATTTATCAAATAGCGCACTTAATTTTCTTTTTACCTCTCCCGCCAAACAAAACTGCACCACTGTAGTGTTGAGATTTGAATTCTCAACACCACATTCGGAATTTCTACTGTGGTACAGGTCTGTTTGACGAGAAGGGTAAAAAAGAAATTAAGTACGTTATTTGGTAAATATGAAAATATGGGACCCTGTTTGAAAAATTCTAAACTTCACGTGCATTGTTTGATAAATTGTCGAAAGAAAAAAAGAAAAATCGAACCAACAAAATAAAGAATAAAACTTTTAAAACAAAATAGGAAAATCTTAAAACTAGGCAAAAATAAATAAAAAAATTCAAACCAAATAAAAATAACGAAATCTTAATTTATAGTCACGGTGCACCACGATCGTTGTGGAGACCATTGACGATTATGGTTCATATTAGATATCCTCTTCAAACTGTAGAATAGTTCATGCCCGTGAAAATGATCATAGATAGATTTATGATAGCCTCTGAGAATTTCAAATTGTCTCATTTCTATCTAAAATGAACCATAATGTATCAAAAAATATAGAATCATCATATTAATGACTCTCTTCAGTTGCTCCTATCGAAGAGAGAGATATTTTCACAAATATATCATAACTGGAGATCGACTCAAATATTTCTAGAAATTTATGTAGACTTCTTACCACTTCATTATAACATTATAATAGAAGGTTAAATCGTATATATGTATCAAGAAATTATGGAAATATTGAAATTCTTATTTGAGATTTTAATTGTGACGTGATTTAGAGACAGATAAAATTAATAATGAAAAAGAAAAACGATATAAAAAAAAAGATTTTTGACAGTGACTCCTAACTAACTAATGTTGGCTTGATTAACTTTTTTTTGTTCATTCTCATTTTAGTCCCTGCAGATGTTCAATTTGCCTAAATTGCTCGATTTGGTTCTTGTAATTTGTCTGGATCGACTAGTTCGTTAAACTGATTTAATTAATAGTTTGACCAGTAGAAGTGGCTAGCTCCACGCGCCAAAATCAATTGACCTACTTGATATCGTTCAACTCATCTAGCCTCTTTTGTTTATTCGCTTGTCCTATTCTATTCAATTAACTTATTCCACTTGACTAACTTGTTAGCCTTTATGGCTCCTCTCGATCTATGAGACCAAATGTTGTCCGACGAGGTCTATCAAAATTCAATAATCACGCCCCGGGGCTACAGTATGTCTATGCAATTTCTATGCATTTAAGATTCAAACTTTAGATGCGGTATATGTCGTTGGATCATCTGCTACGAGTGCTTCCGATTTAATTTGATGCTCGATGGAAAATTTCTATGAAATCGGATCGACATTCGTTCCCAGAATTAGTCGGGCCGAAGACTTGAATATCTAGTACCGACTAAAAAAAAATTCAATAACCATGAGAGTTGAATGTAAGGGCTATGAAGTAAAGTTCTAAGAAAAGGAATCCAAGATAGAAAAAAAATCTCAAAGAAATGTGAAGTAAAAAAAATAGAAAAGAAAGGGAATTATCTAGGGTTATCTAGAACTCTCGCTCATGGTCGTAAGGTTGTTCATGGCTACTGCGAGCGATCAAGAATGTGTTAGCCCTTGTTGTTCAGAGGGACAGGATAGAAAGTCCTAATTTAAAAATACAATTCAAATTAGATTTATCTATTGAGAGATTTGAGCTAATAATCTCAAATTATCGATCTTGAAAGTTAGGTCGAGTTGAGCTACTGAGTCAAAGTGTTTGAGTGCTAGAGTCATCGAGCCCGAGTGATAAATGACCGAAGTCGAGTGCTGAGTCGCTAAGCTCGAATGTCGTGTGGTTGAGCTCAAACATCGAGTGGTCGAGACCAAGTGGCTAAGGGTGAGTAAAAATTCGGTTAAACTGAAGAAACCAACTGAACCGAAATGTTCGATTCTGTTTATTCGGTAATTCAATTTTTTTTAATATCGATTTTTTCGATTTATTCGGTTCGATTTCGATTTTGAAACAAAAATAATCGATTGAACCGAATAAATCGAACTGAAGTCTATCAGTCGACTGATTTATTATATCAGTCGATTGATACATCGACTGATACTTTCTCCACCATCATCAGTCGACTCAACATATTGTCAGTTGATTGATAATAAAAAGTTATGTCGGTTCGATTTTTAACCTTATTAATTAATTTTTTATTGGTTCGGGTTTAGTTGAAAAGTTCAGTCGATTCGATTTGTTAAAAAAAATCAGTGTATTCGATTTTGGTTCGGTTAATAACCGATTGCTCACTCCTACAGGTGGCCAATTCCAAAACTGAAAAGTCGAGGTTTGCATTCAACATAGATTAATCCTTAAAACATATTTAGTCCACCTCCGCAATGCTTTGAGATTTACACGGATCATCCGTTTCTCAAGATACAACGATGGACTACGATCTCCATCATATCACTGATAGTTATGGTGAACTGAGTGGTACTCGAGTGTTATAACTAGGATTTTGCCGAGCGAAACAGTACTCGACAAAGAGAGAAAAAAAAAGAGAGCGAGAAATACAGGAGGATTGCATTTTTTTTCCTACTCAAGGTTGATCTTGGCTCCTTTTATAGAAGTGTTATCGTAGTTGATTGAATAAAGGTCATTAATTTGTTTTTATTTATCGTAATAAAACACCAACCGCATAAAATGAATTCTCATTAATATAGTCATTATAATTGAGCAATAATTATTCGAATGGTAAAATATTAATTCATTCGATTGGATAAATTTTGGCCCGAGGAGTCAAACATTCGACGTGCGTAGGTCGCCTTGGCATATGATTTATTTGGGTTCAATGCAATTTAGATCCTGAATTTGCACTCTTATGGATATACATGTGAGAGAAAGTCTATCGCCCATATATATTTACAATAAAAAAATAATATAATATAATATAAATCAATCAAATTATCCCATAACTATCCATGTTGAACTAAATTCTCGTGTTCTTCGTATAGAAGTCTCCTCCGTCCATCCATCATTTTTTCTATTCAAATTTCCAAGTGAGAAACCTCACGATTGCGAGTGAAAGCCATCACAACTATGAGTGCCCATGCGACCACAAGTGACCATTAGGCACGAGTGACCTCACTCGTGTTCGTATGGTCGCTCAAAGCTCACGTCGACGTCGTAAGAGATTCAATCGAATTTCATCGAATATAAAAAAAAAACATAAATTGCCCTAAGGAATACGGTGCAATGGTAAAAATGTAGAAATATTCCATAGAAGAACATAGTTCAATTTTTTATTGTGATATCGTTCGATGACGAATTAAAAAAAAAGCATTCGAATGACTCTAGGCCTAGGAGTTTGTCCGGTGGATAGAATACAACTTCGACGTTGTATCGTCGTTCGAAAATGATGTAACTGTAAAGTCTTGACTGAATCGTAAAAAAACTGCGAGTGTTTTTCTGATTTATTTTTGATAGTCGGTGGAGGCCACTTGGATTCCAATTTTATTCGGCTCAACTATTTACGAAACATCTCAAAAGTTCATAGATTAATCGGACTGAAAATTCAGATATTTGATTGTCAATAATAAAAAAAACCATCAATTGATCCGTGGATGAATTTTTTTTATCCGTTCGTCCGCTTTTATATAATAGTTTATTTTTATTTATTTTTAAATTTTTGTTGCAATCCGTCCTTTCCCTCGTCAACACCTCCCAAGTAAACATCGCGGTTCAAAAACCGTTCATTTATTGCCCGCAACATGCTCGACGGAATTACGCTTCCGCATCCATCAGAACCGACGCCGCCGGGCGCTAGCAGTCCACGACATAGCAGTCGCAGCGAATGACTATGCCATGGCATTTGCCACCGTCGAATCCCTCTTCCTTGCACAGACGGTCACAGTGCCCAAGGAAGCAGACTCCCCAGTAATCCTTGCACTTCACGAAACACATTTTGGCATCGACGACGTCAGTGATCGCTGCAGTAAAGAACACTTCAGTTTTCCAGCATATTAAAACAGTGTTCGTCCAGAAGAGTAATTAACCTGCAGAAGCACAGAGCAGGAGCAGGAAGATAAAACTGAAGGCACCGTTCCTCATGCCTATCCTTGAAGATCGACCACCTTGCCAGCTCTCTTCTTATTCTGGTTTGGTTTGTCTCGCAACGAGTATACTACTTGTAGCTAGCCCTTGCATCGCAGTGCAGTTACTGTGACTGACTTTTGGGGTCATGATGTTCTTGGCCACCTTTAATAAATGCGTTCATTAAAGAACTGGGAATAAGGCATGTCATTCCAAAGGAAAAAAAAAAAAGCATCAAGAAAAACGGTAAAAACGAAAAAGTATTTCCAACAAAAAAATATACATAGTTCGATCTTCTATTATAATATCGTTAAACGATATATTTAAAAAAAAAAATATTTGGACGATCTTGAAATTCAAGAATTTATCCAGTAGACGGAGTACGATTTCCGTGTTAGATCGTCGTTTAGGAATGGTGTGACTGTGGAGTTCAGATTAAATTGTGAAAAAACTACGAGCGCTTTTCTGATTTACTTTTGGTGGTCGATGGAGGCCACTTGGACTCCGATCTTATCTGGCTCAGCTATTGGTGAGGCGTTCTGCAGATCTATAAGACAGAATTGATCACCCCTAGGAATTAGTCGAATCAAAAGTTTGAATACCCTGGTGTCAATTTTTTTTAAAAAAAAAGGTTACCCCTAGGAGCACGGTGGAGCGACAAAAATAAAAAAAATATTTCACATGAGGATTCAGTTCGATGAATGTTCGACGATGAATTTCAAAAAAATTCATAGAGACGACCTTCTATGCAGGAGTTTGGTTGACAGATGGAGCAAGACTTCGACGCTAGACAATCTTTTAGGGATGATGCGATTGTAGAGTTTGGACTGGACCACCAAACTGTGAATATTTTCCTGATATATTCAGTTATTGAAGAAACATCTTTATAGGACCGCGAGATCGGACTGATCACTCTTAAAAAAATTTCAGATATATTCAAATAATTGGTAGAGATATGTAGACCTCTTTCGACTCAGTTATCGAAGAAATGTTCTTATAGGACTATGATATCAGATTGATCACTCTTAAAAATTTTCTTGATATATTCAGACTCATTTTTATAGGATCGTGAAATCGGACAGATCACTCTTACAAATTAATCTAATTGAAAATTCGGAATAAGAAAACAAAAAAGAAGGTTGGAATACTCGATTCAAATATCGACAATATCAGCAAATAGACAAAAAAAAATTATTTGCAAAAGACAATATTTTGTGTTTATTTTACTGTTTAAATTTGCTGGTTGGCTTGTTGCTGGGCCAGACGAGTTAAAATTGGACCATGCACCGACCCTAATAAGATCAATTAGATTGATAGCTCTTGATAGAATCGGCCGAACTATCAAACCTTGTCGGTTGGATTTAGTCTCTATTAGATGGGTAAATATTAACCATCCAATATATTGAGTTTGTCATTGCGGATAAATATATTAAAATGATTTAATTTGATTTTACTCGTGAATTTGTATTATTAGATATGAAATTATATGTGTAAAATTTTTTAATATGTTACTGTTAATATTGATAGATTACTATGGATTTAAACTTGTATATGTGATCTCCATATGAAAGGTGATAGGATGAATTTGGACGAGGTTCAACTTATTATATAATATTCATAATGTAGCTCCTTGAGCTTGCATTGTGGATGATGTATAAAAATAAGGATAGTTTCCTTCTATAATGGGAGCTCCTTGCTAAATAAGTAGGGAGTAATTCATCGCTCCTTTTTGAAAAAAAAAAAAAAAAATTATAATTTTTTTTGAAAAAATTATAATTAATAAAGTAAAAAAGTTATGGTTCAATGACTGATGTAGATCATCAGTCGACTGTTGATCGAAATTCGATGTATAAAAAGATTTGTAATCGACTGAGTAGTCGACTGATGGAGGTTCAGTCAACTGTTGTGCGGAAAATTTCGAACAGAATTTTTGTTAGCCGACTGTGGAACTCGATTGGAGTATGACAGTCGACTGTCATTTTCGACAGTCGACTAATGGGCTTAAACTTCGGCACATAATGATTATAAGTCAATTGGGCAATTGATTGATGATATCAGTCGACTGTCATCAAACACCAGTCGACTGCTAGGTCTTAGTATGAACACAGAAGCTTTGTTAGTCGACTGAAGCAATCGACTAATCACAATCAGTCGACTGTTATATGGAAACAGTCGACTGATGACGTAGGGAACTTCCGGAGGTCATAACTTTTCACTCGGGATGAGTTTTGAGGCATTCTCGGTGGGGTTTCAAAGCTCATTCAGAGATCCACGTGTCTTACTGTGGGGGTTTACCCCCGTAATGGCTTGTTTCGGGCCTTAAAAACGTCGTTTAGTACCTTTTCGAAGACTCCGAAGTTTTTAAGTCCCATGTTATAATCATTTTTCATTCCCTACATCATTTAAAGGCAACAATATAGTCGAGCAACCTAGGATTTCATTTGTATCCATTAGCATATGTGTTATTAAGTTGAACTAATATTATTACCAAAGTGAGAACTATTAGCTAAGCTTAGTGCATCATTGTGTGAGTGGATATATATCTATACCAAAGATGGTTCGTCCAAAGGAAAATCATCTTTATGTCAGATATATATTTAAAGAAGGTTCACTATAAACATCATACATGTAAGATATCGGCCCAAAGGAAGACATGTTATATGACTGATTAAAGGAATAGTGAACTGTGGTTATATAACCAAACCTAACTCATATTTGGTTATCAATCATGCACATATTGTGTCGCCCCAAAGGAAGACACATTATATAGCAGATTATAGTGTTTTGAGTTAGGATTAGATGTTGGGAGTTCGTGGCAGTTCCACGAACTGCACAGAGGCAGTTCGTGGAACCGCCTCGAGCACGCACGGCTTGAAGCCGTGCGTGCATCTCCTTCCCTTATCAAGGGAAGGAGTGCGTCCAAGGTTTTGGGTTCGGAGGCTCGGCGAAGAGGGTGTAGAAGCGAAGAGAAATATCCGGCGATCTTGGTTTGTGGAGATTGAGGTAATTTCCACCGTGATCTTTCCTCCGACACAAGTCGAAATTCCAACCAGTAATCAAGAAGAACAGGTATAATCCACATTGGTATCAGAGCAAATTTTTTCTGGAAAGATTTTACCTGTTCAAATTTATTTTCCTCGTCGGAAGATGAGAATAGAGTTTTTCTGTTTGTGTCATTGGAGTCAGCACGGCCGTGGCGGCGACTTCAATGGTGGCGACGCCCGCGAACGCGGCCACGCGCTTGCTTGCTCGCAGGTGGAGCGATCCTCGACGCCTAGGCGACCCCATGCGGTCCTTCGGAGGTGTCGCGGTCGCCATTGCCTGTGCGACCACAGTAGCAGCGACCTCGAAGGCTGAGACCTCGGTAGCGGCGACTTTCGGGGGCGACCTCCTCGGAGGCGGCGCGTAAGCGGTGGACACTCGTCCACCGCCCCGACATTTACAGAAGCGACGCCGCTAGGCGTCGCCGCATTAATCGGCGGCGTCGCCGTCGATTGAAGGCACAGGCGTGTCGCGACCGGCACGCCCACGCCGATTGAAGGCACAAGTGTGTCGCGGCCGACACGCCCACGCCGATTGAAGGCACAAGCATGTCGCGGCCCACACGGGCGTGTCAGTTGCTGAACAGGGTGTGTTGAGCGCTGAAACTCCTGACACGGACATGTTAATGATAACACGCCTGTGTTGTCTTGATACGCCGCCCTGTTAACACGAAAAACTCATAAATAAATAAATTTTTTTTGTTTTTGTTTTGTACAGATTCTAAAAAAAAATTATTTTTGAATAACTCAAAGATAGAACTAGTTTATGACTGTCTATGGGTTAAAATTGATTGATCACTGGGTCAATTAAATGTAGCCTAAAATTCAAGAAGTTTAGTTCTTCTTGATAAATGTGTATTTGTTCTGTGCCTTGATTAATTAGAATATACCGGTATTTGTACTGGTCTTGTCGGTTATGTACTGACATGATTTATTTCAATTTTACAGATGGCGCGGATGTATACCACTATGACTAGCGATGTGTTGCAATTCGGTATAGAGAGGCTATAGAAGATTTGGATTATGACCCTTACCATGGAGTCCTTGGACACATTGGAAAGTCGAATGATCGCTCGAAGCTCGAGTCAGGAGTTTCCAGATTAGATAACTACGGATTTGGGCGTTGATTCGCTCATTGCCAGATAATCTTGCCGACGCAAGACGACAATTTTGGGGGTTACATGAAGGACGTGTTTCATATACCCAGTTGTGCACAGAGCTGATTAACTATGCTGACTGTGAAGAGGATCCTGAAGAAGACCCTGTGGAGGATTTTGGTTCTCGACTAGTGAGGTCTTTAAAGGATTCTGTATCAGGGCAGCATGTGTTGCCTGTGAGTGTCCCAGCAGAGAGTACTGTAGTTGAGTCCAGACGGAGGGGACATGTCATGATTACTGCTGCGCTAGGGCTTGTCCTAGTGGGAGCAGTAATCGCTTATCTAGTCTATTAGGAGTTGTTTTTAGTTTATGAGTAGGAAGAATGTAATCTGTTACATTCTTTGTAGAGTTTGTTATTTGTTGACACAGTATAGCATGTTTATTTTAATGACGTGTTCATTTAAATGATTAGTTCATTTAATGCCGTTAACTCTATATGATGCATGATTATTGAATATGCCCTTGATTAGTTCAAATGAGTATATAATGATATGTTCATTTAATGTGTAATATCATGCTGTAATAATGATTAATATCATTAAGTGGGATGTATGTAATAAAATATATCAATATAAGTCTGATTGGCACATACAAATGATAAGTGATAACGCAGTTGTCACTTGATTTTGTAAACCAGATCAGATTTATCTTGAGTTTATTTTTGAGATTACATACATAAAAGCATACACTGAGTAACTAAATAATGTGTTTATTTATGTTAGGTTATGACAACTAAAAACATCATAGCTGAATTGAACAAAGGTGAAAAACTGAATGGGGATAACTATAAAATATGGCACCTCAAGATTCAGTATGTTCTTGAGGAACAGGAAGTCCTAGAGACTGTTAATCAGGTTATGATGGAACCTGTTGAGAGTAATACAACACAGTACAGACGTGACCTTGATACCTATAAGGTATAGAAAAGGAAGGATTCCACTGCTAAGGGCATATTGATAAGTTCAATGGTGGATGACCTAGTGTTAGAGTATGAGTCATATCTTTCAGCTCATGCAGTCTGGGTAGCCCTTAGAGAAAGATACAGTGGAATAAGTCTGAGTAAACTTCGGCAGTTGACGATCAGGTTCGACAGCTACAAGAAGCGCCCGAATGCAACGATGGTTCAACATCTCAGGGAGATGTCAAATATCATTCGGGAGCTGAAAACTGCCGGTCATGAGTTGACCGATGAACAACAGGTTCAGGCGGTTATTCGTTCTCTTCCCGATTCTTGGGAGACCATGAAGCAGACCTTAACTCACAGTGAGAGTATTAAGACTTTCGCTGATGTCTCACGCCATGTTGAGCTGGAGGCTGAGAGAGTAGAATCTGCGAGGATTTCTGGCCAAGCCTATTTGGCTACCGGCTCTGCTGGATCATCTGGATCCAAGAAAAAATGGTACAAGAAGGGAAAGGGAAAGAATAAGAAGGTTGCTATCACGTCACGAGAAGGATCAAATGAAGAAGACGAAAACATGGAAGAAACCTATAAGCATGTTATCTTGCTTTTATTATCGCAAGAAGGGCCACTTTGCTCGGGAGTGTACTAAGCCAAAGAAGGTAACTTCTAGCATCTTCCGAGCATTTTGTTGCTAGTAATTGTGTTGATGACGATTCTTATCCTTTGTGGATTATAGATTCGGAGCAACCAACCACGAGCTCGAGAGCGGGTTACATATGTGAGTATCACGGTACCGCGGCAACAAATGGATCTATGTAGGAAACAATGCAAGAGTCGAAGTCAAGGGAGTCGACACTTGTAAACTTAACCTTCGTGATGGAAGTACTTTGTTTCTACATGATGTCTTGTATGCTTCAGAGATTCGAAGGAATCTTGTATCTGTTACTAGTCTTCTTGATTTGGGGTACTCTGTAAATTTTTTCAGTCGTTGTGTAGAACTTAAGATTGACTCTGTGTCAATCGGATATGATTATTTATCTAATGATTTTATGGTACTAGATGTGGTGCCTGATGTGAATTGTGCGATTTATAGTTGTTTTTCAAACATTGCTCTTACTAGTAATGCGGATATATCTGATGAGGTTTGGCATACTAGATTGGGACATATAGGACAAGATCGCATGAATCGATTAGCTAGAGAGGGTTTATTGGGCTCTCGTGCTAAGATTAGCTTGTCTATATGTGAGCATTGTCTTGTTGGAAAAGCAACTAGGAAACCATTTGGAAAGGCTATTAGAGCAGACTTGCCATTGCAATTGATTCATTCAGATATTTGTGGTCCGATGAGTGTGAAGGCTAGGCATGGAGCTTCCTACTTCATTACATTTATTGATGATTTCACTAGGTATGGTCATGTGTATTTGATTTCTCAAAAATCTGAAGCGTTGGATTATTTCATTCGTTATTTGAACGAAGTTGAGAATCAAACGGAACGTAAGGTTAAGGCCTTACGCACTGACCGTGGGGGTGAATATCTGTCTGATTTGTTCAAGACATGAACGATAAAGGGATTATTAGCATACTAACGATCCAGAACTCCACAAAGAAAATGGGGTTCTTTGAAAGAAGAAATAGGACTCTTCTTGAAATGGTTAGGTCTATGATGACGCAGACTAATTTGTCGGTCTCCTATTGGGGAGATGCATTACTAGCTGCGGCATATATACTTAACAAAGTGCCTTCAAAGTTAGTTCCGACTACCCCATATGAACGTTGGACGGACAGAAAACCAGATTTGAGCAATCTGAGACCCTGGGGGTCAGCTGCCTACGTTCATGATAGTTCTCACAAATATGGAAAACTTGGACCTAGAGGTAAGAAATGTATCTTTATAAGATATTCTGATACCTCAAAAGGTTATGTTTTCATAGGTGAGACGTTAGATGGAACAATCTCTGAGATTGAGTCTAGAGATGCCACTTTTCTAGAAACTGAGTTCCCAACTAAGGGTGAAGTTGATAAGATAGTTCCTCTTTTTGAGGAGGATGAGTCGTTATCAACAAGACAAATGTCCAGTGGGATACCTGAACCTAGTCAACCGAGTGGGAGTAATGTGCCTGATCACGGGGTGACTTCTCAACAGCCCAACTTACGGAAAAGTATTCATAATATCATACCTAAAAGGAGGTTTGATATTGAGAATGAGGCAATGATGACACTCCCAGTTGACGAAGATGAACCTCAATCAGTTGAGGATGCGTTGGGATATAGGGTTAGAGATAAGTGGAAAAGTGCAATGGAAGAAGAAATGGAGTCCATGATTTGGAATCAAGTTTGGGAGTTAGTCGATCTTCCTCCTGGTCGAAGGGCTATTGGGAATAAGTGGATTCTAAAAATAAAGAGGAAGTCTTATGGATCGATTAACCGATACAAGGCTCGTTTGGTTGCAAAAGGATTTACCCAAAGAGAGGGTATTGACTTTGAAGAGACATTTTCTCCCGTAGTGAAGTTTGTGTCAATCCGAGTTATTTTGGCCTTTGTGGCACATTATGACTTGGAATTACATCAGATGGATGTCAAAACTGCTTTCCTTAACGGTGAGCTTGACGAGGAAATCTATATGGTTCAGCCAGAAGGTTTCGTTATTTTAGGCCAAGAGGATAAAGTATGTAGATTGAGGAAATCTATATATGGGCTGAAGCAAGCGTCAAGACAATGGAACATAAGATTTAACAAAGTAGTTTTATCTTATGGTTTCGAAATGATCAATGAGGATCATTGCGTTTTCCTAAAGAAGGAAAAAGGAAAGTATGTCATTTTATCATTATATGGATGATATCTTGATGTGAAATGACATAGGTTTTGTAGTGGAAGTCAAAAAGTGGTTGTCTTCACAATTTGACACAATAGATATGGGAGAAGCTGAATACATCTTAGGAGTAAAGATCATCAGGGATCGATCAAAGAGACTTTTGGGTTTGTCACAAGAGTCTTATATAACTAAGATGTTACAACATTTCAACATGTCTGACTGCAACAGTGAACAGACACCTATTGCGAGAGGTACTGTTTTGAGCAAAAGTATGAGTCCCAAGACTCCAGCTGAAATAATACATGAATAAAAACCATATGCGCCCATAGGTAGTTTAATGTATACTATGTTTGCCTAGCCAAACCTGTGGATCGAGACACCGAAAGTAAAGAAAAGGATATTCAGATATCTGAAGGCGACGACAGATTATTGTCTCTGTTATCAAGGATCAAATATGAGCCTAAAGGGCTATTCAGATGCAGATTGGGCTGGGGACCTGGATGATAGAAAATCAACATCAGACTATGCGTTCTTGTTGAATGGTGGCGCCATCTCCTGGAACAGCAAGAAACAGGCCTGTGTGGCCTTATCTACAATGGAAGCTGAATATGTGGCATGTTCAAGAATGCAAAGAAGCAATGTGTTGAGGAGGTTCCTAAAGCATTTGAAGATTCTCAAGACAAGGTGAGTCCAAAGGATCGTCATCGTGATACTAAGTCAAGCGATAGTTTTTCCAAGGATCCCAAATATCACAGTAAGGGCAAGCATATATCTATAAAGTACAACTTTATAAGGGATATTGTTGCTAAAAAGAAGGTGATTCTTGAGTATATCCCTACACGAGCTATGCTTGCAGATCCTTTTACTAAGCCAATGACTAGAGAGTCATTTAATCAGCATGTAAAGTCCATGGGACTTCGTAGAATGTAACAGGTTTTGCAATGACAATTGAATATCATGATTTGATTGTTTGAAATGCCAGCCATAATCTATTCAGTGTATGTTATGTTACATTCTAGTGATAAAATCTCAATAAGCATGTTGGCAGGTAGTGATTGGTCCTCTCACATGGACAATCATCTTTATTTGTTGTGTATGAATAGAGGTAAGACCGATGCTTATAGGTCAGCCTATGTGGTTGTTAGCTTTGGAAGCTGTAAAATTTGTTACATTCCTATAAGTTAGGGTCGTCTTGATATTTGTATCAAGATAAGATCATTTTGTAGTAAATGATCGAAGTAAATGAACCCACCATTTACTATACCTGTTTTGAGCCAGATAAGAATTCATATGTTGAATTCTGGATTCATGTGTTAAATTCTGGATTAGACATTGGGAATGTCTAGATCGAAATCTGTACGATGTTAAATTGAGGGAAACATGTGCTCTTTATTGGTAAAGAGGACGACATCGTAGCATGTGAATCATACCACATGTGCTAAGACAACAATAAAGGTAGTAGGAGAATGGATCTCTGCTTCTCTACTATGTGAGCCCTTTGAGATTATATGTTGATCTCAAAATTTACCCTTTATGACTATTTAGGTGTCTACTTGAAGTTTTAATCAAGGTTTGCTACTTTAGCATGTCTACCTATGACTATGTATGATTCGGTCTATGGAACATGACTAAGAAAGCGATTGATTAAAATGAATAGATTCACACTAAACAGGAAGATTAAATAGTTTTATATCTAATGAGTATTATTCACTAGTCGACTCTTTTCTGTTGTGTACAGAAATATTTGTGAATATTTGGAATATGAGACATGCTCTTGACATGATGGTCAATTTAAGGGATTAGAGATGTTCATATTGATGTAAATGAGATTATTTAATCTGGGTAAAACGCAAGACATGAATGTTTCAGGTAAACGGTTATATACCACCAGACATATGATTTTGTATCATCTGGAAAATGACTGTGTCACCTGGGGAATGGCTGTGTGCCATAAGATAAATAGTTTTGTACCACCTGGAGATGACTCTGTGTAACGACCTGACCCCTATTGGCACCTGTCCCCTATTAGCGGAATTCGGCGACCCCTATTGGTCGACGACTGTCGCCCCTGTTGGCCCGTCGTTACTCACCTGGTCTTCCCACCCCTGGAAGTGAGTTTTTGCCTTCCCCAGGATTCGAACTCTAGACCTCCAGGCTAAGTACTAAAGTTTATGAATCCTGGTAACCAAGTGATCTTTATTGTCATGCCCCGAGAGTATGCCGTGCCGAAAAGCAAACGGACGGCATCTCCCCTGTACGTGGCAACATATCAGGTTAATACAAGGCCCGTAGGCCCACAACAACAATATGATATACACAGATATCAACATATCAAATACAGCGGAAACATACAACAGATAAAACAATATACAATGACCCAACTGTGCACTCCGGAGTGACTTGACACAACAAGAAACATAATAGAAGCCACATCGAAAGCCAAATATATACAACACGTCCGTATATCACAGATACGGAAACAATACGGCTAAAACCACAAAACGACAATCCACACAAATACCACAATGCGGATTAAATATCCATCCGTCCGGTGTGAGATGAGATCAGCTGGCGGAGCTCCGAACGTCCAAGGAATCTTCTACATGTTATCTGGGTGACAGGAAGTCCAGGGTCCAGGGGTGGTGAGTATAAACTCAGGGGTAATATATAGAAAGTGCATGAACAACATATAAGGATAGATCTACAAATATACATGTGAAGATCTACAGGTATACAACATGAGTCCAATAGACATATAGTCATATCCAAATCTAATAACAAGTAACTACAGTAAAGTCATACTCAATGTATATACTAAACTGATCAACTGAACATGAAGTAATGTACTAACGTACCTGACGGTCTGTAACACCAGATGCTAGATCATCCTGAATAGATTTACAATAACATAACTCATATAACGTACCAAGTCAATCTCATACCTGACCAATACTCCAACATATGAACAGTATATGATCACCTGTAATAACAACCCGGTCCGTACCACACAATGACATGATGCTAATCAAATGCATATAACAGTCTGAATCAACGCATGTATCATGCTCAACACATAGCAGTAAATAAAATGCAAATGGCATGTATCATGATGTACAAGCATGTGCAACAATCATAGCTCAATCAAATGCAGCATCTCACAGGCATATGTAAAACATATATCAAATACATGCATACATATATATCAGCAATGCATATGCATGGTCATCGTCATGACCTCCAACCACGACTCCCAGAGTGGCGGGTGGTACTGGCAAATGACAACTAGCCCGACTCCAGCTGCCACCACTCTCGAGTGACCGAGTTGGGTAGTATGACCGAGTAGCGTATAAGCGTAAAAAGCTAACTACTCCTAGGGGCCCCTGCTGCAAGCCACGCTGTCCCTACCCATGAGTAGACAAACGCCGCACACAGGACAACTGCACGTCACACAACCACCATCTATAGTGGGCGAGTGCTAACACCACTCTGCACAGTGGCCAGGTGCGCATCTCCAGCTACCACCATCCATAGTGGTCGAGCGCGGCACATCCATGTTACGCCCTCAACCTCATACCACTACCCCGAGTAGGGGCGGGAGGTAGGATGACCGACACTGCTCATCCATAAGGAGACCCGCCGATGCATGCAAATGTAATGATGCATAGCTCCATACATGTATCCTCGCCACACTCCCTATCCCACGGGGAGTCCTGGTCAACCAAAAGTCAACTATGCAAGGACTACAATCCACAAGACTCTCTCTATCGTACAAAGAGTCATACTCATCTGACAGTCAACCACGCTAAGACCTCTAGTCAGTAGCGAGATACTATCGATCATCCATATAACCATACACAGATATACGATCCATAATGGATATACAATCATGCTAGGACCTCTAGTCCGTAACCACATACTGACAACCATACACTTATCTATGCACAGACAACTAGATCCACCATAGATGCACAACTAATACGGTTATGATATAACGATCGACCCCATAATCCAATCCATCACCTAACTCTAGTGATGTAACACAGTAACCCAATCTGAGGTCACAAAGATAATCCTAACCACATGTACTTACTGAACATCTATCAGCTAATACATAATAGGGTTTATAGTTCATATCCGTGCTAGATAATCAATGAGTAACAGAGTATATATCTCAAAGGTCAAGGCAGTACAAATATATGATTAAATAAGAGTGGATTTAAGGTAAACAGGTATAAATATATATCCAAGATCATGCACAGGAATTTGATCAAAACTACCGGACCAGGTAGATATTACCCACCTGATATGCAATCCGTGCTATCCATCTCCACGTCCATGTATTTATGACAATTAAAGTCCTGTAACAATAGGTTACAGTTAAGTATCATCACACATCTAATGATCGAATCAAATCCTACATCATCCTAGTATCTCGATCAACTAAATCAATATTAACAATCGAGTAATACTAAATCTAAGCTATAGCAGTAGCTTACCATCCAGTCTCACACACCGATCGGATCAGACCATAGGAAAAACATCTCAGTGACCCCAATTGCTGTCGGAAAGTCCAAGCTCTGTTGCAAACAGAGTTATCCAAGTTTAATGTTACTATGAACAATAATAATAATCATATGCATTCATAACTTACTCGGATCCATCTCACCTAGCCTAACATCCGTTAAGCAGCTTCTGGATCCATGGTAACTTAGCCCTGTACAATTCTTCAACCAACTGTAATTCTAATGTCAATTCAATAACACTAAAATCCAAGCTTACCTCGTGATATTACCATTGTCCACAGCCTATCTTGAAGCATAAACTTATGTCCAAACGACTGAACCCTAGATCAATTCAAATCTTACCTCAACTGTTCAGCTTGCATAACCCATCCAAAAATCCAATGCATAATTACAACACATCCAACTAGTATAGCTTCAATTCCAGATTCCCCAAACTGTGCCGATGATGAACAGAAGAGCAGACGCGACGGTGAGCTGAGCTCGAGTGTCACCTGTGGCATATCTGAGCTCGAGTGTCACCTATGGTAGATCTGAGCTCGAGCGACGGTGACGACGAGAAACTCCGGTCGGGCCGGCAACGATCTGAGCTTCAACAGTGAAAATGTCGTCGAGCTAGCCTCTCGAATAAACAGTCGACGACGGCAGATGGGGGGTCGACAGTGGATTGAACTCGAGGCGGCTGAAGGCGGAAGAGAGGGGATCTGCCCCGCCGACGCTTCATGAAGCCAAGCTCGCAGCGATCCAAAGGAGACTGCAGATCCAAAATCAACTTCGGACGAGATCAGCTGCGGCAGCGAAGATCCAAAAATGGCAAATCAGGATCAAAGGGAAGTGAGGTCACCCTCGATCCAACTCTCGACGAGGGTGAGCTCGCTGTGATCGAGCTCACGGCGAGAACTCAAAGACGGCGATAACGCCACAAGGCACAGGAAAAGGATGGGCTGCGGCGACCAGTCGAGCTCAGGTGGCAGCGGCGATGAAGACGAAATCAGGAGAGATGACGGTCGGAAACCGCTGAGCTCGCGACGGCGCCGGCGGTAGCAGCTCCAGCTCACGGTGGTCAACAATTGATGGTCTTCTGCTCGAGGCGACCTCCAACGACCTCCGGCGACCCGGTGGCGGCAGCGAGATCGTTGCTTGCGACGGAGAAGGCGACGATCGGGAAAGGCATCGCGTCGGAGAAGAGAAATGGAGAGATCACGGAAGAAGGAATAAGGTCGATCGCGAGTTTCCGACCCCTTTTTAAACGCCGTTTAAGCGACCCGGTTAGACCAACCCAAGTTCAACCCAACTTCAGTTCAAGCCAACCCAAGCTCAAACCAATTGGATTTAGCCCAACCGGTTCAGACCTATTCCAGTCCAATAATTTGGCCCAACGGATTCAGCCCAATAGCTTCAGCCCAAGCCCCCAAATCCAGCCCAAGCCCAATAGATTTAACCCAACTAGATAACTAACCCATTAGCCCACTAATTAAGCTCAATTAATCCCCTAATTAATCCCAATTAATTAAAGGGTTTAATCCATAATTTTTTTTTTTCGTATTTTACACTCTGTGTCATCGGGAGAATGATTATGTATCATATGTAGAGTGGCTGAGTTAGGCGTAACAACTTCTCTTAGCATGCATCACTCTATGAGCAGCTATGTAAGGTGTAACAACTTTCTTAGCATTTGAACGCTCAATGTGCTTGCTGTCGCACGAACCATTTTCTAATTTGATGTTTCATTTAGTCTTTTTGACTATTAATCTATGTTCTATTAGTCTTTTGGGACAATAGATGTTGCTTCGATTTAGTCTATGTGACTAAACACCTCTTCTAAAATGGTCTGTGTGATCATTTTGTCTATGTGACATACCTTGGACGAGTGGGAGATGTTGGGAGTTCGTGGCAATTCCACGAACTGCACAGAGGCAGTTCGTGGAACCGCCTCGAGCACGCACGGCTTGAAGTCGTGCGTGCATCTCCTTCCCTTATCAAGGGGAGGAGTGCGTCCAAGGTTTTGGGTTCGGAGGCTCGGCGAAGAGGGTGTAGAAGCGAAGAGAAATATCTGGCGATCTTGGTTTGTGGAGATTGAGGTAATTTCCACCGTGATCTTTCCTCCGACACAAGTCGAAATTCCAACCAGGTAATCAAGAAGAACAGGTATAATCCACATTAGAGAGTATTGCTAACAAGTTGCAATTTAATCCAAAGATTAATTGTAATATTGTATTTGGTATCTCATAAAGGGACCTATCATATGTGCATATATTTATTTCTTAGTGTTTGTTTTATATCACTGTTTATATATATGTGCATGTTTATCGTTATTGATGTGAGCATCTGTTCTGTTATGTTCCTTTTTTTATAGCACAAATGATATCTACCGATAAACTTAATATTCCAACAACTTTAATTTTAGAACCCACTGGACATAAAAGGACTATTAGGAGTAAGGTTGCTAAAACAACAGTATATGGTAATGAACTTCTGCTTAGTTAATTCAAAAGTCAATTTCGTTACTGTACCTAATGACACATGGTGGATACACATTTGTGCTACCACTCATATTAGTGTCACTGAACATGGTTATTTTACTAGTCAACTGTCTATTGATGGTGAAAGATACATCTATACTGGTAATGACAAGAAGGCTAGAGTGACTGCTATAGGTGTTTTTAGGTTTTGTCTAGAGACTGATATATTTTTGAATTTGGAAAATACATGTGTAGTTCCATCCTTTAAGAGAAACTTAATTTTCATTTCTTCTTTGAACAAATCAGGATATACTTGTTCATTTGGAAATGGAATATTTAGTATTTTTCAAAATTCAAAACTTATTGGTATTGGTTCCCTAGTTGACAAGCTATATAGATTAAACATTATAGCTCTCACTGACAACATAGTAATGCACAGTATAGGTACGAAACACAATTTTACTGACGAGAATTCATCCATGTTGTGGCATAGGCGTTTAAGACATATATCTAAACAACGCCTAGAAAGGTTAATGTCACAAAGAATTCTCCATTCCCTTGACATGTCAGACTTTGATGTTTGCATGTAGTGTGTCAAAGGGAAAATGACTAACAAAAAGAATAAAGGTGCAAGTCGGTCTAATAGCACTTTAGAAATGATACATACAGATATATGTGAGTCATTCCCTAAGGCATCTTGGAATGGACAGACATATTTTATCAGTTTTATAGATGATTATTCCCGATATGGCTATTTATACCTTTTTCATGAGAAGTCACAGTTCTTGGACATGTTTAAAATCTTCAAAGCCGAAGTTGAAAATCAACTAGGTAAAAAGATCAAAGCTGTCAGATCCGATCGTGGAGGTGAATATTACAGTCGTTATGATGGATCATGTGAATAACATCCAGGATCTTTTGTCAATACCTATCTGAGTGTAGTATTGTGACTCAATACACCATGTCTGGTACTCCTCATCAGAATGATATAGTTGAGCGAAGGAACCGTGGTGAGAAGTATGATGTCTTTCACTTTTTTACCGGAGTCCATGTAGGGTGATGCACTCAAGACTGCAGTGTACTTACTCAATAGAGTACCCAGTAAGGCATAAGTAAAACTCCATATGAGCTATGGACGGGTAAGCAACTTAGTATTAGGCATTTACACGTTTGGGGTTGTCCAGCTGAGGCTAGGCCTTATAAGCCTAAAGAAAAGAAACTGGACCCAAGAATAACTAGGTGCCATTTTGTAGGGTATTCTGAAAGGTCAAGGGGCTTTAAGTTTTATGATTCCTCAAATAGGTCTTTTTTCAAAATGAGAAATGCCAAGTTCATTGAAGACAGTGGGAGAATAGACCCAAGAGATATATCCTTTGAGGAGGATAACACTTGTCATCCTACCTCAGTTACTATAGATGCAATTAGTAGTGGTATAATTACTATATCATACGTTATTGATGTTGCACATCTGGTGGGAGTAGTACTTCATGATGTTCCTGTATCCTCCCCTATGGAAGTAGAGGAACCATCTGCTCAAATTGATGTACACCCTCCTATGGTTGAGCAAGTTTCCCAAACACCCCAAATGCCTCAAGAACAAGTGCCTCTAAGGTGATCTACTCGGGAAAGGAGATTCACAGTTTCACGTGATTTTACTTATCTCCAAGAGAATGAGTTTGACATAGCCCTGGAAGATGATCCTTTATCTTTTCAGGAAGTCAAACAGTACTCTAATCCTGAAAAGTGGATTGAAGCCATGAAAGATGAGATGAAATATATGACAGACAATGGCGTATGGGAACTAGTCGAATTGCCTGAAGGTGTGAAACCTGTTGGTTGTAAATGGATATTTAAAATCAAATGGGATTCACTAGGCAATATCGAAAAGTATAAGGCATACACCTTTTAGCCAAAGGATTCACTCAGAAGGAGGATATTGATTATAATGAGACTTTCTGATCACTTGTATCTATGAAAGACTCCCTAAGAGTAATCATGACACTTATAGCTCATTATGATTTGAAGCTACATCAAATGGACGTCAAGACTGCATTCCTTAATCGAGATATTGAGGAATCTATATACATAGTGTAACCAGAGAACTTTGAATCTGATGATTCAAAGCACCTAGTATGTAAGTTGAAGAAGTCCATTTATGGCTCAAAGCAGGCATCCCATCAGTGGTACAAGAAATTTGATCAAGTGGTTACTTCATTTGATTTTAAAGAGAATCCAGTTGATTAATGCATTTATGTCAAGTTGAATGGGAGCAAGTTTGTAATACTTATCTTATATGTGGATGACATTTTATTGGTAAACAATTACTGCATGAGACCAAGTCATTTCTATCAGGTAAATTTGAAATGAAAGACCTTGGTGAAGCATCTTTTGTATCAAGTATACAAATATATTGTGATAGATCCAAGGGTATACTTGGATTATCACAAAATACCTATATTAAAAAGGTGCTCATACGGTATGACATATAAAATTGTACACCTAGAGACACACCTGTGTCTAGAAGTGATAAGTTTAGATTGCAATAATGTCCACAACGTGAATTTGAAATAAATGAAATGAAGAAATTTTCCTATGCATCGGCAGTAGAGAGTCTCATGTATGCTCAGGTTTGTACGTGTCCGGATTTAGCGTACATTGTTGGAATGTTAGGTAGGTATCTAAGTAACCCTGGACCAAGACATTAGAAAGCTATAAAGAGGGTAATGCGGTATCTACAGAAAACCAAATAACTCATGCTCACATATCAGAGATCCAGTCAGTTGGAGGTGATTGGATATTCAGATTCCGATTTTGCTGGATGCTTGGATAGCAGGAGGTCCACCTCAGGTTTTATCTACATGCTTGTTGGAGGAGCTATATCATAGAAAAATGTCAAACAGACGCTTATATCGACTTCTACAATGGAGACAGAATTAATAGCCTGCTATGAAGCATCAAATCACGGGATATGATTGCGGAATTTTATCACAGAATTACAGGTCATCGATGGTGTTGAAAGACCATTAAAAATTTTCTGTGATAATAAAGCTGCAAAACTCTATTCCAAGAACAACCGCAGCTCGTCGAAGTCAAAACACATCGACATCAAGTACCTGACAATTAAGGAAAGAGTACAGAGTGGTCAAATAATGATAGAGCATATTCAAACAGACTCAATGCAGATGGATCCGCTCACCAAGGGACTGCTACCCAAGGTGTTTCATCAGCATGTATTGCATATGGAGGTCCTTCATATGAATGAAGTATCCGTTTAGTGGGAGTCTATATTTATTTATATTTTGAATGCTCTTATGTATATATTGGACACATGTAGTTTTTTTTATTATCGTACAAATAAAATTTCTTTTTACATGTGTATTTGTTGACACTCTGAATAAAGAAACATCATGATTTACTAATGCAATTTGCATATGGTGATTGTAAATGTGATGTAGGACTCATTAATGAGTCATAAGAAGATTATGATTTGCTAATGCAGTTTAGCATAGGGTGTTTGCAAATGTGATCAGATCCAATATTGGATCATAAGAAGGATCAGTTGAGAATAGGCATGTACATATCACATTTCATGCATTTCTCATGCTACACATCCACATCAGATCTATGTCATTGACGACATTGGTATTGTGATTACTGATGGGTCATGCTACTGATTACATATATGGAGTAGCAATGATCACTTTAGTCCTATGCCAATGAAGTTGATGGACCAGATTGTTTCAGTTCAATACGACATGATATGCGCAACTAAGGAATTTTGGTTAAGTGTTATATTCGGAATCACATGTAGCCCAAGTGAGAGATTGTTGGTGGTGGACTTACATATGATTATCGTAACGCATTCAAGTGTATCATATTGGTTCGAACCCGATTAAAAGTGATCTAACCATTATGGTTTAAATTAACGGGTTTGTGTTATTGGATGTTAGATTCATGTGTAAAACTCTTTAACCCGTATCATTAGCATTGATGGGATGTTAACGAGTGTTGGCTTAACACTATATATAGAGTGTGATCCCTGCAAGAGAGGATGATTCGGTCAACTCTTATTTTCCTCATCGGATAGAGCATCCGGGGACGATCTCTCTTGACCCGTGGAAGATCAAGCCCTACGGTATTCTTCCGACTTCAGATTCTTCCGACTGATGCAGACTCCGGAATCAAGTACATGATTTTACGCTTCCGTTTTCGGTTTTACTTTCGCATATTTGTTGTACATCGTCAGACAAGATCCTGTGTATAGATCGTTTTTATTTTCATTTTCGATTATATATGTGGATACACGATGCACCGATAGAAGATCACATCTTTTTGCTACTGTTTCACCTTCGATCTTCAATTTTCTTCGAGGACGATTAAAGCAAGAACATCTTATTTCATTTTTGCATAATTATTGTAGATCTATGATAAGATTTTATATTGGATCGTTTTGTTTTTTTTTTATTGGCATCAGGGTGTCCGAGCTTTTTGCCCGATTAATTTTTGAGAGTAGTCAATCCAGCCCTACAATCCTACGAAGATGTCTCTTTGCTAGCTGAGTCGGAAAAGATCAGAATTTGTGGATCTCCACCAATCACCTGGGTAAATTAAAGAAACACTCACATCGATAGTCCAGCTCAGATTTCACAGTCGTATCATTCTTGAAAAATTATTTAATCCGTCGGATAAACTCTTGCACAGAGGGTCACTCTCATGAATTTTTTTGAAATTAGTTGTTGAACATTATTTCAATAGAGAATCGAATTATATTTTTTCGTGAAATATCTTTTCACTTTACCGTTGCACTGTATCCTTAGAGGGTAATTTTGTTTTGTTATTGTATAAACGGTTGGAATCGTATATATGGTAGTGCGATTCTTGACGAATTGAGATTCATCCCTATAGATCCACTTTGACCGCCAACTAGATTACCTAGACCGACCAAACTATTTGGCTATATAGGTAGAATTAAACCTACAAACATAGAGCACGAGGAGAATATAAAGTGATACGCCGACATATGAAACTTAGCTATGCTCTCGACTTTGGTTAAGTTATAATATATAATTTTGATAATGTGATTATTAGGTAATCATATTATTAAGATTATGGGGAATGAAATATTATTAAATATTGTTTGATTCAATCCGAAATAATACAATCAAAACTTATTTATTCGAAGGTTTTAAAATATCACCTAATTTAACAGTTTACAATATTATCCATTCAATTATTCGACGATAATGGTCATCGTCGACGGTTGACAGTCGACGATCGACGGTCGACCGATGATCAATGGTGACGACTGATTGGCAACGGCAACGGCAACGGCGACCAATTTGCGACGACGACCGACCGACAATGACGATCGACCGGCAACCGGCTAGATTGTTATTTGATAAATTGATAAGGATAGTTTTGTCTTAAATGGTAAAAATCAAAGGGTATTTTTGGAAAAAAAATTCATAACAAAGAGAATTTAAAAAAACCAAGTTTTTTTTGGAGATTTTTCAATTCTCCCATGCATAATCTTTTTACTGACATAACATGATATGTCAGACATCTATCATGACTTGATAATCGTTCAAATCCTAAACCAAACAAGATTTTTATTGATAGCCTTAGATGGATAACTAAGGTTATCAATAATAATCCCGAATCAAACGCATCCTAACAGATATAATTTGGTCATATAGAGATGGTACGTGAGATGTAACATCTCTAGAAATTTCATTATAGGAGAAAAACAAGTGATATCGATGATTTGTACTCTCAGGATGATTCGTTAGTTAGAACAACACAAATATTATTATAGATGGATAAGAGTCGATTTTCGACGTGAAATTTATAATTTTTATTCGGACTCAAAAGTCTTCCGTTGTTTTGATCAATGAATCAAGAATGTGATTTATCTTTTTTAATTATTGAGGGACCGATATTGAATAGCGAACGTAATCATTTTTTACCGTTGCATATATCAACTAAAATTAAAAAGGTATATGGTTACTCCTATATTTTATTTATTATCATCGAAGGATCGACGATGAAAAATATTCAGACAGACGTAATCGTCTTTTACTTGCTTACATCAATGAAAATTAAAAAGGTATATGGTTACTCCTATGTTTTCCTACTTATGGTTTCGCTCTGTTTTTTTTTTAAATCTTTACGTGCTTCCTTAAATGAAATCTATTCTTAATTAGTCAAAAGATTAATCGATTTATTATCTAATATTGTTTTTAAATTTACAACTACTTTTAGAGCGGTAAATATCAAACGTTTTTTTAATAAATTTGATGTTTGATATAGTAAGAATTTGTTTATCTGTATTTAATATACATTAAAATTAATTAAATAAATAAATTTAAATATATATGTATTTGATTTATTAATATTCATGGACAATATTAGTGAATGATATATACAAACACAGCTTATAAAAGTATATTTATAAATAAATTTTATTAATTATATTCCTGAATTTATTTATATTAAACAATAAAAAAATTAAAATATTAGAACTTCAAATAAATAAACAAACTTGATTTAAAAATTTAATAATATTTAAATGAGTTTGATTCAAAAGCTCAATACTAATTAAATAAGCTATACTAAATTCAAGTTCGGTCTTAAAAAACAGAAATTAAATCAAATTTGAACAGTATTTTAATAATTTAGTTAATTTTAAATTTAATATAATTTGATTTGATTATTTTATGAAATAATTTTGAATACTATACAATTTAATTTCACTTAGTTAGCTTATCGCCCTAGCCACTTTATGATACCTATTGATGATAATAAAGATAAAAGTAAACTAAATATTTTTTACTCTTAGTATTCATGTTCGTGAATTAATATTTTTACGAAATCTTGGACGTAAGGAATTTGACATTCACAACAATTCCATCGATCAAGCTCATATATGTTGAAAGAACATATAAAATAAATAAATTTAATACCGATAGACTCGATTGATTTGTAACAATAAACTTCGTGGCTACTAGTCATTTATCTCTTTCTGAACTTTTCAGAACTACCTCCGTGGGAAGGGACTAGTAGCTAGCGCATGTAAAATGTTGTACAAATGGACAACGGATCAATCCCTCTCAAAAGCGAGGTTCCATCTCTTCATGCGCTGGTTACTAGTCTCAAAGGGTCAAAGGTCCATTGTGATTTACCTCTCTTACGATGGCCCGAGGGCGAGCCGGTAGGGGCCGCTAGGTTGACGGTTCCAACCTTTTGTACAAATGAATAAATTTATCGTTGCCACGTAGATAGTGCGTTAGTAAGTATGGTACATTAAAAAGTAAGGTTTGATTCTTGCATTAATGGACTGTTTAATATTCGCGTCGGACCATCTTCTTCATTGTATTTGTCATCACACCAAGATTAATGAACGCTCGTAATTTACTCTCTGAGATTAGAGGGTCACTAGATTGACAATTCTAATTTTTTGTACAATGAACCACGAATTATGTCTCTCGGGATAATTGTGGATTAGAACAGTATAAATGTTGTCATAGAAGAATATGAATGAATTCTTGAAATGAGATTTAAAATTTTCATCTGGACTCAAAAGTCTTCTGTTGTTTTGGTCAATGGATCAAAAAACATAACCTTAATGATTTATCTTTTTTATCATCTTAGAAAGATCGACAGTAAGAGACACTGGAATGAACGTAATTGTCTTTTGCTACGAATGAATAAATTTATTTATCAATTTGTAAAAAAAATATTAAAAATAAAAAACAAATCGAGCTTCAGTTTATAATTAAATTTAAAAACAATTAAATTTGCCTTTTTAATAAGTTTGTTATATTATTATTGTTTATACTAATAAACAAAATATTAAATTGACAGTGCAGCGATAAAAATAAAGAGATATTCTATAAGAAAATACAATTCGATCTTTTATTGCGATATTATTTCGGATGATCCCTGAAATCCAAGAGTTTGTCTGGTGGACAAAGTACGACTTCGATGTTGGACCGTCGTTCAGAGATGATGCGATTGCAAAATCCGAAATGAACTATGAAAAAATTGCGAATGCTTATCTGATTTATTTTTGGTGGTCGATGAAGATCATTTGAACTTCGATTTTATCCGACTCAATTATTGACGAGACATTCGATCCATAGGACTGGATCGATCACTCATAGAAATTAGTTGGATCGAAATTTGGATATTCGAATATCAATCAAAAATAAAATAAATAAATAATTAAAATATTAAATTAAAAAAAAATTACGGCGCTACGAAGGAGTTATAATACTTAGTTTAGTAAATAAATTCAGTTTCCGCCCACTACTTTACATTGGCACTGCATTCCCTCTGCGGCAATAAGTAAAACCTCGAATCCTCGCTGCGTGGATAAACAGGGCGCTAGGGCAAACAAGTCCGCGGTGAACTCCAAATCCACTTGCGACGCGGTGTTTTTGTTACTGGAGGAAAAAAAAGGGAGGCGGAAACGGCTTCACGCCCCTCTCGTCACGGGGCTACCAACTGAAACCAGATCGCATCTGTCTCCTTCATTCCATTCTCCTCGTCTGCGGTGCCCTAGTTCTTCAACTTCGAGCTCCGGTGCGGCTTTGATCTTCTGCGGGTTTCCGGGGACGACGAAGTGTCCGCAGAGCGTTTGGCTTTGTGGAAGTAACGGACCCTTTTCGGCTGCTTGCCTCTTGTCATTTTTGAGTCGGTAAGTTCTGTAGGAGGGTGGAGATCTTCTCGCCCCCCGCCGGTGCGCCCCGAAGCGCTCCTGCATCCCTGAAGGGAGGGGAAACGAAGTCCTCATTTCCTGTTCACCACGTATGCGCCGGTGATCTCGGAGTTGTGTGTCTCTGAAGCACTGGGTTTTTTCGATCATGGTAAGACGTCACGGATGGCAGCTTCCTGCTCACGCCTTTCAGGTACCTCGCTCGTAGTCTGGCGCGTTTCGACTTTAAGAAAATATGTCTTCGTTTCCCTGATTATCTTGGCCTATCTGCATTTTACTTTGTCCTAAGATCAAATTGGTAACTAGATCGCTGAGATCACTAGAAAGTTATTCTCTGTCCTTACCGTGCTCAGTCCGTCTACAGTAGAGATAGTTTCTCCTTGTCTTGCCAAAATGTCTATGCGATTAAATGGATTTGAATTGATATACTTCTCAGTATCTTTTTTGTGATTTGTGTTTAACTCATATAAGTTGATGACAGATTTGACTGTTTCTGTTTGAGATGTCCAATACTTTATATTGATTTACAGTGATTTCATATTTTTTGTATTCCTTTGTACCTTTCTTTCTCAGATGATAGATTTTTCTCTTTGGCCCAACGTCTTTCATTCATTTATCGCCTGTCTCTGCTACATCCTGTTCATACTAAACTCTATGCACTTTGCCATCTCAATGGTAGCATAATAATGGGAAAGAATTGTACTGGAGGACACCAAAACGGCCATATCTTTTATTAAGTTGTACTTAAAGCTCAAACCATGACAAAAACACTCTCTTATCATGGAAATCATGCGCATACATTTTTCCTGATCTCCTATTGCTACTAACTATAACCTAATGTCTCACGCTAACTTTAATCTAACTTGAATTTATATTATTTACTGACAATAGATATGCCCGACACAAATTATGTTGATAGAAATATTGTTGATTAGACATGTTTATTATTTATTTTTATGTCTATTTCTATTTCAGAAAAATTAGCTGTGAAATTTCAATGAAATAGAATGTCGAAAGAAGTTTGGAATGTGAATACTTGAATGCTATTTCTATTTGGAGCTGAAAGAGTTTAGGACATTGAAGTATAATCTGATTAGCTATGTTAGTTGATAAACTTTTGAGATTTAAGAAGATGGCCAAAGAATGGATAAATTTTTTTAGTAACTATCTACAAGAATAAACCTTATACATAATAATATTCTAACTATAGCGGTATTGAATTGATGAGTCAAATTTTGGGAAGAGTTATTGGGAGTAGAATAAGAAATAAGACAAACATGTATGGGAATCAATTTGGTTACATGTCTAGAAGATCAACCATGGTAGTTACTTGATAAACGACTAATATGAAAATAGGGAGTGAAAAAGAATTTTATATCACTTCTGTTGATTTATAAAAAACCTACGGTGGACAGAGTCTCTAGACAATGATCGTGGTTATTTTTGCAGAAGAAAAGAACGTCTAGTAAGCATATAGGTAAAATATTGATGCTATAAAAGATATGTACGATAAAATTGTCACTAGTGTTAAAGCCACCGAGAGTGTGACAAATGTTTTTTTTTATAGTTTTGGGCTTACATGAAGATGAAATCTAAGTATTTATCTTTTCACATTTGTTCTAGATGAATTAGCCAATTATATTCATACTAAACCTGAATTTTAGTTGCAGATGATATTATGTTAGTTGGTCTTAGTGTAATTGGATTAAATTCTCAATTTGAATTGTGAAGAAAAACTTGAAATTTTAAGATAAATAGAACAAAAGTTGAATATATAAAATTTTGTTTTAGGTATAATTTTAATTGTTAATCAGTAATAGTTTGCATGGTCGAAATGTATTTCTCCAACCATACGACCCAAGAGAGGTTTTAACTTCACTGATGCAATAAAGAATTGATTTGATAGGAAGATTTTGTTTTCATAATTTGTCCTTAGATTTTGTTTGCCAATCATGGGGAGGGGATGAAACACCATCAGAAAGAGAGGATAGGATGGGGGAAAGCGTCAACTGAACCACCCCCAACAACAAAGATAAGAAACACTGAACTCGGAGAAATAGAGATATATTTATATCTTATAGCTATGCCTGATTTTAGTTCTAATTGTGTTAGTCTAAGTCTAGCTTGCAACAGCTGACTGACATGTGGAGAAACCAATTATTATAGGTGCATTATTTAATGCAGTCTTGTAGCAATGTGGGTTTATATCACTAGAAAGCCACAAGAATCTATGCTTACATTTTATACATGAGACCAGTGAATCCCTTAGATGAGACCAATGGATCCCTTAATGATGCACTCTTAGGAGAACCTGTTGTCCTGATCTGTCACTTTGGCAATCAATCAATTTGATGCTGACCATGACTTAGGCTCATATATCATAATTCATTATATTCCTTAGAGAAGCCAAAAGACGAAGGTGAGCAAAACAAATAGGGATACAATATATCAATTTTATAATTGGCAAATCAATTAAATCTTCTATTGGTACTTGCCATTTTATAATCACTTATGACTTTAATGCTCATCAATTTATTGAGTTAGTTTTTTATCTATTATTTGCCACTAAACTTAGGTTTCTATTGAACTTATGCGTGAGATGCATGTTGATACTAGGAACGAGATTATAAATCACCTAATGATTTGGTAAACTTAGATTTCTCCTGTTACAGTCATAAATTTTAATTGTCTCATATCATATACTTTTAGAGCATTCATGTCTAATTTATATAGCTGACATTGTGAGCAAAATTGATTATAATGCTTGTTAACTCGATTTGCTAACTTAGTTAAATAGCATATAATTTTCAAATTGGAGGATATGCTTATTTGTTGGTAGAACTTTGAGCCTCCATCTTCATATGGTGACTTTGTCACAAGATATGTGAAGTCACCTACATAATTTTTACTTTTATACCCTAAGATTATTATGGACATAATTTAATATTAGATTTGGGTTTTAAAGTACAAGGAAAGAATACATAAAATTTTAGGGGTGAATCAAAACCTTATTTATTTACTCTTGAACTCCTGTCTGTGTTACTTTCATCAAATTAAAAAAAATGAATTGTTTTTCAACCATCACTGATTTATCTTTTGCTGCCTTCTTTAGGTTGTTGCTATAACAGTGTTCTTCCTCCTGGTAGTTGCATTCTATGCATTCTTTGCGCCTTTTCTCAGCAAAAACATCTTGGAATATGCTGCAATTGCTGTTTACACTCCAGTGGTAAGACTGAAACCTACCCAACAGTAGCACTAAATGATCAAATGTAATTTAGATAAATATGAATTTTGATTCTCACTATTTGCATTCTTTTGTTTGTTATTATTGCATTCAGGCAGTTGCAGTGTTTGTCCTTTATGTGCGATGTACCCGCATAAACCCTGCTGATCCAGGAATAATGGCAAAATTTGAGAAAGGATTCAAAAATCAGAATAATAGTAAAGCAGGGGTGCCACGTGGATCTTTATCTTCTGATGGCAATAATAATGCACCTGGAGCTCATTCTTCTCCTGCGTCAACTTGTAGGAGTTCTTTAGGGCACTCTTCCAGCAGAAAAGCTTCAGCTGTTGTTGTTGACAATCCAGCTACAAATATTTCATTGGGCCCACAAAAGAGAAGTCCAAGATGCTGCATCCTTGGTGGTCTTATGTTTGCACTGTTTGTTAAAGATGATTGCCGCAAACTTGAAGAAACTGAGGAACAGACTGGTGGAGAAGATGCTTTGTTTTGCACACTGTGCAATGCTGAGGTAAATTCTAGATACAATGATGCAGGATATTTCTGTCAAATTATCCAGCTATTGGTTTCCAGTTTACATACATGAAAATGTATTTGACTTATTTGTAAATGACTAATTATGATGCATTCTATTCGGGGTATTAATTATTAATATTGCACACTGATATGCACCAGCAGCCAGTTAACTAATTGTCATTTTCTGTCTCAATGTGGATCTGACAAACGATGCTCATCTTATCCATCTCGATGTTCAGGAAATTCCTGTATAAATAGATGTTACTACATTGTTTTTTTTTTCTCTCAATAGAGAATAGTCAACATCGTTCACTATTACAGTGAAACTGCAATAGGAAAATTCATCATCCTCAAGTCCTTTTTTGCCCCAGAATTTGGCTATGGTAATATTTAGGAAAAGTTATAAAAGAATTTTAACCACTACTGACTTCCTCATTAGGTTTTTGGCATGAAAGTTAATGATTTGCTGGCCTAGAACTATACTGGTGTGTTATGACTTGCAGGCAAGACTATTCTATGAGACTGTTTGCATAGCTGGGTTAGAAAAATGGACAACCTGGTGCACGAAACTCCCATTAATGCAGGGTCTCGAGAAAGGATTAGATCACATTGAATTTATTGTACCCTTACATAGTTGGGTCAAAAGCTTCCTAAAATTTCTTATATTCTTGTAAGACTAGTCTAGATTCCTCTACTATATTTCTGATTTTTCCTGGTGTCTCCCGTCACTGGTCTTCTTGGTATTTCTAGCTCCATGATGGTTACCCATGGAGAAGTTGAATTTCTAAAATTATGCTTGAGTTGCCACGAGAGAATTTGGTTTATGGGATAAGGTCAATCTTTTCTAATTACGATTGTCAGAGACCAGATGCTCACTCACTTTGGTCAATTCCAGACTTTTGTAGGATTTTGTGTGTGAAGACATTTTCTTGATCATGTCAGATGTTAGGGTAATGCAAGATCATTTTGAAAAGTGGTCTATATTGTTATTGGCTGATTTTGCACTATGATCCTAACTGACCTTATTATTATTTTTTGGCGTCTTTTAAACATCATCATGTTGGCCTAATTTGTTCAGGTGCGCCAATATAGTAAACACTGCAGGAGCTGCGACAAATGTGTCGATGGTTTTGATCACCATTGTCGGGTAATTGTGTTTTGTCTTATTATTTTCTTGTTCTTTGCAAAATATTAAGATATTCCCATTTATTTTCCATTTTCTGGCAGTGGCTTAATAATTGTGTTGGGCGTAAAAATTACATCACATTCATCTCTCTTATGGCCACAAGTCTTATTTGGGTATGAAGCAGATGTAGGAAATACTAACATTTTCACCTGTAAACCCCCTTCTAGGAGTTTAGCAAATTTGACACTTCCGCTTGTTTTCCTGTCACCTACCAGCTAGCTATTGAATGTGGAGTCGGCATTGCTGTTCTTGTACTTTGCTTTGTGAACAAGGATAGCATGGAGAACAATATCAAGGAAAAGCTTGGCAATGGGTTTTCTCGTGCTCCATTTGCAACTGTTGTGGTGAGTTTGATGAATAGAAACCCTATTTACTCTTGAAAATATCTTAATTGCCGATGGTGCAGGAACATTTGAAGGGCCATTTTTTGACATAAAATATATGCTCTAGATTGCTATGAGTCACACAAATTGTTCTCTATTTTAGTATCCAATCATAATCCAATGAGGGTTATTGCAAATAATGGAAATAATGTTTAAAAAATCAGAGAATTACAAAAAATGGGAACACTTATCATTTCTTGTTGAGATTAATTCTTTATATTTATTATTGCGTCATTTGATGTTACTAGGTAATTCATTTCTTTGGTAGTCCATAAGATATTAGTAGAGTGATAGACTCGTTGGATGGATAAGTAGTAGCTCAACTCTATCACAAATTACATAATTTGTTTTTGCAAGTCCTCATCATGACACAAATATTTTGTGTTACTGCCCATAAGTTTTGATTGGTTAGTTATTAGAGGGTTGGATTAGTATCTAAACCCTGGCATACAGTACGCTAACTGTTCGTTTGCATTCTGACCAATTATTTTTTCTATTATGCACCAGAACGAACTTATTTATTTTCCTTTTTCTAATATCAATTAATCAATAACTCGCATACTGTAACTGTTCAAGTAGACCAAACACTATTCTGTCTTGCCAGAAAGGGGATGAACAAAAGTATTATATGATTTGTAAACTGCCAACCTTTGATTGAGAATAGATTTGCTAATTCATAACAATGAGCAATAATGCTGCCTAAATGCCTTGGGATTGTAACTTCGTGCAAGATGGTTACTAGTTATAGATATCATGAACAGAACCAAAAGAAATTCAAGCCAAGTTACTGCATATGTTTCAACTCTTTCAACACTGCTTGACTTTCAGCAACGAGGTAGATGAGGAGAACAACTAAAATCAAGTGTCCATTGTTCTTCAAACATCAAAACCTATCCCATCCGTGCCGAATATTTAGTAAAGGCACTATTAAGTATGTAAAAATGGGGATGAGTTTGCAACAGTGTGCGAGATGAAAGAACTGGAATTAGTTGTATAATTAGGTTAAAAATGTTTCTCTTCATGGGATGAGGGTAGTTATCAGCCAAAGATATAGCTCTGCAACACGTTTCAATCTCAATAAAGTCCTAGTTACAAAAATATGGATATCATTGCTATTCTTCCACAATATCCAAATTCTATTTGCAGTAAAATTAAGAACACCTGGGAAGATTGAATCTTCATTTGGTTAGGCGCTCTCATTCCAGAAATAATAGTAATATTATGTAGCAGTTGAGGATTGAAAAAAACACGCTGAATAGAAATTTAGGCGGTGTTTGGTAAGCACCACAATTTCCATTTTCTGGAAAACAGAAAACAGTTTTTTTCTTCTGTTTTTCAGTTTTCCAAAAAATTCTCTCTTAGAAAACAAAGATGGAAAACGCCAACCACTTTTCTCATTTTTTCAGAAAATGAAAATGGAAAATATAAGGGGGCGTTTGGTAGAGAGAAAATTTTCTATTTTCATTTTCTGAGAAAACGAGAAAACGCGTTTGGTTGGCGTTTTCCATCTCCGTTTTCTGAGAGAGAATTTTTTGGAAAACTGGAAAACAGAAAAAAACTGTTTTCTGTTTTCCAGAAAACAGAAAATGAGAATGCTGCCAAACGCCCCCTAAAATTTTTTACGAACCAAACGCTACCTTAGAATCTTGACCAACAATGACTGTTGAAGAGAAGTTTAACATAATGCTCAGAACAACATACAGATAAAATCGTCATGTTAAGTGCTTACTCTCGAGCCTTCCCTTTACTCTTTATGCTTTGTTTCTTCCACTTAGTTTTTCAAATGAAGTTGTAAATACATCTTCTTTGTTCCATAATTCTGGTATATTTTGATTTATCATTTTCATTTTTTGTTTGTCTCAGATTGCGCTTCTTCTCCTTTCTATTCTATGATCTTCTCGTTTCTTCTCTAACTGTTTAAGCACTTATCACGTCTGAATTAGCTTTTTTCTTGTCTGTTGTTGTACTGACATTGGACATCATAGAATGATCATGTATAGTCTACTAAAATAAGGCTGATGCTGTTGGACTTGGGTTGCTCATGTTCTTTTTGAGAAAATTAATGGATTAGGAGAACATGTTAGGCCAATTTTATTCAGAGGTACAGTACATTGAGAATACAATAATTCCTTTCTTTATCAGGATCATGATTCTTAGGAGATATGTATAATCTGGTTCCTCAATTAACTGGATCCATTTTGAAACAAATAGTAATTAAACATTGCAAATTCTGCAATTGTTAGTTCAGGAAGCATTAATTTTCTACTAGATTTTTCAAGATATTTTATTTATCATTTGTAAAATATCTAACTGATGTTATATTTATGTTGTGTAAGTGAATCTTGTGGAAACTAACCAAATGGTATTGAGTTCTGGGATATTCTTTGTTTTGTAGGCTATTTGTACTGCACTATCAATTGTTGCATGCATACCATTGGGAGAACTTTTCTTTTTCCACATGATCCTGATCAAAAAGGTTTCCTCTTATACTTTACTAAGAATCATTAAGGTTCTTCTTACAAGTGCTTTACCTTTCCCTCCCTTTTACTAGGGAATCACAACCTATGAGTATGTCGTAGCTATGAGAGCTATGAGTGAGGCAGCTCCACCATCTGCTGATGAAGAAGCACCCAATGCTCCATATTCCCCAACTAATTCTGCAACAACTGGCTTAAGTCTTGGAAGTTCCCTTGGCATCCAATATAAAGGTGTATGGTGCACTCCTCCTAGGGTATTCGTTGATCAACAGGTTCGTACATATTTCATAGATAAAATTTTTTAGCTGTCTAGGAACTTTACTTTAGGAAATTTGTCCATATTGTCAGATTGTTGTTTGTTTTTCGATTGTCGATGTCATTTTGTCGAGATCACCTGATCATATTTTATCAATATAGAAACTAGCTGCACCACCTAAAACATTGTGTTTGTTCGGTGCTCGATTCACTGCCAATTTCTGTTACAGGATGAGATTATTCCACACTTAGAACCGGGGATGGTACCATCCACTGTTGACCCGGATGCAGCTGGGCATGTGGAAAAGGCTATCAAATCCAAAAAGGCTGTTAAAATCAGTGCTTGGAAGCTCGCTAAATTGGACTCTAATGAGGCCATGAAAGCAGCAGCAAAAGCTAGGGCGTCTTCTTCAGTCCTGCGTCCCATAGATGCTCATCGTGTGCCAGATGCTGATTTTAGTTCCAGCGATGATGTAAGTGGTAGGAGCAGTTTGAGCATGGATTACAATGCTGCAAGAGAATCAAGAACAGAGCTCAAATTGTCTCCCCTTAGAAGCTCTTATCCCCCAAGTCAAGATAGCAAGGATGACTACGAGTCTCAAACTCAAACTGCGAGCAGCCTAAGCAGTCCGATCCACAATCATGAGACTCCAGCCATTAGTGCGCTTCCTTTGAAGCCTACACTTCCCAATAGGCCTTCAGCATTTGCTTCAAGAGGTCCTCATCCTGCTACCCGACATTCCAATTCAATGTTCCAATCTGCCACCTCAGCAATCAGGGAAAACAAAAGAACATCTGTTGTCTGGGATCAAGAAGCTGGTCGCTACGTCTCGGTGCCGGGAGCTGCCAGAATCGAGAGTACTATGGGTGTCCCTACAAGGATGTCTCGTTTTCCAGTCGGTAATGCTTTCGCAGAAACTGGTCCACATGGGAGCATCGCTCAACCATACCCGTCTGCTTCAGCGATGCCTCCAATCCCTCGACAAGAGAGATTAACGTACACCGGGCAGTCCATTTTCTTTGGAGGTCCTCTTATTAACACACCCATCAGAGATACCAAGAGAAGCGATGAACATACAGGAACAAGGCCGGTAACTGAGAGAACATCAAATTCTAATCGGGACACAGTAGAGAAGGGGCAATCGGCAGGTTCATTCCCAGTATTTGTTCCAGGAGCATTCCGGAATCTTCCATTTAATAAGTGATTTCGCCCTATCGTACTTTGTCGATCCAAATGGCTCATCCCGAATTGCTTTCGAGTGTTTCAGGGTGGCAATGGATGATTGTTCGGTTAGAAGTTCTGCTGCTTCATGCAGAACCATAGCTCGATCACAAGGTTCCTCCATTTTGATGACTTTTATCTGTTATTTTGTCTCTCATCACGTAATCTAAATAGGCAGCAGGTGTAACTTTCTCTACGATCTAGTCTCTCTGATGTATATATTCTTTGGATTATGTTCCTGGTTGGCAGCTGGGGAATTGCGGGTAGTGAGTAGTGACTGCATAGAAAACTAAATGGAAAGTTGCAATTAGATTATTATCCTCTTTTGCATTTGTCCTCTGGGGAAGTTCAAGGCTAATCTTTTTATTCGCTTCCCTGCTGCCTCTGGAATATTTTTCATACTATCAAGCTCACCCTTTTGTTCCTTTCCTTCCTTCATTAATGATCTCCCCTGAGCTTGAGGGTAAAATTTCACTTCTTTCCCCTCAGAATTTGACGGAGGAACACGGCCAGAGGATGCAAGATTAATGCTCTCTTAGCTCGGGAGGAAAGAAATAGAAATCAGTTAAGATTTTTAATGAGCAGATGAATTTAAGATTTCAACGGATTATTATTTTTTCTTTAGTTATTTTGAAAATGTTTTTCCTTTTTCTTGAATTGAAGAAAAATTTATTCGGATAATTATGGGATTTAGGAGTTTATTCGATAGACGGAATGATTTCAGCGTTGGAGCGTTTTTTTTATTTATCTTTGATGGTTAGTGGAGGTCATTTAGACTTTGATTTTATTTGATTCAATTATTGGCGAGGCGGTTCGCAAGATAGGACCGATCAATTTTAGAAATTAATCGAATCAAAAGTTTGAATGATCGTCACGGTTTCATTTTTTTCGTAGATATTGTTTTATGAATTCTCTGTCAAATTATTTGTAAACGGATCGAATGTGAGCTTCTGTTAGTTAATAGATTTGAATTGGATCGTAAAGATCATCCGTTGATTTTATTATGCCGGTCTTTTAATTTACTGGATGTGCGATAATTGAGGATTTACCTGTTAAATGCCACGCATACTCCGACAATTGACCTTTAAAGATATTTTATAATATTTTATTGTATCATAGACTTGTCCGCTATGGAGGCAAAGTATTTGTTTTTTTTTTAATTTAAATAATTTGATTAATTTTAAAAATAAACTATTTTTTTTCACTTTATGAGTAAATTGACTTTTAAAATTCATCCTCAGATTGAATTTCATTCTATTACTTTTAAAAATAAACTATATTTTTTTATTTACTGAATAAATTTAAAAAACAATTTATACATATTTAAAAATCAACCTTTAAAATTCATGTTAATTTTGATTTTCAAAATATTTTATCTCCGCATCACATCTGTAAAGTATTCATGCGAAATATAAAGGAAAAAGGATGTTAATTTTTTTTATAAATTTAAATATATCAATTTAAAGATCATATCACATAACAAATTTTTATTTTTTTCATTGACATTAGATGAAATCTGATTAATTTTTAAAATATCAACGAAAATAATTCTTAATGAAGATCGTCACCGACCATTATGATAAATAAGAAAAGTATTTACGGTTCAATAATTAAGTTCAATAATACGATCGTGCCATCTCTATAAAGTAGATTCAATATCAAAGATGAATAAATTTTCGATCTATACTCGACTCAAGATCATCTATTCAAATTTATTCAAAATTCAAAATTAAATTTATTTTAATAAAAAATAAAACCATATTAATCTATAAAATATTATATTAATTGTGTATTTGTGTCTCACTGTATCCAAGAAGGGTTCCAATTTCTTTTTTTTTTTTATTAATACCAGTGTATTTGAGCCTTCGGCTCGATTAATTTTTGGAGTGATCAGTTCGATCTCATGATCCTAAGAGATGTCTCTCTGACAGATGAGCCTGCAAAAGTCGGAGCCTCTGTTAATCTCAACTAACCATCTGGATATATCAGAGAGAAGCACTGACAATTTAACGATTCAATCCGAATTTGACAGTCGCGTCATCTCTGAAAGACCGTTTAACGCTGAAGCTTTAATTCATCCACTAAAATCTCTAGAATTGTCCCAATTGGTTAGTGTAAAGAGATAATTTTTAAGTGGACAAGAGATAATTTTTATAATTATCGATTGATCCCCTTCTTTGTATTTGTCATATGAAATTTTGATTTATCTTCTTCGTTGCAATTTGAAAGAGCAATCGAAAGGGATATGATTTTATTTTTTTAATTCATCCGTTGAATAAATTCTTACACAACAGATCATCCCTCGATTTTTATAGAAATTCACATGTCAATTTCTAAACTTTTAAATTGTGCTCCAATCAAAATAGATAAATAAATAATCCCAACTACCTCGTAATTAATGGGATGAAACCTGAATACCTAAAAAATACTTTGGATTTTAATTATTTCCTAGCGGTCAAACTAAAACTCGAAGTAAAGTTCGAGTCAAAGATGCATATCAGCCGTCTTAATTGGTTGGAGTTGACCCAGTCAATCCCAATTAATTTCCCGACAGGGTTTAGCGTGTCAGTGGTTCGAGGGCGCATTAAATGTCCGCCACGTGTCCCGCATTCCTTGCTCTATATCTGCCAGCCATCAATGCTTCACGGGAGCGTGATAAAGCCGGCCATTAATGCCGGCGAAGGAGCGAGCAGAGAGACAAAAGCGACGAGCGCCATTAAGCACGAGAGAGACGACGAAGGACGATGCTCGTGAAACGGAGAAGAAAGAAGAGTGGCAAGGAAACGTCAGTGAAAAGCGAGATTAATTACTTCCAGATCGGATCGCCAGACCATGCAGCAGATATGTACTGTTCATAATCGAGCTAAAAAAAAAAAGCAGCGATTTTTTTTTTCTTTTGTCGATCGGCCATGGATCGGGATCGTGGTCTCGATCTTCTCAGTTCGAATGGTCGCCGCCGGCTTGGAAGGAGAAGTTGAGGTCCAGGCGCGGTTTCTTCTTGAGGCCGTGGACCGCCACGTGCGCCGCGCACCTGGGGCACCAGGGGTCGGACTTGCAGATGAGCACGTAGAGGAGGCACTCCGGGCACGCGGCCACCGTCATCCCTTGGGGATGGCCGACTTCTTTGTCAGATTCCTTGTGCCGCTTGGCCGAGGAGGAGGTGGTGGTGATGGTAGTCGCGGCGGCGGAGGCGGAGGAGGAAGAGGAGGAGGACGAGGAAGGAGAAGGCGGGGAATGCTTATTGGCGAGAGATTCCCTCGCGAGCGCCGACTTGACTTTCTCCAGAGTGCAGACGCTGCGGTATGCGCCGGGAGCGGCGGCGGCGGCCGTAGTCGCCGCTGGAGGATGCTTTAGGCCGAGGAATCCGTCGGAGGGCGGCGAAGGGGGCGAAAGATACAGCTTTGCCGACTGTAACCATGGAATCGATACGGAATTTTAGTCGATTATGTGCAATCAAACCTGTAATTTCTAACCTAATAAAACGCAAAAGGCGATCCAATTCATTAAAAATAGCACTTTTCCGCACACAAAAAAAAAAAAAAAAGAAAAAGAAAGAAAGAAAGACGCAATTAGGGATTTGGAGAGCAGGACGATCGAAGTTTCATAAGAATTAAAAATGCATCGGTTCCGTCACCGACAAAACCAAACGATTCGAGAGTGAAATCGCTGGAAAAGTGCACAAGCTTCGTCAACAGAGAATTCGTACGGGCTGAATTGGAAGTAAATGGTTTCGTCGTACGGTCCGCAGGGATTCGAAGAACGCAATGAAGGCATGGAAGAAGTAACATTTCTCCTCCTTTTTCGAATTCGGACAACGGATTCTCGCCAAAACGGAAATGATCGAAAAGGCAAGACCAAATCCTGGGAGAAATCGAAGTGGATTGAGATATGAGCCAGGGGACATACCAGCGGAACGAGGCGCCTCGCCCAGCCGGTGGTGACCTGGAGCTCGAGATCCAGTTCGGCGCGGTCGGCGGGGTCAGGGTCGCCGCGGCCACCGAGCAAGTCGAGGGTGACGAGGTCCGTCTTCCTCTCACTTTCCTCCTTGTAGCTCTCCGCCACCGGCGCCAGGGAGCTCAGCTCCGCCGCCATCTCCACCGACTCAACGGCACGGTTCCCCTCGATCCCGACCAGCGAAGGGCGAGCGAAGGGAGCAGTGGGGGACGCTGAAGGCGATATGGACACGAATTCAATGGAGCCCTTCGCCAATAATCATTATAAATATATTTAATATAAATGTTAAAATTTTAACAATAAAATTATAGCATATAATGATATAAAATTATAAGCAATATATAGCCCATCATTAAACAATATTTTATTTTAAAATTTTCTTTAAAAAACACTCAATTAGATAAAAAATGACAAATTATTTGAAATTGAGAATTTTAATATTTAAGATCATTTTTATACGATAATAAAAAGATTGAGAAAGATGCTTTACATATAATATAAGTAGAATAGTTGAAATAGAGGAGAGTATCGAATATTTTATGTGATAGTAAAATACATATAAAATTTAAAGGGAAATTTTGTAAAATGACGATTAGACATGTTATGTTATATGATACTGAATATTAGAATATAACTTGAGTACAAAATGAAAGTTACAGAGATGAAAATATTAAAATGGATGTATTGACAATACGAGGATTTATAGAATAAGAAATAAGAATATTAGAGAGAAAGTAAGAGTTAAATCTATTAAGGAAATACTTCGATAGACACGTTTATATATATATATATATATAAGTTGTGAGCAGTTCCACGAATTGCGATGGCAGTTCGTGGAACTGCTATCACGCACGCACGGCGTACGTGCATGATCTCCTCCCTTTAAAAGGGAGGCGTGTCCAAGGCTTCGAAGAGGAGGGCTGGAGGCTTTTTGGTGTTTCATCAAGAGAGAGCAGAAAAGAGAGGAGAGGTCACTAGAGTTTTATTTGGTCTTTCTTGATAGTGAAACGAGATGAGCAGATTATCAGAAAACATCCAAGGCGCGACGATCTTGGTTCGTGGACGAATAGAAGCCTTCCGCTCGTGATTGCTTCTCAGACGACAAGATTTCCGGCGACAAAACAACAAATCCGGCGAACCCCACTGTAAGATTGTTTTACATCCTATTTTATTGCAATTTAATTCATAAAAATCAGTCCTAACAACGCGAAACGAATAACAATGGTATCAGAGCATTTTTGCGTCGTTAGAATAGGTTTAAACAAAAAAAAAACATTTTTTGGCTCGTTGGAGAAGATGAACAGTGTGCCTTTGGAACACTATTCATCCAAAAGCTAAGCCCAATTGACAGCCTCCAAAAGCTAATAAATTGGTATAAAAAGAAATTTTTTTTATATACAGTTTAAACCCATAAAATCAACAATCATCGTTAAGGAGCGATGAGCGATGATTTTGTCAGCGATTTAGGCAGTTTCTTGCGAGCGGTTATATATAGTTGCCCGGGATTTGTAGAGGTCAGTCGAAATTTGCATAGACAGGTCGGTATTTATCGGTCGGTCAAATAAAGCGGCAGTCGGAATTCTTTGTAATGGGTGAAATAGCTCAAACTAGGATTTGTTGAGCCGGATCCGGTGAGCATTTCCGTCGCGATTAAATTTTACAGCGAAGCGATTTGAAAGCGAATTAAACTGATGGCTTGGCATTTACACTGACCGGTCGACATTTGCGATAAACTGGTCTGGAAGCCCACTGTGTGCTCGGGAAGAGCACGATAAGTAGTCAACAGTGGTTGACAAAGTTGACTTTGGTCAACTAAACTCATAACACTGGTCAGATTGATTGTTTTGGAACAATTAGAACCTGACATGGATAACTTAAAGGTAGGACTAGTAATGAATGTCTATAGGTCAATTGTAAGTAGTCTCTAAAAATCAAGAAATTTTAGTTTTTCTTGATTATTGTATATTTGTTCTGTGCCTTGATAAATTGAAATAAACCGGTATTTGTACTGGCTTTGTCGGTTATGTACTGACATGATACATTTCAATTTTACAGATGATGTGAATGTATACTACTATGACACGACGCGATGTGATGCGCAACCGGTACAGAGAGGCTATTGAAGAGTTGGACTATGACCCTTACCATGGAGTCATTGGACACATAGGGAAGCTGGACAGACTATTCTAGAAGCTCGAGATGCAGGAGTTTCCAGTATTAGATAACTACATGATTTGGGCGTTGATTCGTTCATTGCCCGATAATCTTGCTGACGTGGCACGACAATGTTGAGGGTTACATGAAGGACGCATTTCATATATCCGATTGTGCACAGAGCTAATTAACTATGCTGAATGTGAAGAGGATCCTGAGGAAGACCCTGTGGAGAGATGTGATCCATTACATGTGAGGTCTTCTAAGGACTCTGCGTCAGGGCAACATGGGTTGCTTGTGAGTATCCCAGCTAAGAGTACTATAGTTGAGTCCAGACGGAAGGGACATATCATGATTACTATTGCACTAGTGTATGTCCTAGTAGTAATGGTAATCATTTATCTAGCCTATTAGAGTTATTTATGTTATGAGTTATCTAGCCTTTTAGAGTTATTTATGTTATGACTTATGAGTTGTAAGAATGTAATCTGTTACATTCTTAGTTATTTGTTAACATTGTACAACTTGTTTAAGTTAATGATATGTTCATTTTATACTGTTAACTCTACATGATGCATTTTTTTTAATTGTTATACTCCTTGATTAGTTCATTATGAGTATATGGTTAAATGATGTATTCATTTATTGTTAAAAATCATGCTATGATAATGATTAATTTCATTAAGTGGGATGTATGTAATAAAATAGATCAATATAAGTCAGATTGACATATACAAACGATGAGTGATAACGTAGTTATCACTTGATTTTGTAAACCATATCAGATTTATTTTGAGTTTAATTTAAGATTACATACATAGATAACATACACTGAGTATTTGAATGATGTGTTTATTTGTGATAGATTATGGCTACAAAGAATATAATAGCTGAACTGAATAAGGAAAAAAAACTCAATGGAGATAACTACAAAATTTGGCAACTCAGGATACAGTATGTCCTAGAGGAACAGGAAGTTCTAGAAGCCGCATATCAGGTTATGGATGAACCTGTAGATGGTCCTTCAGCTCAGAACAGATGAGATCTTGATGCCTACAAGGCATGGAAGAAGAAAGACTCCACTGCTAAGGGCATATTGATAAGTTCAATGGTGGACGACCTGACATTTGAGTATGCAACTTTTGCATTAGCTAATGCGGTCTGGTTAGCCCTTAAGGATAAGCACAGTGGGGTTAGTCTGTGCAAGCTTCGTCAGCTAACGATTAAGTTCGACAACTATAAAAAACGCCCGAATATCACTATGGTTCAGCATCTCAGGGAGATATCAAATATGATTCGGGATCTTAAAACTGCAGGTCATGAATTGACTGATGAACAACAGGTTCAAGCAGTAATCCGTTCCCTTCCAGATTCTTGGGAAACTATGAAGCAGACCTTGACGCACAGTGGAAGTATTAAGACTTTTACAGATGTCTCGCGCCATGTTGAACTAGAGGCGGAGAGAGTGGAATCCGCAAGGATTTCTGGTCAAGCCTATGTGGCTGTAGGTGCTGCTGGATCATCTGGATCCAAAAAGAAGAAATGGTTTGGGAAAAAGAAAGGGAAAGGAAAGAAGACAGAGGTTGAAGCTGGGGGACAAGGCCCTATTGAGAAAAAGAAGAAGAAGACAGGAAAGAAATCTAAAAACAAGTTGTCTTGTTTTAATTGTGGCAAGAAAGGCCACTTCGCTCGGGAATGCACTGAGCCAAAAAAGGTATTTTTGAATCTGTCTTCTGAGCATTTTGTTGCTAGCTCTGTGTTGTTAATGATTCTATCCTTGTGGATTATAGATTCGGAGCAACCAACCATGTAGCTCTGAGTGGGTTACATTTAGGAGTACCGTCATGATATCAAGCAGTAAACAAATGGATCTATGTTGGAAACAATGCAAGATTTGAGGTCAAAGGAATCGACACTTGCAAACTTAACCTCCGTGGTGGTAGTGTTTTGTTTCTACATGATGTCCTGTATGCTCCTGAGATTCGACGGAATCTTGTTTCTATAACTTCTCTTCTTGAGTTAGGGTACTGTGTAAATTTTTACATGCGGTGTGTTGAACTTAAGATTGACTCAGTGTCAATCGGATATGGTTATTTAACAAATGGTTTTATGGTACTAGATGTGGTGCCTGATGTGAATTGTGCAATTGATAGTTCTTTTTCGAATATTGCTCTTTCTAGCGATGCAGATATAACTGATGAGGTTTGACATGCTAGATTGAGACATATAGGACAAGATCGCATGAATAGGTTAGCTAAAGAGGGTTTATTGGGCTCTCGTGCTAAGATCAGCTTGTCTATATGTGAGCATTGTCTTGCTAGAAAAGCAACAAGGAAACCATTTGGAAAGGCTATTAGAGCAGAGTCACCATTGCAATTAATTCATTCGGATATTTGTGGTCCGATGAGTGTGAAGGCTAGACATAGAGTTTCCTATTTCATTACATTTATTGATGATTTCTCTCGTTTCGGTTATTTGTATTTGATTTCTCATAAATCTGAAGCATTAGATTTCTTCATTCGTTATATGAACGAAGTTGAGAATCAAACGGAACGTAAGGTTAAGACTTTACACACTGACCGTGGAAGAGAATATTTGTCTGATATGTTCAAGACAATATGTAATGAAAAAGGGATTATTAGACAGCTAACGATCCCAGGAACTCTACAACAAAATAGGGTTGCTGAAAGAAGAAATAAGACTCTTCTTGAAATGGTTAGGTCTATGATGGCGCAGGCTAATTTGTCGGTCTCCTATTGGGGAGATGCATTACTAGCTGCGGCCTATATACTTAACAAAGTGTCTTTAAAGTCAGTTCCATCTACCCCATATGAACGTTGGACAGGTAGAAAACCAAATTTGAGTAATCTGAGACCCTGGGGGTCAGCTGCCTACGTTCATGATAGTTCTCACAAGTATGGAAAACTCGGACCTAGAGGTAAGAAATGTATCTTTATAAGATATTCTGAGACCTTAAAAGATTATGTTTTCATAGGTGAGCAACACGATGGAACGATCTCTGAGATTGAATCTAGAGATGCCACTTTTCTAGAAACTGAGTTCCCAACGAGGGGAGAAGTTGATAAGACAGTTTCTCTTTTTTAGGATAATGAGTCGTTATCAACAAAACATGTGTCCAGTGGGATACCTGGACCTAGTCAACTGAGTGAGAGTGATGTGCCTGATCACGGGGTGACTTATCAACAGCCCACCTTACGAAAAAGTGTTCGTAAGATCATACCTAAAAGGAGGTTTGATATTGAGAATGAGGCAATGATGACGCTCCCAGTTGACGAAGATGAACCTCAATCAGTTGAGGAAGCGTTGGGATGTAGAGTTGGAGATAAGTGGAAAAGTGCAATGGAAGAAGAGATGAAGTGAATGATTGGGAATCAAGTTTGGGAGTTAGTCGATCTTCCTCTTGGTCGAAGGGCCATTGGGAATAAATGGATTCTCAAAATAAAGAGGAAATATGATGGATCGATAAACCGATACAAGGCTCGCCTGGTTGCAAAAGGGTTTACCCAAAGAGAGGGTATAGACTTTGAAGAGACATTTTCTCCCGTAGTGAAGTTTGTGTCCATCCGAGTTATTTTGGCTTTTGTGGCGCATTATGACTTCGAATTACATCAGATGGATGTCAAAACCGCTTTTCTTAACGGTGAACTTGACAAGGAAATCTATATGGTTCAGCCAGAAGGTTTCATTGCTTTAGGCCAAGAGGATAAAGTATGTAGATTAAAGAAATCTATATATGGGTTGAAGCAAGCGTCAAGACAATGGAACATAAGATTTAACAAAGTGGATTTATCTTATGGTTTCGAAATGATCAATGAGGATCATTGCGTTTTTCTGAATAAGGAAAAAGGAAAGTATGTCATTTTATCATTATATGTTGATGATATGCTGATAGCAGAAAATGACATAGGTTTTGTGGTGGAAGTCAAAAAGTGGTTGTCTTCCCAATTTGACACAATAGATATGGGAGAAGTTGAATACATCTTAGGAGTAAAGATCATCAGGGATCGATCTAAGAGACTTTTGGGTTTGTCACAAGAGTCTTATATAACTAAGATGTTACAATATTTTAGCATGTCTGACTGCAATGGTGAACAAACACCTATAGCGAAAGGTACTGTTCTGAGCAAAAGTATGAATCCCAAGACTCCAGCTGAAATAGCCGAGATAAATAAAAAACCATATGCAAGTGCCATAGGTAGTTTAATGTATACTATGTTGTGTACTCGTCTCGATATCAGCTATGCAGTGGGCTTAGTCAGTCGGCTCCAGTCAAACCCAGGATCGAGACACTGGAAAGCAGTAAAAAGGATATTCAAATATCTGAAGGTGACGATAGATTATTGTCTCTGTTATCAAGGATCAGATATGAGCCTAAAGGGATATTCAGATGCAGATTGGGCTGGGGACCTGGATGATAGAAAATCAACATCAGGCTATGCATTCTTGTTGAATGGTGGCGCCATCTCCTGGAACATCAAGAAACAGGTCTGTGTGGGCTTATCTACAATGGAAGCTGAATATGTGGCATGTTCAACAGTTGTACAAGAAGCAGTCTGGTTGAGGAGGTTCCTGAAGCATTTGAAGATTGCTGAGGACAGTGGGAGTCCAGTGACCGTCTATTGTGACAGTCAAGCTGCTATAACTTTTTCCAAGGATCCCAAATATCACAGCAAGGGCAAGCACATAGCTATAAAGTACAACTTTATAAGGGATATTGTTGCTAAGAAGAAAGTGATTCTTGATCCCTACACGAGCTATGCTTGCAGATCCTTTTACTAAGTCGATGACTAGAGAGTCATTAAATGAACATGTAAAGTCCATGGGACTTCGTAGAATGTAACAACGTTGTAATTGACAATCAGATATGTTTTGATTGTAATTTTTTATGAAAGCCATAATTTATTCAGTGTATGTGTATGTTATGTTACATTCTAGTGATAAGATCTCGATAAGCATGTTGATAGGTAGTGATTGGTCCTCTCACATGGACAATCATCTCTATTTATTGTGTATGAATAGAGGTAAGACCGATGCTTGTAGGTCAGCTTATGCGGCTGTTGGCTTTGGAAGCTGTAAAATTTGTTACATTCCTATAAGTTAGGGTTGTCTTGATATTTGTATCAAGATAAGATTATTTTGTGGTAAACGATCGAAGTAAATGAACCCACCATTTACTATACCTGTTTTTGAGCTGGATAAGAATTCATATATTGAATTCTAGATTCATGTGTTGAATTATGGATTAGACATTGGGAATGTCTAGATCGAAATCTGTACGATGTTACTTTGATAATAACATGCACTCTTTATTGGTAAAGAGGAAAAACATCATAACATGTGATTCATACCACATGTGCTAAGACGACAATAAGGGTAGTAGGAGAATAGATCTCTGCTTCTCTACTATGTGAGTTCTTTGAGATTATATGTTGATCTCAATATTTGCCCTTAGTGACTATTTAGGTGTCTACTTGAAGTTTTAATCAAGGTTTGCTAGTTTAGCATGTCTACCTATGACTATGCATGATTCGGTCTATGGAACATGGCTAGGAAAGCGATTGATTAAAATGAATAGATTCACACTAAAAAGGAAGATTAAATAGGTTTACATCTAATGAGTATTATTCACTAGTCGACTCTTTTCTGTTGTGTACAGAAATGTTTGTGAATATTTGGAATATGAGACATGCTCTTGACATGATGATCATTAAGAGGGATTAGAGATGTTCATATTGATGTAAATAAGATTATTTAATCTGGGTAAATAGCAAGACATGGATGTTTCCAAGTAAACGGTTATGTACCACCAGAAATATGATTTTGTATCATCTGGAAAATGACTGCGTGTCACCTGGAGAATGGTTGTGTGCCATAAGATAATGGTCTTGTACCACCTGGAGATGACTTTGTGTCATCGTGAGAATGATTATGTATCATTCGGAGAGTGACTAAGTTAGGCATAACAACTTCTCTTAGCATACATCGCTCTATGAGCAGCTATGTAAGGTGTAACAACTTTCTTAGCATTTGAATGCTCAATGTGCTTGCTGTCGTACGAACTATTTTCTAATGTATGAATTGGATGTTTTATTAGTTTATGTGACTATTGATCTATGTTGCTTCAATTTAGTCTATGAGACTGAATACCTCTCTAAAATAGTCTATATGATTATTTAGTCTATGTGACTAAATACCTCTTCTAAATGGTTTATGTGATCATTGTGTCTATGTGACATACCTTAGATGAGTGGGAGATGTAAGTTGTGAGCAGTTCCACGAACTCCGATGGCAGTTTGTGGAACCGCCATCACGCACGCACGGCGTAAGTCGTGCGTGCATGATCTCCTCCCTTTAAAAGGGAGGCGCGTCCAAGGCTTCGAAGAGGAGGGCTGGAGGCTTTTTGGTGCTTCATCAAGAGAGAGCAGAAAAGAGAGGAGAGGTCACTAGAGTTTTGTCAATGCTGCCGCCAAGCTGCCGGAGTGAACAGAGATTATCAGAAAACATCCAAGGCACGACGATCTTGGTTTGTGGACGAATAGAAGCCTTCCGCTCGTGATTGCTTCTCAGACGGCAAGATTTCCGATGACAAAACAACAAATCCGGCGAACCCCACTGTAAGATTGTTTTGCATTCTATTTTATTGCAATTTAATTCATAAAAATCAGTCCTAACGACGGAAACGAATAACAATACACACACACACACACACACACACTTAGACGATCAATAAATGCTCCAATTAAACGATAAAAATGATGACAAATATATACATCGAATGAGGATAAGAAAGATAAAAAAAAACTTGGTTAACAACCATAAAACAAGAGAAAATTTATTTAAGTATAAATAATGTTATAATAGAGAATATATTCAAATGACCTAAAAGATTCATATAGTCGATCCTATTTTATATGATCGCGAGTTCCTGAGAGAGGGGGTGAATCTTCGAGAATATAAAATTTTCTTTATCTTTTAAAACTTTTGTTTTTATTAAAACTAAATCAAAGTTTGTAGCGGAAATGTAAATTGAGTAAAGTAAAATATATGAGATCTTTTACTTGGTTCACAACCCGAGTCGAGTTGCTACTCCAAGACCCACAATTCTCCGAGAGTTGTCTCGATGGACAATTCACTAAAAGGTCCTCCGACTCGAGAACTCTTGATTTCGGAGGGGTTCATTTTTTACAAGAATTAGAGAGAGAGATAACACACTACCTTCTCTCTTAAATTTAGGTATAAGTAAGCGAAATGAAAATACTAAGGTATACCAACACTTGGAAGATGGAGTCGAAGCTTGGAGTGTTAGAATGTCAGCTTTTCAGAACTTTTGTGGATGGCGAGTGAATGCGATAACACTTCGTTATAGTAGAGTTGTTCTCGTAGCTAGCTCTCCATTTCTTATATATGTACTTTCTAGTCGGCTGGAATACCCTCCAGTCGACTCCAAATCAGTTAGTTGATTTAGTATTTCAGGCTTTCCAGTTGACTGGACCTCAGTTGGCTCCCACTCCTCCACATTTTTGGAATTTTGTATTTCCAATCGATTGGACCTAGTTCAGTCGTCTGAAGTACCTGCCATCTCGATCGCAACATCTCCAGCGTTTGCCAGCTCAAAACTGCCAACCAGGTATTCTAGTCGACTAGATTCTTTCCAGTCGACTGGAAATCTACAAAACCAGATTACCACAATACACAATATAATATGAAATGACAGTAGTAATACTGTTCGATCTCAACTTCTTAGTCCCACGCAGACTATCCGTCGGATCGACGACTACCTTGTCCCCCTACAGAGGACTCGACCTCACCTCTTCACTCGAGGCTTATCTGTCAACTGTCCTATTGGACTTACTATTCTTGACATCCGATTTGACTCATCAAGGCTTCCCGCCAGCTGTCCGATCTTCCTGACCCAGTTGAGCTTCCTGTCGGTTATCCGATCTCCTGACCCAATCGATCTTTTGCCAGATGTCCAGTCCACACGACCCATTTAGACTTTCTGCCTGGTGTCTGCTTCTCCTGATCTGTCAAGTCTTTTGCCTAGTATCCGGACTGCCTAACCTATTAGGACTTCCTATTAAGCATATACACTTAACACACATATCAATTCACAGGTTCATCCTAACATTTAACCTCGGTTCATACATCAAAATACAGGAATGGTGCTTCCTGCATCAACAATCTCTCCCTTTTTTATGTATACCAACCGTTTAATGTTAAGATTAAAAATACCAAATCTGTAATTCATGAATTACAAAAAATGCATTTCTCCATTCTAACTTAGACATGCATATACAAATGCATCTCTTAATTCTAAGTTATAGCTTAAACACACTCTCTCCCATTTTGACATACATCAAAATACAAAAATAAATTATATGGCAAGGAGTTTAGCAATGTCCTATGACTTATATATAAAGTTCACATAAATTTTGTAAGTCATGAAAAAAAGATTGCTTTCAAACTCAAAACTGCATTTTTAAATTACTTGAAGTTTGAGAACTTTAATCATAAGAGATATGAAACTATTCAAAGTTTGAAAATATTCAAGTTTGAAATACTAGATTTGAAATTTTCAAAAACTTATCAAAGATCAAACTCTCCCTTAGCATTTTCTTACTCTTAAAAATTTATTTGGATTTTCAAAAATAATATTTAGAAATATTCCAAATTGTCACTTATTGTTTTGAAAATTATATAAGATAGAAAACCTTTATAGACTCAAAAACTTGTTTATGAAACATGGGTTTAGACAAAAGTTTATTTTGAAACACAGGTTTTATATAGCTTCCTCCTAGAATTAAGCTTTTTCACTAAGTTTGAAACTATAGAAATGGAACTTCAAATATTCAAGTGCATTAGTTTGAAACCATAACTTCTATGTTTTTGAAAAAAATATTGATAAATATAATCTCCCCCTTAACACATGCTTCTCGTAATTTTTAAAATATCTCTTATTGTTTTGAAAATGGTATATCTAAATTTTTGCAAGATTTTGAAAAAAAATTCTTAACGTTTTGAATATAATCTTTCTAAGCTCCTCCCCTATCTCTCATTAATGATGCAAATATGATTATCATGACAGAAATTTGCTTAAAAACTTTCTAAGACACCAAGCATGGATAAAATATAAAAACGATAATTTATCAAACAGCGCACGTGAAGTTTAGAATTGCCAAAACAGCGTCCCATACTTTCATATTTACCAAATAGCACACTTAATTTCCTTTTTATCCCTCCCGCCAAATAGACCTGCACCATAGTGAAAATCTCAAACATAGTACTGGGAATTCAAATCCCAGTACCACAATGACATTGCAATCCCAACAATCGAACGCATCGTGTCAAATTTATAATCTCGGCACCAGCGATCTGAGGATTGCAAATTTATCACCAGTAGGCCGAGAATTCAAATCTCAGCACCACAGTGGTGGTGCAATCCCAGTACCACCACAGTGATGCTGGGAATTTAAATTTTAGCACCACCAATGTGGTGCTGGGATTGCACCATCACTGTAGTGCTGGAAATTGAATCCCAGCACCATAGTGGTGCTGTAATTACAAATCCCAGCATCACAGTGGTGGTGCTGAGATTGCACCATCACTGTGATGCTGAGATTTGAATTTCCAGTACCACAGTTGTCACGCCCCGAGAGTATGCCGTGCCGAAAAGCAAACGGACGACATCTCCCCTGTACGTGACAACATATCGGGTTAATACAAGGCCCGTAGGCCCACAACAACAATATGATATACACAGATATCAACATATCAAACGCAGTAAACACAGCGGAAACATACAACAGATAAAACAATATACAATGACCCAACTGTGCACTCCGGAGTGACTTGACACGACAAGAAACATAATAGAAGCCACATCGAAAGCTAAATATATACAACACGTCCGTATATCACAAATACGGAAACAACACGGCTAAAAACACAAACCAACAATCCGTAAGGATACAACAACACGGAAAACATATCCATTCGTCCGGTGTGAGATGGGATCAGCTGGCGGAGCTCCGAACGTCCAAGGAATCTTCTACCTGTTATCTGAGCGACAGGAAGCCCAGGGTCCCGGGGTAGTGAGTATAAACTCAGGGGTAATATATAGAAAGTGCATGAACAACATATAAGGATAGATCTACAAGTATACATGTGAAGATCTACAGGTATACAACATGAGTCCAATAGACATACAGTCATATCCAAATCTAATAACAAGTAACTACAGTAAAATCATACTCAAGGTATATACTAAACTGATCAACTGAACATAAAGTAATGTACCAACGTACCTGACGGTCTGTAACACCAGATGCTAGATCATCCTGAACAGATTTACAATAACATAACTCATAAAACGTACTAAATCAATCCCATACCTGACCAATACTCCAACATATGAACAATATATGATCACCTGTAATAACAATCCGGTCCGTACCACACAATGAAATAATGCTAATCAAATATAATAATCAATCAACGCGCATGTATCATGCTCAACACATAGCGATATATAAAATGCAAATGACATGTATCATGATGAACAAGCATGCAGCAATCATAATCATAGAATCAAATGCAAGATCTCACGGGCATATGTAAAACATATATCAAATACATGCATACATATATATATCTCTGCAATGCATATGCATGGTCAACTGCGCACCCACTCGCTACCACGACCCGGTGTGGCCTGGGTGGCGAGGACATGACAACTATCCCGACTCGGCCGCCACCACTCTCGGTGACCGGTTGGGTAGTATGAAAGCGATGGCTAGCCCGAGCCCGTAGAGCTATATACCCACACGGGGGTCCTCGCTAGATGCTCCGTCCCTACCCATGAGTAGACGAGCACCGCACCTGTGACAATTGCACATCACACGACCATCGCCTATAGTGGGTGAGTGCGCTAACTACCACTCCGACAAAGGGCGCGCGATCTCCAGCCTACCACCATCCATAGTGGCCGAGAACGGCACACACAACAATGCTCGCCTCACCTCGCAGACCACTACCCCGAGTGGCCGGGGAGGCAGGATGACTGACGACTCGTCTCAACCACAAGGCAGACCTAGTCGTCAGCATGCATGAAATGTAATGATGCATAGCTCACACACAAATCCTCGCAACACTCCCTAACTCACGGGGAGACCTAGTCAACCAAAAGTCAACCATGCAAGGATGACAAATCCGTAATCACAACCTATTTACCTATGTACAGATAAATAGATCTGTCAAACTAACACACTGATATGTATACGATACAACGATCGACCTCATAATTTGGACTCATCACCTAACCTAGTGATGCAACCCAGTAACCCAATCTGAGGTCATAAAAATAACCCTAACTACATGTACTTACTAAACATCTATCAGCTAACACATAATAGGGTTTTATAGTTCCTATCCGTGCTAGATAATCAATGAAGTAACAGAGTATATATCTCAAAGGTCAAAGGCAGTACAAGCATACGATTAAATAAGAGTGGATTTAAGGTAAACGGGTATAAACATAAATCCAAGATCATGTACTGGAATTGATCAAACTACCGGACCAGGTAGATATTACCCACCTGATACGAAGCTCGACTAATCCTCACGGCCGCGGACCCGCTTCGTATCCCAAACCTGTACAATAATAACAATCATGGTTAAGTACACGTCTCCGATAATTATACGAACAAAATAATAATTCTTTCTATATTCGCATCCCCCTCCGAATACGTGTTAACTCCAACTATCCCAATCCGATACACCTTAACATTATGAACATACCCACCAAATTTAATTAGCAAGTACATACATCTACTACGTTCACAACTAATAATCAACAATCGATTACAACATCAACTATAAATACCATAAGCATCCATATCCTTACCTCTCCATCCACAGCTTCAATCAACCCATAACCAAACCAATTTCCAACTCAATTCAAACTCATCGTTCATAGCTCCACAACAGAGCACATACAACCCATCCCACATCGCAATCGCTATAACAAACTATGCAGAAAATAACAATCTGACCGAACCATAGATCAATTCAAATTTTACCTCAACTTCGATCCACCAACACAGTAAAATCAATACAAATCCCCAACTCTGCTCCTCAGCTCACACAATCACAGAACCTTCGATCGCCGCTGCCAAGCTCTATCAGAAGCTGGTCGTTTGCAAAGATCACGGAACAACAGTCCACGAATAGAGGAGAAGAATACACCACTGATCCAAAATAAACACAACCTAACAATCAAGCCAAAATTAAGAACTCTGCTAGGTAAAGAATCAATTCCGACGATGCTCACCTGCCGTGACGACCACGTCGATCTGAGTCCCCACAATTGATCCAAGCCACGGTGATGCCGAAAGAAAGAAGACAACCAACTGACCACAATGCGGATCTAACCAATCAATGATAAAGCAAATCGCCCGATCAACAAGCTACTCTGGCGACGATCGGAATGGTAGCTCCCCAATCCGGCAGATTGAAGCCGCTGCCGATCCAAACTCCCAGCCGCTCATACTCCAGCTCGTCCATGGAGAACATCGAGTCCGGTCGCCGCCGCTTACAGGGAGGAAGAGTCGGCGAAAAGAATAGATCAAGAAAAGGAGTCGCCGAAGAGGAGCAGAGGAGAAAAACGAAATCAGTCGTGGCTGCCGCAGGCGTTCGACGGAGCTGGCGACTGCTCCGGCGATGCTTGAAGGAAGGAGGAGGAGTGGCGGAGAGCTCTCGGCGAGAAGCAACAGCTCAGATCGGGAAGATGAGGAAGCAGCGAGGAAGGAATGGGCGTACGGTGAAGAAAGGGATCACGCCGAACAGAGGAAAGGAAAAATTGCGATAAGAAAAGAATGGGGAAAACACAGAAGAAATCGGGTTTAAAGGCCGACCGGCTTGGTTGGGCTAGTTCAAGTTTGACTCAAGCTAACCTAGTTAACTCAATCTCCCATTAGGCTTTATCTTCCTCGTTTGAACTCCTTTTTAATCCGAAAAAATTCTTAAAAATTCCACGAGTTAATTCTCAATTAACAAGGGCTATTATTTTATTTTATTTTTCTCCATATTTTACATTCTCCCCCACTAATAAAAATTTGGTCCCCAAATTTCGGACTCATGTACGAGTACAAGATGTCACAATAACCATCTCAAGTATCCGGTGCAAAGTCACACCTCAAGTGACTAAGTGGAGTACTGAGCTCGAATATTATATTCCAGCTCTCCTACAATCTCAATTAACCTATTACAAGGTAAATAACTGTACCAAAGTGGAGCTCTGTACCCGTAACCGATGGGAGACTTTGCCATAATCGTAAGGTGAATCATGAATCACTATCAGAAATGATACTCAAAATTATTCCATGGATATAATTCCATCAAGCGATCCAACGACATCCATCTTACTGCTCGGAAGAAAATGAGCGAACCTAGCTAATCGATCATCGATTACCCAAATCCTATCAAGTCCTTTTTGATTTCTCGATAATCTCTCAACACAGTCTAACGCACTAGGCTCCCACTTCATCACAGTACGTAACCCTACAGGTCACTAATATTCCACCTTTGCTTGTTAGCACACCCACTACGAAATCAACTATGTCCAATATATCGTTCCACCAATATGAACGTCTCAATACTCACTATTTTTGGATACACTCCGAATAAATCTTCACTCTCGAATGAAGAGTCTCCTGAAACAACTCTTTCTAAAGAGAATACAACTCTGGGAACCACTATCCTTCCCAGAGACGGAGATTTATTCTCGCAAGAGAAATTAATATAATGTCCAAAATTCATTCTGTCACACATAACTGAAAGTAACTGGAAGACTATAATGACTAATCTCCTCAGTTGCATCTATCCGTGTTCTAACAACCTTATAGCAGCTACCTAGTAGCTAGCCAAAACTCCCTGAGCACTCCTGCTCTATACATCTACTACTCAAGATAATAACTGCTAAGCTCCACGTCATATATATGACATCTTATCTCGCAGTTCCTCAACTGACGTAAGCATAAGACACGTCTCGTACAACTGCATCGGAATCGCTCCAATCCCTGAAATGATGCATCTACGTACAATACCCTTCCATCCATATCGGACGGATTAACTAACACTGACACAAAAGTCAGCCACCGTCTAGGCCTTGAAACCTAGCTTCACAAACTTCCGACCAGGTGATTGCCATCACCTTCTTGGTCCAACAAGTCGACGGTATAGTATCGCTAGAACATCCTATCCTTATCTCTGGTAAACACCAAATCAATCTAGGGAAACCACAACTTCCCTCAAGATTGGGAATATATCCATAAATATATCATCCACAGATATGATGACAATCGATCTCAAATACTTCAAGAGTACTTGATTCCTCAAATCCATAAACGATTAAATCATCGATAAGTCTAACAACATTATCAATCAGCTCTATACACCTGTATCTTTTTACTCTATGCTAATGATAGCTCAATCATCACACCGACAATGATAATTGTATGACACTAAGTCACTACAATATCAAACCTCCAGTCGTAGACCAACCCTAGGATATACACAGGTATCATTTAGCTGATCTAAACAAATCATCTATCCACAACGAAGGATATTCATTCACAACAACTACTGCATTCCATCATCGATAATTGATGTATAACTCAAGGTCTGACTCTCTTCTAACAAAGAGTTACAAGTCTTCTCAAGAAGAAACACGGAGGCAGATAAATCTCCCATAGTGTTTAGCAACACTGATACCCATAAAATCATCTCCTGGTATGAGGTCCCCAATTTCAGGACTATTCCCGAAATCACCTCAATCGCTTACTCTACTTGCCCATGCAGTGGCAAGCTCGAGAGTTTATCCAAAACTATATCCGAATACTCTCGAATTATACGTACATCCGAGAGTCCTAGTATACCAACGCTCCAACAATCTAACTATCCATAAGGATATGTCTATAGTAGAGGTATGTCTAGCAAAGGCTAAGGGTATCCCTTGACTTTGATTGTTGATCAACATCTCAACTGACGGTAGAGAAAATTGCCAACTCACAAGTCGATAGGAACCCATCTAATCCTATCTAAGAATGTTCTAGACAAAGATACCTATAAACTACCAGTATCTCTCGATATATCCGCAAATAGGATAACCTAAAGTATTACCCCGAAGGACCGATCCTTCGGTCTTCTATACTTCTTCTCGGGTAATCATGTAAACTTGTCCAACATCTATTCTGGACGGCTGAGCTCATGTAGATGCAAAGACTATCATGGAGGAACTGAAATCAACTGCTGGAATAGAGGTACAACTGAAACAACTGCAATGGAGATGGTAAACACTGTTGTACTGGCAAAAGATACACATTCGGCTGCATAATACTGAAGAACTGTAAACATCATAGCACGCTCCATCTCTGTTAAAGGTATAGCTGCAACTGGAGAATACTGCATAGATATGACTATCGTCGTAAAATCTCTCTCCTATGAACAAATCATAATCACGTCTGGGAAGGTAACAGTTGTTGTCGTCTGGGAAGGTAACAGTTGTTGTCTAAATGTCTGAATCTTCTGAGATGTCTTCGGCTGATATTGCTGAGTAACTTACTTCTTCCGGATGAAAGTATCAAAGAGCTCCAACTATATCTGAGGTAGTAGATCGCTGCTGATGTGATAATCCATTCTTCTGTAATGATCTCAACTTTCGAGGTTGTGGATCATCCGCTCGAAAGCATCATCCATAGTCTTCCACTGAGTCTTCAAAGTACATACTCTCCTTTTAGATACCGGCTACTTATAGTAGAAACAGATACAATGGTCCATCAGATAATCTGACTCTGTGTCTCATCGTAACCCGCACTGCACACACATAATCTCCTTTCGGAGTCTTTCCTCTGAGTTTGCTGATAAACATGAGAAGCTGCTGACAATCTACAATCGCTCTTCTATGATCGGAAAAACTCTCCAATAGTCGCTCGTGACTCATGACTTTAATCTTGCTCCTTTTTATCCAATATTTGGAGACTTCTAATTCCAATAATTTGACTTGCAATATCTGCTTATCAAATCTTCAACTCTTAAAACACTTACTACGGAGTCATTTCTATCCACATGACTCGGTCTAAGGACTTCCGGTAGGATCTAGTAGGAGATCCAAACATCCTGATCAAGATGTCAACCGATAATCCGTGGGTGGTCAAAACCAACCCAATCACATTCTTGGGCTATTAAATAGTCGTAACCTTCGCAAGTCTAACGACTCTACATGGTACCTTCGTAACCAAACGATCACCCTACTTGAAGCTCAAGAATTCCCTGACGATGAGTCAAAAAAATGACATGGGAAAATACCCTCTCACAACATCACTACATCGTGGCCAAGTGATGTGTGATTTCCCGAAGGTTATTTCCTATCTCTTCCACCAAGTACCGGCTAGATCCGGATAATGGTATGCAACTAACTTAGCTTCCTCTGTATAATACGAGTTAAGTACTCAAAAGTACCCTCGACGTTATACAACCTAGAACGACCAACTCAGAGATCAAAATCCCTATGAATATCACCAAAATAATCCTCTACTATCTGCATCAGCAATGGTATACTCGCTTAGTCCATTACCCCTCAGGTAATAATCTGACAAACATAATTAGTGGAAATCCTCAGGACTATAATCCTTGATCTCCACAAGAGATGTGCCTACCTAATCCCTGCTTTCCGACTCGGTATCAGTCGGCTCTCAAAGGTAATTACCTTTTCGATAGCAGGTACATATCTAATAACCTCAACATATCGTTCCCGTGGTCAAACTCAAACCACTGCCATTTAATACTAACCAATATCCTACAAGTCATCCATGTTATAAGCAACTAAATGCATAACCAATAGAAGGATATGTAATAACAATTAACATACCTTAAACCTTGTAGCTCGGAGATGTCCGCAACAGCCAGATCCCAGAACTCACAAACCAAAACCGAGTAAAGCAAAACTCGATGTCCGAATGAAATAAAATCCGAAAATGGACTTCGAAACCTAGGGCTCTGATACCAATAAAATTGTCACGCCTCGAGATTATGCCGTGCCGAAAAGCAAACGGACGGCATCTCCCCTGTACGTGGCAACATATCGGGTTAATACAAGGCTCGTAGGCCCACAACAACAATATGATATACACAAATATCAACATATCAAACGCAGTAAACACAGCGAAAACATACAACAGATAAAACAATATACAATGACCCAACTGTGCACTCCGGAGTGACTTGACACGACAAGAAACATAATAGAAGCCACATCGAAAGCCAAATATATACAACACGTCCGTATATCACAAATACGGAAACAACATGGCTAAAAACACAAACCAATAATCCGTAAGGATACAACAACACGGAAAACATATCCATTCGTCCGGTGTGAGATGGGATCACCGGTGTGAAGCTCCGTCAAGGAATCTTCTACATTATTCAGGCGGGAAGCCTGTGGTCCCGGTGGTGAGTATAAACTCAGGGGTAATATATAGAAAGTGCATGAACAACATATAAGGATAGATCTACAAGTATACATGTGAAGATCTACAGGTATACAGCATGAGTCCAATAGACATACAATCATATCCAAATCTAATAACAAGTAACTACAGTAAAATCATGCTCAAGGTATATACTAAACTGATCAACTGAACATAAAGTAATGTACCAACGTACCTGACGGTCTGTAACACCAGATGCTAGATCATCCTGAACAGATTTACAATAACATAACTCATATAACGTACTAAATCAATCCCATACCTGACCAATACTCTAACATATGAACAATATATGATCACCTGTAATAACAATCCGGTCCGTACCACACAATGACATGATGCTAATCAAATGCATATAACAGTCTGAATCAACGCATGTATCATGCTCAACACATAGCAGTATATAAAATGCAAATGACATGTATCATGATGAACAAGCATGTGCAATAATCATAGCTCAATCAAATGCAGCATCTCACAGGCATATGTAAAACATATATCAAATACATGCATACATATATATATCTGCAATGCATATGCATGGTCATGCCTGCGCACCCCTCTACTCTCTGACCCGGTGTGGCCTGGGTGGTAGGACATGACAACTATCCCGACTCACCGCCACCACTCTCGAAAGTGACCGAGTTGGGTAGTATGAACGATGCTAGCCCGCCATGTAGCTATATGCTAACCACATGGGAGTCCTGCGCTAGATGCTCAGTCCCTACCCATGAGTAGACGAGCACCGCACTCCAGACAATGCATATATCACGACCACTCATCTATAGTGGGTGAGTGCGCTAACTACCACTCCACGGTGGCAAGTCGCATCTCCATACCACCATCCATAGTGGCGAGAACGACGCACAACAATGCTCGCCCTCAACCCTGACCACTACCCCGAGTGGCGGAGGCGGGATGACGACGACTCGTCTCAACCACAAGGCAAACCCAGTCGTCAGCATGAATGAAATGTAATGATGCATAGCTCACACACAAATCCTCGCAACACTCCCTAACTCACGGGGAGACCTAGTCAACCAAAAGTCAACCATGCAAGGATGACAAATCCGTAATCATAACCTATTTACCTATGTACAGATAAATAGATCCGTCAAACTAACACACTGATATGTATACGATACAACGACCGACCTCATAATTTGGACTCATCACCTAACCTAGTGATACAACCCAGTAACCCAATCTGAGGTCATAAAAATAACCCTAACCACATGTACTTACTAAACATCTATCAGCTAACACATAATAGGGTTTTATAGTTCCTATCCGTGCTAGATAATCAATGAAGTAACAGAGTATATATCTCAAAGGTCAAAGGCAGTACAAGCATACGATTAAATAAGAGTGGATTTAAGGTAAACAGGTATAAACATAAATCCAAGATCATGCACTGGAATTGATCAAACTACCGGACCAGGTAGATATTACCCACCTGATACGAAGCTCGACTAATCCTCACTAGCGGACCCACCCGCATAATATCATGGTTAAGTACACGTCTCCGATAATTATACGAACAAAATAATAATTCTTTCTATATTCGCATCCCCCTCCGAATACGTGTTAACTCCAACTATCCCAATCTGATACACCTTAACATTATGAACATACCCACCAAATTTAATTAGCAAGTACATACATCTACTACGTTCACAACTAATAATCAACAATCGATTACAACATCAACTATAAATACCATAAGCATCCATATCCTTACCTCTCCATCCACAGCTTCAATCAACCCATAACCAAACCAATTTCCAACTCAATTCAAACTCATCGTTCATAGCTCCACAATAGAGCACATACAACCCATCCCACATCGCAATCGCTATAACAAACTATGCAGAAAATAACAATCTGACCTAACCATAGATCAATTCAAATTTTACCTCAACTTCGATCCACCAACACAGCAAAATCAATACAAATCCCTAACTCTGCTCCTCAGCTCACACAATCACAGAACCTTCGATCGCCGCTGCCAAGCTCTATCAGAAGCTGGTCGTTTGCAAATATCACGGAACAACAGTCCACGAATAGAGGAGAAGAATACACCACTGATCCAAAATAAACACAACCTAACAATCAAGCCAAAATTAAGAACTCTGCTAGGTAAAGAATCAATTCCGACGATGCTCACCTGCCGCGACGACCACGTCGATCTGAGTCCCCACAATTGATCCAAGCCACGGTGATGCCGGAAGAAAGAAGACAACCAACTGACTACAATGCGGATATAACCAATCAATGATAAAGCAAATCGCCCGATCAACAAGCTACTCCGGCGACGATCGGAATGGTAGCTCCCCAATCCGGCAGATTGAAGCCACTGCCGATCCAAACTCCCAGCCGCTCATACTCCAGCTCATCCACGGAGAACATCGAGTCCGGTCGCCGCCGCTTACAGGGAGGAAGAGTCGGTGAAAAGAATAGATCAAGAAAAGGAGTCGCCGAAGAGGAGCAGAGGAGAAAAACGAAATCAGTCGTGGTCGCCAAGAGCGCTCACTGAGCCGGGCGATCGCTCGCGATGAAGGAAGGAGGAGGAGTGGCGGAGAGCTCTCGGCAAGAAGCAACAACTCAGATCGGGAAGATGAGGAAGCAGCGAGGACGGAATGGGCGTGCGGTGAAGAAAGGGATCGCGCCGAACAGAGGAAAGGAAAAATCGCGATAAGAAAAGAATGGGGAAAACACAGAAGAAATCGGGTTTAAAGGTCGACCGGCTTGGTTGGGCTAGTTCAAGTTTGACTCAAGCTAACCTAGTTAACTCAATCTCCCATTAGGCTTTATCTTCCTCGTTTGAACTCCTTTTTAATCCGAAAAAATTTTTAAAAATTCCACGAGTTAATTCTCAATTAACAAGGGCTATTATTTTATTTTATTTAATTTTTTTTTCTCCATATTTTACAACAGTGGTTTTGGTCTGTTTGACGGGAGGGGTAAAAAGAGAATTAAGTGTGTTATTTGATAAATATGAAAGTATGGAGCGCTGTTTGGACAATTCTAAACTTCACGTGCGTTGTTTGGTAAATCACCAATATAAAAATGGTCCATAAGGTAAATGTCTTTTAGGTAAATATTTTAAGTGTAGATTTAGCTGAGCTAACTCCCTTTTAAATTTCCTTTTGCATACCAATTTTCTAAATTTTTTGACTAAGCTACTTAATATAAAAATTGATCCATTCATTGAACATTTGCCTTAGTTTAACGCTGGCTGGCAACCTAACGTAATAAATGTTTAAGGTGGTACGGACATGTACTTAGACGGCCAATAAATGCTCCAGTTAGGCGATGTGAAACGATACCAAATATACACATCAAACGAGGAAGAGGAAGACCAAAAAAGACTTGGTTAGCAACAATAAAACAAGATAAAATTTATTTAAAATAGATGATGATATAGTTAGTAGGGGATAGAGTCCAATGGCGTAGAAGGATCCATATAGCCGACCCCACCTAGTGGGATAAGACTTTGTTGTTGTTGTTGTTGTACTTAAGATAAAAATTAATACCAAGTTTAAGTAGCTTAGATAGATGAGTTCATGTAACTTGCTTTCTTAGATTTCTTTCTCTCTCCCTTAGAGTAAGATCAACATTATACTTTTCATTATAAAAAATAAACATTTAAATGTCATAAAATCTCCTATACATCAAAATCTTAGTAGTACTTCTTATTCATTTTTAACTTGAAATTAGTCTTCTAAGTGTTGCTCTCTTTTTCATTAGTTTGAAAATAACCCATATTAAAATATACTTTATAGATTTTCAAAAACAATGTTCAAGACATCTTCTTATTAATGGTGATAGAAATTTTAATTTTTCAAAAGCTCTAAACATAGATCCCATCATGATTTATTTAAATTTTGAAATATACATTTTAAGTTTAGACTTAGCTTCATCTTCCAAGTTTAGATAAAGCTAGCTAAATTACTTAGGATAAGTGCCAAGTATTACTTAAATTGATAAGACCAATTTATTAAGTTCAAGTGAATTACTTGAGTTATTTTTCAACTATTAAACATTTCTCTTTCCCCCTTAAGACCATTTCTCATAATAATTTAAATTCAGAAACTTAATTTTTGAAAAGGTTTTAAAATTTTCATAATTTAGCAAAACAATTTTTTTTAGGCTCCCCTAAATTCTTGATCTTTCTATAGAATGATGCTTTTACTTTATGTTTTCAAAATAAGTTTTTCAAAAATATTTCAACTTAAACTTTGAAAATAATAATTTAGACCTTTTTTAATTGACGATCTTAGCATAAGATTTTGAATTTGTTTTTTTAAACTTTATTTTGAAAATAATTTGGAAATAATTTTTGATCAAAATATTTTAAATTTACAATGTAATAGTTTTCCAAAATGATTTTACTTAAATTCTCCCTAAAATATTGTCATAAAACTCACCCATAGGTTAATTGAGTTATCCTTATTCATCTCACCAATTCTAGGTTTTCAATATATGTTAATCCTTATGGGTGCATTTGGTTGGGGGTTTTTGTTGATAACCTTGTTAGGTTATCAACAAAAACCTTATTTGGTTTAGGTTATAAATAATTACCTGGTAATTGTTCATTACATGGTAATTGTTCATTACCTGGTTATGAATAAAAATCTTTTTAGGGGGAATCGAAAAACCTTGGAGAACCAAGGTTTTTGTTGATTCCCGGGGTTAAGGAAACTTTTTTCCAATATTACCCCTAGCAATATATTAAATGTCAATTTGTCAAAATTTAATCGATTTGTCGTCCGTCGTCGGTCGCCGCCCATCGTCGGCCGCCGTCGCGTCCCCATCGCCGCCGCCATCCATCGCCGACCGTAAATCGCCGCGCGTCGCCGTCGCCGTCGCCGTCGCGCCGCCGTCGTCGCCCGTTGTTGCCATCGCCGGTCGTCGCCCCGTCACCTCGCCATACCCACTGCGCCGCTCGCCGTCGTCGGTCGGCCGTCGCCACCGCCGCCGTCGGCCGACGGACCGGGTGGTCGTTGCTCGACGATCCGCCGCCGCCAATCGGTCACCCATCGTTGTCGCTGTCGATCGACCGATCGCCGTTGTCGTCGCCGATCGGTTGACCACCATCGTCGCCGCTGGTGGGTCGACCGTCATCGTCGGTGGTCGGTCCTGTCGTCTCGGATCGGCCGCTTGCTTTGGTCGCACTCGCCAACCTGATCATTTATCGCATTAATTAATATTTACGTGCCGTCGTCGAATTGATTGAGCAAAGACAAAGAATAATTTAGTAAAATGTTAAACTAAGTTATATATTAAAACCTCCAACCAAACAAGGTTTTTATCTAGGGTTATACTTTATTCCAAGGTTATATTTTATTCTCTGGTAATCACATAACCAAGGTTATGTATGATTACTTGAACCAAACACACCCTACATATTTTGTGAGATGACTGTTCATTTTATCTTGATTAAATTTAATAGAAATTAAAAGTGTTTAAACTTGTGTTAGATTCAAGTTTATCTTAGGCTAATCAAGTAAGTTTTTCAAAATCGACTTCCAAGTAGTGGTGAGGCATATAACCTTCTTGGATATCAGGTGGACCACTTCTTAAGACAAAGTCGATCAAGGAATCAAATACTTGACTCACTTTGGACTAAGCTTTGGTCTAACTAGTTAAAAACTTAGTGAGTTAGCTTCGGTTAGTTTCACTCAACTCAGTGCACCAGGTAGCGGCGAGACATGTGATCTTCTTGGATATTAGGTGGACCACTTCCTAGACATGCACTTCGAAGAGTTTCCCTAACTTACTATCAGTTTACTTCGTCTTAGTACTATGTTGTTCAAGTTTAAACTACCTTTGTTTCCTATCTAGTTTGTTTTAAATTAAGCAAGTACTAATTAAGCATGCAAGAGTTTAACTAATTAATGAAACAAATAGAGAGTTAGCTTCCCCTGAGTGGTAGCTTTGATAGGTTTTGTTCACTAAGTGAGCTTGACCCTTGAGAATTCAAAATTGATTTGGTCCAACTTGATTGACTAAGCTAGACTAAGGAACTCATGCTTGGAATTGACCCTTAGCATTTCTATTAAACAAGGACATGTATGATCTATTAGCCTTGTATCCGAGTTCAGATTTATTTTACATGGCTCGTTGAGACCCAAGTATTATGTTGATATACTTGGAGCCTGAGGTGAACTTTTTTAATGTTCCGGTGAGATCTTCTACTTGCCTTTTCAAGATGGAGTTCTCTTCCTCAAGATTTACAACTTGAGTTGAGTCTTTATCCTCAACTTGGCAAGTTGAAGTCTTCGAGTTGACTTGCTTCTTAAGTACTTGAACTTTCTTAAGAAGTGAGTTGACTCGATTCTCAGACTTAGTTAATTTCCTACTAAGGCATGCTATGATGTGTTCAATTTATCTTCTAAGAGAGAGTTTGTCTCATCTAGTCCTTCGAAAACGGATGCGGATCCATGGCTTCTCTCGAACTCGGAGCTTGATTCGACTTTGACTTGTCAACTACCATTAATATGATGAAGCTCATCTTCGGGATGTCCATGTCCGATTCTTTTGAAGACGATTTGTCCAAGGTTTTCTTAGATGTCTTTTTCTTTTTCTTCTTTGCTTTGGATTTCTTGGTTTTCTTAGATGCCTTTTTCTTTTTCTTTTTTTGCTTTGGATTTCTTTCTCTTTTTGTTCGATCCTGCCATTAAAACTATAATATTCTCGATTTGGCCCAAGTTAGCCTATTTGTGCAAATTTATTAACTTATCCCATAATTCTTTAGCATTTTTAAATGATCCGACTCTATCAAGCTTTTCTTTGGTTAGTCTGCATTGCAAGGTGTTAAGAGCCTTTAATCGACTCGAGCTCTTTTCCTAATATCTGCGGTCCATTTCTTCGGATCTAACAACTCATCCGAATCGTCTACCGGAGAAGTAAATCCTTTCCTAATTGAAAACTAAACCTCTAGATCGGTTTTCAAGAAGCATTTCATTCGTCGCTTCTAATAACTAAAGTTCTCTCCGTTAAAGAGAGGAGGGCAAAAAATATATAACCTTCTAAGTGTGATATTTTTTATTTTAAAAAAAAAATCAGAATTTTTATTATTAAAAAATATTCCTAGAGTTAGGAGAATAGAATAAGATTACACTAGTGCAAAAATTGAACTTAGACTAAAACAAGATGAACAAATAAAATTGTTTATCAAATACAAGAACTAAATTTTGAGTAAAATATAAAGATTTTTTTTTAAAAGCTCACTTGGGTGGTTTCACCAAAATCCGAGCGTCCCTACTTTGATATCAATTATAGGATCACGAGTTTCTGAGAGAGGAGGGCGAATCTCGGAGAATATAAAATTTTCTTTATCTTTTAAAACTTTTGTTTTTATTAAAACTAAATCAAAGTTTGCGACGGAAATATAAATTAAGTAAAGTAAAATGCACGAGATCTTTTATTTAGTTCACAACCCGAGCCGGGTTGCTACTCCAAGGCCCACGACTCTTCGAGAGTCATCTCGATGGACAATTCACTAAAAAACCCTTCGACTCGAGAACTCTCGATTTTAGAACGGTTCACTTTTTATAAGGATTAGAGAGAGAGGTAACACACTATATTCTCTCTTGAATTTAAGTACAAGTAAGTGAAATGTAAATACAAAGGTATACCAACACTTGGAAGATGGAGTCTAAGCTCGGAGTGTCAGAATGTTGGCTTTTCAGAACTTTTGTGGATGGCGAATGAATGTGACATCACTTCATTATAGTAGAGTTGTTGTTCTCGGAGTTGGCTCTCCATTTCTTATATAGGCAATTTCCAGTCGACTCCAAATCAGTCTGTCGATTTGGTATTTCAGGCTTTTTAGTCAACTCCATGTCAGCTGGCTCTTGCTCCTCTACATTTCTAGAATTTTTCATTTACAATCGACTAGACTTCATCCAGTCGCCTGAAGTACTTGTCATCTCAGCCACAATATCTCCAACATTTACCAGCTCAAAATTATCAACTGAGTATTCCAGTCGACTGGATTCCAATCGATTGGATTTTTTCCAATCGATTGGAAACTTGAAAAATCAGATTATCACAATACATAATATAATATGAATTGACAGTAGTAATACTGTTCGATCTCAACTTCTTAGTCCTAAGTGGACTATCCGTCTGATCGACACCTATCTTGTCCCCCTATAGAGGACTCAACCTCATCTCTTCACTCGAGACTTACCTGTCGGTTGTCTTGTCGGATTTACTGTGCTTGACATCCGATTTGACCCATCAAAAATTCTCGCTAGTTGTCCGATCTTCCTGACCCTGCTGGGCTTCCCGCCGGTTGTCCAGTCTCTTGACCCAACCAGTCTTCTGCCAGATGTCCGATCCACACAACTCATCTGGACTTCCTGCTTGGCATTCGGTCATCCTGATCTATCAAGTCTTCTGCCTAGTATCCGGTCTACCTGACCTACTATGACTTCCTGTTAAGTCTACACACTTACCACGCATATCAGTTCATAGGTTCATCCTAACATTCAACTCCGATTCATATATCAAAATACAGAAGTGGTGCTTCCTACACCAACAAAGATTTGATTGTTGTTGTACTATTATTGTTTTTACTAATATAACAAAAAAACAAAATTATTTTAATTTTATTGAATAATTACACATAAAATAATTTGATATTTTTGTAGTAATTATAGTTAATCTTAGCTACAATAATCCAGCAGTTATAAGTATATTATAGCAATTATAGTTATAACTATTGCAATAACGTTAAAATAAAAGTATTTTTCAGATGAATAAAAATATAATGGGTCATTTTTTTAATGAATAAAAATAAAGGGGTTCTTTTAATTTTTGTCCATTAAAATAATTATTTATTATGATTCAATTTATTTATATATTATGATTTTAAAATTGAATAACACAAAAATTTGGTGACATATTCTAATAAAAGTTTAAATTTAGTGTAAATGTGATGGATTGAGGTATTATTTATCAAATAACATTAAATACACAGAGTAAAAAATAAAAGGATATTTAATCCTTTTTGTTATTCCAAAAATATTCCTCTTTTAAGTGTTATTGTAGTAATTAGAGTGTGCTTGGTTCAAATTTATTATGGATAATTTAGATTATTCATAATGATCTTCCTTGGTTCAAAAGACAAGTGATTCCCAAGTAATAAATCATGCTCGTCACATTAGCAAATGGGACATACAATTCGGAATCATATTACTCAAGGAAGGATAAGATTTTTCGTGATTCCGGAGTTAACAAATATTTTTTTTTCAAAATTATTCCTCAAATTTTATCAAATCTCAATTTCGTCCTAATATAATCAAAACCTTAGTCGATCGCTCGCCGCTACCATCGTTGACCGCCATCGTCGCCGTTATCGACCATTGACCGTCAATCGTCGACCACCGATCGTCGATCGTAGCCAACAGCCATTGTCAGTCATTGTTCGTCGATCATCGCTGTTGGTCGCCGACCGTCAATCGCCACCCACCGCCCGTCACTCGCCATCGGTCGTCGATCGTCACCCATCGATTGTCGATCATCATCGTTAGTCGTCGACCGCCACTCATCGGTTGTCGATCGTCGCCGTCGCTCGCCATCGCCTCCATTGTCATCCGATGTCATCAACAGTCGTCAGTTGCCCCCGTCGATACCGATATCAATGCCACCATCTTTCAGAGTAAACGGAGTAGTCGGTCGTCTCCCATTGATTGTCGATCATTGTCGTCGATCGTCGGTCGCCGCCCATCGGTTGTCGATCATTGTCGTCGCCCGCCATCGCCTCCGTTGTCGTCCGATGTCATCAACGGTCATCAGTTGCCGCCGTCGATATCGATATCAATACCACAATCTTTCCGAGTAAACGAAACCTTTAGAGTTGAACCAAGGATAATATAATAAAATATTAAACTAGGTTATACACTAAAACCTCCAAACAAATAAATTTTTATTGCATTATTAGAATTCAACTTGATGCGGCGAAGAAGATTTGTTCGCTTCCTTCCGATGCGATGAAGCATGAAGGGAGCTTTGTGGGGTTCTCTCCGGCCGCAACAGTAAAGATGAAAGAATAAAGCCGAGAAACGTAAACCAACACAGGCAACAAAATCAAGACACAGGATGTAACGTGGTTCGGAATAAGGATTCCTACTCCACGGAGGTGAGCTCTCTCACCGGATGCAGTGCCAAAGCACTTTCACTATGAACATCCTCCTTCGTGGAAAAGGAAACTTTCGGAGGTGGAGGAGAAAACCTCTTACAGTCAAATCACGATACAAGAAAGAGTACACGAAAAGCGAAGATCACCACTCTCCTTCTCTGGCGAAATGGTAGCTCTTCTTCTCCCTAATGCGTATTAGTTTCTTCCTGGTTGGAATGATGCGGATTCTCTTTCCTTCTGTCCTCTTCCTCCCTTTTATTCTCCTCCTCTGATCCATCATTGCCTCGCAGGCTGTCCCCATTGTACACGTGGTCACCATGTTCACTTGGAGAATAATTCTGTTACATACGAGGAACGAAGGCTCCTCACAATATTGTGTGGGGACCCCCCCCTCTATTACATAACACCTCTTCATCTACATTTCTGGGAACTAGGTTAGCCTGCCCCTCTCAACCATTTGCTTTTGGTAAAACTAACTTAGACCTATAGCTCACGCGTGGCATAACCTTTGGGCTCTTCAGCGACCTGAACTAGCTTCCCTCCTTTCCGCCCCAAACTACTTCCGGACGAACTGGGTCAAGTCGATTCGTATCCGTCCCAACTTCTTCTAGGCCTATCAAGCCGAACCGATTCTCTTTTATTTCCTAAAGAAGCGCCCTCCACCTCCGCTTTGCCGTGCCAACTACCTCAACTGGCTCTCCCGTGCCAATCGTCCCAGGCGATTGCGCCCGAACCGTTCTTCCCTTCTTTCTTCGCTGAACCAATTATCTAGTTCGGATGGTGTCTTTCCTGCGAGCCCTCTTATCCGGTTCATAGAGAAGAGGTAATAGCAGTATTATTAGTCAACCCCAAAAATAGTCAAGCGAAGTTATAAGCTTGACTTTCCAAATATGTAAAGTATCTACTCCATCCTTTGCTCACTAATTCAAATTCACTTTCCTCTTACAGCCCCACCCTATATACCTGAGGCGGCCTAATGGGCCCATGAGCCCCGCTTCTCTTTTTCTCTTGTATAGTCGAACCGTCGCGAAAAACCCTATATAAATCTCCACCATTTCCTTTTATGCATGACTTAGCGTGCCTAACAATCCTGTCCTTTCTGCTTCTTCCTTCTAGCGGTTTTCTCCGGCGGCGTTTCAATGACCCAACCCTTCCTTTTCCACATGTTTTTCCTCCAACCCTCAAGTAAGTGTTCTTGCCCTGTTTTATACCTATGACCCTTAAGACCACCACCTCACCTGCGTGGTATGAGCACACCGTAACCCAACTAGACTGCGACCATTACTTCTTTAACCTTAAAGATATGTTCATAGACCCTTCCATAAAATGCTATTTCACGACCAAGACTCACTGACCACACCGTCCTCCCCCCGGTCTGACTTGCTTCTTTTCCGAACAGTTCCTTAATGGCATGTTTCTACCAGCGCCCTCCCCTTATCTAGAAATCTTAGAGTTTTACGGACTGCCTCTAAACTAATTTACCCTCAATTCTTTTCGCATTCTATCGGGGGCCTCTATAGTATTTCAACACCTAAATCTCCCTCTATCCCCTCAAATATTCCACTGTTTCTTCCAGTTAAAATCCTCCAAGGCAAGCCTCTTTTACCTAACTAGCCGCACGGACTGCCAATTTTTAATGAATATGCCTACTTCCCATAAAGGATGGGAGGAATTGTACTTCTTTGTTCAGCTTCTTGTACCTCTACCCCACTCGGACACCTAGAAGCTAGAACTCCCTGAACTACCTCCTTTCAGTGAAATGAGGACCCAATGTCCTTTCTCGGAGGTTTATAAAGCACTGGGAGAATCCCACTATTGTTCAAACCACCTAATGAAAACTCCTCTCCTAAGTCACTTCGGGTTGTCCCCCTTCCCTTCAACGGCCTCGACCGCAATAGTTAGGATGACATTTACCCTTCAATAAAACTTCTTATGTACATCAACCATCTTTCTTATCAACGCATTTTGCAGATAATCTAATGCAGGATGCTCTAGTAAAGGGAGAAGAGATTGAGGCCGCCAAGAAGAAGAAGACCTCAACAAAGAGAGGCAAGTCTGTGGCAACCCCTTCTTCCCCTCGAAAAAGATTGCGGCTCCTTAAGGAAGGAGCTCCCAGTTCGTCAGTTCCTCCTCCCTCTTCTTCTGATCAACATGACTCCCAATCTCTAACCGTCTACGAACCGAGGATGAGGGATACCACCTTCTCCGCCCCATCCTCTTCTCCCCAAGGAGGAGATTTCCTTTCTCATTCTCCTGCTTCATCCTCCCTTCCTCATGATTCTCCCCTACCTTCCCGAACTGAATCCATCTCTGCCCCTATCCCCTCAGAAACACTTACTTCTCCCGCCCCTCTTCGGCGTGCTGGTCCCACTCTTCCTTCTGAGGGGGGAGATCTTCCCCTCCAGAACCCTTCAATGGCTACATTGGGGTCACAGTTGCAGATCCGTCACCTTTCGGAGGTGAAATTCTTCAACCAATCAGGCATATAAGGCCCTTGCAACCAAGTGAAAAAATTGCTAGCTGAGGTAACTACTTTCCCCTTCCGACCTTTAGTGTATTCATACATGTTCATGCCAATATATGTCAACACCTGACGATTGCATTTTCTTTCCTTCAGGCCTTGGCCAAGCATAGCAAAATGGTATCTCAAATAGCCCAATTTCAATCCAATGTGGAGACGCGCCACTTTGCTTCCTTGGCGCACCAAAAGCAACTCACTCGGTAACTGAGCGAGAAGGAGCAAATAGAATCAGATCTGAGGGGCCAATGTGAGGACTCCATGATGCAATTGGCCCTGGTTTAGAGTGAGAAGGAGGAACTTCAGCGAAAAAATGAAGACCTTGAACAACAACTCTTCCTACAATCCAGCGAGCTTTAGCAGGTGGATCTTCTCACCCCATGAATTAACAGGGTACAAAAGACAGCTTGGGGACGCCATTATTCAAGCTGCTGATTCTTCTACTACAATTCAGCGGCTTCAGCAAGAACGTCAACAGCTTTGGCTAGAATGCTAGGCATGGGAAGCCACTCAAAAGTCTTGTATAAAGAAGTGTCAAGAGTTTTCTTCAATGGTGGCTACCCTTCCTCAAGCCCTATCGGCAGCGACTCGGCAGCAAACAAAACTTCATCGAGAATACTCTGAGGCTCTTTCGACTCTGGGTCAGCGAGCCATAAAAACATCAACCGAGAAAGATGCCCGACATCCCAACTAGCCGAAAGTCAGGCCCAGCTGGCCGAGTGTCAAGCTCAACTAGCCAGTTGACAGTCTCAACTGAAGGAGCAGGAGACTGACTTGAAGGGATGCTACGTCAAGAAGGGAGTGGATCTATTCATACTTGGCTTTGACGGGTCCTCGGCTTTAAATGTTGAACGAGGATATCCACCTTCTGGCACGGATACTAGTTATCTGAACCCTGTAGATGCGTTATCTAAGTGTCCCCCAAATCTCTTTGAATTGTAATTCATAATATCTTTCTCCTTGTAATGACTATTTTCCCACTGTTAAAGAATATTTATATTGGCATAGCTTCTTGTTGTTCTTCGTATACGCCTTGGTGCGGGTCGAGAATTTTAGATTGACTCTATGCTTTTTTCTCTTTACAACTATGCTCCCTTTTCCGTCTCGCCTGGCGTGATTACTCCCTTCGCTCGGGAACCCACTCAGAAGGTCCCGGACGGTCATATTCATGTCCGACCCAATTTTGGCTTGGTTAAAGATTAAATTACTTCAGTCTTTTGATCTTCTTCATCTACCTTGCTGCTCCGGAAACAATATCTTGACAAGTACCTATGTTGCCGCCATTATGATATTAGTCTCTTCATCTTCTTCTCCTTTCCGAGAACGACTGCAGTTCCTTTTTTTTCAACTATAAATTATCACCCCCCATGTCTTCATCCTTCCATCTCACTCTCATGGCTTCGGCAGAACACCCCATTGAGATTTCCTCAGATTCTGAATCTTTCGAGTTACAGGACTGGTCTACTGAAGACACTGAAGATTCTGAGACCCGTTCAACAGCTACTTCGGCCTTTCGCCCACTCCCTCTTCCGTCTTTAACTACTGCTCCACCCCCTTCGACAGGGAGGTCCTTCCGAGCACCCTTCCCTTCCTTCCGCAATCGGGTATGGAATCCTCCTCTGACGTGGGAATATACAATAGGAGATCCACGGACCTTTGCTGAACTTCCTCCACTTCCGCCAGCCCTAGCTTTCGTTCCAGTCTCTCCGACGAAGATTCGTCCGCCCCTTTTGATGAAGCTCCACCAGCGATGCCTCCCGCTCAAGGCGATATTTACAGAGTCATCTTGGCGCCTTCCCCCTTGGAGGAGCCTCCCAACAATTCTCCTATTAAGAATAATCCTAAAAAGCTTACGTAGCTTAAATGATGTAACTGCTCTCAAGTATGTTAATAAAAAGGAAGAAAGGAATTGATATCAATTCTTGTCGTTTTCCTGTAAAGGTAGAGCCTCCGCTATTAGAAAAATTGCAATCTCGTCTGAACATACTTCCTCTTATTGTTTCCATGGAATTCGGACCATTTCTCTCATAGTTACTGTACCAGCGACTTTTCACCTACTGTCTTTACGTTTCCCCTTCTTTACTAGCATTTATTATCTTTATTTCCTCTGCGAATAAATGTACCTTCCTCCTTTATCGTTATAAGGATCTCTGACCATCCTTGCGCAACATCCCTCTTCCCTTTTCCCTTCGCCTCGCCATGGAAGAAACTTCCGAACAGGGCAGCAGTTCTCTCCCTTCCGAGGAAAAGACCGAAGAACAACGATACATTGCTAACTTGGAGGAACAAGTGAGATGCCTGCAGCGGCGATTGAGGGAAGCTTCCACTGATAACTACTCTTTGCGCCAGCAACTAGCAGTGTCCTAGAAGGACCTAGCTAAGCATATCTCCCTGCAACAATCTTACCTTCGGTAACTATGGCGCCAACCCCAGCCACGCAAAGAAGCTCCGTCAGTTCCTCCCAACAAAGAACTGTAATTCCCTATATAAGGATTTGTTTTACTATTTTCTTCTTGTGAAGGAGTTGTAAGATGTAACCTTTTTGTAATGTAAACCTTCACTTCTACTTTTCCCGCTTATCTTCTTCTCCCAATATTCCTCGAGCTATACCAAACTCTATCTTCCTCGTATGAAAATCAAATAGATGTACCGCCTCTTCACCCTTTCATTGCACAGGGGTCACGCATATACATCCTCTATACGAAAAAAAATGATATATAGCTGAGAAAATACTCAGCTCTTCCGTTCCACCTCCGCACGGGGATAAAAGAATATGCAGCTGAAGAAATGTTCAGCCCTTCCAATCCTTCATCACACGGGGATAAAATAATATATAGCTGAAGAAATGTTCAGCTCTTCCGTTCCGCCACCGCACGGAGATAAAATAATATATAGTTGAGAAAGTACTCAACTCTTCCGTTCCACCACCCCACGGGCATAAAATAATATATAGCTGAAGAAATGTTCAGCTCTTCCCATCCGCCACCACACGGGGATAAAATAATATATAGTTGAGGAATGAACCCAACTCTTCCGCTTCACGGGGAAAAATAATATGCAGTTGAGAAATAAACTCAACTCTTCCGTTTCACGGGGATAAAAGAATATGCAGCTGAAGAAATGTTCAGCTCTTCCGATCCACCACCACACGGGGATAAAATAATATATAGTTGAGGAATGAACCCAACTCTTCCGCTTCACGGAGAAAAAATAATATGCAATTGAGAAATAAACTCAATTCTTTCGTTCCACCACCGCACGAGGATAAAAAGAATATGCAGCTGAAGAAATGTTCAGCTCTTCCGATTTGCCACCACACGGGGATAAAATAATATATAGTTGAGGAATGAACCCAACTCTTTCACTTCACGGGGAAAAAATAATATGCAGTTGAGAAATAAACTCAACTCTTCCGTTCCACCACCGCACGGGGATAAAAGAATATGCAGCTGAAGAAATATTCAGCTCTTCCGATCCGCCATCACACGGGGATAAAATAATATATAGTTAAGGAATGACTCAACTCTTCCGTTTCACGGGGATAAAAGAATATGCAGCTAAAGAAATGTTCAGCTCTTCCGATCCGCCACCACACGGGGATAAAATAATATATAATGACCAAATGCCTTCTGTATAAAGAGTGCGCGACTTTTGTGCTGCTATTCTTCCTTCCTTCATCTCAAAGGTGAACACCTTCATCCATCCCCTCCTATGAAAGCAAGGGTTTTAGTAAATAACGTGCCAACAGAGAAGTAAATCATCGTTTCCCTTCTGCTTAGGACCTCCTTTTCTATAAACTAAGAGTCCAATAGCCGTTACATGCCCATTCTCTCCTCCTTTTATAGGGGGTGCTTCGTCTTCCTTTCTTCTGTTACCGTCATTCCTTCCGCCTTTTCGTCTCCTTTTTCTTTGTCTATTCTTCTTTCAGCCGCCATCTTCCGGTGCCCTAGTCACCCACCTCAGCGCTTTTCTTCTTTCTCCAACGGGCAGGATGCATTCCTCTTTCTACCAAGAAATAACAAGTCATTACTCACACATCAAACGAGGTGAGGGTCAGCCGCCAGCCTCATCTTCGTCCTCACCCTCATCTACTACCATCCCCCCTACCTCATCTCTCCCTTCTTCTCCGCCTCCGCCTGAAACCCTTGTTACATCCATCCTAGATGAAACCGGAGTAACCAGCCCATCCTCATCTCCCATATTACTTACAACGGGAGGATCTGATGGCTGCTCAAAATCGAGAGCGCCTCTTTGCGCAGCAACTGTAGCAATGTCAGGAGGAACTGACAGAGGCTCGCTACCAACATTGAAAAGATGCCGAGACTATAGCGACATTGCAAGAACAACAGCGGGCTTACACACAATCAGTCTCAATCCGGCGGGATGTTCAGCCGACACAGTTTGACAAGGAGGCCTCCCCTTCTCAAGAATTAATAAGTCTTCGAGGGCAGGTAACAGAGCTCCTTTAAGAGAAGCAATGAGACTCTGGCATCATCGCCCATCTGCGGGTTCAGCATCAAAAAGCAGAGGATGAAATAGGGGACCTCCGCACTCGCCTGTGCAAGAAGGTACAAGAAAACTCCTCCCTCATAACTTTTAGGGCGAATACTCATGCTCGTATACACAGGCAAGAAACTTCCCTCTAGAGGCTGGGCAATGAGCTCATCCGCACCAGATCCTATACCGAGGTGGTAGAGAGAATTTCAGCTTCAATGCGCCAGAATATGGTGGATATGATGAACCTCTTCCAGCAGGACCAAACTTCCCGAGTCGATGATATCTCAGTCTTGGAAGATGCCATTATGGAAATATCCCGGCGTTATAGTGACATGCACCGAGCCCTCCGGGAGCAACAAGAGAAGTGTCACAAGCTCCATCGAAACCGGAGTCCTGACCGCCCGAACCGACAGGAGCGGTTAGTCATCCTGCTGTGCGCCACCTATCAAGACGGGTTTAATGAGGTGGTTCGGCAGTATGTTGACCAAGGACTTCCCCCTGCAAACCATCCCACTCTCTCCTTAAATTGGGAGGCCGACTTCCGACGTTATCCTCCCGACCGGTTTAAGTTATAACTTGATGTATTGCTTTGGGACATTGCTCCCTTTTTATCTTCTTTTCTTTTTCATAGTTCACTACAAGGACTATAATACTACTGTAAGTAACTCATCAATCAAACTCGAATTCACTATACATCTAATCAATACAACAAATTGTCAAGTACATCCCTTCGGGAGCCTCTCAACTCCTTTTCTTTTATCCATCACTCCTTATACAGTGTGAAAAGGTTTCAAGTGGATAGCGTTCCAGGGTCGAGGAAATTCCTTGCCCTGGTCATCCTTTAGATAATATGCTAACCCTGCTACGCGACGCGTCACTTCATAGGGCCCCTCCCAGTTTGGAGCTAACTTTCCAGGATCTCCAGCAGGATTGACTTTGCGCAGAACCCAATCCCCCTCTTGAAATCTTCGGGGCATCACCTTTTTATTAAAGGCTTGTTGCACTCTCCGCTTGTAAAACTCCGCTCGCCTCCATGCTGCCTCCCTTTTTTCTTCCACTAAGTCCAACTCAGTGCTTCGAATAACCTGGTTCTGCTATGGCTCGTAACTTTCCACTCGAGCGCTACTTAAGAGGGCTTCCACCGGAATAACGGCCTCTGTCTCATATACCAGGCTAAAAGGAGTTTCTCCCGTTGCGGTTCTTGGTGTGGTTCGGTAGGCCCATAAAATTTCAGGCAATTCTTCCACCCAGTTCCCCCTCTGAACCCCCAATTTAGTCTTCAACCCTTGAATGAGAATTTTATTGGTGACCTCAACTTGCCCGTTAGCTTGAGGGTGGGCCACCGAAGTAAAAGCTTGTTGGATATTGAGACTTTAGCACCATGCTTTGATTTTCTTGCCCTGGAATTATCGTCCATTATCGCTAACTAACCTCCGGGGAATACAATACCGACAGACGATATTCTTCCACAGGAATTGTATGACAGCATTCTCCATAATTTTGGCAAGAGGCTCTGCTTCCACCCACTTGGAGAAATAATCCACCGCCACCAATAGGAATTTTTTCTGCAAGGGTGCCAAAGGCATAGGGGCCACTATATCCATTCCCCAATGATTACTACAGCAACCTTCATGGATCTCCTAAAGTACCCATTCAACATCTTCACTTCCTAAACACTTCAGCAGGGGCCGTCCAAAAGATATCTTGTATAAATCTCCGTTCAAGAGGGTGAATCATTTGGCTCTGTTCATTAAAGCAGATGCCGCCCCTTTTTCTTCGGGAACCTTTCCATATTGTAGATAAGCTATGATGTCAGTCCTCCAATCAAGGACCGAATCTGGCTCAGGCGTAACCTCCTCCACATTGCATATCGTTAGAGAAGTAAGGATTTCCACACAGACTGTTTCAAATGACTTCACCCCTTCCATAGCGCTAGCCACCCAAGCCAATTCATCTGTCTTCCCGTTGTTCTCTCTCGGAATTTGCTTCAAGAGGACTTGATGAAAATGAGTTTTTTCTTTTCCGAAAGCTTTCAAATACTTTTGCAATCTTTCTTCCCGAACTGCGAAAGAGCCTTGAAGTTGTGATATCGCCAGCTGGGAATCCGAGTGGACTATAATTGAAGAAGCCCCTACAGCTTTGGCAGCCTGTAATCCCACTAAAATAGCTTCATACTCCGCTTCATTATTAGACGCCCGATATCCCAGGCGTATGACTATGCGCGTCTCCTCTTTGTCAGGGGAAATCAACAAGACTCCAACTCCGCTACCCATGGATCCCGAAGAACCGTCCACAAATACGCTCCATGTATTTAACCCTTCCTCTTTTGTTGACGAGCTATTTCCTGAACCAAAAGGTACTTCCGCTAGAAAGTCAGCAAGCGTTTGGGCCTTGATAACAGTTCAGGGTTGGTAATGAATGTCATACTCGCTTAGCTCTACCACCCATTTAGCCAATCTCCCAGAAAAATTGGGCTTCGTGACCACCCTACCCAATTCACTATGAGTTAAAACAGTGATAGGATGAGCCAGAAAGTACGACCTCAATTTGCGGGCTGTAAGGACCAGAATATATGCCAACTTCTCTAGCTCGGTGTAATGAGATTCAACCCCCTTCAGGATATGGCTGGTATAATAAATAGGTTGTTGATGAGAACCTTCTTGCTTCAGCAAAACTGAACTGATGGCTCCCTCTGAGACAACCAAGTACATCCACAATGGCTCTCCGGCTATTGGTTTGGCCAGTAACGGAAGTCCTGCTAGATACTTCTTCAACTCTTGGAAAGTATGCTCGCACTGATCATCCCATTGAAACTTGGTAGTTTTGCACAGGACCTTGAAGAAAGATAGCCCTTTGTCCGCCGATCTGGCTATAAATCGAGATAAGGAAACAATCCTCCCCACTAGCTTTTGAGTCTCTCGCAAATTAGTGGGTGACTTCATGTTGCACAGTGCTTGCACCTTCTCTGGGTTAGCCTGCAACCCCTTATCAATCACTATATACCCTAAGAATTTACCGCTTTTCACCCCGAACAGGCATTTTTTAGGGTTCAACTTCATATTATACCGCCTCAATATAACGAAAGTTTCATTTAGATCCTTAACCAAATCCCGAGTGGTTTTTGATTTGACTAGGATGTCGTCCACATAGACTTCCATATTTTTTTCTTTTTGCTCTGCGAAGATCTTATCCATGAGCCGTTGATAGGTGGCCCCTGCATTTTTTAAGCCGAAGGGCATTACCACATAAGCGTACAACCCCCCTGCCGTCACGAAACTAACCCTCTTCTAATCTTCCTTAGCCAAGGGTATTTGATGATATCCCTGGTATGCATCCATTAAGGACACTACTTCATATCCTACAGTGGAATCCACCAACTGATCAATACGAGGCAAGGGGTAGCAGTCTTTAGGGCACGCTTTATTCAAATCGCGAAAGTCAATACACATCCTCCACTGCCCAGAAGGCTTGGGGACCAAGACTACATTAGAGACCCACTTGGGGAATTGGATTTCCTTCACATGACCTGCTTTTAACAATTTATCTACCTCCTCGGTTATAACCTTGTCCTTCTCAGGTCTAAAGTGTCACCACTTCTGTTGGACGGGTCAGACTCCTCTGTTTATGTTGAGATGGTGTTTAGCGACGCGAGGGTCGATTCTTGTAAGGTCATGCACGTCTCCTGCGAAGATGTCTTCGTTCTTCTTCAGGCAGGCCACTAACTCCTCCTTGGCCTCCAGCTGCTGTGCCACTCGAGTGGCCTTTCCTGGAGTTATTTCCACCAGTTCCCCTTCCTCTATCTTGTCTGCTTTGGGAGGAGATTCTTCCAGGACGCAAACATCAGAAATGACAATGGCCTTGCCTTTGGGATCATCGGTTCGAGCCTTCTTCTGATCATCCCGGACCATCTGTACATAACAGCTCCTCGTGGCTTTCTGCTCGTCTCGGACTTCACCCACCAACTGTCCGACTGGAAACTTCACCTTCTGGTGGTAAGGGGAAGCCACCGCCTGAAAAATGGCAAGGAAAGGATGACCCAGAATGACATTATAAGTGGAAGGAGCGTCTAAGATGAGGAAGGGGACTATACTGGTTTTTTGGCTGGGCTTTGTGCCCAGAGTCAGGGGCAATGAAATCTGCCCTATGGGATGGACCACATGTCCCGCGAACCCGAAGAGGGGTGTGACCACATCTTCTAGCTGGGCATTTCTCAGCTGCATCTATCCAAAGGCCTCCTGGAAGAGGATGTTGACAGAGCTTTCGGAGTCAACCAATACCCTGACCACTTTGTAGTTGGCCAGGGATATGCGGATCACTAAGGCATCCGTGTAGGGCAGCAGGACGCCTCGGAGATCTTTCGGCCTGAATGAGATTGACGACGCGGTTTGGACAGTCTGGTCGGTGACAATGGTCAGACTTTCCATGAGGTGGGCGTATGACTTCCTCGCCCGATTGGAGTCCCCGTCAGTGGGTCCTCCTGCAATGACATGAATAACCCCCCCCCCCCCCCCCGCGTGTGGGGGCGTTATTTGGATTAGATGATGGGCCCTCACCTAATGGGCCTCCTTGTGAAATAACCTCCTGGGACGGGGTATGGGGGTCCAGAGGGAAAGTAACTTGCGGCGGTTGGTTATATGGCCCTGGGCGAGCCACATTGGGTCGTTGCCCTCGTCGGGTCGCCCCCCCCCCCCCCGTCTGAGGGCGCAATTGTGGGTAGGCGGCTCGGAGGCGCTCCAACTCCTCCTGTAGCTTGAAACATCGGCCACTGGCGTGACCATACTCCATGTGGTATTGGCAGAAAAATGGGGCAGGGGGGGGGGGGGTTACGTGGTACTCCCCTATATCCTGAGGGTCGTTGTAGTAGACTCTGTTGATCATAGAATTCCATCTCCCGCTCCTTCCAAGTCCTCGCGGGAGGAACTGCATCAACAACCATAATCTGTAATGGCTGCGTAGGGCGAGCGCCCTGTAGCAATAACCGAGGCCTGGGAGCCTCCAGTAGAAGAGGTCGCGCATATCCCCGACGAGGGGGTGCTTGAGGGGCGACGGGGCGATTTCTTTTGGCGGGGACTGTTGCAGCAGCGCGTTCGGCTCTCCGTACTTTCAGTCCTTCTTCCTCGTTGATGAATTTTTCCGCCTACTTAACAACTCCTCATAGCAGTTAGCGGGCTTTCTCAAAAGGGAACTGAGGAAGGGGCCCTTCCTCAGCCCATGCGGGATGGCGACTCTGAAAACTTCCGACCTTGCGGAAGGTATACTCCTGGCTGCGGAGTTGAACTGATGAAGATACCCTCTCAGCGATTCTGAGGGCCCCTGCATAATGTGCAGCAGGATAGAGGCGTCATGCTTATACGCCTTACAACTGACAAATTCCTGGCAGAACATTCCCTGAAAATCAGCAAAACAAGTAATAGACCCCGGGGGCAGGGTGTTGAACCATTTTTGTGCCGAACCGGTTAAGGTGGTCCGGAAGACTCGGCACTTGAGGGTGTCGGTATAGCAGTGGAGCGAAGCCGCTCCAGCAAATTGTGATAGATGTTCTTTCGGATCCGTTGAACCGTCGTACTTTTCTACTTGGGGATTTCGGAAGTATGACGGTGGGACTTCTGAGAGAATATCCATGGTAAAAGGGATGGGCTCGTAAACCTCCGGAGCCCTAGTTGACCTACTTTCACCTTGTTCTTCTCGTCGATTCTGGGTTAATGGTATAGTGTTCTGATGTGCTCGCCCTCTAGGCCCCTCTCCAGGTGCTACTTCAATATTAATGGCTGCACGAGGTGGAGGGGGCACCTCTGGTGGTGGTCCCCGAGAAGAAGGTTCACCGGAATGAGGATGAAGATATCCTATCCTTCTCCTTTCTCTAGCGACGGCCTCAGTTACAGCGTCGTCCACCAGAGCCCTCAGTTATGATGGTAGTATTGTAATGGGGTTTTCCTCCGTTGCTGAGGCAACTGGGTGTTGTATCTCTTCTGGCTGCATCTCTACATCTCGCTCAAATAGTTTCCCACAGACGGCGCCAACTAATGCGGCGAAGAAGATTTGTTTGCTTCCTTCCGACGCGATGAAGCACGAAGGGAGCTTTGTGGGGTTCTCTCCGGCTGTAACAGTAAAGATGAAAGAATAAAGCCGAGAAACGCAAACCAACACAGGCAACAAAACCAAGACACAGGATGTAATGTGGTTCGGAATAAAGATTCCTACTCCACGGAGGTAAGCTCTCTCACCGGATGCAGCGCCAAAGCACTTTCACTATGAACGTCCTCTTTCGCGGAAAAGGAAACTTCCGGAGGTGGAGGAGAAAACCTCTTATAGTCAAATCACGATACAAGAAAGAGTACACGAAAAGCGAAGATCACCACTCTCCTTCTCCGGCGAAATGGTAGCTCTCCTTCTCCCCAATGCGTCTTCGTTTCTTCCTGGTTGGAATGATGCATATCCTCTTTCCTTCTGTCCTCTTCCTCCCTTTTATTCTCCTCCTCTGATCCATTGTTGCCTTGCAGGTTGTCCCCATTGTACACGTAGCCACCACGTTCACCTGGAGAATAATTCTATTACAGATACGAGGAACGAAGGCTCCTCAGAATATTGTGTGGGGACCCCCCCCTCTATTACATAACACCTATTCATCTATATTTCTGGAAACTAGGTTAGTCTGTCCCTCTCAACCATTTGCTTTTGGGAAAACTAACTTAGACCTATAGCTCACGCGTGGCATAGCCTTTGGGCTCTTCAACGATCTGAACCAGCTTCCCTCCTTTCCGCCCCAAACTACTTCCGGACGAACTGGGTCGAGTCGATTCATATCCGTCCCATCTGCTTCTAGGTCTATCAAGCCGAACCGATTCTCTTTTATTTCCTAACGAAGTGCTCTCCGCCTCCGCTTTGCCGTGCCAACTACCTCAACTGGCTCTCCCGTGCCAATCGTCCCAGGCGATTGCACCCGAACCGTTATTCCCTTCTTTCTTCGCTGAACCAATTATCTAGTTCGGATGGTGTCTTTCCTGCGAGTCCTCTTATCCGGTTCATAGAGAAGAGGTAACAGCAGTATCACAACTAAACAATATAAGTTATATTTCATTCCTTATAATCACATAATCAAAATTATGTATAATAACTTGAACCAAACCTACGTGTCATACCCTACTTATCAAAATTATTACACATAAAATATTTTTAATATTATTATACCAATTACGATCATGATTATTATAAATTATAATAATTATAGTTGTGACTACTATAATTACAGTAACTAAAAATATTTTTGAGATTTATTTTTAAAATAAGACATTTTTATGCTAATAAAAGTAAGGGGCATCTTTATTTTATTTTTACACTAAAATTATTGTGCTTCAATTTATTTATATATAACACTTTTAAAATTTAATGAAATGAAAGTTTGATGATAAATGCTAATAGATCTTTACATTTAGTGTTAATATGATGGATGGAGGGGGGCTATTATCTATCAAATGACATTAAATACACCAACAAATAAAATTAAATCTAAATATATATTTCGAAACCTTTTTAAACGAAGAGAATAAAATACATTATTAAAAACTCGTGGGAGATTACCCAAATTGTCTATTTTTAGTTGCAATTGATCAATGTGCCCTTAATTATTGGATTTTTTAAATCCATGTTTTTTATGCGAATGGTAGGGCCTTGGCCTTTATTTATTATTATAAATTAATCGATTTGAAGGATGTCATTAAAAAAAAAGGTTTATTTGTTAGAATAATGGCAACTAAAAGCCACATTTAGTTTTAGATTTTTAAAAAAGAGACTTTCTATATTTATATTTAGATTTTGATTGTGTGTTTATCTAAGATGTTAATTAATTTATAGCCAAAATAAAATAAAATACAAATATAATATAAATTGATTTTATATAGTTCGAAATTCTTGATTTCTACTATACATTCTAGCACTCGATGATAGTTCTACTATCTTTTCTTCTTGTTAAATATATTTCAGAAGTGAGAAATCCCTTATAATTTATTTCTTTACAACAAATATAACTAAATACAAAGATAATTAAAGTAAAGCGGAATACAAGATGAACAACACTTTACCCGATGAGATTTTAGCTTGTTCGCAGTTTAGCTACTTTGGAAAATCTTTTGAAGATATGGAATACAATAATAACTCCCCTTCAAAGTCTCTAATAATAGTACCCTCTAATTGTTAGGAAATTAGCATCATTAGAGGGGAATGAACAACGTTTCGAACTCGATCGTTGATTGTGTTCGTGTGCTCGTCCACAAAATATTAATGCAGCAGAAACAATGTATAAACAAAAGACAAGAAATACAACACACCGAATTTTACGTGGTTCGAAATCTCCGGTTCATACTCCACGGTCTAGTTCCTATCGATAGTTTGACTATCACTTTCTCTTTCTTGGAAATCTTCTAGAGGTGGAGAAACTTATTACAACCCAGACCTTGTACAAAGAATGTAACCAAATACAAAATATACAAATAAAATGAAAAACAAGAATCAAAATATTTTACACGATTGCGATCTTGCTTGCTTGTAGCTTGATTGCTTTGGAATGCCTGGAATGCAGTAGCAAATCTCCTTTAAAGTCTCCAAGAATCAACGTCTCAAAATCTCCACAAAACCCTCTTCTATAAGGTTTTTATTGGGTTGATTTTCGTTGACTGGCCTTATCCCTAGTCGACTGGTCAATCGACCGTTGCTCTTCAACGACTAAATCCACGTTGTATTTTGACCTGTTACAATGCACCAATCGATTGGTATAAGTCATCAATTGATTGGTAAGCTCCAGTCGAACCGACTAGTTGAGTTGGAAATATTCTGTAGGCTAAAAATATTGTTTACAATCAATTGTTACTGTAGTAGTCGACTGGTAAACAATAGCAATCGTTTATTACTGTTCACAGTCGAGTTCTATCATCTATTACTATAATAGTCAATTATTGTAACAGTTGACTGGTGAACCGTAACAATCGATTACTACTTTTCACAGTCAAGTTCTAAACTCAACAATACTTGAACAATAAATACCATTCGATTGATACCTTAGTTTTAATCTATTTTCAAGTTAACTCTCACTTTACTTAGTATCTAGTTGACCTTAATATACCAGGACTTTTCTTGTCCAGCATCCGATCACTCTTGATCTGTTGGAATCTTCTTTGCTTAGGATCCGATCAATCGTGACATACTAGGACTTCCTTTGCCAAGCACGATCGTCTTGACATGTTGGGACTTTACTCGCCAAGCACAGTCACCCTGACCTGTTAGGATTCCACTTGCCTAATTATTTGGTCACCTTGACTTATCAGAACTTCACTTTCTTAATCATCCGGTCACCTACCAGGACTTCCTATCACCAAACATCTGATTTTTTTGACATGTTTAGACTTTCATTGCCTTGCCTCCAGTCTCCAGACCTGTAAGGGCTTTTCCGACACCAAGCATCAGGTCTTACTTGACTTGCTTGGACTTTTCTCTCTTTGTCAAGTGTCTAGTCAACCTTGACCTATATGAACTTTACACTTGTCAACTCTCCATTGGACTTCCTGACCACTAGTGTTCAGTCCTCTCTTACCCACTTGGATTTTTCACTTGTCAACTCTCTATTGGACTTTTAATTACCAAGTGTCCAGTCAACCATGACTCACTTAGATTTCTACCTTACCAATATCCTATTAGACTTCCGACTACCAAGTGTCTGATCAATCATGACTCACTTGGATTTATCATCACAACCTTGACATCATCCATCACGGTCACTTTAATCCAATGGTGATTGCACCAACACTCTCTCTTATATGACTTTTGATGTCTCATGTCATCCAATAGTCATATTATCATACATATTATCAAACATCAAAACTCAACTTGAGCCTCACTCAAGTTTGGTCAACCTTGACATGAAGTCGATTGCACCAACACTAATCACTATGAGACTCTCTTTTATAGGATTGTTGTCGGATTGATTTTCATTGATTAATCGACTACCATTAGTCAACTTCTCAATTATGGATTCAAACATTGCTCTTTCATGTTAACTTAACAACTCTATCCATATCAATATTAGTCAACTGCTATTCATTAACAATTAACTGAAGTCTATCCAATCGAGTCCTATAGTCGATTGCTAAAGCTTTTATACTATGCTATAGTAACACCAATCAATTGACCACTTTTATCAGTCGATCCTATCAGTCGAGTTGGCAGTCAAATTTTAAATTTATTGCTTGCTCGAACAATAACACCAGTCAATTGATAAACTCTAACAGTTGGCTGGTCACACTTGAAACTCTACTAAACCTTTAAAACCCTTGAACTAAGGGTTTAGTGGTCCACTAATATCTTAGTTTCAGTCCTAATTTAAACTAATTCTCATGTCACCTAGTATTTGGTTGACCTTAATCTATCATAAATTATTTTGCCTAGTATTTGGTCACTCTTGATTTGTCGAGACTGTCGGTGCAGGGGCATCAAATAATTGAACCTAAGTTTTGATTATGTCAAAGGTTCAAAGTTAAATCATAGTATTATCTTATATAATATATTAAGTGTGTCGAGCTTGAATAGTCTTAGCTAAGGTCAAAGACGCCAAGAGAATCTCGGTGGGTCAGTGGAGTTTGAACATCGGAGAAAGCCACAGTGGTAAAAGGATCAGATGCTAAGAAACAGGTAAAAGGACCAAGGTTAAGCAAAGGTAAGATCCTTATGAGGAGTGATGGAAAAGCTACGTCCTCTGTACGAAGACAACCTTAGGCATCGATCTGACTAAGGATTTTGGAGGAATGCCGAAGTTGAGATCATACAGTCAAAGACTGTTGCTACTACTTATATATATTGTGCTAACTTTGTATTACAGGCTTTGTATCATTTGATCAGTGTCATTGCCGAGCACCCATATTAATTGACTGGGATGGACAAGCAGCCGACTGATCCCGAGCACCATGTTCAAATACCGAGCGCAATGTTTAAATATCGAGCACCCTATATTAGTCGACTAGGATGGGCAAGCAGTTGACTGATCTTGAGCACCATATTCAAATGTCGAGCACCCTATATCAGTCGACTGGGATGGACAAGTAGTCGATTGATCCTGAGCACCATGTTCAGATGTCAAGCACCTAAGTCAAACTGCAACTACAAAGGATCTTCGCACTAGTTGATTGATTAGGATGGCATTCGACTGCTGCCTGCGGATCAATCAAAACGCCAAGGTATTTTGGATAAATCAAGATCTAGATACCACCTAAGAATGAGATCCAATTATGTAGGATCTAGATCTTGGTTGCTGGTCTATAAAAGAAAGGTTGAAGACAAACCCTAATTCATTAACTTTACTCAAGTGCTCGTGTCCTCATAACATTGCAAACAACATCTCTTGTGCCTCAATGTCACAACTCTGACCGTGCCTCTTTATTTTATTAAGTTTTATCAGTATAAGTTTCTTGTTTTTATTTGTACTCAATTTTAAGGAACGATAAAGTTGTTATCGTATTCCTTACTTTTTGTAAAGCATCACATCTCTTACCTTTAACAAGGAAGAGATCACTTAGTGAATTGTTCGACGAAAACGATCAAGGATCGTGGGTCTTTGACTAGCAATTGCTAAGCTATGAACTAAGTAAAATTGATCGTGTTGGTTTTCTTACATTTTCCGCTGCATATTACTTTAACTTTACGAGTTTTAAAAGAGAAAAGAAAAGTTTTTTTTTTTGAAAACACGCTATTAATCCCCTCCCCCCTCTAGCATGCTTTCTGAACCAACAAAGACTTCAATCAATTAACATCCGATCACCCTTTACCTGTCATGATTTCACTCGCCTAACATTCGATCATCCTTAATCTGCTAGGATTTTTTCGACACCAAACATTCAATCCTTTTTGACATATTTGAACTTTTCTTCTCGGGCTTAGTTTTTGGTCAATCTTGACTTGTCAAAACTTCTCTAATGTCAAATATCCGTTCTTCTTTGACTTGTTTATATTTCCACACTCACTTAATATCTAGTCTCCCACGACTCGTTAGGACTTTCACCTATCTCATTTGCTAAGTGTCTGATCAACTGTGACCTATTTGAACTTCTAATTTGCTAATATCTCATTGGACTTTCGACTACTAAGCGCCCATTTCTCTATGATCCATTTGAATTTTTTTTCATCTCACACTAAGTGTTCAGTCCTCTATGATTCATTTGGAATTTGCATTGGTCAACAATCAGTTGGAGCTCTAATCACCAAGTGTCTGGTCCAATCAACTATGATCTTTTTGACTTCTCGCTTAACCACCTTCTGTTGAATCTTATATCGATCATGGCCAACCTAATCTAATGATGATTACACCAACAATCTCTCTTTTCAATACTCTTAATCGCACAATCTCGGATGTCTCATATCATCTTTCATGCATTATTCAATTATTGTTAAATATCGAAACTCAACTCGAATTCAATTTAAACTTGATCAATTTTAATCTGAGATCGATTGCATTGACAATAAATGATTTTAAACTTATCAAAATTTATCTCATTTTAATATAAAAATTAGACTAGCGCGTCTAATAGATTCATAAAAAATTACTAGTTAAAAATAATTCTAAATAAAATTATAATAATTTTAATCAAAATTATCCAAGGTAATTTTGGTGAAAAATCTTTAGATCCATCAAGTAATTTTAGTAAAAATTATCTTATGATCATTTATTAGTTCTACACAAAATTATTATTATTTGTTCATTTTGAAAGTATGTATAAATTCTATTAACCTTATAGATTGAATATATTTATTTAAATAAAATTAAGGTGAAAATAAAATTTTGTTCAAAATTATTACATGGTAATTTTAAAGTTGTTTGGTCACTTTAGAACATGGATGGATTGTATAACGGTCTCTATTTCATATTTTAAAATTGAAGAGAAAATAATCAAGTAGATGTTTTAGTCAAAATTGCTATATAAATATTTTTAAGTTCGGTGGCCCAAGCACGCGTGGATTCTAACACTTTTGATAATGTATCTATTTATTTGGATTTGAAATTTAAAAAGAAAATGTATCCGATTAATATATGAGAGTGATCAATTTGACTCTATAATTTTACAAGAATGTCTTTTCGACAGTTAAGTCGAAAAAGATCAGAACCTTTGTGGATCATCACCAACCACTTGATACATAAGGGAAGTGTTCGCAGTTTGACAATCCAATTCGGACTCCACAATCATATCATCTCTGAAATATTATCCAACGTCGAAGTCTTATACTCCATCCATTGGATAAATTCCTACATAGAAGGAGCATTCTTATGAGTTTTTTTAAAATTTATCGTTAAATATTATCTCAATAAATAATCGAATTAGCATTTTCATTTTTTCCACTGCACCGTCCCACCGGACAACTCTAATTATCTCTTGATTTATCACCGAAACAACAATGCTATTAGAACCTTTTGTTATGATTTATTAATTAAATATTACTAAAAAATAATTTTACAATAATATATAATTATATAATATAATTTTGAGATCAATGAACATTTGTTAGGCGAATTATTCCTCAAATTCATTAATTCCTCGTATAGATCGAAAAGATAACAATAATACTATTAGAACTTTTTATTATAATATACTAATTAAACACAAGATAACGAAAAGATAAATAATTTTTTTACAATAATATAATTATATATATTTAATAATAGCAAAAGGACAAAGATGACCCAAATTATTTAGTCTTTGAGCTCTCAATAATCAATACAATGGAAGGAGCTTCCTCTCATAAGCTTGGTGGAAGCGACTCTCAATTTTTTTTAAAAACTAATTTTTATTTAAAAATTTAATAAAATCAAAAAGGCGTTGTGATTAAATGGTAAAAAAATTAATAAAATAGAAAAAAGAACCGTTGTTATATTTTATTAATGTTTTGTAAAAAAGAATACTCCTTGAATTTTTATTTTACTAACTTAAATATCTAAATTTTTGATCTGATTAATTTGAATGATGATCAATTTTTATATCTTGGATATTTAATGGGGTGTCAAGTAATCCTTAAATGAGATATGTTTTATCAACCACATCAGAGTACATCAGAAAGTGTTCACGTGAACAACCTCATAATTGCAGTATCCTTGATTTATCATTATATTTAGAGAAAAATTCTGTAAATCCATCATAATTGAGGATTGAATCGTGGATACCTAAAGCCGAGTTAGACGCTCTATCGTTGCATCGTAGTCCTACAGGCATACAAAATAAAAAATTCCTTGAAAAAAATGGATCCGCCACGTTAGCGACCCCCTTAGTTGCTCCCAATTGAAGAGAAAGGTAAATCGAGCAGGTGCAATCGTAGACTGTCTCAGTAGACTTGAGCGTCCTAAGGGATCAATCCTTATTTGGAAAGAATTCATAAATACGCTGTAGCTAGGGATCCGCCCAGAAGTTCTTGGTTATTTATGTGAATATCTTATCACTGTCCTATAGCTTGGGGCTAAAAAAATCCTTGAAAAAAAAATATAATCTTCACATTAACAATCCTCTCTGGTTGCTCCTACTAGTGGAGGAGAGAAATCAGGAACCTAGGTGATAGTGTAAAAGAGGAGATCGATCGATAGCCCAGAGTCCTAATCTCTCCGGAAATTGACTCCTATCAACTTAAGAGTTATCCCTTTGTACTTTCCAACTAAGTTGGCCCTGTGAGCTAAAAATAACCTTAAAAAAAATAAAACCGCCACATTAACGACCTCCTCCGATTGTCCCTATCGTGGAAGAGATAAATCAAAAACTTAGATGGCAAGTGCAAAAGAGAAGTCGATCGATAGCCCAAAATTATGACCTCTCAAAAATTAATCTCTATGTATTTAAAAATTATTTTTTTTACTTACTAATTAGATTAATTATGGAACGAAAAAAAAAAATGGAACCGTCACATTAGCGACTCCCCACCACTGTCCCTACGTGTGGAGGGGGGTAAATCAGGTCCCAGATGGCTAGCGCAGAAATGCGGAGTCATCGGTAGCCTGATCGTCACCTCCAGGAATCGACCCCTTGCCCTTTTAAACCTTAATACGACTGTGCTAGCCATCTGGATTTGTCCTGGAAACTTAATTATAGTGGAGAGAGAGTGAAGTTTTTTTACTTGATATCATACGAATTAAGTACCATTGCAGATGTTATGAGGATGCGAGTTATTTAGAAGCTGCTGAGCATCAAACTCTTGGGAGGTCCTCCACTGGCATATCCCTTACTCAGCGACGAGCGTAATCTACTTGATTCGTGGCTAGCGTTTGCGAGAAGGATCTAGTAGTTAGCGCATGCAGATGTTGTATCATAGGATAACGGATTAATCCAAATATGAGGGTGTCGTCCCTCCATAGCTCCATACACTAGTTACTAGTTTTAATGACTAAAGATTTACTGTGATTTACCTCCCTTACGATGATCCGAAGGCGAATTAATAAGAGCCGTTAGATTGACGGATTCTAATCTTTTTGCATCACAGAGGATACAAGTTATTAGTATGACACGATAAATGACGGGCTTCTTCATCCTCTCTACAATTTTATGATCGTTGAACTTGATAACATTTTGATTTTGTTCCAGAGTAATCATTTTTAGCGAGTTCATCGACATTAGACTTTTAAAAACTTCCTCTACATGCATGAGAGTCCTTAGCATTTTAGGTTGCTTTTCTGTGCTCTAAGCCGGTCGACTCTATCCAAAATAGGTAAACCACCTTCTATATCGTTGTCAATAGTTTCACAAGGTGTCCCTTGGGAAAATTCTATGATCAAATTGCTCACGGTAAAATATGAATCAAATTTTAGTAGGTGAAGTCTAAGGATCTTTTATTTTCCGTTCTGCTATCTTAAAAATATCATAATTTATCTCTTTTATATTGCCTGTGAGATCGATTGATGAAGACTTTCGAAATAAAAATTTCATCTTTTGTCTCTGTGGATGTGACAAATTAATAAGTCAATGAGTACACTTGCATAATAGACCAACGTTGATTTCGAAAACGATCTAAAATTCTATCCCAAGCTCAAATGGTCATCTATTGCCTTATCAATCGCGTCTACGAGTAATTTCTTCCGTGATTTACTTCCTCTCAAATTTTAAAAAGTTGAGATGAGAGGACCGATAGATTGACAGTTTCATCTTTTACGTAAGTGCTCAAATAATATTTGCTAAAACACTGTAAAGTTTTGAAAATATACAACATGATGAGGGAGGAGGAGAAAAAGTGATGAGAGTTTTCAAAATTAGAAGCCAATTTGAAAATTTTAAAATCCTAAAGGGCATTATTGAAAAAACAGAGAAAGCTTGTGGGTAAAACGAGATCTCTAATCGTAATTAATAGAAAATAAAAGGGGTAAAAACAAACGGCTGGTTCTGTGCTGTCGCCCTATTCTTCAGCTTCGGTTTGATGATTCGGCAGGGATGACAGTGTTCGCCACTTCAACTCTCCCGTTCCAGTCCATTTATCTGCAGGTGCGTCCTCTTGGTCCGGCCTCTCGCTTCCTGCCCGCTGATTTTTGTCGTATTTTGTTGTGTTGGACGCTTGCTATGACTTACTCTCGATTACAGGGCATTTTTTCTGATTGGGTTCTGGCAAGAGAGCAATGGAGCTGCCTGAAGATGAACTACGGGAAATCGAGCCGAGTTACTGCGATTAGGGCTTCCGGAGAGGTTCCTGATTCTGGTGTTCATGACGTTGCAAGTGCACCCTCGGTTAGAAAAGGAATGGAATTGGAAAAGAGGGTTCTTTCACTGAGGGAGATGGTTAATGCTTTTCCTCCTACTGCGCCCGTCGTGAGTTCTTGTTTCCTTTCAATTTTTCGGTGAAATAAAGATTGAGTTCTTTCTTTCATGCTAAGTGATAAGTGCGTAAGTGGCTGGTGATTGTTATTTTTACCCTTTTTTCTCTTAAATATCAATATATATGCTACAATGTTGAGATGGATGTTTAGAGTGACCAAGAACCTTTATATTTTGATTTCCATTTGTAGTAGGTAATTGATGCTTTGCCACCATACCTACTTTTGAAGGCTGGTAATTGATGCTTTGCCCCCATGGGTTTATGTAACTGCATGGGTGCTTGCCACAGGTCTTGGGATCAATTCCTAACGGATGTAAAATACTCTGCTGGGTTCTTGAGCTCCCCCATGCAAAGGGGCCACTGCACCAGGGCAAAGTCCTCCGTGATTTACTACCTTTCATTAAGCCGGAGGGTTGGCCATGAGAGGCATTTGGTGTGAGCGTTATTACATTTTGTCACATGATGGCGGAATACTTTTATATCACTGTGCACATATCAATTAATAAACTTCTTCGATCCTCAACATTTTTTGATATTCATATTGATATTTTAGATGCATCTAGCATACCAAAAATGTTTCCTTGCAACTGTGTCAAACTAAACAACGTTCCATGTCTGTTAATGTTCTAAAACACATGCACTACCTGCACAACCTGTTAACATATTTGGATTTAATTGTTATCAAATAGGCAAAATTCAGCATGCCTTGCACAAGTAGTTATTTCAGTAAGATGCAATTGGGTTAACAACTCAATTTATGTTTAGCTTATGGGATCTATCAGTTGCAAAGAAGACCATAAACAGCCTTATATATTAATTTTTAGCATGCATTGCCCCTTTGCTGATAGTTTCCGCTATTCTCAGTTAAAAGAAACTAGCACTTCAAAAGTCGCAAAAGGTTTATGTATTTTGGTTGCAATTTTAGTAATTGCAAGGAAGATCATGCTCAAACGAGAGGATCGAAGTTATCAAGGTTCTGTTGCTGATCTTGTGAGGAGAGGTCAACTAAGATCTGATAGGAGAGGCTCGTAAGTATTTTGCTTTTATACTGGTCTAGTTTTGCTTATAAAGTGGAGATATTAATTATCTTCTTATGGAAATTTCTTATGACAACTGTTATTCCTTCTCTCTATTAATTTTTGTATTTATCTTTTAAGAGTATAATTTTGCCTTTAAATGTGTAAGCCTTTGTCAAACAAATTTCTAAACTTTAGATGCTTAACTATTTTATTGTCAATTTTGTCAACCGTTTCCTTGATTTTTGTTCTCCAGTTGAACAATTTTGGTATAAATTTGCAATAGTTTGATATTAGTACGCTTCAACTATTTCAAATTAACTTGTACTTGAAAAAGAAATCCTTTTAGCAAAGTCACCGTTGCATAACTTGTGTGTTTAGGATCAAGCCATAGAAATTGCTTGTTTCCTTGCAGAAGTAGACTTTTAACTACTTGTAAGAGGGTCAAAAGTGATGCCTAGCTACCTCATGAAATTCGAAGGACCTAATCAATAGAAATGGTTAAAGTAGGCGGAGTAAATGGTTTGTTAGTGCCTATAAGAATCATATATCTCCACAATGACATGATATTGTCCACTTTGGGCCTAAACCCTTATGGTTTTGTTTTTGGGCTTTACCCAAAAGGTCTCATACCAATGGAGATATCTTTTCATCTTATAAGCACATGATCTTTTCCATGTCTTACCAATATGAGACTTTGATTGTATTCCCAATACTCCAACAATCCCCCCCTCAAGCCTATCTATCCTCGAAGGACATCCTCTACTTGATGTCCAATCCTCAACCCACTAGGACTTCTTGCCAATTGCCTGGTCCTCTTGACCCAGCTGGACTTCCTGTCAGTTGTCCAACTCTTCTGGCCCAACTGGACTTCCTGCCAATTGTTTGGTTCTCCCGACCCAACTGGACTTCCTGTCTAGTGTTTGATTTTCTTGATCTGGACATGGGAGCTCCACTTTCTTCGTTCGAGGTTCATGACTTGACATGGATCATGACTCCGATATCAATTGTTAGTGCCTATAAGAATCATATATCTCCACAATGACATGATATTGTTCACTTTGGGCCTAAGCCCTCATGGTTTTGTTTTTGGGCTTTACCCAAAATGCCTCATACCAATGGAGATATCTTTTCATCTTATAAGCACATGATCTTTTCCATGTCTTACCAATGTGGGACTTTGATTGTATTCCCAATACTCCAACATGGTTTTGATCCGATTTGCTACCAAAGGAAGAAGCTTTGACTTGTATAAGGTTGTTGGTTGAAGAACCTTGAAGATGAGAAATCACAAAGTGAAAGTGACCCAATCACCTAGGAGACTAAAGATGACATAATTCACCTATGCAATTGACAGTGGAAGTTCATGCAAGAGGTCTTGTGGGATCACACATATGAGATGAATTTAACTGGGTTCTTGCTTTGGCCTTGATACCATGCTAATTTAGGTAAATTTATTAGGTTTTTCTTTAGTATCCACTTCTATGTGTATCATTTTATTATCATTTGTTACATTTACACCTCTATCATTATAAATAAACACTTAATTTATTACAATTAAATCATTACCAAAAACTTTCTTGGTGACTCAAAAGCATGATTGTATATGTTGAAGAGTATTAGACTTAGGTCATTTAATATGTCATCATTGAATCGATGGTTCAAATCGCCAGTTCAACATTTTTTTTAATTGATCGTTGGAACCGCTGCCTGTTCGAACCGTCGATTCCAATGGGAATTTCAATTTTTTTTAGTTTTTTGATGATTGAAATCATTTGATCGTTCTTTAATCAATGACTACGATTTAATATTTGTTATGCTCTAAACTTTATATATAAAATGTTCATTTCATTATTTTTATACCATCTTATCTATTATTTTCTCTTGAATTTTGAAATTTTAATTGTTTGCGGCTTCGATTCTTCGATTTTAATGGAAGAAGGTTCATCTTGTCCTCGGAAGGATAAGGAAGTCGTCATTCTGAATGTCAATCCCGACTCTGAGGACGTTCAATTTACTGATGATGAAACAGAGTAATCTCTGGCAACCGTCTCACAGGGAAGTATCCGAACTTCCAAGATTCGAAAAACTTTACCTTTAAAATCGTCAATTTTTACTAAACATTTTGAGAAAGTTGTTTTCTCCTTCGGAGAAATGCAGACAAAATGTAAGTATTATAATGCCTCGTATAAATTTCAATCGGGCGACAATTACGGGTCGTTAAAGCGACACATCGAAACAAAGCATCCAACGGAATTTGGGATCGAACGTTCTCAAATGCAACTTTTTAGATATTCATCGTTCATTGAAGGTACGAATGAAAGTTTATTTAAATATTCTGATACTAAATTAAGAGAATCATTAACTATATTTGTTTTTGTTGAACATTTTTTTTTTAGTTTTGAGTCTAAATACATTTTTGAAATTTTTTGTAAAGAATCTCTTAACCCATCTAATAAACGTGTTCCATGAACTGCACTTCTACAATTAAAAAATTAGTAAGACGAGAATCGAAGAATTTAGTAAATTAAGTAATAAAGTATTTTTATGTTTTGATATTTGGGATGCTCATTGGTAAATTCATTCTTATATGAGTGTAATCTGTCATTAGATCGACAACTCCTGGACAACTCAAAAATAGTTATTATCATATCGAGTTTTTGACAAACACATACTACTCACAACATTTCTCAATTATTATGTTTAATTTTAGAAAAAATTTGGATTAACTAATAAAATATTTTCAATTTCATTTGATAATGTTAATTCTAATATCTCAAGTATTGATGAACTTAAATTAATTTATCAGTTTGTTATTGGTGGTACATTTTTTCATACTCGCTGCGTATATTATATTTTAAATTTATGTATTGAAGATGAATTAAAAATTAAAAAAACAAATTAAACCAATTAAAATTGTTATTTCTTATTTATGGTCACATTCTAATACGATGAAACAATGGGATAAATTTCGTAAGATTAAGAGAATAAGATTTAAAAAATTTCCACGTGATGTAGCAATACATTGGAATTCAACATATCAATTACTATGAGATTAATTTCAGTATAGAGAATTATTATATTCATTTTGTGCTCAAATTGTTAATTATCCTAATATATATTTATTTTCATATAAATGGAATATATTTAGTAGCATTTGCAAAATTTTAAAAGTATTTAATGATGCAACCAAACAATTTTCTGGTATTTATTATCTTCTTCTCATTTAATTATGATAAATTTGTGTAATATAGTTTTAATTTTAAATGAATATATTAATGATGGATTTTTATCTCCTTGCGTATTAATAATGAAGCAAAATGGAAAAAATATTTTTATAATATTCCTGATATTTATTTAGTTGCATTTGTGTTAGAATCTAGACTAAAGTTAGATGTTTTATATGAAATGTTAGCTATGTATTATGATGTTTTAATTCCAATAAAATCCTGTCATTATAGTACAAAATACTAGAAATAATTTATATGAAATTTATAAAAATATAGTTTAAAACATAGGTTAGAAAGTAATATATCTGAAATTTAAGATATTAGTAGTAGTAATGTAAAACTTATAAAAGTACAATTTTTATTAAAAGAACGGACGAAACATCCACGAGGATCTTTAAGTTTCAGATGGGAACTTGAAAATTATTTGACAACTTCTTTTGATTTTAGTGATACAAATAGCCAAGTAAATTTTGATATTTTACGATGGTAGTCGTAAAAGACTCAGTTTTTCTATCCTCTCCATTATTGCAAAAAAATTCTAGCTTGTCCAGTGTCAATCGTCGTCGTAGAACAAACATTCAGTTCCGGAAGTAATATATTGGACAAACGACGATTTACTTTGTCCCGTGATTCTTTAGAAGCACAAGTATTAATTGATGATTGGATAAGAGTCGAAAAAAGAATACAAGAAATGCAATTTTATAAGGACGAAGCAAAATAATTCGATACCGAAGAAACTACCACTACGGGAGCAAAAAATGAAAGTGAATAACAACGCCACTAAGGTAATAAGGTTAAAAAGAGAAGCAAACTAAGTGAGCTTTGATTCCCCTATACCTTAAGGGGATACGTAGGTAACTTAAATAAGTGCAAGTTTTTTTTTAAAATATATATTTAATATTTTTAAATAAAAAATAATAATTTTAAACCTTAAACTAAACTGTGAACTGTAATTGTCTTGGACGATTAAGGTTAAGGATCAACCTTTCACGAATTGTTGAATTGTCAATTCTGAACCGTGGTCGGATCTAATTGACAGGCTTGAAGAAGCCGATATGCTAAGAACTTGCTGTCACTCTCATGGAGCCAAATGCCATCTTAATGCTAAGAATAGTGAGAGTCATACCCTAAACTACAGAAATACTAGGGATTAGTTGATAAATTGAACTATCATAATTTTACTAGGCTTTACATCTCATTTTCGGTAAATATCATCAACTAATTCCTTGAGTATATGTGATAGGATGTTATGAGGTGGCTCTAAGATTTTTTTTTAGATATTTTGAGAATGCTTTGGACAAGGGTTTCCTTTATTGTGATTGAAATCATCTTTAGATCATAAGATACACTCATGTAGATTGAATTGGTTCTTGCATTGATAGATGGTCCATATTGGGATGTTACATCCTTCTAAATTGTAATCTTTTAGGAAATAATTGAATGTCATGGGAAATTGTAGAATGTAGTTGCCCGATATAGTTCTTGCCACATGTGAGCATATTGGGGTCATTTCAATGATTGAGTTGTATAGTGCTCTTGTTGGACTGATGAAGCTACATTATGATAATCAGGTTATTGTCATGAAAATTATACATATTCTAGTGTTTATGAGAAGGACAAACACAACCCCGTGGGTTGGTGCAGTTGGTAACTACATTGGTGCTTGCCACATGAGGTCTTGGGATCAATTTCCAACAGGTGCAAAATGTCTCGTTGGGTTCTTGACCTCCCCCATGCAAAGGGACCACTGTGTCAGGATAAAGTCCCCCGTGATTTATCACTCTTCATTAAGCGCGCGCGCGCGGGGGGGGGGGGGGTATGAGAGACGTTTGACATGAACATTATCATGTTTTGCTACATGAAAGGGACACACACAGATAGATTATCATTGCGTTAGATAATATATGCAATCAGATGTGTTTATTATACCATTTGCTACTTCTAATGATCAACTAGCAAATTTTAACAGAAGAGGTCTTAGAATATACTTATAACAAGCTTAAATCAGCAAGAGGGAAAGTGTATAGCAAATATACAGGGACCTATTTGTCGGTAGAGGGGCTTCCTAGAGTTTGATGGCCCAAATTTTTTATTTTAATAAAGAACTAGTATTGCATGAATCACGTATCTATTGTTGCAGTATTTGCTTTCTTATATTGTTACTATATGGTATCTGTGGACTCAAAGAATGTAGGAATTACTAGAATTTTAGTGACAGTTGGACAACAACCATCAGCACCATTGCATGAGAAGTATCTGCTTGTTAAGCTATCTCACCAAGGCTGTGTTTCTGAGGAGGGAAGAAAATAGATGGGGAAGAATTCACAGAAGTATTTCCTTAGTTTGTATTTTCTTAGAGAGTCAGAAACAAGTAGAATCTCTCTCTCTCCCTTTCCTTGGGGTGAAGCAAAGATTGAAGAAAACTTAAATTTCAAAAAGTTATGTAGCAAAAAGAAAATAATTTTTGCATGTATCACATCAACTACTGTTGCACGTTTATTTTCCGTTCTAATATTTCTGCAAAGGTATTTGGGGACTCATATAAAGATGTAGGAATTTCAATGACTCAGTGTTGTTTCAACAGTAGCCATCAAGACCATTGGATGAGAATTGCCTTTTTGTCGAGCTGCCAAACCTCTCAACAAATCTTATAAACCACTTATTTCCTTGCCTTATATTTGCATCGTTACTCATTTGACTATTCCCAACAAAATGACTCAAATTGGTTAAGTTTGTAAAAAATTCTTAAAGATGGAAGAGCAAACTAAGAATGTGCAACCCCATAGAGTGCACAGTTAAAAAATTTGCACATCTACGAGAACAAGAGCACCTACATTGCTTTGGGGAACTTGAACACTCATTACATAAACGTAAAAATTCTCTTCTCAAGTTGTGTTTACAAGGTTCACTTCAAGTGCTATTGTCTTCTGTTTGAGATAAAATCCTTCGTACTCCTTGTCCTGTAAATCTCTTTTTTTTGGTTGATTCCGTTGCCATTGCCATAAAGTTCATCAAATATGGTATTATGGTAGTCATTGTTGTAAACACCATCTAAAGTTGTTGGTTGTTCATCACCTATGCTTCTTTCAACATGATTATATTGTATTGTAGCTTGCTCCTTGGCAGGAAAAACAACTTCATAAAAAGTGGTGAAAACTAATCTCAATAGCACCCCAGGCAGGCCTTGAGGAGGCACACTTTAATGCCTTCTGATTAGCATTTTGTTGTGCCCCATCTGCCTTGTGGCACCAAAAGAACTCCCACATTTCATCCTTGATTATAAACTATAGAAAAGGTCAATCTAACATGGCAAATTACAATAAGATAAGGAGGCCTACTAAATATTGTTCTCTGACCATAGGGATTTGTGAGGTCTGTGTCTTAGTGATACAGCTTTTCAAGCACTTCAGGGGGAATGCTCCTACTTCAGAAGTGATTTTCAGAGACTTCTTTAGCTCAGATAGGGTGTCTGCTCCCTGGCCAAAGTGTTTTCATTGGGTGCGCTTGCTTCTGGACAAGCTTAGGTAACTCCTATTAGATGGGTTGATGTGGAAACAAGTAGAACCAGAGACAAAGCAAGTTAATAGGAGGCACTTTCCCCAAAATTTACCTCCTTTTACTTCATCCCAGGGATCATATTTAGTGGCCTTGAGGGTTAGGCCTAGTTGTTTCCTTGTGTTGTTAATGCACGGGTGTCACCTGGTCAATTCTAGTCTTAACCAACTTGGTAAGTTTATTATAATTGATTAGCAATGCATTGTTTCTTGGTAGATGATATCTACCCATGGATCAAGTATGATTTATAACTTCCCTTGCTAATTTTCTTATAGTAACATTATTGATTAATTTGCCTTTACAAAGTCGAAAGACTTGGTCTGCCACTGTAATTCTTACCTATTGTGGCACATGTCATACTCCTAATGATGGATATCTTTGTGGGTAATTATATCTTCTGCACATGTCATACTCCTAAAAGGATGAGGCAGTCCAACTATGGATTTGGACCAGGATAAGCAGTTTGGTGCCGGTAATATTTGTGTTCATTAATTATCATTTTACTATGATACCAAACTGTATACCAATTTAGACTATTCTTTGTACCGTTTCCTGTGAATCATAATGCCATAGGTTGTAATAAATTGTCAAATTCTTATAATTCTGTAGTCTGATAGAAGCATCTGACTAGAAAGATTCTTGTCACATAGTGATTGTTATTTGAGAAATGTTTTTTTCTTCTAATTTATATACTTGAAGAAAGATAACTTGTATTGCATCTGTATTTTCTTATCAAAATAAGATTTTTTTTCCCTGTGGACCATATAGAAGTGTGATCTTCCGACATAAATCTTTTTGAACAAGAAACATATTCCTCTTTATCTTTAACAATATTGCCTCCGAGATTACAGTACAGCGGTAGAGCACCCAACTTGGCTCCTAGACACCCATGGTTCGATCCCTAGTTACGATGAATTTGCAGGATTTTCCTCCAAATGGAATGACAAACTAGGGAAGTTGAGGTTGCCCGTACGAGCACTTTTCGATTTACCTCCCTCCTTTAGGCGTGGGGTAGTCGTAGGGGGGTCGCTAATATGGCAGTTTCATACTTTTTTATCTTTAACAATATTTTAACGCCAATCATATTAATTATATGAAATATTTTTTGCTTCTATCTTGCAGCTCGAAGCCAATGAAGTATGATGATCCTTTTGATAATCCCTATGTGAAGACTGACAAAAGCAGTTCAACAGTCGAAATGTTTGGGAAAGTTTATCGCTTGGCACCTGTAACTCTTACTGCAAAGGAAAAGTCAGTTCATCAGAAGAGAAGATCACGTGCCTATCAGTGGAAAAGACCTACAATATTTCTAAAAGAAGGTGATCCTATACCACCAGATATCGACCCTGATACAGTCAGGTGGATCCCAGCCAATCACCCATTTGCAACAACTGTAAGTGATATTGATGAGGACTTGGCTCAAAATAATGTATATCAAAAAGATGGCGTTCCATTCCGTGTTAAAGCTGAGCATGAAGCCATGCAGAAGAAGTTAGAAGCCCTTCAAAATGTAAGTTCTTTTTTGCTATGAACCTGCTTTACACAATTCTTAGCCCTAAGATTAATATTTTCAATTCATGATATGCATTTACTGGTACACGGGAATATAACTTCGTTGAACTAAATTAGTCATGGATAGTTATAGAGAGGATTATGCTTTGGCTTAAAGTAGGGATGGCCCAAAAATCGGAGGGATATCCGACCAATTTTGAATCATGTTGAAAACTTGGGTTATTCAATTCTTGGGGTAAAAAAGTCTTATCTAATTTGGTTCTCGGGTTAATTTCAGGGACCAGGCTTGAAATATTAATTGACATGAGCTCATCCAAGTTTAATTATGTAAATGTATAGCATGTAATATAAAGTGTAAGGCTCATTAAATTACCCGAATTAATTGGTGTAATACATTCCCATAGGTAGGGGTGAGCAAAAATTCAGTTAAACCGATCTAACCGACCGAACTGAAAAGTTCGGTTCGGTTTATTCGAAAATTCATTTAAAAAAAATCAAATTTTTTCGATTTATTCGGTTCAGTTTTGGTTTAGAAACGAAAACAATCAATTAAACCGATTAAATTGAACTAGAGTTCATCAGTCAACTGATTACCTCGAACCACAATATAAAAATCGTGATTTTGTCCTAATTTTCATTCGACTTCTCCCACAAGCTCCTCCACCATCATCAGTCGACTGGATAATCAATTGACTGATATTCAACCTAGTTAATCGATTTTTTATCGGTTTGGTTTGTTTGGTTTTCATTGGAAAGTTTGATCGGTTCAATTTGTTCAAAAAAAGTTTGATTTATTCGGTTCAATTAATTCGGTTATTAACCGATGGCTCACCCCTATGCCATGGGTCTCCATGGGTCTCCTCTTCTAAATCTGAAAGTCTATTAGGTAATATAACAATCCCAAGTTCTTTACTTTTTATAGCCATAACTCAAAAATACTCAATGATCTAGCTTTCAGCAAGTCCATTAATTCCTTTTGAATTCCTATTTTCTGTATGTTGCAACTAATTTAATTAACCTGATTAACTAATTGGTAACCGGGCATTCATTTAACCAATTATGTTTGACTAGATCTCGAAATGCGATAACTGATTCAACCTAAATGGATCTGACTCGGTTGAATTTCCTATACTCGGGTAGGGCCTCAATTTATGCCAACCTTTCTTAACCAGAAAATTTTTGATCAGATCAAATTTGGTCTAAAATTGTCCCAACTGACCATTGTCCACCCCTTATTTTTGATTTCTCTTGAAGATCATTTTTCTAGTTTTTGTTTGATAATTTAATTTCAGTTCATCCTCAGGTAATTTGCCACCATTATGCTTACTTCGGAACAATATATTCATGAAACAATATGATAAAGTTAACAAAAAAATCGAAAACATTTAGCTTCAATCCAAGCAGAGCCTATATTTATGCATTGCCTTTTCTTTTTAAACTAGTTTCTAGCGGTAGACACCCAGGTTTATCTGTCAAGTGTCAATTGGCTTCGCCAAATTATTCTGATCAACGTTTCTGTGTGCATCTGCTTTCATCTAATAAGATAAGACTTGATTGTTGTTGTTGTTGTAATATTTTTGCATGTATCAACTGCAGGAACCAACGGTTAACAAAGTCTCCAATCTTAAGAGCAGTGACTATTTTGATCGACCTGTTCGATCAGCGAAGCTGCAGCCGCAGGACTTTTCTAATCTGCCGATCAGCGTTGCGAACGATGAATCTGATTCTCCATCTACCAATCGCCATGAGAATTGAACTAATAGTTGTTGGATTCTGCTGTATGTTGCTCGCCGTTTCCTCTCCTTTCAATCGTCTTGAAGATTGTAGGATTCAGTGTCAACTACCTAGAATCACAGTTGGAAGTTGTAAATTGTAAATACGAGTTAAAACATTTTTTTTACTTTTTTTTTTCACGAGCGTACCTTTCCAGCTTAACTTGTGCTATCTGAGTTGGGATTTGAGTTCGAAGTCGTATTGAAATAAGAATTTTTTTAGAGCTGTAAATTTAGATTGGATCCGTTGGATTGGTTTGCTTCGTCAAATTAATTTAAATGGGTTGAATTAAAATTTTATCAATTCATTATTTGATAGGTCTAACAGATCAATTCGGCCAATTCACGGCAAGTTTGAGTTGGTTCGTGGGCCGAGAAAATTGAAAATCTTCTTTAGTACAATATTTTCAATTTGTCTGAACATTTATTATGTATTGTATTGAGTAAATTTAATTTAATTTATTATACTCAATTAATAGAAGTAGTTGAATTTTTATTTTAGTTATATGTCAGTGATATTTTAAGATAATATTTTTTTTTGAAAAGTGAGTAATTTTAAAAATATTTTTATGATTCGTAGATGGACCTATTTAATTTATAATACATCTTGAATCGGAGATTTTTTAATTCGTCTGAATGGCCGATCAGTCCATTTCTCTTTGTTAAATGTTATATTCAAGTCGAATTGATTCATCTAGTCCTGGATTGATCCGGCTGACTATTCTAATTGTTTTCAAAGTTAAATTTCAAAATGATGCATTTATAAACTCTGAGGGGGGAGCGATAACATTTATGTATTAATTCGAAATAATTGGAATAAACACAATCGTCATTGTCCATAGAGATTCCAAGGGGAACAAATAAACAAATTGAGCCAAGTAGATCGAGAAGCAAATTATTTTAGAGCTGGATGTTCAGCTGATTTTTCAGTCTATTTTTACGTAAAAGATTAAAAATATCAATCTAATGATTTCTCATTCCGACTCTTTAAAAATTAAGAGAAGGTAAATTATGAAAGGACAATACCCTCAACACAATTGATAAAGCGCAAAAATTGAAGGCGGATCAATAGGACTCAGCGGGTCAGATGGATGGATGGATGAGTTGGGCAGATCGGAAGGAAAAGGTTGGATGAATGAAGTATATCATCGAGTTAGTCAGGCCAAATGAATTGAATAGTTAAGCATGACAGGTGCATAGAGCTAAGCTATTTATTCCAAAAGCGAGACAAACCGAGTCGGTTGAGTATTTTGGAAAGGTTAAGCGAACTCAATGAGCTTATCGGTGAGGGTTAGATCCGGGTGATTGATTGAGACAAGGCCAATAATCAAAGAGGAATAAGTAGGCCTTCCGAGCTAGCTAAATAAACATATTGAGCTGGCTAAGTAGACCCAGCAAAATAGATTACTTGCGGGATAAATTTTACAACATTCCCCCCAAGAATAAAGAATATAGTACAATAGTAAAAGTCGAGAGATATTCTTTCGGAGAATGCAGTTCGATCTTTTACTGTGATATTATTTAACAATAAATTAAAAAAAAAATCCATTCATACGATCTTTGATTTAAGAGTTTGTCCGATGGATAGAGCACGACTTCGATGTTGGATCGTCATTCAGAGATGACGCGATTGCGGAGTCCGAACTGAATCGTAAAAAAGCTGCGAGCGCTTTCCTAATTTATCTTTGGTAGCCGATTAAGGCCACTTGAGTTCCGATCTTACCCAGTTCAGCCGTTGACAAGGCGTTCTGAAGGTCCGTGAGATAGGGTCGGTCACTCTCATGGATTAATTGAACCGAAAGTTCAGATACCATGGTGTCAATCAAAAAATAAAAGATACATAATCTAGGGCCCCTAGGGGCACGGTGCAACGGCAAAAGCAAAGAGACAACCCACAAGAGAACGTATTTCGATCCTCTACTGCGACATCATTCGACGATGAATTTAAAAAAAATTCATTCGGACTGCCCTGGAGCCCAGGAGTTTGCCTGATGGATAGAGTACGACTTCGACGATGGACCGTGATTCAGGAATGATACGATTGCGAAGTCCAGACTGAACCGTAAAAAAACTACGAATGTTTTCCTGATTTATCCTTGGTGGCCGATAGAGGCCACTTGAACTTCGACCTTATCCGGCTCCGTTGTTGACGAGACATTCCAAAGATCCGTGGAACAGAGCCGATCACTCCTAAGACTAGTCGGATCGAAGATTCAAAAACTTTGGCGCCAATAAAAAAAAATACAATCTAAATTATTTGGGATGAGTGTTGTCATCTTTTACATAAAAAAAAATCTATAATCTAGATCCTCGAAATACAATACAATGACAAAACAAAGAAACATCACATAGACGAACTAAATGATCAGAATTTACCTTTGTAGACATAGTACAACTTTAACATTGAACGATTTTACAAGAACACTACAATTATAGAGGTTGAACTTCCCCGTGTGTCGAACCATAAACATTTTTTGAATTTACATTAATGATTGATAAAAAATTTCCGTGAAATCAAACCAATCGTCCACAAGACTAGTCAAGCCAAAGGCTCGAAAACCTAGTGCGGATCACAATGAATCATCAATTTCATTCCACTTTGAAAACTGAAGAATATAACCTCTCAACACATTTCCTAGAAATTCCATGGCTTCAAGATAACTATTCTATTTCTACTCAATTTCATTCCATAAACCAAACACACCATTAAGCTATAAATTGGCCCAAACATACATTAGTGGCAAATCTATGGTTGTATATGTACTATAATAGGTAAATGGTAACCAATCAACCTCTACAGGTAGAATTAACACAACTAATACAGATGAGATTCAAACACAATTTCAAAAGCGATCAAATCGAGTCTCTTCGAGTCGATTTTGCAGACGAAGAGGCAACCAAAGCATGACCATCAGATCGCATATTGGGAATGGCAGGGGGTGTATTCAGATCTGACAGAAATGGAATTTTATGACTTCCTGCAAAATCATAACCCAACTTCATCGTCACTGTCATCTCCAAACATGGCAGCCATTTTCATGGCAAGTGTCGCTGCCATTTCTCTCCTCTGGAAATCTGGCATCAACCTCAGGTTGTCGCGTATATTACCAATCTCATGCATTAACCTTTCTAAATCATCCAGACTGTAGTGACCATCCTCCTCCGACTCAGAGGCATGGAAGACATCCGATTCAAGCTCCCCTTGCTCCTCAGCTTTGGAACTCATCTCCTCTGTGGACATTTCTCCATCGACAAAGTCACTTTCTGTCTCAGGACCATTTCCCAATTCTGAGGTTTTTTTGGGAACATCAGAAGGAATCGACGATGACGATGATGCGACAATTTCTTCTGCTCCATCGTTAGTATCAGATTTTTCAGTAATGTGATGGTTTTGATTTTCTGTTTCATATCCTCTTGCTATACCTGCATCATTATAACTTCCCCACTCTTCGGAACCATGAGATAAAGCCTCGTACTCAATTTCATAATCTGACTCATCTGTAGATTCTGGCATAACCAAAGGATAGAAGATAAGAAACTAAGGATTTAAATCGTCTTCAAATAACAAATATATAGCTACAATATACGGAAGAAGCACCCATTCAAGGATGAGAATATTTCATGATTTGGGTTAGCTGCTATAGAAATGCCAAATAAAAATAATCAGCAGTTCCTTCACCTTCTTTCTCAACTAGGGATGGACGTGTAATCTCGTTTCCAGACTTTAGGATCATCCCGGGCCACATGTGAGCAGAAAGAGCTCCATGCAACCGGTCTACACCTTGCATATCACCATCCACAGAAAGACCTGCAATGAATAACATGCCATTATCCTATAACCATATTATTTGCAAACTAAAATGATATAATAAGAAAAAATGCGAAGGAAATTTATAAAAAACTAAGTGGTAAAGGAAATTTAGAGGATCATTAGCTTAGGTCATTGCATGAGAAGAGGTCAAAGCGCAAAAGCTATTCTGTATCTAACTATTCACAACTTGCAGATATAACATGGTTTAATAATTCATAAAAAAGGAAAAAATAGATGTATGTTAAGGCATCACAAAACACTTGGTTAACCAACCACAAAGGAGACAGAGACAGAAATCCATGACTGCAGTCCATAAGCCATGAAACAAAACATTCAATCCTAAATGTATAGAATGATTGTAGGCAGAAAGAATATGCCAAGGACCGTACAGCACAAATGCATTGAAAAATTGAATCTTAAATGGAAAAGGAGATAAACTTACATTTATCAAAGTCAGCGTTAGAAGCACAGGCCTCAATATATTCTATGTTATGCTCAATACACCAATCTAGACATAACTTCCTAGTTTCGAGATGTGGCTCTTCATGCCCCAATAAGCTAGAACCTTCAGTCTCATCGATACCATAATCCATGTACGCAGGGTGTGGATCACTACTGGACTCTCCGTGCTTCATCATTTTCCTTCGATACTGTGCATGGGCAGAGTGGCCAGTCACAAGATCTGCTTTGTTTCCTATACAAAGGAGTATTTCAAACTTCGAAATATCTGTTTTGGCAATCCAGTCTTGGAGGGTGGTTAGAGATGATTCCTGCAGATAATCAAAAAACATGGAGAAAAAACTAATGTATACATTATAATTCTCTAAATTATTCTAGATTTAAACAGTTTTTTTTTAAAACTTTTGAGGAGTGCAGAAAACAGTAGAAAGAATGGTCTAAATTGATATATCAGTCCTATAAAAATTATAAAACTCAAAACACTTCGAATGAGAACAATTGAAAAAGAATAGAGGGCTTTTCCAACCTCACTCATATCAAAAACCATCACTAGGGCATCCAGCTCCTTTGTAATTGGAAGTGACTGGATTGAGAATCCTTCATCCAGATGAGCTGTCCATATAGCTACATCAGCTGTATAATATTTATTTTCTATTGTCCACCTGGCAAATTAGCAGAACCATAAAGATCAAAAGAAACAGTACCAAACACATTCTAATTTGAAGACAGCAAAGTCACATAGGTTATAATTTATATTCTTAAAACATACCCTTGGCAAAGAACATATAGTTACGTACCCTTGACAAAGGACCCCTCTTGCCAAGTCAGAGGTATCTGAAATATCAACTGAAAGCAGTCCTGCAATGAGTGAAAAATAACCAACAAGTTCAAATGAAGACAAAATAATAGTTTTCAAGCTGCTTGTGGAAAATCACTTGAGAAACATGTTTAGCAAGTAGAGAATAGAAAAACTTTAGAAAGTTATAATTGGTATACTACAATTGAAGTAAATGATCAACCACAAAATGAAACTTTTGAATGGTAATAGGAGCATCTTAACAAAAATGTTGAGGGGAATAAAGATATAAGGCCAAACAAAGGCGAACACCCTGTGACCAAAGGCTAGTTTCTTATGATGAAAGGAGCATAATAAGTGAAAGCACTCGGGTCAAAGCTTCCCTTGGCTCCTTGTTTCCGATGGAGGGAGTAAGACTGTGATTATTTCAGGAGGGAGAGGAGGGGAAGTAAAGGAGAGAATAGGGAAGGAAAAAAGAGAAAGGAGATAAGAAGGAACATAAGAAACAAATTACCCTTTTTATCGATTGATCATCTTCTAGAGCCAAATGCATCTTTTCACTTTCCGAAAAACAATTGACTGCCTCTTACAATCTTCCGCATTTGATATCATCGTTAACATCAATTTCCACTACTACATCCATGCTGGTGCCTATGGCCACAGGATTCCTTATCACCTAACTAGACCTCATCTTCCAGCCCTGCTTCTTTAGGAATGAATTATCCAAATCCATCATAATGGCGATACTTGCCGCCTTATGGACTAACACCTCCAAGGTCCATATCTATAGTTGGCTCCAAATTGTTGGACAAACAAGGATTGATGAAGAGAACAATCATGATGATTCTAGAATCGTATATAATACCAATTCAGGCAAGACCAAATGGTCAACCAAGATCCCTATAAAACATTCTTTATGCCCAAGTTGGTTGGAATTATGCATGGATATTCAGAACAGAGAAAATCAACTTTACAAAATAATTTAACTGCTTCGTTCTCAGCAAAGCATCAAAAGTTAGATCTAAATAGTTGGGTTTACAAACATGGTGCAGCAAAGACTAAAGATTTAAGGGTCTTGGCCCACCTAGAGGAAGATATTGACATACAACAGAAAAAGGATAAGTTTATATCTAATTAGGAAGAAATAACTAAATAAAATGATGGCATTTTCCAGGAAACTGGAAAACCCTAAGACTGCAAATTGACTCTGTAGATACTTCAGAGGAGCATACACAATTGCACACGAATTCCCGAGTATTTCAGCATCCCCTTCACAGAAACTACTAGCGAGTACAGTCGACAATAAGAGACGAACAACTCCATCAATTCAAAAACAATATCTACGATTGATGGATCGCAAGTTCATTTAAAAACGAAAAGGTCAATTCCATAACTAAGAACTGGAAACGGTTTACAGAGAACAAAAGATCCAAGCTGGCAGAACCGAAAGCGGATGGGAGAGAGGGCACTAACGGGAGAGGAGAGTTCGCTTCCCGACGTTCGGCGATCCGACGAGGAGAATCCCTGGCCGGGCATCGATGGATGTCGAGCTTCCGCCGTTCGCCGACGCCATCGCCGTGGTCCGGCGACGCTGGCAAAAGGAAGACAGAGAGAAGGGTTTCGAGATCGATGGTCGAGGTCGACGTCGTGCCGGTCGTGGTTCCTCCCTTGACCGACCGATGGCGAAGGAATAATTAAAAAAGGGGGCAAATTTCTCAAGAGGTCCACCTAAAATTGGAAAATTCCAAACCCACACCTAATTTAGTTTTAACACACAAATATTGAATTTAACATAACTTTTCAATTATTTTTTCCCTAATTTAATAGTATATTTGGAAAATAGCATTCGACATCGCTCAATCCCATTGTTATTGTTGTTAGAACGGTGATATGATATTCTAGTGACTAGTTGTCATCTAGGATAATCCTATGTTAAATGTTTAAGTGAGCATGATCGATTTTAGTTAGAAAATTTTTCGCTAATTTTACCCTATTCAAAATCCTAATACTTGATCCTTTCATCTGTTATTCACTCGATCAAAACCTCTTTCCTTGACCAAACCTTCTCTTCTTCGTCTTTCAGTGGTAAAAAGGCGAGTCGCTCGTCTCTAATGCTCCTGACAATCAATTCCACAGTTAATACGAAGATAATAAATCATAAATAGCCTTTGACTTTGACGCATTGACTAGTACGATGGAGGGGAGATCCTTCGGCAACAACCACGCCAATTGGTGGTGGTTGTTTATGTTACCATTGTCTTCAATCCCTTCTTTTGAGAAGGATTTTACTTTGTCAATTGATCATGTTGTAACATTAAAAATAATAATTCGGTGCACAAAACTCTTGTTGTGCAAAGTTCCGAAGAAGAGTCTATTATACACAGTTTTATTCTACTTTTACAATAGACTATTTTTAGGACTCGAATTCGTGACCTCTAAATCATAAGACAACGATTTCACTATCAATCGATCGCACTATAACATATGAATCGAAAAAATGATTCAAGCGATCTGCACAAGATCTTATTGACTAATCTACAGAGAATATGTGAATAAATAAAATACTTAGCAAATCGTAATAGGTAATAAATCTGCATTTGAATCTAGAAATATTTTTCTTGATTATCATTGGAAGTACATGGAGATCAAAAATAAATTAGTCGTAGGGTTTGATCTTCTATAGATATGAGGGTGACAATTTCAGAGGCTTGATCTGAGACATTGACGACGAGAGCATCAATCGTAAGGCAATCTATCCAGCTCCCAGGGCGACGGCGCGTTGGTAAGGCACGAAGTTCCCCTCTATGCATCCAGGGGTCGATTCCTCCCTGGCTGCGCGCGTTGAGCGAGTGGAGGTGCACGCTGCCCCCTCGTCCCAGCGTGGTCGATCCTTCTGGGCAGCATGGGTCCTAACGTGTCGGGCCACGCGTCACCCTGATTTATCCTCGTTGACCGGTGGGGACTCTCGTTGAAGGCCGTGGGACAGGGCCGGTCAGCCATCAAGATTAGTAGGGAAGAAAAATCATACCTGATACCTGATGTAAATAAAAAATAAAAAAAAGTAAGGCAATCTATCCATCAAGCATGTCACAACCTTTGATTGTGATCTTGAACGATGGCAATGAATCAAAGTCTATGATGCTTCGCTAGAGAACATGATGTTGAGCTTTGAATGGGAGGAGTAGGATTGTAAACGAGTTAAGCAAGTCAAATTTTATAGGTTCATGCTTGTTTAACAAGATAACCAAGTCGAACCAAATCAAGTCTAAAATTAATCAAGTTATTAAAAAACTTATTCAAGTTTGGTTTGATTTTTTTTTTAAGATTGAACTTGACTTGAACTTGAATTGAGCTTGATTTGTTTAATGAGTATCGAGCTTCTAATCAAACTCGATTCAAGTTTGAATCAAGCTTGATTCAAACTTGTTTAAATGTTATTCAAACTTGTTTAAATTTGACTTATTGAATCAAGTTTTAAATTTATTTAATGAGTATCGAGTTTCTTAAATTTGACTTATTTAAACTTGTTTATTTATTTAAAATTTTAATAATTTAATCCTGATTTATAAATGAGCATAAATAAGCATATAAATAATTTTTAAATGATTTAATAAAAAATATTGTTCATGAACATTAACGAGCTGAATACATATGTATTCAAGCTTATTTATTTAGTTTATCAAACTGTTTAAACTTGTTCATTAATTGACTTTGATGTATATTGAACGAACGTAAATGAACTCTTACCGAGTTGAACACCAAGCTTATACGCTTGGTTCATTTATAGTCCTAGGGAGGAGAATGTTGGATTCCAAAGCGTAATTAAATACAAAATACAACGGAAGAAGGAATCCATCCAAGATCGATGTGAGTTTCAATTGATCATTTGTTTTGAAAGTTATCTCGGGATGTGTAAATTCTTTTACTAATCTGAAGGTTTGAATCAATCTCGGCACGTTCAAGTGTTCATGCCTTTATGATATCCACATGAATACAACTGCCGTCCATCTCACAAACACAATTAGAGAATGATATTAGCTTTTGGTTGATGCAATCAAAACATCTTATCAGATAAGACCGTGTCTATTATTTAACCTCCAAATCATATCTAATATAATATATATATTTTATTTTGTAAAACATTGGACCTATCCGCTATCATATTTCTTGGGAAGTAGTTAAGGGACAATTGTTGTATAAAATTACCACCTGCTTTGATACGTTCCTTCTTTGCTATTCGTTACGGAGATCAAAATATTCCAAGTAGATTGTCGTATACGTCATATGTGTTAAGTGCTTAGGAAACATATGCTCAGAAAAAATCAATAGTGCTGGGGAATGGATATATTCGAGAGAACTAGTAGTACTCAGAAGGACTATAGTACTCGATAAAATCAATATAGTTCGGGAGAATCATAGTGCTAAAAAAAACCAATATAGTTCAAGAGAATCAATAATAAAGACCATAAATCTTAAATATCATCAATTATAGATCATAGAATTTGTCATGTTTATTTAGACATAAGAGTGATGGTACCTAAGGTTGTAAATGAGCCGAGCCAAGCCAAGCCAAGGAGGGTAGTGTTTGAGCTTGTTTATCATCTTATCGACCTTGTTCAAGTTTAATCTCTGAAAAAGTTTATCTAGCACAAGCTGAGCTTATACTTTTGATATGCACCCGATGAGAAGAAAGTCTTAAAAACCCCTAAATAATAAATTGAAGAAAAAAATAAAGAAATCTAAATCAAGAAAATAGATAAAAAGAACCTCTAACCCAAATCTAAATCTCAAGGTTGTAACGTCTTTCATCTTCTATATCAAAATTTGTATTTTCCTAAGCATTGGATTAAAATTCTTTCTATCTATTTTATCGATTTAGACTTTTCTTATTTCCTTCCATCTATTAATTATGGATTCTCGAGACTTTCTTCATATCGGATTCACATCAACTTTCTTCAACCGCTAGCCCCCATAGGTGCAGCACGTTGATAAGTCATGTTGTGCAAAAGCTCCTTCTTCAAAGAGCCGTAGTTTGGCGTAACGGTGGTAGAACTCGATGTAACCAGCTGAGCAGAAGCGTAATCGTTCAATCCGTAACCGCTGAGCAGGTAGTGGGCGTAATCGTTAGTAAGCTAGTAACCGGCAGAAGTGAGCGAGTGAAATCGGTTCCCGGCAGACGGGCAGCGTAACGGAGTGGCGAGAATCGGCGGCGTAACCGCCAAGCAGAGCGAGTGGCATAATCGGTTCGAATCGCAGGCGTAACGGAGGGCGTAATCGGTTCGGCAGAATCGGGCCGGGCAGAGCGGAGAGGCGCTCGGTTGTTCCGCAACACCACTTGGTGTCGAGGCCTGTGGTTTCCACAGTGTCCTTAAAACAGATTCGTCCCCTCTCACGTGCTTTCGAGGATGATGGACGATTGTTTCCCAGGATACAACGATGGAACCGGGAGGCGATCAAGCACAGATCGTCTTTCCGGCGAACTGAGTGCACACTGAAAACTACTACCAAAGCAGGGGGGGAAAAAGGAGGAGAGACTAGGAAAAAAAAGTTGACGCATATCTCTAACGCTTCCTTTTTTATAACTTTGTAGCATATCTCCAATTAATTACACAATTAATGGATTAATGACTCGCTTTTGAAATGTCTACAAATAAACTCGACCGTTTCAACGCCAAGTATCAATGCATACGTTACAAAAAATGAAACGGATTAGCAAAAGGTTGGTTGGATCCACTTGGGCAAATTATGCCTCGACCGGTTGTACATTCGACGCGCGTAGGTCGCGCTCGCACATGATTCGCCTTGAGGTAGTACAATCCGGGCCCTGGATTCACACCCCCCTTGTGCACCCACGCGTAAGAGAGAGCCTCTTCCCTTGCATATGTTCACAATTATAATGCTTGTGATACATTATAAACCAACCAAGTTGTCCCTCAACTTCCAATGTGGAACTAAACTCCTCCACAAGAGGGTTATCTATCCTTCCATTTCTTTGTTTCCATTCACATTTTCAACAAGTCAATGGGCAAACTTACATAATGGATAAGAGTCGATTCCGGAGGCAATCTAAAACTTTGCTCCGGGCTCAAATGGTCATCTATTATCTTATCAATTGCATCCACGAGTATAATCCTTCCATAATTTATTCTCTCTTGAATCCTAAAAGGTCGGGACGAGGGGATCACTAAATTGACGGTTCCAACTTTTGACTCCAAAATGTATACCGGAATATGTATCCTTTTATCATTGAGCAATGCAAAATAGTATGGGTAGTGTTGGTTCCATTCCAAATATCAGGGAACATATTCGCTAAATTTTGATAGTACCATTTTCTCGATGAACTTTAGTCGAGTGCAGTATCGTGTGTTCTCCTTGTTAAGCCATGATAAGGCACAATAAGCATACTCTATTTTAGTCTGCAATCTAACTGATGCTACGGAAAATATCCCAAAGAACTGTTGGTGCAGTAGGCACCTAAGTCAAACCTGAGTTTTGATTTTAGCAAACGATACAAAGTTAAGCTCATGTTGTTATCTCACGAGCTGAATCGAGTGTGCAGAAGATCGCTATAGCTGGAGCTGAAGGCTAGCGACACCCGGAGGAAGCCGCGGTGGTCGGGCGACACTCGAGTGACTTCGGAGGGAGCCGAAGGAATCGAGTGGAAGGCCGGAAGCAAAAGCGACATGGTAAGTATCGAGGTAAGCTCGTGTGTGCGAGCGTAAGTGAGGTCGTATCCTCCTTACGGGGATGGTCTTAAGCGTAGATCCGACCAAAGACATTCCATCGATGGTCTAGGTCGAGATCGGACGGTCGAAGGCCGTTGAAATAATGTTTTCTTTAAGCTAACTTTGCTTTGCAGTAAACATCACCGACCGCTACTGAGGACTCGATTGCGCCAATCGATCGATCGGAGGTCGCTAATCGATCGATGTCGCCATCACCGATCGTGATGATGTCCATTAGTCGACTGATGGTCAATGATCAGATTCGAGGAGTCAAGGCTTATCACCCCATTTCAAGGAGATTGGTGCTCAATTGTGATTGGCTAGGGTTCCTCTCGAAAAGGGGCTCAAAGGCTATAAAAGGAGGGCCAAACCTAGGGTTTTCTTAATCATTCTAAAGCTTCCAAAAGCCACTTTTCGACCACGAAGTGTTTTCTCTCCGACGTCTAGGTCTTAAATTCTCTCTTATTGTAACGTCGGTTTTAGTTTTTATTTAAGTTCATTTCTTTTCGGAGCTTTTATCGTATACGAGGAGAGGGGGAGTGTCCCTCTACCTCAAGCTTTTTCCTTCTTGTATCGATTAACTCCTACCTCCAACGAGGAGGAGTTTCTTTAGTGCTTTTACCCTCCGTACGTGGTCAAGGACCACTAGGGCCTTGGAGTAGTAGCCGAAGGCTACGAACCAAGTAAAACTTCATTGTCTCCTTTTACTTTACATTTCCGCTGTAATTAATTATCTCTCGAGTTTTAACGAACGAAAAGAAAAGGAAAAGGTTTTTCGCTATTCACCCCCCCCTCCTCTAGCGAACCGCATCGATCCAACAAGAACCACCATTTACCATCATTGAAGAGCAAACATAGCAAGCCTCCAGAACTCCAATGCAACAGTAGGACTTCCAATTTGGTTCTCAGAGTAGAATTTTTTTCTAAATAGAATCACAAATTAAAGACGTTGATGACCAATGAAAAACTTCCTCGAGACAAACAACTTGGTAAAGCTCTAACAACATACGATAGAAGTGAAATTGTGATATACCCTAAACAGAAACAGAGCCGCAGGGAGATTTGAGATTGGATCTTGCTGAGTTCTTTCATAAACAATCTTTGTTCCAGGAATTCTTGCATGACAGACAAAACTCTCTTCGGAATCTTTGCCAATAAATAGTAAGATCATGAGATGACATCTTCAAGATGCACTGCAAAATGTCATTGATTTCTCCAGCCACTAGAGAAGCACAGCGGTGGCCAGAGTGTATTGTTGGATTATAAGGAGTATATCTTGTTGTATAAATTTCTCTTCTTCATAGGGAAGATATTTCAAAGATCAGGCAGAGCCGATTTGGGGTAGAGCCGAGAGAGCTGATTTGACAGAGCTGGTTCGGTAGAGCCGATTTAGCAGAGCTGGTTCGGTAGAGCCGATTTGACAGAGCTGGTTCGGCAGAGCCGATTTTGCAGAGCTGGTTTGGCAGAGCTGATTCTGCAGAGCCAATTCTGCAGAGTTGGTCTGTGAGAGCCGGTTCGTGAGAGCCGGGTTCTAGAGGCGAGCGCACGATGGCTGAGAAGCGCTCGATGTCGAGGACTGTGATTTCCACAGTGTCCTTAAAATAGGTTCGTCCCCTCTTCCGTATTTTCGAAGGTGATAGATGACTGTTTCCCAGGATACAACGACGGAATCGGGAAGTGATCAAGTACAAATCGTTCTCGGCGAATTGATTGCACACATAAAGCTATCACTGAAGCAGAGGGGGAAAAAGGAGGAGAGATGGAAAAAAATTATCTCATTTATAACTTTATAGCATTCTCCAATTAATTGCACAATTAATGGATTAATGGCTCGCTTTTGAAACGTCTGTAATCAACTCGACCGTTTGAACGCCAAGACGCCAAGCATCAATGCATACGTCACAAAAATGGAACGGAACGGATTAGCAAAAGGTTCGTTGGATCCACTTGGGAAAATTATGCCTCGACCGATCGTACATTCGACGCGCGCAGGTCGCGCTCGCATACGAGTCGCCTTGCGATAGTGCAATCCGGGCGTGAGAGAGAGTCTTTTCCCTTGCATATGTTCACAACTACAATGCTTGTGATACATTATAAACCAACCAAGTTGTCCCTCAACTTCCAATGTGAGACTAAACTCCTCCACAAGAGGGTTTCTCCATCCTTCCATTTCCTTGTTTCCATTCACATTTCCAATAATCCCCCACATGAATGGAAACTGATATGTGATGGCTCTCAGTAGTAAAGTCTGACATATGATAGATAAGTTTTATCCTTTGAACCTTCTCTTATTATAATATGTTTGCTTACTGGTTGATTTAGTAGACGCGATGTCTTTGAACTATTCGACCATTCATTTAAGTATTGACACATTTCACACAAGACTTTTCCTGATGTCCTTCAGTTCTCATGAGTGTGTTCGTTCTTGGCTATGAACACGCCTGGTTCTGCGAGAAGATTTAAGATTTGTGCCTTCCAAATCCCTTCGAAGTGGCCCTACTTCTTTCTCACATAAGTGACCCTTTTAAGAGTATTCCATACCGCTCTATTGGATCATTAAAAGTCATATGCTTATCCTCCATCTTATCACTGTTTCATTATCTCATAACCCCCACAGTGATCCTTCTTAGTCGATGTAGTTAGATTATCCCTTTGAACCTAGTTCTTGGGATCTCCAATCTCCATAGGTTGGGTTTCCTTTGCACCAACATTCGTTATCGACATCAAACCCATCCTTCGAGATGAGATCGCAACTAACTCTCTATTTAACCCTTTGGTTAGCGGATCCGCAAGGTTATCCTTTGACTTTACATAGTCAATAGTGATAACTCCCGTTGAGAGTAGTTGTCTAATAGTGTTATGTCTACGACGCATATGTCTAGACTTTCCATTATACAAATGACTTTGCACGACCGATCACACAAGTGTATGTATATCGCGGGCACGAGTTTTGATCATCTAGGAATATCTTCTAAAAATTGTCATAACCATTCAGCCTCTTTACCACATTTATCAAGAGCCACAAACTCAGATTCCATCGTGGATCTAGTTATTATGGTTTGTTTAGAAGATTTCCATGACACAGCTGCACCCCCTAAAGTGAACAAATATCCACTTATAGACTTATAGTCTTTCACTTCAGATATCCAATTAGCATCGGTGTATCCCTCGATCACTGCTGGATATCTTGTATAGTGCAACCCATAATCACGAGTATACCTCAAGTATCTCAGTACTCTTGTTATCCCTTTCAAGTGCTCAACACCAGAATTACTTGTGTATCTATTCAGTTTGCTTACTATGTAGGCTAAGTCTAGTCGTGTATAATTCATTAGGTACATTAGACTTCCAATCACTCTGGAGTACTCTATCTGAGAGCTACTCTTTCCTTGATTTTTCGATAGATGTTGACTCATATCTATCGGAGTTCATGCCAATGCAACATCATTCTTCTTGAACTTCTCAAGAATCTTATCCACATAGTGAGACTGACTGAGAACAAGTCCTTCAGCTGTTCTAAGAATTTTAATTCCTAGAATCATATCAGCTAGGCCCATGTCCTTCATGTCGAATCTTGAATTCAACATTTTCTTAGTGGATTTAATTATCTTATTATTATTTTCAATGATAAGTATGTCATCTACATAAAAATATAAGATGATAAAATCATCTTCCATGTTTTTACTGAAGATACATTTATCACACTCATTGATTCTAAATCCATTATTTAGCATGACATTGTCAAATGTGTCATGCCACTGCTTAGGAGCTTGTTTCAAGCCATACAGTGACTTGACCAATCTACATACCTTGTTTTCCTATCTAGGAGCAGAAAAACCTTCAGGTTGTTTCATATAGATTTCCTCTTCTAAATTTCCATTTAGAAAAGCGGTCTTCACATCCATTTGATGTATTTCCAAATTTCACAATGTGACAATTGCTAATAACACTCTAATAGATGTTATTCTTGATACCGGAGCATATGTATCAAAATAGTCAAGACCTTCACACTGTCGGAAATCCTTAATTACCAATCTAGCCTTGTATCTATCTATTGTGTCATCTGATTTCTTCGTTCTCTTAAAAATCCACTTACAGCCTAATGACTTACTTTTCGGAGGAAGATCCACAAGCTCCCAAGTATGATTTTGTAAGATAGAAGTGATCTCAGATGCAATCGCTTCTTTCCAGTGAGGTCCTTCAGAAGATCTTAAAGCTTCTGGATAGCTCTGTGGTTCACTTTCCAACAAGAAAGTGACAAAATCCAATCCAAAGGATTTTTTCGTACGAGCTCTTTTACTCCGTCTAGGCTCTACCTCTACTAGTTCACCCTTATGCTCTTCTTCTTGTGTTTCAAAGGTCCTTTTTGAGGAATTTGCTTCCTCTCTAAACTTATACGGAAACACATCTTCGAAGAATGAGGCATTTCTCGATTCAATTATCGAGTTCTTATGTATTTCTAGAATTAGCGATTCATTCACTAGAAATCGATAGGCACTACTATTCTGTGCATATCCTAGGAATATGCAATCAACAATTTTTGGTCCTATTTTAATCCTTTTTGGATTAGACACCAATACTTTAGCAAGATACCCCTACACTCGTAAGTATCTATAGGATGACTTTCTACCATTCCATAATTCATAAGAGCTCTTGTTTATATCTTTTTGGGGTACCTTATTTAATAGGTAATTCGCTGTCAGAACAGCCTCTCCCCATAAATTTTTTAGTAACCCAGAACTTAATAAAAGAGCATTCATCATCTTTTAAAGTACAATTTTTCCTCTCAGCAACACCATTTTGCCGAAGAGTATATGGAGCTGTTGTTTCGTGTCTGATTCCATGTTCAACACACAACTCAGTGAATGATGAAACATATTCACCTCCTCGATCACTTCGAATCACTTTAATCTTCTTATTAAGATGATTTTCAACCTTAATTTTATAGAGAATAAATTTCTCTATAGTCTCATCCTTACTTTTCAGAAGATACACATAACAAAATTTTGTGTTATCATCTATTAAAGTAATAAAATATTTATTTCCACCGCGCGTCGGAACCCCTTTTAGGTCGCATACGTCTGTGTGGATTAGGCCGAGTGGTTCTGTGTTCCTTTCAACATGTTGAAAAGATGACCTAGTCATCTTTACTTCGACACAAGTCTTACACTTGTGTTTCGGGTCTAGGAGGAATGTCAGAATGCTTTGCATATTAATTAATCTTCGCAATAAATTATAATTAATATGTCCTAGTCTACTATGACACAACACAGATGACTCAAGCATATAAGAGGAAGAACTTTCAATTTTATTCATTTTAGGCCTAATGGCCATTACACTGAGCCTAAAAAGCCCATCATTTTCATACCCCTTGCCTACAAACATTCCACTCTTGGACAGCACTACCCTGTCCGACTCAAATACAATGTGAAAGCTATGCTTGCTTAAAAGTGATCCGGACACCAGATTCTTTCGGATCTCCAGAACATACAACACATTGTTCAGAGTTAAATCCTTGCCCGAAGTCATCTTCAGCACCACTTTTCCACGACCTTTGATTTTCGAGGTTGCTGAATTCCCCATATACAATTTGTCTCCATCTTTAACTTCTTTAAAGTCATGGAGCAGTTCCTTGTTGCAGCACACATGTTTGGTGGCTCCTGTATCAATCCGCCACTGCCGCGGGTTCAAACCGATGATGTTCACTTCAGAAATGACGACACACAGATATATATCCGGCCCCTCGCTCACATTAGCCTCCTGCTTCTTCTTTGGTTTTCTACAGTCCGAAGATTTATGACCAACACGGTTACAATTGAAGCATTTTCCTGTGAATTTCTTCTTGCTAATGCCTCCTTTAGGCTCCATCTTGGAAGACTTTGACTTCTTCTAGTTTGAGCTCTCGCCATGTTCAACCACATTGGCTTTGACCACTGCCTGCGTGAATGATCGCCTGTCCGAGCTCCTGTTGTCTTCCTCAATCCGAAGTCGGACAATGAGCTCCTCGATATTCATCTCCTTTCTTTTGTGCTTCAAGTAATTCTTGAAGTACTTCCAGCCAGGAGGAAGCTTTTCTATGATTGCTGCCACCAGGAAGGTCTCACTCAGCATCATGCCTTCCGAGTGGATCTCATGCAGGATCACCTGAAGCTCTTGGACTTGGCTGATCACCGTCTTGGAGTCCACCATTTTGAAGTCCAGGAACCGACCAACACCAAATTTCTTGGCCCTCGCATCCTCTGTTCTGTACTTCCGATCTAAGGACTCCCATAATTCCTTAGCCGATTTCTTTGTGCAGTATACATTATACAACGCATTTGCCAAACAGTTGAGGATATAGTTTCCACAAAGAAACTCCGAGTGTTTTTAAGCCTCCACAACATTGAAGGTTTGGGTATCCAAAGTACCCTCAGGTACCTTGGGTGGTTCTTCTGTCAAGAACCTAGCCAGATTAAGAGTGGTCAGTTAGAAAAGCATTTTCTGCTGCCACCTCTTGAAATTCAATCCAATGAATTTCTCTGGCCTCTCGGCGTGATTGATTGGGATGGTCTCAATCGTTACAGTAGGAGTATTTACCTGCACTTGTTGAGTAGTAGGCTGTGCTACCATCATCTCAACTTGGTCCGCCGCCATCGCCACTTGGTCCACCGCCATCGCAACTGGGTCTGCCGCCATCGCAATAGAGTCGAATCTGTTTTAAGTTCTGTCGTATAAATTTCTCTCCTTCAGAGGGGAGATCTGCTGCTTCGGACAGTCCTTTCAACGTCGGTGGAGTTGAAGGTAGAGTCAACCGATAGAGTCGATTTGGTAGAGCCGATTTGGCAGAGCTGGTTCGACAGAGCCGATTTAGCAGAGCTGATTTGGCAGAGCTGGTTCGGCATAGCCGATTTTATAGAGCTGGTTCTGCAGAGCCGATTCGGCAGAGATGATTTTGCAGAGCTGGTTCGGCAGAGCCGATTCGGCAAAGCTGGTTCGGCAGAACTGGTTTTGCAGAGCTGGTTCGGCAGAGGCGATAGCGCACTAGATAGGTCGGAGAAGCGCTCGGTTGTTCCACAGCACCACTCGATGTCGAGGCCTATGACTTCCACAGTGTTCTTAAAACAGATTCGTCCCCTCTTCTGTGCCTTCGAGGGTGATGGACGACCATTTCCCAAGATACAATGATGGAACCGGGAAGCGATCAAGCATAGATCGTTCTCGACGAACTGATTGCACACAGAAAGCTATCACTGAAGCAGAAGGGGAAAAAGGAGGAGAGATGGAAATTTTTTTCTCATATCTCCAATGCTTCCTCATTTATAACTTCGTAGCATTCTCTAATTAATTGCGTAATTAATGGATTCATGGCTTACTTTTGAAACGTCTGTAATCAACTCGACCATTTCAACACCAAGCATCAATGCATACGTTACAAAAAAGGAACAGAACAGATTAGCAAAAGGTTGGTTGGATCCACTTGCACAAATTATGCCTCGATCGGTCGTACATTTGATGCGCGTAGGTCGCAATCGCACACGAATTGCCTTGCGGTAGTGCAATCCGGGCCCTGGATTCGCACCCCCCCCATACGCACCCACGCGTGAGAGAGAGCCTTTTCCGTTGCATATGTTCACAACTACAATGCTTGTGATACATTATAAACCAACCAAGTTGTCCCTCAACTTCCAATGTGGGACTAAACTCCTCCACAAGAGGATTTCTCCATCCTTCCATTTCCTTGTTTCCATTCACATTTCTAACATATCTTTCTTGGAGGAAATACAAGGGAAAGTCCGAAAACTAATCAGACTTGTCTGTTGAGTCGACCACTTCCTTTGCGTCCTCAATCAAGAATAATTTCTTCTGTCGAGCCAGGTCAAAAGTCTCCTTGTTGCAAGTTGCCTTGCTGATTTTTGGGCAGAGCTGAGCATAGAGCTGAGTGTAGAGCTGGTTGCAGAGCTGATTACAGAGCTGGTTGCAGAGCTGGTTGTAGAGATGATTGCAGAGCTAGTTGCAGAGCTAATTGCAGAGCTGGTAGCAGAGCTGATTGTAAAGCTGGTTGCAGAGATGGTTGCAGAGCTGGTTGTAGGGCTAGTAGCAGAGCTGGTTGCACAGCTGGTAGCAGAGTTGGTTGTAGGGCTGGTTGCAGAGCTGAGCGCAGAGCTGGTTAATACTAAGTAAAGAACTTTCGAGGCATGTGTATACACAGTTTCCTTAAAATAGATTCGTCCTCCTTCGACAGGGTGCTTGCGAGGTTTAGTAGGACGTCTATTTCTCAGGATACAACGACAAAACCGCAGACTCCAACAAGCACAAGAGGACGAACTGAACGTACACTTGAATGCTATCACTGTGGGGTTGGAAACAAAGAGCTATGTCCCTCTTTTTTTTTGAGTTCGCAATCCTATCTCTTTTTATAGAGGAGACCTATTAATGGTGGAATCGAAAAGTCAATCATAATGTCGTCTTGATTCGTTTAATCTACGTGAATCGAAAGGTCAGCCATAATGCTACATTGATTTAATTAATATACCATTAATTCATCAATTTCTGACTATTTATGTCAGAGTTTTAATGCGAACTTTCCACGGTTTGAAGTGAAAGATGGTGGAACGTCTTCCCCATCTTTTCGTTTTACCGATCAACAAGTTTGGAAGGATGACATAACGTTTTCTCCATCCTTCCTTCACATTTCCATAATTTCCATTCAAATTCCAACAATCCCCCACATGAATGGAAATTGATGCATGATAGCCTTCAGCAATTAAGTCCAGCATAGGATAGGTAGGTTTGACCCTTTGAACCTTCCCTTGTGCAAGTATGTTTGCATACTGGTTGATTAGTAGACGCGTTGTTCTTGAACTATTCGACCGTTTATGTAAGCATGGATGTACTTCACACTGGACTCTTCATAATGTAGTTCAATTCTCATGAGTGTGTTCGTTAGGCCATGAGCACGCCTGGTTCTGCGAGAAGGTCTAAGAATTGTGCCTTCAATTCTCTTCGAAGCAGCCCCACTTATTTCTCGCATAGGTAATCTCTTAAGAGTATTCCTCACTATTCTTCTGGATCATTAAAAGTCGTATGCTTAATCTTCATCCTTTCACTGTTTCTTGGGTCATACCCTCTCACAGTGAGCTTACTTAGTCAGTGCAGTTAGGTTGTCCCTTTGAACCTAGTTCTTAGAATCTCCAGTCAGCATAGGTTGGGTTTCCTTTGCACCAACATTTCTTATCGGCATCATCATTAAACCCATCCTCAATGATGAGCTTGCAACTAACTCCCGATTTAACCCTTTGGTTAGCGGATCCGCTAAGTTATCTTTTGACTTTACATAGTCAACAGTGATAACACCCGTTGAGAGTAGCTGTCTAATGGTATTATGTCTACGACGTATATGTTTAGACTTATCATTATACAGATGGCTCTGTGCTTGGCCAATTGTCGATTGACTATCGCAATGTATGCATATTGCGGGCACAGGTTTTGGCCATCTAGGAACATCTTCTAAGAATTATCGTAGTCATTCAGTCTCTTCACCACATTTGTCAAGAGCTACAAATTCAGATTTCATCGTGGATCTGGTTATTACGGTTTGCTTAGAAGATTTCCAAGAAATGGCTGTACCTCCCAAAGTGAATATATATCCACTTGTAGACTTTGAGTCTTTTATGTCGGATATCCAACTTGCATCGTTGTGTATCCTTCGATTACAGCAGGATATCTTGTATAGTGCAGTCCATGATTACGAGTGTAACATAGATACCACAATACTCTAGTTATTCCTTTCCAGTGCTCAACACCTGGATTACTCGTAAATCTGCTCAATTTACTCACTGCATAGGCCAAGTCTGGTCGTGTACAACTCATTAAGTACATCAGACTTCCAATTATCCTGGAGTACTCTACTTGAGAGATACCCTCTCCTTGATTTTTCGATATATGTTGATTCGTATCTATCGGAGTCCGTGCCAGTGCAGTATCACCCTTGGTGAATCTTTCAAAAATCTTATCAACATAATTGGACTGACTTAAGACAAGTCCTTTTGACGTTCTAATAATTTTAATTCCTAGAATCACATCTGCAAGGCTCATATCTCTCATGTCAAATCTTGAGTTCAACATAACTTTAGTGGATTTAATTATCTTATCATTGCTCCTAATGATAAGTATGTCATCTACATAAAGACATAAGATGACTAAGCCATCTTTCGTGTCTTTACTGTAAATATATTTATCACTCTCATTGATTTTAAATCCACTGTCCAGCATGATATTATCAAATTTCTCATGCCATTGCTTTGGAGCTTGTTTCAAGCCATACAACGACTTGATTAATCTACATACCTTGGTTTCATGCCCTGGAGCAGAAAACCCTTCAGGTTATTCCATGTAAATTTCCTCTTCTAAATCTCCATTTAGAAAGACAGTTTTTACATCCATTTGATGTACTTCTAGATTCCACAGAGTGACAATCGCTAGTAACACCCTAATGGATGTTATTCTTGATACCAGAGCATATGTATCCAAATAGTCCAGGCCGTCACGTTGTCGGTAACCCTTAATTACCAAACTTGCCTTGAACCTTTCTATCGTGCCTTCTAATTTCATTTTCTTCTTGAAAATCTACTTGCAGCCTAGTGCCTTACTTCCGGAAGGAAGATCCACTAGTTCCCAAGTATGATTTTGCAAGATTGATGAAATCTCAGATGCAATTGCCTCCTTCCATTGAGGTCCATCAGACAAGTTTACCGCTTCTGAGTAACTCTGGGGATCACTTTCCATCATGAAAGTGATAAAATCTGATCCAAAGGATTTCTCCACCCGAGCTCTCTTACTCTGTCTGAGCTCACCCTCAACTGGTTCATCCATTTCTTCTTGCTCTTGTCTTCCGTATACCCGTTTAGAAGCGCTAGCATCCTCTCAGGTCTTAAACGGAAGCACGTGCTCAAAGAATGAGGCATTTCTCGATTCAATAATAGAGTTCTTGTGTATCTTGGGAATTTGAGATCCAATCACAAGAAATTTATAGGCACTACTGTTATGTGCATATCTAATAAATATGCAGTCAACATAGGTATCAAAATAGTCCAGGCCGTCACGTTGTCGGTAACCCTTAATTACCAACCTTGCCTTGAACCTTTCTATCGTGCCTTCTGATTTTATTTTCTTCTTGAAAATCCACTTGCAGCCTAGTGCCTTACTTCCGGAAGGAAGATCTACTAATTCCCAAGTATGATTTTGCAAGATTGATGAAATCTCAGATGCAATTGCCTCCTTCCATTGAGGTCCATCAGACGAGTTTACCGCTTCTGAGTAACTCTGGGGATCACTTCCCATCATGAAAGTGATAAAATCCGATCCAAAGGATTTCTCCACCCGAGCTCTCTTACTCCGTCTGAGCTCACCCTCAACTGGTTCATCCATTTCTTCTTGCTCTTGTCTTCTGTATACTCGTTTAGAAGAGCTAGCATTCTCTCGGGTCTTAAACGGAAGCACGTGCTCAAAGAATGAGGCATTTCTCGATTCAATAATCGAGTTCTTGTGTATCTCGGGAATTTGAGATCCAATCACAAGAAATCTATAGGCACTGCTATTATGTGTGTAAAATACCGGAAAAAAAATAATATATAAAATATCCTTGTTAATTAAGAAATAATCTTATATAATTCTTCAGGAATTTTTAGAATTTTTTTTGGATTTAAACGGAATTTTTATGATATTATGTAAGGAAAGATTTAACAGACTTTTACAAGGCCTGTTTGGATTATCCGTTATTGAGGGGTTAATAGGGTTTAATTGACCTAAGTTTAAATATAAAAACCCTAAATTAAATGGGTGGATAAGAGCTGGTGTAAGCTCGAATCCAACCCGTTTGTTGCAAACTCAACCCGTTTGTGAAACCCAACCCGCTTACCCGTTCCTTTATTTCCCCGCCGGTTTCATTACCTGCGCCGAATGTTTTCTCCCCGACTCTTCCTTTCCGAAACGCGTGACTTCATCTTTCCTCTGATTCTTCTTCCCTTCGAAATCGCAAACCTTTTTCCTCCCTCTCGGTTTCTCGCGCGCCGCCCTCTTCACCTCTTCGCCGCCGTCATTCGAGCACTCCTCACTGTCGCCGGTGCCGATCTCCGCCTGATCTCGTTGCCGCCGCTTGTTGCCGCCTTCTCGAGCTGCTCGCCATCCATAGTCACGATGCCCTCTCCCGATCGCGACCCATCCCCTTCCTCACACTGCTAATCGCTTAATCGAGAGGCAGCCCGATGACACCACACAGCCACAGCTCAAGCCTTCCGTCACCCTCTTCTTCCGTTGGTCCGATGGCAGCAAACAGTGTCACCGTCTTGATGTCAGAAATCACTTGAGCAGAGCCGTCGGTGAGGGGTATTTCGCTGCCAGTGGTCGTCAGAGCTAGGTAGGAACCGCTTAGCTTCTTACCTTGGACGAAATCCATTCTTCCTTTGAAATCCATACCACTTGAACAGGGGATTATTGAAGCTAGGGTAGCAGCAACAATGAGTATCTTCCGGCGAACAGTGCAATTAGGGGAGAAATATAGACGGTGGATCCCAAGTGATGGTAAATATCCTGATTGCTCTTTCCTTCCAGTCCATTTCGATTTCGTGTGTGATTTTTTTGTGGTGGGGTGCCCTGCCATTGAGTTTGAACTGTGGGTGGCTGCCGTGTACTGTAGATGCTACCTTGTGGGTTCAAGGAGGTCGAGGCAGTGTGCATCGAATGATGGATCGAGCTTGAGATAAGAGATTGCATTGACCTATGGTTTTATCGGGTTGTATGCGGCTGTGAGAGGGAAACTGTCGGCTGTGTTTCGACTGTGAGTGTGTGAAACAAGAAGGTAAGCACAACTGACCACATTTAGGTATTGTGTGTGTTCTGTGAGTGTTGATGTTGGCTGAAAAATGCGGAGAAGGTGAGCTGTGACAGTGGCTGTGTGGTTGTGCTGCTCTTTTGGAGGACGTTGGTTGTTTTGTGGGAGTGTTGTTTGGCCGACCGTGAAGAATGGTTCTGTTCTTGGCCACGAAGAGGCTGTGAATGAGCTGTGCGGTTCTGTGTGTGGGCTAGGAATGAGCTGTGAAAGCTCAGTTTCGGTGAAGAGAGTTATGGATGGTAGGGTAAGTTCAATTGAGGTTGAATTGGGGTTAAAACTGAGCTATATGAAGCCCTGTTTGTGCTTTGTGTTGGAACTAGGAACGGTGAAATGGGATGTAAGTAGTATGTTTAATTGATTGGGTGGAATGTACCTTAGAGGTTTAATGATTTAAACCTAGTTGGATGTTGTAAAAGGGTTACGCTTGATGATTGGAGGTTTCTAATTCGTATTTGATAAAGGGATACAAATATAGGAACGATATAGTAGTGAATTTATATATTTGTCGTGTGCTTGCACTAAAATGTAATTAATGATGTTTGCAGGACGTGGATATGAGATAGGTCTGTGACCGTGAGGACTTCATTGTTTCGAGCATTACAATAGGTGGGTAATTTTCTACCGTGGTCAGGTAATTTTAATGCATGCAGATTTAGATATATGATCATCTTATATGATCATGTTACCTTGACTCCACTCTTATTTACTCTTGCGCTTGATACCTTATCTTTGGCTGTTATACTCTATTGTTGTTTATCATATCTCACTTTGTCATGATTAGGAGTTACATATGTGATGTAAGTAACCTAGAATTGCTTAGTTATGTGCAAATAGTGAAGTACGGATGACGATCTGATTTGTAAATTGGGCAAGAGGTCATCTGTGGATAAGTAATGTCCTGAACGTAGGGTTGATTCCAATACCTTTAGGCTGCATGTTTACTACCGATCATGTATTATGTAAATGGTCAGGTAAATTGTGATTAGTGTGTCGCTACGGACCGGTGGTCCTAGCGTATTATGATCAGTTGAGTACGACTCTCTGCAGGATAGAGAGTGCGTCGATTTGATTGGTATGACTCTCTACAGGATAGAGAGTGTTATGATCAGTTGAGTACGACTCTCTGCAGGATAGAGAGTGCGTTGATCTGATTAGTATGACTCTCTGTAGGATAGAGAGTCCGTGGTGGATGTCTATTTGTGTGACCGAGCATTCATGTCATTTGCATGCATGCTGACGACGTGGTCTCTCTTATGGTTGAGAGGGTTGTCAGTCATTCTGCCTCCACGGTTACTCATAGGAGGAGTAACCAGTGTGAGGGCAGAGCATTGTGGTGCCACACTCTACCACTATAGACGGTGATAGTAGGATTTGCGTGTCGTAGTCCTGCGTGTGTGGCACTCGACCACTCATGGGTAGTGACTGTCGGAGTGGCCAACAACAGGGACACCCGTCGAGTAGCTTGCTCTTCACGCTTATATGCTACTCGATCATACTGCCCACTCGACCACTTATAGTAGTGGTTGGTGTTGAGTTGGGACAGTTGTCATGTCGAGCCACCGAGGCCACACTGGGGTCGTGGTAGCTTTAGGGTGAGCCGACATGACCATGCATGCTGCATTGCCGTGACTTATGATATTTTTGCATATTGCGATATATATATATATATATATATATATATATATATATATATATATATACACGGATGATTGTGATTAGTATATATATAGATGTAGTATATATATATATATGCTTATTATGATGTTGCATTTGATTACTATGCTTATTGCATTTGGTTGTACATCATCTTCATACATGCTACTCGCATTTATTATATGGTTGTGTCAGATACCTGTATACTTGTTGGTCGGACCGTTAGATACCTTTGACCAGTATTTATGATGTTGTATGGTTTAGACCAGATTCCCTGTGATATATATACATATATTGTGGATATGTGCTCAGGTTGGTTAGGTGTAGCGTAGCAGACTTTCAGGTATGTCTGCATTTTACATTGTTCTTTTAGTTAGAAGGTATATGCATATTTATATGTTTATCATGCTGGTGTTTATCTGATGTGCTTCTAGGTTATGCTATTGAATTACATGTGATATTTGATATATACATGTTTTTCCTATTACCTGCTGAGTTATACTCACCACCACGGACCCTGGGTTTTTCTGTCGCCCAGGTAACAGGTAGAAGTCTTCGTGACGGCTTGGAGCACCGTTGGCTGGCAACATCTCATCTCACCTCCGAGGCTCCTGTGGTCATTTTAGGCTTTCCGTATGTTATGTTATGTATTTTGGAGTTTTTCGTGGTGTACTATGTTGTGGACTTGTCATGTGATGTATACACTGGTGGATTCGGGTTTTATCGATGTTCCGTTATGTTGTGATGTGGTCAGTCATACCAGTATGCACTGTGTGTAAGTTGTATTAGTTTCCGTTGTATTTCGTTATATTGTTATGTTTTTATTTGTACATGTTATGGTTATTGTGGGCCCAAGGGCCTTGTATTAACACGATATGTTGCCACGTACATGAGAGATGTCGTCCGTTTGCAACCAACAGTTTTTGGTCCGATCTTGATCCTTTTCGGATTTGACACCAAAACTTTGGCCTGACACCCCCACACTCGCAAGTATCTGTAGGATGGTTGTCTACCATTCCACAACTCATAAGGGCTCTTATCTATTTTCTTTTGGGGCACCTTATTTAAAAGGTAATTAGCTGTTAACATAGCTTCCCCCCACAAGTGTTCTGGTAGGCCAAAACTTAATAGTAGAGCATTCATCATCTTTTTCAGAGAATGATTCTTTCGCTCAGCGACCCCATTTTGCTAAGGCGAGTAGGGAGCCATTGTTTCGTGTCTCATGTTCAGCACACAAATCTCTGAATGGTGATACATATTCACCGCCTCGGTCACTTCGAACGACCTTAATCTTTCTATTAAGTTGGTTTTCAACCTCATTCTTATAGAGAATAAATTTCCCTATAGCTTCATCCTTACTTTTGAGAAGATACACAAAATAATATTTTGTGTTATCATCAACAAAAGTGATGAAATATTTATTCCCACCTTGTGTCGGTGTCCCTTTTAGGTCACACATATCGGTGTGGATTAGGCCGAGTGGCTCAATGCTTCTTTCAACTTATTGAAACGATGACCTGATCAATTTTGCTTCAACACAAGTCTTACACTTATGTTTCGGGTCAAGGTGGAATGTAGGTATGCTTCGCATGTTAATCAATCTACGCAAGACATCGTAGTTAATATGTCCTAGTCTACCATGCCATAAACACGAAGACTCAAGCATATAAGTGGAAGAGTTTTCAACTTTATTAACTTTGGGTGTAATAACCATTACAGTTAGTTTAAACAACCCATCAGTTACATAACCTTTCCCTACAAACATTCCATTCTTGGACAGTACAACTATGTCTAAACACGGCCAAGGTCCGGGTCGGACTCGGAACCGAACTGTGGTCAACGATCCGGTTAACCGGGTCAATGAGTTTGACCTGGACCCGTGACCGGACTGTCTAATAGGCGGTCCAGTCATGATTTTTTTAAAAATCGAATCTGATTTAAAAAAAAAGAACGGAAATGAACGACCACGATTTCGTGGCCATTGTGCAATGGCCGACCTACCAGGTCGGTCCGAATCGGACCCGGTGGGTCGACCGTTTATTTATTTTAAAAAAATTGGATGGCCACGATTTCGTGACCGTTGATGATCAACGACCATGAAATCGTGGCCGTTGTGCAACGACCGACCCGCCGGGTCAGGCCGACCCGGACCCGGTGCGTCGGTCGTTGCAAAAGTTTATTTTTTTTAATTCTTTTTTTTCCTATAAATTCTTCTCCACTCCCTTTCATTTTTTTTTCACAAATCACAACTTATCTTCTCTAAATCTCTAATTCTCATTGTCTCATTTGCTCTCAAGTCTCAAGTCATATTTTTACAAATATCTGAAGCCGGATCAAGTCATAATGGTGCGACCGGTGCCAAAGGAAAGAGAAAGAGCATAATGCCACCACCACCCGAGTCCGAGTTCGATCAAGGCGGCGATTCACCTCAATTCGATATCAGTGACTATGATCTTGATATTTCCGATGATGAATATCAAATACGTCGTCATCAAAGTCAAGAAAGTAGGAGCAATACATCCAGTACAATGGCGGATTCTACGACTACAAGACCAACTCGAGTGCCTCGCCAGACATCCGATATCTTCACCAAACATTTTGATAAAGTAACGCTCCCTTCCAGTGATATGCAAGAAAAATACAAATATTGTTCGAAATGCTACAAATTTCAACAAGGAGGAGGTTACGAAACTCTTACTCGATATGTGGAGAGAAATCATCCGGTGGAAATTGGTATCAATCGTTCTCAAACTCAAATTCCGACATTCTTTTCTCAATTGGGTTGGGGTAACGAATCTAAGCTTTTTAAATTTGACGAATCTAGATTTAGAGAAGAAACTGCTAATTTTTTACGATTGAATAACTTTCTTTTAGTTTTAGTGATAAATTATCTTTTGAAAATTGACTTTCTACAAGTGCAAATCCTTCTATTAAACGTATCCCAAGAAATACTCTAAAATGCACACTTTTAAAATTAGTCTTAGAACAAAAAAAAGAATTGATTAAAGAATTTTCTAGTTTAAACAGTAAAGTTTCTTTGTGTTCCGATATTTGGAGTGATCATTGGTAAAGTTGTTCATATATAGGTATTACTTGTCATTGGATTGATAATAATTGAAACATTCAAAAAAGATTGCTAGTATATAGATGTTTTAACGAAACACACACAACACAAAATATTTCACAACTTATCTTTGTTATTTTAGAAGAATATGATCTAACTTCTAAAGTTTTTTCAATTTTTTTTGATAATGCTAGTGCAAATACCTATAGTATTAGTGATCTTATTGATATATGTAAACCATCAATAGGTGAAATATTTTTTCATATTAGGTGTACATGTCACATTTTAAATTTGTGTGTTCAAGATGGACTTAAAAATTTAGGATCACATATTCAACCAATTAAGAGTGCAATTCATTATTTATGGACACATCCTCAAGTTATGAAACAATGGAGAAAATTTTGCAAAACAAATGGTATGAAGCCTAAACGGTTTGCACGTGACGTTCCAACTCGTTGGAATTCTACTTATAAATTGTTGTTATCTACTTTTGAATACAAAGATTTATTATGTATGTTTTTTCATCAACATGTTCAATCACGTGATATTTATTTGTTTTCAAATCAATGGAATATATGCACTAGTATTTGTGAAATTTTAAAAGTTTTTAGTGATGCTAGTGACCAATTATCCGGTGTTTATTATCCAACTTCATATTTAGTTTTAACACATTGTTGTAATATTGTATGTATTTTTAATGAACATATTCAATCAAATGATAATTATTTATCTCAATGTATTTATGTAATAAAAGAAAAATGAGAAAAATATTTCTTAAACATTTCTGAAATATTTTTATGTGCTTTTGTTTTAGATCCTAGACTTAAATTAGATGGTTTGCAAGATATGTTAGCATTATATTATGAATCTTTAAGCCCTATTACCGAAACTGCTCCTAATATTTCTTTGATTTTGTTTAATATTAAAACTCATTTACATGATATTTATAATGAATATAATATTAAATATGGTGAACAAACTATTGGACATGAAACACATCAATCCACTACAACTAGTATTATTACTTCTAAACTCACTAAAGCACAACTGTCATTAAGGGAACGGACTAAACGTCCACAAGGATCCTCAAGTTCTAGTCAGGAAGTTAAATACGAAAAATTTAAATTACCAAAATAAATGGCCAAAAATTTAGAGAAATAATCCTAGAAATTTTTCGGGAATTTTAGGGAATTTTAGGATTTTTTCTGGATTTAAACGGAGTCCGTACGAGATAATTTCGGGGATAAAATAAATAGGCTTTGGTGGAGTTTATTTAAGGGGTTTAATCGGCGATATTAACCTAAGTTTTTCTATTTTCCTTTTTCTTTTCCCCTGCCGCGCCCGACGACTTTCCCCTCGCGGCGGTTTCCGCGAGTTCCTTTTCTTCTCGCGCAGTCATCCCCTCACTGCTCGACCTTGCGGCCGCCTACCCCTCTGCCACTAGCATTGCCGTTTGTGCCGGCGTCTCTTCACTCCGGATCACGCACCGCCGTCGCTGCTCACACGTAGCTCTCGCCGTCCACAGCTGCACGCGCCGGCTTCTCAGCCACAGGATCGCCGTCGGCCTCCTCCCGCACCCCTCCTTTCTTCCGTCGATTTTTCTTCCTCATGTCCGCAGCCGCCCGAGTCCTTGCGATCATCTGTCCCTCCGCAAGTGCCGGCAACCGCTTGCCTTCCGTCGCCGCGAGCTCCCTTAGTGTCGCCGGTGAGGGTGGAGTTTCTGGTAAATACCTAGATTTCCTCTTGTTTCCTTCTTTGTTCGAGGATTACATGGTGTGTGGTGGTGAAAGGTGGCGTTAGTGTCGTGGGGATACAGGCGATGATTAGGCGATGGAAGTTCGGTGAGAGGGTAGGAGGGTCTATTTTGGGGGCGTCGTGTGGTTAGGGTTGGAGGTGATCGTGCAAGAGTGGCTGTGAATAATGTTTGAGCCGCTGTAAATTGAGTTGGGGATCTGATTTGGGGGAAAGATTGGTTGTCGGTGGGATCCTAGGGTCCGTAAGCACGATTTTGGTGTTGTTCGGTTGATCGTTATGGTATTCGGTTGATGTTGGATGGTTGGATGTCCACTATTATATAGTTGGTCTAGTGTTTGTTATGATTATGATGTTAGTTCTAAAGCTAATCAAGATTTAGGCTCGATTTGGGGATGGATTTACTTTAGGTGTTGTACGATTGTGATTGGACGAAAAGACTGTTATTAGGTGGAAGGTGATCGAGATTTTATTAAGCCTTTGGGTTAATTGGTTATGTAAGAAATCGATTAAGTATTCGATTTGTCGGTGGATTGCATTTTTGTGCTTAACAATAGTTATGTTGCATGCAAGTTTCGGTCACGAGGCAGGTCCATGGTCGTGACGACTTCATTTTTTTTGCAGACATTTTTATCAGGTGGGTATTTTGACTTATCTCTTAGATATAGTCATGTTGATATGCTAGTTAAGATAACTTGCAATAATTTTCATGTTTATATGCCTAGTATGTTTTTGTGCCTACTTGATACATGCATTTGATCGGTTATGATTATTTCTTCCCTGTTTTACTTGGATCATAGATATGTACATATTGGTTGTGCATATTATTTGGATATGTGTTTTAGTTGGATTTACATGTTTTAGTATCATGCACCATCTTGCATGATTGCATGCTGGCTGGACGGGGTTCCTTTATAGTTGAGCCCGTAGCCAGTTACATGGCATGCACACGCTGCCACTCATGGGTTAGTGGTACATCAGGAGGGTATGTGCAGTTGCTCTGTCAGGCTCCGTTGGTCCGCTCATGGGTAGCGATGAGGCAGCGTGGTAGCGGGCAGGGATCCCTCCTCTGGTCTACGACACCGGGAGATGAGAGTTTAGCTCCCCCACTCTGTTTGGGGCAGGAGGATAAGTGTACTTCGACAACATCCTGTCCACTCGGTCACTCAGGAGCAGTGATGGCAGAGTGCACAGTTGTCATAGCCCTACCCACTCGGCTTCACCATCGCGTGTGAGGCGGCTGACTGGCGTCAGGGGTGACCATGTCATTTGCACGACATGCATTTTGCATGAATAGCATTTGTATTATGTTTGCTGCATTTTTATTGATGCCTTGGATATTGTATATGATTGTCATGCATACAGGATACATATTTGTATGTGGAGATGACTTTATTTCTTCTAGTATGACACATGCTCCTATATCAGGGTAGGAGATTCAGGTAAATACAGTCCTTTTGTATTTCTTTCATGCATACCCTATATATATATATGAGACTGTACTGACATGATTGTTATTGTTATCTATTTCTTACCTTGCATATCGACTATATTCGCTAAGTTCTTTGAATTTACCCCGTTGATTTATATCTATTTCAGGATAAAACTGTCAAGAGAGTCCAACTGCCAAACCCCCTCGTCGTGAAAGTTTAATAATTATTTGTTTTATGGTTTTGGATATTTGGATTAGAAGATATGTTTAGGACTGAAGTTGGATTTGTGTACTCGTGGATTTTTGGTGTCCTTATGGACCTTTATTCGGATTTTATTTCGATTGGTTTTGGTTGGGTATTCCTGCCCAGATGACAGAAGGGGTAGGTCTAGTTATTGTAGACTGTTTACTATATCATTTGATTGTTGGCCTGAGGCCTATTTTATTACCTGCGTGTGATGTTTGGATTCCAGTCGTGTTGACCGATGAATAGTGGCCGTGTAGGCCTTGTAGGAAAATTAGTATATTCACCCGTACAGGGGAGATGCTGCCGGATTTTCGTCTGGCGGGGACTCCCCTGGGGCGTGACAATTTATTTGGTATCAGAGCCTAGGTTTACGAGTTCCTAGGGGGTTTTGGGATTTTTCGGAGTTTGCCACTTTTGGCAGGTTTTACGAGTCAATCTGGCAATTTTTGGATTGGTATGGATTTCCGACGATTTTTATGTTTCGGAAATTCGAGGTATTATTGACGAGGTTAATTTGGGGATTTGGCGACGACGGGACCTCTCCTGACGGTGAAATAGGTATGATGAATAATTTTAATGTTTTTATTTGTAGTAACATCTGTAATAATTTAACAGATATGAGACGAGGTGGGCGTGCTCCTGCGCCAAGACGGGGGTGCAGGGCGACCACGCCAGAGGACCTTGAGATCTTTGGTGACGGAGTTGCCAGAAAGATCTACTGAGGGTGAGCATGTTGATCAGGGTCAGATTCCACATGGTGTTGCGGGAGTCGTGGATCCTCAGTCCTCGACGGTTCCTCCTCCAGGGATACCCACTTCTGGGGTATCCGATGTACTAGCGGGAGACCCTGCTGCTACACTTCAGATACCCCCCGATGGGGCACGCTCTATGGACCCGACAGCAGGCCCATCGCTGGAGCGATCGACCCTCACTCAGATCCGCCTGCGTATCTTTGCGGTACCATTTGTTTCGCGGCTCTGCGATGGCCCTATTCATCCTCGATGGTCATGCGCCTCTGATTCGGTTTAGCAAAGTCGATGAAAAGTCGGTTCACCTTATTCAGCGGAGAGACTGATCCGAGCGTGGCTCAGTCTTGGATCGAGACTATGGAGCGTACTTTCTACTATATGGTCTGCTCCAAGTGGGAGAAGGCAGAGTTGGCAGCCTTCCATTTACGAGACGAGGCCGAGATCTGGTGGGACATGCAGCGCTCGATCATCGGCGAGCAGCAGATTACCTGGGCGAGATTTAGAGAGGCTTTTGAGAGTCAGTACTTCCCACGGGCATATCAGATGATGCGTCATCAGGATTTTCTGAGTCTACGATAGAATAATCGCTCAGTGATGGAGTATAATGCAGAATTTAATCGGTTAGCCAGGTTTTGTCCAGAGTTAGTCGCTGACGATAGGTCACGCATGATGCAATTTGTCAGGGACTAGATGGGCATCTTCAGGTCAAGATGGCAGGATTTGGCAGTTCTTCCTACCGAGAGACATTGGATAGAGCTTTGTTGATCGAGTCGGCTCAACAGAGAGTTAATACTGACAGGAAGAGGAAACAGACCGAATGAACCACAAGTCAGACTCAACATCCACAGACTACTGGACAGCAGCAAAGTGGCCGCAGACAGTCGGGTCAGAGTCACTCTGGGGTATCGAGCCGGCCTCAAAAATCAGGACGATCTTCAGTTGGACCCTCCCGGTCTTCTCAACTGAGCCGGAGGCCGCCTACTAGTGACACCCACTGTACTCGTTGTGGATCGAGAGAGCATATCGTCTCAGCCTGCACCTTGGGACAGTCAGTTTGCTATTATTGCAAACTGCCTGGACACCTGAGCCGAGATTGTTTGTTGAAGGCTCAGCATGTGGCTTCCGGTTTCTATCTGAGGGGAGGACGATTGCGTCGATTTGGAACTTCGAGAGAGGGCAAGCGGCGGACCTTCGCCCGCAGAGGACAGCTCCCCCTACAGGAGTTGCATATGGCATTCATGGACAGGAGTACTCCAGTGCCCATACGATGTCACAGGTTACATTTGAGACCTCGATGTCAGTCGTGCAACCCGACCGCTGATACTGACCGGTCGCGACATCGACCAACGATACGATGACTGCGCAACCCCGCCACTAGTTTAGGATTAGCGCTGCGTGCAATACCGATCGCGACCATCATAGACCGTATCAGCCTTTATATCATCCTTTGTACGGCCACGTATCGATCACGAGCCCGAGCACCACCTCTGGCAGTGCTACCACCTCCACCTCCACCGGAGATTGGGCGGATTCATGCGATTACTAGACAGGATGCGCAGCGAGCCAGCGAATTCGTTTTCCACAGTACGGTTTCACTTTATGCATTTTCAGCTATTGTGCTAATTGATACTGGCAGTTCGCATTCATTTATTTCTCGTACATTTATGAGAGAGATTGGTAGACTACCTACTATTAGATCACAGCGATTAACCGTCTCCCTACCGTCCAGTGATACGTTGGACGTTACCCAGGAGGTTTGAGGTTGTCCCTTAGATTTCGGTAGTATCATTCTTACTGTAGATTTATTGGTACTAGAAATGGTCGAGTTCGATATTATCCTTGGCATGGATTGGCTGTCAGCATATCATGCCACAGTTGATTGCCAGACGAGGGTGGTCACATTCCGACCTCCGAACCAACCCTCGTGGGATTTCACTGGCATCCGGGATGACGGTATAGCGACCATTTCTGTGATTCAGGCTCAGAAGCTTTTATTGCACGGTTGTCAGGGTTTTCTATTATCTATGATCAATGTAGAAGACAGTGGTGACTCTCAGATTGCTGACATTCCTATTGTCCGAGAATATCTGGATGTCTTTCCAGAGGAGTTGTCGGGCCTGCCTCCCAGAAGGCAAGTGGAGTTCATGATTGAGTTAATTCCTGGGACGTCGCCGGCATCGAAAGCTCCTTATCGTATGGCCTCGAGAGAGTTGGACGAGTTAAAGGTTCAGCTCCATGAGCTTTTGGACAGAGGTTTTATTCGCCCTAGTGCATCTCCCTAGGGTTCTCCGGTTCTCTTCATGAAGAAGAAAGATGGATCGATGAGATTATGCATCGACTACAAGCAGTTGAACGCCGTCACCATCAAGAATAAATACCCCTTGCCACGTATTGAGGACTTGTTTAATCAGCTCAGAGGTACATCAGTATATTCTAGGATTGATCTGTGGTCCGGATATCATCAATTAAGGGTTAGAGACTCAGACGTACAGAAGACAACGTTCCGTACCAGATATGGACACTATGAGTTTTTGGTAATGCCATTTGGGCTTACCAATGCTCCAGCAGTATTCATGGATTTGATGAACCGTGAATTTATGGATTTTCTAGATCGGTTCGTCATTGTTTTTATCGATGATATTCTGGTCTATTCTCGTTCTGAAGAGGAACACACGCAGCATCTTCGTCTTGTTTTGGATAGGCTCTGACAGAAGCAATTATATGCGAAGTTCATTAAGTGCGCATTTTGGTTACCCTCAGTCGATTTTCTGGGACATGTGGTTTCTAGTAGAGGCATTTCAGTTGACCCCCAGAAGATCGAGACTGTCACCAGTTGGGAGCAGCCGAAATCAGTTCAGGAGGTTTGCAGTTTCCTAGGCTTGGCCAGTTATTACAGACGGTTCATTGAGGGTTTTTCGAGCATTGCTATTCCATTGACACGCCTTACCAGGAAGGGCGTGAAGTTCACGTGGATAGAGGCGTGCGAGACTAGTTTCCAGGAGTTGAAGAGGAGACTGGTGTCAGCACCGATTTTGGTATTGCCATCAGGGGATGACGGTTTCGTTCTTTATACCGATGCGTCTCTACAGGGTTTAGGCGCAGTATTGATGTAGCACGGCCGGGTAGTCTCTTATGCTTCTCGACAGTTGAAGGAGCGTGGGAAAAACTACCCAGTACTTGATTTAGAGTTAGCTGCTATTATCTTTGCCTTGAAGATTTGGAGGCATCATTTATATGATATTACGTTTGAGATTCTTACTGATTATAAGAGTCTCAAATATTTGTTTACGCAGAAAGAACTCAATCTCCGACAGAGGAGATGGATGGAGTTCCTGAAGGATTATGACTGTACCATTAGCTATCACCCAGGGAAAGCCAATGTGGTTGCCGATGCACTTAGTCGGAAGTCCCGAGGGACTTTAGCTTCCTATCGAGTTTTAGTCATGGATTTGATTCAGGGTTTTTCTGAGTTGAGCCTTGAGGAGCAGGGACCGACAGAGCATGCCGTTCTGGTTACCATGGTTGCTCAGTCGTCTATCCGGATGAGAGTCCGGGAGGCTCAGGCCAGTGATCAGCATTTACAGTTCATTGGCAGTCAGATAACTTCTGGACATCAGACTGAGTTCACCCGAGATGACGAGGGTATTGTTTATTTCTGGGGCAGATTATACGTACCTCAGTCTCACCTGGTCATGGAGGAGTTACTCAGGAGGCTCATCGCTCTCGATTTGCGATCCACCCAGGCGGAACCCGCATGTATCGAGATTTAAAGCATTTGTATTGGTGGAACGACATGAAGAAAGACATTGCAGATTTTGTAGCTAGATATCTCGTCTGTCAACAGGTAAAGGCTGAGCACCAGAAACCAACCGGATTACTTTAGAGGATTCCTATTCCTGAGTGGAAGTGGGATCACATTACCATGGATTTTGTGGTGGGTTTGCCTAGGACACATCAAGGCCATGACGCGATTTGGGTAGTTGTTGACCGACTAACCAAATCCGCACACTTCTTAGCGATTCAGAAGACCGACTCTCTGGATCGTTTGGCAGAGTTCTATAGTCGGGAGATCATCAGATTGCATGGTGTTCCTATGAGCATTATATCATATAGAGATCCCCGGTTCACGTCCCGATTCAGCAGTCTGCGGCGAGCCTTAGGCACGCAACCGTTTAATCGCATTCCATCCAGCGATGCGGATGGGCGATGCAGCGGACCATTCGGAACACTAGAGGATTTCTTTGAGGTCTGTGTTATAGATTTCGGGGGCAACTGGGAGGACCACTTACCGTTAGTGGAATTCGCCTACAATAACAGCTATCATTCGGCTATCCAAATGACCCCGTTTGAAGCATTGTATGGTAGACAATGTCGTACACCCACCCTCTGGGAGGAGGTTGGGGAGGCCCAGTTGTTAGGACCCCAGAGAGCTCAGCATGAGGCAGAGTTGGTCCGTACTATCAGACGTAGGATGGCAGAGGTGCAGGATCGCCAGAAGAGTTATGCAGATCGGAGACGGAGACCTCTGGAGTTCTCTATTGGTGATCACGTATTCCTGCGAGTTTCACCCACAAAAGGGGTGAAGAGATTTGGCCTCCGTGGTAAGCTAGCTCGTAGATATATTGGTCCGTTTGAGATTTTGGAGAGGATCGGAGCAGTCGCTTATCGCTTAGTGCTACCACCATCGTTGACGGGTATTCATGATGTGTTCCATGTGTCCATGTTGAGAAAGTATGTGCCAGACTCTACATATATTCTATCAGATGTGTCAGGTTCCATTCAACCTGATGCTACTTACGCAGAGGTTCCGGTACGGATTTTGGATCACAAGGAACGACAGTTGCGGAACAAGGTTGTGCGACTTGTCAAGGTCAGGTGGAGTCACCAAACCGATGAGGAGGCTACTTGGGAGCTTAAAGAAAAGATCAGAGCTCAATATCCCCACCTGTTTACTTAAGGTACCTGAAATATAGTTTTCAGTACTTGTGGTATCTCTTACTCATTATGCATCTGAGTAGGAAATTTGGGGACCAAATTTTTATTAGTGGGGGAGAATGTTAAATACGAAAAATTTAAATTACCAAAATAAATGGCCAAAAATTTAGAGAAATAATTCTGAAAATTTTTCGGGATTTTTAGGGAATTTTAGGAAATTTTCCAGAATTTTTCTGGATTTAAACGGAGTTCGTACGAGATAATTTCGGGGATAAAATAAATAGGCTTTGGTGGAGTTTATTTAAGGGGTTTAATCGGCGACATAACCTAAGTTTTTCTATTTTCTTTTTTCTTTTCCCCCACCGCGCCCGACGACTTTCCCCTCGCGGCGGTTTCCGCGAGTTCCTTTTCTTCGCGCGTAGTCGTCCCTTCGCCGCTCGACCTTGCGGCTGCCTACCCCTCTACCACCATCGTCGCCGTTTGCGCCGGTGTCTCTTCACTCCGGATGACGCACCACCGTCGCTGCTCACACGCAGCGCTCGTCGTCCACAGTCACACGCGCCGACTTCTCGGCCACAGGATCGTCGTCGGCCTCATCCTGCACCCCTCCTTTCTTCCGTCGACTTTTCTTCCTCATGTCCGCAGCCGCCCGAGTCCCTGTGGTCGACTGTCCCTCCGCAAGCACCGGCAACCGCTTGCCTTTCGCCGCCGCGAGCTCCCTTAGTGTCGCTGGTGAGGGTGGAGTTTCCGGTAAATACCTAGATTTCCTCTTGTTTCCTTGTTGTTCAGGGATTCTATGGGCTGTGGTGGTCAAAGGTGGGTGTTAGTGTCGGGTGGGGATACAGGGGCAGTGTTAGGGCAGCAAGGAAGTTGTCGGCTGAGAGGGTAGGAGGGTCTATTTTGGGGGCGTCGTGCAGTTAGGGTTGGAGGTGGTCGTGCAAGGGTGACTGTGAATAATGTTTGAGTTGCTGTAAATTGAGTTGGGGATCTGATTTGGGGGAAAGATTGGTTGCCGGTGGGATCCTAGGGCCGGTAAGCACGATTTTGGTGTTGTTCGATTGATCGTTATGGTATTCGGTTGATGTTGGATGGTTGGATGTACACTATTATATAGTTGGTCTAGTGTTTATTATGATTATGATGTTAGTTCTAAAGCTAATCAAGATTTAGGCTCGATTTGGGGATGGATTTACTTTGGGTGTTGTACGAGTGTGATTGGACGAAAAGACCGTTATTAGGTGGAAGGTGATCGAGATTTTATTAAGCCTTTGGGTTAATTGGTTATGTAAGAAATCGATTAAGTATTCGATTTGTCGGTGGATTGCATTTTTGTGCTTAACAATAGTTATGTTGTATGTAGGTTTCGGTCACGAGGCAGGTCCACGGTCGTGACGACTTCATTTTTTTGCGGAAATTTTTATCAGGAGGGTATTTTGACTTATCTCTTAGATATAGTCATGTTGATATGCTAGTTAGGATAGCTTGCAATAATTTTCATGTTTATATGCCTAGTATGTTTTTGTGCCTACTTGATACATGCATTTGATCGGTTATGATTATTTCTTCCCTGTTTTACTTGGATCATAGATATGTACATATTGGTTGTGCATATTATTCGGATATGTGTTTTAGTTGGATTTACATGCTTTAGTATCATGCACCATCTTGCATGATTACATGCTGGCTGGACGGGATTCCTTTATAGTTGAGCCCGCAGCCAGTTACATGGCCTGCACACGCTGCCACTCATGGGTTAGTGGTACATCAGGAGGGTGTGTGCAGTTGCTCTGTTAGGCTCCGTTGGTCCGCTCATGGGTAGTGATGAGATAGCGTGGTAGCGGGCAGGGATCCCTCCTCTGGTCTACGACACCGGGAGATGAGAGCTTAGCTCCCCCACTCTGTTTGGGGCAGGAGGATAGGTGTACTCCGACAGCATCCTGTCCATTCGATCACTCAGGAGCAGTGATGGCAGAGTGCACAGTTGTCATAGCCCTACCCACTCGGATTCACCATCGCATGTGAGGCGGCTGACTGGCGTCAGGGGTGACCATGTCATTTGCACGACATACATTTTGCATGGATAGCATTTGTATTGTGTTTGCTGCATTTTTATTGATGCCTTGGATGTTGCATATGATTGCCATGCATATAGGATACATATTTGTATGTGGAGATGACTTTATTTCTTCTAGTATGGCACATGCTCCTATATCAGGGTAGGAGATTCAGGTAAATACAGTCCTTTTGTATTTCTTTCTTGCATACGCTATATATATATGAGATTGTACTGGCATGATTGTTATTGTTAGTTATTTCTTACCTTGCATATCGACTATATCCGCTGAGTTCTTTGAACTTACCCCGTTGATTTATATCTATTTCAGGATAAAGCTGTCAGGAGAGTCCAACTGTCAAACCCCCTCGTCGCGAAAGTTTAATAATTATTCGTTTTATGGTTTTGGATATTTGGATTAGAAGATATGTTTAGGACTGAAGTTGGATTTGTGTACTCGTGGATTTTTGGTGTCCTATGGACCTTTATTCGGATTTTATTTCGATTGATTTTGGTTGGGTATTCCTTCCCAGATGGCAGAAGGGGTAAGTCTAGTTATTGTAGACTGTTTATTATATCATTTGATTGTTGGCCTAAGGCCTATTTTATTACCTGTGTGTGATGTTTGGATTCCGATCGTGTTGATCGATGTATAATGGCCGTGTAGGCCTTGTAGGAAAATTAGTATATTCACCCGTACAGGGGAGATGCTGCCGGATTTTCGTCTGGCGTGGACTCCCCGGGGCGTGACACAGGAACTTGAGAATTATTTTACCATTTCTTTTGATTTTAGTGATGCATATGAAGAAAGTTTCGACATTCTAAAATGGTGGTCGCAAAGAACTCAAATATTTCCAATCTTATCTATAATGGCAAAAGAAATTATAGCTTGTTCAGTTTCAACGGTTGCAGTGGAACAAGATTTTAGTATTGGAGAAAATACATTGGACGAGAGACGTTCTAGCTTAAGGCCGAAAAATTTGGAAGCCCAATGTTTACTCAATGATTGGTCAAAAGTTGCAAGTCGAACCCAACATATTAAAAGTGACAAAGAAGACCAAGACGAAACAGAGGGAACATCCGAAACCACGATGGGAGGAAATACGACTGAAATTGATTGAATATAATAAAAATTGAAATGTAATTGATTTTTTTTATTGTAATAGGTTTTTTATTTAAGTCTAAGATGTTGAAATTTGAGATGTAATATATTTTTTATTGAGATAATGAAATATTTGATAGAGTTTTTATAAGTTCAATTGTGATTTTTTTTAATTATTTACATAATTCTTTAAATTTTTATTTATTTAACTAAGGCAGCGATTAACCGAACCGGACCGACTGACGATCAACCGAGGTTTTAATAACCGACTGTGAATCAACCACGAGTGGGCTTAAGTATGGTCGATATTTTGCCAACCTGACGGCTGTTCCAACCCGATTCGACCGGACGATCGCGGGCTGTCTAACTTTGTCCGACTTCTAAGACAATGCGAAGCCAGCAATACGTAACCGAACGAAGGATACTAGATTCTTTTGAACTTCTGGAACGTATAACATATTGTTCAGAGTGAGCTCCTTGCCCGAGGTCATTTTCAGTATCACTTTTCCTTGGCCCATAATGTCCGAGGTTGCCGAGTTCCCCATATATAGCTTCTCTCCATTGACTTCTTCGAAGTTGTGGAGTAGCTCCTTATTGCAGCACACATGTTTGGTGGCACCAGTATCCAACCACCATTACCGAGGGTTATAACCCACTAGGTTCAGTTCGGAGATCACTGCACATAGATCATCCTCCTCTAGTCCCTCGTTCAGGTTGGCCTCTGGATTCTTCTTCGGCTTTCTGCACTCCGAAGATTTGTGACCGACTTTGTCATAATTGAAGCACTTTCCAGTGAACTTCTTTTTATTGACTCCTCCTTTGGGTCTCATCTTGGAAGACTTGAAATTCTTCCGTTTCGAGTTTTGACCGTGCTCGACAATGTTGGCTTTCACAGTAGCCTGAGAGAACATATTCCTCTCTGAACTTTTGTTGTCTTCCTCGATTCGAAGTCGAACAATGAGTTCTTCCACATTCATCTCCTTCCGCTTGTGCTTCAGGTAGTTCTTGAAGTCTTTCCAGCCGGGTGGTAGCTTCTCTATGATCGCAGCCACCTGGAAAGTTTCACTCAGAACCATACCTTCCGAGTGAATCTCATGCAGAATCACCTGAAGCTCCTGAACTTGGCTGATCACCGTCTTGGAGTCAACCATCTTGTAGTCCAAGAATCGGCTTACGATGAACTTCTTGGCACCAGCATCCTCCGTCTTGTACTTCTTATCCAAGGACTGCTACAACTCCTTAGCCGTTTTCTTCATACTATACACAACGTACAGCGAGTCGGCAAGGCAGTTGAGAATGTAGTTTATACACGGAAACTCCGAGTGATTCCATGCTTCCACAATATTGAAGGTTTGGACATCACTCGTACCCTCAGGTACATTGGGAGGATCCTCGGTCAAGAACCCAGCCAGATTTAGCGTGGTCAGTTAGAAGAGCATCTTCTGCTGCCACCGCTTGAAGTTCAACCCCGTGAACTTCTCTGATTTTTCCCTATGATTGATTGGAACGCACAATTGGGGTGGAGGGCGCCATCGCACGTTGAGTTTGTTGCATCTCAACCTCTTGCGTTGTGGTCATCTCGACAGACCGAGTCTATTTTAAGTTTGTTGGATTATAAGAAGTATACCTTTCTTGGAAGAAATACAAGGAGAAGTCCGAAAAGTAATCGGACTTGTCTGTTGAGTCGATCATTTCCTTTGCGTCCTCAATCAAGAATAATTTCTTCTGTCGAGTTGGGTCAAAAGTCTCCTTGTTGCAAGTTGCCTTGCTGATTTTTGGGCAGAGATGAGCGCAGAGCTGAGTGCAGAGTTGATTGCAGAGCTGGTTTGCAGAGCTGGTTGCAGGGCTAGTAGTAGAGCTGGTAGCAGAGCTAGTTGCAGAGATGGTTGTAGAGATGGTTGTAGGGTTGGTAGCAGAGCTGATTGCAGAGATGGTTGCAGGGCTGGTAGCAGAGCTGGTTGCAGGGTTACAGAGCTGAGCGCAGAGTTAGTTGCAGAGCTGGTTAACACCAAGTAAAGAACTGCCGAGGCCTGTGTATACACAGTTTCCTTAAAACAGATTCGTCCTCCTCCGACAGGGTACTTGCGAGGTTTAGTAGGACGTCTATTTCCCAAGATACAACAACAAAATCGCGGACTCCAACAAGCACAAGCAGTCCTCGGTGAACTGAACGTACACTTGAACACTATCATTGTGGGGTTGGAAATAAAGAGCTATCTCCTTCTTCTTTTTTGAGTTCGCAATCCTGTCTCCTTTTATAGAGGAGACCTATTAATGATGGAATCGAAAGGTCAACCATAATGTCGCCTTGATTCGTTTAATCTACGTGAATCGAAAGATCAACCATAATGTTGTCTTGATTCAATTAATCTACCATTAATTTATCAATTTCTGACCATTTATGTCAGAGTTTTAATGTGAACTTTCCACGGTTTGACATGAAAGATGACGGAACGTCTTCCCCATCTTTCTGTTTTACCGATCAACAAGTTTGGAAGGATGATAGAACGTCTTTTCCATCCTTCCTTTATATTTCCATAATTTCTATTCAAATTCCAACATGTATGAGTGCTCCAAAGAGCACAAGGACATGAAATATCTGCTGGCTATGTCCAACGAGATCAAACTCTCCTAGACGCCGCTTCTCAGGAATCCTGCTCGCATACACCACCGTGACGGCAGCATAAGGTACGCCCGTGAACACCTCTAGCCCCAACACCATATGGGCTTCGCGATGTTCCCAGTTCAACCACATGGCATGGACAGCCAGCACAACTCCAAAGAAGCCCATGGCAAGGAAAAGGGTGGCTCTATCGTTTGGCAGAGAAAGACTCAGTAGATAGGTGGAACAAAGGAAGAGACGATCACGAGGGAGATGTCAACATAATCAAGCCTCCAAAAGAAGAGACTGAAGTGACGAGAGATGGCCCTGATGATGAGGCAGCCCATACATCCAACCAAGAATGTGAGCCTTGGCCATCTCGGTAGTGAACGCCCACCGGGGAAGCTAGTTCTCGACCATGACAATTGTAATGCTGAAGAATTCTGAGAAGAAGACGGTGATCATTTTTGTATTGCGAGATGATTTGCAACAAGATGAAGCCTACTAAGACTTTGACTATGCTAATACAATCAGGGTGTTGGATTTGAGTTTCGCATGAATTAACAGAATCATAAAAGAATACAAATTCATATTACTATTGACTTTGAGGCTAAAGAATAAAAATTTAGAATCGAAGATGCCAAGATATTGTTCCTAGAATTTTCAACTACATGATATAAGTACAAACCCTACTGAAGAAGACGACAGAAACTTTCTGGCTTAAAAATATCAATGTGTTTAAGCCTATCGGAGCAAAGGAACAATAATGAGGAGTTAGTTTACATCAAAAACTAAACGTAGTAGAATTAGACCATCGAAAACTGATGGCAAATTGTCCCCCCCCCCCCCCCCCTTTTCTGTGAGGTAATTTGAAGCACTATAGAACAGTTATGAGTGATGGAACGAGATAGCAAGCATGAAGCAAAAGAAATTACATGTACAAGTAACAATTTCACTGCTATATTGTAGATTACCTACCAAAAAGGTGTTTTCTGGTACATTGTTCTTCGAGGAAATGAAGAATTTAATCACCAAACTGCAATGGAAGAAAAAATTTTAAGCAAAAAAAAGTATCAGAAAACAGTAAGGGGCATGAAGAGGAAATGCCAACCCTAAGAGCTCCGGAAGGACCGCATAAGTGACCTTCTAGACCTCACCATCAACTCTGCCAATGCCAATAGCAAGAAGAGGAAGAACCCTCCCAAATGCCTGTAGGAGAGCGAGAAGAATAACGAATCATCTGATCCATAACCGGAGTGGATCAAAGCTATGAATTGAGGGGTTACATTCAAACGTCGAGCGTCTCGTTGTGTCAGGTAAAGGCACTGAAGAGAGTGTCCCGGATTGGCCATTCCGGCTGGTAGTGGTTGAGGATGAACTCGTTGTCCTTGAGATAATCTGGCTGCTCGTCGTAGTGCACGAGCCTGCGTCTTGCCCGCCGATCAGCTTCCAATAACAGCGGGCATAATGGCAATGTAGAAAAAAAAAATCATAGGTTATTCCTGGGGCATGTTTATCGGTTATTCGATTCTGATTTCAATTCCGATTCGATTTTAATTGATTCCGAATCCGTTGATGTTGGAACCGATTCGGCCAATGTTTGAACCGATTCATAACCGATTTGAACCAGTTCCGAATCGGTCATGGTTCCAAAGTTTTAATTTTCAAACAAATTCAATCCGGACCGATTCCGAATCAGTTCCGAACTGGTTTCAAAACGATTGCGAACCGATTCCGAAACGATTTCGGATCATCTTCCTCGAACTTGAGTTTCCAAATTCATCTATTGCGCCGGTGATCCTATTTTTTTTTTTCTATCGCAAAATAATTTTGTAAACATATTAACATGCTAAGAGTTTTCACCTTTAAATTAACAATCGACACCATATCTAAATCGGAATAAGAATCGATTCTGAAACGGTTCCGAACCAATTCCGAAATCGATTGGAATCGAATCGAACCGGAACTGGAATGGTTCCGATTCAGTTCGGTTTCAAAATCGGTTCATCTGAATCAATTCCGATTCCGAATTTAACGAATTGATTCCGACTCGATTCTAAATCGAATTGGTCCATTAAACATGCCTAATTATTCGTATACAAGCGTTCTCTTTGTATCTTTTTTTTTTAAAGAAAAAAGGCTTTATATATTAATCATATAATATTATGTTACGCCTATTGTCGTTGTTGGTTCAGCCGTGCCACACCACTAGACTAGTCAATTTATCCAGTTCCAAATGCAACAATAATAATAATAGTGGTAGTTTAGGAAATTAAATCACGAGCAAAACATCACTTCCTTTGTCCCCCCTCACTCCGAGTAATTCTAAGTCGAGGAGGACACTTAATCATCATCACTCTCATGGCTTTTCTTCGAGAGGTTTCTACTGAAAACGGCTTGAAGCCATTTAGACTTGGGACTATCAACCGAAACGTGTTAACTTTCCCTAGTGAGCTTGTATTTACACCTTGTCTCTTCAAGTTTTGACAGACTTTTTGAGCCTCCTCTATATTAATGTATTTCTTAGCTCGACCCAATACCTCATTGTATCCACCCGGGGGGGGGGGGGGCAATGCTTCGTCCTTCGATCCTTGGAAAATGACCGCCAACAAGACTTCGGGAGTAACAATAGAGACCTCTAGGGCGCTTTGAGTGAACTGTTGGATATATCCTCTCAGGAGCTCGGCCAACTCTTGCTTTACATTAAACAGGCAGAAAGTAGTCAATTTATACCTCTTGCAACTAGCAAAATACCACAGGAATACCTTGCACAGGTCGTCAAAAGACGTCAAAGTCTGGACGCAATGATTGAAACCACTGCTGAGCTGATCCTACCAAAGTAATGATGAACACGTGACATTTGATACCGTCTGAATACTAGTGAAGGAGAGTCGCGTTCTCAAACCTACACAGATGCTCCTCAGGGTTCGTGAATCCATTATATTCCCTCAAATTGGGAGAACGATAATCGAAAGGTAATTTTTCCAGTATAATCTCTTTAACGAAGGGAGTGGGTCTATGTCGTGCTTTATATACCGTTGGTTGGCTCTCCTCTTGCGATCCTTGCTAACTAGATGTTGAGCTATCTGTGCCAATGTTTGGTCCCTCGCAAACCTATTGCCCACTTGAATCTCCTTCCCCTTTCTGTTGTCCGAAGCTGGAAGAATAGGGGATGACTGCTCCTTCAAGCAAGGTTGGGTCCCTCCTTTATCTTGCTGATTGAGTGGAGGATGACTGATCTTCCCATTTTCTTGGGTCAACGTCTCCTCCACTACTTTCTCAATGATTGCCACGAACTGCCAACTAGTTAAGGTTATGGGGGCCTCCTCTGAAGCGAAGGTCGAGGAAGAAATTTCGCGCGATTGCATTCTTAATGTATTCATTCGGTGTTTTTCATAGACGGTGCCAACTGATATGGTTAACTTTTAGCCCTCTTATCCAAGAGTGGTTTCGAACTGGCCACACCAATATCTTATCAAACGTAACATAGGTCAGAGGGCACCAGTGGCCCCTCTGATACTTAAGTCAGACAAGTGAAGATGAAAAAAATGAAATGTAAAAAAGTAGCTATTACAATAAGTGTCACTAGAGATAGAGAGAGCCCAAAAGCCCCCTTATTTACCTCAATCGATCCTTATATAGGAGCTCAACTTCACCTCCTCGACCCGGGCTATCTGCTAGCTATGTCTTTTGATGGGTTGTTAGGGGACAATCGTTATAGGGAATCTTCACTTGGTTTGTCACGTGTTCTGAGGCTATCATCGAGCAGGGTTATTAGGAGACTGAGTGTGACAGCCGTTGAGAAGAATCTCTTCTGTGGTTCCCTGACTCCCGATTTCTAAGGTTTTCACCTCACGGATTCCTGAGCTCTACCTGACTTCAAGCGCCTGAGCTCTTGACTTCTTCCTCTCTCGACTTCTTCATTTCTCAACTCCTGAGTTTCCTACTTCTCAACTTCTTCTACTCCTGACTTCCCGAGTTGTCGAGTTCTGCTCATTCAATTCCTTCGACTCTTGACTTTCCGAGCTCTTGACTCTCGACTCTCGACTCTCGACTTCTTCATTTCTCAATGATTGCCGCCAACTGCCAACGAGTTAAGGTTATGAGGGCCTCCTCTGAAGCGAAGGCCGAGGAAGAAATTTCGCGCGATTGCATTCTTAATGTCTTCATTTGGGCTACGTTTGGTATGGGGTAATGTAATAAAATTTGTAATGTAATCAAGTTTGTAATGTAATGTGTATTACATTACTGTGTTTGGTTAGCGATTGATGTGTAATCTTTGATTACAAAAGTGATTACATTCGTTTGTTTGGTGTCCATATTTGTTATAAGGAATGTAATTCATATTATTATAAAATGACAAAAATACCCTTATAAGGTTTGCCGTTTGTCACCGGCACCGTCGTCGCCGGTCGCCGGGTCACATGGCCGTCGGCGATCGGCCTCGGCCAATGGCAACTCATTGCCGTCGGTGGTCATCGTCGACGAGCATCGGAAAGCAATGAGAAAAATAAAAGAAGGATATATTTGTCATGATAAATATTGAGTCCGTAATGTAATCGGATTACATAACTTTTCCTTCATAATCAAGATTACGGATCTTGGCTCTTATTTTGTAATGCGATTACTGTTGGGTTTTTCCGAGCCGCAAAAACCGCTTTTTGCGTTGCGAAAACCTAGGAAGCCCCGCCCACGGATCAGTGTGAAGATGTATTAAAAACAAAACATGTATGTGTTTATATAAAACCCTAGATCTACCTTAGATCTACATGATAAGGATATTACCCTCGTAGCGACGCCCTTCGCAAATCCCGCTTCTCCAAAAGGTTTGCCGGAACTCGAGAGTGTCAAGTGCACACTCCTCTATTGGTATCCACACAAGCAATAGGTGGAGAAAAGACAATTTTGAGTGTGCTAGCACTCCTAGAAGGTCTCGGCAAGATGAGGAAGAAGAAGGAGAGCTTGAGGGAAGTTCATCCAAGGAAGAAGATGAAGTTGTAATAACTCACCAAATGAATTCCATCACATGGAGTAAAGTGGCCGGCCACTTCATGGAGAGGGGGTTTCATGCATGCATGTAACTCCCATGACCCTTGGTCTCTCTCATGATGTGGCATCAATTGACAAAGTCAATGATGATGTGGAGCATCATCATTGGCCGGCCATGCCAAGTCATCATCATGACATGACATTTGGTCAAGTCAAACTTGACCTTTCATCTTCCCTCTCAAGTCAAGTCAAACTTGACCTCTAATCTCCCATGGTTGATCAAATCTAACCACTTGACTCAAGTCAATTTAATTTAATGAATCTCTATTCATTAATTTAAATTGATTTGATGAATCAAATCTAAATTAGACTCATTCAACACTTGAATCAAATTTAGTCCAACTCAATTAGTCTAATTAGGATTACTCTTAATCCAATTTGGTCATCCCATGAACCTAATCCTCATGGTTCATCATATGAACCTAATCTCCATCTAATTACCCTTATGTGTGTGACCCTATAGGTTCTTGTAACGTTGACAATGTCCCTAAACCGATTTAGGAACATAAGCAATGAGCGGTATCTAGCAACACATCATTGCTACCCAAGTTACAAGAATGTTGAGCTCCAACATCACCTTTGTGACTACTAATTGTGACTCTCACAATATGTGACAATGTCCCTCTATCCTTGACATCTAGATTGACCAATCGAGGCATAGACCGTGTCATCCTCGGTACAATCTAAATCTTGAACTCCAAGTAGACTCACTCTAATCAAATGAGCTCAATATCTTGTTGGTGCAATCGGCCCAGGTCACGATTGACCAGGACTCGAGTTTGGCTCGAGTGATGTTTTGATGTGTTTTGATGTTTCGACAATTGTCAAGGTAAAGTCCAAGTCATGGGCACTTGGCATGGAAAGTCCAAGTGGAACACTTGGCATTTGGTAAAGTCCAAGTCTTGAGTACTTGGCATGAAAAGTCCAAGTGGGACACTTGGCACATGAAAAGTCCAAGCATGGGTCTTGGCAATGTAAAAGTCCAAGCATGGGTCTTGGCAATGTAAAGTCCAACATGGGTTGGCATGGAAAGTCCAAGCATGGTCTTGGCATGAAAAGTCCAACATGGGTTGGCAAGGGAAAGTCCAAGCTTGAGTCTTGGCATTTGAGAAGTCCAAGGGTTTGATATTGGCGGCGTAAAGTCCAAGCGGGAGTCTTGGCAGCATAAGACCAATGGTTGGCGGCGTAAAGTCCAAGCGGGAGTCTTGGCAGCATAAGTCCAATAATTGGCGGCGTAAAGTCCAAGCGGAGTCTTGGCGGCGTAAGTCCAATGTGCCTTGGCGGTGTAGACACCGTTAGCATGACATAGCCGACGGAAGCACCTGAAGGCTAGCGCGATGGATGAACAAGTCATGGATGACTTGGAGGGATCCGAGAGGCGTGAGGCTGATGGAGGTGGCTAGAAGGCTTAGGTCTAGGCTAAGGGTGGTCTAGCAAGTCTGGGGGAACCATACTTGGGTTAAAATCTCATGTGTGGCCGATCGACCGAGTCAATTAGGGGTTTGATCGCTGTTAGCGTTTAGGCCGATCGCCATAGGTTGGCGGGCCGATCGATGAGCTCGAGCAATGATCGATCGTGTGATCAATCGACCGGTGCTCGTATTTCGACGCATGGAATGGAGTCGAGACTCGACTGGTCGAGTGAAGGCTCCATCAGTCGACTGATGGTCATGATCAGTCGACTGATGAAGGTTCCGTTGGACTTATCCAGCGTGGATCTAGCCGTTGTCTCACGACAACAGTGGCATCAGTCGACTGATGGTCCCGATCAGTCGACTGATCGACCTTTTCCAGCACAGGTTGAAGCTTTATAAGGAGCTCGTGATGGAGGATTTTGGCATCGGTTCTTGAGGCCTATTGGGGCGATTTGTTGGTGCAAATCAGGTCTCCAAGTGCAAGCAAGCAACCAAGCATTCAAGCAATCAAAACAAGTGTTGTAAAGTCTTTTCTTTACTTGTATTTCGTATTTACATTGTATATTGCTTGTATTCCTTTCGTTTATTGTTATAAACGTTTGTACGGGGTTTCTCCGCCTCCGACTTGTGTCGAGAAGGAGTGTTTATCATTAGTGAGTGCGTGTGCATCACTAGGGCTCTTTAGAGCTCGATCCGTGGAGTAGGAACCGTGCGGTTCCGAACCACGTTATATCATTGTGTTAGCTTGTTGTCCATTTCGTTATTGTTATCATTATCTGTATTCCGCTGCGCTAACGAAATTGTAGATACGAACGAGATCAAATTCCATACACGAACGGGCAAAACGCTATTCACCCCCCCCCCCCTCTAGCCATTCCAAGGGTCCTAATAAGTGGTATCAGAGCCCGGGGCTCTTCTACGGATTAACAACCGGGAGCTAAGGCAAAAGGCTAGAGGGTGAAGATGGAATTCCAAGATAAGCTTGGATGGGAAATCAACACTCCACCTCCATATGATCCAGAAGATTTTCCGGCATGGAGAGCAAGAATGAAAACATTCTTGATGATGAACATAGAGGATTGGTTCATTCTCGTTGAAGGCTTTGAACCCCCTACGGATAAGAAGGGGAATGTCCTAAAATTGAAAAAGTGGACCCAAGAGCAACGCCAAAAGCTCAAGACCGAAGTTAAGGTAACGAAACTTTTGGAAGATTTAATCCCTAATGATGTTTTGTGCAAGCTAGGGGATTACATGTATGCCAAGGAGCTATGGAGAAAATTGACAAGATACCATGAGGAGAGTTCATCCTCAAGTGAAAGTGAGGAATCGGAAGTTGAGATGGAGTCAACTTCCGAATCGGAGAAAGAAGAAGTAGAAGAGGTGGAAGAAGCATCTACTTCTAGGATTGAGGAGGAGAGACCATCCTCTACACCAGAGCAACCTCAAGAAGAGATTTCAACATCCGATCAAGATGAGGAAGCTCAAAATTCAACTCCGGCACCTACCACCACCTTAGGTAACTCAAACACTTTACTTTCAAATAAAAATCATATTATGTGCTTTGAGTGTAGGGAGTATGGGCATTACAAGAGCAAATGCCCAAAGAGGATCAAGAAAGCTCCTCTGGCGCCTAAAAGTCAACAAAAGTCAACGGACGGCGGTTCTCCAAGTCAAAAGAGCAAGGAGCATGTCATTTGCTTCAAATGCCGACTACCGGGTCATTACCGGAGTCAATGCCCAAAGAAGAAGAAGAAGGGGCAAAGGGGAGCATCACAAGTAGGGGGAGCCACTAAGGCAAACCCTAAGGTATATTTAAATAATGTTCCGTCTAATTTAAACATTAAAAAGCATGCTAGAACTAATTTTAGCAATTTTGTTATGTATCATAAAGAGTATGCTAGAAATAACAAACATATTTGTTTAGGAGCTAAGAATGTTCACCTTAAGAATAAGGAGAAATTTGGGACTAATGTCCCTAGAAAAACAATACCTAGGGAATCTATTAAGAAAATACAAGAACATCTAGTTTTTAATCCAAAATGGACTAGGCATATGCCAAAAAAGTCCAATGCCCAAGATTTAAATAAAAATTCTAAAATTGGGCAATTAGAATTAGAGAACCAAGCCTTGAGGTCAAGGCTTGAGACATTGGAAAAGACCCTAAACAAGATACAAAATCAATTTCAAGGGTCAAATTGTCAAACTCTAGGACCTAAGAGTCAAAAGTCAACCAAGGGCAAGCAAGGTTTGGGTCACAAACCTAAGCCTAAGGTGGCTTACCATAGTGTTCCATTTGATTATGGAACACAAACTAGGTCTAGGAAGACTAAGGTCAATGGGGAAGTCATCCCTAGAGTTGACCAAGGTTTGTGCCTAGTGGCCAAGGTTTCGAAGAAATCTAGGGTGGCCACTAAGAAGGTCGTTAGGGAGGCAATCCCTAAGGTTAACCTAGGCAAGACCAAAATGACCAAGGCTAATAAGCCTAGGAAGGTCATTAGGAAGGTATCTAGGGAGGTTATCCCTAAGGAATACCTAATTAACCCTAGGAGCTCAAATCGATTTTGGGTTTCTAAGAGCGTGATTGATTCACGCTAGATGGGTTTAGGGTGTGCCAACCTTGATTGGATGGGTAGTTAACTCAACCATGGCAAAGGTGACATTTTAGGTCATTTTCAAGGTTATAGTTACCTTGGGAATGTGGTTTGATTTTAATCCTAAAAGGATTTTAGGATGTGCCAATATTAATTATGAAGTTTGATAAAATGATCATTTTGGCACAATTTAGGTTTAGAGGTTAGTGTGTCATTTTGGGTTTTTGGCACACTTGGGAGAAAAATAGAAATATGGCAAAATATATCTAATTATATAAAGTGGCAATTAATATTAAAATTTAGGTATTACATACCTTTATATCTTATTTGCCATGCTTTGATTTGCCATATGCCATGACATGACATCATGTTCATTCTCATCATTTATATGTCATGTTTATGTTTTAGGATTAAGGGTTTAAATGTCATATGTTTTTAGATTTTATCATATGCCATGACATCATGATCATTGGCCATGTTTTAATAATGCTATCTTTATGCCATGATCATACATTCATGCATTAACTTGATTAAAATTGATTTAAGGACTATGACATGACTTGAAGTCCCATTTATAAGGGAATCAAGTAGAGTTGCTTTAGAAAATGCATGAAACCCTAGTTTAGGGAGAACAAAACACACATCTCACATCTAATTGACATGTATGTGTATTTATACACCATAGATACATGTGAGATGCTAGGATATGAGTAAAGTTCAAGGTGCATAGTTTTTTTTTTTTTTTTGCATCTAGATGAACTAAAACTCATCTAATTCTATTTGTGGATCATTGGAAAAGCTTGTGTACAAGTCATGTACATAGAGCCCAAGGAATATGATCCAAAATAAGGTTTTGAAAATATTTTAAAATCATTTTGAAAAACCTTGGTGAAGTCTATCTTTTGATAGCAATCACCATTGATGAAGTTGATACAAAGTAGGGCCAAAACATTGAAAATTTCAATGGTTTTGAACTTTGTGCCAATTTCACTATTTTATGGGTAAAATAATTTTAAAACATTTTTCACCCATTGTATTGGTCATAGGTATTATACGTACCAAATTTCGTGATTTTTCGATATACGTATAATTATTTATGATTTTCTAAAATTCAACTCTAATAAGTGAAATTCAGAAATTTCAGTTATCAGTCGACTGCCATTGATGGCAGTCGACTGATTTCTGAATCACTCGACTGGTAGCCTGATTTCGGGGTAACCAAGGTTGTTTAACCCGATTTCAGCTACGGTTATGGTCCCTAATCACTCCTAACCCTAGGATATGCTTTGGGTAGCATTATAAAGGGTGAAAATCTATTGGATATGGATTAGAAGAAGTGTTTAGGGTTTGTATCATTTTAAGGTGTTGGAAAGTTCAATATTGAATTTCTAACCTTAATTTTGATGGTTTAGAGTTCCTATTGGCTTAGGGACTTCCCAAGGACATTGTTGGTGCAATGGTCAAGGGGGAGCAAGCCTTTAGGGGGAGGTATCCATCTTGGGATGATGGATGTGTTTTTCTCCTTAAAGAGGAGAAGTTATTGGGAGAATATGACATCAATTGAGAAATTGATGGGACTTTTGATTGACCCAATTTGGAAATTGGGAGAGTAAATAGGATTGCCTCTCTTGAGTGATATTGGACTTATCACTAGGAAGATGGTAGGCATCCTAAGCATTTTTGGACCAAAGGGGGAGATTGTAAGATCTCATTGGGACATGAGACGTTGACCTCCTTGGAGAGAAAACCTTTTTGATGTTAGTCAAAAAGGGGGAGAACATTTGGTGAGTGTTTACCAATTTGGGATAATTGGTAAGGGATTTGAGTTAGTGTTCTAACTCAATAATTTGTTTGGTTTTTGTCAAACATCAAAAAGGGGGAGATTGTTGGTGCAATCGGCCCAGGTCACGATTGACCAGGACTCGAGTTTGGCTCGAGTGATGTTTTGATGTGTTTTGATGTTTCGACAATTGTCAAGGTAAAGTCCAAGTCATGGGCACTTGGCATGGAAAGTCCAAGTGGAACACTTGGCATTTGGTAAAGTCCAAGTCTTGAGTACTTGGCATGAAAAGTCCAAGTGGGACACTTGGCACATGAAAAGTCCAAGCATGGGTCTTGGCAATGTAAAAGTCCAAGCATGGGTCTTGGCAATGTAAAAGTCCAAGCATGGGTCTTGGCAATGTAAAATCCAACATGGGTTGGCATGGAAAGTCCAAGCATGGTCTTGGCATGAAAAGTCCAACATGGGTTGGCAAGGGAAAGTCCAAGCTTGAGTCTTGGCATTTGAGAAGTCCAAGGGTTTGATATTGGCGGCGTAAAGTCCAAGCGGGAGTCTTGGCAGCATAAGACCAATGGTTGGCGGCGTAAAGTCCAAGCGGGAGTCTTGGCAGCATAAGTCCAATAATTGGCGGCGTAAAGTCCAAGCGGAGTCTTGGCGGCGTAAGTCCAATGTGCCTTGGCGGTGTAGACACCGTTAGCATGACATAGCCGACGGAAGCACCTGAAGGCTAGCGCGATGGATGAACAAGTCATGGATGACTTGGAGGGATCCGAGAGGCGTGAGGCTGATGGAGGTGGCTAGAAGGCTTAGGTCTAGGCTAAGGGTGGTCTAGCAAGTATGGGGGAACCATACTTGGGTTAAAACCTCATGTTTGAGGTGTGCCAGTCGACTGGTGCCATGTGGCAGTCGACTGGACCGAGTCAACTAGGGTTTGACTACGGGTTATGGCCTAGCGATGATTGCCATAGGTCAGCGTGATCGATCGGTGATCACCAACCGGTGCTCGGTATTTCGCATGTATCGGAGTCAAGACTCGACTGGTCGAGTGAAGGCTCCATCAGTCGACTGATGGTCATGATCAGTCGACTGATGAAGGTTCCGTTGGACTTATCTGTTAGGACCCTTGGAATGGCTAGAGGGGGGGTGAATAGCGTAGATGAAATTCGATCCCGTTCGTGTCTACAATTTTGTTAGTGCGCAGCGGAAATAGAAATAATAATAAAAGCAATAACGAAATGGACACCACATAAATCACAACAAGAGCATATAACGTGGTTCGGAACCGAACCGGTTCCTACTCCACGGATTGGGTTCGTACGAACCCTAGCGATGCCACAAACACCACTAACCAATAAAACTCCTTCTTGACACAAGTCAAGGGTGGAGAAACCCCTTACAAGTTATCTTACAACAATAAGATACAAATACAAGCAATTACAATAATGAATATGAAATACAAGTAAAGAAAAGACTTTACAACACTTGTTTTGATTGCTTGAATGCTTGCTTGCACTTGGAGACCTGATTTGCACCAACAAATCGCCCCAATAGCCCTCAAGAACCGATTTCTTTTTCCTCCATCACGAGCTCCATATATAGCTTCAACCTGTGCTGGAAAAAGTCGATTAGTCGACTGATCGGGACCATCAGTCGACTGATGCCACTGTTGTCGTGAGACAACGGCTAGTTCCACGTTGGATAAGTCCAACGGAACTACCATCAGTCGACTGATAGTGACCATCAGTCGACTGATGGAGTCCTCACTCGACCAGTCGAGTCTCGACTCCATTATGTGGCCAAATTCTCGAGCACCAGTCGACTGATCACACGATCGCCGAGCCATCACCGATCGCTAACCTATGGCAATGATCGCTAGGCCATAACCCGCAATAAACCCTAGTTGACTGGTCCTGATCGCCATATGACACCAGTCGACTGGCACACCTCAAACATGAGGTTTTAACTCAAGTATGGTTCCCCCATACTTGCTAGACCACCTTTAGCCTAGACCTAAGCCTTCTAGCCACCTCCATCAGCCTCACGCCTCTCGGATCCCTCCAAGTCATCCATGACTTGTTCATCCATCGCGCTAGCCTTCAGGTGCTTCCGTCGGCTATGTCATGCTAACGGTGTCTACACCGCCAAGGCACATTGGACTTACGCCGCCAAGACTCCGCTTGGACTTTACGCCGCCAACCATTGGACTTATGCTGCCAAGACTACCGCTTGGACTTTACGCCGCCAACTTATGTTGGACTTTCCATTTGCCAAGACCCATGCTTGGACTTTCCTTGCCAACACATGTTGAACTTTCCATTTGCCAAGACCCATGCTTGGACTTTCCTTGACAATTATATTGTCATATGTTTTTGTCGAAACATCAAAACACATCAAAACATCACTCGAGCCAAACTCGAGTCCTGGTCAATCGTGACCTGGGCCGATTGCACCAACAATCTCCCCCTTTTTGATGTTTGACAAAAACCAAACAAATAATTGAGTTAGAATACTAACTCCAATCCTTTACCAATTATCCCAAATTGGTAAATGCTCTCCAAATATTTTCCCCCAAACATTCTCCCCCTTTTTGACTAACAGCAAAAAGTTGTCTCCCCAAGAGGGTCAATGTCTCATGTCCCAATGAGATCTTACAATCTCCCCCTTGGTCCAAAAATACTTAGGATGCCTACCATCTTCCTAGTGATAAGTCCAATATCACTCAAGAGAGACAATTCTATTTACTCTCCCAATTTCCAAATTGGGTCTCTCAAAAGTCCCCATCAATATCCCAATTGATGTCATATTCTCCCAATAACTTCTCCTTTTCAAGGAGAAAAACACATCCATCATTCCAAGATGGATACCTCCCCCTAAAGGCTTGCTCCCCCTTGACTATTGCACCAACAATGTCCTTGGGAAGTCCCTAAGCCAATAGGAACTCTAAACCATCAAAATTAAGATTAGAAATTCAACATTGAACTTTCCAACACCTTAAAATTGATACAAACCCCAAATACTTCCCCTAATCCATATCCAATGGATTTACACCCTTTATAATGCTTCCCAAAGCATATCCTGTGGTTAGGAGTGATTAGGACCATAATCAGTATAAATCGGGTTAAACAACTTTTGGTTACCCCAAATCAGCTATCAATCGACTTACCAATGATCGATGTGTCCATCACCGACCGCACGGCAACAATGAGTGATAAAGCTGATCGAGTCCAAACGCTGCCATCATCGATCAGATCAGAAGCGATCGATAATCGAAAACCTGATTTTCGTAAATCGACTCGACTGAAATGCATAAGTAATTCTACGTAAATCAAAAAATCACGAAACTTGATACGTATATTACTTAACACACATACAATCAGTGAAAAATTTTTGAAAAATATTTTTACCATTGAAATAGGAGATTGGTACAAAGTTCAAAACTATTAAAAATTTTAAAGTTTTTGATCTACTTTGTACCAACTCCTACAATGATGATGACTATCAAAAGATAGATTTCACCAAGGTTTTCTAAATTGATTTTAAAATGTTTTCAAAACGTTATCTTGGATCATATTCCTTGGGCTCTATGTACGTGACTTGTACACAAGCTCTCCCAATGATCCATAACTAAAATTAGATGAGTTTTAGTTCATCTAGATGCAAAAACTATGCACCTTGAACTTAACTCATATCCTAGCATCTCACATGTATCTAGGGTGTATACATACACATACATGCCAATTAGATGTGAGATGTGGGTTTTGTTCTCCCTAAACTAGGGTTTCATGCATTTTCTAAAGCAACTCTACTTGATTCCCTTATAACTGGGACTCCAAGTCATGCCATAGTCCTTAAATCAATTTTAATCAAGTTAATGCATGAATGTATGATCATGGCATAAATAATAGCATTATTAAAACATGGTCAATGATCATGATGTCATGACATATGATGAAATTTAAGAACACATGACATCTAAAATAACCCTAAACAATGTCATGACATGGTATATGATAGGATGCAATTTCATGTCATAATATATCAACTTTCATAAGCAATACCATTACACAAATATTCATCCATACACACAAGATTTTTCAGAAACAAAGATTTCATTTAACTTAAAACTTGTCTTTTACATTCAAAATGGAGATTGACTATGCTCAATCTCACAAAAAAAATAACAACCACAAAAAAATCTAATATCCTCTAATCGTCCGCAGGAGGTGGCGGTGGAGGAGGTCTTGACTCGTGGTCCAGTTCGCATCATTCTATAGCATATCGTGATGCTGCTCTATGCGGCCCTAGGTCTCCTCCATCCGATCCAGACGCGGCGCCGGCGAAGCCTGGCTCGCCAATAGCTCGATAAATAGCGTAACCGATCACGATAGTCTCGAATCGACTCCACCGCCACGACGATCTGATGGACCCGCCGTTGATGTGTCTACCGGCATCTGGTCATCCTCATCAGTGGTGTCCATCTCGCAGCCTCTCGCCGCCTCCGGGTACCGGAGGAGGCTCTCTCGTGTTCTGGGGGTGGTCGAGGCGCCAACTCCATCTGCTGCCGCCATTCGTAGCTTTGCTAACGAGAAGTTCTGAATCGATATACAACAGACACCTCGATAAGCGCTCTCAGAGAGCCCCTGTGGATGTTGACGCCTACGGAGTCTATCCATGCTATGATGATATGACCAAATGGCATATGCACTTTCCCTTGTACAGGGGAAGTGAAGTGCACAATGCAGTGGAAAATGTTTAATGCAAAGTTTATATCTAACTGATGACGCATGACATATAGAAGAAAAAGATGGGGAGGCCGAATCTTGGCGGACCAGTGACAATGGAAGAAAACACCCAACAATGACCTTGTAAAGGACATTGTCAGTGCATAACTTCGATGATAGGAAATAGATTCTGGGCCAGTGGACGAGGATAACCAAAGATATGCTCATGCATGGACTCCATAGAGATATGGTCAAAAGGCTCAGGTAGAGGAAAGTTCATGGTAGGGTAAAAGATAAAGGTGTCATCTGAAGGCCTACACTCAAGAAACTCCTACAGTATCGCAGGAGTGAACTCTAACTCGCGTTTTGCAACGCGAGTAGTGTAAGTAGGGCCATCATCCACCTTTTTAAGGTTTTGATAGAATTCCTTAATAAGGTCATCATTAATTGGATGCGTGCACAAGACGATTTTCATCAGATTGTAGTATGCAATTAATTCCATGACATCACTACAATGCCTATTGAAAAAGTCCCTATCGATGTACCTAACCAACATAGGTTGGTACAATCGAGATTCACCCTCGGGTGGATCATTCCTACGGGCTCTCCTATTATGAATGCAATGTGATGATATGACATGCAATGGCAACAATACACGATTAGATAAACCTAAATTGTAATGGAAATGAAAATTAGGGCTCGGAAAGAAAAATCATTACTTAGGCGCCATTTGAATGTGTGTGCCGGAGGGAAGACTCAAATGTTGCTGAGGATCGCCGGAAAAGTCGCCGGAGAGCTTCAGACGCCGGAACCCTAATCGGAACAGGAGAAATAAACCCTAAATCGCGTGAACTAGGGCTCGAAATGAAACACGGAAGAGGAGAGGCTTGCCTAACACGTTGGGAGGTTGGCACGGCCGGAAGAGTTGGTCGGAGAGGGGGACGACGATCGGAGAAGGAAAGGAGAAGAAAAAAGTTCGTCGCGTGAAGACGCCGAACCCTAGCGGTTCGGCGTTATAAAAATGCGATGCAGTCGACTGATGTGGAGCATCAGTCGACTGATAGCGGTTTATTACCGGGTTTACCGAGCCGGCAGTCGACTGTCCGGCTCGGCAATCGACTGCTGAACCTTCTGTAACGTGCTACAGTATCATCAGTCGACTGATGTTGCTCATCAGTCGACTGATGTGCACATCACTCGACTGCTCGTCGAGCACTCGACTGATGGCCTTCGGCCTCGGTGAACAGTACCATCAGTCGACTGATGTTCGATCAGTCGAGTCATGGAGCTAGCACTCGACTGATGGCCGTATCGTATCGCGCTACAGTGTTATCAGTCGACTGATATCTGATTTCCAGTTCTGAAAATCAGAAGATCTCGATTTCATCATCTTAATTATTCCATTTTATCACGTTAGATCTTGTATATCGAATGTATTGATGTTATACTTTTATTCATGTATTTGTTAATGTATTTTAATGTTTTATTTCATTTTTGCAAACATTAACATTCAATGATTTCCAAAACCTAACATCTCACCCTTTCTAAGTGTTGAAATACACAATCAAGGTAAAAGACTTATTTTGTGAGATGTAATCTATCCTAGACATTCCTTCCATGCAAACATATGGTAAAACATATGAAGCATGGTGAATACAAGACATCAAGTTATGTGACACTTGAGTATCACTCTAGATGTTACCTTTACATCTTAACCACACATTTCTTGATACATGACCTTCCAAAGTGTGCCAATAATCAAAGGTACACACTATGACCTCTAAATCTAGATCGTGTCAATTTTATTGATTTTCATGTTTTCAAGATATATATTGACACAACCTAAAATTCTTTAAAATTAAGGCTCAAGGATATTTCCAAGGTAACCATAACCTTGAAAGTAACCTAAAATGCCACCTTTATCATGGTTGAGTTAACTACCCATCCAATCAAGGTTGACACACCCTAAACCCATCTCAGCGTGAATCAATCACGCTCTTAGGAACCCAAAACCAATTTGAGCTCTTAGGGTTAATTAGGTATTCCTTAGGGATAACCTCCCTAGATACCTTCCTAATGACCCTCCTAGGCTTATTAGCCTTGGTCATTTTGGTCTTGCCTAGGTTAATCTTGGAGATTGCCTCCCTAACAACCTTCTTAGTGGCCCTCCTAGGTTTCTTCGAAACCATGGCCAATAGGCACAAACCTTGGTCAACTCTAGGAATGACTTCCCAATTGACCTTGGTCTTCCTAGACCTAGTTAGTGTCCCATAGTCGAATGGAACACTATGGTAAGTCACCTTGGACTTAGGTTTGTGACCCAAACCATTCTTGCCCTTGGTTGACTTTTGACTCTTAGATCCTAGATGTTGACTTTGACTTCTTGACCTAAGAGTTTGACAATTTGACCCTTGAAATTGATTTTGTATCTTGTTTAGGGTCTTTTCCAATTTCTCAAGCCTTGACCTCAAGGCTTGGTTCTCTAATTCTAATTGCCCAATTTTAGAATTTTTATTTAAATCTTGGGCATTTGACTTTCTTGGCAAATGCCTAGTCCATTTTGGATTAAAACCTAGATGTTCTTGGATTTTCTTAATAGATTTCCTAGGTATTGTTTTTCTAGGGACATTAGTCCCAAATTTCTCCTTATTCTTAAGGTGAACATTTTTAGCTCCTAAACACATATGTTTGTTATTTCTAGCATGCTCTTTATGATACATAACAAAATTGCTAAAATTAGTTCTAGCATGCTTTTTAATAATTAAATTAGACGGAGCATTATTTAAATATACCTTAGGGTTTGCCTTAGTGGCTCCCCCTACTTGTGATGCTCCCCTTTACCCCTTCTTCTTCTTCTTTGGGCATTGACTCCGGTAATGACCCGGTAGTCGGCATTTAAAGCAAATGACATGCTCCTTGCTCTTTTGTCTTGGAGAACCGGCGTCCGTTGACTTTTGTTGACTTTTAGGCGCCGGAGGAGCTTTCTTGATCCTCTTTGGACATTTGCTCTTGTAATGCCCATACTTCATACACTCAAAGCACATAATATGATTTTTGTTTGAAAATAAAGTGTTTGAGTTACCTAGGGTGGTGGTAGGTGCCGGAGTTGAATTTTGAGCTTCCTCATCTTGATCGGATGTTGAAAGCTCTTCTTGAGGTTGCTCCGGTGTAGAGGATGGTCTCTCCTCCTCAATCCTAGAAGTAGATGCTTCTTCCACCTCTTCTACTTCTTCTTTCTCCGATTCGGAAGTTGACTCCATCTCAACTTTCGATTCCTCACTTTCACTTGAGGATGAACTCTCCTCATGGTATCTTGCCAATTTTCTCCATAGCTCCTTGGCATACATGTAATCCCCTAGCTTGCACAAAACATCATTAGGGATTAAATCTTCCAAAAGTTTCGTTACCTTAACTTCGGTCTTGAGCTTTTGGCGTTGCTCTTGGGTCCACTTTTTCAATTTTAGGACATTCCCCTTCTTATCCCTAGGGGGTTCAAGGCCTTCAACGAGGATGAACCAATCCTCTATGTTCATCATCAAGAATGTTTCCATTCTTGCTCTCCATGCCGGAAAATCTTCTGGATCATATGGAGGTGGAGTGTTGATTTCTCATCCAAGCTTGTCTTGGAATTCTATCTTCACCCTCTAGCCTTTTGCCTTAGCTCCCGGTTGTTAATCCGTAGAAGAGCCCCGGGCTCTGATACCACTTGTTAGGACCCTTGGAATGGCTAGAGGGGGGGTGAATAGCGTAGATGAAATTCGATCCTGCGTTCGTGTCTACAATTTCGTTAGTCGCGCGTGAAATAGAAATAATGATAAAAGCAATAACGAAATGGACACCACACAAATCACAACAAGAGCATATAACGTGGTTCGGAACCGAACCGGTTCCTACTCCACGGATTGGGTTCGTACGAACCCTAGCGATGCCACAAACACCACTAACCAATAAAACTCCTTCTTGACACAAGTCAAGGGTGGAGAAACCCCTTACAAGTAATCTTACAACAATAAGATACAAATACAAGCAATTACAATAATGAATATGAAATACAAGTAAAGAAAAGATTTTACAACACTTGTTTTGATTGCTTGAATGCTTGGTTGCTTGCTTGCACTTGGAGACCTAATTTGCACCAACAAATCACCCCAATAGCCCTCAAGAACCGATTTCTTTTTCCTCCATCACGAGCTCCATATATAGCTTCAACCTGTGCTGGAAAAAGTCGATCAGTCGACTGATCGGGACCATCAGTCGACTGATGCCACTGTTGTCGTGAGACAATGGCTAGTTCCACGTTGGATAAGTCCAACGGAACTACCATCAGTCGACTGATGGAGTCCTCACTCGACCAGTCGAGTCTCGACTCCATTCTGGCGAATTCACCGAGCACCGGTCGGTGATCACGATCGGTCATTGCTCGAGCCATCGATCGACCGCCAACCTATGGCGATCGGCTAGGCTAAACCCGTAACATCAAACCCTAGTTGACTCGGTCCGGTCGTGTCATATGACACCGAATGAGGTTTTAACTCAAGTATGGTTCCCCCATACTTGCTAGACCACCCTTAGCCTAGACCTAAGCCTTCTAGCCACCTCCCTCAGCCTCACGCCTCTCGGATCCCTCCAAGTCATCCATGACTTGTTCATCCATCGCGCTAGCCTTCAGGTGCTTCCGTCGGCTATGTCATGCTAACGGTGTCTACACCGCCAAGGCACATTGGATTTACGCCGCCAAGACTCCGCTTGGACTTTACGCCGCCAACCATTGGACTTATGCTGCCAAGACTACCGCTTGGACTTTACGCCGCCAACTCATGTTGGACTTTCCATTTGCCAAGACCCATGCTTGGACTTTCCTTGCCAACACATGTTGGACTTTCCATTTGCCAAGACCCATGCTTGGACTTTCCTTGACAATTATATTGTCATATGTTTTTGTCGAAACATCAAAACACATCAAAACATCACTCGAGCCAAACTCGAGTCCTGGTCAATCGTGACCTGGGCCGATTGCACCAACATTATCCAGCGTGGATCTAGCCGTTGTCTCACGACAACAGTGGCATCAGTCGACTGATGGTCCCGATCAGTCGACTGATCGACCTTTTCCAGCACAGGTTGAAGCTTTATAAGGAGCTCGTGATGGAGGATTTTGGCATCGGTTCTTGAGGCCTATTGGGGCGATTTGTTGGTGCAAATCAGGTCTCCAAGTGCAAGCAAGCAACCAAACATTCAAGCAATCAAAACAAGTGTTGTAAAGTCTTTTCTTTACTTGTATTTCGTATTTACATTGTATATTGCTTGTATTCCTTTCGTTTATTGTTATAAACGTTTGTACGGGGTTTCTCCGCCTCCGACTTGTGTCGAGAAGGAGTGTTTATCATTAGTGAGTGCGTGTGCATCACTAGGGCTCTTTAGAGCTCGATCCGTGGAGTAGGAACCGTGCGGTTCCGAACCACGTTATATCATTGTGTTAGCTTGTTATCCATTTCATTATTGTTATCATTATCTGTATTCCGCTGCGCTAACGAAATTGTAGACATGAACGAGATCAAATTCCATACATGAACGGGCAAAACACTATTCACCCCCCCCCCCTCTAGCTGTTCCAAGGGTCCTAATATATCTCATATTGATTCATTTGGGCATAACCATGCACTTCGTGGTCTCACTCTATCAAGAATATCGATGTCTCTCCCGTCATATAGGAGGGATAGATCTCATCTACATCACTCACATCCCTCCGCATAATTTGTTACATACCCAGTAATCGCCTTTATAGTCCACCCATTTACGGGTGACGTTTGACGAAGCCAAAGTATGCAACGCCTTATGTAGGGAACCATGGTGACTTCAGGTCTAAGGACTAATAGTCATACTAATAGCCACATGAGAAAGTATATGACACTCATATAACGATCCACGATATTTTCTCATGGCGGGTTATTCAGTATACATTCTCTAATGTATACCCATGTGTCAACTCGATATCTCATATCCATGACTTGTGAGATCAAGTCATCATGTTGACCTATATGCTAGTCTCTACGCATTAACATTGTCCCTGAATGTTAATACTTGACTAAGAATGATTAAGAGTAGTATTCTCTATATCATCTCATTATCAATTCAACCAATCGATTGATATAGATAAGAACCTACTACTCAAGGACATTATTATATTTAGTTATTTGGCACCAATACAAGTAAATATAATAACCATGCCTTTATAAATAGGAATATGATACAATAAAGTCCATACAACAATCATCACATGATTGACTCTAGGGCTTTCACTAACAATTACATTACATTATATCTTTGAAATGTTACGAAACAAAGTAAATCATTTTGTAATGTAATCCTGATTACATTACAAGCCTGATTACCCCGTACCAAATGTAGCCTTGGTGTTTTCCATAGACGATGCCTACTGATATGGTTAACTTTTGGCCCTCTTATCCAAGAGTGGTTTCAAACTGGCCGCACCAATATCTTATCAAACGTAACATAGGTCAGAGGGCACCAGTGGTCCCTCTGATGCTTAAGTCAGACAGGTGAAGATGAAAAAATGGAATGTAAAAAAGTAGCTATTACAATAAAAGTGTAACTAGAGATAGAGAGAACCCAAAAGCCCCCTTCTTTACCTCAATCGATCCTTATATAGGAGCTCAACTTTACCTCCTCGACCCGGGCTATCTGCTAGCTATGTCTTTTGATGGGTTGTTAGGGGACAATCGTTATAGGGAATCTTCACTTAGCTTGTCGCGTGTTTCGAGGCTATCATCGAGCAAGGTTATTAGGAGACCGAGTGTGACAACCACTGAGAAGAATCTCCTCTGTGGTTCCCTGACTCCTGATTTCTAAGGTTTTCACCTCACGGACTCCTGAGCTCCACTTGACTTCAAGCGCCTGAGCTCTTGATTTCTTCCTCTCTCGACTTCTTCATTTCCCAACTCCTGAGTTTCTTACTTCTCGACTTCTTCTACTCCTGACTTCCTGAGTTGTCGAGTTTTGCTCATCTAATTCCTTCGACTTACTTTCCAAGCTCCCGCCTCTCAATTCTTCATATTCTTGACCCCCACCCTCAAAATTAATGCTCTCGACCCCTCCAGCCTTGACTCTTGGGTCCCACTGATCTCTTTACTTTTCTCTACTATCTTGATTCTCCACGCCTTCATGTATCTAATCAAGGATCCGTTTCCAACGGTATCAACGACGTTCTAACTCTATGTCTGTGCTCACTGCAACTGACATAGCAAGCCACCTAGATCTTAGTAAGAAAGTATGAGAAATGAAAACCAACGACGAACTAGAGGTAATTGGAGTCTAATTTGACTTTTGAACTCAAACGAGTCTGCGGTACTTAGAATGAGAGTGGATATTGGCACTGGGACTAAGGAGTTAACTAAGGCGAAGACGATAAGATGAGAGATTGATATCCAAAGGGGAGAAGGGGAAGGTTGCAATCTCCATGACAACAGCTTCGCTTGGGATGGAGGATCAAATGGATGCTAGCTTTTGTAACACGTAAAAGAAGATGATAGGAGAATAACTTTTTATTCGATATGCGAAAGCAATCTTTAAACAAGAGATTATAATCTCTTTCCTTTTGACATATCGCAAACAGTTTGCAGCTACAATTGGAAGTTTTCTGATTAGGAAGTTTTGCTGATAGACTTTAACTCAGACAATCTCAAGAACATAACAGAAAGTAAGTGCCTTTTGTTTTCAGGTGATTCACGGGCATAATGTGTACACCGAACCAATTCGCTTGTTCACGATCTTCTGATCGCCAAATACATGAAATCAGTGAATGCACAAGTCGAACTGAAATAGTATCTGATATTGAAAAAAAATTAACCTATGATTGGATGTATGGCTAGGCGCATAATTATTAGCATCACGACACATAATTATGTCAGACGCTCTACATCTCGGTCTGGTCATCTATTATGCCAGACACTCTACGTCTTGACTCGGTCATCTATTATGTCAGACGCCCTACGTCTTGGCCTGGTCATCTATTACGTCAGACGTCCCGCATTTCGGCCCGGTCATCTATTACACTAGATGCATCCTGTCCCGGTCCGGTCATCTATTATGCCAGATGCTCCGCGTCTCGACTCAGTCATCTCATATCTCAGCAAAGACACATTATCTCAGATGTATGACTTCGCAACGTATAATTTATTTTATTTAGTCAGAGGACGTGATGGATATTTCCTGCTCAGGGGTCCATCAGACAGTCCTTGTCAGAATCTCTCTCCGACCAAGAAACAGATGTCCATACTGGATTTCAGAGGAATGTCTATCGCATTAATGAAAAGTTGTCTCTTATCAATCACACGTCGAGTATTAATTACGATCTACGCGTCTGCAGTATTTATGAGAGTAATGACCCCTATTATTTCTTGGAGCAGACATACACACTTCATGAAGTCATATCGTCCATACCGACAATACCATTTGGTAGGAGGATTTCTCTTATATATATAGTTTTCTCAAAGGAGGAGAAGAGATGCTCGCGCATTCTCAACTTTACTAGTGTATTTTCTTCACCACCTTTCTATTAATTCTTATCTTGAGCATCGGAGGGGTTTTGTCGAGATTTATCTTGGCGTCCTTAACCGTTTGCTGTCTTGCATGACTCTTCATTCTGCTCGATCCTCTTCATTCGGCTTGGTTCACTGTCGAAACGACGTTCCGACTATCATTCTTCTCCCTCCGCGTCAGCCCAGTTCATCCGAGTTATCGGTCTTTGTCGCCTTCGCCATCAGAATACCTTACCATCCCCGTCTCGACAGACAACAATATTAATCAAACTTGTTCATATCAAATGCATCTTCTTTAGTAGCTATACTTCTATGCTTCTTCTCTTTAGCAGTGCTCATGGCCGGAGTTGCCTCTCTCGTTCTCTTTGTCCCCGAAAGCAGCGCAGCGATTCAAAGTTTCGTTTCAGTATCGCATTTCCTCAGAGTTTTCTTCTCCGATGTCATCTCGAAATCTTCCAGTTCAAAAGTTGGCTGCCATGGCTGCCATTCGATGGCGGCGCCGTTGCTTGCTAATTAATGACTTTCCTGAGGTTCGGCTCTCCCTCTCTTCCAGCAACTGCAAGCGCTGCATTTCTCGATCCACCAAGGTAGAAAAAAGTCGAAGCTTGGGACACTTCGCTCCTTAGCTTGTCCATCGCCGCTACTCTCCGCCTTCTCCGTATCTGTGTTTACTTTATATAACTTCATCAAATGGGAGGAAAAAAATGAAGTGTTTACTCCGAAAGATAGCAACTTTACATTTTTTAAATCTTACGAAGTGTTTTCGATCTTGTTCTTGTGCCCTGCAAGGAGATCAGGAAAAGATTGCTGCAACTGCTGGTATGAGAATTAGTATCGAGCTTGCCTTAAATAGTTGCTTTAGAGTTCGTCCATGCCTTCGAAACGTCCGATACAAAGTTCAGAAACTTGCTCAATATCTTCCTAACTCGACAACAGTTGCAGTTTTTTCTGAAGTAGAATTCATGGAAACATCGATTCTTTTAATTTGTGGAGATTTAGTGGGAAAGTGTTTATGAATAAATTTGGTGTTCGATTTGGTTAAAAATTTATTTACGTTTGTTTAATATGTATAACACACTTTGATAATTTGATAAACTAAATAAATAAATTCGAACATATATATGTTTGACTTGTTAATGTTGACCAGTATTTTTTATTAGACTCATTTAAAAATAATTTATACTTATTTATAAATCAGAATTAAAATATTAAAATTTTAAATAAATAAATAAATAAAGTTGATTTAACTTAAGAACCATTTAAATAAGTTGGAATTAAATTTGAACTTGATTAAAAATTCGATACCCATTAATTCAATTCAAATTCAATCTAAAAAAACAAGCTAGAATAGATTTTTTAATAATTTTGTTAATTTTAAATTTGAGTTGACTCGAATTGATTATCTTATTAATAAATTCGAACATTATAAAATTTGATTTGACTTGACTCATTTACTTACTTTCCGAGTGAAAAGTGTGTTATTTTTTTGTTTAGATTGCTACTTGTTTTTTGAGCCCGTAAAGATATTATTATCATTATATAGCATCTGCACTTTCTTACGTGACATATATGCCCTCGTGTGAAAATTGTTACTGATTAGGAAGGGCGAATAGATAGGCATGACTAGTAAAATGGAAATAAGTAAAATTATAGAGAGTATTTTGGCAACAAACACTCCGGATATATTTGGTTTAGGATAATTGATGATAATCTATTTAGTTATATGATTTAATTCTATTTAATTAAGTATTGAATGATTCTAAGTAATAAAGTATGTTTATCACGTTAATAAATGAGACATATAATTTGGAATTATATATATTTTTTTAAATTTCAAAGTTATGGAAGATAATCTGATGATCACGTAACTGAAGTTATGTATGAAAATTTATTCGTCAGAAAATAATTTATTTGTGGAAAAATGATTTTAGAAAAATAGTTTGTTTGTTGTTTGAATGAATTAATAATAGGATTGAACAATTCATTAATATCCGATTCGATTAAATTGATTTTTTTTATAAATCGAATCGATTGATTTTTTTTTTACGAAATTCAAATAAATCGAACTGATAGAATATTAATTAATTAGGTCGGAAATCAAATTAATCAAAAGTTTTTATTAATCAATAAAATATCAATTCATTTGATCGAGAATCAAACTAATCTAAATTTCTTATTAGTCGATTGGTCGAACAATCGAGTTAAACAATTAATCAATTTTTTTATTCGATTTTTTAATCGAATAATTAAATTGAACAGTCAATTGAAGTTGAGTTAAGAAATTAATTAATCAATTTTCTATTTACTTTTTCAATTAAACAGTCAAGTTGAACAATTCATCTATTAGTCCAATCAATTTAATTAATTTTTAGTTTTCAAAATCTAAATAGAATAAATTGAAATAATTGATATTTTAATAAACTAAAAAATAAAAGTTTCGAATTAATTAAATCAATCTTTTAATTTTGACCGATTAATTTGATTTAATCGATAATTTACTTCTTAAAAATAGTAAATTATTTTTTACTTCTCAAAATTAAATGAATAAGACATTTTGACCGTCCAAACCTGCCCGATTGAGCGTATTGTAACCATCGAGATTGACTGGCTTGTCTCCACGAGGATGGCGCAATGGTAAGACAGGATGTTGCTTGTAGAATGGGCAGGGTTCGATTTCGAATGAGGGTCTAAAATCTCCCTTGGCTTCAGATGGATCCCTCCTTATCTTGCCACCGTGTCAAGGGACTTTGTCCCTCCGTGATTTACCTCCCTCTCGCCAGTGCCGTAGGACGGGTGGTAGAGAGCTGCTAATTGGATAGATTCTCAATTTTTTGCAGAGATTGGCTTGCCCAACAGGAGCCGTCCACCCAAAATGACTCGATTGCATCGACCAACCCAACTACTCCCCTCCCTTGCCCAATGGTCCACGTTGGGGCCCAATTAAATTGACTTGACTCACCCATCCAAGCCCAAACATTTGATTGGAACCCTCGTTCACCCATGACCATCCATGCATCTCGCCAAGGCTAATCCCTACCCATCCCTAAGGAAATAGTGTGTTGATAAGTATGGTACAGAATTTGCATAAAAAGTAAAATTCAATCCCCTATGTCAATGAATTATTTAATGTTTGCGTTGGACCATATCCTTCATTGTATTTGTCATCATACAAAGATCAATGATCATTCTTAATTATTCTCTTTTATACTTATAGACCCGAGATGAGTGGACCTCTAGGTTGAGGACTAATCCCTATTCACGAAAACCCTCAAGGCAGATACACAACTAAAAAAAATGTGACCTTTGCATTATGATCGAACTTGAGATTTTGATGGCATGTCAATTTTTTTTTTTAAAAGCATCTATATATTTTGTTAATATTTTTGAATCCCTCCAAAAATAATAGACTAATTTATGACCTTTTAAAAAGTAAATTTGAAACGATTAAAGAGTGAATAATTAAGCCTCATCTCAAGTTCGAACCTGCTTTGTACGAGAAAAAGATGATAGGATTATTTAATAAGTCAATTAGATCGAGCTAAATTAAATTTAAAATTAATCGAATTAATAAAATAGTTGTTTAAATTTGATTTGATTTTGAATTGAAATTAGTTTATTTTTTAATCAAACTTGATTTGTTTAAACGCTATAAATTTTTAAGTAAATTTATTTATTATTTATTTGATTAATTAATATAAATAATATAATTAAGTTAATAAATAAATTTATAAATAAATATGTTTATAAATATAATTCATAAATTTTATTTGAGTTTATTTATTTAATTGATTTGATAAATATTGAAGAAATATAAATAAATTTTGAACGCTAAATTTGTTCATCGAACTCTTTGTTCGTTTACAGCCCGAGAAGCTTTTCGAGTCCACCGGTCCAAACCTCAAGCTCATCGTCGAGCGCCTTGCCGTCAAGGGTCACGCCGGCGATGATCCTGGCCGCTACTGCCTCCACCTCCACACGAACCGCGTCTACTACGCCTATGAGTCGCTCGTCCGCCGCGCAATCAACGTCTCTCGGGAGCGCCTTATCTCCCTCAGCACTTGCATCGGCAAGTTCACCGAGACCGATGCCTTCCGCCTCACTGTCCAATCGCTTGACTTCCTCGCCGCCCACGCCCGCCGCAAGGTCTGGTTTAAGCCCACGTCCGAGATGTCTTTCCTCTACGGGAACCCCCTCATTAAGTCCGGTCTTGCCCGCATCACCGAGGGGGCGTAAACACCGGCGATGGCGGCGTTGTTTTCTCGATGTCCGACCTGCTCCTTGGCTTCGGGGTCGCAACTCGTTCCACCCAGGATTGCCGCAAGGCTCATGCGGATGCTATTATAGTCAACCGAATGAGGATGACCTGTGAATCTGTGATCAACGAGAAAGGTGACTTATTTGCCTTTCCCACATCTTACTGTCGATCTGACTATATGATTTGTATATAAATGAATTCTTCATTTCATATCGTATTTGTTATTATCATTTAATCTCTCTTTTGTTTTTGTTGATTGTCTAAGTTTTTGGATGTATCCTAGCTTAATCAAATTCTGTGCAATAACTTGCTCATCTATACTATCCTTTGTCTAATTTCGCAGCCAGAATAGAGAATTCTTATTATCCTGCAAACTGACCTTTTAGATGAATCCGAAATTAGTAGCAACAATTTCAAAATTAAAAATCAGTAAGGCTCAACTATAGTAGGTACCTGAATTATTAGTGCTTTATGCCTCTTCTTAGGCATACAATGTGCCGTCAGTTGGATTTTAATGTGCAAAAGGTTGATTTTGAGGCAAGCTCTCTGTGTTGAAGACATAAGAATCTCATCTTCGGGTCAGAGGTAAAACCATTGATTATTCCTTTACGTTGATCTATGGGCTTCAGTACTTCTCATTGCCATGGCATAACAACCATTTCAACTGCACTTAATATGACTCCTGTTGGTTGTCTCTCGACATGTTCATACAATCTTAATTGATTTTATTTTATTATAACCTCTCTTATGCCCATATAAGTTACAAGTAATAGCTTTACTCCCCTAGTAACTCTAGGAATCAGCTAGAAGTATTTCATATTTATTCTGACTCTTGTATTCTCTTGTCAATCCATCTTTATCTGAGTATTTTTTTTTGGTTTTTTTCTTCTTAATGAAACAATTTTATGTTATTGATTATTAGGACTGACATTTTAATATCTCAATGATGCGGCGAGGAAAATTCACTTTACCCCCTTTCGACGCGACGAAGGCACGAAGGGAACTTTTGGGGGTTCTCACAGGCCGCAACAGTAAAACGGATGTAGAAGACGAAGTCAAGAAACACAAAAATCCCCAAACAGACAACGGAAACTAAAACACAAGATATAACGTGATTCGGAATGAGTATTCCTACTCCACGGAGGTGAGCTCTCTCACCGAGGACAATGCCCAAGCACTTTCCACTATGAATGCCCTCCTTTACGGAAAGAAAACTTCCCGAGGTGGAGGAGAAAACCTCTTACAGTTGGATTACAAATACAAGAAAGAGTACGTGCGACTCAAGATCAAAGTCACTGCTCTTCTTCTCTGGCGAAGTGATGACAGCTCTCCTCCTTCTCCTCCTGTGTCTTCGTTTCGTGTCCGATGGAATGATTGCGGCCTGTGAGAATCCCCCAAAAGCTCCCTTCGTGTCTTCGTTGCGTCGAAAGGGGGTAAAGCGAATTTTCCTCGCCGCATCAGATGGCGCCGTCTGTGGGAAACATTGAGCTGGACGTCGATATGCAACCAGAAGAGATACAACAACCCGCTGCTTCCGCAGTGGAGGAGCGCCCCATCATTCTCCTACCATCACAGTTGAAGGCCCTGATGGACGACGCTATTACAGAGGCCCTTGCTAGAGAAAGGAGAAGGACCGGATACCTGCATTCTCATTCCGGTGAACCTTCTTCTCGAGGCCCACTCTCAGAAATGCCTCCTCCATCTCGTACCGCCGTTAATGTGGAAGTAGTTCCTGGAGAAGGACTTGGGGGAAGAGCACCTCAGAACACTATGCCCTTAACCCAAACTCGAAGGGAAGAACAGCAGTAAAGTCACGACTGACCTACTAAGTTTACGAGCCCAGTCCCTTTACCATGGACATCCTCTTTGAAGTCCCCCCATCTTACTTCCGGAATCCTCAAGTAGATAAGTATGATGGGTCGACGAATCCTGAAGAGCACCTATCGCAGTTCGACGGAGCAGCCTCGCTCCATTGTTATACCGATGCCCTCAAATGCCGAGTTTTCAGGACCACCTTAACCGGCTCGGCACAAAAATGGTTTAATACTCTGCCTCCGGGATCCATCACTTGTTTTGCTGATTTTCGGGGAATGTTCAGCCAGGAGTTTGCCAGTTGCAAGGTGTATAAGCCAGACACCTCTATCTTGATGCACATCACGCAAGGGCCCTCGGAATCGCTCAGAGGGTATCTTCACCGGTTTACCTCTGCAGCTAGGAGTATTCCTTCTGCCAGAATAGAATCTTTCAGAGTCGCTATTCTGCACGGCCTGAATGAAGGCCCCTTCCTCAGTTCCCTCTTGAGGCAACCTGCCAACAGCTATGAGGAGCTGTTAAGTCGTGCGGAACAATTCATCCGCGAGGAAGAAGGACTGCAAGTGCAGAGAGCTGAACGTGCTGCCGCAGCAGTCCCAATCGAAAGAACTCGTTCCGCTGCCCCTCAAGTACCCCCTCGTCGAGGGTATGTGCGACCCTTTCAACAGGAGGCTCCTAGGCCTCGTCCATTGTTACAGGGTGCTCGTCGTATACCGCCATTACAAATTATGACCGTTGAAGCACTTCCTCCTGCAAGGACCTGGAAGGAGCAGGAGATGAAATTCTATGATCAACAGGGTCTGCTACAATGACCCTTAGAATATGGGGGGATCCCACGTAACCCCCCCCCCCCTCCGGCCCATTCTTCTGCCAATATCATAAGGAATATGACTACGCTAGTGGCCGATGCTTCAAGTTACAGGAGCAGCTGGATCGTCTCCGAACCGCATATCCGCAATTGCGGTTCCAGACAGGACTAGCACGGCGAGGTCCCCGACCCGATGTAGCCCGTCCAGGGCCGTATAACCAACAACCTCAAGTCACTTTCCCCCAAACGCCGTCCCAGGAGGTTGTTCCTCAAGAAGGCCCATCAGGTGAGGGCTCCTCATCTAATCTAAATAACGCTCCCACACGGGAGATTATCCATGTTATAGCCGGAGGACCTACTGACGGGGACTCCAACTGGGCACGGAAGTCATATGTCCGTCTCATGGAGAGTTTGACCATTATCACTGACCAGACTGTACAGACTGCACCGTCCGTTTCATTCGGGCCAGAAGATCTACAAGGTGTCCTCCTGCCCCACACGGATGCCTTAGTTATCTAAATATCCCTAGCCAATTATAAAGTGGCTAGGGTGCTGGTCGACTCGGGAAGCTCTGTTAATATCCTTTTTCAGGAGGCTTTCGGACAGATGCAGCTGGGAAATGGCCAGCTAGAAGAAGTGACTACACCCCTGTTTGGGTTCGCAGGGCATGTGGTCCACCCTACCGGACAGATTTCGCTGCCCCTAACTCTAGGCGTAAAGCCCAGCCATAAAACCAGAATTATACCTTTCCTCATTGTGGATGCTCCGTCCACTTATAATGCTATTCTTGGTCGTCCTTTCCTTACTATCTTCGTGCAAAGGGCTTCCGCACTACCAAAAAGTCAAGTTCCCAGTTGGATCGTTGGTGGGAGAAGTGCGAGCGGAACAGAAGGCCGCCCGTAGCTGTTATGTACAAATGGTTCGGGATGACCAGAAGAAGGCCCGAACCGATGATCTCAAAGGCAAAGCTATCATCATTTCTGATGTCTGCGTCTTGGAGGAATCCCCCCCCAAAGCCGACAAAATAGAGGAAGGAGAGTTGGTGGAAATCGCTCTAGGAAAGGTCACACGAGTGGCGCAGCAGCTGGAAGCCAAAGAGGAGCTGGTGGCCTGCTTGCGGGAGAACAAAGACATCTTTGCGGGAGATGTGCATGATCTCACCGGGATCGATCCTCGCGTGGCTGAACACCATCTCAATATAACCAGAGGAGCTCGACCTGTCCAACAGAAGCGGCGACATTTTGGACCTGAGAAGGACAAGGTCATAGCTGAAGAGGTGGAAAAACTGCTAAAGGCGGGTCATGTAAAGGAAATCCAGTTCCTCCGAATGAGTTTCTAATATAGTCTTGGTCCCCAAGCCTTCTGGGCAGTGGAGGATGTGTATCAATTTTCGTGATTTGAATAAAGCGTGCCCTAAAGACGGCTACCCCTTGCCTCGTATTGATCAGTTGGTAGACTCCACTGTAGGATATAAAGTGGTGTCCCTAATGGATGCATATCAAGGATACCATCAAATACCTTTGACCAAAGAAGATCAAAAGAGGATTAGCTTTGTGACGGCAAAAGGGTTATACGCTTATGTGGTAATGCCGTTAATTCGGATTAAAGAACGCAGGGGCCACCTATCAGCGCCTTATGGACAAGATCTTTGCAGAGCAGAAAGGGAAAAATGTGGAAGTCTACGTGGATGACATCCTGGTCAAATCAAAGACCACTGGGGATTTAGTCAAGGATTTAAATGAAACCTTCGCTACATTGAGACGGTTTAATATGAAGCTAAACCCTAACAAATGCCTGTTCGGAGTAAAAAGCGGCAAGTTCTTGGGGTACATAGTAACGGAGAAGGGGTTGCAAGCCAACCCTAAGAAGGTGCAGGCGCTGTGCAACATGAAATCACCCACTAATCTGCGAGAGACCCAGAAGTTGGTGGGCAGGATTGTTTCCTTATTCCGATTCATAGCCAGATCGGCAGACAAAGGGCTGCCTTTCTTCAATATTTTGCATAAGGCTACTAAATTTCAGTGGGACGATCAATGCGAGCAGACTTTCCAGGAGTTAAAGAAATATTTGGCTGGACTCCCACTGCTAGCCAAACCAGTGGCCGGAGAACCGTTATGAATGTATTTGGTCGTCTCAGAGAGAGCTATTAGTTCGGTTTTATTGAAACAAGAAGGCTCTCACCAGCAACCTATTTATTATACCAGCCATATTCTGAAGGGGGCTGAATTTCGTTATACAGAGCTGGAGAAGCTGGCATATATTCTGGTGTTGACCGCCCACAAGTTGAGGCTATATTTTCTGGCTCATCCCATCACTGTTCTAACTCACAGCGAATTGGGTAAGGTCGTCACTAAGCCCAATTTCTCCGGAAGATTGGCCAAATGGGTGGTAGAGTTAAGCGAATATGATATTCACTACCAACCCCGAATGGTTATCAAGGCCCAAGCTCTCGCTGATTTTCTAGCGGAGGTACCTTGTGGCCCCGAAGATGGTCCGTCGACAAAAGATGAAGGATCGGATGCATGAAACATATTCGTAGATGGTTCTTCAGGATCTACAGGCAGCGGTGTCGGTGTTCTGTTAATTTCCCCTAATAAGGAAGAGACCCGCATAGCCGTACGCCTGGGATATCGGACATCTAATAATAAGGTGGAATATGAAGCAATTCTAGCAGGATTGCAAGCTGCTAAGGCGGTGGGGGCTTCTTCAATTATAATCCATTCGGATTCCCAGTTGGTGATATCACAACTTCAAGGTTCTTTCGCGGTTCGGGAGGAAAGGCTGCACAAGTACTTGAAAGCTTTTGAGAAAGAAAAAGTTCAGTTTTAGCAAGTCCTCTTGAAGCAAATCCCACGGGAAAATAACGAGAAGACAGATGAATTGGCTCGGGTGGCTAGCGCTATGGAAGGAGTGAAATCATTGGAAATGGTCCATGTGAAAATCCCTACTTCCCTAGCAATATACAATGTGGAAGAAGCCGCACCCGAACCAAACTTAATTCCTGATTGGAGGACTGACATCATAGCTTATTTACGGCATGGGAAGATCCCTGAAGAAAAAGGAGCGGCGTCTGCTTTAATGTGCCGAGCCAGACGGTTCACCCTCTTAAATGGAGACTTATACAAGACATCTTTCGGACGACCCTTATTGAAATATTTAGGAAGTGAGGATGCTGAATGGGTACTCCGGGAGATCCATGAAAGTTGTTGTAGTAATCATCTAGGAGGGAGAGCTTTAGCAAGGAAGACCCTGTTAGCAGGATATTTTTGGCCTACTCTCCAACAGGATGCCGCTCGTATAGTGCAGGCTTGCCCAGCTTGTCAGAAGCATAGCAACCGGTCCGAACGACCGGCTGAATTAATGAAAGTTGTGGTCGCTTCATGTCCTTTTGATCAATGGGGAATGGATATAGTGGGTCCGATGCCAGTGACACCTTTACAGAAGAAATTTTTGTTGGTGGTTGTAGATTACTTCTCCAAATGGATGGAAGCAGAACCTCTGGCCAAAATTACCGAGAATGCTGTGATACAATTCTTGTGGAGGAATATTGTCTGTCGATATGGTATTCGTCGGAAGATAGTTAGTGATAATGGACGTCAGTTCCAAGGCAAAAAGATCAAAGAATGATGCCAAAGTCTCAACATTCAGCAAGCTTTCACTTCGGTAGCTCACCCTCAAGCTAACGGGCAAGTGGAAGTGACTAACAGAATTCTCATTCAAGGATTAAAGACTAAATTGGGAGCTCAGAGGGGAAACTGGGTAAAAGAATTGTCAGGAGTCCTGTGGGCCTACCGAACTACACCAAAGACTGCAACAGGGGAATCTGCCTTCAGTTTAGTATACGGGACGAAAGTTGTTATTCCGGTCGAAGCTCTTTTAAGTAGCGCTCAGATAGAAGTGTACGAACCATATCAGAACCAACTTATCCGAAGCACTGAGTTGGACTTGGTGGAGGAAAAGCGAGAGATGACACGGAGGCGAGCGAAATTTTACAAGCGAAGAGTGCAGCAAGCCTTTAATAAGAAGGTGATGCCTCGAAGATTTCAAGAGGGGGATTGGGTGTTGCGAAAAGTTAATCCCGCTGGAGACTCTGGAAAGTTGGCTCCGAACTGGGAAGGGTCTTATGAAGTAACACGTCGCGTAGCGGAGTCAGCATATTACCTGAAAGATGACCAGGGCAAAGAATTTCCGCGACCCTGGAACGCCATTCATTTGAAACTTTTTCACACTATATGAGAAGTGAGGGATAGAAGAAAAGGAGTTGTGGGGTTCCCGAGGGGGTGTACTCCCTAACTTGATTGTATTAATTAGACGCGAAGTAACCCCAAATTTTATTAATGAGTCATTTACAATTGCGATACGATACCTTTAATAAACTTTAAAAAAGAAAAAGGAGATGAAAAGGAAGCTCCCATTTCAAAGCAATACATCGAATTACAATTTAAATCGGTCGAGAGGATAACGTCGAAAGTCAGCCTCCCAATTTAAAGAGAACGAAGGATAAGTTAGAGGAGGTAATCCTTGATCAGCATATTGCCGAACTGCTTCACTCAAAGAGCTGTGCTTTTGAGAATATAAAAAATGGTAGGCTCTTGACAAGAATGATTATTACCACACTATGATGCCATATTCTTTGGAGCCTTTTTCGATAGATCGACCTAAAAGTAATAAGATGTTTCTAGTTTCTAGTAATATACACACTATAGTATCGTATTCTTTGGAAGTTTTTTTTTTCTTATTTTCACTGCACAATTATTTGACGCAATTTATTTAGCATGCAATCTTTTGTGAAATTGGAGGCTGCTTGCTTTTCTTTTGGCTATTGAACATGTGAAAATATTCACAAATAATTACTCACGATGACGTCTACAAATAGTTATATAAGTTGTTGCCATTCTGGAACTAGTACACAATTGATTGTTACCATCGAATGGTCATACAGTTCATTGCTTGTGCTCATACATAATTGAGCAGTTACAGTAGTGTTACAAACCTCAACATCACTTTAAGATTGCCAGATAACTTCTCTGGTTAAGAATAGATGGGCATAATCTCTCTAAATCTACACTTAGCATATCGAACAGCCACATATCTGTTCTCCATATACTGTTTTTTATAGAATTTTGTTAATATCTTGGAATTAAGTTGATTGTAACTGAGAATTAATGTTCGAGGAGCATTCTTTAGGAGGGCTGACTAGGATTTATCTGCTTGGATCTTGAGAACGCATTGTATTTGCTACAAGTATGTTTTTTGAGGGTTCCATTTTACTACAGCATTCGATTTGAAGTAACATCTGATTTGCTTTCTTGTGCTCTACTTTTTGTGTTTGCTTAACTTTGTTGATCCTTTTCGCATCGATAGTAATAGTAACATCAATTGTAATTGATTTGAACTCTTGCAGGTAGCGTTATCCTGATGAACTATACTCTGTCTCTGGTGCCCACCTAGTTTACTTAGCTACAGTCAACAGATCAAAAACCTTTTTGCTTCCAACTTTTACAAATTGTTCTTGTATTTTGTTGGGGAACTTTGCTTGCGAAACAGTTAGCCATTATATTAATAGCTTGAGATCTTAAGTATTGTTAACGCATCCTGATGTTTAATAAAGTAATGGAGCACGAGGAAGTTTGTAAGTCCTTGGCCCAACTAAAGTGCTTTTTCTAAAGTATTATTCTCCTGGAGTAATGAAACGGGGAGAGAAGAGCTGAGCTCGACCTGGCCAAGGTAATTCATAAGTCCTCGGTCTAGGTGAAGTGTTATTGTTCTTTCGAAGTAGAAGCGGGGAGTGAAGAGTCGAGTTCAGACCGATTGAGACATTTCGTAAGTCCTCGGTCATGCCAAAGTGCTTTTTATGAAGTATTATTATTCCCCCGAGATAGTGGAGCGGAGAGGAGCGAGGAGTCGAGCTCAGATTGGCCGAAGCAGTTTGTAAAACCTTGGTCCGATTGAAGTGTTATTATCCCCTCAAGGTAGTGGAGCGGGGAGGATCAAAGAGACGAGCTTGAGCAGACTAAGACAGTTTATAAGCCCTCGATCTGGTTGAAGTGCAGTTATTCCCCCGATGTAGTGGAGCAGGAAGGAGCAGAGAGTCAAGCTCAAGTCGACCGAGACAGTTCGTAAGCCTTCGATTCGGTTGGGGTGCGTCGAAAAAGTAAATTCCCTCGGACCTATACAGTGGAGAGGTTTTGCCCAGCCGAAGCAATTTGTAAGCTCTCGGTCCGGCTGGTGCGTCGAAGAAGTAAATTCCCCCAGATTTATGCAGCGAGAAGGACTCTGTCCAACCGAGATAGTTTATAAGCCCTCGGTTCGATTGGAGTGCGTCGAAGAATGAATTTCCCTCGGACCTGTGAAGCGGGGAGGACTTTGCCCAGCCGAGACAGTTCGTAAATCCTTAGTCCGACTGGAGTGCATCGAAGAAGGAATTTTCCTAGGACCTATGAAGCGGAGAGGACTCTATCCAACCGAAACAATTCGTAAGGCCTCGGTTTAGCTGGAGTGCATCGAAGAAGGAAATTTCCCTAGACCTGTAAAGGGGGCAGAACTCTGTCGAGCCAAAGCAGCTCATAAGCATTCGGTCCAACTGGAGTGCGTCAAAGAACTAAATTCCTCCAGACTTGTGAAGCAAGGACTCTGCCCAGCCGAGACAATTCGTAAGTCCTCGGTCTAGCTAGAGTGCATTGAAGAAGCATAATGCTTAGTTGAGGCGGTTCGTAAGCCCCCAGCTCGACCCAGAGTTTCTCAGATGGAGTGTTATGAAGTGAAGTATTTTACTATACCCAACTGAGGCGGTTCGTGAGCCCTAGGATCGGCTAGGATGCTTTCATATAAAGTGGTATGATGGTGCGAAGTGATTTATTATTCCCAGTCGAGGCAGTTCGTAAGCCCTCGACCGGGCTAAGAGGTTTTCATATGTGGTGATTGTTATGAAGTGAAGTATTTTCACCCGCTTGACTAAGGCAATTTGTAAGCGCTTAGCTTGACTCGAGCATTTGATTATGAAGCATTGATAGAAGAGAAGTATTTTCACCCACTTAGCCAAGGTCGTTCGTAAGCCCTTGGTCCAACTCAGGTACTTTCTTAAGAAGTGATTTTATGGAGAGGGGTTCCATTTAGCCTGTCGAGGCGGTTCGTAAGACCTCAATCCAGCTCAGGTACTTTCATGGAAAGTGGTGTATGGAGAGGTGTACCATTTAACACCACCGAGGCGGTTCAAGCCCTCAGTCCCGCTCGAATATTTTCATATGGTTTTCAAAGAGAAGTATTTTCACCTGCTCGACCGAGGTACTTCGTAAGCCCTTGGCTCAGCTCGGGCATTCATTTATGAAGCGATCTAGAGAGAAGTATTTTTACCCGCTCGGTTGAGGTAGTTCGTAAGCCCTCGGCCTGGCTAAAGTGGGGTGTCTATAAGAAAGGATCCATTGACGTCAAACTTATTCAAATTGTCTAACTATTGCAAAGGGGTGGCTAATGATACCGTTGGAAATGAATCCTCGACTAGATACTGTTGGTGCAATTGACCCAGGTCACGATTAACCAGATTCGAGTTTGACTTGAGTAGTATTTTGATGTTTGATGATGAGTTGACCATTGTTTGACAATGGATTGACTATATGGTTGACATGAGATTGACCATATAATGTAGAAGTCCAAGTGGGACACTTGACATGATAAGTCCAAGTCTCAGGTACTTGGCAAGAAAAGTCCAAGTCATGGGTACTTGGCATGGAAAGTCCAAGCATGAGTCTTGGTATTTGGAAAGTTCAACATGGAGTTAGTAAGGAAAGTCCAAGGGTGTAGTCTTGGTCACGTAAGTCCAAGTGTATAATCTTGGTGGTGAAAGTCCAAGTCATGGGTACTTGGCATTTGGGAAGTCTAAGGGTATGATATTAGCGGCGTAAAGTCCAAGCGGTAGTCTTGGCAGCATAAGTTCAATGGTTGACAGCGTAAAGTCCAAGCGTGTGTCTTGGCAGTGTAAGCCCAAATGTACCTTGGCAGTGTAGACACCGTTAGCATGACAATAGCCGATGGAAACACTTGAAGGCTAACGTATGGATGAACAAGTCATGGATGACTTGGAGGGATCCGATAGGCGTAAGGCTGATGGAGGTGGCTAGAAGACTTAGATCTAGGCTAAGGGTGGTCTAACAAGTATGAGTGAATCATACTTGGGGTTAAACCTTATGTTTGAGGTTTGTCAGTTGACTGGGATTATGGACCAGTCGACTGGTCAAGTGTTTTGACACTTGGCAGCCGAGTCGACTCTGGAAAGTCGACTGGGATTATGACTAGTCGACTGATGGGAGTTGATTGGCGTTCGACTACAATCACGTGTCCTTGGCAATCAATTGGCCGAGCAGTCGACTGTCATGGAGGGCAATCAACTGATAGACGCGACCACAGAAGCGAGGCATATTCGACCAGCGACTCGACTGCCTGTGCATCAGTCGACTACTAGGGTTTGACAGTCGATTAGTCAGCTATCCGTTGGAGTTTCTCCAATGTGGATTAAGACGTTGTGAGACAACGACTACAAGAGCAATCAATTGATGGGTATGAGCAGTGACTGCTAGGCAAAAATCAACCCGAGTTGCAGCTTTATAAGTAGCACAAAGGAGAGGTTTTTGCCAATGATTCTTGGGGCGATTTGGAGGAGAATTGTTGTTGCATTCCAAACCTTCAAGAGCAAACCAAAACAATCAACAAGCAAGCAATCCAAAGCTCTTAGTGTAAAATTTTCTTTACTTGTATTTGTGTATTGCTTAGTTTACTTGTATTTTATTGTATTACTTTTGTAATCATTTATACGAGATTTCTCCACCTCTGGATTGTTCCGAGAAGGAGTGTATTGATTAGTGATGGTGTTTGCATCACTAGAGCTCATTTGAGTTCACCCCGTGGAGTAGGAACCTTAAGATTCCGAACCACATTATATCGCGATGTTTGTGTGCTTGTCTTGTTGTTATCGTGTTATTTGTTATTTGTATTCCGCTGCGCTAAAGACAATTGTAAAGACATATCATGCTATCCCCCCTCTAGTAGTCATACAATCTCTAACAGATACTTGAAGGCGTGGAGAATCGAGATAGTGGAGGAAAGGAAAGAGACCCATGAGACCTAGGAGTCGGGGGAAGGAGGGGTCGAGAGTATGATAAGTCGGGGGTTGAGAACACAAGGAGTCGAGAGCTCGAAAAGTCAGGAGTAGAAGGAATCGGATGAACATAACTCGACAACTCGGGAAGTTAGAAGTAGGGAACTCAGGAGTCAAGAAATGAAGAAGTTAGGAGAGGAAGAAGTCAGGGGCTCGGGTGAGCAGAGCTCGAGTGCTCAGAGTCAAGAATTAGGAGTCAGGCAAAGCTCGGGAGTCCCTGAGGTGGGAACATCAGAAGTCGGGAATCAAGGGATCACAGAGGAGATTCTTCTCAATAACTGTCACACCCGGTCTCCTAACAACCCTGCTTGATGATAGTCCTGGAACACGTGGCACCAGGTGGAGATTCTCTGTAACGACTGTCCCCTAATAACCCGTCAAAAGGCATAGCTAGCGGATAGCCCCAATCGGGGAGGTGAAGCCGAGCTCCTATATAAGGGTTGATTGAGGTAAAGAAGGGGGCTTTTGGGTTCTCTCTATCTCTGGTGACACTTTTGTTATACTAGCTACTTTCTACATTCCATTTTTTTTCATCTTTTTCTGTCTGACTTAAGCATCGGAGGCATATCGCCGGAGTACTGACATCCTCTGACCTATGTTACGTTTGACAAGATATTATTGCGGCCAGTTCGAACCTGCTCTTGGAGAAAGAGGGTCAAAAGCTGACCGCATCAGTTGTTGCTCTCTCAAATTGAAGAATCTTATTAGTCGTGTCATTCTAGTCGTAAGAATAAGTGGATCATCCATGGGTCATGCAGGCTATCCGATATGATTTTTTATTATGAAATCCATGAGCAAGTTACAAATATTCCATCATTTCGAAGTTGGTAAAAGTCATCATAGGCAAGCTATACTATCTGAATCTAGCCTCATTACTCTATAAACATCCAAGTGTTCAATCTCCTTTATCCTTGATGCAAGCTAAAGCATTCAAAAAATGTTCAACGAATTTAATGTTAAGACAGGGGGATTGCGTTCGTTTGTGTGCTTGTCTAGAAATCGTTATTGCACAGTAGAAATAAAGTAAACAGAAATAATAAAACTCAACACGAATTTTACGTGGTTCGGAATCCCCGATTTCTACTCCACGACCTAGCTCCTACGGATCACCACTATAATTTTCTCCTTCTCAAAAACTTCCAGAGTTGGAGAAACCTCTTACAACACCTGGAGCTTACAGTGGATGCAACCAAAACAAGTATAAAGAAATAAACAAAAATATAGTAAGAAGAAATGCTTTACACAAGAGCACTTTTGATCGTTGTTTAGTTGCTGTGAAAATCTCCTTGAAGGTTCGGATTGCAGTAGCTAATCCCCTTCAAAGTCTCCAAGAAACCAACACTTCAAATCTTCGCCAAGTTCTCCTTTTATAAGCTCGGCATCGGTTGATCTCCGCCTACTTGTCGACTGATCTTACCCCTAATCGACTGGTCACTTGACCGTTTACTCACAACGACTCAATCCACGTCGGATTTCAGTTGATCAATCGACTACTCCTAGCTATCAATCGACCACTTAGCCTTCAGTTGAACTGCACAGTTGATTCAACGTGTTTCTGTTCGTTGATCACTGCAACCAGTCAACTGCTTCATCACAGCAGTTGATTGTTGCATTGGAACACTCCCGAGCACTGACTTCTCATTTTCTTAAGCACCATAGTTGCCCACACCGCGACTTCTCAATCGGCTGAGGACCTGCTTGCCTAAGGACCATCGCCCAAGCACTGCGCTCTGCACCTCGTTCCCGAGCACTAGCACGCGCGCTCGAGCAATGAGTTCCTCGTCGCCCGAGCACCACTTCGTCTCGAGCACCCGCACTCGCGCCCCCCTTCCCAGCAGCAGCGCACTCGCCCACGCTCTGTTCCTCATCCCGAGTAACGAGCCCGGTCACCGCTCATCCCGAATTCTCACACTGGCATGCTCGAGTTCTTCATTGGGCGACCCAAGCACCGCACACCCAAATATTGATTCCCGAGCACCTTCCTGAGTGTCGCGACTTCCTCACTAGCCTGCGCTCGAGATTTCTCAATCGCTCGAACACTCGACTTCTTCACGCGCCTGCGCCGGAGCACCTTGCCTTCTCGAGCGCCGAGTCCTCCGTTTCTCAGCGCCCGCGCTTGAGCACCCTGAGCATTATAGCTTTCTCATCACCCGAGCACCCTAACAGTCAACTATTCAAGAACCCCAGACGACTGCCCAAGCACTAACCACTCGAGTGCATGCATCGATGTATCAATCGATTGGTGAACAACTCCAATCGATTGATACCTCAATAGTTAGCCTTATTTCCAAGCTAACTCTCATTTCACTTGGTATTCGGTTGATCTCAACTTACCAGGACTTTTATCGTCTAACATTCGATCACTCTTGATCTGTCAGAACCTCCCTTGCTTAGCATTCGGTCAATCGTGACCTACTAGGGCTTCTCTTGCCAAGTAAGGTCACCTCGACCTACCAAGACTTCACCTGCCAAGCACGGTCACCCTAACCAACCGAGATTTCACTTGCCAAGCACGACCATCCTAACCTATCGGGATTTCACTTGTCTAGTCATCCGATAACCTTGACCTGCCAAGACTTCATCTGCCAAGCACGTTCACGCTTGACCTGTCGAGACTTCACTTGTCTAGTCATCCAGTCACCTTGACTTGTCAGGACTTCACTTGCCTAGTCATCCGACCACCTTGACCTGTTAGGACTTCACCTGTCTAGATATCTGATCTCCTTGACCTGTCAGGACTTCACTTGCCAAGCACGGTCAACCTTGACTTGTCGGGACTTCACCTGCTTAGTCATCCGATCTCTTTGACCTGCCAAGACTTCACTTACCAACTCACCCATTGGACTTTCCATCACTAAGTGTCCAATCAATCCTGACCCACTTGGATTTCCCACTTGCCAACTTCCATTTGACTTCCGACTACTAAGTGTTCGGTCTCCCCTGATCCCCTTGGATTTCCTCACTTGTCAACTCTCTATTGGACTTCGATCACTAAATTTCTGGTCTTCCCTGACCCACTTGGATTTTCCACTCGTCAAGTATCTAATCAATCTTGACCTACTTGACTTCACACTAAACTCCATATGACTATAAATGTTTCATACCATCTCATAGCTATATTGTCATCCATATATCGAAACTCAACTCAAGCCTCACTTAAGCTTGGTCAGCCTTGTCCTGAGATTGATTGCACCAACAATCTCTCTCATACCATCTTTTAGCTTTAGTCATATTGTTAAACATCGAAACTCAACTCGAGCTCAACTCGAGCTTTGTCAACCTTGACTTGAAACTGATTGCACCAATATTTAATACTACACGTATCATTGCATCCACAAAACCAGGGGAAACAATTGCTACATAGTCACGGTTTCAAGTTTTGTTATCCACCGATCACACTTATTGGTTTGCTTCTAAAGTGGCATATGGAATAGGTAGATACTCGAAACATAATGAGGCAAGGGCATGCGGCTTCAAAAGCAATAACTGGAACCGATACATAATGAGGCAACGGCAAACAGTTTCAGAAGCCACAATTGGAACCTCAAGGTGACAATGGAAGTAAGAGGCAAGGATGAGAGTGGAAGTGGGATGCAAGGGTAAGAGTTGGAGCTGGAAATGAGTGTTGGATGCATGCGGATATTTACGTGGATTATGTCTTCTAGACAATAAATTTTGACGAGCTAAGGAACATCCTTCTCATCTTCTCCTCCTCTTCTTCTCCTCTTTGGTTCCATATTCCTAATCGATGCCACCGACACCGTGTTGGCACGAACTTAGTATTGTTTTATTCGGACCGGGCACTAAAGTCATGGTGCAAAACAAAACTTCAAACCTTGGCTGCAACAGTTGATTGAACCTAATACCAAGGGAAGAATAAATAGTACAAAAGTTTAGTATACTTTCAGCAGACTAATGTGATCGACAATTTAATCGATCGATTTTGTATAATGGACAATGGAGGAATAGGATCCACATAGCCGACCCAAAATGATTGGGACAAATACAGCATGATAATCTTATGAAAAACATAACGACTTGAATAACTCGAACACAAATTACTAGGAAATTACTTCAACTAAAAACTTGGACTCAGTATATAATCTAATAGTTAAAAGAACAAAAGAAGTATAATTATCAGCCAAAATAATCTCGTAAACATACAAAAGCTTGTGGAACAATAAGAATCATAGAAATTCTCTAAATAGACAAGAATGACTCTTCTATGATTTCAGAACTATTTGTTTCACAAGTGAAGTACCACCAACTCGACAAACTTATGAAGAGTTTATAACAAGAAGTTATGCTACAAGACTTCAGGTAGAATAACTCTAGTATTGAGTGGTGACAAAAGAACTTGCCTGAGGGTTAAATATATTCCGAAGAACAACAAGAACCTGCGTAATCTGAATCAATATAGAGTGCCTTTTCATTTTTGAAAACGTCTTTAGATTCTGAAAGGCTATGAAGCATGTTCCTCATGCCCCTCTCGAACAAATGGAAGAGACAAAGACATATCAGTGAATCCTAACTCAGTGCTTCCAAAGGAATCACCTTCTCCGCTCTTCCTATATGCTTCATGCAGATTTAAGACATATTCCAAGTGCCAAAGGACATCTCCCATGTTAGGTCTGTTCTTTCCTTCATCCGCCAAACATTTCTCTGCAAGCTCTCCAAACTTCCTCAGTGATTCGAGAGAGTAGTCTCCGTTTAACTTTGGATCTGTGATTGACTCAAGTGAACGCTGCCTTTGCCATCGGAGTGCCCACTCGGTCAGATTAATTTGATCCTTGGGCAAACTAGGATTTATCACTGGACGGGCACAGACAACTTCAAATAGAACAACTCCAAATGAATATACGTCTGATTTTTGAGTAAGTTGTTGCCTTCTGAAATACTCGGGATCAAGGTAACCAAAACTCCCTTTCACTGCAGTACTCACATGAGTGTGATCCAAAGAGGGACCAGCTCTTGACAACCCAAAATCAGCCATCTTAGCAACGAAGTTTCCATCCAGCAAAATGTTTGTAGTCTTGACATCTCGGTGGATGATACACCACTCGGCTCCTGTGTGAAGATAGTGTAGTCCACGAGCTGCACCAATGCATGCATCAAGCCTCTGTTTCCATGATAAAGCTGGCTGAGAAGTACCATAGAGATGGCTTCGAAGTGTGCCGTTTGCCATGTACTCGTAGACCAAAATCATCTCCTTTTGCTCATCACAGTACCCAATCATTGAGACTAGATGTCGATGCCGAAGCTTTGACAACATCTCAATTTCTGTTTCAAACTCTGCTGCACCTTGCTGTGATTGTGGATTACCCCGCTTGATAGCCACCAGGATACCATCATCAATTTCACCCTTGTAGACCTTCCCAAAACCTCCTGTTCCGATCACCAAAGACTCGTCAAAGTTACTTGTTGCAACTCTAATTTCTGCCAAAGTGAACCTTCTGCCTGTTCGATTAGGAGCTGACAATCCATTGTGGATTAAGGGAGATTTCGCGGCAGCGTTTGTGGTGCTTGCCATTGTTGCATGAACGAAAAGTGGACGCCAACTAGAAGGATCCTCCTTGACAGAACCTGATTTCCTTTTTCGAACATGATGAAGCAAGAAAACACAAGCTATAGAAATGGTAACGACGGAAGCACCAACACCAGTAGCTGCCCAAAATACTTTACCTTTTGTCTTCTTTGTGTTCATCCCTTCCTCGTTGTTACTGATCCTTTCAGAAACATGAGCTAAACTCCCATTCTTGCTAAGTTTGAAGATTTCCACACCATTGAGTATTGCGTCAATACCCGAAGGACCGACAGATGGTTCAGGGCCAAGCTGAAGCCAAAGTGTGTCAATCTGCTGAGACAAGACATCAGAAAAGTCCTCATGGTAGGCTTTGTTCATCCCTCTTGCCTGCAAAAACACATCGTATTCCTCTGCTGCAGTTTTATTATTGATGTATATCCTAAAAATCCTCTGGTTTTGCTTGTCGTACACCAGCTCACAGAAGTGCATCCGAATCAAGTATTCAAAGTTTGGGTCCACAGGGAACCTCCATGAGACGTTAAACCTCTTCTCAACAACTTCATTATCAGACATTATTCTCGCTGTCTCGTAAACCAACAGAGGTGCGATCGAAGAAGCATTAAGTGAGGAATAGCTGATGTTAGATTTGTTGCTAATGGCAGTAGCAGCATTCACAGAGAACATAAAATTATCGTCTGGATCCCACTTTCTCCACATATCTCTATCTTTCCCGGGTTCAAGAGCTGGCCCTCCGACATTTAACCGATACATTGTCTCAATGCCATGCTCATTCAGACTAAAAGGTAGCTTCTCTTTCGTGCCTACTTTAGTTGCAGCATCAACAAACACATTGTTCATTACTTCAGTGACTTCTATGGCATTGACGAGTGCAAACGATGTCACACTCGGAACGAACTTAATTTTTAGTTCATTCGAACTAACATTAAGGAAATATTCTTTTATGAGTGAGTTGTGGACTTCATTCATCCGACTGTTCCAACACGAAATCTCTCCCGGAACATTGAACTGGGAAACCAACCTGAGCTCATTTGCAGTTACATCAAACACTGAGTCATTGATGTTCAAACTTCCTAACGATAAAGGGTAGAAATGAAGTCTGATACAGTAACTCCCAGGAGACACATTGAAGCTATAGTAAGCCGAAGTGTTGAATACTCGGAGAGTCTTATACAACAGCTTGTAAATCGAGTTATCTTCAACTGTAACAGAGCTTACAGTCGTTCCATTATCGCTCAAAGTAAAATTCTCACCAGATGTATCTGCAACCCATCTCCTGCCATTAGCATCAACGATACTATCAGTAGAACCACAATTGAGCAGAAAAGTGTTCACTTGACCGTATCCAGCTTCCAGAAAGGTTGAAATAAAGACCAAAAATAGAAGCCCAAGCGACACCATTCTTCGATTCAGTCCAAGGTTGGAATCATTCCTAAGCATCCTTCAAGATCCAACAGTGATGAATAGAAAAGCTTGGATAAAATCAACAGACAAAGCTATAACCAGAAGGGGATTGAACAAACTTACCATTGCAGCAAAACCTAAATGCAGAGAAGAGAAAACCCTTTGTGTATCTTTCTTCACTAGCTTTCCAGACAGAAACCCTAGAATTTGTAGATGGGGGATGAGCAAGACCTATAATAAGATGAAATCCTTCCACAATATGACGAGATCCACAACCAAGAGACCTAGAAATGCCAGCTTGCAGCAACCAAGAGGGAGACGAAGCACAGTAAAAGCTGCTAAAAGGAGAGATCTCGAGAAAGGTCGAAGCTTTCTGGTCCTTGCGTACCTTATCACGACGGGAAGCGAACCCACAGGCCAGCTACGTACCTGGAGCTCCGCAGATGGATCTCTTCCTTTATGGCAGGAGACTGCCCAACATTTGTGGGTCACTCACCCCGTCTTCCAAGCTGCAGCAGTTGCTCGAGGAAGACTCACAAAACAAATGCTCAAGGCATCGCTTTGACTTTACTCTCTCTCTCTCTCTCTCTCTCTCTCTCTCAGAGGCACCCACACATCATCCGAGTGATGGAGAATCCACGATGGGGGTGATGGGCACATGTTCCTGTGCTGTCCATTGGTAGATCAGAAGAGAAACTCTGACAGACTTATCCCTTTCGCCCATTTTATTTCGCTCCAAGCTACCAATTGACCGAGTTTACCCATTCAACCGATCAAAAACGCAACTTGCGATCGATCAAGCAGCACCGGCACGCGATTTGCGTGCGCAAGTTTAGATTTTTCTGCCGGAATATGCTGCGGCCTACCTTTGTCTGCATGCTTTTTGGCAAACGGGAAAAAAAAATAAAGGAAAATCACAAACTAAATTCTCACAGATCCAGATCTTTAACGTGCAGTAAGAACCAAAGGGGATAATGGCGAAGAACTGCTCTCAAAGATTGCTGTCAGCAATAAACAAGAAGGTGGACAGTCTAGATTTTGGAGAGCCAATCAGAGAAGAAGTTGGAGGAGGATTTTGGAAAAGATTCGCTGGGATTGAATATTTATGGGCAGATTCGAGACGAGGCATGTGGAGTGTTTGGCTTAAGATGGCTTTCAAAACCTTGCTTTTACCTTAACAGTCTGTTCTTAGAGCGCGGCAACAGAAGTGAAAATAGTTAGAAAAAGACACTGGTCGAAGCCAACACTTTAAAAGATTTAATTAACAATTAAATGAGATGAAATAAAATAATATTTATAGAAGATATAGTAGGACACGTGTACTGACGGTGAAATTTATAAAGAAAACGACGTAAATTTATAAATAAAAAAATTTATTATTATTTTTTAAATAAATTATAAAATTGTATTAAGAATAATTATATTGATTCAGATGCAAACGAGGAAAAGAGATAGTTATATAATTATATTAATTCGGATGCAATCAAAACCCGTTTAAATTTGTATTTAAAAATCAAAACAAATGTCAGTCGTTTCATTTTTTATTTTATATTCGTTTTCAATGATTTTCATCGTCGATTTTTAATAATGACAAAAAAAAATAAATTATAAAAAATATACTTTTTAATCTATTGATTAGAACAGCAAAAGAACTTTTGAAATCAAATGAAAATTTTATATTTTATATTAAAAATCGATTCCTTCTCAATTATAATAATATTTTTACTGTTCTAATTATTCAAAAAAAAAATTATTGTTATACTGGCTCGGAACGGTGTTCCACGATAATTATCATTTTCGTCGAAACGACTAAGGTGTTTCCACGTGGAACGTCACCGTTTTCGGTAGGAAATACGAGCCAAAATTAAAAATTATATAGAGCTAATTACTAATAATGGTATATAAAAATTATAAAAATGAAATATATATATATATATATAAAATAGATTTTTAAAAAATAATTTTTAAGTGGGGCTCAAGGGTGCTCTGCCCGTTTCGATGAATCCTAATAAGACATAAAATCTATATACTCCCTTTTCATGCGTCGATTTTTCAAAAACAAACATACATGATGTTTGATCTGTCATTCAATCGTATGAATGCACAGTAATTAAATAAGAATGGATAATATTCTAGTCGAACGTGTTATGATCCATCTTTGAATCTGTCGGATTGTTTGTGTCGTCTTCACTGTAGCATCACCGTCGACAGCAAACCCATGGACGTGCACGATCGGATCGAATAATAGTCAAAATATGTCGCTTGTTGACGATGCCGAATGACAACTTGAGCAGCAGTGTGCGAACGATGAGTTATTATAAATTCTTTATTACTATGCTTGTTCGGTCACATATAAGTGTATAGATATCCGTCGTCTAAGATATCAAATTTATATATATTTATACTTCGAATGGAGATTATCGAAGGGTCAATTTTCGCACTATAGTCCATCTCTGAATCTGTCGAATCGCTTGTGTCATCCTCATCGTAACATCACCGTCGACAACAAGCCTGTGGACATGCACGATCGGATCGAATCATGGTCGAAATCTGTTGCTTGTCGGCGATGCCGAATGGCAACTCGGGCAGCAGTGTGCGGACAATGAATTCTTTATTACTGTGCTTGTTCGGTCACATATAAGCGTATACAGGGGCAGATCCAGAATTTTAAATTTGGAGGGGCCACATACTAAATGATAAAAATAATTATTATGCACTGTATAAATTTTTTAATTAAAAAATATAATAATTAAAACAATAAATAGAATACACAAAATTAATATTAATATGTTAAAAAAAAAGAAAAATTAAAAGTTCCTTAAAAGATATATTTAATAAAGTATCAAATACAATTCTCTAACTAAAAGGAATTGACGTTCTTTTAAATTTTCGAAGATTTCAATGATAGTTTCTATGCTTACATCTCTAGCAATTTCTCTCTCAATACATACCATTAATGCATCTGAGAGAAAAGCATCCTCCATTTTGCTCCGAATCCTTATTTTTACGATATTTATCACAGAAAATGATTGTTCTGTAGTAGCAGTGGAAACCGGAAGAGTAAACACAAGAACGATGACTCTAAAAATGAGATTATACATAACAGACTTGTTAGTCTTCACCAACCATTGACATAACTCTGAAATGGTTGAAAGGTTTTTGTAGTCAGGCCCTTTGACTACATTATACTCGTAATGCTTCAATTGCATCTCCAATTGCTCTTTTTCAGCTTTTGTAAAATCTTGGGCATAAAACTTTTCAATTAATTTGCATATATCCATAATTCTGAAAGACTCCGCCACATTTTTAGGATTTAAAGCATTACTAAGAATGAGCAATTTCATAGCATCATCACTAAAGCGCCTATTAATTTCTTGCAACTGTGAATCTATTGAAGCATAAAAAAGATCTACCTGAAATCAAGAATGTCAATATTAATTAACTTGCATTAAATCTGAAGCATAAAAAAGAGGTAACCTGATAATAATGCTTAATGGTGAAATTGTCTTGATAATGATGGGCTCGACCTCGTCTATTAATATATGGAGCATTGAAATCAGGAATGTCAATATTTTGAAGTTCACAAAAAACCTTCACTTTTATAAGCAAATCATCCCAGTTGTTATCCCTCATTTGTTGAAGTAAATTCTTGATAGAAAAATACGAGTTCCATTGCATTTATAATATCTTGAGACTTACTTTGTAAAACCTGACAAAGAATATCCGTGATCCCCATAATCTCTTTCATAAGATGCAAGATGAATACAAACTCAAAAGAAGTCATTTCATCATAAACAGATGTTGCATCTGCTCGTTAAGAAGGAAGCCCATCCTCCATAACCTTGAGCAATACCGTACATGATGCACTAAACATCTTAATTAGGCTTGATAAGGATCTCAAATGAGAACTCCAGCGTGTATCAGCAGCTCCTGTAAAATACCCATCTGATTAAGTCCACGCCCTGTCTCGAGTTCATTAATAGCAATCAAATGTGCAATGTCATTCACATAAGCATTCTTCAATTCATCATTACGCTTGCATGAAGAACCAACAATATTAACTATAAAAGTTAATTTGTTAAAAAATTGATGAATAGATGTCACATTTTTTGATGCTGCAACTAAAACCAATTATAATCGATGAGCAAAGCAATGAACATAATAAGCACTTCTACAATCTTTTATAATCAAAGCTTGCAATCCATTAAACTCGCCCCTCATATTACAAGCACCATCGTAGCCTTGACCTCTAATATTTTGAACATCCAAATTATAGTGACCCAAAGCAAAATATATAGCATCCTTTAAAGTCAAAGCTACAGTATCAGATACATGAACAAGACTAAAAAAACGTTCTTGAATGAATCCATTAGTATCCACGAACCTCAGTACTATAGACATTTGCTCTCTTTTTGATTCATATCGAGCTTCATCAACAATTATGCAATACTTGACAACTCCAATTTCTTCACGAATTATATTTTTTACTCTCACTGAAAGCACATGAAGTATTTGTTTCTGAATATCGTGACTTGTATACTTGACATTTTTTGGAGCTTTAGCAATTGCCTTTGAAAGTTCATCATTGTACATGGTTAATACATTTAAAAATTCAAGAAAATTATCACGATTAGATGAACTAGATTTCTCATCATGACCTCTAAAGGGAATTCCTTAAAGTGCAAGCAACAATACCATATGTATGTGAGCCTTTAATCGAAGATGATTAGTTGCGACTTGTTCAACATTAAAATTGTCGAATCTCCTTGATATATGTTGTGGTTGGTTCATCAAATCCTCACATGTCTTTTCAGCGTTACGATGGAGTGAAGATACATTGTCTTTCCCTATATGACATAGGAAAGCATAAGCTTTTCCATTTCGAACTTTCTTCCAATTATCAAATCCATAAATAGTAAATGCAGTGTGATTTGAGCATCCTGATGGCTTATTAAAGATAAAACATGGAAAATAATATACTTTATCTTTAGCTGGTGAATACTCCAACCAAGGAAATTGTGCATACCAAGCAGATTAAAATCTTCGAGGGTGCTTAACATTTTTATTTAATGGGTATTCTCGAAGAATAGGTTGATATGCCTTCAGATTCAAATAAGCTCGACGAATCTCCTCTTGTTGGTTAGAATGATATTCCCAAATCTGTCGATGCAATCCTGGATCACACTATAAAGAATTGAGATCAATCTCTTCAGTTTCTATATTTTTGAATCTTTTAGGAGAAATTTCATATGGAAGATTATTGTTATTTGTTCTTGTTGATGGGGTTACAGGAGTAGCTGGATCTAGTTCATTTGCTCTCTTCTTTTGAAAAAATTTATCAATCGTAATATATTTTCCCATTTGAAATATATGAAGTCTGTGATAATAAAAAAAAACTCAAATTAATTCAAATAAATGAATAATAACAACAACATTAAATAACCAAACAATTAAGTCAGATTAATTATTTTGTTAAACCCTTAATACACTCAAATAATTATATTAATTATATTAAATTGTTAACCCAATTAATTCAATTAGTCATTTAATTGAATCCAATCCTATTAACTTAATTATATTTATTTAAATCAATTAATCCCATTAACAAATTAATCACAACTTAATTACACTTATACCAAACTAATCAAATAATTAATTGATAATTTTCAACCTAAATGAGCTTTAATTATACTAATGGGATAAAATCATATTAGTTAATTAATAAGTTAATTAATTTAATATCAATTAATCAATTAAACTCAAATTTAATTAATCTAACACACTAATTAATTAATTAAACAGATTAATTAATCAGTTAAACTCAAATTTAATTAATCTAACACAAATACATTAATTATTCTAAATTAATTAACTTCAGATTTAATTAATCTAATGCTAGTTAATTAATTAAATAGATTAATTAATCTAACCCAATTAATTAATTAACTCAAAATTTAATTAATTAACTTAAAGCTAATTAATACATTAAAACAGATTAAACAATATAAAGCCAATTAATCAATTAAAATGGATTAATTAATCTAAACGTATCAATTAAACCTCAACATTAATTAATCTAAATTTAATTAATTAATTAAATTCAACTCAAATTAATTAATCAAAATTCAAAATTGATTAAATAGGAAATTAGAAATCTTAATTAATCTAACCTACAGACGCTGATATTGGGGTCGACGGATTCCGTATGCAGTCGGGACTCGAGCGGAGGGCGATGGCAACGGAGTGATGTCCACTAGCGATGTGTCTAAGATGTTCCTGAGAGGCTGCGAGCGTGGCACGGCGGCGCAGAGAAACAATTACTCCGGCGATCACGATAGGACTGTGCTTTTGAAGCGAAGATTGGTGGTGGCCAACGATGCGACTAGCAACGTCAACGATGTAGTAGATGTGTAGCGGTGGTCGATGGAATGATTGGGCTCACGACACGTGAGCAGTAGACTAAAAGAAATTAAAAGTGTGCAACAATGAAAAAAATATGAAAAAAAGAGAAGAAAATTTAGGTCAACGAGGTGTGAATTTTTAAGCAAATAAAATAGCTACCTATTGAGGACATCGGAACCTTTAAAGCCATCATTGATTTTAAGAAAATAAAATAAGGAAATAAATAATTAAGGTCATGACTTTTAAAGCAATTATTGCTGATTTTAAGTAAATAAAATAGAAGAATAAATAATTAAAATTGTAGAAAATATTCCTCACGTAAATCCGCCTCTGCCTTTAAAGGCATGATTTTAAGCAAATAAAATAAGAAAATAAATAATTAAGGTTGTGACTTTTAAAGCAATTATTGCTTATTTTAAGTAAATAAAATAGAAGAATAAATAAATAAAATCGTAGAAAATATTCATGTGGACTGGCCCCCCTGTTCTCACGTAAATCCGCCTTTGAGCGAATAGATATCCGTCGCCTAAGATATCAAATTTATATATATTTATACCTCGAATGGAGATTATCGAAGGGTCAACTTTCGCATTATAGTCCATATCTGAATCTGTCGGATCGCTTGTGTCGTCCTCATCATAACATCACCGTCGACAACAAGCTTGCGGAGGTGCACGATTGGATCAAATCATGGCGAAAATCTGCCGCTTGTCGGCGATACTGAATGACAACTCGGGCAACAGTGTGTGGACAGTGAGTTATTATGAATTCTTCATTACTATGCTTGTTTGGTCACATACAAGTGTATAGATATCCGTCGTCTAAGATATCAAATTTATATATATTTATACCTCGAATGGAGATTATCGAAGGGTCAACTTTCGCACTATAGTCCATCTATGAATCTGTCGGATCACTTGTGCCGTTCTCACTGTAACATCACCGTCAACAACAATCCTACGAACGTGCACGATCGGATCCAATCATGGCCGAAATCTGCCACTTGTCGATGATGTCGAATGGCAACTCGGGCAACAGTGTGCAGACGGTGAGTTATTATGAATTCTTCATTATTGTGCTTGTTCAGTCACATACAAGCGTATAGATATCCGTCATCTAAAATTTATATATATTTATACCTCGAATGGAGATTATCGAAGGATCAACTTTCACACTATAGTCCATCTTTGAATATGTCGGATGGCTTGTGTCGTCCTCACCATAACATCACCGTCAACAACAAGCCTACGAACGTGCATGATCAGATCAAATCATGGCTAAAATCTACAGCTTGTCGGCGATGCCAAATGGCAACTCGAGCAACAGAGTGCAGCCAGTGAGTTATTATGAGTTCTTCTTTACTGTGTTTGTTCGGCCACATACAAGCGTATAGATATCCATCGTCTAAGATATCAAATTTATATATATTTATACCTCGAATGGAGATTATCGAAGGGTCAACTTTCGCACTATAGTCCATCTCTAAATTTGTCGAATCGCTTGTGTCGTCCTCACCATAACATCACCGTCGACAACAAGCTTGCGGGCGTGCATAATCAGATCAAATCATGGCCGAAATCTGCCGCTTGTCGGCGATACTGAATGGCAACTCGGGCAACAGTGTATGGACGGTGAGTTATTATGAATTCTTCATTACTATGCTTGTTTGGTCACATACAAGTGTATAGATATCCGTCGTCTAAGATATCAAATTTGTATATATTTATACCTCCAATGGAGATTATCGAAGGGTAAACTTTCGCACTATAGTCCATCTATGAATCTGTCGGATCGCTTGTGTCATCCTCACTGTAACATCACCGTCGACAACAAGCTTGCGGACGTGCACGATCAGATCGAATCATGGTCGAAATCTGTCCCTTGTCGACGATGCTGAATGGCAACTCGGGTAGCAGTGTGCGGACGGTGAGTTATTATGAATTATTTATTAATGTGCTTGGCTGATCACATACAAGCATATAGATATCCATCGTCTAAGATATCAAATTTGTATATATTTTATACCTCAAATTGAGATTATCAAAGGGTCAACTTTCGCATTATGGTCCATCTCTGAATCTGTTAGATCGCTTGTGTCGTCCTCACCGTAACATCATCGTTGACAACAAGCCTGCAGACGTGCACGATCGGATCAAATCATGGCCAAATTCTACCGCTTGTCAGCGATGTCGAATGGCAACTTGGGCAACAGTGTGCGGACGGTGAGTTATTATGAATTCTTCATTACAGTGCTTGTTCGGTCACATACAAGTGTATAGATATCCGTCGTCTAAGATATCAAATTTGTATATAGTTATACCTCAAATGGAGATTATCGAAGGGTCAACTTTCGCACTATAGTCCATCTCTGAATCTGTCGGATCTCTTGTGTCGTCCTCACCGTAACATCATCATCGACAACAAGCTTGCGGACGTGCATGATCGGATCGAATCATGGTCGAAATTTGTCACTTGTCAGCGACGTCGAATGGCAACTCGGGCAGCAGTGTGCGGACGGTGAGTTATTATGAATTCTTTATTGCTGTGCTTGTTCGATCACATACAAGCGTATAGATATCCGTCATCTAAGATATCAAATTTGTATATATTTATACCTCAAATGGAGATTGTTGAAAGGTCAACTTTTACACTATAGTCCATCTCTGAATTTGTCAGGCCGCTTTGTGCCATCCTCACCTTAAAATCACCGTCGACAACAAGCCTACGAATGTGCATGATCGGATTGAATCATGGCCGAAATTTGCCGCTTGTCGGCAATGCCGATTGGTAACTCGGGCAACAGTGTGCGGACGGTGAGTTATTATGAATTCTTCATTATTGTGCTTGGTCGGTCACATACAAGTGTATAGATATCCATCGTCTAAGATATCAAATTTATATATATTTATACCTCGAATGGAGATTATCGAAGGGTCAACTTTTGCGCTATAGTCCATCTCTGAATCTATCGGATTGCTTGTGCCATCCACACCATAACATCACCGTCAACAACAAGCCTGCGGATGTGCACGATTAGATCGAATCATGGCCGAAATCTACCACTTGTCGACAATGCCGAATGGCAACTCGGGCAATAATGTGCGGACGGTGAGTTATTATGAATTCTTCATTATTGTGCTTATTCGGTCACATACAAGTGTATAGATATCTGTCATCTAAGATATCAAATTTGTATATATTTATACCTCAAATGGAGATTATCGAAGGGTCAACTTTCGCACTATAGTCCATCTCTAAATCTGTCGGATCGCTTGTGTCGTCCTCACCATAACATCACCGTCAACAACAAGCCTACGGACATGCACGATTGGATCGAATCATGGCCGAAATCTATCACTTGTCGGCGATGCCGAATGGAAACTCAGGCAACAGTGTGCGGACAGTGCATTATTATGAATTATTTATTACTATGCTTGTTCGGTCACATACAAGCGTATAGATATCCATCATCTAAGATATCAGATAGTTGTGGGGATGAGTGAGGAGGTGGTTGCAGATGAGATCATAGATGAGCACGTACAGACATGCGCTACATATCTTCAGACTACAATATCGGGGGGACTCAGTCTTGATGAGAGCACGACATCTAGCCCTAGGAGCGATAATACACTATGTTTGGAGGGCTAGGAATGAGATCAGATTTGAGGACACCCGGTTTGATGCAGAGAGGATTTTTAGGAGGATACAGACACATGTATATAGAGCTCTTAATGGGACATGTATGTAACTTGATGAAAAAAAAAACAGCGAATGCTGTGCAGATGCATTCGATGCCCAGGGTAGTTTTTGGGGGAAAAATGGGTGAAATAGTGCCCAGGGCACTATTCACCCAGGGTACATTCGGTGCCCAGGGTAGTTTTTAGGAAAAAAAAAGATACAGGTGGAAATAGTGCCCAGGGTACTATTCACCTGGGGCACTATTCACCCAGGGTGGTAAAAAAAAAAGCATTACGGGTGGAAATAGTGCCCAGGGAACTATTCACCCAGGGTGCATTCGGTGTAGTTTTTAGGAAAAAAAAATTTGTTCACCCAGGGCGGATTATTTTGAACCTCGAGAAAAAAAAATGTGTGTAGCTTGGAGCAAATGGTTTTGGTATGCAGATTGCTTCTTTTTGATATTTTGACGGTGAATAGGGCCACCGAAATGGCCTATCTAGTCCGCAACAAATGACTCACGGTAAAGACATACCAAATCCGTTGTCAGCTGGGGCTTGGCCAATAAGCCCTTTTGGTGAATAGATCCACCATAATGATCTATCTAGTCCGCAACAAACGACTCGTGGTAAAGACACCGCAAATCCGTTGATAGCTGACCACTTGCTAAAAGTGGGTACACGACAGTGGAGAGGATGCAGGCAGATGATGGAGGACTGAGGTCCAGACAGGATGGGAGGATAGACTCAGATGGAGACCATGCTCATATGACGTCCCCTGGTGGACAGGTTATGCAGGAGATGCACCAGTGAGGGGTGTGATTTGGTGCACACGAGGAGAGGATTGCTATATATACGGTCATGCTTCCATCTATTGCGGATATCACGGCATGGCGAAAGAGGGAGGACTGACCGCAGCATACAAGAGGTATTGACACAGAGAGTGTGATGGTACATATGAGAGCACATGTATGTTTTGCCTTGGAAGCCTACTCAGATCGGACATTTCGTCGGATATAACATGTGTAGAGTCCTTGAACCATGTACGATTGAGCATTTTGATGATATATATTTTTACCTTCATAAAAAAAAAAATCATCTAAGACATCAAATTTATATATATTTTGGAGATTATAGAAGGGTCAACTTTCGCACTATAGTCCATCTATGAATCTGTCGGATCACTTGTGTCGTCCTCACTATAACATCACCGTCGACAACAAGCTTGCAGGTGTGCATGATCAGATCAAATCATGGTAAAAATCTGTCATTTGTCGGCGACGCCGAATGGCGACTCGGGCAGTAGTGTGCAGACGGTGAGTTATTATGAATTCTTTTTTACTGTGCTTGTTCGATCACATACAAGAGTATATATATATGTCGTCTAAGATATCAAATTTGTATATATTTATACATAAAATGGAGATTATCGAAGGGTCAACTTTCACAGTATAGTCCATCTCTGAATCTGTCAGATCGCTCGTGCCGTCCTCACTGTAACATCATCATCGACAACAAGCCTATGGACGTGCACGATCGGATCAAATCATGGTCGAAATCTGTCACTTGTCAGTGATGCCAAATGGCAACTCGGGCAACAATATGTGGACGGTGAGTTATTATGAATTCTTTATTGTTGTGTTTGTTAGATCACATACAAGCATATAGATATCCGTCGTCTAAGATATCAAATTTGTATATATTTATACCTCAAATGGAGATTATCGAAGGGTCAACTTTCGCACTATAGTCCATCTATGAATCTGTCAGATCACTTGTGTCGTCCTCACCGTAACATCACCGTCGACAACAAGCTTGCGGACGTGCACGATCGGATCAAATCATGGTCGAAATCTACCGCTTGTCGATGATGCCGATTAGCAACTCGGGCAATAATGTGTGGACAATGAGTTATTATGAATTCTTCATTACTGTGCTTGTTCGTTCACATACAGACGTATAGATATCTGTCGTCCAAGATATCAAATTTGTATATATCTATACCAGAGTCAGCCCTGGGCAGCGGCAGCTGGGGCCCCTGCCCAGTGCCCAAAGATTTTTTTTTTTTCAAAATTTATAAGGAAAGGTGCCTAATTTTTATTCAAAACTAAATTTTTGATCTATAAAGAGGATCCAATTTTTATTGTTTCGCCCAAGATCTTAAAACACCGAGGACTAGCTCTGATCTATACCTCGAACGAAGATTATCAAAGGGTCAACTTTCACGCTATAGTCCATCTCTGAATCTGTCAGATCGCTTGTGTCTTCCTCACCGTAACATCACCGTCGATAGCAAGCCTGCGGATGTGCTTGATCAAACCAAATCATGGTCAAAATCTACCACTCTTGTTGACGATGCTGAATGGCAACTCGAGCAGCAGTGTACGGACAGTGAGTTATTATGAATTCTTTATTACTATGCTTATTTGATCACACACCTCTGCAAAAGGTTGGAATCGTCAATCTAGCGACACCACTGGTCTATCCCACGACCATTGCGAGGGAGGTAAATCACGGAGGACCCTATGAGCCTTAACGTGGTGGTCAAGACACCTAGGGATCATCTGAATCCAGGAAACGATTTTAGACCTCCTCCAAAATCGATCCATGTCACTTCTGCAAGCACCATTGTGCCTTAACTACCACTCCATCCCCATGGAGACTATTTGGTCACACAAGATGTATAAATATCCGTCATTCCATATATCAATTCGGTATATATCTATACCTTGAAGGGAGATTATCGAAGGGTCAACTTTTATATGTTTAATCTATTTAGATGAATTCAACCAAAGAACTCATATTTAGGAGATGCCATGTTGTTATATATTTTACACAGAGTATGTGTTGTTGGATCGAAGCGGATCGCTAGAGGGGGAGTGAATAGCGATAAACCTTTTTTTTCTTTTTTTTTGGTAGACGATTCAAAAACACTTATACGCAGCGGAAATGTAAATGTAAAGTAAAAAGAGACAAGGGAATTTTACTTGGTTCGTAGCCTTCGGCTACTACTCCAAGGCCCTAGCGGTCCTTGACCATGTACGGAGGGCAAAAACACTAAAAAACTCCTCCCCGTTAGAGGTAGGAGTTTAATCGATACAAGTGAAGCACAAAGCTTGAGGTAGAGGGACACTCCCCCTCTCCTCGTTACGATAAAAGCTCCGAGAAATGAAAGTACTAAACTGAAATAAAAACTTTAACCGACGTAATAAAATGAAAACAAATAAACCTAGACGTCGGAGAAGAAGCACTTCGTTGTCGGAAGGCTGTAGCTGTTAGGGCAATCTCTTGCCATGATTAGGTTTTGATGTGTGTGGCAAAGGGTTTAAGTTAGTTTGTTATGTTGATTTGATATGTGCGTTGAAGTCATGCAGGACTTAGTAATTCGCACATGGAGCCGTGGCGAGTTTCACATCTCATTGTTGGGACCTATGTGCCCGCTAGAGGGGGGGGTGAATAGCGACGTGACTGTACGTAGATGGAATTCTATCGTGATCGTCTCTACAAATCGTGTTAGCGCAGCGAAATAATGATAATAAAAACAATAACACGAAATGAAACAACCACGGACACAAAGATATAACGTGGTTCGGAACTGAACGGTTCCTACTCCACGGATCGAGCTCCAAAGAGCCCTAGTGATGCACACACACTCACTAATCACAAATACTCCTTCTTGACACAAGTCGGAGGTGGAGAAACCTCGTACAAAATATTACAACAATAATCTAAGTAGATACAAGCAAATACAATAGTGAAATACAATGCAAGTAAAGAAAACTACTTTACAAGAGCACTTAGGTTGCTTGATCTTTGGTTGCCTTGGACTAGCCTTGAAGGACTGGAAGAGCACCAACAATTCCGCTTCAAATCGCCCAAGAAAACCCCTTGCCCTACTTTTATCCTCCATCGGGCTAGATTTCCGCCTGTCAGTCGACTGCCATAAGTCACCAGTCGACTGCCAACACTGTAGCTGTGAGACAACGACTCTATCCACGCTGGAAAAATTCCAACGGGACTCTTAGGCGGTCGGCCAACATTGCGATCATATCGCTAACGCCGTAATCGACGCCCGATCGGCTATGGAGCGCTCATGCTCGACACTTAGCTAGCGGTCGATTGCGTCGACATCGATCATTGCTCCAATGGCGATCATTGCGAGCAATTCTAACTCTTAAACGACAGTCGAACTCAAGTCGACTCACGACAGTCAAATCGGCTATAATGCCAGTCGACTGCCAACCTCAAAAATGAGGTTTTAACCCAAGTATGGTGCCCCCATACTTGCTAGACCACCCTTAGCCTAGACCTAAGCCTTCTAGCCACCTCCATCAGCCTCACGCCTCTTGGATCCCTCCAAGTCATCCATGACTTGTTCATCCATCGCGCTAGCCTTCAGGTGCTTCCATCGGCTATGTCATGCTAACAGTGTCTACACCGCCAAGGTACATTGGACTTACGCCGCCAAGACTCCGCTTGGACTTTACGCCGCCAATATTCATCCCCTTGGACTTCTCAAATGCCAAGACTCAAGCTTGGACTTTCCCTTGCCAACCCATGTTGGACTTTTCCTTGTGCCAAGTACTCAAGACTTGGACTTTCCCAAATGCCAAGTACCCATGACTTGGACTTTCCATGACAAGTATCCTTGACTTGGACTTTACCTTGCCAAGACCCATGCTTGGACTTTCCCTTAATCACATGGTCAACCCTAGTCAACCATCAAGATCTTCCTCGAGTCAAACTCGAGTATGGTCACTTATAACCTGGGTCGATTGCTCCAACAATCTCCCCAACATATTAACCGACATTAATGTCCAACATCAATGTCAAACCACTTTGTCAAACATCCTATGTCAAACATCAAAACATCACTCGAGTCAAACTCGAGTATGGTCAATCGTGACCTGGGCCGATTGCACCAACAATCTCCCCCTTTTTGATGTTTGACAAAAACAAACCTTGAGTTAGGCCCCTAACTCAAATTCCCTTACCAATTATCCAAATTGATAATTTAATCTTCTCCCCCTTTTTGACATACATCAAAAAGATTATCTCTCCAAGGAGGTCAATGTCTCATGTCCCAATGAGATCTTACAATCTCCCCCTTGATCCAAAAACACCTAGGATGCCTACCATCTTCCTAGTGATAAGTTCCATATCACTCAAGAGAGGCAATCCTATACTCTCTCCCAATTTCCAAATTGGGTCTCTCAAAATCCCATCAATTTTCCCAATTGATGATACTCTCCCAATAACTTCTCCCCCTTCAAGAAGAGAAACACATTCATCATCCCAAGATAGATAACTCCCCCTAAAGACTTGCTCCCCCTTGACCATTGCACCAACAATGTCCTTGGGAAGTTCCTAAGCCAATAGGAATGCTAAACCATCAAAATTAAGGTTCTAAGTTCAACATAGAACTTTCACTCACCCTAAATTTGATACTTTGACCTAACACATCTCCTAATCCATATCCAATGGATTTTCACCCTTTATAATGCTTCCCAAAGCATATCCTAGGGTTAGGAGTGATTAGAGACCTTTACAATGGTTGAACACGGGATAAACAACCTTATTTTCCCAAAATCAGACTGCGATTGACTCGAGAACGATCGACTACCACTCTAATCGATCGACCGCCACCAAGCGATCGATCGATAGAAATTTCTGAATTTCAGCTATCAGAATCTAATTTTGACAATTCATAAGTAATTCTACGTATTTTGAAAATTCGTGAAAATTCATACGTACATTACTTATAAGCAATACAATGGGTGAAAATTATTTTACCCATAAACTATCGAAATTGATACAAAATCCAAAAGTGAAAAAAAACTTCAATGTTTTAGCTCACTTTGTATCAACTTCATCATTAGTGATTGCTATCAAAAGATAGGCTTCACTAAGGTTTTCTAAATTGATTTCAAAATATTTTTGAAAACCTATTTTGGATCATATTCCTTAGGCTCTATGTACATGACTTGTACACAAGCTTTCCCAATGATCCACATGTTGAGTTAGGATGAGTTTGGGTTCAACTAGATGCAAAAATTATGCACCTTGAACTTAACTCATATCCTAGCATCTCACATGTATCTAGGGTGTATAAAATACACATACATGTTAATTTAATGTGAGATGTGAGTTTTGTTTACCCTAATCTAGGGTTTCATGCATTCTCTAAGGCAACCCTACTTGATTCCCTTATAAATGGGACTTCAAGTCATGCCATAGTCCTTAAATCAATTTCAATCAAATTGTCTTAAATGCATGAATGATTATGGCATTAGAAATGATATAAATAAGCATATGCTCATAATCATGATGTCATGGCATAATATGAAATCTAAAAACACATGACATTTGAAACCTTAATCCTAAACATGAACATGACATATAAAATGATTAAAATAAACATGATGTCATGACATGTTATATGGCAAACAAAGCATGACATATAAAATATATAGGTATAGTAATACCTAAATTTTAATATTAATTGTCATTTGATATAATTAGATATATTTTTCCATATTATCATTAATCTCCCTAGTGTGCCAAAAACCCAAAATGACACACTAACCTCTAAACCTAAATTGTGCCAATTTAATTGATTTTTCTTAATTTCAAAAATGCATTGACACATCCTAAAATCTTTTAGGATATTAATTCAAATCTATTTCCAAGGTAACCATAACCTTGAAAATATCCTAAAGTGCCACCTTTACCATGGTTGAGTTAACTACCCATCCAATCAAGGTTGGCACACCCTAAACCCATCTAGCGTGAATCAATCACGCTCTTAGGAACCCAAAACCGATTTGAGCTCCTAGGGTTAATTAGGTATTCCTTAGGGATAACCTCCCTAGATACCTTCCTAATGACCCTCCTAGGCTTGTTAGCCTTGGTCATTTGGGTCTTACCTAGGTTGACTCTAGGGGTAACTCCCCTTGCAACTTTCTTAGTGGCCACTCTAGGTTTCCTAGAAACCCTAGCCACTAGGCACAACCTTTGGTCAACCTTAGGGATGACTTCCCTATTGACCTTGGTCTTCCTAGACCTAGTTTGTGTTCCATAGTCAAATGGAACACTATGATAAGCCACCTTAGGCTTAGGTTTGTGACCCAAACCTTGCTTGCCCTTGGTTGACTTTTGACTCTTAGGTCCTAAGTGTTGACTTTGAGATTTGGACCTAGACTTTTGATCATTTGACCCTTTAAATTGGTTTTGTATATTCCTAAGGGTCTTTTCTAGTTTTTCAAGTCTTGACCTCAAGACTTGATTTTCCTTTTCTAATTGCCCAATTTTTGAGTTTTGATTTAAACCATGGGCATTGAACTTCCTAGGCATATGCCTAGCCCATTTAGGATTGAAACCTAGGTGCTCTTGCACCTTTTTAATGGTCTCCCTAGGTAAAATTTTTCTAGAGTTATTTGACCTAGGTTTGTCCTTAGATAAGTTGTTTTTAGGGACATTAGTCCCAAATTTCTCCCTATTTCCTACATGGACTCTCTTAGCTCCTAAACAAAATTCCTCACTTCTAGCATGCTATTTATGATAAATAGCAAGACTATTGAAATTATTCCTAGCATGCTTTTGTCTATATAAACTAGAAAATGCATTACTAAAATATACCTTAGGGTTAGCCTTAGCTCCCCCTACTTGTGATGCTTCTTCTTGGGTCTTCTTGCTCCCCCTAGAGCATTGGCTTCTATAGTGCCCCTTTGAGTTGCACTTGAAGCATATGATATGCTCCTTGCTCTTGATATTTGGGGAACCAACATCCTTGATCTTTGGTGCCGGTGGAGCTTTTCTTACTCTCTTTGGGCATTTGCTCTTGTAATGCCCACTTTGTTGGGTTTCCGGCACCGCGGCGTGTGTGTGTTCGATCATGTTTCGTAAACATGAGCACAACGGAAGCAATAAAAATAATAAATCTACATTTATTACAACACACACAACACACGCATGCATATTACAACAAGTGTAGACATAACCGTAAATTTAAATTTGCAATAAAAGGAAATTTATCTACGTTATACCTTTCGTATGACGTGTAGCGGGAACGACATCAACCGGAATGATCCTCGCTAGAATCGTCTCTATCCGTATCCACGCCGAGTTCCTCGGGATGACTTCGCTAAGCCACGAGCTTCGTCTTCGTACGGGTTACTAGCCTCGTGTTGAAGACGACGTGATCGAGAGATGATCACGATCCGAATCCAAATTCGGATCCTAAAACGAGTTCTCAAAACTCGCTTCTCCGGAGAGGTATTCGTCAACCAATTGACGAATCCTTCATCCTCCACCTCAGAGGATTACCGGAGATCGAATCCCCGGTAGGTTAGCCGCTGTCGGAGCTCTAACCGTCGTCCAAACGACGCTCCGACGAGAGGAGAAGAAGCTGTCCAAAAAACTGGACAGCTTGGTGGAGGAGTAGGCGCCGGCCAAAACAAGGAAGCCAAGTGCTCACCTTTTCACCGAGGCCTAGGAAGATCATCGGAGGGTCGCCGGAGGGTTTACCGGCTGAAGCTTGGACGCCGGCAAGGAGATGGACGGCGGCACAACAAGCTGGGCGGCACACCTAGGGTTGGCGCCGAAATCTCCAAGGATGAGGTGGGCGGCAACCTTAGGGCAAGGGTTTTGGATTAGGTTAGGGCTTAACAATCTCTTAAGCCCTCTTTTATAGAGAACTAATTCTCTTAATGGTTAATGGATCATATCCATAAAGCCCGTTAACCCGCTCCATTAAGATAAGTTAAAATAAACCAAACCATGATGGTTTATTTTAAGTTAAAACGAACCGAACCAACTTTTGGTTCATTCGTTTAAAATAAACCAAACCCTTTGGTTTATTCTCATCCATTGGATTAGAACCAAACCATTTTAGTTCATCCATTACGTCTTCATAAGACACGGCCCATCCACGCTTCCATTGCGACTGAAACGATTTCATGCTCGCTTATGTTTGGTCCAACCAAACCTAGTTTCTCTCGGTCTGAGAATCCCATTCTCAAGCTCGTTTTAAATCCTTTGGATTACGCTCGTTGTGCGTGTGACCAAATAGGTTCTCGGTTTATGTTGGCCGTCTATAACTAACCATTAATTATAGAACGATCATGAGTGGCACCTAGTAGTACATCATGATCCCCAATTAACCGAAAAGATCAACGGTTGATCCAGAACTATTTCTGAAACCCTTCAGTAGCTCGAATGAATCGTGCCCCATTCCCTTCACTCATCTTATACCCACTTGGTTCAGGACATGGTCTAGTGTGTCAGTCCCCACTAGGCTGACTACGTCACACCTAGCCCAAGTATCATTTCCTCGTCCTACGGATTCTAGTTACTCCACATGTATCGAAGAGTACCTTACTCTAAACATGTAATGCTTTGGCCAAAGACTTTAGTAACAATCCGACGAGAGGCCATGGGTATACATCTCCTCGCAAGGAGTGGTGAATCCTTTATAGGCTATTCAAACACCTTCGATCACTTGACTTATACCCAATCATCCGGGTCCACATCTCCTTAGAGATGTTTGCTTAAGATGTCAAAGCATAAGTCTCCATGATCAAGATGACTTGAATCCGCAAGTCAAAGGAACATCGCACTTAAGCCACAGTAAGAACTTCATTGACATATCTATATATGCAGAGAACCATATGAAGTCTTACGGCTGGTCACTCCAATGAACTAGTTACCATAACTAGCATCCACGATTAACTCCGGACATCACTATGTCTCCAGCCAGTGAGAATCAGCTGCTTGGATACACTAAGGAGTATACCTCGTGCTAGTCTCGACAGAATTGATGGTGTCCAAATCCATCAATTCATCGACTAGGGATAATTCCGATACATCACAATTACACATGTAGAGATACTCACTAGTTGTGATCCAATCACAAATTCTCTCATGCTGTGAATCGTATCGTGGACATTAAGTAAATGAGTTTAAGATCCAATCAAATACATAAAACATGTATACTCAAATAGTGAATCTTCATTTATCATATAAATGGTTCATACATAAGGCGATTGCCTTAGGACATCTCTCATATATTACTAACAGACTCCCACTTGGCCTAATGTCAATCGCTACGGTATCCAATACCATAAGCTCTAACATGACCCTCAAACTTACTTTGAGGTAATGCTTTAGTCAAAGGATCCGCTAAGTTCCTTTCAGTGGGAATTTTCTCGATTTGTATTTCGTTCCTATGGATGATCTCTCTGATAAGATGATAGCGGCGAAGCACATGTTTGGATCATTGATGAGACCACATCAAGTTCGAGATGAACTTTGATCCAAACCACTTCTCCTTAGTCGCTTCTAAAGTCGCAATGTATTCTCGCCTTAGTGGCGTAATCCACTATAGCGTCCAAGCTTGGAACCTTTCCAACTTATTGCGCCTCCATTCTAGGTGAATACATACCCGGACTAAGACATGGAATCATCCTTATGCATGCGGGTCGCATCCGTATACCCACGTATCACCATGTACCCTTCTCCATATATTAGGAACACATCCTTAGTTCTTCTCAAGTACTTAAGGATCGTCTTATGACCACCCAATGATCCATTCCTGGATCGGGAGTATCTGCTCGTGACACTCAGGCATACGATACATTGGGCCTCGTACATAACATAACATACATGATAGATCCTATGCGGATGCATAGGAATCTTACTCATGCAAATCCTCTCGTCTTACGTGCGGCGGACACATAGACTTGAAAGGTGTACCCCATGCGATGGGTAGGAAACCTTTCTTGGATTCCGACATGCTAAACCTCTTTAGCACTCGGTCTATATATGTAGACTGCGAAAGACCAAGCAACTGTTTCGATCTATCTCTATAGATCTTAATCCCGAGGATGTAGGTTGCTTCTCCCAGGTCTTTCATGGAGAATGTCTTGGATAACCAAACCTTAACTGACTGTAAGACTGAAACATCGTTTCCTATAAGTAATATGTCATCAACATATAATACTAGGAACACGACTGCACTCCCACTAACCTTCTTGTACACACAAGGTTCGTCTGGATTTTGTGAGAAATCAAACTTTTTGATCGTCTCATCAAAACGGATATTCTAGCTCCTGGATGCTTGCTTCAATCCATAAATGGATCGTCGCAATTTGCATACCTTGGTTTTATCAACCGATGTGAAACCCTCAGGTTGTATCATATACACGTCCTCGAGCAGGTTTCCATTAAGGAAAGCTGTTTTCACATCCATCTGCCATATCTCATAATCATAATGAGCCGCTATGGCCAGGAGCATCCGAATGGATTTAAGCATAGCTACAGGCGAATAGGTTTCGTCATAATCAACACCTTGCTTTTGACGATATCCTTTCGCCACCAATCTAGCCTTATAGGTAATCACATTACCATCCATGTCAGTTTTCTTCTTGAAAACCCACTTGCACCCTATAGGCTTTATGCCTTCAGGTGGGTCAACCAAGTTCCAAACTTGGTTTTCATACATGGAATCCATTTCCGACTTCATGGCATCAAGCCATTTATCCCTTTCTGAACTTGTCAGCACTTCTTCATAACTGGTAGGCTCCTCATCATCAATGAGTAACACGTCGTTCGATTCACTTATGAGAAATCCATATCTCTCAGGAATATTGCGTGTTCTACCAGATCTACGAAGATGTGGTGTTACAATAGGTCCAGCCGATTGCTCATCACTATGAGTTGTCGGCTGTTGTGCTTCACCAGGTATCTCATCAATGTCTATTTGAGTCTCTCGAGCCTCCTCAAGCTCGACGACACTCCCACTGTTTTCTTGCAAGAGAAACTCTTTCTCTAGAAACACAGCATGCCTTGAAACAAACACCTTTTGTTCCACAGGATGATAGAATTGGTAACCCCTTGTTTCCTTAGGGTATCCAATAAATAGACATTTATCAGACTTAGCATCCAATTTGTCTGATACAGTCCGCTTCACATACCCCATATCTTCAAGTAAGATACATGAGGTTTCTTACTATTCCATATCTCATATGGAGTAGTTGAGACTACCTTAGGGCATTACATTTAACAAGTAAGCAATTTATGCAGTGCATAACCCCAAAAGGACTTGGGAAGAGTCGCATGATTCATCATTGTCCTGACCATGTCCAACAAGGTCCGGTTACGCCTCTCAGATACACCATTATGCTGTGGTGTATAGGGCGGAGTCCATTGAGACAATATGTCATTGTCTCTTAGATAATCAAGAAACTCTTGACTTAAGTATTCACCACCTCGATCCGATCGAAGTATTTTAATACTTTTGTCATGTTGTTTCTCTACTTCATTTCTGAATTCTTTGAACCTTTCAAAGGCTTCAGACTTGTGTTTCATCAAGAACACATACCCAAACCGTGAGTGATCATCGGTGAAGGTAATGAAGTAGCTATAGCCTCCTAAAGCTTGAGTTGACATAGGTCCACATACATCAGTATGTACTAGACCTAGTAACTCTCCCACTCGTTCACCTTTTCCAGTAAAAGGTAACTTAGTCATCTTGCCTTTTAAGCATGATTTGCATGTATCGTATGAATCCAATTCAAACGATTCCAGAATTCCACATCGGTGTAATTCGGACATGCATTTCTTGCTTATATGGCCAAGACGACAATGCCACATATAGGAGTCTATTTGATTATCCTTTCGAGCACGCTTGTTGCTCGCTTCGATATTGAAAATGTCACTGGATACGTCCAACGTATAAACACCATTGCTTAAAGTTCCAGTCCCATAAAGAACTCCATTCAAAGTTATGTAACAACAATTGTTACTAAAAGTCAAATGGAACCCATTTCTATTTAGACAAGAAATAGAAATGATGTTCTTTATCAACGAAGGAACATAAAAGCATTTGTCCAGTTCTAAGACAAGTCCTGCAGGGAGTTTCAACAAATACGTTCCGATGGTGAGTGCAGCAACCTTTGCTCCATTCCCAACACGTAAATTTGACTCTCCCTTGACGAGTCTTCTTCTATTCCTTAGCCCATGTATGTCATTACATATATGTGAGCCACACCCAGTATCCAATACCCAAATGTCTAAGGAAATAGAATGACAATCAATAAAGAAGATTTCTGAAGAAGATGGGGCATCCGATGCCTTATCCTTCTTCACGGACTCAAGATAAATCTTGCACTTTCTTCGCAAATGGCTCTCCTTGCCATAATGATGACAAGTTTCCTTTTGTGCTAGTTCTACCTTCTTAGCCCTTCTCTTCTTTTCCTTCTGCTGTTCTTTTGACCTCCTCTTAGAACCTTTCTTCGAGGAATCAACTACAACCTTGTCCCTGCTCATGCTTCTCAAAAGACTCCACAGTCTTCAGCATGTTGAGCAGTACCACAGATGAGCCTTCTTGCATCTCAGAGGTGAAGAGGAGCTTGGAGACTTCGAACCTTTCGAATCTCACTTGCTCATCAACCAACTCATAAAGATGAAGAACTACGATATGAGCATCCATATGCTCATGCTGCTTTCGTAGCTTGGGTTCCATCATGGCTAGCATGATGCAACTCATTTGTTCAGAATCACTCACATGTTTCTGATAGGCCAACAATTGGTCCAGAGTTGCATTGTCACTAGGACGGGCGGGAAGAGGCGCGAGGACATCTAAGCTTTTCCACCTTGAGAACAATTCTCAAGTTTCTAAGCCATCCAAGTTTGGCCCGATCAATTTATTGAATCGAAATGGAGCATAAATTCAAAGACATCATGATCAATTTTAGAAATACAAAACGAGCATATATGAGAAAATGATTTTAAAATGCATTAATATACATTTATAAATCCCATTCATTTTTCGAATTTCAAAAACCCCAAAATCACTTTGGGAGATCGTAGGTCCATCTCCGAATGGGCTGATATCCATCATAGTTATGAACAACCTTGGAGAGAGTCCAACAAGCCATTCATAACTACGACGGTAGGTATCAACTATACCGATTGCATATCACGTATATGCAACTATCACAATGTGCTATCAACTAATTGAATGTTCACACATACATCGGGTTGTTAACACATTAACAAGTATGCATCATATGCATAGCACCCAACTTCACCTCCCTTTACATCGACCTTGGAGAGAGTCCAACAAGCCGATGCTCGAGTTAAAGCCAACCCATTAATCGGAAATAGTTTTAATATGGTTAGGCGCATTCAACCAATTAGCCCGGCTTGGAGAGTCCAACAACCAAAGCTAACGATTGACCTCGACTCTTACCATATTAGTATTAAACTATTCCATGGTTTGAACATGTTGAGTTCGATCCGGGCTTGGAGAGTCCAACAACCCAAACAAAAACGGAACTGGTTCTAACCATATTAATGGAAGGTGTAGGCTTTAATATTGATTAAGGGTTTTTATGTCTCATCCTCTTTGCATGCAAATAACTATTATCTACATGGCATGGCATACATGGCATACATCTACATGTCACGACACGCAGGGCATAATGTTATGCATCTAATGCAATTACATGGCATACAATTATGTCATGTATATAATTTCCTTATATGTCATAACTATTTATGGAAATAAAATATGTTTAAGATTTGATTCTCCAAATCAAATCATAATTAAATTAGGAAACAAATTTCCAAATCTAATCACATATTTTATTCATGGAATTATTTGATTAAGGAAAATCTATTTAGGAAACCAATTGCCTAAATCATTAAAACTACTTATGGAAATAAAATATTTTAAGATTTGATTTCCCAAATCAAATCATGATGAAATTAGGAAACAAATTTCCAGAATCTAATCAAATATTTTATTTATGGAAAATATCAATTTCCATAAATACTTCCAACTTTTCAAAAGTGGAAGATTTCCATAAATACTTCTAGACTTTCCAAAATTGAAAAATTTCCATAAATACTTCTAAATTTCCAAAATTAGAAAATTTCCAGAAATACATTATGACTATCGCAAAACCATTTTTACGATTATGTGAAACACAACAGGCTCACGATACCCTTTGTTGGGTTTTACGCATGGCGTGTGTGTGTTCGATCATGTTTAAGTAAACATGAACACAGTGAAGCAATTAAAAATAATAAATCTACATTTATTACAACACACACAACCTGCGCATGCATATTACAACAAGTGTAGACATAACCGTAAATTTAAATTTGCAATAAAAGGAAATTTATCTACGTTATACCTTTCGTATGACGTGTAGCGGGAACGACATCAACCGGAACGATCCTCGCTAGAATCGTCTCTATCCGTATCCACGCCGAGTTCCTCGGGATGACTTCGCTAAGCCATGAGCTTCGTCTTCGTACGGGTTACTAGCCTCGTGTTGAAGACGACGTGATCGAGAGATGATCACGATCCGAATCCAAATTCGGATCCTAAAACGAGTTCTCAAAACTCGCTTCTCCGGAGAGGTATTCGTCAACCAATTGACGAATCCTTCATCCTCCACCTCAGAGGATTACCGGAGATTGAATCCCCGGTAGGTTAGCCGCTGTCGGAGCTCTAACCCTCGTCCAAACGATGCTCCGACGAGAGGAGAAGAAGCTGTCCAGAAAACTGGACAGCTTGGTGGAGGAGTAGGCGCCGGCCAAAACAAGGAAGCCAAGCGCTCACCTTTTCACCGAGGCCTAGGAAGATCACCGGAGGGTCGCCGGAGGGTTCACTGGCTGAAGCTTGGACGCCAGCAAGGAGATGGACGGCGGCACAACAAGCTGGGCGGCACACCTAGGGTTGGCGCCGAAATCTCCAAGGATGAGGTGGGCGGCAACCTTAGGGCAAGGGTTTTGGATTAGGTTAGGGATTAACAATCTCTTAAGCCCTCTTTTATAGAGAACTAATTCTCTTAATGGTTAATGGATCATATCCATAAAGCCCGTTAACCCGCTCCATTAAGATAAGTTAAAATAAACCAAACCATGATGGTTTATTTTAAGTTAAAACGAACCGAACCAACTTTTGATTCATTCGTTTAAAATAAACCAAACCCTTTGGTTTATTCTCACCCATTGAATTAGAACCAAACCATTTTGGTTCATCCATTACGTCTTCATAAGACACGGCCCATCCACGCTTCCATTGCGACTGAAACGATTTCATGCTCGCTTTATGTTTGGTCCAACCAAACCTAGTTTCTCTCGGTCTGAGAATCCCATTCTCAAGCTCGTTTTAAATCCTTTGGATTACGCTCGTTGTGCGTGTTATCAAATAGGTTCTCGGTTTATGTTGGTCGTCTATAACTAACCATTAATTATAGAATGATCATGAGTGACACCTAGTAGTACATCATGATCCTCAATTAACCGAAAAGATCAACGGTTGATCCAAGCTTTACAAACCCTTCGAGCTTCGAATGAATCGTGCCCCATTCCCTTCACTCATCTTATACCCACTTGGTTCAGGACATGGTCTATAGTGTCATCCTCACTAGTCGACTCACGTCACACCTAGCCCAAGTATCATTTCCTCGTCCCTACGGATTCTAGTTACTCCACATGTATCGAAGAGTACCTTACTCTAAACATGTAATGCTTTGGCCAAAGACTTTAGTAACAATCCGACGAGAGGCCATGGGTATACATCTCCTCGCAAGGAGTGGTGAATCCTTTATAGGCTATTCAAACACCTTCGATCACTTCGACTTATACCCAATCATCCCGGGTCCACATCTCCTTAGAGATGTTTGCTTAAGATGTCAAAGCATAAGTCTCCATGATCAAGATGACTTGAATACCGCAAGTCAAAGGAACATCGTACTTAAGCCACAGTAAGAACTTCATTGACATATCTATATATGCAGAGAACCATATGAAGTCTTACGGCTGGTCACTCCAATGAACTAGTTACCATAACTAGCATCCACGATTAACTCCGGACATCACTATGTCTCCAGCCAGTGAGAATCAGCTGCTTGGATACACCAAGGAGTATACCTTGTGCTAGTCTCGACAGAATTGATGGTGTCCAAATCCATCAATTCATCGACTAGGGATAATTCCGATACATCACAATTACACATGTGGAGATACTCACTAGTTGTGATCCAATCACAAATTCTCTCATGCTGTGAATCGTATCGTGGACATTAAGTAAATGAGTTTAAGATCCAATCAAATACATAAAACATGTATACTCAAATAGTGAATCTTCATTTATCATATAAATGGTTCATACATAAGGCGATTGCCTTAGGACATCTCTCATATATTACTAACACACTTTCCCTACACTCAAAGTAAATTATATGATTTTTATTTAAACCTAAATTGCTTGAGTTACCTAGTTCGGTGGTAGGTGCCGGAGTTGTATTTTGAGCTTCCTCATCTTGATCGGATGTTGAAGCTTCTTCTTGTTGCTCCGGTATGGAAGTTCTCTCCTCCCCCTCAATCCTTGAGGTGGATGCTTCTTCCATCTCTTCCACCTCTTCTTTCTCAGATCCGAAAGTCGACTCCCTATCAACTTCCGACTCCTCAAGCTCTTTAGATGGGGATGTGCTTGCTTGAGCTTGAGAGGGTGAGCACTCCTCTTCTTCTTCTTGGATTGATGATGGATTTTCATGAAGCTTTGTCACTTGGCTCCACAACTCCTTAGCATCCATATAGTCCCCTACCATACACACAATCTCATTAGGGACCAAATCAAGGATAAATTTTATTACCTTCATGTTTTTCTTGAAAGCTTGGAGTTGATCTTCACTCCACTTCTTCTTCTTGAGGAACCCTCCCTTTGGTCCTATTGGATAGCTATATCCCTCCATTAAAATGAACCATTCTTCGAAGTCCCTCATCATTAAGAAATCTTTGATTCTTGCCTTCCATTGTCTAAAACCTTCTTGTCCATAGAAGGTATATGGGATAGGTGTGTTGATATCCCATCCCAATTGTCCTTGGACTTCCATCTTTTACCCTCTAGCGTCTTGACTCTGGGTTGTTAATCCGTAGAAGAGCCCCGGGCTCTGATACCACTTGTTGGGACCTGTGCGCCCGCTAGAGGGGGGGTGAATAGCGACATGACCGTACGTAGATGGAATTTTATCGTGATCGTCTCTACAAATCGTGTTAGCGCAGCGGAATAATGATAATAAAAACAATAACACGAAATGAAACAACCACGGACACAAAGATATAACGTGGTTCGAAACCGAACGGTTCCTACTCCACGGATCGAGCTCAAAAGAGCCCTAGTGATGCACACACACTCACTAATCACAAATACTCCTTCTTGACACAAGTCGGAGGTGGAGAAACCTCGTACAAAAGATTACAACAATAATCTAAGTAGATACAAGCAAATACAATAGTGAAATACAATGCAAGTAAAGAAAACTACTTTACAAGAGCACTTAGGTTGCTTGATCTTTGGTTGCCTTGGACTAGCCTTGAAGGACTGGAAGAGCACCAACAATTCCCCTTCAAATCGCCCAAGAAAACCCCTTGCTTGAGCCTTCCACGAATAGCTGCTTTTATCCTCCATCGGGCTGGATTTCCGTCTGTCAGTCGACTGCCATAAGTCACCAGTCGACTGCCAACACTGTAGTTGTGAGACAACGGTTCTATCCACGCTGAAAAAATTCCAACGGGACTCTTGGCAGTCGACTGCCAACGCCCGTAGTCGACTGCCTACGGCCACGGCGCTCGTGCTCGACACTCGCCTAGCTGATTGTCGCCCTTAGCGCCGATCGCTGCCGACATCACCGATCGCTTCCATCGAGCAATGACCGCTGAGCACCCAATTCTTAAACGCCAAATCGAACTCAAGTTGACTCACGACAGTCGAACTCAAGTCGACTCACGGCAGTCGAACCGGCCATAATGCCAGTCGACTGCCAACCTCAAAAATGAGGTTTTAACCCAAGTATGGTGCCCCCATACTTGCTAGATCACCCTTAGCCTAGACCTAAGCCTTCTAGCCACCTCCATCAGCCTCACACCTCTCGGATCCCTCCAAGTCATCCATGACTTGTTCATCTATCGTGCTAGCCTTCAGGTGCTTCCATCGGCTATGTCATGCTAACGGTGTCTACATCGCCAAGGCACATTGGACTTACGCCGCCAAGACTCCGCTTGGACTTTACGCCGCCAATATCCATCCCCTTGGACTTCTCAAATGCCAAGACTCAAGCTTGGACTTTCCCTTGCCAACCCATGTTGGACTTTTCCTTGTGCCAAGTACTCAAGACTTGGACTTTCCCAAATGCCAAGTACCCATGACTTGGACTTTCCATGCCAAGTATCCATGACTTGGACTTTACCTTGCCAAGACCCATGCTTGGACTTTCCCTTAATCACATGGTCAACCCTAGTCAACCATCAAGATCTTCCTCGAGTCAAACTCGAGTCTGATCACTTATAACCTGGGTCGATTGCTCCAACAATCTCCCCAACATATTAACCGACATCAATGTCAAACCACTTTGTCAAACATCCTATGTCAAACATCAAAACATCACTCGAGTCAAACTCGAGTATGGTCAATCGTGACCTGGGCCGATTGCACCAACACTCATGACTCGGTCCTTGAGTCGGTGAAGGATAGCTTTGCGGAAGCCGTGCACTTGGAGCATCCGAGGGACCGCCGGATGAGGAGCTTGGAGTGAAGCCGGAGGAAGTAGACTTCGAGGCAAGAGACGCGAAGGAGCATTGCAGAGCCGTGCGCCTGATGCTGCCGAGGGACGTGGCCGCGAACGAAGAGAACTTCGATGGCGAGGGACTCCGAGAGATGAGAGTGAGCGAATGTAACCCGTGAAGGGGTAGCTCTTAGGTGAAACTTGGCCATTTGGCTAAGTGTCGGATGGGATTTCCCGACATCAGTCGACTGCCATGGAATAGTTGATTGGGTTCGACTGGTGTCTGACTCATGGGCATTTGGCCCAAGCGCCGATCGCCATGGATCGGCAAGCGACTGCCGACATCGGCCGATCGCTAAGGACTGACTGCACGACGGGCACAGAATGGAGTTGACCTCGTTGAGGACTCGATTGATCGAGCACCAGTCGACTGATGGTAATATCAGTCGACTGATGCCAGTACCGTTGGATGAAATCCAACATGGAAAGTGACCGTTATTGGGCAACGACTACAGGACCAGTCGACTGATCGAGGGCATCAGTCGACTGCTCCTGTGTCAATGGGAAGAAACCCTCTTCCTCTATAAAAAGGAAGAGGATGGGGCTTTGGGAGGCTAATGCTTGAGCTCTAAACTTCTCCCAAAGTGCCATACACGATTCCCTACTCTTCTTACTTGCTTTTACTTCAATCTTATTGTAAGAAGAGTGATCTTGATTGTAAAGGTTACCTCCACCTAGCTTGGTGCAAAGGAGAGACCAATAGTGATTGACTTTGGAGGAGTGATTCACCTTGGACAAATCGGACCGTGGATTAGCGGCGTAGCCGTGAACCACGTTATACCATCGTGTTAGCGTTTGTTTTATTGTTTATCTTTTGCTTTGTCTATTTGTATTTGTATATTCCACTTGCGCAAATCTTTTGTAGACGAGCAATTTACGACATCCATCGTAAGAGGGCTATTCACCCCCCTCTAAGCGGCCGTTTCGATCCCCATCAAGTGGTATCAGAGCCAAGGCGCTTGTCGAGGACTAACCGCCGCAAAAAGCACTTCATCAAAAGATGGCCGGCTCGAACATTCATCCGCAAAAGTTCGAAGGGGAATTCGCTTGGTGGAAGAAGCGAATGGAGGTATTCTTCGAGACCAATTTTGATATTATGCTTATAATGGAAAATGGTTTCGAGTTGCCTAGGGATGAAAGGGGTGAACCAATCGAAAAATCACGATGGACTAAGAAGCAAAGAGAGGAGCACCTTGCAAACTCAAAGGCAAAACATCATCTTCTCAATGTGCTCCCTCAACAAGAGATCAACCGGATCGGAGAATGTGCTAGCGCCAAAGAGATGTGGGAGAAGCTTGTAGAACTCCATGAAGGCACATCCGAGGCCAAGCTAGCAAGGAGAGATGTCTTCCACTCCCAACTCAACAACATTAAACTAGAAAAGGGAGAAAATGTACTTTCCTTACATTCTCGTTTCAAGGAAATTATAACCGGTTTGTCAAGTGTAGGTGAGAAGCTATCAAACCGGGATATGGTTATGAAGGCTATAGATGCCTTTCCGCGGTCCTCAAAGTGGAGCTCCATGGTGGACTCCTTCTATATTTCGAAGAATCTGTATGAGCACCTTGGAGGAGTTCTTCTCAACAATGGAGCTTCATGAAACAAGACTTGAAGGAATAGTTGAAGAGCCTAGAATCCAACCTTCAAGAGGAATAGCATTGATGGCCAACAAGGGGAAGAAGAAGATGGAGATCCCCTCCTCCGATGATGATAAAGCATCCTCCTCCTCATCCATGGATAGCACGGAAGAGGCTTATATGGTAAGGAGGGTAAGACGTGCTTTAAAAGGTTTTAGATTTAACAAATCAAATGATAGGAATAGAAGACCAAGGGGGAAAATCATTTGCTACAATTTCCAAGGAGAGGGACACATAAGGGATAATTGTCCCCTCCTAAACAAGAGCAAAGAAGAGAGGAAGAAGAAAGAAGAAAAGAAGAAGAAAAAGGGGAGCAAGAAGAAAGAGGAGAAGAAGGCAAAGGAAAAGGGGAAGGCCAAAGCATTCAAAGCCAAGACATGGGATGATCTTTCCTCCTCATCCTCATCCGAAGAAGAGGAACAAGTCTATTCCAACCTTGCATTGATGGCCTTCGATGACTTGGATTGCTCCTCCACCGAAAATGAAGAATCAAGCTCAAGTGAAGGGGGAGCCTCCTCTACTTCCTCATCCGAAGAAGAAGAAGACATGGAAGCTATGGTAACAAATCTAACTCCCAAGAAAATAGTTTCCATGGTTTCTAGTTTAACTAGGGATTTGTTTAGAGCAAAGAAGAAAAATAAATGCATGCTTGAACAAATTAAGGACTTAGAAAATAAACTAGAAAAAGCATGCTTAAATGATGATAATATTTCTTCTAGCTTAAATGATGCATGCTCACATGATAACTATATGCCATTTAATGTTAGTGATGCATGCATGGATGAAAATAGGGCTTTAAGAGAAAAGGTAGATTATTTAATCAAAGCCCTAGAAAAATTCACTATTGGCTCAAATACATTGAACATGATAATTGGGAGCCAAAGAGCAAGCTTTAACAAAAAGGGCCTAGGATATAAAGAAAAGAAAAATGAAAAGGCCCATAAATGCCTAATTGCTAGGGGACAAGATAAGAAGAAGGTAATAGCTAGAAAATGGATCCCCAAGGAGTATTTAGTGAACCCAATAGGAAAGAACTTATTTTGGGTTCCTAAATCCATTCTTAAGGGTTAGGAAAACCCTAAGATAGTCAACCATATGCATTTCACCTATATCATATGTTGGTTGACTTAGGATGGTGGGACCTCACTTTTAGAAGTAGTGTTGGGTGATGATAACGTGCCTATAAATAGATAATAATGCTTAAATCATGATAATTAATGAAATTGCTATGAATATTTGCAATCATGATTTATGATTTTGAAATTTGGCACATCATCATGAGAAATAGTGTTAAATCATGCCTTAGGTGATATTTTACTTATTATCATGATATAATACCTAATGCATGATTAAAAATTGATGAATACATGTATTTCATGATCATAATGTGTAATTCATTCATATATGTCATTATGATCATGTGGATTGTTAGGGTGATACTTAACCTTGATGGAATTGCATGAATATAATGGTTAAGTATATACAAATACCTCTAGGATACATCTCACACTCACTATAGGCTACCATGATTGAAAACTTAGCATGAGTGAGATGTTAGGATGATACAAATGTCCACTAATGTCTATGGCATTTAGATGGTCATTTAAAGTATCAAAATAGCAATAATAGACCAATCATGGGGAAGCCTTATGTTTAATTCATAGACATATTGCCCAAAGATCATGGTTGGATATTTCATATGTTTTCAAAACAATTTCTTAATCTAAAATCTATGTATTCATGTTTTGAAACAATTGGAACCAAAACTAGGTGGTAAACTTGATACTCACATGATCAAAAACCTAGTGGTTTTTAAACCTTTTGGATTTTTGGAAAATACGTGAAAATATAATGATTTTTCATGAAGACATATTTTTCACTGATAAAGAATCTTACAAGAAATATGTTCCCCAAATTTCATGATTTTTTGAATTTTCTGGAATTTTTAATGCATTTCTGAAATTCGGTCCGAAAATCAGAAAGTTCTGAAATTCGCGTTACGATCAGTAGTCTAAACCTGATCGTGGTGGCTCAAAATCAGACTAGTTAAGGCCGAATTCAGGTTTTAGACTAATATTTGGTATTTTCCTTCTATTATACTTGTTGCCATGAGTTTATAACTTGGTGTTAATCTTTTTGATGGTGTCAAAAGGGGAGAAATGATTATGTTTAAGTAAATTATGATAGGGGGAGAGAGAGTTTCATGGATTAAGGGGAAGTTGCATGTTGCTATATCATGTTTATGTTTACATGCTTTCTTTCCTTAGAAATTTTTATCAAATGTTCTTATCTAACTTAAACGAATTGTCACACATCAAAAAGGGGGAGATTGTTAGGGCAATCTCTTGCCATGATTAGGTTTTGATGTGTGTGGCAAAGGGTTTTTTGCCACACAGAATGGAGTCGACCTCGTTGAGGACTCGACTGATCGAGCACCAGTCGACTGATGGTAATATCAGTCGACTGATGCCAGTACCGTTGGATGAAATCCAACGTGGAAAGCGGCCGTTATTGGGCAACGGCTACATGACCAGTCGATTGATCGAGGGCATCAGTCGACTGCTCCTGTGTCAACGGGAAGAAACCCTCTTCCTCTATAAAAAGGAAGAGGATGGGGCTTTGGGAGGCTAATGCTTGAGCTCTAAACTTCTCCCAAAGTGCCATACACGATTCCCTACTCTTCTTACTTGCTTTTACTTCAATCTTATTGTAAGAAGAGTGATCTTGATTGTAAAGGTTACCTCCATCTAGCTTGGTGCAAAGGAGAGACCAATAGTGATTGATTTTGGAGGAGTGATTCACCTTGGATGAATCGGACCGTGGATTAGCGACGTAGCCGTGAACCACGTTATACCATCGTGTTAGCGTTTGTTTTATTGTTTATCTTTTTCTTTGTCTATTTGTATTTGTATATTCCGCTTGCGCTAATCTTTTGTAGATGAGCAATTTACGACATCCATCGTAAGAGGGCTATTCACCCCCCTCTAGCCGGTCGTTTCGATCCCCATCAGTAGCTTGGCGGAGGCTTTTGGAAGCTTAGAATTGATGAAGAAACCCTAGGATTGGCCCTCCTTTTATAGCCTTTGAGCCCATTTTCGAGAGGAACTTCACCCAATAGAGTTTTGGCACATGGCTCCTTGAAAAATGGTGATAAGGCTTGACTCCTCGAGGCTGATCCTTGACCATCAGTCGACTGATGATAGCATCAGTCGAATGCTAACCTCCGGCAGTCGACTGTTGGATAGCAGTCGAGTCCTCCAAGCTGGCAGTCGACTGATGCTAGCTGCAAGACAAAGTTAGCTTAACAAAAACATTATTTTGATGGTCTCCGACCGTCCGATCTCAACCTAGACCACCTATAGGATGTCTTTGGTCGGATCTATGCTTAAGATCATCCCCGTAAAGAGGATACGACCTTACTTACGCTCGCACACACGAGCTTACCTCGATACTTACTGTGTTGCTTTTGCTTCCGGCCTTCCACTCGATTCCTTCGGCTCCCTCCGAAGTCACTCGAGTGTCGCCCGACCACCGCGGCTTCCTCCGGGTGTCGCTAGCCTTCAGCTCCAGCTATAGCAATTTTTTGCATACTCGATTCAACTCGTGAGATAACGACATGAGCTTAACTTTGTATCGTTTGCTATAATCAAAACTCAGGTTCAACTTAGGTGCCTACTGCACCAACATGTGTCTAGCTCGAAGCAATCTCATTTCATTCGACATGTTTGAGAGGAGGACTCCTCTTGTGTTTGAGCAATTAATTTTAGGGGTTTCTATCAATGTGGATGGCATTGATAATCGAGTCAACCTGTCATTCAGTCTAATTTGGTCTAGTTTTAATCGTACTTTATTCATGGCTTGATTTTTTTAATTCAAGGGTTGAACTATAATATATATTTGATCAGACGATGAATAATCAAGATGATTATAAATATTTATGAATAAATTATATAGGATAATATTTTTTATCAGGGCTTAGAAGTCCATAAATGGTTTAAGGAACATAATCATTCTATAATTTATCTCCCTCGTATTGATTGTGAAATTGACTGATGAAGATGTTGGAACGAACGAATCACTTTTTTATTATTTATCTTTAATTTATTATTGTTATGAAATATCAAGAAAATAGAATATCTTTTAGAGAGAATGAAAGAGGAATAATTGAAAGAGGAATACTTTATTCCTTTCGTTTTCTCAATCTATCTCTTCTATATCCCAATGAAATTACAAAGATGTATATTTATATACATTTGAGAATGAAACAACATTATAATTTTATGATAACGTATAAGTTACTAATAGACATCCAATAACGTATATTATTTATAATACTCCCCTCTTTGGATGTCTATTGTATAAAGAATATGCATCGTTAAAACCTTACTAGAGAAAAACCTAGTGGGATAAAAATCCTAGTGAAGGAAAAAGAGTACATCCTTCTTTATACATGTATTTCGATACAATACTCCTCCTGTTAAGGACATTACTTAACATCTCTATAACGTCGCATTCCAATCTTATAGATCAACTTCTCAAATGTTGTCGTGGGTAATGATTTTGTGAATAAATCTGCAGGATTCTCATTTGAATGAATTTTATATACACCAATGTCTCCACTCTGTATTAAATTATGTGTGAAAAATAATTTAATTTGGGGAGATATGTTTCGTCCTATCACCTTTGATATATTCATCTTTTAATTAGGTTATGCAAGTTGCATTATCTTGATGAAGTATCGTTGGAGTCTTCTTATTTATTAACAAATCACATGACTCTTGAATATGATTAGTCATTTCTCTAAGCCATACACATTCACTACTTGCCTCATGAATTGCAATTATTTCAGCATGATTTGATAAGATAGTGGTTATAGTTTGTTTCATAAATCTCCAAGATATTATTGTGCCACCATATGTAAATACATATCCCATTTGTGACCTAGCTTTGTGTGGATATGATAAATATCCTGCATCTGCATACCCAATTAATTGCGCATTTGGTTCATACGGGTAGAATAGACCCATATCAATTGTTCCATGGAGATATCGAAAATTATGTTTAATTCCATTCCAATGTCTTCTAGTTGGAGCACAACTATATCTTGCTAATAAATTTACAGCAAAAGCAATATCAGGTCGGTAGCAAGGTACATTAAAGCACCAATTGCACTTAAATATGACACTTCAGGATCAAGAATTTTCTCATTTTCATCTCGAGGACGGAAATGATCCTTTTGTATATCAAGTGACCGAACAACCATTGGATTGGTTAATGGATATGAATTGTTTATATTAAATCATTTTAAAACTTCTCAGTATAAGTTGATTGATGGACAAAAATTCCATTCTTTAAGTACTCAAACTGCAGGCTAAAATAAAATTTAGTTTTACCAAGATCTTTCATTTTGAATTCTTTCTTTAAATAGTTTATTGTATTAGAGATCTCTTCAGGAGAGCCAATAATATTAAAGTCATCAACATAAACAACAATTATTACAAAATCATGTCTGAACTTCTTTATAAAAACACATGGACAAGTATGGTTATTTGTATAACCATCTTTTAGCAAATATTCACTAAGACGATTATACCACATTCGTCCAGATTGCTTTAAACCATACAAAGATCTTTGTAATCTAATAGAAAATAATTCTTGAGAATTGCATATTTTTGAAATCTTTAGTTCTTCTGGGACTTTCATTTATATATCATTATCTAGTGCACCATATAAATATGTTGTAATGACATCCATCATCTGCATATGAAGTCTTTTTTGTACTATTAAACTAATAAGATAACGAAAAGTAATAGCATCAATTACAAGAGAATATGTTTCTTCATAATCAATTCCAGGTTGTTACGAAAAATCTTGTTCAACTAGTTGGGCTTTATATCTCACAATTTCATTTTTCTCATTTATTTTTCATATGAATACCCATTTGTATCCTATTGGTTTAACACCTTTAGGTGTTTTGACAATAGACCCAAAAACCTCATGTTTAGAGAGAGATGTTAATTTTGTCTGAATTGTTTCTTACCATTTTGACCAATCTTCTCTTGATTGACATTCCTTTAAAGTCATGGGTTCAAAATCCCTATTTTCACTCAAAATATCAATTGCCACATTATATACAAATATATCATCGATATTTGTATTTGTTCAATCCCATGTTTTCATTGTAGAAATGTAATTTATTGATATTTCTTGATTATCTATTTCAACTTCTTTTGGAAGTTTTTCTTCTTGGATTGACTTATTTCCTTTTTCTAGACAATCAATTTGTTCATGTGTTCCCTTTTTCTTTCGAGGGTTTTTATCTTTAGAACATGTCAGTCTTCCACGCTTCAGGCATGGTTTAGGTTCATTTATCGAGAGAGGTCTTTCAAAAACATCAATTCTGATAGGAGCATTTTGTACTAGAACATATGATTTTGTTATTCATTTTGGATCAGAGAAATTATCTAGCAATTGATTTGCAATCTGTTGAAAATGAATGATTCGTTGAACTTCTAGTTCACATTTTTTTGTGCGAGGATCAAAATGGCATGCATAAGGATGAATTATTCCATATAATCTTTTTTTTTCTATCTTTTCATTACTAGTATTATTACCCCTAAAGTTGGAAAGAATGCTTCATCAAATCGACAATCAAGAAATCTAGTAGTAAAAACATCTCCTGTCATGGGTTCAAGATATTTGATAATGGACTGAGAAATAAAACCATATAAATGCCTAATTTCTTTTGAGACCCCATTTATGTTCTATGAGGAGAAGAAATGAGGACATAAACTGCACATCTAAAGGTTCGTAAATGAGAGATATTAGGTTCTCTTCTAGAGACCAATTGGAAAGGGGAAGCTTGAGAATTAGTGGGTTGGATGCAAACTAGTATTGCTGCATGTAAGATTGCATGTTCCCAAGCATGAACAGGAAGCTTGGATTTCAACAATAAAGGTATCACTATTAATTAAAGGTGTTTAATAAATGACTCTGCTAGACCATTTTGAGTATGTACATAAGCTACAGGATGTTCAATCTTTATACCAATAGACATGCAATAGTCATTAAATGCTTAGAAGTAAACTCTTCAACATTATCAAGGAGAATTATTTTGATGGGATAATCAAAAAAATATGCGCGCAATCAAATTATTTGAGCAAGTAATCTCGAAAACGCTAGGTTTCGAGTTGATAATTGTTGAGGATTCGGTGGCCGCTAGAGGGGGGGAGGGGGTGAATAACGCGTTTCGATGCTTGATAGAATTCGTTCGCGTTTGATCATCTATAATCTTGTTAGCACAGCGGAATAGTAATAACAAAAAGAAATAACAAGAAACACAATCACACAAACACGATAATATAACGTGGTTCAGAACCGAACGGTTCCTACTCCATGGATCGAACTTAACGAGCTTTAGCAATGCAACCACACACAACTAATCAAGAATAACTCCTTCTCAGAACAATCAGGAGGTGGATAAATCTCGTACAATGTATACAACAGTAATACAATAAAAATACAAGCAAATACAATGGAATGCAAGTAAAGAGAACTTTACAAAGAGCTTGCTTGTTGATTGCTTGAACCATGGTTGAAGACCCTGATTTGCACCAGTAAATCACCTCAAGAATATCCAAGAAATCGCTACTAAAATCTCTCTTTCGAGCTGCTTTTATAACCTGCAATCGGGCTGGATTTTCGCCTATCAGTCGACTGCTTGGGACCATCAGTCGACTGATGTCACTGTTGTCGTGAGACAACGGCTACATCTATGATGGAAAAATCCAACGGATAGGACATCAGTCGACTGATCATGTCCATCAGTCGACTGATCGAGCCTTCACTCAACTGCTAACCCCAGCAGTCGAGTCCGACTCCATTCTATGCCCGAAATATCAAGCACCCGATCGATCACAAGATCGATCGATTGCTTATCGAATGACTACCCATCTTCGTAGTCGATCGCTAGGGCACTCCAGCACAAACCCCTAGTTGACTCACACGATGATCGCCACATGGTACCAGTTGACTGATACACCTCAAACATGAGGTTTTAACCCAAGTATGGTTCCCCCATACCTGCTAGACCACCCTTAGCCTAGACCTAAGCCTTCTAGCCACCTTCGTCAGCCTCGCGCCTATCAGATTCCTCCAAGTCATCCATGACTTGTTCATCCATACGTTAGCCTTCAGGTGCTTCCATCGGCTATGTCATGCTAACGGTGTCTACACCGCCAAGGCACATTGGACTTGCGCTGCCAAGACTCCGCTTGGACTTTACGCTGCCAACCATTAGACTTGTGCTACCAAAACTTCACCCTTGGACTTTACGTCGCCAATATTAAACTCCTTGGACTTTCCAAATTCTAAGTACTCATGAGTTGGACTTTCACCGCCAAGACTACACCCTTGGACTTACGTGGCCAAGACTACACCCTTGGACTTTACTTGCCAACTCATGTTGGACTTTCCATGCCAAGACCCATGCTTGGACTTTTCCTTGCCAAGTACTCAAGACTTGGACTTTCCATGACATGGTCAACCCCTAGTCAACCATCAAAATCCCCCTCGAGTCAAACTCAAGTCCGGTTAATCATGACCCGGGTCGATTGTACCAATAATCTCCCCAAAATATTATCAGACATTAATGTCAAAACATCAATGTCAAATCTCCATGTCAAATATCAAAACATCTCTCGAGTCAAACTCGAGTCTGGTCAATCGTGACCTAGGCCGATTGCACCAACAATAATAAGCACACATGTCCCCATCTTGTAGATGCATCTATTAAAACCATAAAATATCTAAATGGTCCACATGGTGGGTGAATTGGTCCACATATATCACCTTGAATCCGATTTAAAAATGTAGGGCATTCAAATGCAATCTTATTCGGTGAGACCTTTACTATTAATTTGCCTTGATAATATGCAACACATGAGAATTCATTTGATTGAAAAATCTTCTGATTCTTCAATAATGGATGTCCAAAAGATTGTTCCACAATTCATCGCATCATTACAGATCTAAGATGACCCAATCTATCATGCCATAAAAGGAATTCATTTTGACTAGTAAACATCTGGTTTACTACAATATTTATTTCAATTGATTTAATGTATGTATAATAAAGGTCCGAAGAGAAAATAGATAGTCTTTCCAAAACTTGTTTATGCCCCATTTTAACATTAGTAATGCAAAAATACTCGTTATTTCCCATATTAGTTGTTTCTATATGATAGCCATTAATGCGAATATCTTTGAAACTTAATAAATTTTGGTGGGATTTGGGTGAATATAATGCATTACTGATCAAGAAATTTGTTCCTCCTAGTAGTAAAATGTTTGCTTTTCCGGAGCCTTCAATCAAGGTTACACTACCAGATATAGTATTCACATTTTGTTTTTGCATGATAAGATGAGAGAAATATCTTTTACTTTTGAGAATTGTATGTGTAATTACACTGTCTACAAGACAGATTCTCATCTTTAATCTTTGACCCAATATTATCCATAGGTCTTCAAAAAAAAAATAGCAATAAATTTGAATTTATTATAAATATTGAGAAATAAAAATAATTACATTAATTAAATTCACCATATTTAGCATTCTCAAGAAAGTCACCAACTTCTATTTGGGATAAATTTTCAAGACCCTCAAAAATATTATTAGGGTCATTATTTTGATATAAGACATTTGCCTCCATATTCTTATCCTTTTCCTTCAACAAGGCTTGATAATGCTCGACAAGATACTTTAGTGTACGATAGGTACGTGATCAATGTTTAATCACCCCACATCGGTAGCATTTATTTTCAACATTCTGACTAGATCCATTTTATCTTGTTTTTTATCATTATATTTCCACTTCTGGTTGTTTGTATGTCCACCATGATCATTACAGTAAATATTCCAGCCACGACCACGACCACGACCACGACTATGACCATGACCACGATCGCATCCTCGTTCACAATCATTTTTACATCCTCGTCCATGTCAAGAATTGTTATGAGTTGTCGCATTCACTTCAGGGAATGGATTAGAGCCAGTTGGACGAAATTCATGATTTTTCATTAATAACTCATTATTTTGTTCAACCACAAGCAAACAAGAAATTAGTTCAGAATATTTCTTGAACCTTTTCTCTCGATATTGCTGCTGTAGGAGCATATTCAAGGTATGAAAATTGGAGAGTGTTTTCTCTAACATATCATAATTGGTAATATTCTCTCCACATAACTTTAATTGAGAAATGATTTTAAAAATGGTTGAATTGTATTCACTTATAGATTTAAAATCTTGGAATCGCAAATGAATCCAATCATAATGAGCTTTAAGAAATATTACCGTTTTTTGGTAATTAAACCTTTCATCTAAACTTTTTCATAACTCAAGTGGATCTTTCACTGTTAAATACTCAATTTTTAAATATTCATGGAGCTGATGACGGAGAAAAATTATTGTCTTGGCTCGATTTTGCAAAGTCTCTTTATTATTTTCTTTAATTGTTTCTCCGAGTCCATTTGCATTCAAATGGATTTCAGCATCAAGGATCCATGATAAGTATTTTTTTTTTGAAATGTTGAGTGCCACAAACTTAAGTTTGGTGAGGTTTACTATAAAATACTAACACACTACAAGAAAAATGAAAAATAGCGATGAATTATTTTCGTTGCTAATAACACTAATTCGCCGCTAAATATATTTTGCGACGAAAGTAATTCGTAACTAGATTTGTCGTAATAAGCTTGTCGCTAAGACACATTCACGACGAATTAAAATAATTTCATCGTTAATATTACCAACGGAACTTAAAACGTCGTAAAAAATAAATCTTTCGTTGCAAAATCTCAACACCAGAAACTACGAAATTCACCAATATTAGCGAGAAATATACACAAATCGTCGCTAATGATCAGAAACTTTATCGATGAAATATCTTATTTCGTCGCTAACATCTATTTTTTGGCCAGCCACATAAGCGAGAGCCCCTCGACTCGTGCCTCGACTGGAGATTATTTTTGCGACAAAAGTTATAAACTTCGTCGCCAAAGTCCTACAGCAGTCGAACGCGTTGACTTGTGACTCGACTGATACTCCAACTCTAGCGATGAAATCTATATTTTCATGACTAACCCACAAAATTCTGAAGCCGTATATCGACAGTTAGCGATGAAATTTCAAAAAATTGTCACTAACTAAGAAAATACAGATTTCCAGGATCCATTTTATTTGTATTCAAAATCCTATAATACAATATCAACCACAATTTAAATTAACAACATACCACTCACACAAGAAAACCAATATGTACAATTAAAAACAACTAACATAACATCAAATTTAAGTATCCAAAACTTCCATTTCCACAAATTCATAGCATTAAAATGCAAACACATTCAAATCAAGCACAATTTCACTAGCTCAATATTTAAATGGTCACAAACTCCAAGGAGGAGGAGGAGGTGGAGCTGAAGCTGAAGAGGACTCATGCATCAATGATTGTAATGTTCCAAGTGCAAATCGATTCAGAATTGCTTCGAATATATCTTGTCTTGATCTCATTGATGTCAACTCATCTTCGGTGCTAGCTAATCGAACTTGAGTGTTTGCTAGCTCCTCTTTCGCCCCCGCTAATTCTTGCTGGGTGGACTGAAGTTGTTCACGCAGTGCTGCGTTAGTTGTTCTGGAGGAGGAGCTGACATCTGAAGAAGTGGATCTAACTAGTTTTGGCCCACTTCCAAGTCCTCTGATATATTCAGAGCGAACACCGAGTACTTGATCACACACCTGATCTGCAATCTGAACTGCATCGATGTCATCTCCAGTTTCTTGTGACTGGATGTGTTCATCTCGCAGTCTCACCATTTCATCCTAAGAATAACAAACACATTATCAATATGTTTACAAAGAATTACTAATATTTAAAAATAACTTTACTAAATTTTATTGATTATATCTTACATATGCAACCTCGGCTCTCTCCCCACTCCATCCCTTTAACAAAGTACAGTGGGTTGTATTAAAGACAGTAATCCGATCTTTTCTTTGAGACTAATCGGTATGAAAAATATTATAATGCATTAATATTAAAAATACTAACCAATATATTGTACCAATAAAATTTGTACTTACACCGTCGTAACTATACTGAATGAAGGATTTTGAGCCACTTTGATGGGTAAATGGTAGTTGCGCTTAATTTTGGGCATTTATTGCCGATCGTGTCAACAATATCAAAATTTGTTAAGATAAAACTTAAAACATGAGTTGCACATATTTTAATTTACATATAACGTAGATAATTGGTATAGATTGAGTTACCTGAAATTTCTCTGATTCAAACAGATCGCACATGTAGTTCCAATCTTCGTGCGTCTCACAAAACCCGCTCAGCATATGAAGCCACCGCTCGATGGGGGGAAGATGTAGTAGACTCTTATAATGAGTGTGCATCTTATTTCAATTATCTATGTACCTTGCACTCATTAATCTGTCAGTCTTCTTCTTTATCAACATTGCCTCCTCGACAAAACTAATATCAAAAGCAGTCTGAAAAAAATATCAATATTGAATTTTAATAATGAATGATGGTTGATTCTTTAATTAGCAAAATACTCGTACTTACTGATAATCGATCATATATCATCTGTTTATTATCCGCAGGGATATGCTTCCAGCTCTTAGCTTGTAGGGGAGCGAACTTCTTAATTGACAAACCTAACTCTATCATAAAAGTAGCTGCATTGGTCCTGATAGGGTGACCATCGCTCTTACGAAATGTAATAGGTAATCTACCCCATTCCTCGATTTACCGTCGGAGCCGATTGGAGTGTGTGCCCCGTGTCTCTCTACGTGTCGGATGAACTGTAAATTAAAGGATGCTAACAATTAACAAGTTAAATAAATAGCAAACAAAATAAACGTATTTAAAACCATATAACTAACCAGTAGGAGCAGGAGCACTGTCATCGTCAGGCGTAGGCACAACTGGGGGGGGGGGTGCTCAATTCTCTTAGGCGGCATAGTTATGACATAAGCATTATATACAGATTGATGTATAAAAAAAGATTATATTAAATACATGAAATATAAATGAAGAACAATATAAATACCGTGTAAATACATCTAATTACTATCATCATCTGAAAATGATAAATAATCATCTGCCTTAGTGTCAATTTCACTATCTTCGCCATCGACAATACGATTACTTTGAGCGCCCATATCTAGATCCACTTGTGCATTTGCCATATTAATTTGGTGATGTTCAACATCTAATCGACAAAGTTGAGTTATTTCTAAGTCTTCACCGACTACTGAAGTTGAATCATTGGATAAAATCTCTTGGTTTGGCTCCATGATCAAGATATTACCATCCTCAAAATCTCAGATACTTCATCAACTTCAGTTACTTCGTATATATCGTGGTGGTGAACCCTTCGCACGACCTTCCAATGACCTCCATGTTTAATATCATTCAAATAATACACTTGATTTGCTTGGTTTGCCAAAATGAATGGGTCATCATCATACCATATTTTAGAAGTGTCAATACACGTGAGATCATACTCTTCCACCAACGATTTTTTTTTGGATTACATTGGAACCATTCACACCAAAATAATTGAACTTTATACTAGAAAGAGTAAAATATTTGGACCACATCCTTCAACACATCAAAAAAATCCAAATTGTCCCCATCGTTAGAGGATGGTACACTGACCCCACTATTCTGAGTAGTTCTGCGTGAATCACAGGATGTCGTATGATATCGAATCCCATTTACTATGCATGCATCATATAGTTGAACTTCAGCATCAGGTCCCATTGCTAAATAATACAATTCATCTGTGATATCTGAATTTGTTAAATTTTTTAGGGCTACAATTTTATCCCTAAACCACAATGGGAAATCTCGCTCGTGATTTTGCATCACTTGATTAGCATGAACCTTTTGGGACACAAGTTGTAGATGCTCACTGTATAAAACTTAATCGATTTAAACTCTGTGAATGAAAAAGAATTAAAGTAATAACTTAATGTAAACACTTACTTTCGATATCGGTCGACTTTTTTACAATTGTTTAAAATGTACCAATGTGCTTTCTTAAACAATGACAATGACAATTTTCGGCGTTGTTGGTTGCCAAAGACTCTTGTTTCCTGTGAGAAAACACTTAATTTGCATTTTGATGGTTGGACATCTTTATTCCGTTCCGGCCTAGAAAAACTTGTCTCAATCTGACTCATATACAACGAACTGAAAGTCAAGGCCTGATTTACAATATACCCCTATGCAATAGATCCTTTAGGTCATACTTTATTACAAACATATTTTTTTAGCCTTCCCAAATATCGCTCAAAGGGATACATCCATCGTGACAAAATTGGCCCAGCCAACATAGCTTCACGAGGTAAATGGACCATAATGTCAAAAAATACTAGAGGAAATATCCGTTCCATCTTACACAATATCAAGACTATTTGCTCCTCCATTTTACATATGTCCGCTGTGTGTAAAGATCTTACAGTGATCTTTTAAAAAAATCACATACCTCAATCAGTGGGCTACATATGTCCTTTGGGAAAAATTTACGTATAGTAACTGGAAGTATTCTTTGCAACAATACATGACAATCATATGATTTTAGTCCATATATCTTTTCTTCATTTGCATTCACATGTCTAGATATATTAGCAGCATAACCATCTGGAAACTTAACTGATTTCAAAAATTCATAAAATTCACGCTTTTCTTCCAATGTCAACATATAACTTGCATATGACTTCCTGAATTTGTCTCCTACCAGCTGTAAATGTAGCTCACTCCTTATCCCCATATCTTGCAAGTCTAATCTTGCTTTGAGAGTGTCCTTTGACTTTCCGTTTATATTTAATAATGTGTCAATTAAAGCATCATAGACATTCTTTTCAATATGCATCACATCTAAATTGTGTCTCAACTTTAAACCTGACCAGTATGGTAACTCAAAAAATATAGACTTCTTTACCCAATTTGTATCATCCGAAGATCGCTGCCATTTTTTACTGAATAAAGGATGCTTATTGAATATCAATTGGGGGGCAAGGCGTCTAACTGCGCTAAAATATCATATCCATTCATTAATCGTGATGGTCCTTCTTTTTCAACCTTTCCATTGAAATCTTTATTTCTACGCCATGGGTTGTGCACATCCAAGAATCGACGGTGACATGTGTAGCATATTTTACTCAATCCTTGAGATTTGGTTTCATTCAGACATACTTGACATGCCTTATAGCCCTTTGTGCTTCATCCAGAAACTGTTTCGTATACTGGAAAGTCGTGAATGATCCACATCACATCAGCATGTAATTGAAAGACTTGTTCAGTCGATGCATCATATGCTTCCACCCCGTCATCCCATAGCTCCTTAAGTTCATTTATCAGAGGTCGTAGGTATACATCTATCTCTTTGCCAGGTGATCTAGGTCCAGGAATTAACAGAGACATAATCATATATAGCGGCTTCATCATTTTCCATAGTGGCAAATTATAATTCACAAGTATAGCATGCCACATACTATAAGCATTTAACATATTTTCAAATGGATTAAACCCATTAGTAACCAACCCTAAACGAATATTTCGTAGATCACATGCAAATATTTCATGTGCATTGGCAAATTCTTTCCATGATTCACTATCAGCTGGGTGTTTTAATACACTATCTGTTTCAACTCGCTTTTCTTTATGTCATCTCATCTCTTTAGCCATATGCTTCGAAATAAACATCCTATTAAGTCTCGGTTTCAGAGGAAAATATCGAATAATTTTTTGAGGATTCTTTTTCTTATTCATCCCTTCGTACTTGTATATGGGCTCCTTGCACACTGGACATGCATCCTTATTCGCGTGCTCATCCCAAAATAATATACAATCATTCTTACATACATGTATCTTCTCATATGTCAATCCTAACTCTTTCAATAATTTTTTGGCTTTATAATAAGAGTTTGGAATCACATTCGGTTTAAGAAACGCCTCTTGCAATAACTGAAGTAACATATCAAAAGATTTATTACTTCAGCCATTTAACACCTTCATATGCATTAGCTTCACCACAAAATTGAAAACTGAAAAACTAGTACAATTGGGATAGAGTTCTTTTTGTGCTTCTTCCAACAATGAAATATAACTTTGTCTACAATCATTTATATTTGTGTTTATATTTATATCATTTGATTGAGGCTTGTTGTTGGTTATATTTTCTGCATTTTGTATATCAGTAAACATGTCTTCAAATTCGTCTTCAAAATCATTTACTTCAACATCAAAATCATTCTCATCTTGATTGACAATATTTATACTACCGGATGATGTAGAAGCTTCTCCATGAAAGTTCCAGACTTTATATAGTCTATCAAATCCCCACCTATACAAATGTCTTCGCACATAATCCAATTCAAACTGAAACAAATTGCCACACCGTCGACATGGACAATGAATTTTCAATAAATTCAGATTGATCATGTAATTTTCTACCATACTCATAAATTGATTCAACCCATTTATATATTCAGGACTAATCCGATTCTGATTCGGTATCCAACTTTTATCTATATTTTTGAATCCTGGTTAAACATATATAAAAATAATTTATCAACTTAAATGTAGTTATCAGATACAAAATAATTAAAAAACTTATAATTTAAACCTCACACAACATAACTTACAATTTGTATTATAACTCTTGTTTGTCATCGAACATTATAATCTAAGAATAAAAAACTTAAACTTATCCTATAACTTGAGACTGTGTGTCTTGCGAAAAATAAAACACAATGAGTTAATAATCTTATGAAAAACAACACATAATGAGCCCTTAATCAAGTTTGAGATACTATTGTTGAGCACAAGGTGCATGAATTTAAAAGTTGACTAGCTTCGGATCGGCAAGGTTAGGTAGTGCACTAGTGTAGAAAGATGACTCTCATTTAATTGCACAAATTTAGCTTAATTTTACCATTAATAAGTCCAAATCTAAATGATAAAAAAATCCTAAATTCTTCATATAACCCCATTCAAAATCCTAATGATATATGATTAATCTACAATAACCTTATACCATAACAAAATCCTAAATTCATCATCTAAATGCTAAATTTATCAAGCAAATTAACAGATGTAATTTCATGTGCGACAAATAGATATCAAAATAAAGTTGTTACCAATCAAGCCGGAGTGCCGAGCTGTCACCGGCGTTGGAGAAGGAGGCCGAAGGCCGGAGGGCCGAGCTATCGCCGACGTTAGAGAAGGAGGTCGAGTGCGGAGGTCAGAGGGCGGAGCTGTCGCCGGAGCCGGTCGCGGGAGATAAGCACCGAGAAGAGGTTGATCGTGCGTGAAAGGAAGCTAGGGGACGGGACCGGAGCTGGTCGCCGGAGTTGGTCGTCAGAACTGGTTGTCGGAGAGTCGCACGGAGAATCACCGGAGAGCAGAATCGTCGGAGGAGATGAGAAGACGCGCGGAGAAAATGGAAGAATCGACGCGGAGTAGGGTTTTTTTCGCGTATATTAGCGATGAAATATGATTTATTCGTCGCTAATATTTATTATATTAGTGACAAAAATTCAATAATTTGTCGCTAATATTGATCATCAGTCGACTAGTGGGATTTACGACTCGACTGGCAGTAATTTGGCCATAGGTACAAAATCGAGTTAACTCGACTGGCGCCTCGACTGAATTATTTGCGACGAAATTTAAATATATCGTCGCTAATGTTCATCATTGTAGATCAATGACTCATTGCGACATTTTGGACCAAACCATAGAATTGATTTACTCATTTTGGCTCATTGAATAATTTCTTGACGAAATATTAAATTTCGTCGCTAAATAATTTACGACGAATATATATTTATTTATCGTTAATAATATTTTACGATGAATATTTTTATATCGTCGTTAATATATACTATATTGGCGATGAAATTTTATTGTTTCGTCGCAAATATAAAATTATTTGCGACGATTGATAAATTCGCCGTAAATATCTAGTGTTAGCGACGAATAACTAATTCGTCGCTAATATTTCGTCGCTATTTTCTATTTTTCTTGTAGTAACACATAAGCATAAAATTAGAATAAGATTTATATAGGCGTAAAAATAATATAATATAGAATTAGAATTAAAAAAAATTCAACAAATGTATCGTAATATTTTATGATTCAATGAAAAGATTATGACCTACTTCACCTTATGATTTATACAAGTTAATAAAAAGATGCCCCGAGGGCAACGACGCGATGGTAACTCATGAGGCTCCCCTCTGCGCTTTCAGGGATCGATTCCGCCCTGGCTGCGCGTGCTGTGCGGGTGGAGGTACTCAATGTCCCCCGACCAAGCGTGGTCGACCCATCTGGTGTAGTATGGGTTCAAACGTGCTCTGACCATCCGTCACCCTGATTTCACCCTCGTTGATCGGTGGGGACTCTAGTCGAAGGCTATGGGGCAGGGTCGGTCAGCCAACAGAACTAGTAGGGAAGAGAAATCGTACCTGATACCTGATGTAAATAAAAAAAAAAACAAGTTGATAATTTTGAAATAATCTTGTCATTCAATAAATTATTCAAATTCCTAAGTTATTAATGTGTGATTATTAGGTCAAAATTCTTGATTTACTCAAACAAGAAAATAAAAATAAAATATTTAATATTTAATATTTAATATCATGTCACTAGTTCTAATATTAGCTATGCATAATTATATCAAATTTATCACAAATTATTAATAATAATTTTAGACAATAATTAGTTATATGAGCTTATCAATTCTTACATATAATATTGTCAGAAATAAAAACTAATATGTCACCGAATTATTTTCTAATATTTTTGAAAATGTAATGCTATCAAAGAAGAATTTTTAAAACTATAAAGCTTAAAATTGTGATTACCGAAGATAAACTTTGACATTGAGTTTGTATAAAATTGGAACAAAAGTCGTACTAATAACATGTTATGAAGTATTAAGAAAATAGAATATCTTTTAGAGAGAATAAAAGAGGAATATTTTATTCCTTTCATTTTTCTCAATCTATCTCTTCTATATACCAAGGAAATTACAAAGATGTATATTTATATACATTTAGAATGAAACAACATTATAATTTTATGATATCATATAAGTTACTAATAAACATCCAATAATATATATTATTTATAATAATTATCTTATTAATTGACTGTTTATCCGTTTATTCACCTTCTCGTAATAATAATTATACATAAAGGCACGTTTTATTATTCATAATTATATATATACTTATTAATTTATTTTTTTTATAGTGAAAAGATGAGTGGAGTTTTTTTTGGTTTTCATGTGACATTGTATGAATAAAAAAAAAATTCTTCAATAGGTTCTATATTATTTTGTAAAAGATTGAAACCATTAATCTCTTTATCGATCTGCTTCATAGTCATTTTGAGAGAGATAAATCGCAAGAATCTTTGATCTTGACGCGATTTGTTAGGGTAGAAGAGAGTCATCTGATCCTAAAGAGGAATTTTAGACTCGAATCAATCCGTGCTCATTAATTTGCAAGTGTCATTCTGTCCCTACTAATGCGCCACGCCATGGGGACAATAGGTTCCATATCATTGTGGATGCTCTTAGTGATTTAAAAGATCGATAAACTTTCACTTACTAAGATTTCATTTACACCAGATTAATCATTTATGGATTTAATTTTTCATCTTATTTTCTGTTTGGCTCAATTGGGGTTCGGATGAATTGGCATAGTTAATTATGTAATTTCGTTACTCATTAAATATTTGCATCAAATTTAACTCTCTTTTTTATTTATATTTATTGATTTTTCTAAAACAGAATTTGAATTGCAAGTCGCCCTTTATTTATAGACGACACAAAGGCACATCTCATTATTCATAATAATAAAATATGTTAAATATTAAATATTATGAATTTATAAAATTCATCAACTTGTAATTGTTGATGACGCTATTCAATTACCATAATTCATGGAGAAATACATGCCTTTGGACATTGAAAATCCTAAATTCACACAACCATGACATTTTTCCTTTATAAAGTTCTTAAAATTGAATTCATTAAATTGTATCATATATTATGATTCAAATTATTAGGAACAGAATCAACATCTATTTATATAAACTGTTCCTCCTGTCTATTTGTCATTCATCTCATTCAAGTTTTCTTTCACAACTCTCTCGGCTGTTCTTAAATATTCTTTGACACAGTTCGATCGTTGTAATTTATTTCTCTTGGAACGCAGAATTTTTAGTTCCGTTTATAAATTCATTATCAGTCCGGATCATTTCGTTAAAAAATATATATATAATTTTTAACTCCAATATCAATCGCAGTAAACATTATCATCTTTTACTGCAATTCATGGAGTCTTTGGCAGCCGACGAAGGCGTGCGGACGGAGGTTCCCGGATGGGAAGCCGACGCGAGCGGCTATGTTCTTGGCATGGAGGCGGAAGTGATGAGACGGCGTTGGCATGACATGCATCCACCTCGATTGATCGTAAACTTTTGCCTCCGGACGAGTTCTCCTTCCACTGGCGGCGCCGTCGAGCGTGCCAGCTACTTCACCGTCGACCAGCCCTACCAGAACATCATCTATGATGCTGCTTGGGACGAGGAGACGCGGTGGATGCTCTCCCGCGTGGCGGCGGATCGTGTGCGCCCCGTCGACCTTGGCCGTCTCGTGCTCGCTTTTCGTAGATACACCAGGGCGGTGCTCGATCGCTTTCCGATCATGGAATTATCCGCGATGGAATTCTTCTCCGTGATCGAGATTCCCCCTGCTGCTCCTCCCACTTCTACCAGCTATCTTCTTTACATTGTGCCTCCGGAGACACAGCAATATTTCTTCGAGGGCGATCAGGATGAGGACTTGTCCGAGGACGAGGACGACGTTGTCGAGCTCATCGGAGATCAGCCCACGCCGGCGCCTGTAGCAGCGGTGGAGAGGCTTCGAACGAAGATTGCAGAAAGGGCCGAGTTATGTTCGATCTGTTTGGATGACTTCGACGTGATGATGACTAGTGTTTTGGAGATGCCATGCCGTCATATATTTCACGATGAATGCCTGAGGAAATGGCTCGCTCGAAGCAATACTTGTCCGCTTTGCAGATTCACGCTCTCTGAAGCAGAGTAGAAACTGAATTTTCGATAGAGAATAGCAATTCCTCAATTTATTCGTTTGTTTTTCTTATTTGTTTTGATTGTTTTCTTTTAATGTCCTTGATTAAACATTGATTTTATATATAGTATATAATCCAGATATGAGATTATTGAATGAGTTGGACTTTCTACTGATAGATGATGTATTGATTGCTTTTTTTTTTAATGGTCAGCAAGTTGGATTGAGGATGGAGTTGTTTATCGGATCAGCAAGGTCGTGGGTCAGTGTGTTGGAATTAGTCATCTCCTCAAACTCTATACCACGAGGCGAGATTTTACGAGAGACACAGTAAATAATAAAAATTTAGTTATATATCGTAGATCTTTTATCAAACTCTCTTGTCTTTGACATTAGATCGTTACATGGATACAAGAGTTAAGAAGAAAATTAAAGAAATTATATGTTCATGATCCTCTCATATCCGTAGAAAAAGACTAACTAGTTTGTGCCTTTATCGATATCCATGCTAAATTTTCGTAAGACAACCTCTTCAAAAGCTACAAATCTTCCTCTTCAATTGGTGCTAGTGTTGGTAAGATTACAAACATGCATGAATATATAAAAACTAAAAACGACTTATAGATTTCTCGCTTGCTCCAAATTTTTCGTTCTGCATAATGTAGGAGATCCTTGGAAGCTAAAGGGGGGAGGGTTTAATAGCTCATTTTCGTTTCGAGATAGATTTTGATTGCATTTATCTCTACAAATTTCATTAGCGCGCAGCGGAATAATAATAATAGCAATAACGAAATAAGACAATCACACAAATATAAATATTTAACGTGGTTCGGAACCGAACGGTTCCTACTCCACGGATCGAGCTCTAAAGAGCTCTAGCGACGCCAATGCAATCACTAATCACAAATAACTCCTTCTCGACATAAATCGGAGGTGGAGAAACCTCTTAAAATAGATTACAAGCAATATACAATACAAATATGAAAGACAAATAAAGAAAACTTTACAACACTTTGCTTTTGATTACTTGAATGCTTGGTTACTTGACTTGCACTTGGAGACCCTGATTTGCAGCAACAAATCGCCCCAAAAGCCTCAAGAATCGGTATTGATTTCCTCCTCCTCGAGCTCCATTTAAAGCTTCAACCTGAGCTGAAAATCGTCAATCAGTCGACTGTTCGGGACCATTAGTCGACTGATGCCACTGTTGTCGTGAGACAACGGCTAGATCCATGCTGGAAAAATCCAAAGGATCCATCATCGATCGGTGATCATGACCATCGATCGATGATAGAGCCTCCCTCATTGCTAACCTGGCGGTCGAGTGGTTTCGATACGTGCTAGAAAAATCGAGCATCGATCGGTGATCACAAGATCGATTTGTAACTAATAAGTCTTGCCCTCCTCGGCGATCATTGCTAGGCCAATTCATGATCGAGCCCTAGTTGACTCATGCGATCAATTGCCACATGACACGAAGACTCGGATTGTACGCCTAATGAGAACATGAGATTTTAACCCAGTATGATTCCCCATACTTGCTGGAGACCACCATAGCCTAGACCTAAGTCTTCTAGCCATCATCTCCGTCGGATCCCTCGCGCCTCTCGGATCCTCAATTATCCATGACATTGCGTTCCATTGCGCTAGCCTTCAGATACTTTCATCGGCTATGTCATGCTAACGGTGTCTACACCGCCAAGGCACATTGGACTTACGCTGCCAAGACTCCGCTTGGACTTTACGCCACCAACCATTGGACTTATACTGCCAAGACTCCCGTTTGGACTTTACACCACCAATATCAAACCCCTTGGACTTCTCAAATGCCAAGACTCAAGTTTGGACTTTCCCTTGCCAACCCATATTGGACTTTCCATGCCAAGACCCATGCTTGGACTTTACATGCTAAGTACTCAAGACTTGGACTTTCCAAATGTCAAGTGTCCCACTTGGACTTTCCATTGCCAAGACTCATGCTTGGACTTTCTCAAATGCCAAGTGTCCCACTTGGACTTTCCATGTCAAGTACCCAAGACTTGGACTTTCCCATGACAATCACATTGTCATATGTTTTTGTCGAACATCAAAACATCTCTCGAGTCAAGCTCGAGTCTTGGTCAATCGTGACCTGAGCCGATTGCACCAATAATCTCCCCCTTTTTGATGTTTGACAAAAACCAAACCAACCATTGAGTTAGACCATCTAACTCAAACCAATCATCCCTATCAATTTTTCCAATTGATGTCATTCTCCCAATAAGTTCTCTCCCTTTTTGACTAACATAAAAAAGGTTCTCTCCAAGGAGGTCAATGTCTCATGTCCCAATGAGATCTTACAATCTCCCTCTTGGTCCAAAAATACCTAAGATGCCTACCATCTTCCTAGTAATAAGTCCCATATCACTCAAGAGAGGCAATCTTATTCACTCTCCCAATTTCTAAATTGGGTATCTCAAAATACCATTTCTCCTCCTCATGAGGAAAAGTATCATTCATCATCCAACAATTTATCAAACACAGCTCTTAAAGTTCAAAATTGCCCAAAAAGCGTACCATAGTTTCAGATTTACCAAATCGCGTACCTAATTCCCCTTTTATCCCTCCTGCCAAAAAGACCTGCGGCAATTTAATGATGAGAGAGAATTTTCATGCATCCGAGCCACTATTGGAAATTCCGAACCATCTAAACGTGGTGCTGGGAATTCAAATCTCAGTACCACAGTATTCCTGGGAATATAATTCCTAGCACCACCTTTTTTTTATCTGATTTCTAATTTATATCGGTCTGATTTCTGAAATATTACTGTGAATACCTAATAAAACCTCGAATATCAGAAATTTTGGCCACGGATACACAGAGGGATACTACTAAAACTCAATGGACTTGGATTGGATCGAAAAAAGAGGTGAATAGGACCATCAATGGGTTTTGACCGAAACCCATTGATGGACCTAGAGGAGTCCAAATTTCGAAATCTTGACACAGACTGAAAGATCTTACAACATAAATTTTTGATATGTCGAGGAAACTTAGTTTTAATCATCTTATCTCCCAATTTTAACTTGTGTCGAAAAAAAGATGGTACTGAAAGTTGAGAAACTGGTGGTAGTGGTGCTGGAATTTGCAATTCCAGCACCACTGTGGTGCTGGAATTGAAATTTCCAGCACCACTGTGGTGCTGGGATTGGAATTCCCAGCACCACAGTGGTGTTGCAATCCCTGCACCACCACTGTGGTGCTGGAATTACGAATTCGGCACCATCGCGGTGTTGGAATTGCAATTCGACCACCGCGGTGCCGAATTGTGCAATTCGACCACTATGGTGCCGGAATAGGAATTTCGACCACGCTGGTGTTGCAATCGGCACCACCAGCGTGGTGGCCGAAATTCCAATCCCAACACCAGCGTTTGGGAAATTCCAATTCGGCACGGTGATGCCGGAATGGAACAACTTAGTAGCAGTATCAGAAACGAGATGAAGAACCACTGTGGAATTCCAGCACCTCAATTTTTATATCACGAAAAACTATTTGTGGTTTTACCTAATGTAAATTTATTATCGTTTTTTAATTTATTAGAAAAGCTGTCACGGTGTCTTCAAATGAGTATTTATTTATTTTTCTTATATTTTGCAATAGATGTGTTTTTCTATTTTAAAAAAAAAATCATTGTCGAAAATTAGTACGGGCCTCTAACATGAGAAAAATCGCATAAAAGCATTTAATTTTGAGTTGGCCTTTCTATAACTTGGATGATAAAATCTTTCTTCATCTCGTTTCTGATACTGCTACTAAGTTGTTCCAATTCCAGTATCACTGTGGTGCTGGAATTGAAATTTCGACCAGTGGTCGGGATTGAATTTCAAAGACCACTATGGTGTTGCAATCCCTGCACCACCACTGTGGTGCTGGAATTACGAATTCCAGCACCACTGTGGTGCTGGAATTGCGAATTCCAGCACCACTGTGGTGCTGGAATTGGAACAACTTAGTAGCAGTATCAGAAACGAGATGAAGAACCACTGTGGAATTCCAGCACCTCAATTTTTATATCACGAAAAACTATTTGTGGTTTTACCTAATGTAAATTTATTACCGTTTTTTAATTTATTGGAAAAGCTGTCACGGTGTCTTCAAATGAGTATTTATTTATTTTCCTTATATTTTGCAATAGATGTGTTTTTCTATTTAAAAAAAAAATCGTTGTCGAAAATTAGTACGGGCCTCTAACATGAGAAAAATCGCATAAAAGCATTTAATTTTGAGTTGACCTTTCTATAACTTGGATGATAAAATCTTTCTTCATCTCGTTTCTGATACTGCTACTAAATTGTTCCAATTCCAGTATCACTGTGGTGCTGGAATTGGAATTTCCAGCACCACTGTGGTGCTGGGATTGGAATTTCCAGCACCACAGTGGTGGTGCTGGGATTGCAACACCAGCGTAGTCTTTGAAATTCCTATTCGACCACGGTGGTGCCGAAATCGCAATTCGACACCATAGTGGTCCGAATTCGTAATTCCAAAGACACAGCGGTGGTGGTGCGGGGATTACAACACCAGCGTAGTCGGGAATTCCAATCCCAAAGGCACGCGGTAATCTTGAATTTCAATTCCAGCACCACTACCACCAATTTCTCAACTTTCAGTACCATCTTTTTTTTGACACAAGTTAAAATTGGGAGATAAGATGATTAAAACTAAGTTTCCTCGATATATCAAAAATTTATGTTGTAAGATCTTTCAGTCTGTGTCAAGATTTCGAAATTTGGACTCCTCTAGGTCCATCAATGGGTTTCGGTCAAAACCCATTGATGGTCCTATTCACCTCTTTTTTTGATCCAATCCAAGTCCATTGAGTTTGAGTAGTGTTCCTCTGTGTATCCGTGACCAAAATTTCTGATATTCGAGGTTTTATTAGGTATTCACAGTAATATTTCAGAAATCAGACCGATATAAATTAGAAATTAGATAAAAAAAAGGTGGTGTTGAGAATTATATTCCTAGGAATAATGTGGTTCTGGGATTTGAATTCCCAGCACCACATTTAGATGGTTCGAAATTTCCATTAGTGGCTCGGATGCATGAAAATTCTCTCTCATCATTAAATTGTCGCAGGTAAAGGGGAATTAGGTACGCGATTTGGTAAATCTGAAACTATGGTACGCTTTTTGGGTAATTCCGAACTTTAAGAGCTGTGTTTGGTAAATTGCCGTTCATCATCCCATGATGGATACCTCCCCATAAAGGCTTGCTCACCCTTGACCATTGCACCAACAATGTCCTTGGGAAGTCCCTAAGCCAATAGGAATTTTAAACCATCAAAATTAAGGCCTAAAATTCAACATTGAACTTTTCTTTACCTTAAAATTGATACAAACCCTAAACAACTATCCTAATCCATATCCAATGGATTTTCACCCGTTTTAATGTTTTTCAAAGTATATCTTAGGGTTAGGAGTGGTTAGGGAACCTTACCATGGCTGAAAATGGGCTAAACAACCTTGTTTTCTCGAAATCAGCCTTGGCAGTCGACTTTATCAGATATCACCAATCGTTATCTATCACCGATCGCCACCATAAGGCCGATCGATAATCAAAATCTCGATTTTCAGTTATCAAAAATGAGATTTGGAAATTCATAAATAATTATACGTATATCGAAAAATCATGAAAATTCGTACATATAATACTTATGACTAATACAATGAGTGAAAAATAATAGAAAAATATTTTACCCATAAAATATCGAAATTGATACAAAATTCAAAGATGAAGAAAAACTTCTATGTTTTGGCTTACTTTGTATCAACTTCATCAATGGTGATTTCTATCAAAAGATAGACTTCACCAAGGTTTTCTAAAGTGATTTTAAAATATTTTTGAAAACCTATATTGGATCATATTCCTTAGGCTCAATGTACATGACTTGTACACAAGCTTTCCCAATGATCCACCAATGAAATTAGATGAGTTTGAGTTCATCTAAATGCAAAAACTATGTACCTTAAACTTAACTCATATCATATCATCTCACATTTATCTAGGGTGTATAAATATACACATATGTCAATGTGATGTGAGATGTAAGTTTTATTCATCCTAAACTAGGGTTTCATGCATTTTCTAAGGCAACACTACTTGATTCCCTTATAAATGGGACTTCAAGTCATGTCATTGTCCTTAAATCAATTTTAATCAAATTCAAATGCATGAATGATCATGGCATAAATGATAGCATAATTAAACATGACTAATGATCATGATGTCATATCATATGATATATTCTAAAAACACATGACATTTAACCTAACCCTAAGCATGATCATGACATTTTAAATGATAAAAATTAAACATGATGTCATGACATGTTATATGACAATCAAGGCATGACAAATAAAATATATAGGTATAATAACACCTAAATTTTAATATTAATTATCATTTGATATAATTAAGTATATTTTATCATATTATTAATTTTCTCCCACGTGTGCCAAAAATCCAAATTGGCACACTAAGACTCCTAAACCTAAATTGTGTCAATTTAAATTATTTTTCACAATCCCAAAAATACATTGGCACATCCTAAAATCTTTTAGAATCAAAGATCAAACCTATTTCGAAGGTCTCTATAACCTTGAAAATAACCTAAAATGTCACCTTTACCATGGTTAGGTTAATTACCCTTCCATTTAAAGTTGGCACACCCTAAACCCATCTAGCGTGAATCAATCACACTCTTAGAAACCCAAAATCTATTTGAGCTCCTAGGGTTTACTAGGTATTTGTTAGGGATAACCTCCCTAGATACCTTCCTAATGACCCTTCTAGGCTTATTAGCCTTGGTCATTTGGGTCTTGCAATGGTTAACTCTAGGGGTGACTCCCCTTGTAACCTTCTTAGTGGCCACCCTAGGTTTCCTTGAAACCCTAGCCACTAGGCACACACCTTGGTCAATCTTAGGGATGACTTCCCTATTGACTTTGGCTTTCCTAGACCTAATTTGAGTTCCATAATCAAATGGAACATTGTGGTAGGTCTTTTTGGGCTTAGGCTTGCCCTTGGATGGTTCTTGTTTCCTAGGTCTTTGACTTTGACTTTTACACCCTAGGATTTGACCATTTGACCCTTTAATTGAATTTTGCATCTTTGCAAGGGTCTTTTCCAATTTCTCAAGCCTTGATCTCAAGGCTTGATTTTCTAATTCTAATTGCCCAATTTTTGAATTTTGATTTGGTCTTTGGGCATGGGACTTCTTGGGCATATGTCTAGTCCATTTAGGGTTGAGATCTAGGTGTTCTCCTATTTTCCTAATAGACTCCCTAGGTAAAACTTTTCTAGGGACATTAGTCCCAAATTTCTTCTTCTTTGAAATATTAACATTTTTGGCACCTAAACAAATATATCTATTATTTCTAGCATGCTTTTCATGTACAATAGCAAGATTGTTGACATTATTCCTAGCATGCTTTTTATCCCTAGAAATTGAAGGTGAATTGATAAATTTTACCTTAGGGTTTGCCTTAGAGGCTCCCCCTACATGTGATGCTCCTTCTTGCCCTTTCTTTTTCCCTTTAGGACATGAACTCCTATAGTGCCCTTTTTGTTGACATTTGAAGCACACCACGTGCTCTTTGCTTTTAATTATCGGGGCACCGACATCCTTTGATTTTTCTCGAGGTTTTGGTGTCGGAGGAGTCTTCTTGACTTTCTTTGGGCACTTACTCTTATAGTGCCCACATTTCCTACACTCCAAATACATAATATTATTTTTATTTTGAATTGAGGTGTTTGAGTTACCTAAGTCAATGGAGGCCAAAATCGGATTTTGAGCTTCTTCATCTTGACCGGATGTTGAAGCTTCTTCTTGATGTTGCTCTGGTGATCTAATCTCCTCCCTCTCAATCCTAGAGGTGGAGGTCTCCTCCGATTCTACTTCCTCTTCATCCTTGGATGTTGATGGTCTCGCAACCTCCAAGTCCTCACTTCCTTGTGAGGATGATGCATTTGCCTCTTCAGTCCCTTCCTTTTGGACCGGTGATGGACTTTCATGGAGCTTGGTCACTTGGCTCCATAGCTCCTTGGCATCTACATAATTACCTAACATACACAAGATATTATTAGGTATTAAATCAATTAAAAACTTTATTACCTTATCATTTTTATCGAAGGCTTGGACTTGCTCTTCGGTCCATCTCTTTTTCTTGAGGAACCCTCCCTTTGGTCCTATTGGATAACTATATCCCTCCATCAAAATGGACCATTCTTCGAAGTCCCTCATCATGATAAAATCTTCAATTCTTCTCTTCCAAGAATTGAAGCCTTCCCATCCATATAAGGTGTAAGGGACCGGTGTGTTGATGTCTCAACCTAGTTGCTCTTGAACTTCCATCTTCACCCTCTAGCGTGCTCCCTTAGTTGTTAAACTTGAAGAGCGGTTTCGCTCTGATACCACTTGTAGGGGATCCTTGGAAGCTAGAGGGGGGTGAATAGCTCGTTTTCATTTCGAGATGAATTTCGATTGCGTTTGTCTCTACAAATTTCGTTAGCACGCAGCGGAATAATAATAATAGCAATAACGAAACAAGACAATCACGTAAACACAAATATTTAACATGGTTCGGAACCGAATGGTTCCTACTCCACGGATCGAGCTCTAAAGAGCTCTAGCGATGCCAATGCAATCACTAATCACAAATAACTCCTCAACACAAGTCAGAGACGGAGAAACCTCTTACAACAAATTACAAGCAATATACAATACAAATATGAAAGACAAGTAAAGAAAACTTTACAACACTTTGCTTTTGATTGCTTGAATGCTTGGTTACTTGACTTGCACTTGAAGACCCTGATTTGCAGCAACAAATCGTTCCAAAAGCCTCAAGAACTAGTATTGATTTCCTTCTCCTCGAGCTCCATTTAAAGCTTCAACCTGGGTTGGAAATCGTCGATCACCGATCGCCAGACCATCACCGATCGATGCCACCGCTGTTGTGAGACAACGGGCCAGATCCACACCGAAAATTCAATCGATCCATCATGAGACTCCATTCAAAATCGAAAGCACCATCGATCACAAGATCACCGATCGCTGCAATCACCGATCGCACCTCCGATAAATCGATCGCTAGGGCCAATTTCCCGCAGCCAAACCCTAGTTGACTCACCACCGATCCCATATGACACTGGCCGACCGCACACCTCAAACATGAGGTTTTAACCTAAGTATGGTTCCCCATACTTGCTAGACCACCCTTAGCCTAGACCTAAGCCTTCTAGTCATCTCCGTCAGCCTCACGCCTCTCAGATCCCTCCAAGTTATCCATGACTTGTTCATCCATTGAGCTAGCCTTCAGATGCTTCTATCGGTTATGTCATGCTAACGGTGTCTACACCGCCAAGGCACATTGGACTTTACGCCACCAACCATTGGACTTATACTGCCAAGACTCCCGCTTGGACTTTACGTTGCCAATATCAAACCCCTTGGACTTCTCAAATGCCAAGACTCAAGCTTGGATTTTCCCTTGCCAACCCATGTTGGACTTTCCATGCCAAGACCCATGCTTGGACTTTTCCTTACCAAGACCCATGCTTGGACTTTACATGCCAAGTACTCAAGACTTGGACTTTCCAAATGCCAAGTGTCCTACTTGAACTTTCCATTGCCAAGACTCATGCTTGGACTTTCTCAAATGCCAAGTGTCCCACTTGGACTTTCCATGCCAAGTACCCAAGACTTGGACTTTCCTATGACAATCAGATTGTCATATGTTTTTAACGAACATCAAAACATCTCTCGAGTCAAGCTCGAGTCCTAGTCAATCGTGACCTGGGTCGATTGCACCAACATATAAGATCTCTTGATCTTTGCTTATTGTCTAAAAGACGATCACGATATCAAAATTGAAAAATCCTTCTTGGTTCACAAATCAAATCCCAGTCGAGCCTTGGGCGTTCTACAAGACACACACAACATCTTCGCGTATATCACCACCTCTTCCCTCTCAACTTGGACACTTATATAGAGAGTTCATGTCTTTTCATTACCTACATTAAGTGCATGATACTCATATCATTCTCATAATTCATTATCTACACTAAGTGTAAGAAATCTTCATGGAGCTTGGCTAGCTTCCTCCATAGATCCTTTACGTCATCGAAATCTCCTATACTATAAATAAATCTTTGGGTATTGACCTAGCCAAAATTACTACTACTATTTTATTTATGTTGGACTTTCGGATTTTCTCCTCGGTCCACTTCTTCTTCTTGAGGAGTCTTCCCTTGTTGTCCCTTAGAGCTTCAAAGCCTTCTGTTAGGACGAACCATTATTCGATGTTCATTTGAAAGAACATCTCCATTCTTGACTTCCATTGACTGAATCCTTCTAGCCCATAAGGAGGTGGGAACCTTATGTCGAGTCCAAATCTATCATTGAACTTCATTTTCCCTCTATCTCTGAGCTCCCTCGGTGATCCGTCCATAGAAGAGCAATCTTGCTTTGATATCACTTGTTGGGACCGATTGGTGTGCTAGAGAAGGGGTGAATAGTAGTTTTCAATTTCGCTCTCGTAATTGTCTCTACAACTCGTTAGTATGCACAATGGAAATAAATATATTAGTATAAACAAAAACAAAAGACGACACAATCACAACACATGATTTTTACATGGTTTGAAACCTACGGTTCCTACTCCATTGTGGTGCTCTAATAATACTATCTTCACTGTGAACCTCTCATTCTCTGTATGACATTGGAAGTGGAGAAATCTCTTACAATATCTTACAACAATAAGAAACACAAAATATAATACAAGAAAATAAAAGAATGTAAAGAACATTTTACAATACAATGCTTTGATCGCCTGTAGATTTGGTTCTTGCAGAATGCTTTGAAGATTCGGAATTGCACTTGCACTTCCTCTTCAAATCCCCCAAAGAATTTTTGCTCAAATAATCGATGAAGTCCTCCTCTTGAAGCTTCACGTCGAGCTAATTTCAGACAGTTACAGTGCAATAGTCACTTCGCCAATCAAGGTGTTACCTTGACTGAGCCCTAATCAAGGCACTGGTCGAGTGCGCCTTGCTTCAAATTTGTCGCTGTCAAGCTTCTAGTCGACTGTCCTACCACAATAGTCGACTGCTTGTTAGAGCTACTATTTCTCAAATGCTCGAGTAGCACCTCAGACTTCCCAAGTACCAATGGCCAGTCGGCTACACTCTAACTGCAGTCGACTGCCAAGCACCAAGCTTGTTTGTCGATTCACCAAGTGTCGAGCACTTAGTCTAAGTCCCAAGCTCACAGTGGTCAGCCGACTGCCTCTCTACAATAGTCGATTATCGAGCACTATGGCTATTTTTGGAGTCGCACAGTGCCGAGCACCCAGTCTGAAATCTAAGCCCCATAGCAGGAGTCGGCCACACTGGATTAGTCGACTGGGCAAATCCTCCAGTCAACTATTAAGCCTTAGAACCGAGGTTTAACACCTTCATACTTAACATTCACCATTAGCCTAAGCTTAAGTTTTCAAGTCACTTCCATTAGCTAAAGGACCTACTCCATGATGGTGCTTTAGTGATCTATCTTCACTGTGAACCTCTTATTATCGGTATGATATCGAAGGTGGAGAAATCTCTTACAATATCTTACAACAATAAGAAACACCAAATACAATACAAGACAAAAAAAGAATGTAAATAACACTTTGATCGCTTGTAGATTTGGTTCCTGTGGAATGACATAAGGTTATGATAGCTTGTAGATTTGGTTCCTGCTAAATGCTTTGAAGATCTGAAATTGCACTTGCACTTCCTCTTCAAATCCCTCAAAGAATTGCTGCTTAAATCGTCGACGAAATTCTCCTCTTGAAGCTTCACGTCGAGTTGACTTTTGACAGTTACAGTGCAACAGACACTTCGCCATTCGAGGTGTTACCTTGACTGAGCCATAATCGAAGCATTGGTCGAGTACGCCTTGCTTCTAACCTATCGCTATCAAGCCTCCAGTTGACTGCCCTACCACAATAGTCGACTTCTTGTCGGAGCTACTATTTCTCAATCACTCGAGCAATTCCTTAGACTTCACGAGTACCAACAGCCAGTCGACTGCTCTCTAACAGTAGTCGAATGCCAAGCACCTAGCTCGTTTGTCGATTCACCAAGTGTCGAGCACTTATTCTGAGTCCCAAGCTCACAGTGGCTAGTTGACTTCCTCTCTACAACAGTCGATTATCGAGCACCATGGCTTTTTCCCGAGTTGCACAATGCCGAGCATCCAGTCTGAAATCTGAGTCTCATAGCAGGAGTCGACCACACTGGACTAGTCGACTAGGCAAATCCTCCTATCGACTGTTAAGCCTTAGAATTGAGGTTTAACACCTTCATACTTGACACTCACTTGTAGCCTAAACCTAAATTTTCAAGCCACTTCCATCAGTCTCACACCCTCAAGGTTCATTCGAGTCCTCCACGACTCCTTTATCTTTCACGCTAGTCTTCAAGTGCTCCTATTGGCTTAGTCATGTTACCGAGTACTCTTATCCTAGACTTAAGTCTGTCACTTCCATCAACCTCACGTCTCTAGGATCCATCCGAGTCCTCCATGACTCGATCACCCTTACGCTAGCCTTCAAATGCTTTCGTCGGCTTCATCATGCTAATGGGTCTACCTTTGCCAAGAGGCCAGGCCTTCGGGACTTCTCCATTGCCAAGAGGTCATACCTTCGGGACTTTCATTGCTAAGACTCCATCTTTAGACTTTCCCTTTTCCAAGTATTCATACTTGGACTTTCCTCGCTTGGCTAGCTTCCAGTCAACCATGACCTGTTAGGACTTCTATTGTCAAGCTCTATCTCCCTGATCAGCTAGGTCTTCCCTTGCCAAGCACGGTCTCCCTAATCTTCTGGGACTTCACTTTCTTCGTGCCAAGTGTTCAGTCAACCTTGATCGACCTCGACTTCCCTTATCAACTTTCAGTTTGACCTTCCAACACCAAGTGTCTGGTCATCCTTGACCGACTTGGATTTCTCCCTTGCCAACTCCCAGTTGGACTTTCCATACTCAACTTCCGTATGACTATAAATGTCCCATACCATCCCATTGTCATATTATCATACATACTCAAATCTCATTATCAAATATCAAAATTATACTCAAATCCTACTCGAGTCTAGTTAATCGTGATCCGAGTCAATTGCACCAACAATATATATCTAACCCATAAACCATGATTGAAAATATGTTTTAAAAATATTTTAAAATTATTTTGGAAAACCTTGGTGAAACCTATCTTTTGATGGCAATCACCATTATGAATATTAAAACAAAGTTAGACAAAAATATTGAATGTTTTAATAGTTTTAAACTTTGTATCAATCTCTCAAAATAATGTGTATGTTAATATAATACTATTTTCACCCATAATGTTTGACATAAGTATTGTACGTTTAAAATTTCAATTTTTTTTTGAAAAATATATAATTACTTATGATTTTTTAAATTTCATCCGAAAAGTCTGATTTCTGGAAAATCATACTCTAATCGACTGCTGCATGGAGGTAGTTGATTGGTGATTATGGTAGTTGACTGATCTTTGATAGAGTTGACTGAATAAGATTTGTTCAGCAAGTTATCATCACCCCTAGATATCCTAACTGCTCCTACCACTATGATATGCTTAGAGAGCATCGGAATGGTGAAATATTCATTGGAAATGAATTGAAGAGTTTATTAGGATGAAGAATCAAATTTTAAGGGAGGTTAAAATTCAAGTTTGAGCTTTCACTCTTATTTTTGATGGTTTAGATTTCCTATAGGTTTAGGAACTCTCCAAGGACATTGTTAGTGCAATGGTCAAAGGGGGGGCAAGCCATTAGGGGAGTTTGTCCATCAAGGGATGATAGATGTTTTTTTAAAGAAGAGAATGAAGGATTGTCTCTCATTTAGTGATAAGGATTTTGTCACTATGAAGAATGAAGGCATCCAAGATGATTTTAGACGAGGAGGAGAATGAAGGATCTTATTGGATGATAAGACATGGAAAATCTTGGTAGACTTTTTGATGTATGCCAAAGGGGGAGAAATGAAAGGTTTAAGTTAGGTAAACCTTCATTATACCTTGGCATAAGAAGGATCAAGTTGGGCTTATGGGATTGCTTAACTTAAAGGTATTGTCAAACATAAAAAAGGAGAGATTGTCTGTGCAATCGACCTAGGTCACGATGGACTAGACTCGAGTGGGACTCAAGTAGGGTTTTGATATTTGACAATGAGTTTGACATTGGTTTGCCATTATGATTTAACCATATGACTAGTGGATGATTGAAATATCCAAGGTCATAGGAGGGAGATTGTTATGAAGGAAATTGTTGGAACAATCTGCCTCAGGTCAAGATTGACCAAACTCGAGTGAGACTCAAGTGGAAGTCTAAGTATGGATACTTGGCAAGGGAAGTCCAAGTATGGATACTTGGCAAGGAAAGTCCAAGATTAAATTCTTGGAAATGGAGAAGTCCAAGTATGGATACTTGGCAAAGGAAGTCCAAGATTGGAGTCTTGGCAATGGAAAGTCCAAATATGGATTTTTGACAAAGGAGAAGTCCAATGGTGGAGTCTTGGCAAGGGAAAGTTCAAATATGGATATTTGGCAAAGGGAAAAGTTCAAGGGTGGAGTCTTGATCGTGTAAGTCCAAGGATGTACTCTTGGTGGCAAAAGTCCATGTTTGGAGGCTTGACAATGGAAGTCCCAGAGGCGCAACCTCTTGGCAAAGGAGACATGTTAACATGACAAAGTCGATGGAAGCACTTGAAGGCTAGGGCCAAGGGTGAGGAGTCGAGAACTCGAACCAAGGACTTACAGCTGATGGAAGTGGATTGAAGGCTTAGGTCTAAACTAAGGGTACCTGATGGTACGACAAAGTCGATAGAAGCACCTAAAGGCTAGCGCGAAGGGTGAAAGATTGGTGAAGGACTCGGATGGACCCTGAGGGTGTGAGGCTGATGGAGGTGACTTGAAGGTTTAGGTCTAGGCCTATAGTGAGTATCAAGTATGAGAGGATCATAATTAGATTAAACCTCAGTTTTGAGGTTTACCAGTTGACTGAAGCTTAGTTCAGTCAACTAGTGTAGTCGATTGGGGATTTGGACCAGTCGATTGACCAAGTGCATGACACCCGAGAGCCCTAGTTGACTCAAAAATCAACTAGGGTTATATCGAGTAGTTGACTGAGGCTTAACTGCTAACCTGTGGCTATGAAAGACTGCTAGGAATGGCAGTCGACTGGCCTTATGTGGACAAGACACAGAATATCTCATAATCGACTACTGGGTTATGACTGTTGACTATTGGGTGAGAACAGTCGATTGGTTAGGCATTTTCTGATATGGATTAGTCCTTTGTGAGACAACAGTTAAGCGAATAGTTAACAAAGGGTAAGACCAGTCGACTGCTAGAAAAAAAGTCAGCATGAGCGAAGACATTATAAGGAGCTCAAGAAGGAGAAAGAAGAAGTGATTTTTGAGGCAATTTTGAGACGAAGTATTACTACATTTCAGGTCTTCAAAGGAATCGAAAGCAACCAAACAAGAATTCAATCAATTACTATCTTGTGTAAAGTGTTTTCACTTCTTTTTTCATTTGCTTTTTGTATTTGGTTATGTTTGTTGTTTATTATTGTAAACACTTATTGTAAGAGGTTTCTCCACCTCCGGTATCATATTAAGAAGGAGAAGTTCACAGTGAGAGTATATCACTAGAGCACCGCCATGGAGTAGGAACTAGAGTTCCGAACCACATAAAAATCCTTGTGTAGTATTTGTATTGTAAGTTTTATTTCGTTTATGCTTTACTTTATTTCCGCTGTGTATTAACAATAATAGACAAGCACGACACGATAGAGAACGAAAGAAATCAATGAATGCTATCTCCCCTCTAATTAGAGATGTCAAATGGGCCGACCCATGGTGAGGCGGGCTAACCCGTCGTAAATGTTGGGGAATTGATCGTCGCTAGGGGGGTGAATAGCGTTTCGATGGATTTCAATTGCATGCTTACTATAATGTTGTTAGCACAGCGTAATATAGAATAATAAAAATAAAACACGACACAAGCATACAATACACAAGATATAACGTGGTTCAGAACCTTAGGGTTCATACTCCATGGATTGAGCTCGAATGATCCCTAGCGATGCAAACAACACCACTAAGCAATAATACTCCTTCTCGACAACAAGTCAGAGACAGAGAAACCTCTTACGATGATTATAATAGTATATAATACAAAGAAAATACAAGCAAGTACACTAAAATGCAAGTAAAGAAAACTTTATAATAAGCTATTGATTGCTTGATCTTTGGTTGCTTAAGAAGAGCCTTGAAGGTCTATATTGAAGTAGCAAATCTCCTCCAAATCGCCCAAAAGAAACTTGCCAAAATCCTTCTCCATGAGCTCCTTTTAAAGCTTCTCCTCAAGCTGGATTGCGCCTAGCAGTCGACTGATTGCGACCATCAGTCGACGACTCCTGTAGCCGTTGCCTCATAACAACCCGAGCCACATTGGATAAGTTCCAACGGATAGACAATCAGTCGACTGATCTAGCCATCACTCAACTATTAAATCCTAACAGTCGACTTGGGAACCTTCTGTGCCCGCGACTTCGACCATTTGTCGACTGCCTGACATAACAGTCGACTGATCAGGCAATCAGTCGACTACCACATGCTGACAGTCGACTGCTAGGACATTTCCTACAGTCGAACATCAGTCGACTCACATCAGTCGATTGATCATAGTCCCAGTCGACTGATAACCTCATCCATGAGGTTCTAACACTAAGTATGATGCCCTCATACTTGCTAGACCACCCTTAGTCTAGACCAAAGCATTCTAGCCACTTCCACCAACCTCACGCCTATCGGATCTCTCCAAGTCATCCATGACTTGTTCATCCATACGCTAGTCTTCAGGTGCTTCCATCGGCTATTGTCATACTAAGCTAGTTTATACCACCAAGACACATTGGGCTTACACTGCCAAAATTATCGCTTAGACTTTACGCCGCCAACCATTGAACTTATGTTGCCAAGAATCCACCCTTGGACTTTACGCCGCCAATATCACCCCTTAGACCTCCCTTGCCAATCCATGTTGGACTTTCCATTTGCCAAGACTCAAGCTTGGACTTTCCCTTGCCAAGACCCATGCTTGGACTTTCTATTGCCAAGTACCCATGACTTGGACTTTCCAGCCAACCCACGTTGGACTTTCCCTTGCCAAGTGTCCCACTTGGACTTTCCATGCCAACCCATGTTGGACTTTCCCTTGCCAAGCGTCTCACTTGAACTTTCCATGCCAAGTACCCATGATTTGGACTTTCCATCATATGGTCAACCCCATGTTAACTATATAGTCAAACAATGGTCAGACCATCGTCAAATATCAAAATACTCCTCGAGTTAAACTCGAGTCTGGTCAATCATGACCCGGGTCAATTGCACCAACAATCTCTCCAAAATATTGTCAAACATCAAAACACTACTCGAGTTTGGTCAATCATGACCTGGGCCGATTGCACCAATAATATCCCTCTTTTTGATGTTTAACAAAAACCACAAAGCCATTGAGTTAGGCTACTTAACTCAAATCTCCTTACTAATTGTTCCAAATTGGTAATCCCATAAATTCTCTCCCTTTTTGACGTACATCAAAAATGTTCTCTCCAAAGAGGTCAATGTCTCATATCCCAATGAGATCTTACAATCTTCGCCTTGGCCCAAAAACACCTAGGATGCCTTCGCTCTTCCTAGTGAAAAGTCTCATATCACTTAAGAGAGGCTTTCTATAAACTCTCCCAATTTCCAAATTGAGCATCTCACATTCTTATTTCTCTCTCTCATGAGGAAGAATACATCCATCATCTCATGAAGGATACCTCCCCCTAAAGGCTTGCTCCCCCTTGACCATTGCACCAACAATGTCCTTGGAGAGTCCTAAGCCTATAGGAACACTAAACCATCAAAATTAATGGCAAAAGTTCAAACATGAACAATCACACACCTTAAAATTGATACACACCTTAAACAACTCTCATAATCTATATCCAATAGATTTTCACCATTTTCAATGCTTTCCAAAGCATATCCTAGGGTTAGGAGCAGTTAGGGTAACATAACATAGCTGAAACATGAGCTAAACATCCTTGTTTCTCAAAATCAGCTCTGGCAGTCGACTCTTACAGTCACGAATCGACTGACCTATGCATCAGTTGACTGCCATTAAGCGACAGTCGACTGATATATGCAAAATGCAGAAATCAAAAATCAGAAATGAAATTCGAAAATTCATAAGTAATTATACATAATACGAAAAATCACAAAAATTCATATGTATAATACTTATGACAAATAGAATGGGTGAAAAACATTTGGAAATTAATTTACCTACAAATTAGTGAAATTGACACAAAGTTCAAAACCATTGAAAAGTTCAATATTTTGGCCCTACTTTGTATCAATTTCATCAATGGTGATTGCTATCAAAAGATAGACTTCACCAAGATTTTCTAAAATGATTTTAAAATATTTTTGAAAACCTATATTAGATCATGATCAATGGATTCAATGCATATGACTTGCACATCAACTTTCCCCATGATCTGCCCATGATATAAGATGAGTTTGAGTTCATCTAGATGCAAAAACTATGCACCTTGAACTTAATTTATTTTAGCATCTTATATGTGTTTAAGGTGTATCAATACACACACATGTCAATGTAATGTAAGATGTGGATTTTGGTTTATTCTAATCTAGGGTTTCATACATTTTTCTAAGGCAACACCACTTAATTCCTTTATACATGGGACTCCAAGTCATGTCATAGTCCTTAACTCAATTTTATTAATGCATGAAATTATCATGGCATAAATGATAACAAAAATAATCATGACCAATGATCATGATGTCATGGCATAAAATATAACCTAAATATACATGACATAAAAGAAAAATCTAAGCATGATCATGACATTTATATGATAAAAATAAATATGATGTCATGACATGTCATATGACAAATAAAATATAAAGGTATATAATACCTAAATTTTTAATATTTGTTGCCATTTGTTATTATTAATTCATTTTTTCATATTATCACCCATCCCCCAAGTGTGCCAAAAATCCAAAATGACACACTATGACCTAAGACCTAAATTGTGCCAATTTGATTAATTTTTCATAATTCTCAAAATGTATTGGCACATCCTAAAACACTTTATTCCTTTCGTTTTCTCAATCTATCTCTTCTATATCCCAATGAAATTACAAAGATGTATATTTGTATACATTTGAGAATGAAACAACATTATAATTTTATGATAACGTATAAGTTACTAATAGACATCCAATAACGTATATTATTTATAATACTCCCCTCTTTGGATGTCAATTGTATAAAGAATATGCCTCGTTATAACCTTACTAGAGAAAAACCTAGTGGGATAAAAACCCTAGTGAAGGAAAAAGAGTACATCCTTCTTTATACATGTATTTCGATATAATACTCCCCCTGTTAAGGACATTACTTAACATCTCTATAACGTCGCATTCCAATCTTATGGATCAACTTTTCAAATGTTGTCGTGGGTAATGATTTTGTGAATAAATCTGCTGGATGTAGGAAATTTGAGGCCGCTTGAGGGGGGTGAATAGCGTCGCGTGATGGTATGATAATGGAATTCTTTCGCGTTTGATCATCTACAATCTTGTTAGCACAGCAGAATAGTAATAACAAATAAATATAACAAGATACACAATCACAACACGGTCATATAACGTGGTTCGGAACCAAATGCTTCCTACTCCACGGATTGAGCTCTAAAGAGCTCTAGTGATGCACACACACTCACTAATCACAAATAACTCCTTCTCGATACAAGTCGGAGGTGGAGAAACCTCGTACAAGGATTACACTAAGTAATACAAAAGATACAAGCTAATACAAGTAAGAAATACAATGCAAGTAAAGAAAAACACTTTACAAGAGCACTTTGTCGCTTGATCTGCGCTCTGACTAGCTCTCAAGGACCGAAGAGCACCAACAATTCCTTTAAATCGCCAAGAAAACCGCTTACTTCTGAGCCTTTTCTACTAACAATCGCTTTTATCCTCCATCGGTCCGATTTAATCCCCAGCAAGTCGACACGCTATAAGTCACCAAATGATCGCTAACATCAGAAGCCGTGAGACAACGTTGGACAAGTTCCAGCGGTACTCTCACCGATCAGCGCCAACATTGGCGATCGTATAACGCCCGTAGCCGGCCCGATTTGCTACGGGCATTCTGCTTCATAACTCAGCGGCGATCGGTGCCATCCCTTGGCGATCGACTACATCGATTTATCGATCATTGCTCCAATAGCGATCGACTTCCAGAGCAATTTCGACTCTTAAATGGCAGTCGAACTCAAGTCGACTCACGGCAGTCGAACTCAAGTCGACTCACGGCAGTTGAACCGGCCATAATGGCAGTCGACTTCCAACCTCAAAAATGAGGTTTTAACCCAAGTATGGTTCCCCCATACTTGCTAGACCACCCTTAGCCTATACCTAAGCCTTCTAGCCACCTTCATCAGTCTCACGCCTCTCGGATCCCTCCAAGTCGTCCATAACTTGTTCATCCATCGCGCTAGCCTTCAGGTGCTTCCATCGGCTATGTCATGCTAACGGTGTCTACACCGCCAAGGCACATTGGACTTACGCCTCCAAGACTCCGCTTGGACTTTACGCCGCCAATCATTGGACTTATGCTGCCAAGACTTCACCCTTGGTGTCACGCCCCGAGAGTATGCCGTGCCGAAAAGCAAACGGACGACATCTCCCCTGTACGTGGCAACATATCGGGTTAATACAAGGCCCGTAGGCCCACAACAACAATATGATATACACAGATATCAACATATCAAATGCACTAAACACAGCGGAAACAATACAAACAGATCAACAAGATACAAAGACCAACTGTGCACTCCGGAGTGACTTGACATGACAAGAATCATAACAGAAATCGAATCAAAGACCAAATACATGCCATATGTCCGTATATCACAAATACGAAAATAATACAGGGAAAAACCCAAACCAATAATCCGTAAGGATACAACAACACGGAAACATATCCATTCGTCCGGTGTGAGATGGGATCGGTGGAGCTCGAGCGTCAAGAAATCTTCTACATTATCTGGCGACGAAGCCCTGTGGTCTAGGGGTGGTGAGTATAAACTCAGGGGTAATATATAGAAAGTGCATGAACAACATATAAGGATAGATCTACAAGTATATATGTGAAGATCTACAGGTATACAGCATGAGTCCAATAGACATACAGTTCTATCCAACTCTAATAACAAGTAACTACAGTAAAGTCATACTCAGTGTATATACTAAACTAATCAACTGAACATAGAGTAATGTACCAACGTACCTGACGGTCTGTAACACCAGATGCTAGATCATCCTGAACAGATTTACAATAACATAACTCATATAACGTACTAAATCAATCCCATACATGACCAATACTCCAACATATGAACAATATATGATCACCTGTAATAACAATCCGGTCCGTACCACACAATGACATGATGCTAATCAAATGCATATAACAATCTGAATCAACGCATGTATCATGCTCAACACATAGCATTATATAAAATGCAAATGACATGTGTCATGATGAACAAGCATGTGCAACAATCATAGCTCAATCAAATGCAGCATCTCACAGGCATATGTAAAACATATATCAAATACATGCATACATATATATCTGCAATGCATATGCATGGTCATGCCTGCGCACCCAACTCGCTACCACGACCCCAGTGTGGCCTAGGTGGCAGGACATGACAACTATCCGACTCGGTAGCCACCACTCACGGTGGCCAGGAGTTGGGTAGTATGAAACAGTAGCTAGCCCGCCATAGAGCTATATACTACCCACACGGGGGTCCCTGCTGCTAGCCGCTCCGTCCCTACCCATGAGTAGACGAGCACCACACCCAGGACAACTGCACATCACACGATCACTGTCTATAGTGGGTGAGTGCGCTAACTACCACTCCGCACAGTGGCCAAGTGCGCATCTCCAGCTACCACCTCCATAGTGGCCGAGAATGACACGCACAACAATGCTCTTCCCTCAACCCTGCAACCACTACCCCGAGTGGCCGGGGAGGCAGGATGACTGACGACTCATCTCAACCACAAGGCAGACCCAGTCGTCAGCATGCATGAAATGTAATGATGCATAGCTCACACACAAATCCTCGCAACACTCCCTAACTCACGGGGAGACCTAGTCAACCAAAAGTCAACCATGCAAGGACGACAAATCCGTAATCACAACCTATTTACCTATGTACAGATAAATAGATCCATCAAACTAACACACTGATATGTATACGATACAATGACCGACCTCATAATTTGGACTCATCACCTAACCTAGTGATGCAACCCAGTAACCCAATCTGAGGTCATAAAAATAACCCTAACCACATGTACTTACTAAACATCTATCAGCTAACACATAATAGGGTTTTATAGTTCCTATCCGTGCTAGATAATCAATGAAGTAACAGAGTATATATCTCAAAGGTCAAAGGCAGTACAAGCATACGATTAAATAAGAGTGGATTTAAGGTAAACAGGTATAAACACAAATCCAAGATCATGCACTGGAATTGATCAAAACTACCGGACCAGGTAGATATTACCCACCTACTATGTAGCTCGTATCAGCCATCCATAATTATGAGCATCATCCCTAATCGAAGTCCTGCCATTAATAGTTAGTTAGCTGTAGATCAAGCTAACCAAATCCATAACTCAATCCACAACACCTACTCTATTCACAACTAATAATCCACAATCAACTACAAAAACAGTAAGTATCAGTATCACTTAGATATATACTTACCTCATGTTGCTTTAATCTCTCCCAGCTTGTTCACCCAAAGAAAATTGCGATTCAACCAATAACATCGCCACCAGGAGCTACATAACACAAATATCACAACAACAATCATACAACATACACTAGATCTAAATCCATGAACCACCTACTTTATTTCAATCAATTCACTTCAACGCACCAATTCACAATACCTTATTGTCAATACCTCCAACCGTAGCTCAACTAGTGCAGCTTCAATCATAGCTGCCCCATTCCAAGTATAGGTATTAGATCTGCATCAACCAACCAAATCAACTATAATTATCACTCAACAACTACAATTCAACCCAAATCTACGCTTACCTTGCTTACCCTCACCCGCGCAGCTTCAAACCCATCAGCCTACCGTTGAGCTACAAGTGTAGCATTCATCCACCAAATCTCAGAATGGATTTGGGATTTCCAGAGCGATCTCACGATCGATCGAGCCACCAACGACCACCACCACCTTAGATTCCCTACAGTGGTATCAAGCAGCTGTGATGCACCCGCAAGAACCCAGCAGCCAATGCGTTGATCATAGCTGAGGCAAAGGCAGCTGATGGTGGAAATCAATCGGCGCTTTAAGTAGTGGCTAACTGCAAGGTCGATCAGCCAAGCGCAGGGGAAGAAAAACACCATCGACGAGGAAGAAGAGCGTCGACGAGCTAAGCTTCGCGATAAGAACTAGATCAGGATCAGGGATAATCGAAGGCGTCGCGGCGACAAAAACAGAGGAAGGGGAAGAACACCAGCGTGGTTGACGGTCGATCCGTGTGACCAAAAGCAACTATGACAGTGAAGGCGAGCCGACCTGTCAAGCAGTAGATAGGCAACGATCCTGCGTAAAGATCCACACCGATGACAATCGATACTAGCAGCAGATCAGGGCGTCGGATGAGGCGGAGTAGCGTCAACTACAAGGTGCAACGACCGGAGCAATCCACAGCGGTGAAAGCTAAGAGCGACGGAGATGGTAGCGAGTATCGCATACCGACCAACTAGGGCAACCGGAGGAGTTGGCTTGGTGGCCGCGGTGATCATCCCATGGGTCGGAGCAACCTCGAATACTGAAGAAGCTCGTTGCCGCCGGAATCGAGAGGGAGAGGCATCGGCGACTGAGCACCGGGGAGAAGAAATCACCGGCAGCAGCGGGGTCGTTGCTTGTGGCGAAGAGGGCGGCAATCGAAAATGGGAAGAAGAAATCGGGGAAAGAAATCGCGATGAGAAGGGAGAAGAAGGAATCGGGTTAGCGGATATGGGTTGGCTCAGCCCTTTTAAAAATAGTCTAATGGGGTTCATCTTGTGGTTAGGCTAACCCATGTCAAGCTTAAACTAGCTCAAGTTGACCTAAGACTAACCATATGAACTCCATTTAAATCCCAGAAAATTTCTGAAAATCCCTAAAAAATTCCATGAGCTAATTCTCAATTATCAAGGCTATTATTTTATTTTATTTATTTATTTTTTTCGTATCTTACATTATCCCCCACTAATAAAAATTTGGTCCCCAAATTTCTGACTCACGTATGAGTACAAGAGGTCACAACAACCACTCAAGTATCTGGGGAAAAGACACACACCTCAATTGTCTAAGTGGGGTACTGAGCTCGAATATTATATTCCAGCTTTTATATACACTCTCAACCGACCTATTAAGAGGCAAATAATTGTACCAAACTGGAGCTCTATACCCGTAACCGATGGGAGACTTTACCAGAATCGTAAGATGAACCATGAATCACTATCAAAAATGATACTCAAGGTTACTCCATGGATATAATTCCATCAAGCGATCCAACGAAATCCATCTTACAGCTCGGAAGAAAATGAGCGGACCTAGCTAATCGATCATCGACTACCCAAATCCTATCAAGTCCTTTTCGAATTCTAGATAATCCCCCAACACAGTCCATCGTACTAGGCTACCACTTCCATCATGGTACGTAACCCTACTGGTCACTAATGTTACGCCTTTAATTGTTGGCACACCCAACATCACACTACGAAATTAACCGTGTTCTACCTGACGTTCCACCATAAAGGACGTCTCAAACTCACTATTTTCGGATATACTCCGAATAAATCATCACTCTTGAATGAAGAGTTTTCTGAAACAACTCTTCCTAAAGCGAAATATAACTCTGTAACCCACTATTCTCCTAGGAAACGGAGAATTACTTTCTCACAAGAGAAACCAATCTACTGCTCCAAAATTCATTATATCACCCAGAACTGAAAGTAACTGGAAGACTATAATGACTAATCTCGCTGGTTTCTCAACCAGCATACACATAATATACGTCTCATTCAACTGCATCAGGATCGCTCCTAATCCTTGACATGACGCATCTACGTATAATACCCTTCCATCCATATCGGACGGATTAACTAACACTGACACAAAAGTCAGTCACCTTCTAGGCCTTGAAACCTAGCTTCCCAAACTTCCGACCAAGTGATTCCCATCACTTCCTTGGTTCAACAAGTCGGCGGTATAGTATCGCTAGAACATCATATCCTCATCCATGGTAAATACCAAATCAATCTAGGGAAACATAACTTCCCTTAAGATCGTGAATATATCCCCAATCATATTTCCTCTACAGATATGACGACAATCGATCTCAAATACTCCAAGAGTACTTGATTCCTCAATTCCATGAACGACTAAATCGTCAATACGTCTAACGACATTATCAATCATCTCCTAAAATTCATACCAAGTATGAAATGTCGTCTTCTACACACCTGCATCCTTTTGCTCTAAGCTACAGATAGCTCAATCATCACACCGACAATGATAATTGTATGACACTAAGTCACTACAATATCAACCCTCCAGTCGTAGATCAACCCTAGAGTATACACAGGTGTCATTTAGCTGATCTAAACAGATCCTCTATCCACCACGAAGGATACTCATTCTCAACTACTGCATTCCAATCATCGATAATCGATGCATAACCTCAAAGGTCTATCTCTCTTTTAACGAAGAGTTTCGGAACTTCTCTAGAAGGAATACTGAAATGGACAAATATCCCATCCAAAACCTCCTATAATCGCAACTTACGTTCTTCCAATTACCACAGTGTTTAGCAACACTGATACCAATAAAATCATCTCTCGGTATGAGGTCCCCAATATCAGGACTATTCCCGAAATCATCTCAATCGCATATTCCACTTGCCCATGCAGTGGCAAGCTCGAGAGTTCATCCGTAACTACATCCGCATACTCTCGGATTATACGTACATCCGAGAGTCCTAGTATACCAACGCTCCAACAATCCAACTATCTGTAAGGATATGTCTATAGTGGAGGTATGTCTAGCAAAGGCTAAGGGTATCCCTTGACTTCTTGATTGTTGATCAACATCTCACCTGACGGTAAAGAAAATCACCAACCCATAAGTCGATAGGAACCCTTCGAACCCTATCCAAGAATATTCTAGACAAAGATACCTGTAAACTACCAGTATCTCTCGATATATCCCCAAATAGGATAATCTAAAGTAATACCCCGAAGGACCGATCCTTCGGTCTTCTATACTTCTTCTCGAGTAATCATGTAAACTTGTCCAACATCTGTTCTGGACGGCTGCGCTCATGTAGATGCAAAAGACTATCATGGAGAACTGAAATCACAAATCGAGGTATAAATCAAACAATCGCAATGGAGATGGTAAACACACTGATCGCAAAAGGTACACATCCGCTATAAAATATCAAGAATCACAACATCGTAGTACGCTCCAACTCTGTGAAAGGTATAGCTGCGTCTGAAGAATACAGCATAGATACGACCATCATCGTAAAATCTCTCCTCTGTACAAATCATAATCCCGCCTGGGAAGGTAACAGTTGCTGGCATTTGGATAAGTAACCATTGTTGTCTGAATGTATGAGTCTTCTGAGATGTCCTCTACTGCTAATGCTGAGTAACTCGCTTCTCTCGGTTGAAAGTATCAAAGAGCTCCAACTATATCTGAGGTAGTAGATTGTTGCTGATGTGATAACCCAATCTTCTGTAATGATCTCAGCTTTCGAGGTTGTGGATCGTCCGCTCGAAAGCATCATCCATAGTCTTCAACTAGGTCTTCAAAGTACATACTCTCCTCGTAGATACCGGCTGCTTATAGTAAAAGCAGATAAAATGATCCATCGGATAATCTGACTCTGCATCTCGTCGTGACCCGCACTGCACACACACAATCTCCCTTCGGAGTCTTTCCTCTGAGTTCGCTGATAACATGAGAAGCTGCTGACAATCTGCAATCGGTCTTCTATAATCGAAAAAAAACTCTCCAATAGTCGCTCGTGACTCATGACTTTAATCCTGCTCTATTTGTCCAACATTCAGAGACTTCTGATTCCAATAATTTGACTTGCAATATCTGCTTATCAAATCTTCAACTCTTAAAACCCTTGCTACAGAGTCACTTCTATACACATGACTCGGTCTAAGGACTTCCGGTAGGATCTGGTAGGAGATCCAAACATCCTGATCAAGATGTCGGCCAATAAACTGTGTGTGGCCGAAATCGACCCAATCACATTCTTGGGCTATTAAATGGTCGTAACTTTTGCAAGTCTAACAACTCTGCATGGTACTTCCATTACCAAACGATCACTCGACCTAAAGCCCAAGAATTCCTTGACAATGAGTCAAAGAAAATGATGTGGGAAAATACTCTCTCACAACATCACTACACCGTGGACAAGTGATGTGTGATTTCCCGTAGGTTACTTTCTATCTCTTCCACCAAGTACCGGCTAAATCCGGATAATGGTATTCAACTAACACTTCTATCTTCGTATAACCCGAGTCAAGTACTCCAAAAGTACTCCCAATGTTATACAACCTAACATGACTAACTTAGGGATCAAAATCCCTATGAATATCTCTAAACTAATCCTCTACTATCTGCATCAACAATAGTATACTCGCTTATCCATTACCCAATAGGTAATGATCTGACTAACATAATTAGTGAAAATCTTAGGATTGTAATCCTTGATCTCCACAAGAGATGTGACTACTAACCCCTGCTATCCGACTCGGTATCAGTCGGCTCTCAAAGGTAATTCACCTTTTTGACAGCAGGTACATATCTAATAACCTCAATATATCGTTCCCGTGATCAACTCAAACCACGGTTACGAACACTAACCAATATCCTACAAGTCATCCATGTTATAAGCAACTAAATGCATAGTCAACAGAAGGATATGTAATAACAACTAACATACCTTAAACCTTGTAGCTCGGAGATGTCCCGCAATAGCCAGATCCCAGAACTCACAAAACCAAAACCGAGTAAAGCAAAACTCGATGTCCGAACGAAATAAAATCTGAAAATGGACTTCGCAACCTAGGGCTCTGATACCAATAAAATTGTCACGCCCCGAGAGTATGCCGTGCCGAAAAGCAAACGGACGACATCTCCCCTATACGTGGCAACATATCGGGTTAATACAAGGCCCGTAGGCCCACAACAACAATATGATATACACAGATATCAACATATCAAACACACTAAATACAGCGGAAACAATACAAACAGATCAACAAGATACAAAGACCAACTGTGCGCTCCGGAGTGACTTGACACGACAAGAATCATAACAGAAATCGAATCAAAGACCAAATACATACCATATGTCCGTATATCACAAATACGGAAACAATACAAGGAAAAACCCAAACCAACAATCCGTAAGGATGCAACAACATGGAAACATATCCATTTGTCCGGTGTGAGATGGGATCAGCTGGCGGAGCTCCGAACGTCCAAGAAATCTTCTACCTGTTATCTGGGCGACAGGAAGCCCAGGGTCCAGGGGTGGTGAGTATAAACTCAGGGGTAATATATAGAAAGTGCATGAACAACATATAAGGATAGATCTACAAGTATACATGTGAAGATCTACAGGTATACAGCATGAGTCCAATAGACATACAGTTCTATCCAACTCTAATAACAAGTAACTATAGTAAAGTCATACTCAGTGTATATACTAAACTAATCAACTGAACATAAAATAATATACCAATGTACCTGACGGTCTGTAACACCAGATGCTAGATCATCCTGAACAGATTTACAATAACATAACTCATATAACGTACTAAATCAATCCCATACCTGACCAATACTCCAACATATGAACAATATATGATCACCTGTAATAACAATCCGGTCCGTACCACACAATGACATGATGCTAATCAAATGCATATAACAGTCTGAATCAACGCATGTATCATGCTCAACACATAGCAGTATATAAAATGCAAATGACATGTATCATGATGAACAAGCATGTGCAACAATCATAGCTCAAACAAATGCAGCATCTCACAGGCATATGTAAAACATATATCAAATACATGCATACATATATATCTGCAATGCATATGCATGGTCATGCTTGCGCACCCAACTCGCTACCACAACCCCAGTGTGGCCTAGGTGGCAGGACATGACAACTATCCCGACTCTAGCCGCCACCACTCTCGAGTGACCGAGTTGGGTAGTATGAAACAGTAGCTAGCCCGCCATAGAGCTATATGCTACCCACACGGGGGTCCTCGCTTTGCTGGCCAGCTCGTCCATACCCATGAGTAGACGAGCACCGCACCCAAGACAACTGCACATCACATGGCCACTGTCTATAGTGGGTGAGTGCGCTAACTACCACTCCGCACAGTGGCCAAGTGCGCATCTCCAGCTACCACCATCCATAGTGGCCGAGAATGGCACGCACAACAATGCTCTGCCCTCAACCCTGCAACCACTACCCCGAGTGGCCGGGGAGGCAGGATGACTGACGACTCGTCTCAACCACAAGGCAGACCCAGTCGTTAGCATGCATGAAATGTAATGATGCATAGCTCACACACAAATCCTCGCAACACTCCCTAACTCACGGGGAGACCTAGTCAACCATGCAAGGACAACAAATCCGTAATCACAACCTATTTACCTATGTACAGATAAATAGATCCGTCAAACTAACACACTGATATGTATACGATGATACAGTGGACTCATCACCTAATCTAGTGATGCAACCCAGTAACCCAATCTGAGGTCATAAAAATAACCCTAACCACATGTACTTACTAAACATCTATCAGCTAACACATAATAGGGTTTTATAGTTCCTATCCGTGCTAGATAATCAATGAAGTAACATAGTATATATCTCAAAGGTCAAAGGCAGTACAAGCATACGATTAAATAAGAGTGGATTTAAGGTAAACAGGTATAAACATAAATTCAAGATCATGCACTGGAATTGATCAAAACTACCGGACCAGGTAGATATTACCCACCTGCTATGTAGCTCGTATCAGCCATCCATAATTATGAGCATCATCCCTAATTGAAGTCCTGCCATTAATAGTTAGTTAGCTGTAGATCAAGCTAACCAAATCCATAACTCAATCCACAACACCTACTCTATTCACAACTAATAATCCACAATCAACTACAAAAACAGTAAGTATCAGTATCACTTAGATATATACTTACCTCATGTTGCTTTAATCTCTCCCAGCTTGTTCACCCAAAGAAAATTGCGATTCAACCAATAACATCGCCACCAGAAGCTACAAAACACAAATATCACAACAACAATCATACAACATATACTAGATCTAAATCCATGAACCACCTACTTTATTTCAATCAATTCACTTCAACGCACCAATTCACAATACCTTATTGTCAATACCTCCAACCGTAGCTCAACTAGTGCAGCTTCAATCATAGCTGCCCCATTCCAAGTATAGGTATTAGATCTGCATCAACCAACCAAATCAACTATAATTATCACTCAACAACTACAATTCAACCCAAATCTACGCTTACCTTGCTTACCCTCACCCACGCAGCTTCAAACCCATTAGCCTACCCTTTGAGCTACAAGAGTAGCATTCATCCACCAAATCTCAGAATGGATTTGGGATTTCCAGAGAAGTCTCTGATCCACTGATCGAGCCACCAACGACCACCACCACCTTAGATTCCCTACAGTGGTATCAAGCAGCTGTGATGCACCCGCAAGAACCCAGCAGCCAATGCGTTGATCGTAGCTGAGGCAAAGGCATCTGATGGTGGAAATCAATCGGCGCTTCAAGTAGTGGCTAACTGCAAGGTCGATCGACCAGCGCGAGGAAGAAAAACACCATCGACGAGGAAGAAGAGCGTCGACGAGCTAAGCTTCGCGATAAGAACTAGATCAGGATCAGGGATAATCGAAGGCGTCGCGGCGACAAAAACAAAGGAAGGGGAAGAACACCAGCGTGGCCGACGGTCGATCCGTGTGACCAAAAGCAATTATGACAGTGAAGGCGAGCTGACCTGTCAAGCAGCAGATAGGCAACGATCCTGCGTAAAGATCCACACCGATGACAATCGATACTAGCAGCAGATCAGGGCGTCGGATGAGGCGGAGTAGCGTCAACTACAAGGTGCAACGACCGGAGCAATCCACAGCGGTGAAAGCTAAGAGCAACGGAGATGGTAGCGAGTATCGCATACCGACCGACTAGGGCAACTGGAGGAGTTGGCTTGGTGGCCGCGGTGATCATCCCATGGGCCGGAGCAACCTCGAATACTGAAGAAGCTCGTTGCCGCCGAAATTGAGAGGGAGAGGCATCGGCGACTGAGCACCGGGGAGAAGAAATCGCCGGCAGCAGCAGGGTCGTTGCTTGTGGCGAAGAGGGCGGCGATCGAAAATGGGAAGAAGAAATCGGGGAAAGAAATCGCGATGAGAAGGGAGAAGAAGGAATCGGGTTAGCGGATATGGGTTGGCTCAGCCCTTTTAAAAATAGTCCAATGGGGTTCAGCTTGTGGTTAGGCTAACCCATGTCAAGCTTAAACTAGCTCAAGTTGACCTAAGACTAACCATATGAACTCCATTTAAATCCCAGAAAATTTCTGAAAATCCCTAAATTTCCATGAGCTAATTCTCAATTATCAAGGCTATTATTTTATTTTATTTTATTTTATTTTATTTTCGTATCTTACACTTGGACTTTACACCGCCAATATCAAACCCCTTGGACTTCTCAAATGCCAAGACTCAAGCTTGGACTTTCCCTTGCCAACTCATGTTGGACTTTCCATTCCAAGACCCATGCTTGGACTTTCCCTTGCCAACCCATGTTGGACTTTCCATGCTAAGACTCAAGCTTGGACTTTCCCTTGCCAACTCATGTTGGACTTTCCATTCCAAGACCCATGCTTGGACTTTCCCTTGCCAACCCATGTTGGACTTTCCATGCTAAGACCCATGCTTGGACTTTCCCTTGCCAACCCATGTTGGACTTTCCATGCCAAGACCCATGCTTGGACTTCCCTTGTGCCAAGTATTCAAGACTTGAACTTTCCCAAATTGCCAAGTGTCCCAATTGGACTTTCCATGCCAAGTACTCATGACTTGGACTTTACCTTTCCCATAATCACATGGTCAACCCTAGTCAACCATCAAAGTCTCCTTCGAGTCTGGTTAATTATAACCTGGGTTGATTGTATAAACAATCTCCCCAAAAACATTAACCGCCATCAATGTCACACATCAATGTCAAACATTCTATGTCAAACATCAAAACATGAGTCAAACTCGAGTCTGGTCAATCGTGACCTGGGTCGATTGCACCAACAATCTCCCCCTTTTTGATGTTTGACAAAACAAACTTTGAGTTAGGCCTCTAACTCAAATTCCCTTACCAATTTTCCAAATTGGCAATTTAACCTTCTCCTCTTTTTTGACATACATCAAAAAGGTTATCTCTCTAAGGAGGTCAATGTCTCATGTCCCAATGAGATCTTACAATCTCCCCCTTGATCCAAAAATACCTAGGATGCCTACCATCTTCCTAGTGATAAGTCTCATATCACTCAAGGGAGGCAATCCTATACTCTCTCCTAATTTCAAAATTGGGTTTCTCAAAAACCCATCAATTTTCCCAATTGATGATGCTTTCCCAATAACTTCTCCCCCTTCAAGAGGAGAAAACATATCCATCATCCCAAGATAGATAACTCCCCCTAAAGGCTTGCTCCCCCTTGACCATTGCACCAACAATGCCCTTGGGAGGTCCCTAAGCCAATATGAACTCTAAACCATCAAAATTAAGGTTCTAAGTTCAAACATGAACTCTTCCACCCTTAAATTCGATACTTTGACCCAACACCTCTCCAAATCCATATCCAATAGATTTTCACCCTTTATAATACTTTCCAAAGCATATCCTAGGGTTAGGAGTTATTAGAAACCTTTACCATAGCCGAATACGGGCTAAACAACCTTGTTTTTCTCGAAATCGACAGCGATCGACTACTTACGAATCAGATCATTGCCACTCCATCAATCGAGCCATCAGTACGCGGTCATTGATAACTGAAATTCTCGAATTTCAACTATCAGAATTAAATTTTGAAAAAGCATAAGTAATTCTACGTATATCGAAAAATCACGAAATTTGATATGTATATTACTTATAGTCAATACAATGGGTGAAAAATATTTGAAAATTATTTTACCCATAAAATATCGAGATTGATACAAAATCCAAAAGTGAAGAAAAACTTCAATGTTTTAGCTTACTTTGCATCAACTTCATCATTAGTGATTGCTATCAAAAGATAGACTTCACCAAGGTTTTCTAAATTGATTTCAAAATGTTTTTGAAAACCTATTTTGGATCATATTCCTTGGGCTCTATGTACATGACTTGTACACATGCTTTTCCAATGATCCACTTGTTGGTTAAAGATGAGTTTTAGTTCATCTAGATGCAAAAATTATGCACCTTGAACTTAAACCATATCCTAGCATCTTACATGTATCTAGGGTGTATAAATACACATACATGTCAATTGGATGTGAGATGTGGGTTTTGTTCTCCCTAATCTAGGGTTTCATGCATTTTTTTAAGGCAACTCTACTTGATTCCCTTATAAATGGGACTCCAAGTCATGCCAAAGTCCTTAAATCAATTTTCAATCAAATTAATGCATGAAATGATCATGGCATGATGATAGCAAAATAAAACATGGCCAATGATCATGATGTCATGACATATGATATAAAACTTAAACTCATGACATTCAATCCTAATTCCTAAACATAATCATGACATATAAATGATAAAAATATGCATGATGTCATGACATGACATATGACAAACAAAGCATGACATATAAAATATATAGGTATAATAATACCTAAAATTTAATATTAGTTGTCATTTTATATAATTAATTATATTTTGTCATATTTCTACTTTTCTCCCTAGTATGCCAAAAACTCAAATTGGCACACTAACCTCTAAACCTAAATCATGCCAATTTAATTGATTTTTCATAATTCCAAAAATACATTGGCACATCCTAAAATCTTTTAGGATTAAAAAATCAAACCTATTTCCAAGGTACCCATAACCTTGAAAATTGCCTAAAGTGCCACCTTTACCATGGTTGAGTTAACTACCCATCCAATCAAGGTTGGCACACCCTAAACCCATTTAGTGTGAATCAATCACGCTCTTAGGAACCCAAAACCTATTTGAGCTCCTAGGGTTAATTAGGTATTCCTTAGGGATAACCTCCCTAGATACCTTCATAATGACCCTCCTAGGCTTGTTAGCCTTGGTCATTTGGGTCTTACCTAGGTTGACTCTAGGGGTAACTCCCCTTGCAACCTTCTTAGTGGCCATCCTAGGTTTTCTAGAAACCCTAGCCACTAGGCACAACCTTTGGTCAACCTTAGGGATGACTTCCCTATTGACCTTGGTCTTCCTAAACCTAGTTTGTGTTCCATAATCAAAAGGAACACTATGGTAAGCCACCTTAGGCTTAGGTTTGTGACCCAAACCTTGCTTTCCCTTGGTTGACTTTTGTTTCTTAGGTCTAGGTGTTGACTTTGACTTTTGAATCCTTGACTTTGACCATTAGACCCTTGCATTTGATTTTGCATAATTTTGAGGGTCGTTTCTAGCTAATTTCTCAAGCCTTGATCTCAAGGCTTGGTTCTCTAATTCTAATTGTCCAATTTTAGAATTTTGATTTGGTCTTTGGGCATGGGACTTCCTAGGCATGTGTCTAGTCCATTTAGGATTAAGGTCCAAGTGTTCTTCTATTTTCCTAATGGATTTCCTAGGAAGGACTTTTCTAGGATTGTTTGACCTAGGGTTGTCCTTAGGTAAAATATTTCTAGGGACATTAGTCCCAAATTTCTCCTTCTTCCTAAAGTTGACTTTCTTGGCTCCTAAACAATATTCATTGTTTCTAGCATGCTTTTCATGATAGATAACAAGTGAATTGAAATTCCTAGCATGCTTTTTAACATTTAAATTGGAAAAAACATTATTTAGATATACCTTAGGGTTTGCCTTAAAGGCTCCCCCTACTTGTGATGCTCCCCGTTGCCCCTTCTTTTCCCCCTTTGGGCATTGACTCCGGTAATGTCCCGGTAGTCGGCACTTGAAGCAAGTGATTTGTTCCTTGCTTTTCTTGGTGGGAACACCGACTTCATTGACTTTTGGCACCGGTGGACTCTTCTTGATTCTTTTAGGACATTTACTTTTGTAATGTCCTACCTCCCTACACTCAAAACAAATTATGTGATTTTTATTTGAATCTACATTGCTTGAGTTACCTAGGGTATTTGTGGTGGTAGGTGCCGGAGTTGGAGCTTCTTCATCTTGACTGGATGTGGAAGGCTCTTCTTGGGGTTGCTCCAGTGTAGATGTTCTCATCCCCTCCCCCTCAATCCTAGAGGTTGAGGTTTCTTCTAATTCTACCTCTTCCACCACTTCTTCCTCCTCGGATGTCGAACACTCCTCGACCTCCGAATCCTCACTTTCTTATGAGGATGAACTCTCTTCCTCATCCTCCTCATCTTCTTGGATTGAGTGAGGCTCTTCATGGAATTTTTCCAATTTATTCCATACCTCCTTGGTGTTGGTGCAGTGGGCACCTAAGTCAAACCTAAGTTTTGATTATAGCAAACGATACAAAGTTAAGCTTATATTGTTATCTCACGAGCTAAATCAAGTGTGCAGAAAAGTCTCAATGCTGGAGCTGAAGGCTAGCGACACCCGGAGGAAGCCGCGGTGGTCGGGCGATACTCGAGTTACTTCGGAGGGAGCCGAAGGAATCGAGTGGAAGGCCGGAAGCAAAAGCGACACGTAAGTATCGAGGTAAGCTCGTGTGTGCGAGCGTAAGTGAGGTCGTATCCCCTTTACGGGGATGATCTTAAGCGTAGATCCGACCAAAGACATCCCATAGATGGTCTAGGTCGAGATCGGATGGTCGGAGGCCGTCAAAATAATATTTTCTTTGAGCTAACTTTGCCCTACAGCTAGCATCATCATTTGCCCGACTTGGAGGACTCATTGCCATCAAGCGATCATTGCAAGAAATCGGCCTCAAGCGATCTTGCCATCGACGGGATGGTCAATGATCAGATTCGAGGAGTCAAGGATTATCACCAAATTTCAAGGGAAGATGTGCTCAAATTTGATTGGCTAGGGTTCCTCTCGAAAAGGGGCTCAAAGGCTATAAAAGGAGGGCCAAACCTAGGGTTTCATTAACATTTTCTAAGCTTCCAAAAAGTCTCCGCAAAGCTACAATTCTCCGACAACGAAGTCCTTCCTTCCGACGTCTAGGTTTAACTTTCCTTACTTGTCTTTGTACGTCGGTAGTATTTTGTTATCAGTTGTTCATCAACTTTTCGGAGCTTTTATCGTATACGAGGAGAGGGGGAGTGTCCCTCTACCTTAAAGTTTTTTTTGTATCGATTAACTCCTACCTCCAACGAGGAGGAGTTCCTTTAGTGCTTCTGTGGTCAAGGACCACTAGGGCCTTGGAGTAGTAGCCTTCGGCTACGAACCAAGTAAAACCCTTGTGTTGATTGTCTCTTTTATTTTACATTTACATTTCTGCTGCAATTAATTAATTATCTCTCGAGTTTTAGCACAAAGAAAAGAAAAGATTTTTACTATTCACCCCCTCGAGCGAACCGCATCGATCCAACAATTGGTATCAGAGCCGGGGTTGCTAAGATTTGGTGAAACCACCAATCTAGCCATTTTTCACAGATTTATTTTTTTTTATTTCTGTTTATTTTAGATTTTTTTTTCACTTTGTTAAATCTACTCCCTTTTCTACTAATCCAAGACGCGAGTCTTGGTACTTTTTGTGTGTTTTTTGTCGTTGCTAGTTTTTCCTTCGTCTTCTTTTGTCTTTTGTTCTAATGGCCCATCTCGAGGGTTTTAGCACCGTCCGACCTCCGTTTTACAACGGAGATGACTTCCGTTATTGGACGGGTCGGATGGAATGCTTTCTCAAAACCCAAATCGAGATGTGGATCATAATCCAAACGGGTTTCACACTTCCGACTAATGAAGTGGGTGACTCCTTGGATTATGATCAATGAACCGATCGACAAAGCGACAAGTCGAAGCGGCGCCAAGGCAACACAAATCCTTCAATGCGGCCTATCCAAGGAAGAGCTAAATCGCGTCGGCCCCTTCATAAGCGCAAAGGATCTTTGGACAAAGCTAATCGAGTTACACGAAGGATCGGATAAAGCTAAGGTTTGCAAACGTGATTTGTTATTCAATAAATTGTACACACTAAAAATGCAGGAACACGAGTCCGCGACGCAACTCCACGCCCGTGTCCAAGACATAGTCAACAACCTACACGCAATCGGGCAAAAGGTCGAAAACCGCGACCTTATAAGGTATGTCCTAAACTCTTTTCCGAGGACTACCTTATGGGCATCCATGGTTGATGCCTATAAGGTCTCCAAGGATCTTTCTAAAATTAGGTTAGATGAACTCTTTTCCGATTTCGAATTACATGAACAATCCAACTCGGAACCCGAGAGGGGTATAGCCTTGTTTGCAGGTTCAAAGAAGAAGAAAATCGCAAGCAAGCCACCACCAACCGAGGAGGAAGACGAGTCCGAAGAAGAAGTTGACCCGGAGTTGACTGCCGAACTAATGAACCTAGCTCGAAGGATAGCCAAGGGACGAAAGCGAACCACGACTTGACCCAACCAAGGTAAGCCTAAAAGTTCTAACATTAGGTGTTATGAGTGCAACAGGTTTGGACATATCAAGTCCGAGTGCCCCAAGCTCAACCACCAAGCACCTAAGCATAAGAAGGCCCTTAACGCGACATGGGAAGAAGCGTCATCCGAAGAAGATGAAGACCACGTCTTCATGGCGAAATCAATTGAGTCGGACATGGAGACCGAGCCTGAACTTGAGTCAGAACCTGAGGATGACTCGGACTACGAAGCTACCTTCAAGTCAAGCCACGGATACGCATCCGATTCAAAAGATACCCTTAAGGTCAGTCGAGTTTTATTTAATACTTTACATAATATGGTTAGGTTTTTGTCTAGGAAGTTAGCTAAGTCCGAGTCCAAGGTCGAGACCCTTGTTGAGGAGGTTAAACTCCTCAAACACGAGGTCTCCCTAACCTCTTCGACTAGTCGAGTTCAAGAGAAGGACTCAACTCGAGTTGAAAAGCTCGAAGTTGAGAACTCTCTCTTGAAAAGTCAAGTCGAAGATCTTAGGAACACGTTGGAAAGGTTCACTTCGGGATCCAAAGGACTTGACCTTCTACTTGGATCTCAAAGGGCCGTGTACAACAAGGCTGGACTAGGGTTTAACTCAAACACGACTAATAGGTCGTATATGTCGATTGTAAGTCGACATAAGAAACATGTCCAAGCATGGGTCCCTAAGAACTTTTTGATTTCAACTCTAGGATTCAACTCGTACTGGGTTCCCAAGGACCAAATCCACTATGTGGATAGACCGAACCGATTCAACGGTCTAGGGGGAGCCAGTACAAAACATGTTTGTGCTTTAACTTAGAAATTGCATGTTTCAACTTAGAATGTTTGTGCTTTAACCTAGAAATTGCATGCTTTAACTTAGAAAGTTTGTACTTTAAAACTTGTGAACTCACTTAGAACATGAACATAATCAACTTCGAAAAGATTGAGCCCCGGGGAGCCTCTTTTCAAAAACATAACCAACTAAAATTCTCCGAAAAGATTGAGCCCCGGGGAGCCGCTTTTCAAAAACATAACCAACTAAAATTCTCCGAAAAGATTGAGCCTCGGGGAGCCTCTTTTCAAAAATAACTAGTTAGACGAGGAAATAATTTTAGGTGAGTCAAGTCATCATTTTCTTGAAAATGGCTTTGTCTAAGGAAGTGGTCAATGATCCGATAAAAGAAGGCCCCTGTGCCTCGCCACGACCTGGAAGCCATGATCTTGAAAAGGTAAACTTGACAAGCCTAGGGATAAATCCAAATCTAACATAAAATTACTTGAACCTAAATCCACTTAATCAACTTAATTGGAAGTCATCTAAAAAAAAACACATAAGTATAACATGCTTGATCATATAGACTCCGGTGAGATGACCTAGGGTTAACAACTTACAACCAATTTTCTTAACAAAAAATCTAACATCCAATCCAACCACCTTGTGTGTAGGATCAATGGATGTTGGACAGCGGTTGCTCCCGACACATGACCGGGGATCAACTTAAATTCGCAAAGCTTCGATTCAAACGACAAGGATCGGTAGCCTTTGGGAATAACGGCAAGCTCAAAATCATCGGATCAGGTGATATCGAGCTTAACACGAATTTTGTTATTAAAAATGTATTACTTGTAGAGAATTTTGAATATAACTTACTTAGTGTAAGCCAATTGTGTGATAATAACTATAAGGTTATATTTCTAGAAAATGAATGCGTAATTAATACCAACGAAACCTCTAAAATAATTCTTAAAGGAACTAGAAATAACAACATTTATACTTAATCAACTCCTCAACTAAGTGTCTTGTGACACGGAAGAGGAATCATGGTTGTATGCAAGCGACTTGGTCACTCGCACCCAAGACTGCGTCCACAAGATGAGTCGAGTGGCAACCTCAACAATTTGGTTAATAAAATCTGTAATGCTTGTCAACAAGGAAAACAACCTAGGACACAAAACAAGTTAACTAACCAGAGCAGACCTCAAGTGTACTTGAGCTCACATATGGATCTATTCGATTCACATGGGCCAAGTCACTCAATAAGTCAATATTGCTTAGTCATAATTGGCGGACTACTCGAGGTTTACAGGTTAGGTTCATCGAACATAAAAATGATACCTAGATCGATTAATCAATCTATTCAAATTAATCGAGAATCAAAAAAAACCTTAAGGTTAAAAGACTTACGGCGATTCATGGTGGTGAATTCAAAATCAAAGGTTCACCGACTTCACGTAACCTAAACGGATACCACCATGAATTCTCTTGCCCTAGGACCCTCAACAAAATGGCCTAGTGGAGCGGAAAACCGAACTCTACAAGAAGCCGCTAGGACCATGTTGAATGAATACGACCTACCCGATAGGTTTTAAGGCGTGGTAGCACCTTGCTATGTCCAAAATAGGATCCTTATGGTAAAGAGGCACCTTAAGACCTCGTACGAGATTTATCACGATAAAATACCTAACATCAAGTACTTTAGGGTATTTGGGTGTAAGGTACATATCCTAAACACTAAGGATTACCTAGGGACATTTACATCCAAAACCACGACCGGAATCTTTCTAGGATACTCGACTACAAGTAGAGCTTATAGAGTATATAACCACGACACCCTTATAGTTGAGGAAACCATCAATGTAGTATTTGATGAAGGACATGAACCTACAAAACCCCAAGAACCCCAATTAGCGAGCCGATTCATACTAAACCCAACTCGATCCGAGATCGTGTCTAGTGTTAATCCTAACCTAGGTCAGCCTAGTCACTCTATTGATCAAGTGATAGATGACTCCAACCAAACTAGTGTTCAACCAAGTCACCCCATTGATCAAGCATTAGGTGACACAAACCCAACCCAATCTAGGATTCAGACTAACCACCCTATCGATCAAGTGATAGGAGATCCTAATCTAGGAGTTCGAACTAGAGCATCCTATAGGAACCTTAGTCAAATTTCCTTAATTTCAAAGATAGAACCCAAATCAATTGAACAAGCTCTTCTTGATCCCGATTGGATTATTGCAATGCAAGAAGAGCTAGCCCAATTTACTAGGAATGAAGTGTGGGAGTTAGTACCACCACCTAAAGACAAAACGATAATTGGAACAAGGTGGGTGTTTCGAAATAAGCTTGATGATAAAGGTGAAGTAGTTAGAAACAAGGCTAGGTTAGTCGCCAAAGGGTTTAGCCAAATCGAAGGCTTAGATTACGACGAAACCTATGCCCCAGTAGCTAGACTCAATCCATTCAATGTTGCTAGCTTATGCCGCACATCGAGGATTTAAGCGTTTCAAATGGATGTTAAGTCGGCATTCTAAATGGATACATTAAAGAAGAAGTTTATGTTAGCCAACCCCTGATTCAAAATCTAGATAAACCCGACCATGTTCTAAAACTTAAGAAAGCTCTATGGACTTAAACAAGCTCCTCGAGCTTGGTACGAGAGACTTTCAATCCATCTTAAGTCAAAAGGGTTTAACCAAGGCTTAGTTGACCCAACTCTCTTTGTAAAACCTTAGGTAAAGAAATATTCATAGCTCAAATTTACGAGACGATATAATTTTTGGAACCTCTAACTCACTTTACTAAACGAGTTCGCTTCACTCATGGAAAGTGAGTTCAAATGAACTTGGTAGGCGAAAGTTAAGTTTCTTTTAGGTCTACAAATTAAACAAACTAAGGATGGTATATACCTATATCAACAAAAATACACTAAGGAGTTAATTAAAAGATTTGGAATGCAAGACGCTAAGGTAATAAACACCCCAATGGCGATAAATGTTAACATAGGAGAAGACCTAGAAAGTAAGTCCATTGACTTAAAGTACTATAGGAGCGCAATAGGAAGTCTTCTATACTTAATCATGAAGTCGACCGACATCCTATTCAGTATATATGCGCCTGTGTTTCAAACCTGCTAAGGAGTCTCACCTAACCCTAGTTAAGCGTATCCTTAGATATCTAAAGGGTACACTTAATGTCGGTATTTGGTATCCTAGATCTACCGAGTTCGAACTAATCGGCTACTCCGATTCGGATTATGCCTGTAGTAAACTCGACAGAAAGAGCACGAGTGGTTGTTGTCAACTACTCAGCTCGAGTCTAGTGAGTTGGTGCAGTAGGAAGCAACATTGTGTTGCCTTATCTACCACCGAAGCCGAATACATCGCGATGGGTGAGTGTGTCACTCAACTTCTTTGGATGAAGCACACTCTCCGCGACTTTAAGTTAGACTTTACAAATACTAAACTTCACGTAGATAACATTAGTTCAATTAATCTTACAAAGAATCCGATATGTCACTCTAGGACCAAACATATAGAGGTCAAACACCATTTCATTCGAGAACATGTGGCCAACGGAGCCATACACCTCGAATACGTCGAATCGAAGTCTAACTTAGCAGATCTATTTACTAAACCCCTACCCGAAGCCAAATTTAGTCTACTAAGACGAAAATTGGGCATGTGCGTAATAGAATAGGTACATGCAAATTATATTTTCTTACTACTATTTCTTAACTTTCATTTTTGTTATGGAACTAGTATAGAACATACCTTAGATATCATGCACCTATAGATTTAAGGAGCCAATACATCTCACAACACATAGGACTAATGTGTTTGTGTACTTAGCCACGTAGATGGGCGTGAGATGTTAGGACCTTACTCCTGGTTCCAGATGTAGAGCTAGTGCATCGCTATGAACCACGGAGTATAATCATACATACTAACCGACTCTGACCAGGACTGGTTGATCCTTCATATCAATCAAGCCAAATATGAGTCGAACATTTTATAGATGAACTTATTTTCAGTATATTATTTTTTTTTAAAAAAAAATGTGGAACATGCTTGGACTTTAAATTTAACATTTGTCTTGTTTTCCACACACCCCTTACTCTTTTCGATATACGGCAAAAGGGGGAGAAAAAGGAGAAAAAGGATAAAAGTTAAGGAGTCAAAATTTAATTTTTTTTATAACTTAACTCTTACTTCATAATTAAACCAAAAGTTAACGTTAAGTTTTGAAAACTTATTTAACCAAAAGGCCAGGGTTAAGAAATCATTTGGTTTCTTAACTTAAAACTTATTTTAAACACTATGGCCAACATTAAGTAATTTCGGTTACTTAATTCTTTTTCTTAGTAGCAAATATCTAGGGGGAGAGTTAAAACCCTTTCTCAAGTACTCACCCTCGGTCAAGGGGGAGGATTCCTCAAGGGGGAGCACTTGAAAAAGGATTTTTATATACTCCTACTCATTCATGCATAATCTCATACTTATTTTTGTCTTAACTTTGTATGTGGGTTTGCCATAAATCAAAAAGGGGGAGATTGTTGGTGCAGTGGGCACCTAAGTCAAACCTAAGTTTTGATTATAGCAAACGATACAAAGTTAAGCTTATATTGTTATCTCACGAGCTAAATCAAGTGTGCAGAAAAGTCTCAATGCTGGAGCTGAAGGCTAGCGACACCCGGAGGAAGCCGCGGTGGTCGGGCGATACTCGAGTTACTTCGGAGGGAGCCGAAGGAATCGAGTGGAAGGCCGGAAGCAAAAGCGACACGTAAGTATCGAGGTAAGCTCGTGTGTACGAGCGTAAGTGAGGTCGTATCCTCTTTACGGGGATGATCTTAAGCGTAGATCCGACCAAAGACATCCCATAGATGGTCTAGGTCGAGATCGGATGGTCGAAGGTCGTCAAAATAATGTTTTCTTTGAGCTAACTTTGCCCTGCAGCTAGCATCAGTCGACTGCCAGCTTGGAGGACTCGACTGCCATCAAAACGAGCCGAAGGTCGGACTCGATCGATGTCGCCATCACCGATCGATGATGGCCATCAGTCGACTGATGGTCAATGATCAGATTCGAGGAGTCAAGGATTATCACCAAATTTCAAGGGAAGATGTGCTCAAATTTGATTGGCTAGGGTTCCTCTCGAAAAGGGGCTCAAAGGCTATAAAAGGAGGGCCAAACCTAGGGTTTCATTAACATTTTCTAAGCTTCCAAAAAGTCTCCGCAAAGCTACAATTCTCCGACAACGAAGTCCTTCCTTCCGACGTCTAGGTTTAACTTTCCTTACTTGTCTTTGTACGTCGGTAGTATTTTGTTATCAGTTGTTCATCAACTTTTCGGAGCTTTTATCGTATACGAGGAGAGGGGGAGTGTCCCTCTACCTTAAAGGTTTTTTTGTATCGATTAACTCCTACCTCCAACGAGGAGGAGTTCCTTTAGTGCTTCTGCCCTCCGTACGTGGTCAAGGACCACTAGGGCCTTGGAGTAGTAGCCTTCGGCTACGAACCAAGTAAAACCCTTGTGTTGATTGTCTCTTTTATTTTACATTTACATTTCCGCTGCAATTAATTAATTATCTCTCGAGTTTTAACGAACGAAAGAAAAAGAAAAGATTTTTCGCTATTCACCCCCCCCCTCTAGCGAACCGCATCGATCCAACACTTGGCGTCTTTACAATCCCCTATCTTGATCAAAATATCATTAGGGATTATATTAAGCAAAATACCCATTACCTTATTGTTGATGTTATAGTATCGGAGTTGTTCTTAACTCCAATTCTTCTTCTTGATTTTTCTTCCTTCTTCGTCTTTTGGAGTGTCAAAACCTACTAAGACACTAATCCAATTATCAAAGTCACACATTAGAAAATTCATCATTCTACCTTTCCAATACGCGAAATCTTCACGGTCGAAGGAAGGTGGAACGTTGATGTCGTCACCCAATCTCTCCTTGAATTCCATCTTGTTCCTCTAGCATCTTGACTCTCGGTGGTTAGTCCGTAGAAGAGCCCCGGGCTCTGATACCAATTGTAGGAAATTTAAGGCCGCTAGAGGGGGGGTGAATAGCGTCGCGTGATGGTACGATGATGGAATTCTTTCGTGTTTGATCGTCTACAATCTTGTTAGCACAGCGGAATAGTAATAACAAATAAATATAACAAGATACACAATCACAACACGGTCATATAACGTGGTTCGGAACCGAATGGTTCCTACTCCACGGATCAAGCTCTAAAGAGCTCTAGTGATACACACACACTTACTAATCACAAATAACTCCTTCTCGACACAAGTCAGAGGTGGAGAAACCTCATACAAGGATTACACTAAGTAATACAAAAGATACAAGCTAATACAAGTAAGAAATACAATGCAAGTAAAGAAAAATACTTTACAAGAGCACTTTGGTTGCTTGATCTTTGGTTGCCTTGGACTAGCCTTGAAGGACTGGAAGAGCACCAACAATTCCCCTTTAAATCGCCCAAGAAAACCGCTACTTGAGCCTTCCACGAACAACTGCTTTTATCCTCCATCGGGCTGGATTTCCGCCTAGCAGTCGACTGCCATAAGTCACCAGTCGACTGCCAACACTGTAGCTGTGAGACAATGGCTCAATCCACGTTGGACAAGTTCCAACGGTACTCTCACCAGTCGACTGCCAACATTGGCAGTCGACTGCCAACGCCCGTAGTCGACTGCCCAGTCGGCTACGGAGCATTCTGTGCTCGCAACTCAACTGGCAGTCGACTGCCATCCCTTGGCAGTCGACTACCGTCGACATCAGTCGACTGCTCCAATGAGCAGTCGACTGCCAGAGCAATTTCAGCTCTTAAATGACAGTCGAACTCAAGTCGACTCACGGTAGTCGAACCGGCCATAATGGCAGTCGACTGCCAACCTCAAAAATGAGGTTTTAACCCAAGTATGGTTCCCCCATACTTGCTAGACCATCCTTAGCCTAGACCTAAGTCTTCTAGCCACCTCCATCAGCCTCACGCCTCTCGGATCCCTCCAAGTCGTCCATGACTTGTTCATCCATCGCGCTAGCCTTCAGGTGCTTGCATCGGCTATGTCATGCTAACGATGTCTACACCGCCAAGGCACATTGGACTTACGCCGCCAAGACTCCGCTTGGACTTTACGCCGCCAATCATTGGACTTATGCTGCCAAGACTTCACCCTTGGACTTCTCAAATGCCAAGACTCAAGCTTGGACTTTCCCTTGCCAACTCATATTGGACTTTCCATGCCAAGACCCCCATGCTTGGACTTTCCCTTGCCAACCCATGTTGGACTTTCCATGCCAAGACCCATGCTTGGACTTCCCTTGTGCCAAGTACTCAAGACATGGACTTTCCCAAATTGCCAAGTGTCCCACTTGGACTTTCCATGCCAAGTACTCATGACTTGGACTTTACCTTTCCCATAATCACATGGTCAACCCTAGTCAACCATCAAAGTCTCCCTCGAGTCAAACTCGAGTCTGGTTAATTATAACCTGGGTTGATTGTATAAACAATCTCCCCAAAAACATTAACCGCCATCAATGTCACACATCAATGTCAAACATTCTATGTCAAACATCAAAATATCACTCGAGTCAAACTCGAGTCTGGTCAATCGTGACCTGGGCCGATTGCACCAACACTGGATTCTCATTTGATTGAATTTTATGTACATCAATGTCTCCACTCTGTATTAAATTATGTGTGAAAACTAATTTTGGGGAGATATGTTTCGTCCTATCACCTTTGATATATCCATCTTTTAATTGGGTTATGCAAGTTGCATTATCTTCATGAAGTATCGTTGGAGTCTTCTTATTTATTAACAAACCACATGACTCTTGAATATGATTAGTCATTTCTCTATTCCATACACATTCACTACTTGCCTCATGAATTGCAATTATTTCAGCATGATTTGATAAGGTAGTTGTTGTAGTTTGTTTCATAAATCTCCAAGATATTGTTGTGCCACCATATGTAAATACATATCCCGTTTGTGACCTAGCTTTGTATGGATCTGATAAATATCTTGCATCTACATACCCAATTAATTGCGTATTTGGTTCATACGGGTAGAATAGACCCATATCAATTGTTCCACGGAGATATCGAAAAATATGTTTAATTTCGTTCCAATGTCTTCTAGTTGGAGCACAACTATATCTTGCTAATAAATTTACAGCAAAAGCAATATCAAGTCGGGTATTATTAGCAAGGTACATTAAAGCACCAATTGCACTTAAGTATGACACTTCAGGATCAAGAATTTTCTCATTTTCATCTCGAGGACGGAAATGATCCTTTTGTATATCAAGTGATCGAACAACAATTGGATTGGTTAATGGATATGAATTGTTCATATTAAATTGTTTTAAAACTTTCTCAGTATAAGTTGATTGATGAACAAAAATTCCATTCTTAAAGTACTCGAACTGCAGGCCAAAATAAAATTTAGTTTTACCAAGATCTTTCATTTTGAATTCTTTCTTTAAATAGTTTATTGTATTAGAGATCTCTTTAGGAGAGCCAATAATATTTAAGTCATCAACATAAACAACGATTATTACAAAATCATGTCTGAACTTCTTTATAAAAACACATGGACAAATATGGTTATTTGTATAATCATCTTTTAGCAAATATTCACTAAGACGATTGTACCACATTCGTCCAGATTGCTTTAAACCATACAAAGATCTTTGTAATCTAATAGAAAATAATTCTCGAGAATTGCATATTTTTGAAATCTTTAGTTCTTCTGGGACTTTCATTTATATGTCATTATCTAGTGCACCATATAAATATGTTGTAACGACATCCATCATCTGCATATGAAGTCTTTTCTATGCTATTAAACTAATAAGATAACGAAAAGTAATATCATCAATTACAGGAGAATATGTTTCTTCATAATCAATTCTAGATTGTTACGAAAAACCTTGTGCAACTAGTTGGGCTTTATATCTCACAATTTCATTTTTCTCATTTATTTTTCGTATGAATACCCATTTGTATCCTATTGGTTTAACACCTTTAAGTGTTTTGACAATAGACCCAAAAACCTCATGTTTAGAGAGAGATGTTAATTCTGTCTGAATTGTTTCTTTCCATTTTGGCCAATCTTCTCTTGATTGACATTCCTTTAAAGTCATGGGTTCAAAATCCCTATTTTTACTCAAAATATCAATTGCCACATTATATACAAATATATCATCGATATTTGTATTTGTTCAATCCCATGTTTTCATTGTAGAAATGTAATTTATCGATATTTCTTGATTATCTATTTCAACTTCTTCTGGAAGTTTTTCTTCTTGGATCGACTTATTTTCTTTTTCTAGACAATCAATTTGTTCATGTGTTCCCTTTTTCTTTCGAGGGTTTTTATCTTTAGAACATGTCGGTCTTCCATGCTTCAGGCATGGTTTAGGTTCATTTATCGAGAGAGGTCTTTCAAAAACATCAATTCTGATAGGAGCATTTTCTATTGGAATATGTGATTTTGTTACTCGTTTTGGATCAGAGAAACTATCTAGCAATTTATTTGCAATCTGTTGCAAATGAATGATCCGTTGAACTTCTAGTTCACATTTTTTTGTGCGAGGATCAAAATGGCATGCATAAGGATGAATTATTCCATATAATTTTTTTTTCTATCTTTTCATTACTAGTATTATTACCCCCTAAAGTTGGAAAGAATGCTTCATCAAATCGACAATCAAGAAATCTAGTAGTAAAAACATCTCCTGTCATGGGTTCAAGATATTTGATAATGGATTGAGAAATAAAACCATATAAATGCCTAATTTCCTTTGAGACCCCATTTATGTTCTATGAGGAGGAGCAATGGGGACATAAACTGCACATCCAAAGGTTCGTAAATGAGAGATATTAGGTTCTCTTCTAGAGACCAATTAGAAAGGGGAAGCTTGAGAATTAGTGGGTCGGATGCAAACTAGTATTGCTGCATATAAGATTGCATGTTCCCAAGAATGAACAGGAAGCTTGGATTTCAACAATAATGGTCTCGCTATTAATTGAATGCGTTTAATAAATGACTCTGCTAGACCATTTTGAGTATGTACATAAGCTACAGGATGTTCAATCTTTATATCAATAGACATGCAATAGTCATTAAATACTTAGAAGTAAACTCTTCAGCATTATCAAGGCGAATTATTTTGATGGGATAATCAGGAAAATATGCGCGCAATCAAATTATTTGAGCAAGTAATCTAGAAAATGCCAGGTTTCGAGTTGATAATAAGCACACATGTGACCATCTTGTAGATGCATCTATTAAAACCATAAAATATCTAAATGGTCTACATGGTGGGTGAATTGGTCCACATATATCACCTTGAATCCAATTTAAAAATGTAGGGCATTCAAATGCAATCTTATTCGGTGAGACCTTTACTATTAATTTGCCGTGATAATATGCAACACATGAGAATTCATTTGATTGAAAAATCTTCTGATTCTTCAATGGATGTCCAGAAGAATGTTCCACAATTCATCGCATCATTACAGATCTAAGATGACCCAATCTATCATGCCATAAAAGGAATTCATTTTGACTAGTAAACTTCTGGTTTACTACAATATTTATTTCAATTGATTTAATGTATGTATAATAAAGGCCCGAAGAGAAAACAGATAGTCTTTTCAAAACTTGTTTATGCCCCATTTTAACATTAGTAATGCAAAAATACTCGTTATTTTCCATATTAGTTGTTTCTATATGATAGCCATTAATGCGAATATCTTTGAAACTTAATAAATTTTGGTGGGACTTGGATGAATATAATGCATTACTGATCAAGAAATTTGTTCCTCCTAGTAGTTAAATGTTTGCTTTTCCAGAGCCTTCGATCAAGGTTACACTACCATATATAATATTCACATTTTGTTTTTGCATGATAAGATGAGAGAAATATCTTTTACTTTTGATAATTGTATGTCTAGTTACACTGTCTACAAGACAGAGATTCTCATCTTCAATCTTTGACCCAATAATATCCATAGGTCTTAAAAAAAATAGCAATAAATTTGAATTTATTATAAATATTGAGAAATAAAAATAATTACATTAATTAAAATCACCATATTTAGCATTCTCAAGAAAGTCACCAACTTCTATTTGGGATAAATTTTCAAGACTCTCAAAAATATTATTAGGGTCATTATTTTGATATAAGACATTTGCCTCCATATTCTTATCCTTTTCCTTCAACAAGGCTTGATAAAGCTCGACAAGATTCTTTGGCGTACAATAGGTACATGATCAATGTTCAATCACCCCACATCGGTAGCATTTATTTTCAACATTCTGACTAGATCCATTTTTTTCTTGTTTTTTATCATTATATTTCCACTTATGGTTGTTTGTATGTCCACCATGATCATTACAGTAAACATTCTAGCCATGACCACGACTACGACCACGACCACGACTACGACTACGACCACGACCACAGTTGCATCCTCGTCCACGATCATTTTTACATCCTCGTCCATGTCCAGAATTGTTATGAGTTGTCGCATTCACTTCAGGGAATGGATTAGAGCCAGTTGGACGAAATTCATGATTTTTCATTAATAACTCGTTATTTTGTTCAACCACAAAAAAAATAAGAAATTAGTTCAGAATATTTCTTGAACCCTTTCTCTCGATATTGCTACTGCAGAAGCATATTCGGGGCATAAAAAGTGGAGAGTGTTTTCTCTAACATATCATAATTGATAATATTCTCTCCACATAACTTTAATTGAGAAATGATTTTAAAAACGGTTGAATTGTATTCACTCATAGATTTAAAATTTTGGAATCGCAAATGAATCCAATCATAATGAGATTTAGAAAGTATTACTATTTTTTGGTAATTAAACCTTTCATCTAAACTTTTTCATAACTCAAGTGGATCTTTCACTGTTAAATACTCAATTTTTAAATATTTGTGGAGCTGATGACGGAGAAAAATCATTGTCTTGGCTCGATTTTGCAAAGTCTCTTTATTATTTTCTTTAATTGTTTCTCTGAGTCCATTTGCATTTAAATGGATTTCAGCATCAAGGATCCATGATAAGTAATTTTTTTTTGAAATGTTGAGTGCCACAAACTTAAGTTTGGTGAGGTTTACCATAAAATACTAACACACTACAAGAAAAATAGAAAATAGCGATGAATTATTTTCGTCACTAATAACACTAATTCGCCGCTAAATATATTTTGCGACGAAATTAATTCGTCGCTAGATTCGTCGTAATAAGCTTGTCGCTAAGACACATTTGTGATGAATTAAAATAATTTCATCGTTAATATTACTGATGGAACTTAAAACATCGTAAAAAATAAATCTTTCGTCACAAAATCTCGACACCGAAACTATGAAATTCACCAATATTAGAGACGAAATATACACAAATCATCGCTAATAATCAGAAACTTTACCGACAAAATATCTAACATCTATTTTTTGGCCAACCACATAAGTGGGAGCCTCTCGACTGGTGCCTCGACTGGAGATTATTTTTGCGACGAAAGTTATAAACTTTGTCGCCAAAGTCCTACAACAGTCGAACGCGTCGACTGACGACTCGACTGATACTCCAACTCTAGTGATGAAATCTATATTTTCATCACTAACTCGCAAAATCCTGAAGCCGTATATCGACAGTTAGCGATGAAATTTCAAAAAATCATCGCTAACTAAGAATATACAGATTTCCAGGATCCATTTTATTATTATTCAAAAATCCTATAATACAATATCAACCGCACAATTTAAATTAACAACATACCACTCACACAATAAAACCAATATATACAATTAAAAACAACTAATATAACATCAAATTTAAGTATCCAAAACTTCCATTTTCACAAATTCATAGTATTAAAATGTAAACACATTCAAATCAAGCACAATTTCACTAGCTCAATATTTAAATGGTCACAAACACTAAGGAGGAGGAGGAGGTGGAGCTGAAGCTGAAGAGGACTCATACATCAATGATTGTAATGCTCCAGGTGCAAGTCGATTCATAATTGCTTCGAACATATCTTGTCTTGATCTCATTGATGTCAACTCATCTTCGGTGCTAGCTAATCGAACTTGAGTGTTTGCTAGCTCCTCTTTCGCCCCCGCCAATTCTTGCTGGGTGGACTGAAGTTGTTCACGCAGTGCTGCGTTAGTTGTTCTGGAGGAGGAGCTGACATCTGAAGAAGTGGATCTAACTAGTTTTGGCCCACTTCCAAGTCCTCTGATATATCCAGAGCAAACGCTGAGTACTTGATCACACACCTGATCTGCAATCTGAACTGCATCTATGTCATCTCTAGTTTCTTGTGACTGGATGTGTTCATCTCATAGTCTCACCATTTCACTCTAAGAATAACAAACACATTATCAATATGTTTACAAATAATTACTAATATTTAAAAATAACTTTATTAAATTTTATTGATTATATCTTACGTATGCAACCTCGGCTCTCTCCCCACTCCATCTCTTTGACGAAGTACAGTAGGTTGTATTCAAGATAGTAATCCGATCTTTTCTTTGAGACTGATCGGTCTAAAAAATATTATAATGTATTAATATTAAAAATACCAACTAATATACTGTACCTATAAAATTTGTACTTACACCGTCGTAACTGTACTGAATGAAGGATTTTGAGCCACCTCGATGGGTAAATGGTAGTTGTGCTCGATTTTGGGCATTTATTACTGATCGTGTCTACAATATCAAAATTTGTTAAGATAAAACTTAAAATATGAGTTGCACATATTTTAATTTACATATAACGTAGATAATTGGTATAGATTGAGTTACCTGAAATTTCTCTGATTCAAACATATCGCACATGTAGTTCCAATCTTCATGCATCTCACAAAACCCACTCGGCATATGGCCAGCTGTGGGGAGATCTGATGAGACTCTTATAATGAGTGTGCATCTTATTTCGATTATCTCTGTACCTTGCACTCATTAATCTGTTGGTCTCCTTCCTTACCGACGTTGCCTCCTCGGCAAAACTTATATCGAAAGTAGCCTGAAAAAAATATCAATATTGAATTTTAATAATGAATGATGGTTGATTCTTTAATTAGCAAAATACTCATACTTACTGATAATCGATCATATATCATCTGTTTATTATCCGCAGGGATATGCTTCCAACTCTTAGCTTGTAGGGGAGCGAACTTCTTAATTAACAGACCTAACTCTGTCATAAAAGCAGCTACATTGGTCCTGATAGGGTGACCATCGCTCTTACGAAATGTAATGGGTAATCTACCCCGTTCCTCGATTTTCCATCGGAGCCGATCGGAGTGTGTGCCCCGTGTCTCTCTACGTGCCAAATGAACTATAAATCAAAGGATGCTAACAATTAACAAGTTAAATAAATAACAAACAAAATAAACGTATTTAAAACCAAATAACTAACCAATAGGAGTAGGAGCACTGTCATCATCAGGCGTAGGCACAACTGGGGGTGCTCAATTCTCTTAGGTGGCATAGCTATGACATAAGCATTATATACAGATCGACGTATAAAAAAGATTATATTAAATACATGAAATATAAATGAAGAACAATATAAATACCGTATAAATACATCTAATTACTATCATCATCTGAAAATGATAAATAATCATTTGCCTCAATGTCAATTTCACTATCTTCACTATCGGTAATATGATTACTTTGAGCACCCATATCTAGATCTACTTGTGCATTTGCCATATTAATTTGGTGATGTTCAACATCTAATCGACAAAGTTGAGTTATTTCTAAGTCTTCACCGACTACTGAAGTTGAATCATTGGATGAAATCTCTTGGTTTGGCTCCATGATCAAGATATTACCACCCTCAAAATCTTCAGGTACTTCATCAACTTCAGTTACTTAGATTGGCAGTTGGATTCTCCTGGCAGTTTCAACCTGAAATAGATATAAAGCAACGGGGTAAGTTCAACGAACTCAGTGGGTATCAAGTCGACATGCATAGTAAGATATATCTAACAATAATAATCATGCCAGTATAGTCTCCTGATCAATAATAGCAAAAATGCAAGGAAGAGATGCGGAAAGACTGTACATACCTGAATTTCCTATCCTGACATAGAAGTATGAGCCATACTAGCAAAAATAAAGTCATCAGACCAAATACATAATGTATCCTGTATGCATGTCAATCATATGCAACAACCAAGGTAGCAACCAAAATGCAGCAAACACAAACAAATGTCATCCATGCAATATGCATGCGATGCAAATGACATGGTCACCCCTGACGCTAGTCAGCCGCCTCACACGCGATGGTGAAGCCAAGTGGGTAGGGCTATGACAACTATGCACTCTATCATCACTGCTCCTGAGTGACCAAGTGGACAGGATGCTATCGGAGTACACCTATCCTCCTACCCTAAACAGAGTGGGGGAGCAAAGCTCTCATCTCCCGGTGTCGTAGACCAGAGGAGGGATCCCTGCCCGCTACCATGCTGCCTCACCGCTATCTATGAGCGGACCAACGGAGCCTGATAGAGCTACTGCACACACCCTCCTGATGTACCATTAATCCATGAGTGACAGTGTATGCAGATCATGTAACTGACTACGGGCTCAACTACAAAGGAACCCTGATCAGCCAACATGCAATCATGCAAGATGGTGCATGACACTAAAGCATGTAACACCAACCAAAATACGTCTCCAAATAATATGCACAAAAAAAATGAGTACATATCAATGACCTAAGTATACAGGAAAAGTATATCTAATAGCTTATCAAGTGCATGTCATAACTCCCAAAATAAGTACACATGGCAGGTATCAAGATAATATCGACTAAGATAGAAATGCATGCATCAGGTATGACACAGTGACATAGAAGGGCAGATAAGACATAAAAATTACTGCGAGCTATAGCCAACTAAGCATATCAATATGACAATATCTAAAAGATAAGTCAAAGTACTCGCCTGCTATGAAGAATATCAACTGTCTTTACGCCCGTGGATGTCTCGAATCAAAACCCTGCACACAGAACATACATGACTAAGTTCTATCATTTTCCAATAATCGAATCAAATCGATTCATTAACCCATTAACTGGTCCATCAATCCACTAACAAATGGATTATGATCTAGCTCCTTTACCGAATCGTTCATTAACATAAATTCATATCTTGAACCTCACCAATATAACAACTTCTTCTCTTAGTTACTAACCAGTAACCCAATAGTAGCCTAGTTAAGCAAGTTCTGCAATAGGGTAATCCCATTTACTTCCTTACCCCCATATACACGTACCAAAATCAAAGAAACCGACTACATATCAGATTAGATACATAAGCAAATCACATACCACCATTTTCCTCAATCTACACTCACAATAGATCCATAGCCGAAACTAATCATCGGACAATCCATGGCTCAAGATCACTGTCCAAAATCACAACCCTTACACAACTCACCCAGGTCTTCTTTACTCACCACAGTCGACACCTCACCCTCACAGTCGACACAATCGGACAACCTCAACTCACAAAATCCCAATTCTACATTAGGAACCACAGAATCTAGTAATTACTACTAAAAGACAAATGATCGAACAAGCTTACCAGTCGTTGGACTCCACCGACAGCCATCTTCCTCCTATCCCAATTCCTCGATTCACTGGCTCGAAACCCCTGCCCAAAATCACAGACTTAACCAAACAAAGGAAACCACGGCTAGGGCTTTGATCTTTGTCCAAGGAAATAAAGCAGCCGATTCTTACCTTGCTCCGGCGCCCACCGGCAGAGATCACAATCTCCGGTCACACCTACTGCAAACGCTGCCTAGCCGCCGCCAGCCACCATCTGCTCTGGCAAAGACCTCGGCCCCTGATCTGGACCAGGTGTAGATGCTGCCGATGAAACTCTCAGCTGCGTGTGCTCGCCGTCAGCTTGTGTAGCTCGGGCGGGCAGCGGCGGAGAGGGGAAACTCGTAGCAGCCTGGGCACAGGGAAGGCGGCGACGGCGATCTTGGCATGGGCGACGTCGGGCTACTGGCTGCGGCGAGGAGAAGGTTTCGCGAAGAAGAGGGGTTCGCGAAGAGGGAAGAGTCGGGTCGTAAGAGGAAACCGTCGGTGCGGCGCTGGAGGGAAGGAGTTATCATGAGCGAAGAGGGAGTCGGGTGCGGCGTGGAAAGAAAATGAGAAATAAAAAACCTAGGTTTGGTTTCTATTAATTCCCCAGTAATTTAATTATCCCCGTAAATCTCGTACATGCCCCGTTTAATTCCATAAAAATTCTGAAAAAATTCCTAAAATTCTCCAAAAATCCCGAAAAAATTCCTAGGATTATTTTTTCCTAAATTTTGGCCATTTAATTTAGTATTATAAATTTCTATATTTAACAATACTGGTATGACGAACATCGAAACATAAAGAAAGCATTGTCAAAACCCAAATCAACAAGTTTGTACATCAACAATGTCTAACGCAACATCCACCATATAAATCCAGATCAATATAAGAAACATCCGAAACTAAAGAAAACATAAATCCAAAGTCGGGACCCTCGAAAGTGAGATGAGATATTGTCAGCCAGCAATGCTCCAAGCCCATTATGAAGTCGGCTACTTGTTACCTGGGTGACAAAAAAACCCAGGATCTGTGATGGTGAGTACAAAACTCAGCGGTAATAAGAATAGAAGTGCATGCATAATATATATATATATATATATATATATATATATATATATATATATATATATATATATATATATATATCTATATATATATATATATATATATATATATATATATATATAGATATATATATATATATATATATATATATATACACATATATATATATAGTCAACAATATGTTGTCTAATCAACAATATGTTGTCTAAAGATATAACAGGTATATACCAGCATGATATAACAACTATATAGCTAAACCGATCAACAATAATAACATAAGGTACTAACATACTTGAAGATCGACAATGATGTAACTCGTACAACCTAAGTATAAGTACCATAATACAACACCTACAATATGGTAGAGTAAATACTGACTTTGTAATCAACAACACCGACATACTAACATTCTATGTCAAATACACAATGAACCGGGTTCATCCTGTATCACCTCAAGGTACTGGTCAAAGGTATACAACAGTCTAACCACCTCAATACTGGTAATCCACACACGACCATATAAAATATGCAAGTGGAATGCAAGATGATGTATAATCAAATACGACAAATATAGCTCAAACAAATACAACATCCAACGATCATATATATAGACTCTATCTATATATATTCTCATCACACTCAACTATATATATATATATATATATATATATGCAAACGCCATCTACCACAGCAATACAGATGCATGGTCATACCTGTGCACCCTACTCGCCACCACGATCCCAGTGTGGCTTAGGTGGCACGACATGACAACTGTCCCAACTCAACAACAACCACCACTCTCGAGTGCCCGAATGGGCAGTATAAATAAGTAGCATATAAGCGTAAAGAGCTAGCTACACAACGGAAGTCCCTACTGCTAGCCACTCCGACTGTCACTACTCATGAGTGGTCGAGTGTCACGCACCCAGGACAACTGCACACTACTCCAACAACCACTGTCAATAGTGGGGCGAGTGTGACACAACAAATGCTCTGCCCTCACACTAGTTACTCCTCCACGAGTAACCTGGGAGGCAGGATGACTGACGACGCTCTTAACCACAAGGGAGACAAAGTCGCCAACATGCATGTAAATGGAATGAATGCACAACAACACATTCATATGCCCACAATACACTCTCTATTCTATAGAGAGGCATATACAGTTGACAATAATTAAGCTAGGACCTCCAGTCCGTAGCGACGTTGTACCGACAAATCACATGTCCATACACGACTACATGATCCATAGTAGATATATACACAATATCAGGATATGATATGAAATCTCAACTTTACTTCTAGAATATCACGCACCCCCGGATGATTTATCTAAATTGCACAATTCAATTTTACAGCCGAATTTAGCTACGTACACATAGTTAAACCACTACAGGTCCACTTACCATAACATCTATAATTCATAACAATAATGAATGAATAGCTAACAACAATGTCAAAGCATTTAAGTGCAAAGGTAAGTATCAAGCAATAGAAAAACTAGAGTGGACTCAAGGTCAAATTAACAACAATATGAAATCATATACATCAAGGTTTAGCTACTACCTGACCAGGGTAAGAAATATTACCCACCTGCTACAGAGCTTGTAATAACAATATCTTCACGGTCGCGGTCCTGCCTCGTAAGCACGTCCTGCACAGAACATAATAAGTAATAAGTTCCAATACTCGACAAATATACAAATCCACTACTATATCGTTCTTATATTTGCATCCCTTTATCGAATACGAATTAGAAACCCCCAATCATTAAGCGTAACCCTTCTACAACATCCAACTAGGTTTAAATCATTAAACCTCTTAAGTACACTCCGCCCAGATCACTTAAACATACTACCTCACAGCTCACCTTCACAGCCATCACAACTCATAATTACACCAAATTAGGGATCTAACCATCCTAATTAACACACTTCGTTCAACCCAGCCCTTTCTCACTTAGACATCACTGAGCAAACCCCGGAACCAACCATTCACAACCACTTACAACTCCTTCATAGCTAAGAGCAGCCTTATTCACTGCCGCATAGCCGATAATTCCTTGCTCACAGTTGCACAGTTAAGAACAGAGCATCACCCAGTTTGTTCCATAACCCACAGTTTACACGAATTTAAGGGCCTAATCCACCCTATTTAGAATCCTCTGCTTAACCCATCTCCATCCACTGCTTCACAACTGACTCAAATATTTTGTTCATAGTCATATAAACACACCACAGCAGATTTCCAATTCATCATATATCCCAGGTTAATCGATGTACTATCAGGATTTAAGATTGCATAAACACGTAGGAAAACAGAGCTACCCACCCATGCCAAATGCAGTCGCCGACCTGTCTGATGGAACACCATGTTCCAACTGAGAAGGGGAAAACTCGTCGACACTCTTCGCGAGAATCCAGAGATCCTTCAAGTCCATTTTGATGATAGGAAAAATGAAAGCAAAGCTCCAAAATCAGGGATGTAATAAGCTATGGCAACAATGCTCAATCACGACAACAACCACACCGATTTGCTTGGACAGAAAGATTAGCAAAAACCTTGAAGAACGGAGTCGAACTGACCTTTAGCGGGGTGCTCAGTGGTGGCAACAGCATCGCCAACCCACTCGAGCAAAGAAAACAACGAGATATGGGACGAGAAGATGTCGAAGAGGTCGCGAGAGGAAAGGGGCTCATGAGATAGAGAACTCGCAAGAAAGAGGGAGACACGAGGGAGAAGAATGAGAGGAAAGGGGAGATTGGTAACTGCTCAGGAAAAAGAATCGGCGGGGAGGAAATGTCGGACGATGTGGAGTTGGCGACGGGTGAAGAAAATGCAGCCAGAAATTAATGAGAAGCGGCTGAGAACGCTCGAGAGAAACTAGCTTAAGGTGAGGAAGAGAAAAGGGTGTCGCGAGTGAGAAACTCGTGATCGGAGCTTTTCCAATGGTTGTTCTAGGTGGTTGAGCTAGCCTAGATCAAATTCGAGCTAACCCCACTTTACTCCAACACCAAATTAAACCCCAAACAGCTAATTAATACATAAATCGAATTTTTTTCGTTGTATTTTACAATGCTAGTCTTCAAGTGCTTCCATTGACTTAATCCTGTTACTGAGTATCCTTAGCCTAAACTTAATCTTTCGAGTCACTTCCATCAACCTCACGCCTCTAGGATCCATCCAAGTCCTCCATGACTCAATCACCCTTGCGCTAGCCTTCAAGTGCTTCCGTCCGCTTCATCATGCTAACGGGTCAACTTTTGCCAAGAGGTCAGGCCTCCGAGACTTCTCCATTGCCAAGAGGTCATGCCTCCGGGACTTCCATTGCTAAGGCTCCATCCTTGGAATTTTCCTTTGTCAAGTATCCTTACTTGGACTTTCCTCGCTTTCCTAGCATCCAGTCAACCATAACCTGCTAGGACTTCTACTGTCAAGCTCGATCTCCCTTATTAGCCAGGTCTTCCCTTGCCAAGCACGGTCTCCCTAACCTATCGAAACTTTACTTTCATCGTGCCAAGTGTATGGTCAACCTTGATCGACCTGGACTTCCCTTGCCAACTTCCAGTTTAACCTTCCAACACCATTTGTCCGGTCATCCTTGACCGACTTGGGTTTCTCCCTTACCAACTCCTAGTTAGACTTTCCATACTAAACTTTCGTAATACTACGAATCTCCCATATCATCCCATTGTCATATTATCATTCATACTCAAATCTCATTGTCAAACATCAAAACCCTACTCGAATCTCACTCGAGTCTAGTCAATCGTGACCTGAGTAATTGCACCAACAATATACATCTAACCCATAAACCATGATTAAAAATAGGTTTTGAAAAATATTTTGAAAAACTTTGGTGAAACCTATCTTTTGATGGCAATCACCATTAAGAATATTAAAACAAAGGTAGATAAAAATATTAAATATTTCAATGGTTTTGAAATTTATATCAATCTCTCAAAATAATGTGTATGTTAATATAAAATTATTTTTCATCCATAATGTTTGACATAAGTATTGTACATTTAAAATTTCAAATTTTTTTGAAAAATATATAATTACTTATGAATTTTTAAATTTCGTCCAAAAAGTTTGATTTCTAGAAAATCAGACTCCAGTCGACTGCTGCATGGAGGCAGTTGACTGGTGATAGTGGCAGTTGATTGATCTTTGACAGAGTCAACTGCTAATGTTGATTTTGATTGAACAAGATTTGTTTAGCAAGTTATCAGCACCCCTAGATACCCTAACTGCTCATACCCCTATGATATGCTTAGAGAAGCATTGGATTGGTAAAATGTTCATTGAAAATGAATTGAAGAGTTGATTAAGATGAATAATCAAAGTTTAAGGGAGGTTAAAATTCAAGTTTGAACTTTCACTCTTATTTTTGATGATTTAGATTTTCTATAGGTTTAGGAACTCTCCAAGGACATTGTTAGTGCAATGGTCAAGGGGAGCACGCCTTTAAGGTAGTTTATCCATCAAGGAATGATAGATGTTTTTTTTAATGAAGAGAATGAAAGATTGTCTTTCATTTAGTGAAAAGGATTTTGTCACTATGAAGAATGAAGGCATCCAAGATGATTTTGGATAAGGAGAAGAATGAAGGATCACATTGGAAGATGAGACATGAAAAATCTTGGTAGACATTTTGAAGTATGCCAAAAGGGAAGAAATGAAAGGTTTAAGTTAGGTAAATATTCATTATACCTTGGCATAAGAAGGATCAAATTGGGCTTATGGGATAACCTAACTTAAAGGTATTGTCAAACATCAAAAAGAGAGAGATTGTCTGTGCAATCGACCCAGGTCATGATTGACTAAACTCGAGTGGGACTCAAGTAGGGTTTTAATGTTTGATAATGGTTTTGACATTGGTTTGACCATATGTTGACCATATGGCTAGTGGATGATTAGGATATCCAAGGTTATATGAGGGAGTTTATCATGGAGAAAATTGTTGGAGCAATCTGCCTCAGGTCAAGGTTGACCAAACTCGAGTGAGACTCGAGTTGAAATCCAAGTATGGATACTTGGCAAGGGAAGTCCAAGATTGAATTCTTGACAATGGAGAAGTCCAAGTATGAATACTTGACAAGGAAAGTCCAAGATGGAGTCTTGGCAATGGAAAGTCCAAATATGAATATTTGACAAATGAGAAGTTCAATGGTAGAGTATTGGCAAGGGAAAGTCCAAATATGGATATATGACAAAGGGAAAAGTCCAAAGGTGTAGTCTGGGTCATGTAAGTCCAAGAGTGTACTCTTGGTGACGAAAGTCCATGTTTGGAGGCTTAGCAATGGAAGTCCCAAAGATACAACCTCTTGGCAAAGGAGACCTGTAAGCATGATAAAATCGACAGGAGCACTTGAAGGCTAGGGCTAAGGGCGAGGAGTTGAGGACTCGAACCAAGGACATGCGATTGATGGAAGTGGCTTGAAGTCTTGTGGCTAAACTAAGGGTATCTGATGGTTTGACAAAGTCGATGGAAGAATCTGAAGGCTAGCGCGAAGGGTTAAAGAGTCATGGAGGACTCGGATGGATCCTGAGGGCGTGAGGATAATGGAGGTGGCTTGAATGTTTAGGTCTAGCCCTATGATGAGTATCAAGTATGAGGGGATCATACTTAGATTAAACCTCAGTTCTGAGGTTTACCAGTCGACTAGAGCTTGGTTTAGTCAATTGGTGGTCTAAAACAATCGGACAGATTGTTTGGCAGTTGATTGGAGATTTGAACCAATCGATTGACTGAGTGCACGATAGCCGAGAGGCCTAGTTGACTCAGTAGTCGACTGGGGTTAATCGAGTAATCGACTGAGGCTCGACTGCTAACCTGTGACTCTGGCAATCGACTAGTGGCAGTCGACTTGCCTTAAGTGGACAGGGCACAGAATGTCTCGTAGTCGACTGATGACTATGACAGTTGACTATTGGGTCAGGACAATTGATTGGTTGGGCATTTTCTGACATGGATTATTCCTTTGTGAGACAACAGTTAAGCGAACAATTGATGAGGGATAAGGCCAGTCAACTACTAGGTGAAAAATTAGCATGAGCGGAGACATTATAAGGAGCTCGAGAAGGAGAAAGAAGAAGAGGTTTTTGGGGTGATTTTGAGGTGAAATACTACTGCATTTTAGGTCTTCAAAGGAATCCAAAGCAACCAAATAAGCATTCAAGCAATTGCAATCTTGTGTAAAGTGTTTTCACTTCTTATTTCATTCGCTTTTTGTATTTGGTTGTGTTTGTTGTTTATTATTGTAAACACTTGTTGTAAGAGGTTTCTCCACCTCCGGTATCATACCGAGAAGGAGAAATTCATAGTGAGGGTATATTACTAGAGCATCATCGTGGAGTAGGAACTACAGTTTCGAACCACATAAAAATCCTTGTGTAGTGTGTTTGTATTTCATTTATGCTTTATTTTATTTCCGCTGCGTATTAACGATGATAGACAAGCACAACACGATCGAGGTCGAAAGAAATCGACGAACGCTATCCCCCCTCTAACGTACCAAACAATCCCCAACAGGAATAAGTGTTAGGAGTATTAGGAATACAATTAAAATTTTATATTGGTAAGATATAGAAAAAATTATGTATTTGAATGATGAAAATATATCTCCATATATATGAGACTTTTTGGGCAAATTTCAAAAATAAAATCATGAGGGTTTAGGTCTAAAATGGATAATATTATACTATTATGGAGATATGTGAATCTTATAGGCACTAACAATTGATATCAAAGTCATGATCCATGTCAAGTCGTGCACTTCGAACGAAGGAAGTACAACTTTAATGTCTGGATCAAAAGAATCAGACAGCAAATAAAAATTTCAGTTCGGTCAAAAGTACCGGACAACTAATAGGAAGTCCAACTCTCCATTTGAGAATGGAGAGGTGTTCCTTTTTTTTCTTTAAATTAAAATGATTTTATAATTTTATTTTATTTTTTTTGAATTTTTTAAAATAAAATAAAGAAAATTATTAGTGAAAAAATAATTTATGATATATTTAATTATTTTATATTATATTTTTTTTTGAATAATTTATGTGCATGAATAAATTCATAAAAAAAATTATTGGAAGATTTTTTTTTATAATGAAAAGATGAGTGGAGTTTTTTTATTTTTTTATTTTTTATGTGACATTGTATGAATAAAAAAAATTTTCTTCAACAGGTTCTATATCATTGTGGATGCCCTTAGTGATTTAAAAGATCGATAAACTTTCACTTCCCAAGATTTCATTTACACCAGATTAATCTTTTATGGATTTAATTTTTCATCTTATTTTCTGTTTGGCTCAATTGGGTTTCGGATGAATTGGCATAGTTAATTACCAGATTTTGTTACTCATTAAATATTTGCATCGAATTTAACTTTTTATTTTTATTTATTGATTTTTCTAAACAGACTTTGAATTGCAAGTCGCCCTTTATTTATAGACGACACAAAGGCACATCTCATTATTCATAATAATAAAATATGTTAAATATTATGCATTTATAAAATTCATCAACTTCTAATTGTTGATGACGCTATTCGATTACCATAATTCATGGAGAAATACATGCCTTTGGACATTGAAAATCCTAAATTCACGAAACCATTACATTTTTCCTTTATAAAGTTCTTAAAACTGTATTCATTAAATTGTATCGTATATTATGATTCAAATTTTTAGGAACAGAATCAACATCTATTTATATAAACTGTTCCTCCTATCGATTTGTCATTCATCTCATTCAAGTTTTCTTTCACTACTCTCTCGGCTGTTCTTAAATATTCTTTGAGACAGTTCGATCGTCATAATTTATTTCTCTTCGAGCGCAGAATTTTTAGTTCCGTTTATAAATTCATTATCAGTCCGGATCATTTCGTTAAAATATATATATATAATTTTTAACTCCGATATCAATCGCAGTAAACATCATCATCTTTTACTGCAATTCATGGAGTCTTTGGCAGCCGACGAAGGCGTGCGGACGGAGGTTCCCGGATGGGAAGCCGACGCGAGCGGCTATGTTCTTGGCATGGAGGCGGAAGTGATGAGACGGCGTTGGCAGGACATGCATCCACCTCAATTGATCTTTAACTTTTGCCTCCGGACGAGTTCTCCTTCCAGTACTGGCGCCGCCGTCGAGCGTGCCAGCTACTTCACTGTCGACCAGCCCTACCAGAACATCATCTATGATGCTGCTTGGGACGAGGAGACGCGGTGGATGCTCTCCCGCGTGGCGGGGGATCGCGTGCGCCCCGTCGACCTTGCCCGTCTCGTGCTCGCTTTTCGTAGATACACCAGGGCGGTGCTCGATCGCTTTCCGATCATGGAATTATCTGCAATGGAATTCTTCTCCGTGATCGAGATTCCCCCTGTTGCTCCTCCCACTTCTACCAGCTATCTTCTTTACATTGTGCCTCCGGAGACACAGCAATATTTCTTCGAGGGCGATCAGGATGAGGACTTGTCCGAGGACGAGGACGAGGTTGTCGAGCTCATCGGAGATCAGCCCACGCCGGCACCTGTAGCAGCGGTGGAGAGGCTTCGAACGAAGATTGCAGAAAAGGCCGAATTATGTTCGATCTGTTTGGATGACTTCGACGTGATGATGACTAGTGTTTTGGAGATGCCATGCCGTCATATATTTCACGATGATTGCCTGAGGAAATGGCTCGCTCGAAGCAATACTTGTCCGCTTTGCAGATTTACGCTCTCTGAAGCAGAGTAGAAACTGAATTTTCGATAGAGAATAGCAATTCCTCAATTTATTCATTTGTTTTTGTTTTTGTTGTTTGTTTTGATTGTTTTCGTTTAATGTCCTTGATTAAACATTGATTTTATATATAGTAGATAATCCGGATATGAGATTATTGAATGAGTTGGACATTATTCTGTACTGATAGACAATGTATTGATTGTTTTTTTTAATGGTCAGCGAGTTGGGTTGAGGATGGAGTTGTTTATCGGATCGGCAAAGTCGTGGGTCAGTGTCTTGGAATTAGTAATCTCCTCAAGCCCTATATCACAAGATAAGATTTTACGAGACACACACAGTAAATGACAAAAATTTAGCTATATCTCATAGATCTTTTATCGGGCTCTTTTATCTTTGATGATAGGTCGTTACATGAATACAAGAGTTAGAAGAAAAAGGAATTATGCATTCGTGATCCTCTCAGATATGTAGAAAAAGGCTGATTAGTATTGTCTCTATCGATATCCATGTTGAATTTTCATAAGATAACCTCTTCGAAGGCTACAAACCTTTCTCTTCAATTGGTGCTAGTGTTGGTAAGATTACAAACATGCATGAATATATGAAAACTAACAACCACTTATAGATTTCTCGCTTGCTCCAAATTCTTCATTGTGGACAAGATCTCTTGATCTTTGCTCGTTGTCTAAAAGACGATCACGATATGAAAATAAAAAAAAATCCTTGGTTCACAAATCAAATCCCAACCGAGCCTTGGGCATTCTACAAGACACACACATCTTCGTGTATATCACCCCCTCTTCCCTCTCAACTTGGATGGACTTATATAGAGAGGTCATGCCTTTTCATTACCTACACTAAGTGCATGAGACTCTTCATTCTCATAATTCATTACCTACACTAAGTGTAAAGGATCTTCATGGAGCTTGACTAGCTTGCTCCATAGATCCTTTACGTCGTCGAAATCTCCAATACTATAAATAAATCTTTGGGTATTGACCTAGCCAAAATTACTACTACTGTTTTATTTATCTTGGACTTTCGGATTTGCTCCTCGGTCCACTTCTTCTTCTTGAAGAGTCATCCCTTGTCCCTTAGAGCTTCAAAGCCCTATGTTAGGACGAACCATTATTCGATGTTCATTTGAAAGAACATCTCCATTCTTGACTTCCATTGACTGAATCCTCCTAGCCCGTAAGGAGGTGGAAACCTTATGTCGAGTCCAAATCTATCATTAAACTTCATTTTGCCTCTAGCTCTGAGCTCCCTCGACGATCAGTCCGTAGAAGAGCAATCTTGCTTTGATATCACTTGTTGGGACCGATTTGAAGAGAATTGCTTCCCGCTTCAGTCGCTTGTACATGACGATCCTATCATACATCCCCGGATAAAAAAAATTAATCCGGACGAAGATGGATCACCCAAGCAACCGATCCATCATCGTGCTATTCGATTCGAGTGGTCACTTGAACAAACTTATTGATCAAGCAACCTAATTCTTTTCCTCGATTAGCCGCAGAATAGATGATGAACGGATCACCGGTATTTGTGTTTATCTTCGGGGTCCATGATCATACAATTACAAACAAATTGCATAGAACAAGAAAGAAACTTAAACAAAAATTATACCTCTTGTTTACCTCTTGATCTTCTATCGTATGACCTATCCTTCTCTTGGACGTTGTGTGGGCAACGATCCTCCAAGAGTTGAAGCCTCCAAGATCGCGTCTTCCCTTCCTTGCTTGCTCCGAACAAGAGAAGATAACGGAGATCTTCTTCTCCTATCTAGTGCCGACCACCAAGCCACCTAGCTTGGTTGTTGCCGCCGGCCAAGGAGAGGAAGAAGAAGAAGTGGATGCCGGCCAAGAGAAGCCTTGTTGTCACCGGCCAAGGAGAGGGAGAAGGAGAAGGCGCCGACCCTTTCCAATGGAGAAGGAACCACCGACCCTAGGAGAAGGGAGAGGAAGGAGCCGCCAGCCAAAACTAGAGAGAGAGGGAGGTGCCGTCGGCCAAGTGAAGAGCCAAACCCTAGGTTGTGTTGCCGTTGCTCAATGGAGAAGCCCAACCCTAGGTTGCCGCCCAAGCCTCTCTAAAGCCAACTCCAAAACCCTAGCACCCTTCAATTTTTCGCCCAAGCCACTCCAACCCCTTCTTATATAGATTTCGCCCTAGCCTCCTTTTAATCGTGTCCGTTGAATCTAGACTTCATGAAGGTTTTAATAGGCTACAATAGGGACCATGAGGAGGAGTTGGATCTTGACCACCCAATGGATCCAACCCACATAAAATCCGATCCATTAATGATAATCCATTCTACTAGAGGATTATCATTGATCTACCTCACCAATCCCCATAATTAAATATAGACTCCATATATTAATTGTACAAATATCTCCCCGTATTTAAGATATCGAATGTCAATTAATTAATTAATTTATTGACAATTAATTAATTAACATCTAACTCCATGAGTATTACCACTCAATCTTATCATTATGCTGGACTAAGTCCACATGCAGGATTTACATGATGATCCTTATGAGCTCCTCAAGGGGACATCATCATCCTAATACATAGGACACGGTTTTCTCCTATAATCAATGACACACCATGTAAATAATATTATTGTCACGCCCCGATGGAGTCCCCGCCAGATAAAAATCTGGCAGCATCTCCCCTGTACGGGTGATAATGCCAATTTACATACAAGGTCTACACGACCACTATACATCGGTCAACACGACCGGAATCCAAACAATCCATGCAGATAATAAAATAGGCCACTGGCTAACTATCACAGTAAATGGTAACCAGTCCACAATAACTAGACTTACCCCTTCTGCCATCTGGGCAGGAATACCGAACCAAATCCAATCGAAACAAAACCGAATAAAAGTCCATAAGGACACTAAAAATCCACGAACACAAATATCCATCTCCAATCCTAAATATGTCTTCTAATTAAAATATCCAAACCATAGAAATAAATAACAAATAAAAACTTTCATGACGAGTGGGGTTTGGCAGCTGGACTCTCCTGACAGCTTCATCCTGAAATAGATATAAATCAACGGGGTAAGTTCAAAGAACTCAGCGGGTATAGTCGATATGCAAAGTAAGATATAGCTAACAATAACAATCATGCCAGTACAGTCTCACATACAGGACACCTTATGGATCCGCTGGGTGCATCATGCTTATATACAGAGGCAAGGAGTTTGGGATTGGCAGAGCAAGCGTGAAGATTCCCCACTAATAAAGAGGCTGATACAAATCAAAGATAATATGTTGACGGCAGCTGGCTCACCAGAGAAGGCATCGAAACTCCTATATGCATGGTTTAGTCAAAGCAAAGGTGGAGTCAAGAGGGCATATGATCATTTCAGAACTGCAGGACCAAGGAATGCCTGGGCACCGACGGTTTGGCAAAAAGATATCCAACCAAGTCACAGGTTTACGTTGTGGATGTTAGCTCAAGGGAGGCTGCCTGTACGTGCTGGGAAAGAATATCTGGAAGATCAGAGATGTGATTTCTGCAATCAAGAAGAGGAAACACTGGATCATGTTTTTTTCAAATGTGGACAAATCCGCCGGCTATGGAATCGAATAAGAAGATGGCTAACGATGAGATCAAGTATGCTGACATACCGTCAGATGTTGCGAACATTCAGATTACAGTACAAGGATGACAACAATATAAACATAGCTCGACACATAGCCATGGCAGCACTGATTCACCATGTATGGCGAGCAAGAAACTACAAGAGATTTGAAGGGACAAGATTTGAAGGTGACATAATCTTCCGGAAGATCCAAGTTCACATGTACAGGGCTCTGGAAACTCACACACTGCAACTCCCCATCGACATCACATGAAGGAGAATTGCAACAAAAACCAGGGCAGTCTTTCCTCGTCTTTCACTCACTCCCTCTTTGTTTTTTCTTTCTTCTTTCCTTTTTCAGGTCCAGGGCGTTTCCTTGGGTAGAACTTTGGTCCCTGTCCAGGGCATTTCCGCCTTGGAACAAGGCAAAAAAAAAAAATAAAAAAAATTCCAGGGCGGTTTTGGCAGGGTTGATTTGCCAGGGCGATCTTGGGAAGAGCAGATTTACCAAGGCAATTGGCCAGGGTGGTTTGGCTCACATCCCAGGGCGGTTTATGAGAGCCCAAGGCAGTTTTGGCGCGCACCTCTCCTAAGCTCAGGGAGGGCGATTTTGGTAGGGTTGATTTGCCAGGGCGGTCTTGGGAAGAGCGGATTTACCAGGGAGCGCACCTCTCCTAAGCTCAGGGAAGAGCGATTTTTTGGCACAAGGAGCGGGTTTTGGCAGGGTTGATTTGCCAGGGTGGTTTGGGCAGGGCGGTTTTTGCGCACGCCTCTCTCCTAAGCCCAGGGCGGTTTTGTTTCCCCAGGGCGGTTTTGGCACAAGGACCGGGTGGCCAAGGCGGTTTTGGGACAAAGAGCGGGTGGCCAGGGCGGTTTTAGCACACAGAGCGTGTGGCAAGGGCGGTTTTGGCACAAGGAGCGTGCGGCCAGGGCGGTATCGGCACAAGGAGCGGGCGTCCAGGGTGGTTTTACTCCCAAGCCTTCCAAGGCAGTTTTTAGACCACACCTTTCTCCCTGGGCGGTATCTGCGCAAGGAGAAGGTTGCCAGGGCGGTACAAACTCAAATCCTCCAGGGCAATTTTGGATTGCGCATCTCTCTCAAATCCAGGTCAATCAGCAAAAAAAAAAACATTGTTGTTGATGATTGAGTTGAGGTGAATAGGTCCACCTGAATGACCTATCTAGTCCGTAGCAAACGACTACGGTAAAGACAACCTAAATCCGTTTATGGTTGAGACTTGACCAATAAGTCTAGTAGAGGTGAATAGGCCCACCTGAATGGCCTATCTAGTCCGTAGCAAACGGCTATGGTAAAGACAAGGCAAATCCGTTGATGGTTGATCACTTACCAAAAGTGACAAAGGTTAGAAGGGCACCACACAAGCTTGCCGGAGAAGATGGACACGGATGGACAGTGAGAGTAGGTACACATGGGGCAAGGGACGCAGAAGGATCGTATGCATGAGCGAAAGAGCTACAAAGGATACACCTGTGTAAGTGCGGGACATGTATGAGTGTATATACCCATGAGAGAGTTAGTATGCATGAGAGTTCAGGTACCCATGACAGCACATGTACACCCCCCTGGATGCATCTCAGATCTGACACATCGTCAGACATGACATGAGTATGCATCCCAGGATTTTGTATGATTGTGCTTTTCTTGATGATATATATTTACCTTTCATAAAAAAAACATATAGGGTAAGCAAGAAATAAATGCAAAAGGACTGTACTCACCTGAATCTCCTACCCTGATATAGAAGCATGTGCCCTACTATAAGAGATAAAGTCATCACCATATACGAATATGAATCCTGTATGCATGACAATCATATGCAACATTCAAGGCATCAATAAAATAATGCAGCAAACATAATACAAATGCGATCCGTGCAAAGTGCATGCCGTGCAAATGACATGGTCACCTCTGATGTCAGTCAGCCGCCTCACATGCGATGGTGAAGTTGAGTGGGTAGGGCTATGCACTCGCCATCATCGCTCGAGTGACCGAAAGGCATAAGATGTCGGAGTACACCTATCCTTCGCCCCAAACAGAGTGGGGAGCTAAGCTCTCATCTCCTGTCATAGACCGCAGGAGGGATCCTCGCTACCACTGCCTCATCGCTACCCATGAGCGGACCAATGGAGCTCGATAGAGAGCAACTACACACACCTCCCGATGTACCACTAACCGAGCCATGTGAATCGTCAGGGCTCAACTATAAAGGAACCTCGTCCAACCAGCATGCAATCATGCAAAATGGTGCATGATACTAAAGCATGTAAATCCAACTAAAAATACCTATCCGAATAATATGCACAATCAATATGTACATATCCATAAACCAAGTAACTATGATCCAAATAAAACAAGGAAGATATAATCATATCCTATTACATGCATGTATCAAGTAGGCACCAAAAACATGCTAGGCATATAAACATGAAAAATATTGTAAGCTATCCTAACTAGCATATCAACTTGACTATATCTAAAAGATAAGTCAAAATACCCGCTTGATAAAATATCCACAAAAAGAACCAGATCGTCACGACCGGGGACCTGCCTCGTGACCGAAACCTGCATATATCATAACTATTGTTAAACACAAAAATAAAATTCACCAACAAATCGAATACTTAATCGATTTCGCTCAAAACCCAATTACCCCAAATCAATTTCCAATTCCATTAATTTATCTAACCCTTTCATAGTCGGTCTTTTCGTCCAATCACACTTGTACGACACCCCAAAGTATATCCATCCCCAAGTCGAGCCTAAATCTTGCACAAAACTCCTACACCTAACCCTGCACAGCCGACATCACCCAAATGGACTCGTATAGCCCTCTCAACCCACAACAACTCCAATCACAGCTGCCTCAAACACCAAAATCATACTTACCAGCCCTAGGATCCCACCGGCAGCCCTTCACCGCCCACCATTGCACGAAATTAGGGATCTAATGAACCCTAATTGTGACCCAACATAACCCACAGCCATTTTCAGCCGATGAACAACCCGAAACACCTTCTATACCCACCTCCTTCACAATCGGCCAACAACTCCAAACTCAGCCCATTTACAGCCGTTCTTGCACGACCACCTCCAACCCTAACTGCACAACACCCCCAATAAACCCTCCTGCCCTCTCAGCCAACAACCCCCCCTCAAATTCACAGTCGTTCCTCTTCACCTAAACAGCAACCACAGGAACAGACAAAGGAAACAAAGAAACAAAATATATCGGAAATTTGGGAAACTCCTCTCAGCGGTATCTTTTCGGTGCGGACTGAAATTGGCCGGAAAACCACCGGCGATGGTAGAGGAGACCGGCGCTCGTCGTCTAGGGCAGAGGAGACCGACGTGACCTCGACGTCGGGATGCTGGCGGCGAATGCGACAAAGAGAAGGCTCGGGCACAAGAAAAGGGGAAAGAGGCTCGGCGAAGAAGAGATCAGCCTGGTCCTCGGCGAAGAAGAAACCGGCGGCGGAAAAATAGGGCACCGACGGAGAAGTGGGCTTGCGAGAGGAACTGCCGAAGGAGAAAGGTGTCGCGGCGGGGAAGAAAAAAAAGAAAAGAAATTTAGGTTTTCTGTTTAGGTTAATACCCTCTATTAACCTCTTAAATAGACTCCACAAAAGCCTATTTATTTTATCCCTGTAAAAATCTCATACGGACGTCGTTTAAATCCAGAAAAAATTCCTAAAATTCCCTAAAATTCCCGAAAAATTTCCAAGATTATTTTCTTAATTCTTTGGCCATTTAATTTACATTTTAAAATTTTCAATATTTAACAATTATTTCTCAACTTACCAGGCCTATCGATTTAATCCATAAATCTTGCACATTGGTAAATCAAAGAAATAAATATTAAATACATGTGCCCGTTATTATATCGGGATTAAGAGCATGTATACCATAATATTAGAGGTCTGATTCAATTATGTAGTCAGCAATAAATTGAATCGCCTCTAAGTTGGTCCTGCTCAATACACACAAAGTGTACTAGTGTAATTCTATGGTCAAGACACCAATACCAAATTACACTACAACCATGCCAATGGTTTGTCTAAAATCATCTTGGTTGTGAGCCTCTACTTATACTCTATAAGGAACTGATAACATGATTTTCTGTGTGACACCACATACCATGTTATCTACAATGTAAAGTATTAGACAATATGCATAACTATAAATATGCAAATAATGATCATGTGATTCTTATTTCAAAATAAAAATATTCATACAAAAGCTAGGCTTTCAGTATACATCCCAACAATCTCCCACTTATATTAAAAGACTATGCTGCCATCAAACTGCCATACATCTAATTCCTATTCCCTCCACATGCCTATCAAAAGCTCTCGCTGGAAGGGCCTTAGTGAAAGGATCTACCATGTTTTTCCTCTGATGCAATCTTGGCAACATTAACTTCTCCTCGCTTTATGATCTCTCATATTAAGTGGTACATACGCTCTATGTATTTACTTGCCTTATGGGCTCGTGATTCCTTCGAGTTTGCAACTGCACCACTGTTATCACAATAAATTGTGATAGTTCTCGGCAAACCAGGAATCACATCCAAGTCCATCAAGAAGTTCCTGAGCCATACAGCTTCTTTGGCTACCTCAGAGGCTGCCACATACTCAACTTCTATGGTAGAGTCTGCCACGCATTTCTGCTTGACACTCCTCCATACAATGGCTCCACCTCCTAAAGTAAACACAAAACCCGAGGTAGACTTACTGTTATCCCTATCTGATTGGAAGTTAGAATCTGTGTAACCCACAGGGAGTAATTTATCTGCCTGGTATACCAGCATATAATCCCTAGTCCTTCTCAAATACTTCAATATATGCTTTTACTGCAGTCCAATCTTCCTGTCTTGGATTACTCTGATATCTGCTAACCATGCCTATGGCAAAATAGATATCCGACCTTGTACATAACATAACATACATGAGGCTTCCTACCGCTGAAGCATAAGGAACCACCTTCATCTCCTCTATCTCCTTTGATGTTCTAGGACACATCTCTTTAGATAAAGGTACTCCATGCCTAAAAGGTAGAAAACCTTTCTTGGAGTTCTGTATGCTAAAACGGGCCAAAATAGTGTTTATGTATGAAGCTTGAGACAAACACAACATGTTTTTCTTGCGATCCCTTATAACCTTGATCCCAATGATGTGTCCCACTTCTCCCAAGTCCTTCATATCAAACTGTTTGGACAACCATACCATTACATCTGACAACACTTTGACATTGTTGCCAATGAGAAAAATGTCATCTATGTATAGTACAAGAAATACCACTACGTTTCTGTCACATCTCTTGTATATACAAGACTCATTCGGACTTTGAATAAATCCATATGACTAAATTACCTCATCAAAGTAGATGTTCTAAGATCTCAAAGCTTGCTTCAATCCATAAATGGACCGATTAAGCTTGCACACTAGATGCTCTTTGTCCTTTGCAATGAATCCCTCTGGTTTCTTCATATAGATGTTTTCTTCAAGACTTCCATTAAGGAAAGCTGTCTTGACATCCATCTGCCAAACCTCATAATCCATATGAGCAGCAATAGAGAAGAGAATCTGGATAGACTTAAGCATGACTACTGGCGAAAAGGTATCCTCATAATCGATACCCTCTTTCTGAGTATACCCTTTCGCAACAAGCCTTGCTTTGAAGGTCTCGCCCTTCCCATCAGTTCCTCTCTTTCTTTTGTAGATCCACTTGCATCCAATGACTTTTACACCATTGGGTAGTTCTACTAGCTCCCAGACCTGAATTGAATCCATAGATTCTATCTTAGAATTAATTGCCCTTTGCCAAGATACCACATCTTTATCTTGAATTGCTTCGTCATATATCCAGGGATCAGATTCATGTTCGCCAGGGACCAAATCAGAAGATTCTCCTAAGAATATAAATCTCTCAGGTTGTTTAACAACCCTCCCACTACGATGAGGTATCACCTGTGTATCCTCTATGACACGCGGTGCAGTCACTTGTGGTATGTTCTCTTATACCGTTGGTACTGAAGTAGAGACTTCCCTTCTCAACTCCTCCAGAACAATCCTACTCATGAGCTTGTGGTTCATCACATAATCTTCCTCTAAAAATCGGGCATTCATGCTAACGATCACCCTATGATCTCTAGGACTATATAACAGACCACCTTTTGTTCCTTTAGGATAGACTACGAATAGTCGCACTTCTGTGTGAGGTTCTAACTTACTAGCATCTCCCTTCAACACATGTGCTGAACTACCCCAAATTCGAATATGTCTCAGACTAGGCTTTCGCCCAGTCCACATTTCTGTGGGCATAGAAGGTACTGATTTAGATGGTACCAAGTTCAGAATATACATTGCCGTATCCATAGCATACCCCCATAACGAATTTGGTAACTCAAAATAACTCATTATCGATCTAACCATCTCCATAAAAGTCCTATTCCTTCGCTCCGCCACACCATTCTGCTGGGGTGTACTAGGTGCAGACAGTTGAGATTGAATCCCAACCTCTGATAAGTAACTCCTAAACTCTCCCAAGAGGTACTCAACACCACGATCAGATCGTAGTGTCTTGATACTTTTACCTTGACGTTTCTCCACATCAGCCTTGAATTCTTTGAACCTATCAAAGCATTCAGACTTGTGGCACATCAAGTAAATGTATCCATATCTTGAACAATTATTAAATATTGAAAATTTAAAATATTAAATTAAATGATCAAAGAATTAAGAAAAATAATCTTGGAAATTTTTTGGGATTTTTAGGAAATTTTAGGAATTTTTCCAGAATTTTTCTTGATTTAAACGGAGGTCGTACGAGATAATTACGGGGATAGGGAAGATAAGTTTTTAAAGGGCCTGTTTAGATGAGTAAATAGGATAAATTTACCCTAGGTATAAGTCTAGGTTTTCTATTTCCTAATTTCCTAATTTCGTGATTTCTTTCTTTCCACGTCGCGCACGAACTTCTTCCTCGCGACTTTCTGCGGCAGCGCCCCTGTTTTCCCGAGTCTTCCCCTTCTCACGCCCGTAGCCCTCAAACCGTCACTTCTTTCTTCTCCCGGTGCCTCGTCCTCTTTCTTTTCCTCCACTGCACCCAACAAGCGTCCGCCACAGCCATCGCCTTCTCCTTCATCGCGATCGCCGACCGTTCCTTTGCCACGGTGAGTCGCTCTTCCCTTTGACGTCCGACCTCGAGGTTGCGCCGTCGCCGTCGCTCACAGTCACCGACGCCGACGCCGAGCCTTGCGGTCGTCTCTTCTCCCCCAAGCGTCGACGCCCGCCTTCCCGGTGCCTAGGCCATCGGCTCCTCGCCTCTGAGTCGTTGCGAGCCTCGCTCTTCCTCGTGGCAGGCGGCGGCGACCGGCCTTAACGGAGGCCACAGACGGGTCGACGGCGAGCACGCGCGGCAGGGAGGTGGCATCGGTGGCAGCTGCACCTTGTTCTGACCTAGGGCGTGATTTCGGTTGGGTGCTCGTTTGGAATAAGAAATTTCCGCATAAGCTAGGTAAGCTAGCGATCCTCTCCTTGATCTTGGAAGAGAACTGTACCAAGCTATGGGTTTCCTTTGGTTGAACAGGGATTGCGTTGGGACAGTGATCGTGAGCGTCGGTTGCTCCGGTGAACAACGGTTACAAGGAAGGTTGATATTGGGGAGGTTCCAACCACTGGTAAGCTCGATCTGCTTCTTTTTCCATGCTGTGGTTAATTTTTGTTATCTGGGGTTGGAGGTTTGATCTGTGGAGTGGGCTGCGAATTGGGATTTCGTGAATTTAGGTTGGCCGATTGAGCCGACTGTGAAGTGGAGTGTGGGTTGGTTGTGAAAGGGTTGCCGATGATTTGGTATTGCCCGGAGCTTGGTAAGCTTGATCTATCTTCTCTTTTTATTAGCTGTAAATTGATAGATTATGAGATGTTGGTTGTGTGGTTTTGATTGGAGTGTTGAACGACTATGCACAGATGTGTGTATGATGGGTTGTTGATTTTGGTGTGAGGTTGATCAGTTCTGTAATTATTTATGGAGGGTTGAGTAAGTTAAATGGGATAACTAGATCAATTCAGTTGACCGGGATTTTATTAATCATTTGGGTTAATTGGTTTAAGTCCGAAATCAGTTTAGGATTCGATTTGACTGTGGATCGCATTTTGGGCTTAACAATAGTTATGATGTATGTAGGTTTCGGTCACGAGGCAGGTCCCCGGTCGTGACGATTTCATTCTTGCGGACATTTTTATTCAGGCGGATATTTTGACTTATCTTTTAGATATAGTCAAGTTGATATGCTAGTTAGGTTAGCTTGCAATAATTTTCATGTTTATATGCCTAGTATGTTTTTAGTGCCTACTTGATACATGCATGTGATAGGATATGATTATATCTTCCCTGTTTTATTTGGATCATAGTTACTTGGTTTATGGATATGTACATATTGATTGTGCATATTATTCGGATAGATATTTTTAGTTGGATTTACATGCTTTAGTATCATGCACCATCTTGCATGATTGCATGTTGGTTGGACGGGGTTCCTTTATAGTTGAGCCCGCAGCCAGTTACATGGCCTGCACACACTGCCACTCATGGGTTAGTGGTACATTAGGAGGGTGTGTGCAGTTGCTCTATCAGGCTCCGCTGGTCCGCTCATGGGTAGCGATGAGGCAGCATGGTAGCGGGCAGAGATCCCTCCTTTGGTCTATGACACCGGGAGATGAGAGCTTAGCTCCCCCACTCTGTTTGGGGCAGGAGGATAGGTGTACTCCGACAGCATCCTGTCCACTCGGTCACTCAGGAGCAGTGATGGCAGAGTGCACAGTTGTCATAGCCCTACCCACTCGACTTCACCATCGCGTGTGAGGCGGCTGACTGGCATCAGGGGTGACCATGTCATTTGTACGTCATGCACTTTGCACGGATCACATTTGTATTATGTTTACTGCATTATTTTATTGATGCCTTGGATGTTGCATATGATTGCCATGCATACAGGATTCATATTCGTATATGGTGATGACTTTATCTCTTATAGTAGGACACATGCTCCTATATCAGGGTAGGAGATTCAGGTGAGTACAGTCCTTTTTGCATTTATTTCTTGCTTACCCTATATGTGAGACTGTACTGACATGATTTTTATTGTTAGCTATATCTTACTTTGCATATCGACTATACCCGCTGAGTTCTTTGAACTTACCCTGTTGATTTATTTTTATTTCAGGATGAAGCTGTCAAGAGAGTCCAGCTGTCAATCCCCCTCGTCGAAATGGATAGGTTTTATTGGTCTTATAGTTTTGGATTTTGTATAGATGATATGTTTAGGTCCTGATGTTTTGGTTATGTACTTGTGGAAGTTTGGGAATATTTGTGGTGTCCTTATGGACTATTCAATTAGTTGGTTGTATGTTCCTGCTCAGATGGCAGAAGGGGTAAGTCTAGATGTGATAGACTTCATTTATTTACTATGATGGTTGGCCTGAGGCCTTATGATCTGTGTTTGTAGATGTTTTTGTTTCGGTCGTGTTGACCGATGTATAGTGGCCGTGTAGGCCTTGTATGAAAATTAGTATTGTCACCCATACAGGGGAGATGCTGCCGGATTTTTGTCTGGCGGGGACTCTCTTAGGGCGTGACAATTTATTTGGTATTAGAGCGTAGGTTCAGAGTTTCTTAGGGTCTTTGGGTTTTCGGAGTTTGCCACGTTTGGCAGGTTAACTGAGGTATTTTCGGATTTGTACGGATTCCTGACGATTTTTATGTTTCGGAAATTCGAGGTATTATTGATGAGATCAATTTGGGGATTTGGCGGCGACAAGACATCTCCATACGGCTAACAGGTAAATAAATTCTAGAAAATTTTCTAGATTTATTGCATATTTATATTGGTTATATTTGTTATGCGGTAGTATTATGTTTTGTCTAGATGTTTTAACCTTATATCTGTTAGACTGTTAGATCTTTAGGTTGCTGGTTTATCGTTAGCATATGGTTATTAATTGCTATTACTGCTATACGTAACCAGTTACCATTGTGATATAAATGATTAGATATCATTGGTAGATGTTTACCTCTTAATTTTTGGATTAGTATTAGGATTGGACTAGTTGAATAATATGAATAAGATGGATAAATTTGTAGAAGGTATACATATAGGTTCTTGAACTCTCTAGATCCTAGTGTATGATGACATGATTATATTGCTTGCGTAGTTTAGGGTATATATAGGCATTTGATGCTTTATTTAGTATTGCCTTGACTTTGTTCTGGTATGACCCTTTAGTTATACCCTAATTAATTTCCGCCATTGATTGCCATTAGTATGATTATGCTGTCGTTTATTAGACAGTGTGTTATATGTTCATATGGTTATGTGTTTTTGCGGTGGATACCATGATTAAGACTAGTAGAGGTAGAATAGCTTAGAGGAGGTTATTCTGTAGGAGCGGATCTCAGGAATGAAACAACATTAGTAGAACCCTAGGTGTTGGAACCCTAGGCGTAATGACCCGGATGTGCATATTAGTATATGTTTATCCATTTACTATTTCAGTGATATGGTGATCGAATTAGTAGAGTTTGTATGGTAAGGATGCGATTAATCCTTACTATATCTCCCATTCGTGGTTGAGAGAGAGTCTGTAGTAGAGTCTCTCTATAGGTAGGTGCGTTGAATATTTGTGGTCAATCATGCCTCCCAATCATGGTCGAGATGACCTACTGCAAGGTTATATTCTTGCGTTATTCGTTCGAAGTTGGTAATAATCGGATTTGTATGACGTCGGTAGCTAGATAGCCACTTTACGTCTTAAGTACCCACGAGATATGTTCGTGGTAGCATGTTGGAGCATGCATGATTAAACTGGTAGAAATGATATAATTTAGGCTTAACCCTCTTGCCGTACTTGTTAGTAGATGGGTTGTTCTTATTGGCCTTGACAGACGTTTCCTGTTAGCTGGGACGAAATCCTATGATTAATCGTCTCGACGGGTTTATGAGTGGACTGGATTTATGATTTTTATCGACCTTGTTAACCGTTCATGTTAGAAGGGTTGGAACTCTAAACTTAACCATCTCGACTTATTTATTTATAAGTCAATGATCTTTACCGGCTTTGGTAGAACTTTCGTATTAGAGGTGTTGAAACCCTCGTTTGACCACCTCAATGGGTTTAATTGTAGATCGATGATCTTTGTCGATGTTGAAAGTCGATTTATACTGGATGTATTGGATAACCTTAGGCTTAACAACCTAGGATAATCGACTGCTCACGCGACCTATTAGTGGTAGTATGCTAATGGTTGCAGTCAATAATTAGATATCTATATATTGCCTGTCTATCCATGAGTCTCATTCGTGGTAGCATATAGTTGCGCGTAGACCATGCTATTGATTGTCGGCCCATGGGTTACATTCGCGGTAGCTTATAGATAGTTCCTTTTTTGTGCGAGAGCCACGAGGCTTTGTCGTGGTATCTGGATGTGCACTGCTTGTTGCAGTGGTTGTGTATGTTGCAAGTATATTTATTATACTACTGATCAGGTTAGTTGCATACTGATATTGGTACTCTGAGGGTTGGGTTACTCTAGCTTGTTCCTTGTGACTTCCATTATGTGCATTATGATTATGCACTATTGTCTATACATCCACAGAGTGGTAGTACTCTTCCCCTCCTCGCTTATCCTCTAGGTTAACTGATGGAGGACGTGTCATGTTGACCTACCTTCGTGTTGCTCAGAGAGTCCCTTGCCATGCTTGTCCCACTACATCGTCGAGATGCTGCTTGATCTACTTTATCGGTATTGCATTTTATTTATGCACTTTGGATTTTTTGTCGCAATTTGATTTGGTGTCACAAAACTATTTTACTTTAAGTGATATATGTTTAGTCGTGCATGCATGCAGTTAATTAAAATATTTGTATATCTATTAATATTTCGAGGTTTTTACCAGATTTGGTCCATGGATTTCTGAATATTGTCACTAAGGGGCTCCTCTGCCCCCAGGACGTGACAATTTTATTGGTTTGAGATTTTGGTTTGTGGGTTTTGTGTTTCGAGGATTTTCTTTTCCTTGTATTTTTGGGAGTTCTCGTGTTTTGGGACTAGGCAAGCTAAAGGATATCTCTTAGCTATAGGAAAAGTATTGTCTTTAGTGGTTACAGTACTTTAGTGGTTAGGAAAAGTATTGACTTAGTGAAATTGCCCCTACTCATGGTCGGGGATGAGGTCGAGGACGTATTGACCTTGCGGAACCTAACGATGATTTCAGGAGTACGGACTCTTTAGAGGTGCTGACTGATGACGAATTAGGAAACTAGGGATTTGGCCTGCTAGCCACTAATTTGAAGGACAAGGAGTAAATCCTCAGAAAAATATCAGTCCCTACTAATAGTGATTTGGTTATGGATAAGGCGGGTATGCCTACATTGGTCAAGACGATGAAAGATCGTTTTACCTTATTATAGGAGGTGTTGGATGGGATATTTATCTGTCCCATAATTTCTTCCAGAGAAGATCCGGAACTCTTTGTTAAAAGAGAGATGGACCTTTGAGGATATGCATTGATTATTGATGATAGGATGCGGTAGTTGGGGAAGGAAATGAATATCCTTCATTTTGGATAGAGGATCTATTTAGATCCGCTATAGGACACTTGTGCATACTCTAGGATTGATTTATGACTAGTTGGTTGATATTATAGTGACATGGTGTCATACAATTATCATTGTCGTTGTGATGATTGTTATATCATCAGCCTAGAGTAAAGAGAATGCAGTTGTATAGCGACGACAATTTCATATTTGGTATGAATTGTATGAGCTTGTGATTATATTATTAGACTTATTGATGACTTAGTCGTCCAGAGATTTGAGAAGTCGTGTATTCTGGACACGATTGGCTCAGTTGTGGTCGTTGGAGTTGCGTAACTTGGCCACTGTTGATGGTGGTAGTTGGAGTTGCGCACTCGGTCATCATTGATGGTAGTTTTCCTGGTATTGATTTGATTGTTACCATAGATATGGATAGGATGCTCTAGCGGTACTACATCGCTGACTGGTTGGATCAGGAAGGTGATGGAATTTTACTTGGTTTGAAGCTTGTAAAACTAGTTTCAGGGTTCAGACGATGGTTGACCTTTACGTCAGTGTTGATTAATCATTCTGGTTTGGATGGAAGGGTAGTGTACATGGATGTATCGTTTCGGGGATCGTAGCGATTCCGATGCTATTGAATAAGATGTATCCTAAGCTTACGGTAATTAAAGGACTGTGAGATAAGCCGTCATATATATGACGTGGACTTAGCAGTTATTATGTTATTTTGTAGAGGTGAGGAGCAAGAATGCTCATGGGATTTTAGCTAGCTACTGGATAGCTACTATAGAGTAGCTGGAACACAAACGGTTGTAACAAGGAAATTTGGTCACGATAGCCTTCCATACACTTACAGGGTGTGTGGTGGAGTGGATTTTAGACGGTAGATGGACTATCGTCTCTGACTCTGAGGAGGATAATGGTTTCCGGAGTTGCATTAGTTTAAGGAACAGATGCTTCAGGAAATTCCGATTCCGGAATGGAAGTGGAAGCGTATTGTTATGAATTTTGGTGGTGGGTTTGCCTAGGACACATCAAGGCCATGACGCTATTTGGGTAGTCATGGACCGACTAATCAAATCCGCGCACTTCTTAGCGATTTGGAAGACCGACTCTTTGAATCGTTTGACAGAGTTATATATTGTCGAGATATCATTAGATTGCATGGTGTCCTTTGAGCATTATATCAGATAAAGATCCCCGGTTCACGTCTCGATTCTGGCAGAGTCTGTAGTAGGCCTTAGGCATGCAGCTTCATTTTAGTACTGCATTCCATCCGTAGATAGATGGACAGTCTGAGCGGGCCATTTAGACACTAGAGGACTTGCTGAGGTCCTGTGTTATGGATTTCGGGGGCAACTGGGAGGACCAGTTGCTAGGACACATAGAGCTCAGTATGAGGCAGGGTTGGTCCGTACTATCAAACAAAGGATGGCCGAGACGCAGGATCGTCAGAAGAGTTATGCAAATCGGAGACGGAGACCTCGAGAGTTCTCTGTTGGTGACTAGGTATTCTTGTGAGTCTCACCCACGAAAGGGATAAAGAGATTTGGTCTCTGTGGTAAGTTAGCTCCAAGGTACATTGGGCCTTTCGAGATTTTGGAGAGGATCGGAGCAGTCGCTTACCGACTAGTGCTACCACCGTCCTTGACGGGTATTCATGATGTGTTTCATGTCTCCATGTTGAGGAAGTATGTGTCATACTTTACACATATTCTGTCAGATGTGTCAGGTTCCATTCAACTTGATGCTACTTACGCAGAGTTTCCGGCACGGATTCTGGATCACCAGAAATGATAATTGCGGAACAAGATTATGCGATTTGTCAAGGTCGGGTAGAGTCACCTCACAGATGAGGAGGCTACTTGGGAGCTTGAGGAAAAGATCAGAGCTCAATACCCCACTTAGTCACTTGAGGTGTGTGACTTGTCTCCAGATATCTGAGATGGTTGTTGTGACATCTCATACTCGTACATGAGCAGGAAATTTAGGGACAAAATTTTTGTTAGTGGGGGAGAATGTTAAATATTGAAAATTTAAAATATTAAATTAAATGGCTAAAGAATTAAGAAAAATAATCTTGGAAATTTTTTGGAATTTTTAGGAAATTTTAGGAATTTTTCCAGAATTTTTCTGGATTTAAACGGAGGTCGTACGAGATAATTACGGGGATAGGGAAGATAAGTTTTTAAAGGGCCTGTTTAGATGAGTAAATAGGATAAATTTACCCTAGGTATAAGTCTAGGTTTTCTATTTCCTAATTTTGGGATTTCTTTCTTTCCACGTCGCGCACGAACTTCTTCCTCGTGACTTTCTGCGGCAGCGCCCCTGTTTTCCCGAGTCTTCCCCTTCTCGCGCCCGTAGCCCTCAAACCGTCGCTTCTTTCTTCTTCCGGTGCCTCGCCCTCTTTCTTTTCCTCCACCGCGCCGCAGCAAGCGTCCGCCACAACCATCGCCTTCTCCTTCGTCGCGATCGCCGGCCGTTCCTTTGCCGCGGCGAGTTGCTCTTCCCTTTGTCGTCCGACCTCGAGGTTGCGTCGTCGCCGACGCTGAGCCTTACGATCACCTCTTCTCCCCCAAGCATCGACGCCCGCCTTCCCGGTGCCCAGGCCGCCGGCTCCTCGCCTCTGAGTCATTGCGAGCCTCGCTCTTCCTCGTGGCAGGCGACGGCGACCGGCCTTGACGGAGGCCACAGACGGGTCGACGGCGAGCACGCGCGGCAGGGAGGTGCCATCGGTGGCAGCTGCACCTTGTTCTGACCTAGGGCGTGATTTTGGTTGGGTGCTCGTTTGGAACAAGAAATTTCCGCATAAGCTAGGTAAGCTAGCGATCCTCTCCTTGATCTTGGAAGAGAACTGTACCAAGTTGTGGGTTTCCTTTGGTTGAACAGGGATTGCGTTGGGATAGTGATCGTGAGCGTCGGTTGCTCCGGTGAACAGCGGTTACAAGGAAGGTTGATATCGGGGAGGTTCCAACCACTGGTAAGTTCGATCTGCTTCTTTTTCCATGTTGTGGTTAATTTTTGTTATCTGGGGTTGGAGGTTTGATCTGTGGAGTGGGCTGCGAATTGGGATTTCGTGAATTTAGGTTGGCCGATTGAGCCGACTGTGTAGTGGAGTGTGGGTTGGCTGTGAAAGGGTTGCCGATGATTTGGTATTGGCTGGAGCTTGGTAAGCTTGATCTATCTTCTCTTTTTATTAGCTGTAAATTGATAGATTATGGGATGTTGGCTGTGTGGTTTTGATTGGAGTGTTGAACGACTATGCACGGATGTGTGTATGATGGGTTGTTGATTTCGGTGTGAGGTTGATCAGTTCTGTAATTATTTATGGAGGATTGAGTAAGTTAAATGGGATAACTAGATCAATTCAGTTGACCGGGATTTTATTAAGCATTTGGGTTAATTGGTTTAAATCCGAAATCGATTTAGGATTCGATTTGACAGTGGATCGCATTTTGGGCTTAACAATAGTTATGCTGTATGTAGGTTTTGGTCACGCGGCAGGTCCCCGATCGTGACGATTTCATTCTTGCGGACATTTTTATTCAGGCGGGTATTTTGACTTATCTTTTAGATATAGTCAAGTTGATATGCTAGTTAGGTTAGCTTGCAATAATTTTCATGTTTATATGCCTAGCATGTTTTTGGTGCATACTTGATACATGCATGTGATATGATATGATGATATCTTCCCTGTTTTATTTGGATCATAGTTACTTGGTTTATGGATATGTACATATTGATTGTGCATATTATTTGGATAGGTATTTTTAGTTGGATTTACATGCTTTAGTATCATGCACCATCTTGCATGATTGCATGCTGGCTGGACAAGGTTCCTTTATAGTTGAGCCCGCAGCCAGTTACATGACCTGCACACACTGTCACTCATGGGTTAGTGGTACATCAGAAGGGTGTGTGCAGTTGCTCTGTCAAGCTCCGCTGGTCCACTCATGGGTAGCGATGAGGCAGCATGGTAGCGGGCAGGGATCCCTCCTCAGGTCTATGACACCGGGAGATGAGAGCTTAGCTCCCCCACTCTATTTGGGGCAGGAGGATAGGTGTACTCTAACAGCATCCTGTCCACTCGGTCATGTTGGTGCAATCGGCCCAGGTCACGATTGACCAGGACTCAAGTTTGACTCGAGCAATGTTTTGATGTTTCGACAAAAACATATGACGATATAATTGTCATGGGAAAAGTCCAAGTCATGGGTACTTGGCATGGGAAGTCCAAGTGGGACACTTGGCATTTGAGAAAAGCCCAAGCATGGGTCTTGGCAAATGGAAAGTCCAACATGGGTTGGCAAGGAAAAGTCCAAGCTTGAGTCTTGGCATTTGAAGACCAAGGGGTTTGATATTGGCGGCGTAAAGTCCAAGCGGGAGTCTTGGCGGCGTAAGTCCAATGTGCCTTGGCGGTGTAGACACCGTTAGCATGACATAGCCGATGGAAGCACCTGAAGGCTAGTGCGATGGATGAACAAGTCATGGATGACTTGGAGGGATCCGAGAAGCGTGAGGCTGATGGAGGTGGCTAAAAGGCTTAGGTCTAGGCTAAGGGTGGTCTAGCAAGTATGGGGGAACCATACTTGGGTTAAAACCTCATGTTTGAGGTGTGTCAGTCGATTGATGCCATGTGGCAATCGACTGGACCAAGTCAACTAGGGTTTGACTGCGGGAAGTGGCCTAGCAGTCGACTGCCATCATTAAGCGTCGGGCCGATTAGACGAGCGATCGATTGAATGACGATCGATATGGCTTATCACCGATCCGATGCTGGATTTGAGGCACGCAGAATGGAGTCTAACTCGACTGCTGGGATGAGCAGTCGAGTGATGGCTCATCAGTCGACTGATGCTCATGATTAGTCGACTGATGTCCTAGCCATTGGATTTTTCCAGCGTGGATTACACCGTTGTCTCACAGCAACAGTGTGATCAGTCGACTGATGGTCCCGAGCAGTCGACTGATCGACCTTTTCCAGCACAGGTTGAAGCTATAAAAGGAGCTCGTGATGGAGGAAAAGACAGCGATTTTCTTGAGCGAAATTGAAGGGGGAAGTTGGTGCTTTCCAGTCCTTCAAAGCTAGTTCAAGGCAATCAAAGATCAAGCAATCCAAAGCTCTTGTAAAGTGTTTTCCCTTTACTTACATTTGTATTTCATATTGTATTTGCTTGTATCTATTTGATTATTATTGTAATCATTATTGTACGAGGTTTCTCCGCCTCCGGATTGTTCCGAGAAGGAGTGTTTATTAGTGGTTGCATGTGCATTACTAGAGCTCGTAGAGCTCGATCCGTGGAGTAGGAACCATGCGGTTCCGAACCACGTTATATCCTTGTGTTAACGTGTTGTGCATTTCGTTATCGTTATTACTTTTCTATTTCCGCTGCGCTAACGAAATTGTAGAAACAAATGTGAACAAATTCCATCTACGAACGGTCAAACGCTATTCACCCCCCCCTCTAGCGGCGTCAAATATCCTACAGGTCACTCAGGAGCAGTGATGGCAGAGTGCACAGTTGTCATAGCCCTACCCACTCGGCTTCACCATCGCGTGTGAGGCGGTTGACTGGCGTTAAGGGTGACCATGTCATTTGCACGGCATGCACTTTGCACGGATCACATTTGTATTGTGTTTGCTGCATTATTTTATTGATGCCTTAGATGTTTCATATGATTGCCATGCATACAGGATTCATATTCGTATATGGTGATGACTTTATCTCTTATAGTAGGGCACATGCTCCTATATCAGGGTAGGAGATTCAGGTGAGTACAGTCTTTTTGCATTTATTTCTTGCTTACCCTATATGTGAGACTGTACTGACATGATTTTTATTGTTAGTTATATCTTACTTTGCATATCGACTATACCCGCTGAGTTCTTTGAACTTACCCCGTTGATTTATTTTTATTTCAGGATGAAGCTGTCAGGAGAGTCCAACTACCAATCCCCCTCGTCGAAATGGATAGGTTTTATTGGTCTTATGGTTTTGGATTTTGTATAGAGGATATGTTTAGGTCCTGATGTTTTGGTTATATACTTGTGGAAGTTTGGGAATATTTGTGGTGTCCTTATGGACTATTCAATTAGTTGGTTGTATGTTCCTGCTCAGATGGCAGAAGGGGTAAGTCTAGATGTGATAGACTTCATTTATTTACTATGATGGTTGGCCTGAGGCCTTATGATCTGCGTGTGTAGATGTTTTTGTTCCGGTCGTGTTGACCGATGTATAGTGGCCGTGTAGGCCTTGTATGAAAATTGGTATTGTCACCCGTACAGGGGAGATGCTGCCGGATTTTTGTCTGGCGGGGACTCTCTCGGGGCGTGACAACAATCATCTATAAACGAGATGAAATATTCAAAACCACCTCTAGCCTAGATAGACATAGGACCACACAAATCAAAATGAACCAATTCCAACACATCTTTGGCTCTATACCCCTTGGCCTTAAAAGGCCTCTTGGTCATCTTACCTTCCAAGCAAGATTCGCAGGTTGGAAAATCTTCCACCACTAATGAACCCAAAGGTCCATCAGCTATCAACCTTTGAATTCTACTCAGGTTAATATGACCTAACCTTAGATGCCAAATATATGTTTGGTTCACTTTCGAAGGTTCTTTTCTCTTATTAGATTTAGAAGATGAGTTATTTACTTCTATTTGCATCGTGGGAGCTTTTGGTTCAAGAGTGTACGAATTTCCTTCTAATGCACCAGAACAGATAATCTCTCTATTCCTTTTTATAACAACTTTATCATTAAAAGAAGTAGAATATCCATCCAAAAATAATTTAGAAACTGAAATTAAATTCTTTCTAAATGAAGGTACATAAAAGCAATTTCTCAGAACCAAAGTTTTATTTCTATCAAAAAATAAATAAATATCTCCCACTGCAATAACTACCACCTTCGTAGTATTTCCCATGTAGACGGTAATCTCCCCCTCAGCTAGTCGTCTGGTTTCCTGGAACCCCTGCAAAGAGTTGCAGACATGATTAGTGGCTCCCGTATCTACACACCAGGTGCCAGTAAATAACACCGCTAAACATGTTTCAATGACTAAACCAAAAGATATACCTTTGTTCTGTTTTCGGTTGGGACAATCCGCCTTCCAATGTCCAGTCTACTTGCAAGTGAAGCACTTGTCTTTCGGCTTCTTCACTCCTCTCTGAGATCCTCCCACCACCTTTGTTGCGCCTTGTTTCTTCTTCTTCTTGCCTTTTGGCTTAGAAGTAGAAACCTTCTGGGCAACCAAAACCTGAGAACTCTGATAAAAAAGCCCCTCTGTCACCTGGAGTTTTGTCAGAAGCTCCGCCAATGAATACAACTTTTTATTCATGTTGTAGTTGAGGCAAAATTGCTCAAAACTCTTAGGTAGAGATTGGAGAATGATATCAACTTGGGTTTTCCCATCGATCTCAGCTCCAAGCACTTCCATCTCATTCAAATGAGCCATCATCTTGAGAACATGATCCCTCACGGGTGTTCCCTCAACCATGGTTGTCGTCATCAAGTTTCTCATGGCTTCCTGCCTTGCAGCCCGATTCTGGTGTTCGAAAAGTTCCTTGAGATTGAGCATCATGTCATAGGTAGTATTCATGGCATGATGCTGATGTTGCAATACATTTGACATAGAAGCCAAAATGTAACACTGCGCCATCTCATCATCCTTGACCCACTTCCTATAACTCTCTTTCTCCTTTTCATCAAAATCATCCATAGGCTTAGGAGGACACTCTTCGAGAAGTACATACTTGTACTCCTCAGCAGTCAAGACTATATCTAGATTCCTTTTGCAATCCACATAGTTAGGTCCAGTAAGTTTATTTTCCTTCAGTATCATAGCAAGTGGGTTGAAAGTCATTTTGAAAAATCTAAGAATCACATAGATCAAAATATTAGATTTCAAAAATTTATTGATTCCTCAAACAATAAAATTTTAAAATCAACCAACACCTCAAAACACCGAGAATATCGTATGCCACGATAGTGTGGACGTATATGAATTCTTTATTTATAAGAGGAGGTTTTACCCATTAATTTTATTATCATGTCAACCTTATTTTTTGACAAATAAAATTAATAGGTGGTTCCTCTTCGGCCCTACAAATAAAAACAGTGACTCTGATGGGGAGGATACTCTTATTTGCATCTAAGTGTTCACCATTATCCGATACTAAGGGAATCATCTCAGATTATGTGCCTTCCGATGGGGAAGTACACACGCTCCTAAATAATTTCTTATAACCATATTTGACCTAGTGATCCACAAAACAAACTCATCCGATATGGAGGAAGGCACTTAGAGCCAACACGCAAGTTTGTTCGCATCACATGTCAAATTATAATGGAGGCCGCAGAAATTAAAAAAAAATCCCTCTCCCACTTAGTAATTTAAATTGAGGAATTTTAACTATGCAACCACAACAAGCATATAAATCAAAAGCAATAAATATGAAAAACAAAATTTTCCAACTATTATGGCTTTTTTACTCCAATATGCCTCCAGTCGTGTTGCAACCTCGTCCGCTCCTCCCTCTGCCATGTACAAGCCATTCGGAGATCCGAGCCAAGAAAAATTATTTTAATTTATATCTATCGATCCTATACTCCATAAAGGAGTGTACATAAAATCTAGATCGAAAGTAAACTAAAATAAAAGAGTGGCTAAACAATGTCGTACTTAATTACAAAAATTAAATACTAGCCTCGTCAACCCCGATGATTCAAATAATATCACGATTATACACATACAATCACATACACACACATATGGCCATAATAGTTAGATTTTACGCTTGCAACCAAAAAGTTGTTAGGACCTGTGCGCCCGCTAGAGGGGGGGTGAATAGTGATGTGTTCGTCCGATGATGGAATTTGATCACGTTCTCTTGCCTATGATTGTTAGTACGCTGCGGAATATAGAAATGACACAACAATCACAATAATAAGCATACAAACACAAGGATATAACGTGGTTCGAAACCAAACGGTTCCTACTCCACGGATCGAGCTCTAACGAGCTCTAGCGATGCCAATGCGATCACTAATCAATAAACTCCTTCTCGACAACAAGTCGGAGGCGAAGAAACCTCGTACAAATGATTACAATAATAAACGAAAGAAATACAAGCAAATACAAGTGAAAATGTAAAGAAAACTTTACAAAACAAGGATTTGAGCGCTTTGCTTGTTGGTTGCTTGGATGAGGTTGAAGGGCCCTGAAATGCACCTTAAAATCGCCTTCAAATCGCCATCAAAAAGCTCCCAAAAAACTGATGCTTGAGCCTTCCACGAACAGCTGCTTTTATCCTCCATCGAGCTGGATTTCCGCTTGGCAATCGACTTCCATAAGTCCCCAGTCGACTGCCAACACTGTAGCTGTGAGACAATGGCTCAATCCATGTTGGACAAGTTCCAATGGGACTCTTGTCACCGATCGCTAACATTGGCGGCCGATCGCTACCAGAGCCGACCGCCACGGCCACGCGAGCGCCTCAGGCTCGACACAAAACTAGCAATGATCGGCCGATTGGCAATGACTCACGACATCACCGATCGCTCCAATGAGCAATGATCGCCAGAGCAATTCCATTTAAACCGGCAATAACTCAGTCGACTACTGCAATGAATCCACCATATTGCTGGGCCGATTGCCAACCTCAAACATGAGGTTTTAATCCAAGTATGGTGCCCCCATACTCGCTAGACCACCCTTAGCCTAGACCTAAGCCTTCTAGCCACCTCCATCAACCTCACGCCTCTCGGATCCCTCCAAGTCATCCATGACTTGTTCATCCATCGCGCTAGCCTCCAGGTGCTTCCCTCGGCTATGTCATGCTAACGGTGTCTACACCGCCAAGGCACATTGGACTTACGCCGCCAAGACTCCGCTTGGACTTTACGCCGCCAACCATTGGACTTATGCTGCCAAGACTGCCGCTTGGACTTTACGCCGCCAATATCAATCTCCTTGGACTTCTCAAATGCCAAGACTCAAGCTTGGACTTTCCCTTGCCAACCCATGTTGGATTTTCCATGCCAAGACCCATGCTTGGACTTTTCCTTGTGCCAAGTACTCAAGACTTGGACTTTCCCAAATGCCAAGTGTCCCACTTGGACTTTCCATGTCAAGTACCCATGACTTGGACTTAACCTTGCCAAGACCCATGCTTGGACTTTCCCTTAATCACATGGTCAACCCTAGTCAACCATCAAAGTCTCCCTCGAGTCAAACTCGAGCCCGATCAAACATGACCCGGGTCGATTGCTCCAACAATCTTCCCAACATATTAACTGACATCAATGTCCAACATCAATGTTAAACTACTTTGTCAAACATCAAAACATCACTCGAGTCAAACTCGAGTCTGGTCAATCGTGACCTGGGCCGATTGCACCAACAATCTCCCCCTTTTTGATGTTTGACAAAACAAACCTTGAGTTAGGCCCCTAACTCAAATTTCCTTACCAAATATCCCAAATTGGTAATCCCAAATACTCTCCCAAAAACTTCTCCCCCTTTTTGACTAACATCAAAAAGGTTAACTCTCCAAGGAGGTCAATGTCTCATGTCCCAATGCGATCTTACAATCTCCCCCTTGATCCAAAAATACCTAGGATGCCTACCATCTTCCTAGTGATAAGTCCCATATCACTCAAGAGAGGCAATCCTATTTACTCTCTCAATTTCCAAATTGGGTTTCTCAAAATCGCATCAATTTTCCCAATTGATGATACTCTCCTAAAAACTTCTCCCCCTTCAAGAAGAGAAACACATCCATCATCCCAAGATGGATAACTCCCTCTAAAGGCTTGCTCCCCCTTGACCATTGCACCAACAATGTCCTTGGGAAGTCCCTAAGCCAATAGGAACTCTAAACCATCAAAATTAAGGTTCTAAGTTCAAACTTGAACTTTCCACACCCTAAATTTGATGCTTTGACCTAACACCTCTCCTAATCCATATCCAATGGATTTCCACCCTTTATAATGCTTCCCAAAGCATATCCTAGGGTTAGGAGTGGTTTGGGACCTTTACCATAGCTGAACACGGGCTAAACAACCTTGTTTTTCCGAATCGGAGACTGATCGACTCTAATAGTAATCGATCATTGCCACTCACATCGATCCGATCGCCACAAGAGGCCGATCGATAACTGAAAATCTCAATTTTCAGCTATCAGAAATGAATTTTGGAAATTCATAAATAATTATACGTAATTTGAAAAATCATGAAAATTTATACGTATAATACTTATGACACACACAATGAGTGAAAAATATTTGAAAATTATTTTACCCATAAAATATCGAAATTGATACAAAATTCAAAAATGAAGAAAAACTTCAATGTTTTAGCTCACTTTGTATCAATCTCATCAATGGTGATTGCTATCAAAAGATAGGCTTCACCAAGGTTTTTCAAAATGATTTTAAAATGTTTTCAAAATCTTATTTTGGATCATATTCCTTGAGCTCTATGTACATGACTTGTACACATGCTTTCCCAATGATCCACATTTGAATTAAAGTGAGTTTTGGTTCAACTAGATGCAACAACTATGCACCTTGAACTTAACTCATATCCTAGCATCTCACATGTATCTAGGGTGTATGAAATACACATACATGTCAATTTAATGTGAGATGTGGGTTTTGTTCTCCCTAATCTAGGGTTTCATGCATTCTCTAAGGCAACTCTACTTGATTCCCTTATAAATGGGACTCCAAATCATGTCATAGTCCTTAAACCAATTTTAATCAATTAAATGCATGAAATGATCATGACATAAAGATATAAATAATTAAGCATGGCCAATGATCATGATGTCATGGCATATGATAAAATCTAAAACACATGACATTTACAACCTTAATCCTAAACATGAACATGACATATAAAATGATTAAAATAAACATGATGTCATGACATGTTATATGACAAACAAGGCATGGCAAACAAAAAGTATAGGTATAATGATACCTAAATTTTAATATTAATTGCCACTTAATGTAATTAAGTATATTTTGCCATATTATTACTTTTCTCCCTAGTGTGCCAAAAACCCAAAATGACACACTATAACCTCTACACCTAAAATATGCCAATTTGATCATTTTATCAAACTTCATAATTAATATTGGCACATCCTAAAATATTTTAGGATATTGATTCAAATCTATTTTCAAGGTAACCATTGTAGTATACGGAAAAAAAAACAAAGAAAAAAAATGGATTAACCCGTAATTAATTGGGATTAATTAAGGGATTAATTAGGCTTAATTAGTGGGCTAAAATTGGGCTGAAATGGGCTTGGGCTGAACCCAATCGGATTGGGTTTGGGTTGAGCTGGGTTAACCGGATCAATTGAAAGGCATTTAAAAAGGCCTGTCGAACAACCGATCGGCATCTCATCGCGATCTCGTTTTCCATTTCCCCTCCACAATAACATTTCTTCACGCGCGCTTCTCGCCGAACATTTCTTCGCACAAGACGCTTCTCGCGATCTCGCTGGCGATCCGGCAGAAGAATACTCGACGGCACCGCCATTTGGTAGATCTCCAGCCGGGGGATCAGGGGAGGGTTCTCGCCTAGAAAGAAATCGCGACGACACTCCCAGCGGGCGGACGGCGTCGTTGTCGCGGCAGCGAGCTGCCAATCGAGGTAAGCAGTCTATCTAGGGCTAGATTTCTACTGAGGAATTCTTAGATCTACTGTATTTGATCGGATGTTGGCATTACCCCGGCAGATTGGGGATTTCCGTCGATCGGTGCTTGCGGAGGTTACCTTCCGTCGGCAGAGTTCGGGAGTGCTGAGCTGAGATCGGGAATAATATCGCCGCCGGTAGAGTTTGGATCGGGTAAGTTGGATCTAACCCAATATCGTCAGTTGTGGTATCTATGGATTTATGTTCTGTTAAGGTGATTTCGGTATTCGTATGATGAGTTTCGTTCTGTTATTGTGATGTTGGTGGTTGTTTGAATCGGAACTATAGTATGATGATTGTTAGGAATTGCAGATGTGGTTGGGGAGTAAATCTGTGATTTCGGTGATTGATTTGGGGATTAGATGTTGTTGGGTATTTGTTTGATTCGATCAGATGTGTTGGTGATGTCGGTAATTGATGCGAGCTCGTGGTTGTTGATTGAAGCGATGAGGTTAAGAATTGAAACTGTGAAGTTGGATGGTTAGGAGTTTCAGCTAGGTTGTGGAAATTAATCTGTGATTGTAATTTGATTGTGCCGGCTGTGGGGGTGTGGAAGGAGAGTTGTGATGATAGAGTCTTTCTACTGTGATTTAGGGATAAACAGTGGATTGAAGTTGTTAATTAGGTTTTCCTTGGATTAGTTCTGTGGGATGGTGGTGGTGGATGTAGATGGATTGTGTTAATTGATTCGGGATAGTTGGAGTTGTAAAATGTATTTAGGAAAAGAATACGAATATAAAATAGTATTTTATTCGTATTATTATTGGAGTTTTATGCTTAATCCTAATTTGTTATTATGTGCAGGTTTGGGATACGAAGCAGGCCCGCGGCCGTGAGGATTATACGAGCTTCGTATCAGGTGGGTAATATCTACCTGGTCCGGTAGTTTGATCAATTCTAGTGCATGAATTTAGATAGATATGGTTATACCTGTTTACCTTAGATCCACTCATATTTTATCCTGTGCTTGTACTTAGCCTTCGATCTTTGAGATATTGTTGTTAATCCATCATACTTTTATCTTGGATATGAATAATAACCCTGCTTGTGTATTAGCTGATAGGTATTCGGTTAAACACATGTAGTTATGGTCACTAGTGTGGACTTAGATGGGGTTATCAGGTTGCTTCACTAGGTTAGGCGATGAGTTCAGAATATGGGGACAGTCGTTGTACTGTACGCACATTAGTGAGTTAGCTTGACGAATCTATTTATCTATACATAGGTGAATAGGTTGTGATTACTGATTTGTCATCCTTACATGGTTGACGTTTGGTTGACTAGGTCTCCCCGTGAGTTAGGGAGTGTTGCGAGGATTTGTGTGTGGGCTATGCATCATTACATTTCATGCATGCTAACGACTGGGTCTGCCTTGTGGTTGAGACGAGTCGTCAGTCATCCTGCCTCCTCGGCCACTCGGGGTAGTGGTTGCAGGGTTGAGGGCAGAGCATTGTGTGTGTGCCGTTCTCGGCCACTAGGGATGGTGGTAGCTAGAGATGCGCACTTGGCCACTGTGCGGAGTGGTAGTTAGCGCACTCACCCACTATAGATGGTGGTCGTGGGATGTGCAGTAGTCCTAGGTGCAGTGCTCATCTACTCATGGGTAGGGCCGGAGCGACTAGCAGCAAGGACCCCCGTGTGAGTAGCATATAGCTCTATGGCGGCTAGCTACTGTTTCATACTACCCAACTCGGTCACTCGAGAGTGGTGGCGGCTGGAGTCGGGATAGTTGTCATGTCGTGCCACCTAGGCCACACTGGGGTCGTGGTAGCGAGTTGGGTGCACAGGCATGACCATGCATATGCATTGCTGATATATATATATGTATGCATGTATTTAATATATTATTTACATATGCTTGTGAGATGTTGCATTTGGTTGTTGCATATGATTGTATATCATGCTACATGTCATTTGCATTTTATATACTGCTGTGTGTTGAGTATGAGTATGTTTTGGTTTAGACTGTCGCATGTTATTTGGATTATGCTATGATATACCTGTTCAGGATGTTATAGGTCATGTGGACGGCAGACCGTCAGGTATGTACATTATTTTATGTCAGTTTATTAGTTTAGTGTATGCTATGAGTATGACCGTATCTGTAGTTCCGGTTACTATGTTGAGTACTGTATGTATGATGGACTCATGCTGTATACCTGTAGATCTTCACATGTATACCTGTAGATCTCTTTACCCTGTATGTTGTTCATGCACTTCTATATATATATTACCCCTGAGTTTTATACTCACCACCCTGGACCCAGGGTTTCCTGTCGCCCAGGTAGTAGATAGAAGACTTCGGCATGGACTTGGAGCATTGCCACTTGATCCCATCCCGCCGTTTTTTTTCCGAGGGTTTTGCTTCCCATCGCATGTATCTTTATATGGACTCTTATTGTTTTGGAGATCATGCTGTATGTTTCTCTTTTGATATTCAGTATGGATTTTATTCTAGTATGGACGGATATACCGATGTACTTATGTTGACGAGTTTGTATTTCCATGTGTTTGGCTTCCGCTATTGATGTTATACATTTTGCTGTGTTGTTATACAGTTTCGATATGTGTTATATTGGCTGCGACTTTGTACCGTATTGGAATTGTCATAAGGGGGTGTCGTCCGTTGGCCGGACAGAGTCTACCTCGGGGCATGACAATTTTATTGGTATCAGAGCTCTAGGTTGCGATGCCATGCAATAATGTTTTTGTCGGATTTTGGGACCTCGGAAATCCTTTTGATTTGATTTGATTTCGATTTAGTAAGATGGGATTGAAGGCATGAGCTCCAAGTTGTCCGAAGTAAGAAATCTTAACACTTAATATTTTCTGGTTAAATATTTATGTAAGTCATTCAACAGGTGTGAACAGACGATATTATGGCACCTGTTCAGACTCGTAAGAGAGGTCGACCCTCTAAACAGCCTACCACCGGAGGACCGGTTGATCAGGAGGAGCCACGACAGTCTCCTACCAGAGGTTCGGAACCTCAAGAGCCTGATGTACCCCCGACTATGCCGACTTCTACGGATTCCAATTGGGTCAGAGTCAAGGCACGTATACCGGTGTTAGCACGGTCAGCCAAGGACCGATTTACGCTATTCTGAGGCGAGTCTAATTCTTGGATTGCACGGACTTGGTTAGATAATTTGGAGGATACGTTTGAGTTCATGAGTTGCACCGATGAGGAGAAGGTGGGTCTAGCAGCTTACCATCTTCGAGATCAGGCGACTACATGGTGGAAAATGCAGAAGACATTGATGGGAGAGCAGCACATCACTTGGGCGCTCCGAGATATATTCGAGGCGATTTTCCTTATGCTTTCTACAAAGACGTCAAGAGTTCTTAACGCTAAGCAGGCAACCGGCCACCATGGAGTATAATGCGAGTTCACTCGTCTCGCGAATTTTGTCCACATTTGGTAGCACATGATGGGGATGTAATGTTCCAATTATGTGGTTTGGCCGCGTATATTCGGGCCAAACTATCGGATCTTCCATTAATTCGCAGGAGAGGCACCGGATAGTGGCAATCGTTTATTGAGATGACTTCTCAGCAAATCGCCAAGGAGAGAGAGTTGGAAAAACAGATGAACCAGGGAAAGCAGCGGAAATCTGATGCGACTCCTGAGACTCAGAGAAAGCCAGATCAGAGTGGGGCTTCTCGTGGTACTTCGTGAGGGATCATCTAGGGCATGTAAAGGGAAGCGACCACCGGATACTGAGGTTCGCAGAAGAACCGTAAGAGCGGACACATGGCTAGATGTTATAGATGCGGGTCAGGAACCCACCACATTTCAGAGTGTCCCTCGACCGAGTGTTTGTTATTATCGCAAGCATCCAGGCACACTAGTCGAGTGTACACTCAAGGCACACCGAAGGGTCGTGAAATTCCAAAGAAGGGAAAGAGATCCGACAAGATCATCAGCAGAGGTCAGCACCTAGGATACAGATGCATGGTCAGAGACAGCCACCCCCTCCTACAGCTCAGATATATCATATACATGGGAGTGATTCTTTCGGGATGCCGACGACGATTCATTATACACCAGCTCCAGAGAGTTATTATTCTGGACCACCTACTCAGCGATATCTACCTACGGCCTCGTGGGATATATTATGCCTCAAGCAGAGAGTCACCTCCAAAGAAAGATCATCACACTGCATCCATCCGGAGTGGAGGCATTCTACTATTATATTTGGAGCGCAGCCATCGCATGTGGAGACTGGACGAGTTTATGCCATTACCCGAGAGGACGCTCAGCGGGGCGAGGGATCGGTCATTAGGGGTATGATTTTGGTTTATTCTATACATGCTGATACATTGATTGATACTGGTAGCTCGCATTCCTTTATTTCTAGTATATTTCTGAGTAAAATTGGGAGAATCCCTATGATTCGTTCTTGTGGATTAGCGGTATCATTACCATCGGGCGAGGTTTTGACCAGTCATCAAGTAATCAAAGGTTGTCCGTTGGATTTCGAGGGACATATACTTACGGTGGACCTTCAGGTGCTAGAGATGGTGGAATTCGATATCATACTCGGAATGGATTGGTTGGCTACATATTGTGCTACAGTGGATTGTAGAGCGAGAGTAGTGACCTTCCGACCACCGGATCAGCCTGCATGGGAATTCGTGGGTACCCGGGATGATGGAGTGTCCGTTATATCTGCACTTCAGGCTCGGAGATTATTGTCGCATGGTTGTCAGGGTTACTTATTCTCGTTGGTCAAAGTGGAGAATGAGGAGATACCACCTCTTTCCAGCGTTTGGGTAGTTCGTGAGTATCCGGATATATTTCCAGATGAACTTCCGGGCTTGCCACCTCAGCGGCAAGTGGAATTCGCGATAGAGGTGATTCCCGGAACCGCACCGGTGTCAAAGGCTCCATACCGGATGGCACCGAAAGAGTTAAGTGAGCTTAAGATACAACTGCAAGAGTTATTGGATAGGGGTTTTGTTCGTCCTAGTGTTTCACCTTGGGGAGCTCCGGTGCTGTTCGTTAAAAAGAAAGATGGATCTCTGCGGTTATGTATTGATTACCGACAACTTAATGCAGTAACCGTTAAGAACAAATATCCACTGCCGAGGATAGAGGATTTGTTTGATCAGCTCAAGGATACTTGCGTGTATTCCAAGATTGATCTGCGATCAGGTTATCATCAGCTGAGGGTAAGAGACGAGGATGTTCAGAAGACAGCATTCCGCACGCGTTATGGACATTACGAGTTTCTAGTGATGCCATTTGGTCTTACTAATGCTCCAGCTGCATTTATGGATTTGATGAACCGGGTATTCTTGAGGTACTTAGATCAGTTTGTCATCGTATTCATAGATGATATCTTGATATATTCTCGTTCTGAGGAGGAGCATGAGCACCATCTTCGGATTGTATTGGAGACATTGCGACGAGAGCATTTATATGCCAAATTCAGTAAGTGCGCTTTCTGGTTATCTTCTGTGGGATTTCTTGGACATGTGGTATCTAGCAGAGGTATTTCAGTTGATCCCCAGAAAATCGAAGCGATTACCAGTTGGGAGCAGCCAAAGTCAGTTCAGGAAGTCCGTAGTTTTCTTGGATTGGCCGGGTATTACCGTAGATTTGTGGAGGGATTTTCCCATATAGCCACACCACTTACTCGCTTGACCCGGAAAGGGGTCAAGTTTGCTTGGTCAGAGGCGTGTGAGTCCAGTTTTCAGAAGCTTAAGCAGCGTCTAGTTTCTGTACCGGTATTGGTGATTCCTTCTTCTTGCGATGGGATGGTACTGTATACTGATGCTTCTTTCCAAGGATTGGGAGCAGTTTTGATGCAGTTCGACCGTGTAGTATCTTATGCCTCCCGTCAGCTTAAGGATCATGAGAGGAATTATCCGGTACATGATCTGGAGTTAGCAGCCATTATTTTTGCGCTAAAGATATGGAGACATTATCTGTATGGGATTACTTTTGAGATCTATACGGACCATAAGAGTTTGAAATATCTTTTCACTCAGAAGGAATTGAATCTTAGACAGAGACGATGGATGGAGTACCTAAAGGATTATGATTGCACTATTCAGTATCATCCGGGTAAAGCTAACATTGTAGCAGATGCACTGAGCAGGAAGTCCCGTGGAATTCTGGCTAGTCATTTGACCGCAGTGACTGATCTTGTTCGACGGTTCTCAGAGTTGGGGTTGTCTGAACAGGGTCAAACATCCCGGGGGATATTGGTATCTATGGTTGCCCAGTCTGCTATTATTGAGAGGATTAAAGAGGCACAAGCTAGTGATCAACATCTGCAGTTTTTATGCAGCACTCTGGACTCAGGACGACAGACAGATTTCTCGTGTGACGAGATTGGAGTCCTCCGGTTCCGAGGAAGATTATGTGTTCCAGATACACATCCAATTAAGGAGGAGTTATTACGAGAGGCACATCATTCGAGATTTGCTATACATCCGGGCGGTACTCGGATGTATCAGGATTTGAGGCGTTCCTATTGGTGGGACGGTATGAAGAGGGATATTGCGGATTTCGTCGCTCGATGTTTGGTCTGCCAGCAGGTAAAGGCTGAACATCAGAAACCCGCCGGATTGCTACAGAGAATCCCAATTCCGGAATGGAAGTGGGAACATATTACGATGGATTTTGTTACGGGGTTGCCCAGAACCCGTAAAGGACATGATGCGATTTGAGTGATTGTGGATAGGTTAACCAAATCCGCTCATTTCCTTCCGATTCGTGAGACACATCCATTGGATCGACTAGCTGAGCTATACTGTAGAGATTGTCGATCCGCACGGAGTACCCTCGAGTATCATATCCGATGTAGATCCGCATTTTACTTCATGATTCGCGTAGTCTTCAAGATGCTATGGGCACCGAGCTTCGCCTCAAGATCGCATTTCACCCGCAGCACGGATGGACAATGAGCGCATACTATTCGACTTTGGAGGACTTATTGAGATCTTGCGTCATGGATTTCGGAGGCACCGGGAGGATCACGCTCACTTGGTGGAGTTCAGATAATAATAGCTATCACTCTTCCATTCGGGATGGCTCCCTTGAGGCTTTGTATGGTCGACTCGCAGATCTCCGATTGTGGGAGGATGTTGGGGAGCAGCTTATTGGGCCCTCAGAGTATTCAAAGACGCAGAGTTAGTTCGTGTTATCGACGACGATTGTCGAGGCTCGTGATGAGAAAAGTTATGCGGATCGGAGGCTAAGACCTGGAGTTTTCTATAGGGGATCATGTGTTCCTACGTATCATCGCTACAAAGGAGTCAAGAGATTCGGAATTAAAGGAAAATTAGCACCCCGCTACATTGGACCATTCGAGATATTGGAGCGGATTGGAGGTGTAGCATACCGATTGGCTCTACCTCCGACGCTTGCGAGCGTTCATAACGTATTCCATGTTTCTATGCTGAGGAAATACGTACCGTATCCGGATCATGTTCTGACGGAGGTGCCAGTTCCACTCCAGCCTAACGCGACATATGAGGAGGTTCCTGTACGGATTCTTGGTCGCAAAGAGCGTCAGTTACGGAACAAAACCATCCGCCTGGTAAAGGTTGGATGACAGCATCACACTGATGAGGAGGCTACATGGGAGCTGGAGGATATCATCCGAGCTCGATACCCTCACCTGTTCACGTGAGGTATGTAGTAATTCAAGAAATCTCTTATGTTGATTATTGCATATAAGTACGGAAATTTGGGGACCAAATTTTATTAAGTGGGGGAGAATGTAGTATACGGAAAAAAAAAGAAAAAAAAATGGATTAACCCGTAATTAATTGGGATTAATTAAGGGATTAATTAGGCTTAATTAGTGGCCCAAAATTGGGCTGAACCCAATCGGATTGGGTTTGGGTTAAGCTGGGTTAACCAGATCAATTGAAAGGCATTTAAAAAGGCCTATCGAACAGCCGATCGGCATCTCATCGCGATCCCGTTTTCCATTTCCCCTCCGCGCCGAACATTTCTTCGCCGTGCGTTTCCCTCGCCGATCTCGTCGGCGATCCGGTGCGAGCAGCTCGACGGCGCCGCCATTTTGTAGATCTCCGGCCGGGGAATCAAGGGAGGGTTCTCGCCTGGAAAGAAATCGCGGCGACACTCCCAATGGCTGACGGCGTCGCGCGGCAAGAATGAGCCGCTAATCGAGGTCTATCTAGGGCTAGATTTCTACCGAGGAATTCTTAGATCTACTGTATTTGATCGGATGTTGGCATTACCCCGGCAGATTGGGGATTTCCGTCGATCGGTGCTTGCGGAGGTTACCTTCCGTCGGCAGAGTTCGGGAGTGCTGAGCTGAGATCGGGAATAATATCGCCGCCGGTAGAGTTTGGATCGGGTAAGTTGGATCTAACCCAATATCGTCAGCTGTGGTATCTATGGATTTATGTTCTGTTAAGGTGATTTCGGTATTCGTATGATGAGTTTCGTTCTGTTATTGTGATGTTGGTGGTTGTTTGAATCGGAACTATAGTATGATGATTGTTAGGAATTGCAGATGTGGTTGGGGAGTAAATCTGTGATTTCGGTGATTGATTTGGGGATTAGATGTTGCTGGGTATTTGTTTGATTCGATTAGATGTGTTGGTGATGTCGGTAATTGATGCGAGCTCGTGGTTGTTGATTGAAGCGATGAGGTTAAGAATTGAAATTGTGAAGTTGGATGGTTAGGAGTTTCAGCTAGGTTATGGAAATTAATCTGTGATTGTAATTTGATTGTGCCGGCTGTGGGGGTGTGGAAGGAGAGTTGTGATGATAGAGTCTTTCTACTGTGATTTAGGGATAAACAGTGGATTGAAGTTGTTAATTAGGTTTTCCTTGGATTAGTTCTGTGGGATGGTGGTGGTGGATGTAGATGGATTGTGTTAATTGATTCGGGATAGTTGGAGTTGTAAAATGTATTTAGGAAAAGAATACGAATATAAAATAGTATTTTATTCATATTATTATTGGAGTTTTATGCTTAATCCTAATTTGTTATTATGTGCAGGTTTGGGATACGAAGCAGATCCGCGGCCGTGAGGATTATACGAGCTTCGTATCAGGTGGGTAATATCTACCTGGTCCGGTAGTTTGATCAATTCTAGTGCATGAATTTAGATAGATATGGTTATACCTGTTTACCTTAGATCCACTCATATTTTATCCTGTGCTTGTACTTAGCCTTCGATCTTTGAGATATTGTTGTTAATCCATCATACTTTTATCTTGGATATGAATAATAACCCTGCTTGTGTATTAGCTGATAGGTATTCGGTTAAACACATGTAGTTATGGTCACTAGTGTGGACTTAGATGGGGTTATCGGGTTGCATCACTAGGTTAGGCGATGAGTTCAGAATATGGGGACAGTCATTGTACTGTACGCACATTAGTGAGTTAGCTTGACGAATCTATTTATCTGTACATAGGTGAATAGGTTGTGATTACTGATTTGTCGTCCTTACATGGTTGACGTTTGGTTGACTAGGTCTCCCCGTGAGTTAGAGAGTGTTGCGAGGATTTGTGTGTGGGCTATGCATCATTACATTTCATGCATGCTGACGACTGGGTCTGCCTTGTGGTTGAGACGAGTCGTCAGTCATCCTGCCTCCTCGGCCACTCGGGGTAGTGGTTGCAGGGTTGAGGGCAGAGCATTGTGTGTGTGCCGTTCTCGGCCACTAGGGATGGTGGTAGCTGGAGATGCGCACTTGGCCACTGTGCGGAGTGGTAGTTAGCGTACTCACCCACTATAGATGGTGGTCGTGGGATGTGCAGTAGTCCTGGGTGCAGTGCTCGTCTACTCATGGGTAGGGACGGAGCGGCTAGCAGCAGGGACCCCCGTGTGAGTAGCATATATCTCTATGGCGACTAGCTACTGTTTCATACTACCCAACTCGGTCACTCGAGAGTGGTGGCGGCTGGAGTCGGGATAGTTGTCATGTCGTGCCACCTAGGCCACACTGGGGTCGTGGTAGCGAGTTGGGTGCACAGGCATGACCATGCATATGCATTGCTGATATATATATATGTATGCATGTATTCAATATATGATTTACATATGCTTGTGAGATGTTGCATTTGGTTGTTGCATATGATTGTATATCATGCTACATGTCATTTGCATTTTATATACTGCTGTGTGTTGAGTATGAGTATGTTTTGGTTTAGACTGTCGCATGTTATTTGGATTATGCTATGATATACCTGTTCAGGATGTTATAGGTCATGTGGACGGCAGACCGTCAGGTATGTACATTATTTTATGTCAGTTTATTAGTTTAGTGTATGCTATGAGTATGACCGTATCTGTAGTTCCGGTTACATTATGTTGAAATCTTGTATGTATGATGGACTCATCTTTGTATACTGTAGATCTTCACATGTATACCTGTAGATCTCTTTACCCTGTATGTTGTTCATGCACTTCTATATATATATTACCCCTGAGTTTTATACTCACCACCCTGGACCCTGGGTTTCCTGTCGCCCAGGTAGTAGATAGAAGACTTCGGCATGGACTTGGAGCATTGCCACCTGATCCCATCCCGCCGTTTTTTTTTCGAGGGTTTTGCTTCCCATCGCATGTATCTTTATATGGACTCTTATTGTTTTGGAGATCATGCTGTATGTTTCTCTTTTGATATTCAGTATGGATTTTATTCTAGTATGGACGGATATACCGATGTACTTACATTGACGAGTTTATATTTCCATGTGTTTGGCTTCCGCTATTGATGTTATACATTTTGCTGTGTTGTTATACAGTTTCGATATGTGTTATACTGGCTACGACTTTGTACCGTATTGGAATTGTCATAAGGGGGTGCCGTCCGTTGGCCGGACAGAGTCTACCTCGGGGCGTGACAACCATAACCTTGAAAATAATCTAAAATGCCACCTTTGCCATGGTTGAGTTACCTATTTGAGCTCCTAGGGTTAATTAGGTATTCGTTAGGGATAACCTCCCTAGATACCTTCCTAATGACCCTCCTAGGCTTGTTAGCCTTGGTCATTGTGGTCTTACCTAGGTTGACTCTAGGGGTAACTTCCCTTGCAACCTTCTTAGTGGCCACCCTAGGTTTCCTCGAAACCCTAGCCACTAGGCACACCCTTTGGTCAACTCTAGGGATAACTTCCCTATTGACCTTGGTCTTCCTAGACCTAGTTTGTGTTCCATAATCAAACGGAACACTATGGTAAGCCACCTTAGGCTTAGGTTTGTGACCCAAACCATTTTTGCCCTTGGTTGACTTTTGTTTCTTGGGTCCTAGATGTTGACCTTGAGGTTTTGACCCTTGACTTTGACCATTAGACCCTTGCATTTGATTTTGCATGATCTTGAGGGTCTTTTCTAGTTTTTCAAGCCTTGACCTCAAGGCTTGGTTCTCTAATTCTAATTGCCTAATTTTAGAATTTTGATTTAAATCTTGTGCATTGGACTTCTTAGGCATATGCCTAGTCCATTTAGGATTGAAACCTAGGTGCTCTTGCACCTTTCTAATGGTCTCCCTAGGCAAAATTTTTCTAGAGTTATTTAACCTAGGTTTGTCCTTAGATAAGTTGTTTTTAGGGACATTAGTCCCAAATTTCTCCTTACTCCTAAGGTTGACCCTTTTAGCTCCTAAACAAATATATTTATCTCTAGCATGCTTTTCATGGTGAATTGCAAGAGAGTTAAAATTCCTAGCATGCTTTTGACTATAAGAATTAGAAAGAGCATTACTAAAATATACCTTAGGGTTAGCCTTAGCTACCCCTACATGTGATGCTCCTTCTTGGGTCTTTTTGCTCCCCCTAGGACATTAATTCCTATAATGTCCTTTTGAATTGCACTTGAAGCATATGATGTGCTCCTTGCCTTTAGGTGTTGGGGAACCGACATCCTTGCCTTTTGGTGCCGGTGGAGCTTTCCTAATCTTCTTTGGGCATTTGCTCTTGTAATGCCCATACTCCCTACACTCAAAGCACATTATATGAATTTTATTTGAAATTAAAGTGTTTGAGTTACCTAGGGTGGTGATAGGATCCGGAGTTGAATTTTGAGCTTCCTCATCTTGACCGGATGTTGAAGGCTCTTCTTGAGGTTGCTCCGGTGTAGATGGTCTCTCCCCCTCAATCACAGAGGTGGATGCTTCTCCCACCTCTTCTACTTCCTTTTCCGATCCGGATGTTGATTCCCTATCAACCTTCGAATCCTCAAGCTCTTTGGATGAAGATGTACTTGCTTCTTTTCGAGCTTGAGAAGATGAGCACTCTTCTTCTTCTTCCTCTTCTTGGACCGATGATGAGTTTTCATGGAGCTTTGCCACTTGGCTCCATAACTCTTTAGCATCTACATAATTACCTAACATACACAAGATATTGTTAGGCATTAAATCAATTAAAATTTTTATCACCTTATTATTTTTCTCGGATGCTTGAACTTGCTCCTCGGTCCATCTCTTCTTTTTGAAGAATCCACCTCTTGGTCCTCTTGGATATTCAAATCCATCCATCAAAATGGACCATTCCTTAAAGTCTCTCATCATTAGGAAGTCTTCAATTCTTGACTTCCATTGCTTAAACCCTTCTTGTCCATAGAAGGTATAGGGGACTGGGGTGTTGATATCCCAACTTAATTGATCTTGGACTTCCATCTTTTACCCTCTAGCTTGCTCCCTTCGTTGTTAGACTTAGAATAGCAGTCTCGCTCTGATACCACTTGTTAGGACCTGTGCGCCCGCTAGAGGGGGGGGTGAATAGCGACGTGTTCGTCCGATGATGGAATTTGATCGCGTTCGCTTGCCTATGATTGTTAGTACACAGCGGAATATAGAAATGGCACAACAATCACAATAACAAGCATACAAACACAAGGATATAACGTGGTTTGGAACTGAATGGTTCCTACTCCACGGATCGAGCTCTAACGAGCTCTAGCGATGCCAATGCAATCACTAATCAATAAACTCCTTCTCGACAACAAGTCGGAGGCGGAGAAACCTCGTACAAACATTTATAATAATAAACGAAAGAAATACAAGCAAATACAAGTGAAAATGTAAAGAACACTTTACAAAACAAGGGTTTGAGCGCTTTACTTGTTGGTTGCTTGGATGAGGTTGAAGGGCCCTGAAATGCACCTACAAATCGCCTTCAAATCGCCCCCAAAAAGCTACCAAAAAACTGATGCTTGAGCCTTCCACGAACAGCGGCTTTTATCCTCCATCGGACTGGATTTTCGCCTGGCAGTCGACTGCCAACACTGTAGCTGTGAGACAACGGCTCAATCCATGTTGGACAAGTTCCAACGGGACTCTTGTCGATCGCCAACATTGCGATCGACTATCGCCGTAGCCAGCGATCGGCTACGGAGCGCTGTGCTCGGCGAACTAGCGATCAGTATCGACTCTTAGCGATCGGCCGCCGTCGATATCGATCGCCGATCGCGATCGATCGTCGAGTAATTCCATCTCTAAACTGGCAGTCGAACTCAAGTCGACTCACGACAGTCGAACCGGCCATATTGCCAGACCTAAGCCTTCTAGCCACCTCCATCAGCCTCACGCCTCTCGGATCCCTCCAAGTCATCCATGACTTGTTCATCCATCGCGCTAGCCTCCAGGTGCTTCCCTCGGCTATGTCATGCTAACGGTGTCTACACCGCCAAGGCACATTGGACTTACGTCGCCAAGACTCCGCTTGGACTTTACGCCACCAACCATTGGACTTATGCTGCCAAGACTCCCGCTTGGACTTTACGCCGCTAATATCAATCTCCTTGGACTTCTCAAATGCTAAGACTCAAGCTTGGACTTTCCCTTGCCAACCCATGTTGGACTTTCCATGCCAAGACCCATGATTGGACTTTTCCTTGTGCCAAGTACTCAAGACTTGGACTTTTCCAAATGCCAAGTGTCCCACTTGGACTTTCCATGACAAGTACCCATGACTTGGACTTAACCTTGCCAAGACCCATGCTTGGACTTTCCCTTAATCACATGGTCAACCCTAGTCAACTATCAAAGTCTCCCTCGAGTCAAACTCGAGTCCGGTCAAACATGACCCGGGTCGATTGCTCCAACAATCTTCCCAACATATTAAGCGACATCAATGTCAAACTACTTTGTCAAACATCCTATGTCAAATATCAAAACATCACTCGAGTCAAACTCGAGTCTGGTCAATCGTGACCTGGGCCAATTGCACCAACAAAAGTTAGCCTACGCATATCCTACTATTATCAGGCATGCATAATATATGATAAGTGCATATAAGTAACCGAATCCTAAGCACACAAAACCGGAAACCGTGGCTCTGATACCGCTTGAAGGGAATTGCTTCCCTCTTCAGTCGCTTGTGCATGACGATCCTATCATACGTCCCTAGATAAAAAAAAATAATTCGGACGAAGATGGATCACCCAAGCAACCGATCCATCATTGTGCTATTCGATTCGAGTGGTCGCTTGAACAAACTTATTGATCAAGCAACCTAACTCTTTTCCTTGATTAGTCGCAGAATAGATGATGAATGGATCATCGGTATTTGTGTTTATCTTCGGGGTCCATGATCATACAATTACAAACAAATTGCATAGAACAAGAAAGAAACTTAAACAAAAATTATACCTCTTGTTTACCTCTTGATCTTCTATCGTATGACCTATCCTTCTCTTGGACGTTGTGTGGGCAACGATCCTCCAATAGTTGAAGCCTCCTAGATTGCGTCTTCCCTTCCTTGCTTGCTTCGAACAAGGGAAGATAACCGAGATCTTCTTCTCCTATCTAGTGCCGACCACCAAGCCACCTAGCTTGGTTGTTGCCGCCGACCAAGGAGAGGAAGAAGAAGAAGTGGGCGCCAGCCAAGATAAGCCTTGTTACCGTCGGCCAAGGAGAGGGAGAAGGAGAAGGCGCCATCCCTTTCCAATGGAGAAGGAACCACTGGCCCTAGGAGAAGGGAGAAGAAGGAGTCGCCAGCCAAAATTAGAGAGAGAGAGAGGAAGGCACCGCCGGCCAAGTCAAGAGCCAAACCCTAGGTTGTGTTGCCGCCGCCCAATGGAGAAGCCCAACCCTAGGTTGCCGCCCAAGCCTCTCTAAAGCCAACTCCAAAACCCTAGCACCCTTCAATTTTTCGCCCAAGCCTCTCCAACCCCTTCTTATATAGATTTCGCCCAAGGCTCTTTTTAATCGTGTCCGTTGGATCTAGGCTTCATGAGGGTTTTAATAGGCTACAATAGGGACCATGAGAAGGAGTTGGATCTTGGTCACCCAATAGATCCGGTCCACATAAAATCTGATCCATTAATGATAATCCATTCAACTAGAGGATTATCATTGATCTATCTCACCAACCCCCATAATTAAATATAGGCTCCATATATTAATTGTACAAATATCTCCCCGTGTTTAAGATATCGAATGTCCGTTAATTAATTAATTTACTGACAATTAATTAATTAACATTTAACTCCATGAGTAATACCACTCAACCTTATCATCATGCTGGACTAAGTCCACCTGCAGGATTTACATGATGATCCTTATGAGCTCCTCGAGGGGACATCATCATCCTAATACATAGGACACAGTTTCTTCCTATAATCAATGACACAGCATGTAAATAATATTATTTTCCAACTTATCAGGCCTATCGATTTAATCCATAAATCTCGTCCATTAGTAAATCAAAGAAATAAATATTAAGTACATGTGTCGGTTATTATATCGGGATTAAGAGCATGTATACCATAATATTCGAGATCTGATTCAATTATGTAGTCAACAATAAATTAAATCACCTCTAAGTTGATCCTGCTCAATACATACAAAGTGTACTAGTGTAATTCTATGGTCAAGACAAACAAATACCAAATTACACTACAATCATGTCAATGGTTTGTCCAAAATCATCTTGGTTGTGAGCCTCTACTTATACTCTATTAGGAACTGATAACATGATATTCTGTGTGACACCACACATCATGTTATCTACAATGTAAAGTATTAGACAATATGCATAACTATAAATATGCAAATAATGATCATGTGATTCTTATTTCAAAATAAAAATGTTCATACAAAAGCTAGGCTTTCAGTATACATCCCAACACGATTGGTGTGCTAGAGAAGGGGTAAATAGTGGTTTTCAATTTCGCTCTCGTAATTGTCTCTACAACTCGTTAGTATGCACAGCGAAAATAAATATATTAGTATAAACAAAAACAAAAGATGACACAATCACAACACACGATTTTTACGTGGTTTGAAACCTACTTCTCCTACTCCATGGTGGTGCTATAGTGATACTATCTTCACTGTGAACCTCTCATTCTCTGTATGACATTGGAGGTGGAGAAATCTCTTACAATATCTTACAACAATAAGAAACACAAAATATAATACAAGACAATAAAATAATATAAAGAACACTTTACAGCACAACGCTTTGATCACTTGTAGATTTGGTTCCTGCGGAATGCTTTGAAGATTCGTAATTGCACATGCACTTCCTCTTCAAATCCCCCAAAGAATTTCTGCTCAAATCGTCGATGAAGTCCTCCTCCTGAAGCTTCACGTCGAGCTGATTTTAGACAGTCACTTCGCCAATCAAGGTGTTACCTTGACTGAGCCCTAATTGAGGCACTGGTTGAGTGCGCCTTGCTTCAAACATGTCGCTGTCAAGCTTCTAGTCGACTGCCCTACCATAATAGTCAACTGTTTATCGGAGCTACTATTTCTCAAATGCTCGAGTAGCAACTCAGACTTTTCGAGTACCAATGGCTAGTCGGCTGCACCCTAACAGCAGTCGACTGCCAAGCATCAAGCTTGTTTGTCGATTCACCAAGTGTTGAGCACTTAGTCTAAGTCCCAAGCTCACAGCGGCCAGTCGACTGCCTCTCTACAATAGTTGATTATAGAGCACCATGGTTATTTTCAGAGTCGCATAGTGCCGAGCACCCAGTTTGAAATTTGAGCCCCATAGCAGGAGTCGACCACACTGGATTAGTCGACTGGGCAAATCCTCCAGTCGACTGTTAAGTCATAGAATCGAGGTTTAACACCTTCATACTTGACATTCACCGTTAGCCTAAACCTAAGTTTTCAAGTCACTTTCATTAGCCTCACGCTCTCAAGGTCCATCCGAGTCCTCCATGACTCCTTTATCCTTCACGCTTGTCATGCTTTGAGAGTATGTCGAACCGAAAAAAAATCAGACAACATCTCCCCTGTACGTGACACCATATCCTATTGATACAAGCCTTTTGTCCACAACCACAACAACATATATAAATGTATATGTAACAAAACACAGCGGAACACAACGAAATAACAACCTACACACGATGCATACTAGTATGATGAACACCGAAACATAAAGAAAGCATCGTCAAAACCCAAATCAACAAGTGTGTACATCAACAATGTCTAACACAACATCCACCATATAAATCCAGATCAATATAAGAAACATTCGAAACTAAAGAAAACATAAATCCAAAGTCGGGACCCTCGGAAGTGAGATGAGATATTGTCATCCAGTGATGCTCCAAGCCCATTATGAAGTTGGCTACTTGTTACCAGGATGACAAGAAAACCCAGGGTCTGTAGTGGTGAGTACAAAACTCAGCGGTAATAGATATATCACATGCGAGTCAAAAATATATTTTCTAAAGGTATAATAGATATACACCAACATGATATAACAACTGTATAACTAAACTGATCAACAATAACAACATACGGTACTGACATACTTGAAGATCGACAAAGATGTAACTCATACAACCTAAGTATAAGTACTATAATACAACACCTACAACATGGTAGAGTAAATACTGACTCTGTAATCAACAACACTGACATACTAACATTCTATGTCAAATATACAATGAACGGGGTCCATCCCGTATCACCTCAAGGTATTGGTCAAAGGTATACAACAATTTAACCACCTCAATACTGGTAATCCACACACGACCATATAAAATATGCAAGTGGAATGCAAGATGATGTACAATCAAATGCAACAAACATAGCTCAAACAAATGCAACATCCAACGATCATATATATAGACTCTATCTATATATATTCTCATCGCACTCAACTATATATATATGTAAATGCAAATGCATGCCATCTATCACGATAATGCAGATGCATGGTCATGCATGCACACTCCATTCGCTACCACGACCCCAGTGTAGCCTAGATGACACAACATGATAACTGTCCCAACTCAACAACAGCCACCGCTCTCGAGTGGCCGAATGGGCAGTATGAACAAGTAACATATAAGCGTAAAGAGCTAGCTACACAATGGGAGTCCCTGCTGCTGGCCACTCTGACTGTCACTACCCATGAGTGGTCGAGTGCTACGCACCCAAGACAACTGCACACTACTCCAACAACCACTGTCAATAGTGGGGCGAGTGCGACACAAAAAATATTCTGCCCTCACACTAATTACTCCTCCACAAGTAACTTGGGAGGCAGGATGATTGACGACCCTCTTAACCACAAGAGAAACCAAGTCGCCAACATGCATGTAAATGGAATGAATGCACGATAGCACATACATATGCTCACAATACACTCTCTATTCTATAGAGAGGCATATACAATTGACAACAATTAATCTAGAACCTCCAGTCCGTAGCGACAATGTATCGACAAATCACACATCCATACACAACTACATGATCTATAGTAGATATATACACAACATTAGGATATGATATGAAATCTCAACTTCTAGAACATCACCCACCCCCGGATGATTTATCTAAATTTCACAATTCAATTTTACAGTCGAATTTAGCTACGTACACATAGTTAAACCACTATAGGTCCACTTACCATAACATCTATAATTCATAACAATGATGAATGAATAGATAACAACAATGATAGAGCATTTAAGTGCAAAGGCAAGTATCAAGCAATAGAAAAACTAGAGTGGAGTCAAGGTCAAATTGACAACAATATGAAATCATATACATCAGGGTTTAGCTACTACCTGACCATGGTATGAAATATTACCCACCTGCTATGGAGCTTGTAATAACAATATCTTCATGGTCGCGGTCCTGCCTCGTAACCACGTCCTGCACAGAACATAATAAGTAATAAGTTCCAACACCCGACAAATATACAAATTCACTACTATATCGTTCTTATATTCACATCCCTTTATTGAATACGAATTAGAAACCCCCAATCATCAAGCGTAACCCTTCTACAACATCCAACTAGGTTTAAATCATTAAACCTCTTAAGTACACTCCACCCAAATCACTTAAACGTACTACCTCACAACTCACCTTCACAGCCATCACAACCCATAATTACACCAAATTAGGAATCTAACCACCCTAATCGACACACTTCGTTCAACCCAGCCCTTTCTCACTTAGACACCACCGAGCAAACCCCCGAAACCAACCATTCACAATCACTTACAGCTCCTTCATAGCCAAGAGCAGCCTTATTCACCGCCACACAGCCGACAATTCCTTACTCACAGCCGCACAGTTAAGAACAGAGCATCACTCAACTTGTTCCACAACCCACAGTTTACACGAATTCAAGGGCCCAATCCACCCTATTTAGAATCCTCTACTTAACCCATCTCTATCCACTGCTTCACAACCGACTCAAATAGTTTGTTCACAGTCATACAAACACACCACAACAGATTTCCAATTCATCATATTCCCAGGGTAATTGATGTACTATCAGGATTTAAGATTGCGCAAACACGTAGGAAAATAGAGCTACCCACCCGTGCCAAATGCAACCACTAACCTGTCCGATGGAACACCATGTTCCAACTGAGAAGGGGAAAACTCATCGACACTCTTCTCGGGAATCCAGAGATCCTTCAAGTCCACTGTGATGATAGGAAAAACGAAAGCAAAGCTTCAAAATCAAGGATGTAATAAGCTATGGCAACACCGCTCAATTACGGCAACAACCACACCGATCTGCTTGGATAGAAAGATCGACGAAAACCTTGAAGAACGGAGTTGAGCTGACCTTTGGCAGGGTACTTAGTGGTGGTAGCAGCGTCACCGACCCACTCGAGCAAAGAAAACAACGAGATCTAGGACGAATAGACGTTGGAGAGGTCGCGAGAGGAAAGGGGCTTGCGAGACAGAGAACTCGGAAGAAAGAGGGAGTTGCGAGGGAGAAGAACGAGAGGAAAGGGGAGATTGGTAATTGCTTGGGAAAAAGAATCGGTGGGGAGGAAATGTCGAATGGTGTGGAGTCGGCGATGGGTGAAGAAAACGTGGCTAGAAATTAATGAGAAGCAGCTAAGAACGCTCGGGAGAAACTAGCTTAAGGTGAGGAAGAGAAAAGGTTGTCGCAAGTGAGAAACTCGTGATTGGAGCTTTTCCAATGGTTGTTCTAGGTGGTTGAGCTAGCCTAGATCAAATCCGAGCTAACCCCACTTTAACCCAACACCAAATTAAACCCCAAATAGCTAATTAATACATAAATTCATTTTTTTTGTCGTATTTTACAACGCTAGTCTTCAAGTGCTTTCATTGACTTAATCCTATTACTGAGTACCCTTAGCCTAAAATTAATCTTTCGAGTCACTTCCATCAACCTCATGCCTCTAGGATCCATCCGAGTCCCCCATGACTCAATCACCCTTACGCTAGCCTTCAAGTTCTTCTGTCGCTTCATTATGCTAACGGGTTGACTTTTGCCAAGAGGTCGGGCCTCCGGGACTTCTCCATTGTCAAGAGACCATGCCTCCGAGACTTTCATTGCTAAGGCTTCATCCTTGAACTTTTCCTTTGTCAAGTATCCTTACTTGGACTTTCCTCGCTTTCCTAGCATCCAGTCAACCATAACCTGCTAGGACTGCCAAGCTCGATCCCCCTTATTAGCCAGGTCTTCCCTTGCCAAGTATGGTCTCCCTAACCTACCGGGACTTTACTTTCATCGTGCCAAGTATCCGGTCAACCTTGACCGACCTGGACTTCCCTTGCCAACTTCCAATTTAACCTTCCAACACCATGTGTTCGGTCATCCTTGACCAACTTGGATTTCTCCCTTGCCAACTCCTAGTTAGACTTTCCATACTAAACTTTTGTAATGCTATGAATGTTCCATATCATCCCATTGTCATATTATCATTCATACTCAAATCCCATTGTCAAACATCAAAACCCTACTCGAATCTCACTCGAGTCTAGTCAATCGTGACATAGGTAATTGCACCAACAATATACATCTAACCCATAAATCATGATTGAAAATAGGTTTTGAAAAACATTTTGGAAAACTTTGGTGAAATCTATCTTTTGATGGCAATCACCATTAAGAATATTGAAACAAAGGTAGCCAAAAATATTAAATGTTTCAATGGTTTTGAAATTTGTATCAATCTCTCAAAATAATGTGTACGTTAATATAATACTATTTTTCACCCGTAATGTTTGACATAAGTATTGTATATTTAAATTTTCAAAAAATTTTGAAAAATATATAATTACTTATGAGTTTTTAAATTTTGTCCAAAAAGTCTGATTTCTAGAAAATCAGACTCTAGTCGACTGCTGCATGGAGGCAGTTGACTGGTGATAGTAGCAGTCAATTGATCTTTGACAAAGTCGACTGCTAATATTGATTTTGACTGAACAAGATTTGTTTAGCAAGTTATCAACACCCCTAGATACTCTAACTGCTCCTACCCCTATGATATGCTTAGAGAAGCATTGGATTGGTGAAATGTTCATTGAAAATGAATTGAAGAGTTGATTAAGATGAATAATCAAAGTTTAAGGGAGGTTAAAATTCAAGTTTGAACTTTCACTCTTATTTTTGATGGTTTAGATTTCCTATAGGTTTAGGAATTCTCCAAAGACATTGTTAGTGCAATGGTAAAGGGGAGCAAGCCTTTAGAGTAGTTTATCCATCAAGGGATGATAGATGTTTTTTTTAATGAAGAGAATGAAAGATTGTCTCTCATTTAGTGATAAGGATTTTGTCACTATGAAGAATGAAGACATCCAAGATGATTTTGGACAAGAGGGAGAATGAAGGATCTCATTGGAAGATGAGACATGAAAAATCTTAGTAGACTTTTTGATGTATGCCAAAAGGGAAGAAATGAAAGGTTTAAGTTAGATAAATATTCATTATACCTTGGCATAAAAAGGATCAAGTTGGGCTTATGGGATAGCCTAACTTAAAGGTATTGTCAAACATCAAAAAGGGAGAGATTGTCAATGCAATCGACCCAGGTCATGATTGACCAGACTCGAGTGGGACTCAAGTAAGATTTTGATGTTTGATAATGGTTTTGACATTGGTTTAACCATATGTTGACCATATGACTAGTGGATGATTAGGATATCCAAGGTCATATGAGGAAGATTATCATGGAGAATATTGTTGGAGCAATCTGTCTCAGGTCAAGGTTGACCAAACTCAAGTGAGACTTGAGTGGAAATCCAAGTGTGGATACTTGGTAAGGGAAGTCCAAGATTGAATTCTTGACTATGGAAAAGTCCAAGTATGAATACTTGGCAAGGGAAGTCTAGGATAGAGTCTTGGCATTAGAAAGTCCAAATATGGATATTTGACAAATGAGAAGTCCAATGATTGAGTATTGGCAAGAGAAAGTCCAAATATCGATATTTGGCAAAGGGAAAAGTCCAAGGGTATAGTTTTGGTTGTGTAAGTACAAGGGTGTATTCTTGGCGGAGAAAGTCCATGTTTGGAGGCTTAGCAATGGAAGTCTCGAAGATACAACCTCTTGGCAAAGGAGACTTGTTAGCTTGACAAAGCCGACGGAAGCACTTGAAGGCTAGGGCTAAGGGTGAGGAGTCAAGGACTCAAACCAAGGACCTGCGACTGATGGAAGTGGCTTGAAGGCTTGTGGCTAAACTAAGGGTATCCGATGGTATGACAAAGTCGATGGAAGCATCTGAAGGTTAGCGCGAAGGGTTAAAGAGTCATGAAGGACTCGGATGGATCTTGAGGGCGTGAGACTGATGGAGGTGGATTGAAGGTTTAGGTCTAACTCTATGATGAGTTTTAAGTATGAGGGGATCATACTTGGATTAAAACTCAGTTCTAAGGTTTATCAGTCGACTAGAGCTTGGTTTAGTCAACTGGTGGTCTAAAATAATCAGACAGATTGTTTGGTAGTCGAATGGGGATTTGAACTAGTCGATTGACCGAGTGCATGATAGCCGAGAGGCCTAGTTGACTCGGTAGTCGACTGGGGTTATATCGAGTAATCTACTGAGGCTCGACTACTAACCTATGGCTCTGGTAGTCGATTGGTGGCAGTCGACTTGCCTTAAGTGGACAGGGCACAAAATGTCTCGTAATCGACTGATGGCTAGCTATGACAATCGACTATTGGGTCAGGACAGTCGATTGGTTGGGCATTTTCTGACATGGATTAGTCCTTTGTGAGACAATGGTCAAGCGAACAATTGACGAGGGATAAGGCTAGTCAACTGCTAGGTGAAAAATCAACATGAGCGGAGACATTATAAGGAGCTCGAGAAGGAGAAAGAAGAAGGGAGTTTTGGGGTGATTTTGAAGTGAAATACTACTGCATTTCAGGTCTTCAAAGGAATCCAAAGTAACCAAACAAGCATTCAAGCAATTGCAATCTTGTGTAAAGTATTTTCACTTCTTATTTCATTTGCTTTTTGTATTTGGTTGTATTTGTTGTTTATTATTGTAAACACTTATTGTAAAAGGTTTCTCCACCTCCGGTGTCATACTGAGAAGGAGAAATTCACAGTGAGGGTATATCACTAGAGCACCATTGTGGAGTAGGAACTATAGTTTCGAACCACATAAAAATCCTTGTGTAGTATTTGTGTTGTGTGTTTGTATTTCATTTATGCTTTATTTTATTTTCGCTGCGTATTAACGATGATAGACAAGGACGACAGGATCGAGATCGAAAGAAATCAACGAACGCTATCTCCCCTCTAACGTACCAAACAGTCCCCAATAGGAATAAGTATTGGGAGTATTATGAAGACAATTAAAATTTTATATTGGTAAGATATAGACAAAATTATGTATTTGAATGATGAAAATATATCTTCATTTATATGAAACTTTTTGGGTAAAGTTCAAAAATAAAATCACGAGGATTTAGGTCTAAAATGGATAATATCATACTATTATGGAGATATGTAAATCTTATGAGCACTAACAATTAGTATCAAAGTCATGATCCATGTCAAATCGTGCACTTCGAATGAAGGAAGCACAACTTTTATATTTGAATCAAAAGAATCAGACACCAAATAGAAAATTCAATTCGATCAAAAATACTGGACAACTAATAGGAAGTCCAACTCTCCATTTGAGAATGGAGAGGTGTCACTTCCCAAGATTTCATTTACACCAGATTAATCTTTTAAGGATTTAATTTTTCATCTTATTTTCTGTTTGGCTCAATTGGGTTTATGAATTGGCATAGTTAATTACCTAATTTTGTTACTCATTAAATATTTGCATCGAATTTAACTTTTTTATTTATATTTATTAATTTGTCTAAAACATAATTTGAATTGCAAGTCGCCCTTTATTTATAGACGACACAAAGGCACATCTCATTATTCATAATAATAAAATATGTTAAATATTATGCATTTATAAAATTCATCAACTTCTAATTGTTGATGACGCTATTCAATTACCATAATTCATGGAGAAATACGTACCTTTGGACATTGAATACCCGAGGGGATGGGCTCGCTCGAAGCAATACTTGTCCGCTCTGCAGATTCACGCTCTCTGAAGAGTAGAAATTAGAAAAAAATTTATTTTTTATTTTTATTTTTTGAGAAATGAGAAAATATATTTAATTGTTGTTTTTCATCTCCGTTTTTTAGAAAACAAAAGAATATTTTTTAGAAAATTTTAGAAAATTATTTTCTATTTTCATTTTCGTTTTCTAAAAAATAAAAAAGTATTATTTAAAAAATTAAAAAATATTAAAAAATCATTTTCTATTTTAAAAAAAAATAAAAAATGAAAAATTCTCCTGCACACGAAACGCTATCTAAATTTTCGATAGAGAATAACAATTCCTCAATTTATTTATTTGTTTTTGTTTTTTTTTGTTTGTTTTCTTTTAATGTCCTTGATTAAACATTGATTTTATATATAGTATATAATCCGGATATGAGATTATTGAATGAGTTGGACATTCTTCTGTACTGATAGACAATGTATTGATTACTTTTTTTTTAATTGTCAACAAGTTGCATTGAGGATGGAGTTGTTTATCGGATCGGCAAGGCTGTGGGTCAGTGTGTTGGAATTAGTAATCTCCTCAAGCTCTATACCATAGAGACGAAATTTTACGAGACACGTACACACAGTAAATGACAATTTTGTTGAAGGATCGATGGCCGATCAGAGAGGATAAATAATCTTTTTCGTATATGATGAAGGTCAATCGCTTAATTGTCTATGTACAAAGTTAGCGCAGCAGAATAATAAAGCTAAAGACAAAACAAATGAAGAGAATAAACAAACGCAAACATGCCGATATAACGTAGTTCACGACCCTTGCCGTTAATCCACGGACAATTCGTTCAGCGAATCACTCCAATCCAAATCCACTAGTCTCTCCTTCAAGGTGGAGGTAAACTTTTTTTACAATCTCTCCCTCTTCCAATAAGATTGATATAAAAGCAAGTAAGAGGAGTGAAAATTGTGTTGGGCAGTTGGGAGAATATTTAGAGATGAAGCATTAACCTCCCAAAGTGACCCAAGATCTCTTCTTATAGGAATGTAGTCATCAGAGTCATGCCGTTGCCTCGCAACGACTTTATCCACGTTGGCTTCCAGTCAATGGCTCCCACATCAATCGACTGATCATCCCCATCAATCGACTGATGGAGCAAACAGTCGAGTGACCGAAGCGATCAGTCGACTCCAAAACCCTCTGTGCTCGATTTCACCTCGATCAGTCGACTGTCGTCCGCCAGAAGAGGTTCAGTCGAACATCGGTTGAGTGCCATTGACCCAAAGCAGTCGACTAATATCTATATCAGTCGACTGATGTCGGGTAAAACCTCAAACAAACTATTGTTTGAGCATTCGACGGTCGGGGTAAAATCTCAACCAACTTGATTGAGCATATGACACTTGACTTAGCCATTCGGCCAAGTTCACATATGAGCTATGTTACATTTCGCTTATTCTCTCATCTCGCTTGAAGTCCCTCGTCGAAGTTCTCTTCGTCCGGCCACATCCCTCGGATGCACCAAGCACATGACTTCGCAATGTCATCCTTCGTGTCTCACCCTGAAGTCTACTTCCTTGGCTTCACTCCAATGTTGCTCGTCCGATGGTCCCTCGGATGCACCAAGCGCACGGCTTCGCAATGCCATCCTTCACCGACTCAAAGACCCAAGCCATGAGGTGGTGAACTTACCAATGCTTTTGTCAAGTCAATCCATGTATGAATTACTAAGTCATGCACGACTTCAACACACATATCAAATCAACATAACAATTCTAACTTAAACCCTTTGCCACACACATCAAAACCACATCATACATGGGTTGATTGCCCTAACAATCTCCTCTTTTTTGATGTGTGACAATCCGTGTAAGTTAGGTAAAACAATATAAAAACACATAAGGAAGAAAAGCATGTAAATCAAACATGAAAATCAAACCTCCCCCTTAATACATGCAAACTCCCTCTTAACATATGCTAATACCCTCTAGCATGATTAACTTAAACCCACATATTTCTCCCCTTTTGACACAATAAAAAATATTAACACATGTTATACAAGCATGACATCAAGTCTAAAGAAAAAAAATCATCAAAATCAAACTCAAAACCTGATAAAATAGGTTACTGTGCTCGTGCACAATACATCAGTCGACTGGTTCATACTACCAATCGACTGACACCAGTAAAAATAGAATTTCTGATTTCGAAACTCGATTTCAGAAATACATAAAAAATTCCATAAAATTTGAAAAATCATGGAATTTGGGGAACATAATTCTAATAAGTTCTTTTATCAATGAAAAATAATTTTTCATGAAAATTCATTCCATTTTTGAAAGTTTGGCAAAAACTCAAAGGTGTTGAAAAACACTAAAGTTTTTATCAACTTGAAAGCCTAGTTTTGCCTTGAAATGATTTAAACCATAAACATACAGATTATCAAATATAAAATAGTTTTAAAAATATTTGAAATATCCAACCATGATCTTTGGGCAATATGTTTATGAATTAAACATATGCTTTCCCTATGATTGATCTATTATTGCTATCATGATACCTATAATGACTCATCAAAATGTTATAATCATAAGTGAGTCATTTGTATCATCCTAACATCTCACCCATGCTATGTTTTCAATCAAGTTAACCTATATTGAGTGTGAGATGTGCCTAGAGGTATTTATACTTAATTAAAAATTTCATGCAATTCTATAAAAGGTTAAGTATTATCCTAAAAACCTATCATGATCATGAGTCATATATTATGACCAGACATCAAATATTACCATCCAAATCATAAATCATGATTATTTATCAAGTATAACATCAAACATAAATCATGATTTAAACATTCAATTCATGGGTTACACATTATCATCACCCAATACTAAGTTAAAATTATCACCTACATCATCCTAAGTCAACCATTTAACATGATATAAATTAAGTTCACTTATGGTTGACTCTTCTAGGTTCTCCTAACCCTTAAGGATGGACTTAGAAACCCAATATAAATTCTTGCCAATAGGATTCACTAAGTATTCCTTTGGGATCTATTTTTTAGCTACCATTGTAGTTTTAGCTTATCCTCTAGTAATCAAACAATGGTAGGATTTCTCATTCTTGGATCCCTTATATCCTAGGTCTTTCTTGTTAAAGCTTACTCTTTGGCTCCCAATGATCATATTTAGGGTGTTGGAGCCAATTGTAAATTTTTCTAAGGCCTTAGTTAAATAATCCACCTTTTCCCTTAAGACCTTATTTTCTTCTACTAAGCTTGCATCACTAGTCATAGAAGAAGAAGTATTATCATTAACATTTAAAGATGCATTTTTTAGCTTTTCTTCTAATTTCCTAATTTCATCAAGCATGCTTTTATTTTTCTTCTTAGCCTTAAATAAATCCCTAGTTAGGCTAGTAATAATAGAAACTACATCATTGGAGGGGAGTTTTGTTACCTTGCTTACCCAATCCCCTTCCGATGATGATGATGATGGTGAGGCTCCCCTTCACTCGAGCTCTCCTAACTTGAGCTTATTTCTTCATTTTCGGAGGAGGTAGAGTCCAAGTCTTCTATTGCCATAAGTGCAAGACTTGTGAATGCTTGGTCTTCCTCTGATGAGAATGATGAATCATCCCACGTCATCGCTTTAAGGTTGTGGGGCTTTGACTTCTTCTTTTCTTTGGGCTTCTTCTCTTCTTTATTTTTGCCCTTCTTCTTGCTATCCTTTTTCTTCTCTTCTTCTTTGCTTTTGTTTAATACGGGACACTCATCCCTCATACGTCCCTCTCCTTGGCAATTATAGAAAATGACCTTTCTCCTTGGCCTTCTTCCCCTATTATGAGATTTATTAAACTTAAAATTCTTTAAAGTACGTCTCACCTTCCTTACCATGTAGGCTTCTTCATTACTATCCATGGAGGAGGAAGAGGGTGGAGTCTCCTTCTTCTTCTTCTTTTCTTTTTCCGCCACTAACGCTACTCCCCTTGGCTTTATGATTAGTTCTTCAATTATGCCTTCAAGCTTAGTCTCATGAAGTTCCATAGTTGAAAAAAATTCTTCTAGAGTACTTACCTCTAGATTCTTGTAGATGTAGAATGAATCTACCATGGAACTCTATTTTGAAGATTGGGGGAAGGCGTCTATGACTTTCATGATCATATCCCTATTGGAGAGCTTCTTCCCTACACTAGATAAACCGTTAATAATTTTTTTAAAGCGAGAATGCAAAGATAATACCTTCTCCCCTTTATCTAGCTTAATATTATTTAGTTGAGAGCAGAAGAGGTCCCTTCTCGCTAGCTTTGCCTCGGAAGTGCCCTCATGAAGTTCTACAAGCTTTTCCCACATCTCCTTGGCACTTGAACATTCTCCAATTCTATTAATCTCTTGTTGCGGAAGCACATTGAATAGGTGGTGCTTGGCTTTTGAATTCGCAAGGTGCTCCTCCCTTTACTTCTTTATCCATCTTGACTTCTCTAATGACTCCCCTTCTTCATCCCTAGGCAACTCGAAACCGTTTTCCATAATAAGCATTATATTAAAGTCGGTCTCGAAGAATACCTCCATTTACTTTTTCCACCAAGCCAATTCTCCTTCGAATTTAGGCGAATAAATGTTGGAGCCAACCATTTCTTGTCGTACTTGTATTGGAGATGAGTCTTCGACAAGCTCCTCGCTCTGATACCACTTGTTGGAGGATCGGTGGTCGGCTAGAGGGGGGTGAATATCCCTTTTTGTATACGATGGAGGTCGATCACTTAATTGTTTACGTACAAGGTTAGCGCAGTGGAATAATAAAGTTAAAGACAATTAAGAAAAAACAAATGAAGAGAAGAAACAAACGCAAACACGCCGATGTAACGTGGTTCACGACCCTTGCCGCTAATCCACGGACGATTTGTTCGATGAATCACTCCAACCCAAATCCACTAGTCTCTCCTTCAAGGTGAAGATAAACCTTTCTTACAATCTCTCCCTCTTACAATAAGATTGAAATAAAAGTAAGTAAGAGGAGTGAAAATCGTGTTGGGAACTTGGGAGAATGTTTAGAGATGAAGCATTAACCTCCCAAAGTGACCCAATGCCTCTTCTTATAGGGAAGAGGTCATTCTTCCCGTTGGCCACCGAACAGTTGACTGATGTAGTCATCAGTCGATCGCTGCTGTAGTCGTTACCTCGCAATGACTTTATCCACATTGGCTTCCAGCCAACGACTCTCATATTACTCGATTGATCATCCCCATCAGTCGACTGATGGAGCCAACAGTCGAGTGACCGAAGCGATCAATTGACTCCATAACCCTCTGTGCTTGATTTCACCTCGATCAGTCGACTATCGTCCCTTGGCAATCGACTGATGGTCGATCAGTCGACTGCCAAAGGCCAGCAATCGACTGTTGAGCCAGAAGAGGTTCAGTCGCACACCGGTTGAGTGTCATCGACCTAGAGTAGTCGACTGATATCTATATCAGTCGACTGGTGTCGGGTAAAACCTTAAACAAACTATTGTTTGAGCATCTGATGGTCAAATAAAATCTCAACCAACTTGGTTGAGCATCCAACACTTGACTTAGCCAATCGACCAAGTTCACCTATGAGCTACGTTACATTTCGTTGATTCTCTCACCTCGCTTGAAGTCCCTCGCCGAAGTTCTCTTCGTCCGACCACGTCCATTGGATGCACCAAGCACACGGCTTCGCAATGTCATCCTTCACATCTCGCCCTGAAGTCTACTTCCTTGGCTTCAGTCCAATGCTGCTCGTTCGGCGGTCCCTCGATGCATCAAGCGCACGACTTCGTAATGTCGTCCTTCATCGACTCAAAGACCCGAGCCAAGAGATGGTGAACTCACTAATGCTTTCGTCAAGTCAATCCATGTGTAAATTGCTAAGTCCTGCACGACTTCAACACATATATCAAATCAACATAATAATCCTAACTTAAACCCTTTGCCACACACATCAAAACCACATCATACATGGGTTGATTGCCCTAACAAAATTTAGCTATATCCCGTAGATCTTTTATCGGACTCTCTTGTCTTTGACGATAGATCATTACATGAATACAAGAATTAGAAGAAAATTAAAGATATTATACATTTGTGATCCTCTCAGATATGTAGAAAAAGACTGACAAGTCTTTTCTCTATCTGTATCCACGCTGAATTTTCGCAAGACAAACTCTTCAAAGGCTACAAACCTTCCTCTTCGATTGGTGCTAGTGTTGGTAAGATTACAAACATGCATGAATATATGAAAACTAAAAACCACTTATAGATTTCTCGCTTGCTCCAAATTTTTCATTCTGGACAAGATCTCTTGATCTTTGCTTATTGTCTAAAAGACGATCATGATATCAAAATCAAAAAGTCCTTCTTGGTTCACAAACTAAATCCCTGTCGAGCCTTGGGCATTCTACAAGACACACACAACATCTTTGCGTATATCACCCCCTCTTACCTCTTAACTTGGACGAACTTATATAGAAAGTTCATGTCTTTTCATTACCTACACTAAGTGCATGAGACTCTTCATTCTCATAATTCATTACCTACACTAAATGTAAGGGATCTTCATGGAGCTTGACTAGCTTGCTCCGTAGATCCTTTGCGTCGTCGAAATCTCCTATACTATAAATAAATCATTGGGTATTGACCTAGCCAAAATTACTACTACTATTTTATTTATCTTGGACTTTCGGATTAGCTCCTCGGTCCACTTCTTCTTGTTGAGGAGTCTTCCCTTGTTGTCTCTTGGAGCTTTAAAACCCTTTGTTAGGATGAACCACTATTCGATATTCATTTGAAAGAACATCTCCATTCTCGACTGCCATTGACTAAATCCTCCTAGCCCGTAAGGAGGTGGGAACCTTGTGTCGAGTCCAAATCTATCATTGAACTCAATTTTCCCTCTAACTCTGAGCTCCCTTGGCGATCAGTCTGTAGAAGAGCAATCTTGCTTTGATACCACTTATTGGGATTGATTGGTGCGCTAGAGAAGGGGTGAATAGTAATTTTTGATTTCGCTTTCGTAATTGTCTCTACAACTCATTAGCATGCACAGCGGAAACAAATATATTAGTATAAACAAAAATAAAAGATGACATAATCACAACACACGATTTTTACATGGTTAAGAACCTACGATTCCTACTCCTTGGTGGTGCTTTAGTGATCTATATTCAATATGAACCTCTCATTCTCGATACGACATCGAAGGTGGAGAAATCTCTTATAATATTTTACAACAATAAGAAACACCAAATACAATACAAGAAAAAAAAATAAGAGATTGTAAATAACACTTTACAACATAGGGCTTTGATTGCTTGTAGATTTAGCTTCTGCAGAATGCTTTGAAGATATGAAATTGCACCTGCACTTCCTCTTCAAATCCCCCAAAGATTTGTTTCTCAAATCATCGACAAAGTCCTTCTCTTGAAGCTTCATGTCGAGCTAATTTCTGACAGTTACAATGCAACAGTCACTTCACCATTCGAGGTGTTACCTTGACTAAGCCCTAATCGAGGCACTGGTCGAGTGTGCCTTGCTTCTAACCTGTCGTTGTCAAGCCTTCAGTCGACTGCTCTACCACAATAGTTGACTGCTTGTCAGAGCTAATGTTTCTCAATTGCTCAAGCAACTCCTCAGACTTCACGAGTACCAATGGCCAGTCGACTGCCAAGCACCTAGCTCGTTTGTCCATTCACCAAGTGTCGAGCACTAAGTCTGAGTCCCAAGCTCACAGTGGTCAGTCGACTGCCTCTCTACAATAGTCGATTATCGAGCACCATGGCTATTTCTCGAGTCGCACAGTGCCAAGAACCCAGTCTAAAATCTGAGCCCCATAGTGGGAGTCAGCCACACTGGACTAGTCGACTGGGAAAATCCTCCTATCGACTGTTAAGCCTTAGAATCGAGATTAACACCTTCATACTTGACACTTATCCTTAGCCTAAACATAAGTCTTCAAGTCACTTCCATCAGCCTCACACCCTCAAGGTCCATTCGAGTCCTCTATGACTCCTTTACCCTTCATGTTAATCTTCAAGTGCTTCGATTGACTTAATCATGTTACTGAGTACCCTTAGCCTAGACTTAAGCCTTCAAGTTACTTCCATCAAAGTAACCTCATGCCTCTAGGATCCATTCGAGTCCTCCATGACTCAATCACCCTTGCGCTAGCCTTCAAGTACTTTCGTTGGCTTCATAATGCTAACGGGTCTACCTTTACCAAGAGGTCGGGCCTCCGGGACTTCTCCATTGCCAAGAGGTCATACCTTCGGGACTTCCCTATGACTATGAATGTCCCATACCATCCCATTGTCATAATATCATTCATACTCAAATCTTATTGTCAAACATTAAAACCCTACTCGAATCCCACTCGAGTCTAGTCAATCGTGACATAGGCCAATTGTACCAACAATATGCTTCTAACCCATAAACCATGATTGAAAATAGATTTTGAAAAATATTTTAAAATCATTTTGAAAAATCTCGGTGAAATCTATCTTTTGATGACAATCATCATTAAGAATATTGAAACAAAGTTAGACAAAAATATTGAATGTTTCAATGGTATTGAACTTTGTAGCAATCTCTCAAAATAATGTGTATGTTAATATAAAATTATTTTTCACCCATAATGTTTGACATAAGTATTATACGTTTAAAATTTTAAAAAATTTCAAAAAATATATAATTACTTACGAATTTTTAAATTTCATCCAAAAGTCTGATTTCTGGAAAATCAGACTCTAATCGACTGCTACATGGAGGCAATTGATTGGTGATAGTGGCAGTCGATTGATCTTTGACAGAGTCGACTGCTAATATTGATTTTGACTAAACAAGATTTATTTAGCAAGTTATCAAACCCCTAGATACCCAAACTACTCCTACTCCTATGATATGCTTAGAGAAGAATTGGAACGGTGAAATGTTCATTGAAAATGAATTGAAGAGTTGATTAGGATGAAAAATCAAAGTTTATGGGAGGTTAAAATTCAAGTTTAAACTTTCACTCTTATTTTTGATGGTTTAGATTTCCTATAGGTTTAGATTTCCTATAGGTTTAGGAGCTCTCCAAGGACATTGTTAGTGAATGGTCAAGGGGGAGCAAGCTTTTAGGGGAGTTTGTCCATCAAGGGATAATAAATGTTTTTTTTAATGAAGATAATGAAGGATTGTCTCTCATTTAGTGTTAAGAATTTTGTCAATATGAAGAATGAAGGCATCCAAGATGATTTTGGACAAGAGGGAGAATGAAGGATCTCATTGGAAGATGAGACATGAAAAATCTTAGTAGACTTTTTGATGTATGTCAAAGGGGGAGAAATGAAAGGTTTAAGTTAGGTAAACCTTCATTATACCTTAGTATAAGAAGGATCAAGTTGGGCTTATGGGATAGCTTAACTTAAAGGTATTGTCAAACATCAAAAATGGAGAGATGGTCGGTGCAATCGACCTAGGTCACGATTGATAGACTCGAGTGGGACTCAAGTATAGTTTTGATGTTTGACAATGGATTTGACCATATATTGATCATATGACTAGTGGATGATTGGGATATCCAAGGTCATATGAGGGAGATTGTCATGGAGAAAATTGTTAGAGCAATATGCCTCAGGTCAAGGTTGACCAAGTTCGAGTGAGACTCGAGTGGAAGTCCAAGTATGGATACTTGGCAAGGGAAGTCCAAGATTGAATTTTTGGCAATGAGTGTCACACCCCGAGGGAGTCCCCGCCAGACAAAAATTCGGCAGCATCTCCCCTGTATGAATGACAATATGAAACTTACATACAAGGCCCACATGGCCTACTATACATCGGTCAACACGACCGAAACGAAACTACATATGCAAATCATATATAGGCCTCAGACCAACAATCAAAGTAAATAACAAAAGTCTATCATATCTAGACTTACCCCTTCTGCTATCTGAGCAGGAATACACAACCAAATCCAATCGAATAAAAATCCGAATAGAAGTCCATAAGGATATACCAAATATCACCAAAACATCCACGAGTACATAAATCAAACACTAGCTCTAAACATATCTTCTAGTCAATACCAAAACCATAAATCAAATAATAAGAAAACTATCATGACGAGGGGGTTTGGCAGTTGGACTCTCCTGGCAATTTTATCCTGAAATAAATATAAAGCAACGGGGTAAGTTCAATGAACTCAGCGGATAATAGTCGATATATATAGTAAGATATAACCAACAATAATAATCATGCCCGTACAGTCTCATATATAGGATATGCAAGAAAGAAATGCGAAAAGACTGTACTTACCTGAATCTCCTATCCTGATATAGGAACATATGTCATACTAGCAAAAATTAAATCGTTAGACCAAATACAAAAATGTATCCTGTATGCATGGCAATCATATGCAACATCCAAGGCAGCAATCAAAATGCAGAAAACACAATACAAATGTCATCCATGCAAAATGCATGCAATGTAAATGACATGGTCACCCCTGATGCCAGTCAGCCGCCTCACACGTGATGGTGAAGCCGAGTGGGTAGGGCTATGACAACTGTGCACTCTGCCATCACTACTCCTGAGTGACCGAGTGGATAGGATGCTGTCGGAGTACACCTATCCTCCTACCCCAAACAGAGTGGGGGAGCAATGCTCTTATCTTCCGGTGTCGTAGACCAGAGGAGGGATCCCTGCCCGCTACCACGCTGCCTCACCGCTGCCCATGAGCTGACCAACGGAGACTGACAGAGCTACTGCACACACTCTCCTGATGTACCACTAATCCATGAGTGACTGTGTGTGTAGAACATGTAACTGGCTGCAGACTCAACTACAAAGGAACTCTGTCCAGTCAGCATGCAATCATGCAAGATGGTGCATGTCACTAAAGCATGTAACACCAACTAAAATATGCCTCCGAATAATATGCACAACAAATAGGTATATATCAATGACCTAAGTAAAATAGGGAAGGTATAATTAAAGCTGATTAAATGCATATATCAAATAGGCACAATAACATACAAGGCAGTTAAACATAAAAATTATTGCAAGCTATAATCAACTAAGCATATCAATATGACATTATCTAAAAGATAAGTCAAAATACCCGCCTGTTATAATGATCGTAATAATGAAATCTCCACGCCCGTGGACCTGTCTCGTGACCGAAACCTGCATATAACATAATATACTCAGATTATATTGCCAACTCTGATATCAAGTCCAAAACCAAATGGATTAAGCTATCCACTTAACCTATCACTCACTGCCGTATAAAAATATAATTCCTTCCCAAATCAACTCGCAATTTCACTAATTTAGGGATCTAACTCATTCACAGAATACGCAACCCCTTCAACTATACCTTAATGAAACATCCCCTTCACCTAAACGACCACCTTGTTGTATATAAAACCTAATAAAAACATAGCTCAACCCAAATCTTACCTCAAACTCGATCCAACCCTTCGATCCCACAAATTAGCACCCATAGTCCATTTACAGCCGTTAACAGCCAACACAAATCCATTCTATTCCCATCCCATAACCGAGCCACTCCCAAATCCATCAACCCTCCACAAAGTACAACAATCACAAATGAACCAAGAAGGATAAATCATAGCTTATCGTCACTTGGGTCTCCACCGACCTAACATGTCCCGATCCCCTATTCACCGGAGCAACCTGAGCTCCAGAACACTGCCCAAACCATAGACCCAAGTTAGGATGAGAAAATTCCACAGCTAGGTACAGATCTTATCCAAGGTAACAAGAGGAAAATCGATGCTTACCTATTCCCGACGACCATCGACAGAGAAATTTCCAACACTGACAACCAGAAATCAATCACTGATCACCCTGTCAAAGGGGAGCCATGCTCTTGATTGGTAGTCATCGCAAAGAACAACGACGATCCAGATCGAAAACATTGCAGAGAAGAAGATCGAGGATTAGAGTTGTCACAGTGAATGCAAGGACGTCGACTCTCCCTCTCAGACTCGAGTTATCTCGCAAGGTGATGGTGATCCAAATCAAGAGTCGTCATAGGGGACGAAGACATCTGATGCGAGCTCAGAAGCACTGAGAGAAAATGTCGCTGGCTCGGGGAGGCGGCGATGGCCAAGGCAGCGGCCAAAGGTGCGACTGTGGACGGTGAAAGGGGCGATGCCGTTGAGGTCGGGAGAGGGACAGTGGGCGGCAACGGTTCAAGCTCGCGAAAAGGGACAAAGGCGTCGACGGTGCTGTGGGTGGCGACACGAGGAAGAAGGCGGCGGTGTGGCCGCGTGAGGAGAAGGGGCTCGGGAAAGGGGATGCGGCGATGAGAGGAGTTATCGCGAGCGAAGAGGGAGTCGGGCATGGAAAGAAAATGAGAAATAGAAAACCTAGGTTTGGTTTCTATTAATCCCCCAGTAATTTTAACTATTCCCGTAAATTTCGTATATACCCCGTTTAATTTCAGAAAAATTCTGGAAAAAATCTTAAAATTCTCCAAAAATCTCGAAATAATTCCTAGTATTATATTTCTAAATTTTGGTCATTTAATTTAGTATTTTAATTTTTCCCGTATTTAACAATGAGGAAGTCCAAGTATAGATATTTGACAAAGGAGAAGTCCAATAGTGGAGTCTTGGCAATGGAAAGTCCAAATATAGATATTTGACAAAGGAGAAGTCCAATGGTGGAGTCTTGGCAAGGGAAAGTCCAAATATGGATATTTAGCAAAGGGAAAAGTCCAAGGGTGTACTCTTGGCGATGAAAGTTCATGTTTGGAGGCTTGATAATAGAAGTCCCGAAGGCGCAACCTCTTGTCAAAGGAGACTTGTTAGCATGACAAAGCCGACAGAAGCATTTGAAGGCTAGGGCCTAGGGCCAAGGGTGAGGAGTCGAGGACTCGAACCAAGGACTTGTAGCTGATGGAAGTGGTTTGAAGGCTTAGGTATAAACTAAGGGTACCCGATGGTATGACAAAGCCGATGAAAACACCTAAAGGCTAGCGTGAAGGGTGAAAGAGTCGTTAAAGACTCAGATGGACCCTATGTTAAATACTGAAAATTTAAAATGTAAATTTAAATGGAAAATAAATTTAGGAAAATAATCCTGGAAATATTTCAGGATTTTTTTGGAAATTTTAGAAATTTTTCCAGAATTTTTACGGATTTAAATGGACTCCATACGAGATTTTTACGGGGATAAAATAGATAGGCTTTATTTAAGGGGTATTAACCTAAATCGGAAACCCTAAGTTTCTATTTTTCTAATTACTTTCTTTTCTTTATTTTCCCCGCCGCGCCGCGACCTCGCTCCTCCTTCGGCAGTTCCTTCACGCGCCGAGCCTCTTCTTCTCCGCCGATCCCTAACACCCTCTTCTTTCTTCCTCGCGGCAGCCCGACGCCGCTGCGCCCGACGCCATCCACTTCTCCCGACAATCGCCGCCGCTGCCCCGGCGCGTGCTCCCCTTTGTCGTCCGACGCCACAAACTCTCTCCGCGGCCGCATCTCCGACCGCAACAGTCGACGAGAGGTCGCCGATTTCTTTCCCCTTTTCGCGCGCGCCAGCCATCTTGGCCACAGGATCGCCGAGCTCTCTTCCTCGCCGACCACAACCACGCGTGCCGTGCTCGCTGACTCCTCTTCCACCGAACCGCCCGCGTCTCTTTTGGTTCCCCTTCGCTGTGATTTCTGGCCGGAGGTCGCCGGAGCAGGTAAGAGATGATCCTTTTTCCTATTTAGGACGATCTGAGTTAGGGGTTTTGTTCGGCTGATCATGTATCGGTGTGAGCGGGCTGTGAGGGTCGATTAGTGGGCTGTGTGTGGATGTGTCGGCTGTGAATTTAAGAAATTTAGTTGGGGATATTGGCTGTCGGTGGAATTCCTAGGGCGGGTGAGCTTGATTGGTTGATTTGGGCTGATTTTGGTGTTATTTGGTTGATTGGTATGATATTCGGAGGATATGGGATTTGGGTGATGTTGTTTGATCTTGAGGATTTTGTAGGTGATGAATTAGGTTAATTGATTAGGAATTGATTGGTATAATTATTGGATAAATTAAAAGCCATTAAGTTTTATTTATTTGGCTTAGGTTGTTAAAATGCAGATTAAACTAGGTTTAATTGATTAATTAGCTTATCATTAATTAATCAAAATTTTTATCAATTGATTTAGTGGGATAAATTAATTGTATGGATATTTGTGGTAGGAAAAAGATTAATAAGAGGGTTGGAAAATTAGTGGAATTGGAAATAGTTTGGGTTAATTGGGTTATGAAGGAAATTGATTAATTATTCGATTTGTCGTTGAATTGTATTTTGTGCTTAACTATAGTTATGCTATATGCAGGTTTCGGTCACGAGGCAGGTCCCCAGTCGTGACGATTTAGTTCTTTTTGCGGATATATATTCAGGTGGGTATTTTGACTTATCTTTTAGATATAGTCATTGTTGATATGCTAGTTAGGATAGCTTACAATAATTTTTCATGTTTATATGCCTAGTATGCTTTTGGTGCCTACTAGATACATGCATGTGATAGGATATGATTATATTTCCCTGTTTGATTTGGATCATAGTATATGGATTAGGGATATGTACATATTGATTGTACATATTATTCGGATAGGTATTTTGAGTAGGATTTACATGCTTTAGTATCATGCACCATTTTTGCATGATTGCATGCTGGCTGGACGGGGTTCCATTATTGTTGAGCCCGCAGCTAGTTACATGGCCTGCACACACTGTCACTCATGGGTTAGTGGTACATCAGGAGGGTGTGTGTAGTTGCTCTGTCAGGCTCCGCTGGTCCGCTCATGGGTAGCGATGAGGCAGTTTGTAGCGGACAGGGATCCCTCCTCTGGTCTATGACACCGGGAGATGAGAGCTTAGCTCCCCCACTCTGTTTGGGGCAGGAGGATAGGTGTACTCCGACAGCATCCTGTCCACTCGGTCACTCAGGAGCAGTGATGGCAGAGTGCACAGTTGTCATAGCCCTACCCACTCGGCTTCACCATCGCGTGTGAGGCGGCTGACTGGCGTCAGGGGTGACCATGTCATTGGCACGACATGCACTTTGCACGGATTGCATTTGTATTGTGTTTGCTGTATTATTGTATTGATGCCTTGGATATTGCATATGATTGTCATGCATACAGGATACATGTTTGTATATGGTGATGACTTTTATTGTAGGGCACTTGCTCCTATATCAGGGTAGGAGATTCAGGTGAGTACAGTCCTTTTGCATTTATTTCTTTCTTACCCTATATATGAGACTGTACTTGCATGATTTTTATTGTTAGCTATGCCTTATTTGCATATCGACTATACCCGCTGAGTTCTTTGGACTTACCCCGTTGATTTATATTTATTTCAGGATGAAGCTGTCAGGAGAGTGCAGATGTCGGACCCCACTCGTCGTAAATGTTTGATTTGGATATTTGTTCTATGGTATTTGGATTTTGGATTAGATGACATGTTTAGGATTGGAGATTGATATTTGTATTCGTGGATTTTTGGTATCCTTATGGACTTTTATTCGGTTTTGTTGGATTAGTTTTGGTGAGTATTCCTGTCCAGATGACAGAAGGGGTAAGTATAGTTGTGATAGATATTATGCATTTATTTTGGTGGATGACCAGAGGCATATTTTAATAACTGCGTGTGAGTTTGGATTCCGGTCGTGTTGACCGATGTATTGTGGCCGTGTAGGCCTTGTATGTAAATTGGGATTGTCACCCGTACAGGGGAGATGCTGCCGGATTTTCGTCCGGCGGGGTCTCTTTTGGGGCGTGACAATTTATTTGATATCAGAGCGCCTAGGTTTTTGAGTTCCTAGGGGTTTTTGGATTTTTTAAAGTTCGCCATGTATTGGCAGGTTTTGCGAGGTAATTTGGAAATTTTGGATTGGTATGGATTTCCGATGATTTTTATGTTTCGGAAATTCGAGGATTTTTGACGAGGTTAATATGGGGTTTTGGTGGCTACGGGACCTCTCCTGACGGTGAAATAGGTATGATGATTAATTTGATATGTTTTTATTTGTAGTAATATCTGTATGCATTTAATAGATATGAGACGAGGTGGGCGTACTTCTGCGCCGAGACGTGGTGTGGGACGGCCACGCCAGAGGACATTGAGATCTTTGGCGACTGACTTGCCAGAGAGATCTACTGAGGGTGAGCATGTTGATCAGGGTCAGGTTCCACAGGGTGCTGCGGGAGTCGTGGATCCTCAGTCCTCGGCGATTCCTTTTCCAGAGATACACCTTACGGAGTATCGATGTACCGGCGAGACCTGGCTACACACCAAACACCCCCGCCAGTAGGACCTGCTACTACAGACGCGACAGGCCCATTAGTGGAGCCGGTCGGCCCTCACTCGATATCTGCCCCTGCTCAGGCAGCAGCACCATCTACGATAGTTTCACCAGCTCCTGCGTAGACCCCTACTTATCCTATTGATGTAGCTGCGGCACGAGCTCGGATTCCAGGATTAGCAAAGTCAATGAAAAGTCGGTTCACTTTATTCAGCGGAGAGACTGATCCGATCATGGCTTAGTCTTGGATCGAGACGATGGAGCGTACCTTCTACTATATGGTATGCTCCGAGTGGGAGAAGGCAGAGTTGGCAGCCTTCCATTTACGAGGCGAGGCCGAGATCTGGTGGGATATGCAGCGCTCGATTATCGATTATCGGCCGGGTTACAGTCGATCGAGATTTAGAGAGGCTTTGAGAGTCGTGATTTTCCACGGGCATATCGGATGATGCGACGTCGGGATTTTCTCGAGTCTACTGACGTAATAATCGCCGATGATGGAGTATAATACAGAATTTAATTGGTTAGCCAAGTTTTGTCCAGAATTAGTTGCTGAGGATAGGTCACGGATGATGCAATTTGTTCAGGGACTAGATGGGCATCTACAGGTCAAGATGGCAGGATTTGGTAGTTCTTCCTACCGAGAGGCATTGGATAGAGCTTTGTTGATCGAGTCGGCTCAACAGAGGGTCAATACTGACAGGAAGAGGAAACAGACCGAAAGAATCACAAGTCAGACCAGCTGACCACAGACTCTTTGGGCGGAGTGGCGCGATCGGGCCGTCAGTCATTCTGGGGCATCTAGTCGGCCTTAGAAATTAGGACGATCTTCAGCTGGGCCCTCCCGATCTTCTCAGCAGAGCCGGAGGCCGCCCACTAGTGACACCCACTGTACTCGTTGCGGATCGAGAGAGCATATCGTCTCAACCTGCACCTTGGGACAGTCAGTTTGCTATTATTGCAAACTACCTAGACACCTGAGCCGAGATTGTTCGTTGAAGGCTCAGCATGTGGCTTCCGGGGTTTTCATTCAGGGAGGACCGTTGCATCAGTCCGGGACTCAAAGAGGGGCCAGACAGCCAGACCTTCGCAATGCCCACAGAGGATAGCTCCCCCTGCAGGAGTCGCCTATGGTATTCATGGATAGGAGTACACCAGTGCCCGTACGGTGTCCACGAGGTTGATTTCGGAGCCAGCGATGCGGAATCAGATCCCGGCCAGCAGTGCAGTACCATTAGCGGCAGCCGAACGTCTGATGTCAGTGCGACCTCGCCACTAGTTCGGACCCGAGCACGGCTACGATACATTACATTGCGATCTTCATACAAGTGATACCACCTCCAGATTACTAGAGAGGATGCACAGCGAGCCAATGAATCCGTATTTCGCGGTACGGTTTTAATTTATGCATTTTCAGCTATTATGCTAGTTGATACTGGTAGTTCACATTCGTTCATTTCTCGTACTTTTATGAGAGAGATTGGTAGATTACCTACTAGTAGATAACAGAGATTAGTCGTCTCCCTACCATCTGGCGATACATTGGATGTTATCCAGGAGGTTCGAGGTTGTCCCTTAGATTTCGGTAATATAATTCTTACAGTAGATTTATTGGTACTGGACATAGTCGAGTTTGACATTATCCTTGGCATGGATTGGCTGTCAGCATATCATGCCACAGTTGATTGCCAGACGAGGGTGGTCACATTCCGACCTCCGAACCAACCCTCGTGGGATTTCACTGGCATCAGGGACGACGGTATAGTGACCATTTCTGCGATTCAGGCTCAGAAGCTTTTATTGCACGGTTGCCAGGGTTTTCTATTATCTATGGTCAATGTAGAAGATAGTGGTGACTCTCAGATCGCGGACATCCCTATTGTCCGAGAGTATTCAGATGTCTTTCCAGAGGAGTTACCGAGTCTGCCTCCCAGAAGGCAAGTGGAGTTCATGATTGAGTTAATACCTAGGACGTCGCCGGCATCGAAAGCTCCTTATCGTATGACCCCGAGAGAGTTGGACGAGTTAAAGGTTCAGCTCCAGGAACTTTTGGATAGAGGTTTTATTCGCCCTAGTGTATCACCCTGGGGTTCTCCGGTTCTCTTCGTGAAGAAGAAAGATGGTTCGATGAGACTGTGCATCGACTACAGGCAGTTGAACGCTGTCACTATCAAAAATAAATATCCCCTGCCACGTGTTGAGGACTTGTTTGATCATCTCAGAGGTACATCAGTCTATTCTAAGATTGATCTGTGGTCCGGATATCATCAATTAAGAGTTAGAGATTCTGACATTCAGAAGACAACGTTCCATACCAGATATGGACATTATGAGTTTTTGGTAATGTCATTTGGGCTTACCAATGCTCCAGCGGTATTCATGGATTTGATGAACCGTGAATTTATGGATTTTCTAGATCGGTTCGTCATTGTTTTTATCGATGACATTCTAGTATATTCTCATTCCGAGGAGGAACACACGCAGCATCTTCGTCTTGTCCTAGATAGGCTCCGACAAAAGCGGCTATATGCGAAGTTCAATAAATGTGCATTTTGGTTACACTCAGTCGGTTTTCTGGGACATGTGGTTTCGAGTAGAGGTATTTCAGTTGACCCCCAGAAGATTGAGGCTGTCACTAGTTGGGAGCAGCCGAAATCAGTTCAGGAGGTTCACAGTTTCCTAGGCTTGGATGGTTATTATAGACGGTTCGTTGAGGGTTTCTCGAGCATTGCTATGCCATTGACACGTCTTACCAGGAAGGGCGTGAAGTTCACGTGGACAGAGGCTTGCGAGACTAGTTTTCAGGAGTTAAAGAGGAGATTGGTGTCAGCATCGATTTTGGTATTGCCATCAGGGGACGATGGTTTCGTTCTTTATACCGATGCGTCTCTACAGGGTTTAGGCGCAGTATTGATGCAGCACGGCAGGGTAGTCTCTTATGCTTCTTGACAGTTGAAGGACCATGAGAAAAACTACCCAATTCATGATTTAGAGTTTGCCGCTATTATCAATGCCTTGAAGATTTGGAGGCATCATTTATATGGTATTACATTTGAGATTCTTACTGATCATAAGAGTCTCAGATATCTGTTTACGCAGAAGGAACTCAATCTTCGACAGAGGAGATGGATGGAGTTCCTGAAGGATTATGACTGTACCATCAGCTACCACCCAGGAAAAGCCAATGTGGTTGCCGATGCACTTAGCCGGAAGTCCTGAGGGACTTTAGCTTCCTTCCGAGTTTTAGTCACGGATTTGATTCAGGGTTTTTCTGAGTTGAGTCTTGAGGAGCAGGGACCGACAGAGCAGGGCGTTCTGGTTACCATGGTTGCTCAGTCGTCTATCCGGACGAGAGTCCGGGAGGCTCAGGCCAGTGATCAGCATTTACAGTTCATTGGTAGTTAGATAACTTCTGCACAGCAGATTGAGTTCACCCGAGATGATGAGGTATATTTTCAGTACTTGTGGTATTTCTTACTCGTTGTGCATCTGGGTAGGAAATTTGGGGACCAAATTTTTATTAGTGGGGGAGAATGTTAAATACTGAAAATTTAAAATGTAAATTTAAATGGACAAAGAATTTAGGAAAATAATCCTGGAAATATTTCGGGATTTTTCTGGAAATTTTAGGAATTTTTCGGAATTTTTCTGGATTTAAACGGACTCCATACGAGATTTTTACGGGGATAAAATAGATAGGCTTTATTTAAGGGGTATTAACCTAAACCGGAAACCCTAAGTTTCTATTTTTCTAATTACTTTCTTTTATTTCTTTTCCCCGCCGCGCCGCGACCTCGCTCCTCCTTCGGCAGTTCCTTCACGCGCCGAGCCTCTTCTTCTCCGCTGATCCCTAACGCCCTCTTCTTTCTTCCTCGCGGCAGCCCGACGCCGCTGCGCCCGACGCCATCCGCTTCTCCCGACAACCGTCGCCGCTGCCCCGACGCGTACTCCCCTTCGCCGTCCGACGCCGCAAACTCTCTCCGCGATCGCATCTCCGACCGCAATAGCCGACGAGAGGCCGCCGATTTCTTTCCCCTTTTCGCGCGCGCCGGCCGTCGTGGCCACAGGACCGCCGAGCTCTCTTCCTCGCCGACCACAACCACGCGTGCCGTGCTCGCCGACTCCTCTACCACCGAACCGCCCGCGCCTCTTTTGGTTCCCCTTCGCTGTGATTTCTGGCCGGAGGTCACCGGAGCAGGTAAGAGATTATCCTTTTTCCTATTTAGGACGATCTGAGTTAGGGGTTTTGTTCGGCTGATCGTGTATCGGTGTGAGCGGGCTGTGAGGGTCGATTAGTGGGCTGTGGGTGGATGTGTCGGCTGTGAATTTAAGAAATTTAGTTGGGGGTATTGGCTGTCGGTGGAATTCCTAGGGCGAGTGAGCTTGATTGGTTGATTTGGGCTGATTTTGGTGTTATTCGGTTGATCGGTATGGTATTCGGAGGATATGGGATTTGGGTGATGTTGTTTGATCTTGAGGATTTTGTAGGTGATGAATTAGGTTAATTGATTAGAAATTAATTGGGTAAATTGATTGGTATAATTATTGGATAAATTAAAAGTCATTAAGTTTTATTTATTTGGCTTAGGTTGTTAAAATGTAGATTAAACCAAGTTTAATTGATTAATTAGCTTATCATTAATTAATCAAAAATTTTATCAATTGATTTAGTGGGATAAATTAATTGTATGGATATTTGTGGTAGGAAAAAGATTAATAAGAGGGTTGGAAAATTAGTGGAATTGGAAATAGTTTGGGTTAATTGAGTTATGAAGGAAATTGATTAATTATTCGATTTGTCGTTGAATTGTATTTTGTGCTTAACTATAGTTATGCTATATGCAGGTTTCGGTCGCGAGGCAGGTCCCCAGTCGTGACGATTTGGTTATTTTTATGGATATATATTCAGGCGGGTATTTTGATTTATCTTTTAGATATAGTCATTGTTGATATGCTAGTTATGATAGCTTACAATAATTTTTCATATTTATATGCCTAGTATGCTTTTGGTGCCTACTAGATACATGCATGTGATAGGATATGATTATATTTCCCTGTTTGATTTGGATCATAGTATATGGATTAGGGATATGTACATATTGATTGTACATATTATTCGGATAGGTATTTTGAGTAGGATTTACATGCTTTAGTATCATGCACCATTTTTGCATGATTGCATGCTGGCTGGACGGGGTTCCATTATTGTTGAGCCCGCAGCTAGTTACATGGCCTGCACACACTGCCACTCATGGGTTAGTGGTACATCAGGAGGGTTTGTGCAGTTGCTCTGTCAGGCTCCGCTGGTCCGCTCATGGGTAGCGATTAGGCAGCGTGGTAGCGGGTAGGGATCCCTCCTCTGGTCTATAACACCGGGAGATGAGAGCTTAGCTCCCCCACTCTGTTTGGGGCAGGAGGATAGGTATACTCCGACAGCATCCTGTCCACTCGGTCACTCAAGAGCAGTGATAGCAGAGTGCACAGTTGTCATAGCTCTACCCACTCGGCTTCACCATCGCGTGTGAAGCGGTTGACTGGCGTCAGGGGTGACCATGTTATTGGCACGACATGCACTTTGCACGGATTGCATTTGTATTGTGTTTGCTGCATTATTGTATTGATGCCTTGGATATTGTATATGATTGTCATGCATACAGGATACATGTTTGCATATGGTGATGACTCTTATTGTAGGGCACTTGCTCCTATATCAGGGTAGGAGATTCAGGTGAGTACAGTCCTTTTGCATTTATTTCTTGCTTACCCTATATATGAGACTGTACTGGCATGATTTTTATTGTTAGCTATGCCTTATTTGCATATCGACTATACCCGCTGAGTTCTTTGGACTTACCCCGTTGATTTATATTTATTTCAGGATGAAGCTGTCAGGAGAGTGCAGCTGCCGGACCCCACTCGTCGTAAATATTTTATTTGGATATTTATTCTATGGTATTTGGATTTTGGATTAGATGACATGTTTAGGATTGGAGATTGATATTTGTATTCGTGGATTTTTGGTGTCCTTATGGACTTTTATTCGGTTTTGTTGGATTAGTTTTGGTGAGTATTCCTGCCAGATGGCAGAAGGGGTAAGTATAGTTGTGATAGATATTATACATTTATTTTGGTGGATGGCTAGAGGCCTATTTTAATAACTGCATATGAGTTTGGATTTCGGTCGTGTTGACCGATGTATTGTGGCCATGTAGGCCTTGTATGTAAATTGGGATTGTCACCTGTACAGGGGAGATGCTGCCGGATTTTCGTCTGGCGGGGTCTCCTTCGGGGCGTGACACCCTAAGGGCATGAGACTAATGGAGGTTGCTTGAAAGTTTAGGTCTAGGCCTATGATGAGTATCAAGTATGAGAGAATCATACTTTAATTAAACCTCAGTTCTGAGATTTACCAGTCAACTGAAGCTTGGTTTAGTTGACTGGTGGGCTAAAACAATCCGACAGATTGTTTGGTAGTCGATTAGGGATTCGGACTAGTCGATTGACCGAGTGCACGACACCCAAGAGACCTAGTTGACTCGGCAGTCGACTAGGGTTATATTGAGTAGTCAACTGAGGCTCGACTGCTAATCTGTGGCTCTGGCAGTCGACTCGTGGCAATCGACTGTTAGGGATGACAATCGACTTGCTTTAAGTTGATAGGGAACAAGATGTCTCATAGTCGACTACAGGCTTATGATAGTCGACTGATGGCTATGACAATCGACTATTAGGTCAGGATAGTCGATTGGTTGGGCATTTTCTGACATGGATTAGTCATTCGTGAGACAACGGTTAAGCGAACAATTGACGAGGGGTAAGGCCTGTTGATTGTTAGGCGAAAAATCAACATGAGCAGAGACGTTATAAGGAGCTCAAGAAGGAGAAAGAAGAAGCGGTTTTTGTTGCGATTTTGAGGCGAAGTACTACTGCATTTCAGGTCTTCAAATGAAACCAAAGCAACTAAACAAGCATTCAAGCAATTGCAATCTTGTGTAAAGTGTTTTCACTTCTTATTTCATTTGCTTTTTGGAATTGGTTGTGTTTGTTGTTTATTATTGTAAACATTTATTGTAAGAGGTTTCTCCACCTTCAATGTCATACTGAGAAGGAGAAGTTCACAGTGAGGGTATATCACTTGAGCACCATCGTGAGGTAGGAACTAGAATTCCAAACCACATAAAAATCCTCATGTAGTATGTGTGTTGTGCTTTTATTTCGTTTATGATTTACTTTATTTCCATTGCATATTAACGATAATAGACAAGCACGACACGATTGAGATTGAAAGAAATTGACGAACGTTATCCCCCCTCTAATGTACCAAACAGTCCCCAACATGAAAGAGTGTTGGGAGTATTAGGAATACAATTAAAATTCTATATTGGTAAAATATAGAAAATATTATGTGTTTGAATGATGAAGATATATCTCCATTTATATGAGATTTTTTGGGTAAAGTCCAAAAATAAAATCATGAGCGCTTAAGTCTAAAGTGGATAATATCATACTATTATGGAGATATATAAATCTCAAAGACACTAACAATTGATATCAAAGTCATGATCCATGTCAAGTCATGCACTTCGAACGAAAAAGTACAATTTTTATGTCTGGATCAAGAGAACCAGACACCAAATAGAAAATTCAATTCGGTCAAATGTACTGAACAACAAACAGGAAGTCCAACTCTCCATTTGAGAATGAAGAGGTGTTTTTTTTCTTTTTTTTTAAAATTAAAATGATTTTATAATTTTATTTTTTTTGGATTTTTTTAAATAAAATAAAGAAAATTATTAGTGAAAAAATAATTTATGATACATTTAATTATTTTATATTATTATTATTTGTGAATAATTTATGTGCATGCATAAGTTCATAAAAAAATTATTGGAAGATTTTTTTTATAGTGAAAAGATGAGTGGAGTTTTTTTTTTGTTTTTGTTTTTATGTGACATTTTATGAATAAAAAAAAAATCTTCAACAGATTCTATATGATTGTGGATGCTCTTAGTGATTTAAAAGATCGATAAACTTTCACTTCCCAAGATTTCATTTACACCAGATTAATCATTTAAGGATTTAATTTTTCATCTTATTTTCTGTTTGGCTCAATTGGGTTTCGGATGAATTGGCATAGTTAATTACCTAATTTCGTTACTCATTAAATATTTGCATCAAATTTAACTCTTTTTTTTTTAATTTATATTTATTGATTTTTCTAAAACAGATTTGAATTGCAAGTCCCCTTTTATTTTTTTATTTTTTTTGATTAACATGAGGTATCAGACTTATGCCCACTAATTCTCAGGGCCGATCGGCCCGGCCCCATAGAATTTTTTCATCGGTCGACGAGAGTAAATCAGGGTGATGCGTGACCCATCGCAAGAGGGTCTCGTAGGCGTCTGATGGGCCGACCACACTGGAACGGAGGGCATCGCGCACTACCATCCGCATAGCGCGCACAATCAAGATGGAATCAACCCTAGACCATTTAAGAGGAGAGTTCCATTTGTAACCAATGCGTGGTGCCCCTGGGACAAGTCACCCTTTATTTATAGACGAAACAAAGGCACATCTCATTATTCATAATAATAAAATATGTTAAATATTAAATATTATGAATTTATAAAATTCATTGATGCGGGTGCGGGGGAAAAATCCGTTCGCTCCGTTTTCAAGGCGATGAGGCGATGAGGGAGGTCTCGGAGTATTCTCCCCCGGCAGCGATCAGTAAAGAATAAGAAAATGAAGTAGACGAAACGCGAAAACCCGACACCAGCAATCGAGATTCAGACACGAGATGTAACGTGGTTCGGAATAAGGATTCCTACTCCACGGGGGTAAGGTTGCTCACCAGATGCGGTGCCTAAGCACTTTTCACTACGAAAATCCTCCTTTACAGAAAGCAAGTTTCCGAAGGTGGAGGAGAAATGACCTCTTACAATGATGTTACAAGATGAGGAAAATACAAGAGACTTAACAAACAGCAGATCTCCGTCCTCCTTCTCCGACGAGACCGTTCTTCCTTTTTCTCCTCGTCTCCTCTTCTCTCTTGCTGGATGTGAATGATTGCGGATCCCCCTCTCTTGCCTCCTTCTCTCCTTTTTATCTTCCCTTCTCCTTCAACGTAACGTCGCGGATTATCTCCATCGTACACGTGGCCACCTCCTCTTCCGGGAGAATAATTACATTACAAATATGAGGCGAGGACTCCTCGAATATTGCGTGGGGCCCCCAAGGTTGCATAGCACCTTTTCCTTTACTTTTTGACCGAGGTTAACTGTTTCCCTCACCTCTCTGCTTTGGGTGAAGTTAACTTAGGCCCCTATACCATAGGTGACCTAGCCTTAGGGTTTCTCCTAAAGAACCAATTCTCCTTTTTCCGTACCAAACTTCTTTGCGTCGATTAGGTTGAGTTGACCCTTCCTCCATCCCATTGGCTTAGGACTTGCTTAGTTGAACGGTTCCTAGTCCTCTGTTAGCTAAGTGCCCGCCTCTTTTCCTGCGTTCCTTGTTTCTAGCATTAGCGTCAAGATAGCTCTACTTTCTGCCGTCTAGATGACCTACAGTACTTGCGCCGTGTCGATTACTTGAATAACTCTCGCCCGTGTCGATGGCCACATAACTCTGCCTCTCGCCCGTGCCAATGGCTTCTGATAACTCTCGCCCGTGCCAATGGCTTCTGATAACTCTCGCCCGAACGGTTTCCCCCTTTGGCTGAACCAGGTGTTTTGGGGGACGGGTCACGGGTCACCTGCTGACTCTTCTATTGGGAATTAGGTAGAAAAAGTACCAGTAGTATCATTAGTCAACCCCGAAAAATAGTCAAGCGAAGTTATAAGCTTGACTTTCCAGATGTGCGTAAAGTTTATGCCCTATTCTTCATTCCTCCGTTTGAATCCACCTTTTCCCTTATAACTCCTTTGTGTGCCTTCGAGGCGGCCTGATGGGCCCATGGGCTCCGCTTCTCCTTCTCTCTCCGTGAAATTGAACCGTCACGGGAAACCCTATATAAACCTCTGCATTCTCCTCTTAGGTATTCTTTAGCGTGCCTAACAATCCAGTCTGTTCTTCTTCCTCCGCGATTTTCATCGGCGCTGTTTCGGCGATTCAGTCCTCCCCTTCTCACGCGATTCTCCCTTTTACCCGAGTAAGTGCTCTGTTTAGTTTAACGCCTATGGCTCCTAGGACCACCCTTCCACCTGCCTGGTACGAACATACCGTAACTCAGTTAGATTGTAACCATTACTTCTTTAACATTAAGAACGACTACATAGCCCCCTCTATAAAATGCTGCTTCACAACTAAAATACATCGACCTCACAACCCTCCTCCTGGCCTGACCTGCTTTTTCTCCGAACAATTTCTTAACGGCCTATCCCTGCCGGTACCCTCGGTCTATTTGGACCTGCTAGATTTTTATGGACTACCCCTGAACCAATTCACCCCCAACTCCTTCCGGATTCTATCGGGAGCCCATATAGTGTTCCAACATTTGAACCTCCCTTTGACCCCAGAACTATTCCATTGCTTCTTCCAATTAAAGTCTTCTAAGGCAGGCCTCTTCTATTTGTCTAGTCGTTCGGACTGCCAATTCCTGGTGAACCTGCCTACCTCCCACAAGGGCTGGGAAGCACTATACTTCTTTGTACAACTTCCTGAGTCTTTACCTTATTCTGATACTTGGAAGGTAGACCTTCCCGAATTACCTTCCTTCCGGAACATGAGGGCCAAATGTCCTTTCCCGGAGGTGTATAAAGTTTTAGGAGAGCTGCACTACTGTTCGAATCAGCTGCTAGAGACTCCCCTCTTGCGTCATTTTGGATTATCCCCTCTACCTCTGACGACTTCGGTTGCTGTAGGTAGGGTATTATTTAACTGGCAATAGGACTTCTTTTCTACATTATTCATCTTTCCTGACAACATACCTTGCAGATAATCTGATGCAGAAGGCTTTGGTAGAAGGGGAGGCGATTGAGGCCGAGAAGAAGAAGAAAACCTCGACCAAAAGAGGTAAATCAACCGCAGCTCCATCATCTCCTCGTAAAAAGCTACGACTTATTAAGAAAGGAGCCTCGAGTTCCTCGGCTCTTCCTCCCTCATCTTCGGACCCGCTAGAGTCTCAACCCCTGACCATTTATGAACCACGAAGAGAAGGTACTACCTCCCCTGTCTATTCTCCATCTCCTCAAGGAGGGGATTCTCCTTCTCATTTTCTTCACTCCTCCCCCTCGGCGCAAAATTCACCTCCACCTTCTCATGTGGAGCCACTCCAAGCTCCTGTTCCTTCGGACCTAAGGGCTGCTCCCTCCCCCCTTCGCCGTATCAGGCCTCCAACCTCCTCCGAAGGGGAAGACCCCTCCCTTCCTGTTCCTCCGAGGGTCACGTTAGGGTCCCTGTTGCAAATTCGGCACCCCTCGGAGGTGAAATTCTTTAATCAGTCAGGCGTACAAGGCCCATGCGAGCAAGTGGGCAAGCTACTTGCTGAGGTATCTCTTATTTCTCCCTTTTCTCTTTACCGCAAGTATTACTATATGCCAATTTGTAATGACAGTTTCTTTCCCCTGCAGGCCGCCGCTCAGCATAATAAGATGGTCACTCGGCTGGCCCGCTTTCAATCTACCGTGGAAACTCGCCACTTCGCCTCCGTGTCACAACAGAAAAAGCTCGTTCAGCAACTGAGCAAGCAAGAGGCGAAGGAAACCGACATGAGGGGCCAATGCGAGGAAGCGATGATGCAGCTAGCCACGTGCGGCGAGAAAGAGGAGCTGCGGCGAAGAACGAGGACTTGGAGGCTGGATTTTTCTCCCAATCCAGTGGCGCAACAAGTAGATGAATTGGCTCGGGAGTTGAAGGAATACAAAAAATATCTTATGGATGATCAAGGATGCTGACTCTGCGGCTACTATCTCACAGTTTCAACAAGAATGCAACCGCCTTAACCTGGAACGTCAAGCCTGGGCCATTACTCGGGAATCCTGTACAAAGAAGTGTCAGGAACTTTCCTCTGCAATAACGGCTCTTCCCCGAACCTTATCACCGGTGGCCCAGCAGCAATCCACCCTCCAACAGGAGTATCTTGAAGCCCTTTCAGCCTTAGGACAGCGAGCTATAAAGGCAGCCACCGAGAGAGATGCTTTGGCGATCAAATTGGCGGAAAGTCAAACTCAGGTGGCTCAATATCAGGACCAATTAAAGGAAGCGAAGCCAGGCCTCAAGAGGCGCTATGTCAAGAAAGGGTAGATCTCTTTATATTAGGCTTGAGGGTTTGTAGCTCAAAGCGCCGAACAAGGATATCCGCCTCTGGCGCGAACACTAGTTACTTAGATCTGGCGCGTTGGCTAAGCTGTTCCCGAGCGATTTGAGCTGTAACCTCGATCTTGTCTTTTACGTAATAACTCTTTCTTTCTTGTTAGAGGCGACTTTTATCAATATGTCTGTCCTTGCGGGTTCCCTAACGAGTCGGGGTTTCTGGGCCAATTTTGAGCTTCCCCTTGTTATTTCTTTACCCGTACCACATAACGCTCTCGCCTGGCTGGCTCGGGGTCTCTCTTACGGGATTTTGCCTACTAGTATCCATATCCGCCCCGATTTTGGTTGGACGTCACTTTAAATGACCTTTTGCTGTTGATTTTCCTATCCTTCCTCTGCTTGGAAAAGATGCGGCCTCCTCTTCGTCTTCTCCCCCTTCCCCAGAACTTTTTTGCCATTCTCCTTCCATTATAAATCCTTCGTCCCCCTTGTATTCGTCTTGCTATCTTACCATCATGGCTTCAGCAGGGCATCCCATTGAAATTTCTTCGGAATCAGAATCTTGAAATACAGATTTGGATCTCTGAAGATGATGCGGTCGGAGACCCAAATAACCGCCACTTCGGTCTTCCATCCCCTACCTTTTCCGCCTTGGTCCAACTCCCACCCCAAATGGGAGATCCTTCGCGCTCCTTTCCTCCTTCCGCAACGGGGTGTGGAATCCTCCCTTCACGTGGGAGTATACGGGAGATCCTCATGCGCGGCCGTTGATCTTCCCCCACTTCCGCCAGCATTGGCTTTCGTGCCGGTTCCTTCAGCGAGGACTCGTCCTTCCCCTTTCGATGAAGGTCCACCAGTTCTTCCTCCACCTCAAGGCGAGCGTTTCCGAGTCATATTGGCTCCTTCTCCCCCCAAAGAGACATCTCCCGTCTCATCTGTTAAGAGTAATCGGGGAAAGTCTGTATAAATCAAGCCAATGTAATTATTTCAAGTATATTAATGAAACAAAGAAGGAAAACGATATTTGCTTTTTTTTTTTTTCAGAAATAAGGTTTCTGTTTTTAGAAGGATGGTACCCGGATCCGAACACACTTTTCTGTCAGTTCTCAGGGATTTGGACCCTCTTAATTACGGTTGTCTTCCCGTCGACCTTCCCACTACCGCCTACACGTTTCCCTTTCTTTTCTGGCATTTATGGTCCCTACCTCTTCTGCCAATAAATGCATTCCTCCCCTTCATTGCTATAAAAATCCACCGACCTTTACCTGATAGTCTCCACCATTCTCCATTTCCCTTAGCTTGTCATGGACAGAATATCAGAACAAGGTAGCAGTTCCTCGCCTTCTAAAGAACAGATAAATGACCGCCGGTACATAGTCATTCTGGAGGAACAAGTGAAGCGTTTACAGCAACAGCTAGAGGAAACCTCCGCCAACAATCGTTCCTTGCGCCAACAACTGGTCGGGTCCCAAAAAGAACTGTCCAAGCAAATCTTCTTGAAGCAGTCTTATCTTCAACAGCTACTGCGCCAACCCATCACAATGAAAGAAATTCCATCCGTTCCGCCTAACAAAGAATTGTAATACCCTAGATGTATTAGGGTTTCTCTTGTTGTTTCTCCTTGTAGATGGCTGGGAGTATGTAGTTCTCCCGTATCATTTCCCTAGTTTATCTCTTTCCTCCAGGACCTTCTGAGTTGTACTACTCTTTACTCCTTTTGTATTTACATGTAATTTGGGGCATATTTCGGCTCTTCCGTCTTTTTCAATCTGCGGGGTGTATAGACCCCTTAGACAAGCCGACTCTGCTATTGCACAAGAATACAATCATATAAAGTTAATTATTATAAGACAAATAATAACCGAGGAATTTCGGTTCTTCCGTTTCACCACCGCACGGGGATATCTTCCGCTTTGCGGGGATAGCAATTTGCATAAATAGAGTAATTAATAATCGGAGAGTCTCGGTTCCTCCGTTCCACCACCACACGGGGATAAACTTCCGCTCTGCGGGGATAGCATTTTGTATATAGAGTAAATAGTAACCGAGGAGTCTCGGTTCTTCCGTTCCACCACCACACGGGGATAAACTTCCGCTCTGCGGGGATAGCATTTTATATATAGAGTAAATAGTAACCGAGGAGTCTCGGTTCTTCCGTTCCATCACCACACGGGGATAAACTTCCGCTCTGCGGGAATAGCATTTTGTATATAGAGTAAATAGTAACCGAGGAGTCTCGGTTCTTCCGTTCCACCACCACACGGGGATAAACTTCCGCTCTGCGGGGATAGCATTTTGTATATAGAGTAAATAGTAACCGAGGAGTCTCGGTTCTTCCGTTCCACCACCACACGGGGATAAACTTCTGCTCTGCGGGGATAGCATTTTATATATAGAGTAAATAGTAACCGAGGAGTCTCGGTTCTTCCGTTCCACCACCACACGGGGATATACTTCCGCTCTGCGGGGATAGCATTTTGTATATAGAGTAAATAGTAACCGAGGAGTCTCGGTTCTTCCGTTCCACCACCACACGGGGATAAACTTCCGCTCTGCGGGGATAGCATTTTATATATAGAGTAAATAGTAACCGAGGAGTCTCGGTTCTTCCGTTCCACCACCACACGGGGATAAACTTCCGCTCTGCGGGGATAGCATTTTATATATAGAGTAAATAGTAACCGAGGAGTCTCGGTTCTTCCATTCCACCACCACACGGGGATAAACTTCCGCTCTGCGGGGATAGCATTTCTTATATAGAGTAAATAGTAACCGAGGAGTCTCGGTTCTTCCGTTCCACCACCACACGGGGATAACTTCCTCTCAGCTGGGTGATCATTTTGTATATAGTGTAAATAGTAACAGAGGAGTCTCGGTTCTTCCGTTCCACCACCACACGGGGATAAACTTCCGCTCTGCGGGGATAGCATCTCATATATAGAGTAAATAGTAGCAGGAGTCTCGGTTCTTCCGCTCCACCACCACACGGGATAAACTTCTCTGCGGGATAGCATCTCATATATAGAGTAAATAGTAACCGAGAGTCTCGGTTCTTCCGTTCCACCACCACACGGGATAAACTTCGCTCTGGGGATAGCATCTCATATATAGAGTAAATAGTAATCGAGGAGTCTCGGTTCTTCCGCTTCCACCACCACACGGGATAAACTTCGCTCCGAGATAACATCTCATATATAGAGTAAATAGTAACCGAGGAGTCTCGGTTCTTCCGTTCCACCACCACACGGGGATAAACTTCGCTCTGCGAGATAGCATCTCATATATAGAGTAAATAGTAACCGAGGAGTCTCGGTTCTTCCGTTCCACCACCACACGGGGATAAACTTCCGCTCTGCGGGGATAACATCTCATATATAGAGTAAATAGTAATCGAGGAGTCTCGGTTCTTCCGTTCCACCACCACACGGGGATAAACTTCCGCTCTGCGGGGATAGCATCTCATATATAGAGTAAATAGTAACCGAGGAGTCTCGGTTCTTCCGTTCCACCACCACACGGGGATAAACTTCCGCTCTGCGGGGATAGCATCTCATATATAGAGTAAATAGTAACCGAGGAGTCTCGGTTCTTCCGTTCCACCACCACACGGGGATAAACTTCCGCTCTGCGGGGATAGCATTTCATATATAGAGTAAATAGTAACCGAGGAGTCTCGGTTCTTCTGTTCCACCACCACACGGGGATAAACTTCCGCTCTGCGGGGATAGCATCTCATATATAGAGTAAATAGTAACCGAGGAGTCTCGGTTCTTCCGTTCCACCACCACACGGGGATAAACTTCCACTCTGCGGGGATAGCATCTCATATATAGAGTAAATAGTAACCGAGGAGTCTCGGTTCTTCCGTTCCACCACCACACGGGGATAAACTTCCGCTCTGCGGGGATAGCATCTCATATATAGAGTAAATAGTAACCGAGGAGTCTCGGTTCTTCCATTCCACCACCACACGGGGATAAACTTCCGCTCTGCGGGGATAGCATCTCATATATAGAGTAAATAGTAACCGAGGAGTCTCGGTTCTTCCGTTCCACCATCACACGGGGATAAACTTCCGCTCTGCGGGGATAACATCTCATATATAGAGTAAATAGTAACCGAGGAGTCTCGATTCTTTCGTTCCACCACCACACGGGGATAAACTTCCGCTCTGCGGGGATAGCATCTCATATATAGAGTAAATAGTAACCGAGGAGTCTCGGTTCTTCCGTTCCACCACCACACGGGGATAAACTTCCGCTCTGCGGGGATAGCATCTCATATATAGAGTAAATAGTAACCGAGGAGTCTCGGTTCTTCCGTTCCACCACCACACGGGGATAAACTTCCGCTCTGCGGGGATAGCATTTTATATATAGAGTAAATAGTAACCGAGGAGTCTCGGTTCTTCCGCTATGCGGGGATGACGACTCCGGCTGAGTAGTTAAGTGCAAATAATTACCCTAGCCGAGTAGCCGGATAGTATGAAGTATGTTAACTCGGTCGGATGACTAAGTACAAGTAATGACCCTTACCATGTAGTCGAAAGGGATGAAGTATGTTCTCGGATGAGCTACCGAGTGGAACAACTTATCTTGGCCAAGTGGCCAGAGAGAATGAAGTATGCTCTCAGTCGAATGACTGAGTGTAAATATCTACCCTGACCGAGTGGTCGACTCGATATGCGATCGAGTGACCAACTAAGTATGTATGACTAAGAGACACTAGGATGTCGAATTAAATGTAAACTTGCAAGATGAGCATTAAATGTTGAGATAAATAAATTTGAGCTTGTAACATATTCTAAGTGCATATATAATCATATGGTTTGTTCTCTAAATATGTCTCATGTGATATATCTTCAACGGAGAAAATTTTAAATATAGCTAGAGAAATGACAAGGTATAAGAATGCAACAAGATGTTAAAGGTAAGTATTTATATACATACTTACTGAATTTAACAACATGGAGGATTTATGTCTTCCTCCCATCGCAGAGTCATACCCAATAGAGAAGCTCTGATGAGAAATTGATCATCCTAATCAGATGATTGTATTATTATCTCAACGTCTTGCCCAAATGTTCCCACAGACGGCGCCAACTGATGCGGGTGCGGGGGAAAAATCCGTTCGCTCCGTTTTCAAGGCGATGAGGCGATGAGGGAGGTCTCGGAGTATTCTCCCCCGGCAGCGATCAGTAAAGAATAAGAAAATGAAGTAGACGAAACGTGAAAACCCGACACCAGCAATCGAGATTCAGACACGAGATGTAACGTGGTTCGGAATAAGGATTCCTACTCCACGGGGGTGAGGTTGCTCACCAGATGCGGTGCCTAAGCACTTTTCACTACGAAAATCCTCCTTTACAGAAAGCAAGTTTCCGAAGGTGGAGGAGAAATGACCTCTTACAATGATGTTACAAGATGAGGAAAATACAAGAGACTTAATAAACATCAGATCTCCGTCCTCCTTCTCCGGCGAGACCGTTCTTCCTTTTTCTCCTCGTCTCCTCTTCTCTCTTGCTGGATGTGAATAATTGCAGATCCCCCTCTCTTGCCTCCTTCTCTCCTTTTTATCTTCCCTTCTCCTTCAACGTAACGTCGCGGATTATCTCCATCGTACACGTGGCCACCTCCTCTTCCGGGAGAATAATTCTGTTACAAATATGAGGAACGAGGACTCCCCCGAATATTGCGTGGGGCCCCCCAAGCCGTTGCATAGCACCTTTTCCTTTACTTTTTCAGGCGACGAGGTTAACCTGTTTCCCTCACCTCTCTGCTTTGGGTGAAGTTAACTTAGGCCCCTATACCATAGGTGACCTAGCCTTAGGGTTTCTCCCTAAACCGAACCAATTCTCCTTTTTCCCGTACCAAACTTCTTTCGCGTCGATTAGGTTGAGTTGACCCTTCCTCCATCCCATTGGCTTCCGGACTTGCTTAGTTGAACCAGTTCCTAGTCCTCTGTTAGCTAAGTGCCTTCCGCCTCTTTTCCACCTGCGTTCCTTGTTTCTAGCATTCGCCCGTGCCGATAGCTCTCGCTACTTGCCCGTGCCGATGACCTCTGGTACTTGCGCCCGTGTCGATTACTTCCGATAACTCTCGCCCGTGTCAATGACTTCTGATAACTCTCGCCCGTGCCAATGGCTTCTGATAACTCTCGCCCGTGCCAATGACTTCTGATAACTCTCGCCCGTGCCAATGGCTTCTGATAACTCTCGCCCGAACGGTTTCCCCTTTTGGCTGAACCAGGTATTTTGGGGGACGGGTCACGGGTCACCTGCTGACTCTTCTATTGGGAATTAGGTAGAAAAAATACCAGTAGTATCATTCATCAACTTGTAATTGTTGATGACGCTATTCAATTACCATAATTCATGGAGAAATACATGCCTTTGGACATTGAAAATCCTAAATTCACGAAACCATCACATTTTTCCTTTATAAAGTTCTTAAAATTGTATTCATTAAATTGTATCATATATTATGATTCGAATTATTAGGAACAGAATCAACATCTATTTATATAAACTGTTCCTCCTATCTATTTGCATTCATCTCATTCAAGTTTTCTTCCACAACTCTCTCGGCTGTTCTTAAATATTCTTTGAGACAGTTCGATCGTTGTAATTTATTTCTCTTGGAGCGCAGAATTTTTAGTTCCATTTATAAATTCATTATTTGTCCGGATCATTTCGTTAAATAAATATATATATAATTTTTAACTCCGATATCAATCACAGTTAACATTATCATCTTTTACTACAATTCATGGAGTCTTTGGCAGCCGACGAAGGCGTGCGGACGGAGGTTCCCGGATGGGAAGCCGACGCGAGCGGCTATGTTCTTGGCATGGAGGCGGAAGTGATGAGACGGCGTTGGCAGGACATGCATCCACCTCGATTGATCTTGAACTTTTGCCTCCGGACGAGTTCTCCTTCCACTGGCGCCGCCGTCGACCGTGCCAGCTACTTCACCGTCGACCAGCCCTACCAGAACATCATCTATGATGCTGCTTGGGACGAGGAGACGCGGTGGATGCTCTCCCGCGTGGCGGCGGATCGCGTGCGCCCCGTCGACCTTGCCCGTCTCGTGCTCGCTTTTCGTAGATACACCAGGGCGGTGCTCGATCGCTTTCCGATCATGGAATTATCCGCGATGGAATTCTTCTCCGTGATCGAGATTCCCCCTGCTGCTCCTCCCACTTCTACCAGCTATCTTCTTTACATTGTGCCTCCGGAGACACAGCAATATTTCTTCGAGGGCGATCAGGATGAGGACTTGTCCGAGAACGAGGACGACGTTGTCGAGCTCATCGGAGATCAGCCCACGCCGGCACCTGTAGCAGCGGTGGAGAGGCTTCGAACGAAGATTGCAAAAAAGGCCGAATTATGTTCGATCTGTTTGGATGACTTCGACGTGATGATGACTAGTGTTTTGGAGATGCCATGCCGTCATATATTTCACGATGAATGCCTGAGGAAATGGCTCGCTCGAAGCAATACTTGTCCGCTTTGCAGATTTACGCTCTCTGAAGCAGAGTAGAAACTGAATTTTCGATAGAGAATAGCAATTCCTCAATTTATTCATTTGTTTTTGTTTTTGTTGTTTGTTTTGATTGTTTTCGTTTAATGTCCTTGATTAAACATTGATTTTATATATAGTAGATAATCCGGATATGAGATTATTGAATGAGTTGGACGTACATTTTTCTGTACTGATAGTCGATAGACAATGTATTGATTGTTTTTTTAATGGTCAGCAAGTTGGGTTGAGGATGGAGTTGTTTATCGGATCGGCAAGGTCGTGGATCAGTGTCTTGGAATTAGTAATCTCCTTAAGCTCTGTACCACAGGACGAGATTTTACGAGACACACAGTTAATGACAAAAATTTAGCTATATCTGGTAGATCTTTTATCGGACTCTTTTATCTTTGACGATAGATCATTACATGAATACAAGAGTTAAGAAGAAAAAGAAATTATGCATTCGTGATCCTCTCATATATGTAGAAAAAGACTGACTAATATTGTCTTTATCGGTATCCATGCTGAATTTTCATAAGACAACCTCTTCAAAAGCGACAAATCTTCCTCTTCGATTGATGCTAGTGTTGGTATGATTACAAACATGCATGAATATATGAAAACTAAAAACCACTTGCAAATTTCTTACTTGCTTCAAATTCTTCGTTCTGGACAAGATCTCTTGATCTTTGCTCATTGTCTAAAAGATGATCACGATATCAAAATCGAAAAGTCCTTCTTGGTTCACAAACCAAATCCCAACCGAGCCTTGGGCATTCTACAAGATATACAACATCTTCGCGTACATCACCCCCTCTTCCCTCTCAACTTGGACAAACTTATATAGAGAGTTCAAGTCTTTTCATTACCTATACTAAATGTATGAGATTCTTCATTCTCATAATTCATTACCTACACTAAGTGTAAGGGCTCTTCATGGAGCTTGGCTAGCTTGCTCCATAGATCCTTTACGTCGTCGAAATCTCCTCGGTCCACTTTTTCTTCTTGAGGAGTCTTCCCTTGTTGTCCTTTGGAGCTTCAAAGCCCTCTGTTAGGACGAATCATTGTTCGATGTTCATTTGAAAGAACAACTTCATTCTTGACTTCTATTGACTGAATCCTCCTAACCCATAAGGAGGTGGGAACCTTGTGTCGAGTCCAAATCTATCATTGAATTCCATTTTCCCTCTAGCTCTGAGCTCCCTCGGCGATCAATCTGTAGAAGAGCAATCTTGCCTTGATACCACTTGTTGGGACTTATTGGTACGCTAGAGAAGGGGTGAATAATGATTTTCGATTTCCCTCTCGTAATTGTCTCTACAACTCGTTAGTATGCACAACGGAAACAAATATATTAGTATAAACAAAAACAAAAGATGACACAATCACAAAACACGATTTTTACGTGGTTCGGAACCTACGGTTCTTACTCCATGGTGGTGCTTTAGTGATCTATCTTCACTGTGAACCTCTCATTTTCGGTATGATATCGGAGGTGGAGAAATCTCTTACAATATATTACAATAATATGAAACACCAAATACAATATAAGACAAAAAAAGAATGTAAAGAACACTTTGATCGCTTGTAGATTTGGTTCCTGCGGAATGACACAGGGCTATGATAGCTTGCAGATTTGGTTCCTGCGGAATGCTTTGAAGATCTGAAATTGCACATGCACTTCCTCTTCAAATCCCACAAAGAACTGCTACTTAAATCGTCGACGAAGTCCTCCTCTTGAAGCTTCACGTCGAGCTGATTTTTGACAGTTACAGTGCAACAGACACTTCGCCATTCGAGGTGTTACTTTGACTGAGCCCTAATCGAGGCACTGGTCGAGTACGCCTTGCTTCTAACCTATCGCTGTTAAGCCTCCAGTCGACTGCCCTACCACAATAGTCGACTTCTTGTTGGAGCTACTATTTCTCAATCACTCGAGCAATTCCTCAGACTTCACGAGTACCAACGACCAGTCGACTGCTCTCTAACAGCAGTCGAATGCCAAGCACCTAACTCGTTTGTCGATTCACCAAGTGTCGAGCACTTAGTCTGAGTCCCAAGCTCACAGTAGTCAGTTGACTGTCTCTCTACAATAGTCAATTATCGAGCACCATGGCTTTTTCCCGAGTTGCACAGTGTCGAGCACCCAGTCTGAAATCTGAGCCTCATAGCGGGAGTCGACCACACTGGACTAGTCGACTCGGCAAATCCTCCTATCGACTGTTAAACCTTAGAATCGAGGTTTAACACCTTCATACTTGACATTCACCCGTAGCCTAAACCTAAGTTTTCAAGCCACTTCCATCAGCCTCACACCCTCAAGGTTCAGTTGAGTCCTCCACGACTCCTTTATCTTTCACGCTAGTCTTCAAGTGCTCCTATTGACTTAGGCATGTTACCGAGTACCCTTATCCTAGACTTAAGCCTTCAAGTCACTTCCATCAACCTCACGCCTCTAGGATCCATATGAGTCCTCCATGACTCGATCACCCTTGCGCTAGCCTTCAAGTGCTTCCGTCGACTTCATCATGCTAACGGGTCTACCTTTGCCAAGAGGTCGGGCGTTCAGGACTTCTCCATTGCCAAGAGGTCGTACCTTCGGGACTTCCATTGCTAAAGCTCCATCCTTAGACTTTCCCTTTGTCAAGTATTCATACTTGAACATTCCTCGCTTGGCTAGTATCCAGTCAACCATGACCTGCTAGGACTTCTATTGTCAAGCTCGATCTCCCTGATTAGCCAGATCTTCCCTTGCCAAGCACGGTCTCCCTAACTTGCCGGGACTTCACTTTCCTCGTGCCAAGTGTTTGGTCAACCTTAACCGACCTGGACTTCCCTTGCCAACTTCCAGTTTGATCTTCCAACACCAAGTGTCTAGTCATCCTTGACTGACTTGGATTTCTCCCTTGTCAACTCCCAGTTGGACTTTCCATACTCAACTTCCGTATGACTACAAATGTCTCATACCATCCCATTGTTATATTATCATGCATACTCAAATCTCATTATCAAACATCTAAACCCTACTCGAATCCCACTCGAGTTTAGTTAATCGTGAATTGGGCCAATTGCACAATATATATCTAACCCATAAACCATGATTGAAAATAGGTTTTGAAAATATTTTAAAATCATTTTTGGAAAACCTTGGTGAAACTTATCTTTTGATGGAAATCACCATTAAGAATATCGAAACAAATAACAACAACAACAACAAAGCCTTATCCCACCAGGTGGGGTCGGCTATATGGATCCTTCTACGTCATTGAACTCTGTCCCCTACTATATCATCATGAATATTTAAATAAATTTTATCTTGTTTTATTGTTGCTAACCAAGTCTTTTTTGGTCTTCCTCTTCCTCATTTGATGTGTATATTTGGCATCATTTCACATCGCCTAACTGGAGCATTTATTGGTCGTCTAAGTACATATCTGTACCACCTTAAACGTGTCTCTCAAAGCTTTCCTTCAATAGATACAACACCAACTTTTTCTCTAATGCTCTCATTTCTTATCCTGTTCATCCTCGTATGTCCGCACATCCACCTTAACATCCTCATCTCTGCAACTCTCATCTTTTGCTCATGTGCTCGAGTCGTAGCCCAACATTCATCTCCATATAACATAGCAGATCTAATCGTCATTTTGTAGAACTTCCCTTTAAGTTTTAGAGGAATTTACAATCACATAAAACACCCGACATTTTCCTCCATTTCAACCATCCTGCTTGTATTTTATGTAAGACATCTCTCTCAATCCCTCCATCATCTTGCAAAAATGATCCCAAATATTTAAAGCTCTCAGTTCCAGATAACTCGTCATCTCCTACCTTAACACTTGTCTCATTACGTTTAATATTGCTAAATTTAAATTCCATATATTCTGTCTTTACTCTACTAAGCTTAAAACCTTTCACTTCTAGTGTTTCCCGTCAAGATTCTAGTTTAGTATTTACTCCTTCACGTGTCTCATCTACCAAAATAATATCATCTGTAAACAACATACACCACGGTACTATGTCTTCAATGTGTCCAGTGAGTTTGCTCATGATTAGTGTAAAAAGATAGGGACTTAAAGCTGATCCTTGATGTAACCCTATCTTTATTGGAAATGCTTTAGTTAATCCACCTGAAGTCTTCACTCTGGTCGTTATTTCCTCATACATATCCTTAATTAGTTCAATATATGTTACATTGACACTTTTTTTTTCTAAAATTCTCCATATTATTTCTCTTGGAACTCTATCATAAGCTTTTTCTAAATCAATGAATACCATATGTAGATCCTGCTTTTGCTCTCTATACTTTTCAATTAGTTGTCTGAGAAGATGTATAGCTTCTATTGTCGACCTTCCTGGCATGAATCCAAATTGATTTTTGAGAACCGTGGTCTCTTTCCTTACTCTTTTTTCTATTACTCTTTCCCAAAGTTTCATGGTATGACTCATTAGTTTAATACCCCTATAGTTTGTACAAGTTTGTATGTCTCCCTTATTCTTAGATAAGGGAATTAGGATACTTATCCTCTATTGATTAGGCATCCTTTTTATTTTCAATATCATGTTAAATAATTTTGTAAGTCATTCAATACCTTGTTTCCCTAGACACTTCCATACCTCTACCGGAATATCATCTAGTTCAACGGCTTTTCCATTTTGCATTCCATGTAAAGCTTGTTCTACTTTTAAAATTTGAATTCTATGATAAAAATTTAAATTTCTATACTCATTTGACCTACTTAAATTACCTAAATTAAGTTGGTCTCCTAAACCTTCATTAAAAAGTTGATGAAAATATCTCTTCCACCGCTCTTTTATTTCTTCATCATGTACTAATACCCTATTACATTCATCTTTAATACATCTTATTTGATTAAGATCTTTTTTCTTCCTCTCTCTCACTTTAGTTATTCTATAAATGTCTCTTTCTCCTTCTTTTGTATCTAATTTTTGATATAACCGTTCAAAAGTTCCAGTCTTAGCTTCATTCACTGCTTTCTTAGCTTCTTTCTTAGATATTGTATATTTTTTCAAATTTCCTCATTTTTACAAATATACAATTTCTTATATGCTATTCGTTTTTTCTTGAATTTCTCTTGCTCTTTTTCATTCCACCACCAAGATTCTTTACTTGGTGGTGCATGTCCCTTTGACTCACCGAGTACACTCTTGATTACTATTTTCAATTTTGATATCATCTTATCCCACATCGTATTAGGGTCAATGTATATTTCATCTAATACTTGTACTCCTACCTTCTCTTTGAATACATTTAGTTTCTCATCCTTTAACTTCCACCACTTAATTCTAGGAGTCGTGTATATTTTTCTTCTATTAATATTATATTTGAGACGTATATCCAATACTACTAATCTATGTTGAGTAGTTAAACTTTCTCCAGGGATGACCTTACAATCTTTACAAATCTTTCTATCTCTCTTCCTAACTATAAGAAAGTCAATTTGTGATTTATTATTTTCACTTTTGAATGTGACCAAGTGTTCTTTCCTTTTCTTTAAAAATATATTAGCTAGTATAAGATCATATGCTATTGCAAAATCCAATATAGTTTTACCTTCTTCATTTCTTGTTTCAAACCCATAACCCCCATGCACCCTCTCATATTCGTCATTTTTCACTCCGACATGTCCATTTAAATCGCCTCCTATTAAAATCATCTCATTTGACGGAATATTTTGTAATACTTCATCCAAGTCCTCCCAAAACCTTAATTTGGTATTTTCATCTAACCCTATTTGAGGTGCATATACACTAATTACGTTCATAGTTTCTTTCTCCACTACTATTTTGAGAGCTATAATTCTATTCCCCTTTCTAATTACTCCTACAACTTCATCTTTTAATGAACTATCAACAATAATACCCACTCCATTTCTTGTTTTACTCTTTCTTGTATATCATAACTTAAAATCCGAGTTCTCTATCATCTTAGTCTTTCACCTACCCATTTTGTCTCTTGTACACATACAATATTAATTTTTCTCCTATCATCGTATCTACTATCTCCATCGTTTTATCAGTGAGAGTTCCTATGTTCCACGTACCAAATCTTAGACTATTAGTTTTTCTATAATATTTGTTTTTACCCAACCTATGGTGTGAGAACTTTTGCTTATTTAACACTACACCCAAGTTCTCATGGAGATGTAGCGGTCCTTGTCGATACGTTGCAGTCGGACCCTGCAACGCGAACTCTAGCATATTTTTCACTACACCCGAGTTTTGAAAATGTAGCGGTCGTTGTCGAGACGTTACAGTCGGACCCTATAATGCGTTCCTTCCGAGGAACAACCTAGCATTAGCACAATATTTTGATTGATCCATACAAAATATTTGCCTTAGTTTAACACTGGCTGACAACCTAACGCAACCCTCCTCCTTTATCCGGGCTTGGGACCGACCACGACAAGGTTAACTTATCATAGGCGGAGTTGAATATCGAAACAAAGTTAGACAAAAATATTAAATGTTTTAATGGTTTTGAACTTTGTATCAATCTCTCAAAATAATATGTATGTTAATATAATACTATTTTCACCCATAATCTTTGACATAAGTATTGTATGTTTAAAATTTCAAAATATTTTGAAAAATATATAATTACTTATGATTTTTTAAATTTCTTCCGAAAAGTCTGATTTCTGAAAAATCATACTCTAATCGACGGCTGCATGGAGGCAGTTGATTGGTGATTGTGTCAGTTGATTGATCTTTGATAGAGTCGACTGCTAATGTTGATTTTGATTGAACAAGATTTATTTAGCAAGTTATCATCACTCCTAGAATCCTAACTGCTCCTACCACTATGATATGCTTAGAGAAGCATCGGAATGGTGAAATATTCATTAGAAATGAATTGAAGAGTTGATTAGGATGAAGAATCAAAGTTTAAGGGAGGTTAAAATTCAAGTTTGAACTTTCACTCATTTTTTTTATGGTTTAGATTTCCTATAGGTTTAGGAACTCTCCAAGAACATTGTTAGTGCAATAGTCAAGGGGGGGGGGGGGGGCAAGCCTTTAGGGGAGTTTGTCCATCAAGGGATACAACAACAACAACAACAACAACAACAACAAAGCCTTATCCCACTAGGTGGGGTCGGCTATATGGATCCTTCTACGCCATTGGACTCTATCCCCTACTATATCATCATCTATATTTAAATAAATTTTATCTTGTTTTATTGTTGCTAACCAAGTCTTTTTTGGTCTTCCTCTTCCTCGTTTGATGTGTATATTTGGTATCGTTTCACATCGCCTAACTGGAGCATTTATTGGCCGTCTAAGTACATGTCCGTACCACCTTAAACGTGTCTCTCGGAGCTTTCCTTCAATAGATGCAACACCAACTTTTTCTCTAATGCTCTCATTTCTTATTCTGTCCATCCTCGTATGTCCGCACATCCACCTTAACATCCTCATCTCTGCAACTCTCATCTTTTGCTCATATGCTCGAGTCGTAGCCCAACATTCAGCTCCATATAACATAGCAGGTCTAATCGTCGTTTTGTAGAACTTTCCTTTAAGTTTTAGAGGCACTTTACGATCACATAAAATACCCGATGCTTTCCTCCATTTCAACCATCCTGCTTGTATTCTATGTAAGACATCTCTCTCAATCCCTCCATCATCTCCTATCTTAACACTTGTCTCATTACGTATAATATTGCTAAATTTAAATTCCATATATTCTGTCTTTCCTCTACTAAGCTTAAAACCTTTCACTTCTAGTGTTTTCCGCCAAGATTCTAATTTAACATTTACTCCTTCACGTGTCTCATCTACTAAAACAATATCATCTGCAAACAATATGCACCACGGTACTGTGTCTTGAATATGTCCAGTGAGTTCGTTCATGATTAGTGTAAAAAGATATGGACTTAAAGCTGATTCTTGATGTAACCTTATCTTTATTGGAAATGCTTCAGTTAATCCGTCTGAAGTCTTCACTCTGGTTGTTACTTCCTCATACATATCCTTAATTAGTTCAATATATGTAACATTAACACCTCTTTTTTCTAAAATTCTCCATATAATTTCTCTTGGAACTCTATCATAAGCTCTTTCTAAATCAATGAATACCATGTGAAGATCCTGCTTTTGCTCTCTATACTTTTCAATTAGTTGTCTGAGAAGATGTATAGCTTCTATTGTCGACCTTCCTGGCATGAATCCAAATTGATTTTCGAGAACCATGGTCTCCTTCCTTAATCTTTTTTCTATTATTTTTTCTCAAAGTTTCATGGTATGACTCATTAGTTTAATACCCCTATAGTTTTCACAAGTTTGTATGTCTCCCTTATTCTTATATAAGGGAATTAGGATACTTACCCTCCATTGATCAGGCATCCTTTTTGTTTTCAATATCATGTTAAATAATTTTGTAAGCCATTCAATACCTTGTTTCCCTAGACATTTCCATAACTCTATCGGAATATCATCTGGTCCAATGGCTTTTCCATTTTGCATTCCATTTAAAGCTTGTTCTACTTCTGAAATTTGAATTCTACGATAAAAATTTAAATTTCTATACTCATTTGACCTACTTAAATCACCTAAATTAAGTTGGTCTCCTAAACCTTCATTAAAAAGTTGATAAAAATATCTCTTCCACCGCTCTTTTATTTCTTCATCATTTACTAGTACCCTATTGCATTCATCTTTAATACATCTTATTTGATTAAGATCTTTTGTCTTCCTCTCTCTCACTTTGGCTATTCTATAAATGTCTTTCCCCTTCTTTTGTATCTATTTTTCGATATAACCGTTCAAAAGTTTCAGTTTTAGCTTCATTCATTGCTTTCTTAGCTTCTTTCTTGGCTATTGTATATTTTTTCAAAATTTCCTCTTTTTTACAAATATATAATTTCTTATATGCTATTCGTTTTTCCTTGACTTTTTATTGCACTTTTTCATTCCACCACCAAGATTCTTTACTTGGTGGTGCATGTCCTTTTGACTCACCGAGTACACTCTTAGCTACTATTTTCAATTTTGATACCATTTTATCCCACATCGTATTAGGGTCCTTTGTATATGTCATCTAATATTTGTACTCCTACCTTCTCTTTGAATATATTTAGTTTCTCATCCTTTAACTTCCACCACTTAATTCTAGGGGTCGTGTATATTTTCCTTCTATTAATACTATATTTGAGGCGTATATCCAATACTACTAACCTATGTTGAGTAGTTAAACTTTCTCCAGGAATAACCTTACAATCTTTACAAATCTTTCTATCTCTCTTCCTAACCATAAGAAAGTCAATTTGTGATTTATTATTTCCACTTTTGAACGTGACCAAGTGTTCTTCTCTTTTCTTAAAAAATGTATTAGCTAGTATAAGATCATATGCTATTGCAAAATCCAATATAGTTTTACCTTCTTCATTTCTTGTTCCAAACCCATAACCCCCATGCACCCTCTCATATTCGTCATTTTTCACTCCGACATGCCCATTTAAATCACCTCCTATTAAAATCATCTCATTTGATGGAATATTTTGTAATACTTCATCCAAGTCCTCCCAAAACCTTAATTTGGTATTTTCATCTAATCCTATTTGAGGTGCATATACACTAATTACGTTTATAGTTTCTTTCTCCACTACTATTTTGAGAGCTATAATTCTATCCCCCTTTCTAATTACTCCTACAACTTCATCCTTTAACGAACTATCAACAATAATACCCACTCCATTTCTTGTTTTACTCTTCCCTGTATATCATAACTTAAAACCCGAGTTCTCTATCATCTTTGCCTTCTCACCAACCCATTTTGTCTCTTGTACACATACAATATTAATTTTTCTTCTAATCATCGTATCTACTATCTCCATTGTTTTACCAGTGAGGGTTCCTATGTTCCATGTACCAAATCTTAGACTACTAGTTTTTCTATAATATTTATTCTTACCTAACCTATGGTGTGAGAACTCTTGCTTATTTAACACTACACCCAAGTTCTCATGGAGATGTAGCGGTCCTTGCCGATACGTTGCAGTCGGACCCTGCAACGTGAACTCTAGCATATTTTTCACTACACCCGAGTTCTGAAAATGTAGCGGTCCTTGCCGAGACATTACAGTCGGACCCTGTAACGCGTTCCTTCCGGGGAACAACCTAGCATTAGCACAATAGTTTGATTGATCCATACATTGAACATTTGCCTTAGTTTAACGCTGGCTGGCAACCTAACGCAACCCTCCTCCTTTATCCAGGCTTGGGACCGGCCACGACAAGGTTAACTTATCATGGGCGGAGTTTTGTCCATCAAGGGATGATAGATGTTTTTTTTTAACGAAGAGAATAAAAGATTGTCTCTCATTTAGTGATAAGGATTTTGTCACTATGAAGAATGAAGACATCCAAGATGATTTTAGACAAGGAGGAGAATGAAGGATCTTATTGGAAGATGAGACATGGAAAATCTTGGTCAACTTTTTGATGTATGCCAAAGGGGGAGAAATGAAAGGTTTAAGTTAGGTAAATCTTAATTATACCTTGGCATAAGAAGGATTAAGTTGGGCTTATGGGATAGCTTAACTTAAAGGTATTATCAAACATAAAAAAGGAGAGATTGTCTGTGCAATCGTCCCAGGTCACGATGGACTAGACTCGAGTGGGACTCAAGAAGGGTTTTGATATTTGACAATGGGTTTGATATTGGTTTGCCATTATGGTTTGACCATATATTGACCATAGGGCTAGTGGATGATTAGGATATCCAAGGTCATATGAGGGAGATTGTCATGAAGAAAATTATTGGAGCAATCTACCTCAGGTCAAGATTGACCAAGCTCGAGTGAGACTCAAGTGGAATTCTAAGTATGGATACTTGGCAAGGGAAGTCTAAGTATGGATACTTGGCAAGGGAAGTCCAAAATTAAATTCTTGGCAATAAAGAAGTCTAAGTATGAATACTTGGCAAGGGAAGTCCAAGATTGGAGTCTTGGCAATGGAAAGTCCAGATATGGATATTTGACAAAGGAGAAGTCCAATGGTGGAGTCTTGGCAAGAGAAAGTTCAAATATGGATATTTGGCAAAGGGAAAAGTCCAAGGGAGGAGTCTTGGTCATGTAAGTCTAAGGATGTACTCTTGGCGGCAAAAGTCCATGTTTGGAGGCTTGACAATGGAAGTCCCGGAGGTGTAACCTCTTGGCAAAGGAGACCAATTAGCATGACAAAGCCGACGGAAGCACTTGAAGGCTAGGGCCAAGGGTGAGGAGTCGAGGACCCGAACCAAGGACTTACAGCTGATGGAAGTGGATTGAAGGCTTAGGTCTAAACTAAGGGTATCCGATGGTATGACAAATTGATAGAAACACCTGAAGACTAGCGCGAAGGGTGAAAGAGTCATGAAGGACTTGGATAGACCCTGAGGGTGTGAGGCTGATGGAGGTGGCTTGAAGGTTTAGGCCTAGGCCTATGGTGAGTATCAAGTATGAGAGGATCATAATTGGATTAAACCTCAGTTCTGAGGTTTACCAGTTGACTGGAGCTTGGTTCAGTCGACTAGTGTAGTCGATTGTAGATTTAGACTAGTCGATTGCCCGAGTGCACGACACTCGAGAGGCCTAGTTGACTCGAAAATCGACTGGGGTTATATCGAGTAGTCGAATGAGGCTCAATTGCTAACCTGTGGCTATGACAGACTGCTAGGGATGGTAGTCAACTGCCTTAAGTGGACATGACACAGAATATCTCATAGTCAACTACTGGGTTATGACCGTTGACTATTGGGTGAGGATAGTCGATTGGTTGGGCATTTTCTGACATGGATTAGTCATTTGTGAGACAATGGTTAAGCAAATAGTTGACGAAGGGTAAGACCAGTCGACTGCTAGGTGAAAAATCAGTATGAGCAAAGACATTATAAGGAGCTCGAGAAGGAGAAAGAAGAAGCGATTTTTGGGGTGATTTTGAGACGAAGTACTACTACATTTCAAGTCTTCAAAGGAATCCAAAGCCACCAAACAAGCATTCAAGCAATCACAATCTTGTGTAAAGTGTTTTCACTTCTTTTTTCATTTGCTTTTTGTATTTGGTTGTGTTTGTTGTTTATTATTGTAAACACTTGTTGTAAGAGGTTTCTCCACCTCCGGTGTCATACTGAGAAGGAGAAGTTCACAGTGAGGGTATATCACTAGAGCACCGCTATGGAGTAGGAACTAGAGTTCCGAACCACATAAAAATCCTTGTGTAGTATTTGTGTTGTAAGTTTTATTTCGTTTATGTTTTACTTTATTTCCACTGCGTACTAACAATAATAGACAAGCATGACATGATTGAGAATGAAAGAAATCGACGAATGCTATCTCCCATCTAACTAGAGCTGTCAAACGGGTCGACCCATGGTGAGGCGGGATAACCCGTCGTAAATGTTGGGGAATTGATTGTCGCTAGAGGGGTGTGAATAGCGTTTCGACGTTGCTTGATGGATTTCAATCGCGTGCTTGCTACAATGTCGTTAGCGCAGCGGAATATAGAATAATAAAAATAAAAAATGACACAAGCACACAATACACAAGATATAATGTGGTTCGGAATCTTAGGGTTCCTACTCCATATATTGGGCTCGAATGAGCCCTAGCGATGCAAACAACACCACTAAACAATAATACTCTTTCTCGACAATAAGTCGGAGGCGGAGAAACCTCTTATAATGATTATAATAGTAATACAGAGTAAATATAAGCAAGTACACTAAAATTCAAGTAAAGAAAACTTTACAATGAGCTTTTGATTGCTTGATCTTTAGTTGCTTGAGAAGAGCCTTGAAGGTCTGGATTTCAACAGCAAATCCTCTCCAAATCGCCTCAAAGAACCTTGCAAAAATTCTTCTCCATGAGCTCCTTTTAAAGCTTCTCCTCGAGTTGGATTCCGCCTAGCAGTCGACTGATCGCGACCATCAGTCGACTGCTCCTGTAGTCGTTGTCTCATAACGACCCAAGCCACGTTAGATAAGTTCCAACGGATAGACAATCAATCGACTGATCATGCCCATCAGTCGACTGATCTAGCCATCACTCGACTGTTAAACCCTAACAGTCAACTCAGGAACCTTCTGTGCAGTTGACTGATCAGGCAATCAGTCGACTGCCAAATGCTGGTAGTCGACTGCTAGGCCATTTCCTGCAATCGAACATCAGTCGACTCACATCAGTCGACTGATCATAGTCCCAGTGATTGATAACCTCATCCATGAGGTTCTAACACTAAGTATGATGCCCTCATATTTTCTAGACCACCCTTAACCTAGACCTAAGCTGTCACGCCCCGAGGGATTCCCCGCCAGACAAAAATCCGGCAGCATCTCCTCTGTATGGGTGACAATATCAATTTTGCATACAAGACCTACACGACCACTATACATCGGTCAACACGACCGGAACATACCACAACACACTATACATAATATACGGCCTCAGGCCATCAACCAAAATATATAAAAGATCTGAAACATCGAGACCTACCCCTTCTGCCATCTGGGCAGGAACATACAACCAAACCAATCGAATAGTCAATAAGGACACAACCAATATCTCAAAACATCCACAAGTACATAACCAAAACATTAGGACCTAAACATATCTTCTATACAAAATCCAAAACCATAACTCAAACAACTAATAAATTATCACGACGAGGGGGGGGGGTATGGCAACTGGACTCTCCTGACAGTTTCATCCTGAAATAAATATACAACCACGGGGTAAGTTCAAAGAACTCAACGGATATAGTCTATATGCAAGGTAAGAAATAGCTAACAATAACAATCTTGCCAGTACAATCTCATATATATAGGGTATGCAAGAAAGAAACACAAAAGGACTGTACTTACCTGAATCTCCTACCCTGATATAGGAGCATGTGCCATACTAGAAGAAATAAAGTCATCACCATATTCAAATATGTATCATGTATGCATGGAAATCATATACAACATCCAAGGTAGCAATAAAAATGCAGCAAACACAATACAAATGCTATCCATGCAAAATGCATGCCGTGTAAATGACATGGTCACCCCTGACGCCAGTCAGTCGCCTCACATGCGATGGTGAAGCCGAGTGGGTAGGACTATGACAACTGTGCACTATGCCATCACTGCTCCTGAGTGGCCGAGTGGACATGATGCTGTCAGAGTACACCTATCCTCCTACCCCAAATAGAGTGGGGGAGCAAAGCTCTCATCTCCCGGTGTCGTAGACCAAAGGAGGGATCCCTGCCTGCTACCACGCTGACTCAACGCTACCCATGAGGGGACCAGCGGAGCCTGACAGAGCAACTGCACACACCCTCCTGATGTACCACTAACCCATGAGTGGCAGCGTGTGCAGACCATGTAACTGGCTGCGGGCTCAACTATAAAGGAACCCCGTCCAGCCAGCATGCAATCATGCAAGATGGTGCATGATACTAAAGCATGTAAATCCAACTAAAATACATATCCGAAATAATATGCACAACCAATAAGTACATATCAATGATCCGAGTAAAACAGGAAAGATATAACTATAAACTGATCCAATGCATGTATCAAGTAGGCACAATAACGTACTAGGCATATAAACATGAAAATTATTACAAACTATACTAACTAGCATATCAACATGACTACATCTAAGAGATAAGTCAAAATATCCGCCTGATAAAATGCTCGAGAAAACAACCAAATCGTCATGACCGTGAACCTACCTCGTGACCGAAACCTGCATACAACATAACTATTGTTAAGCACAAAATGCAATCCTCCGCTAAATTGAATACTTAATCGAATTCTTACATAATCTAATTAACCCAAATCAACTTCCAATTTCACTAATTTATTCAACCCTTACACAGTCGACCAAAATCACCCAAATAGAACACCTCAACCCTCACAGCCAACCCACTCAAAGTAGATTCATCCCACAGATCAAAATTTATCTAAAATCAACCAACAATCTAATCTCCACTGAACAATTACAATTAACCGAATAACACAATCAAATCATGTTATGAATGTTGCCTACCTATCTTAGAATTCCACCGGCAACCAATATCCTCAACTCCTCTGTTCGTCGACCGCGATCACTGTTCACAATCACCTGCCCAACAAGGATCCTCGTTAAGACAAAAGAAGTCACAACCATCCAAAATAAGGAGCAGAGCAGTGCTCACCTCTTCCAGCACCGATCGACAGGGACCTAGCTCGCCCGCTTACCTGCTCCGACCAAAAATCGCAGCCCTAGTTCCGAATTGCATACAGCTGCTGCCGAGCCACCATCTATTTTCAGCAGAAATCCAAGCCCTAAAATTAGCACGCGGTGTCGACAAAGAGAAACACACCGAGCTTACCACCGATTGGAATCTCACCAGCAGAATCTCCAATTTTTGACCTAGATACCACGATCACCAGCGACGCAGAGGGGCTCTGATGGCGATCCGTTGGTGCAGGTTGGGAAGAAAAAGCGGACGATGACCTGTGGCTGAGACGTTGCGACCAGCTCGTGGGCGACCAGCGCACAGAGGCGGTGGCGGAAGCAACGGGCGAAGGCGTGCACCGACACTTGCGGAGGGAAGCCGACCGCAAGACCCGGGCGGCTGCAGGCGTGAGGAAGAGAAGTCGGCATCCTGTGGCCACAGGCGTGGGGAAGAAGAAGCAGCGGTGGCGGTTGCGGACTGGCCGTCGGTGAGTGCAACTCGGGCGGCAACAACAGCCGAAGGCGATAGCAGCGGCGCGTTGGTGGCACGGGGAGTGTGGTGTCTCCGTCGGTGTGAGGAAGAAACGGTGGCGGCGGTTCGATGGCACAGACGTGACGGGCACGAGAAAAGGGAAAGGGCTCGGGTGGCTGAGGTCACGAGAAAGAAAAGGGAAGATCACGGAAGGGAAAGAAAAATCGGGGAAATAGAAAAACCTAGGTTTTCTATTTAAAACCTTAGGTCAGATAATCCAAACAGGCCTTGTAAAAGCATGTTAACTCTTTCCCTATATTAATATCATAAGAACTCCGTTTAAACCCAAAAAAAATCCGGAAAAATTCCTAAAATTCTCCAAAAATTCCAAAATAATTGCCAGAATTATTTTTCCTAAATTTTGGCCATTAAATTTATATTTTAAAATTTTTCGTATTTAATATTCTCCCCCACTAATAAAAATTTGATCCCCAAATTTCTTACTCAAATGCAAAAATGAGTAAGAGATACCATAAGTACTAAAAATATATCACATACCTTAAGCAAACAGGTGGGGATATTGAGCTCTGATCTTTTCCTTAAGCTCCCAAGTAGCCTCCTCATCGGTGAGGTGACTTCACCCGACCTTGACAAGTCGCACAATCTTGTTCCATAACTGTCGTTCTTTGTGATCCAACAATCCATACCGAAACCTCTTCGTAAGTAGCATCAGGTTGAATACAACCTGACACATCTAACAGAATATGTGTAGGGTCTGGCACATACTTCCTCAGCATGGACACATGAAACACATCATGGATACCACCCAAAGACAGTGGTAGCACTAGTCGGTAAGTGACTGCTCCGATCCTCTCCAAAATCTCGAAAGTCCCAATGTAACTTGGAGCTAACTTACCACGGAGGCCAAATCTCTTCATCCCTTTCGTGGGTGAGACTCGCAGGAATACCTGGTCACCAATAGAGAACTCCAGAGGTCTTCATCTCTGATTTGCATAACTCTTCTGACGATCCTGCGCCTTTGCCATACTACGTCTGATAGTACATACCAACTATGCCTCATGCTGAGCTCTCTGGGGTCCTAGCAACTAGTCCTCCTAGTTGCCCCCGAAATCCATAACACAGGACCTCAGCAAGTCCTCTAGTGTCTAAATGGCCCGCTCAGACAGTCCATCTATCTGCGAATGGAATGCAGTACTAAAACGAAGCTGCGTGCCTAAGGCCTGCTACAGAATCTGCAAGAGCCGAGACGTGAATCGGGGATCTCTATCTGATTAATGCTCAAAGGAACACCATGCAATCTGATGATATCCCGACAATATAACTCTGTCAAACGATCCAAAAAGTCGGTCTTCCAAATCGCTAAGTGTGCGGATTTGGTTAGTCGGTCCATGACTACCCAAATCGCGTCATGGCCTTGACGTTGTTGGTGCAAAAATGCCCCATGCATTTATATATGTTTTGATGTTTGGATAAATCATCTAAGTTAGGCAATGCTTTGTGATCTAATTGTGAACATGTTTAAGTGACAAGGAAAATCCAAGGATGAAGACTTGGTAAAAGAGAAGTCCAAGAATGATCTTGGCAAGGAAAGTCCAAGGGACAGACTTGGAAGCATAAGACCAAGCTTGTAGTCTTGGCAGCGTAAAGTCCAAGTGAACCTTGGAAAAGGAAGTCCAAGTATGATCTTGGCAAAGGAAGTCCAAGGGATGTACTTGGCAGCATAAGACCAAGCTTGTAGTCTTGGCAGCGTAAAGTCCAAGTGAACCTTGGCAAAGGAAGTCCAAAGTAAAGTCTTGGCAGCATAAGTCCAAGCTTGTAGTCTTGGCGGCGTAAAGTCCAAGTATTTGGCAACCCAAGACATGACGAGACCGAAGGAAACTCTTGAAGGCAGGCGCAAGGTTGAAGGAAGAGTTAGAAGGTCAAGTCTAGGTCTAGGGGGTGAAATCAAGTATGAAATATTCATACTTGATGAGTATCAGTCGACTGATACGATGTATCAGTCGATTGCCTTGGTCATGGCAGTCGACTGATGTTGCGATCAGTCGACTGCCAAAGGCAGCAGTCGACTGATCAAGGAAAAATTCACCACAGAATGCAGTCTCACTCGACTGCTGCTTTGATCACTCGACTGATCACTCCATCAGTCGACTAATAGAGGGATCAGTCGACTGATAGGCCTCCCATTGGAAATGGCGACTTCGAATCCCCACGGATCCGCTTTGTCAGAAGTTGTTAGCTTCGACGACAGTCGACTGATGGTGATCATCAGTCGACCGATCGAAGCCCAACGGGAAAAACAACCCCTCTTCTATAAGAAGGGGCCTTGGGGAGCTTGGTGAAGCTAGTGCTCTCATTCCTAGCTACACCCTTGTGCTCACCAAGTTTTCTCCAAGTGTTTTTGTGATTCTAAACCTCCTCTTCTCTAGTTTTCACCTTCCATCATTGTAAAGAAGAGGAGTGCATTGTAAGACAAGGTTTCTCCACCTTGGTTCATCCAAAGAAGGTTTTAGTGAAGATTGGCTAGGGCTAATCCACCTTACGGATTATCGTGGAGTAGGAGCGTCATCTCCGAACCACGTACATCGGGTGTTAGCATTGTTTTCTTGTTTCACATTCTTATTTACATTTGTATTTGTATTGCTTCCGCTAACGTATTTTGTAGAAACGAAGAAAGGCTAATCACCCCCCTCTAGCCATTACAAAGATCCTAACAAGTGGTATCAGAGCCCCGATAGCTTGGAAGATTTCACCATCAACCAAGGCATCAATGACTCTTCAAGAGGGATATAGCACCGCCAAGCCACCACTCTTCGATGGGAGTCATTTTGCGTATTGGAAAAGTAGGATGAAGTATTATCTAATGAGTAATATTGAAATTTGGCATAGCATTGTAGATGGCTTTGAGGAACCGGTGGATGAACATGGAAATCTTATTCCAAGCAAGGATTGGACAAGAGAAATGAATAGGAGGTTCGAATCAAATGCAAAGGCGGTATGCGGCATTACAATGGAGAAACTCAACAAGGTTGGGCCTTTCGAATCCGCCAAGGAGTTATGGGAAAAACTCATTGAGCTAAATGAAGGATCCAAGGAGTCAAAGAGGGCCAAGAAGGACTTGCTAATTGGACAACTTCAAGCCTTCCAAATGAAGATGCATGAAACCATAAGCCAAATTCATGGAAGGTTCAAGGAGATTGTGAATGGACTCCACATCATAGGCGAGTGAGTTGACAACCGGGATTTGGTAAGGTACATACTTCAAGAATTTCCTAGAAATTCTCTATGGACTTCTATAGTTGATGCTATTAAGGTAACTAGGGATCTTTCTCAAATTAAAATTGATGAATTATTTTGTGAGTTTGAATTGCATGAGCAAACTAACATGTCCTCTAAGGAAAAGGGTTTATCTCTATTTGTTGAAAAGAAGGAAAAGAAGAAGAAAGAAAGGAAAGAAGTGTCATCATCATCCGAGTCGGAGCATGATTCAAGTAGTGATGGAGACTCGTCTAGTGAGATGGCCAACTTTGTCAAGAAGCTCTATAGAAAATCAAAGGAGTTCAAGAATAGAGAAGCAAGGAAGGGGTCCCATTCTTCAAGAGGTAAAATTAGTGGTAATTCAAATTTTAATAATAATGTGATTTGCCATGCTTGCAATAAGAAGGGGCACATAAAGCCAAATTGCTCGGAGCTAAAGAAGAAGGAAGAAAAAGAAAAGAAGAAGAAGGAAAAGAAGGAGAAGAAGAAGAAGGAGGCCATGATGGCTCAAACCACATGGGACACACCAAGTGTTGAAGATTCCTCCTCCGATGATGAGCTTTGCCATGTCACACGCCATGTGGCACTCATGGCCCAAGGAGATGACTCCGGTACATCAAGCCAAGAAGAAGAATCTTCAAGTGATGAATCGTCATCTAGTGACGATGAGGTAATGAACTCTCCTAAAGTTAAGCTTCTTTATAAATCAATTGCTTATCTTAAAGAGGCTCTAGATAAGTCTAAGTCTAAGGTTAGAAGCATGAAGGTAGAACTAAAGGCCATTAGGAATGAAAAACCTTCACATGTTGATTCTTGCATACTTAAGGAAGAGAATGAAAAACTTAATGATGAGGTTAGTGAATTAAAGGCATGCTTAGAAAAATTTACAAATGGCTCAAAATATCTTGACATGATCCTTAGCCGACAAAGAGTCATTTACAACAAGGCCGGTTTAGGATATAAGTCAAAAGAAAAAGAAGTTGCTTATATCTCATTGATTAATAGAAAAGCAACCATTAAGGGTAAGGTTAAGAAAGCATGGGTACCTAAGAAGTTTTTACTTAATGCTACCGGTCCAAATGTTTGGGTACCAAAAGATTATGTTTTTCATGTGATTTAGGTAGGAGAGCAAGGTATGTGGATTGTGGATAGCGGTTGCTCAACACACATGACCGGGGATGTGAGCAAGTTCTCCACAATTAAGTATGTGAAGAAGGGAGCGGTGTCTTTTGGAAATAGTGGAAAACTCAAGATACTAGGTAGAGGTACAATTGAGGTATCCCCCAAAATTGTCATTCACAAAGTTTTACTAGTTGAAAATATGAAATTTAATTTATTAAGTGTTAGTCAACTTTGTGATGCAAGCTACCATGTTTCTTTTGAATCCTTAAAATGCATGATTAGACACAAGGAATTAAATGATTGTATGTTAGTTGGATATAGGAAATCAAATATTTATTATGTTGATCTTTCATATGCTTCTAACATTTCTACTAAGTGTCTCGTTGCAAAAGAAGAAGAAAGTTGGCTATGGCATAGAAGATTGGGGCACATCAACATGAAAAACATAGCCAAGGTAGCCAAGTTGGAGTTGGTCAAAGGGCTACCAAAGATCAAGTATGTCAAGAACAAAATGTGTGATGCATGCCAAGAAGGAAAACAAACAAAGACATCATACAAAGGTAAAACCTTAACTAATACCTCTTTACCGTTAGAACTATTGCATCTTGACTTATTTGATTGCCATAGTACTCCTTCCTTAAATGGTAACAAATATTGTTTAGTCATAGTAGATGATTTTTCTAGGTATACTTGGGTTTATTTTATGAAACATAAGGATGATACCTTAAAAATACTCATAGGATTTAGTAAAAGAGTTAAAAATGAAAAGAGTCTCAAAATCAACCGGATCCGTAGTGATCATGGTGGTGAATTTGAGAATTCTAAATTTTCACAATTTTGTTTAGAGCAAGGGTACAAGCATGAGTTCTCTTGTCCTAGAACACCCAAAAAAATGGGGTGGTGGAAAGGAGAAATCGTGCCCTACAAGAGGCGGCTAGGACTATGCTTAATGCATATTCTCTACCTAGCTACTTGTGGGCGAAAGCGGTTAATACCGCTTGCTATATCCAAAATAGGGTTCAAATCCATAGGTTTTTAGGAAAGACACCATTTGAATTATGGAATGGGACTATTCCCACAATTCATTATTTCAAAGTCTTTGGATGTAAGGTTTATATTTTAAACACCAAAGATAACTTAGGAAAATTTGAATCCAAAGCGGATGAGAGAATCCTAGTTGGATACTCATCTACAAGTAGAGGATATAGAGTCTACAATAAGAGAACCCAAGGGATTGAGGAGTCCTCTAATGTTCAATTTGATGAAACCACTAGTACCTACCCTAGAAAGTCCTCCATTGATAAGGATATTAATGACAATAATCAAGACATTACCCAAAAACTTCAAAATTTGACCATAAGGGGTAATGATCAAGGGGGAGGAAGAGGAGATTCCGATGATGAAAGGAGGGTAGAAGATAACAATGCTCAATTTGAAACCCCTTCTAGAACCCTAAGAATTCATCAAGATCATCCACTTGACCAAGTAGTAGGAGATCTATTTCAAGGAGTAAGAACTAGGTCATTTCATAGACCTCCTACTAGTCAAGTAGCTCTTATTTCACAAATTGAGACCAAATCGATCAATGATGAATTACATGATCCGGATTGGATCTTGGCAATGCAAGATGAATTGACTCAATTTGAGAGAAGTCAAGTATGAGAGTTAGTACCTAGACCCAATGATAGCACCATAATTACTACAAGATGGGTCTTTAGGAATAAGCTAGATGACCAAGGAAATATCACTAGAAATAAGGCTAGGTTGGTTGCTAGGGGATTCAATCAAGTTGAGGGGCTTGACTATGATGAGACTTATGCCCCGGTTGCTAGGTTAGAGTCTATTAGAATTCTTTTAGGGTATGCCTCCTATATGGGATTTAAACTTTATCAAATGGATGTTAAATCGGCATTCCTAAATGGTTATATTAAGGAAGAAGTATATGTAGAACAACCACCCAATTTTGAGAATATAGATTATCCAAACCACGTATATAAGCTTAGGAAAGCATTATATGGGTTAAAACAAGCTCCCCAGGCATGATATGAAAGATTGTCATCCTTCTTAATTTCTAAGGATTTTAGAAGAGGCCAAGTAGATCAAACTTTGTTCATAAAGTTAACATTAAAGGATATCTTCATAGCCCAAGTATATGTTGATGACATTATTTTTGGGTCAACAAATGATGATATTCTTCAAGAATTTATAAAAAACATGGAGAATGAATTTGAAATGAGTTTAGTTGGAGAGTTTAACTTTTTCCTAGGGTTATAAGTCAAGAAAACCAATGAAGGGATTCATATTTATCAAACCAAATATGCAAATGAAATGATCAAGAAATTTGGTTTGGAAAATGCCAAAATTGTAACCACTCCTATGGCAACTAGCACTAGAATAGATAGTGATCATGATGGTAAATCAATTGATCTTAAACTTTATAGGAGTATGATTGGTAGCCTCCTATACCTAACTGCCAGTAGACCCGATATCTTATTTGCGGTAGGTATGTGTGCAAGATACCAATCTTGTGCCAAAGAATCACATTTAGTAGCCGTTAAGAGAATTTTAAGATATATTAAAGGCACCCTAAATGTAGGACTTTGGTATCCTAGGACTAGGTCTTTTGAATTGCTTGGCTATACCGATTCCGATTATGCCGGTTGCAAATTGGATAGGAAGAGTACTAGTGGTGGATGTCAATTTCTTGGGTCCTCCCTAGTTAGTTGGAGTAGTAGGAAGCAACATTGTGTTGCTTTATCAACCACCGAAGCCGAATATGTGGCTATGGGTGGTTGTGTAGCTCAATTACTTTGGATGAGACATACTCTTGAGGACAATGAGCTATACTACTCTAACATTAAAGTTTATTGTGACAATGTAAGTACCATCAACTTGACTAAAAATTCGGTACATCACTCTAGGACCAAACACATTGAAGTGAAACATCACTTCATAAGAGATCATGTGGCAAGATGGGACATTGAACTTAATTATGTAGAATCTAAGTCCAACCTTGCCAATATCTTCACCAAATCTCTTCCCGAAACTGAATTTTCATCATTAAGGAGAGAGCTTGGTATGTGCTTTGTAGAGTAAAATTCTAGGTTTGCATGATCCCATATTCATATGTTAGCTTTATACCTTGATACATCTCACAAAAAGCCTTAAGAAATCTTGATTTTTGTATTGAGACACTTAGAAACATGTGAGATGATAGGGAAGGTGTACTTGGCTCATTATGCTTGTTATGATGCATTACTATGAGCCAATGACACACCTAGAGACATGAATACTTCATGGACCAATCATTGGGAAGGCTTGTATTCAAGTAATGAATACATAGCTCTAATAACATGGTTGGAAATTCCAAACAATATATATTTTAAACTATGTTCATCATATTTTGAAAAATAGTTTTCAAGTGGAAGACAAAAGTGATACAAAGTTTGCAAAATTATTAGAACTTTTGTTAGTTTCTAAATTTGTATCAATCTCGAAATTTGGAAAACAATTATTTTTCAAACTATTTTTCCTTGATAAAGTATGATTTCAGAAATGTGTACACAAAATTTCGTGATTTTTTGAGTTTTTTGAAATTTCTAACGCATTTCTGAATTTGGGCTAAAAATTTGAAATTGGTTCGAGTTTATCGATCGATCGGTTGAAACCGATCATTGATACATATCGTTCTTTTGTGATATTTAGTGTATCCTTGATGCCCTAACACTCTAGCATTATAATATTGGGTATATAAAAACTTGTGTAACTGTTTCATGCAATGTTCTAGGGGGAGTTTTCATAATGTATATCTTTTCATCCCCAAACTTACATTGTTGGTGCAAAGTTAGATCTTAACCTTCAAACTTTTGTTATGCTTTGCTTCAAATATTATTCTCACATCATAAAGCATATCTTGGATTAAGGGGGAGCTTAATATCAATCTTAGTCCAAGATACAACTACTTTAATTCTTTCATGAAATTTATGAATTCTTCTTTTTTTGATGTATGTCAAAGGGGGAGAAGGAATGCTTAAGTTAGAATTCATATTATGATTACGTGCATATGGTAAAGACCTAACTTAAATGATTGCCAAACATCAAAAAGGGGGAGATTGTTGGTGCAACAATGCCCCAAGCATTTATATATATTTTGATGTTTGGATAAATCATCTAAGTTAGGCAATGCTTTGTGATCTAATTGTGAACATGTTTAAGTGACAGGGAAAATCCAAGGATGAAGACTTGGTAAAAGAGAAGTCCAAGAATGATCTTGGCAAGGAAAGTCCAAGGGATGGACTTGGCAGCATAAGACCAAGCTTATAGTCTTGGCAGCGTAAAGTCCAAGTGAACCTTGGCAAAGGAAGTCCAAGTATGATCTTGGCAAAGGAAGTCCAAGGGATGGACTTGGCAGCATAAGACCAAGCTTGTAGTCTTGGCAGCGTAAAGTCCAAGTGAACCTTGACAAACGAAGTCCAAAGTAAAGTCTTGGCAGCATAAGTCCAAGCTTGTAGTCTTGGCGGCGTAAAGTCAGCATTTGGCAACCCAAGACATGACGAGGCTGAAGGAAACTCTTGAAGGCAAGCGCAAGGCTGAAGGAAGAGTTAGAAGGTCAAGTATAGGTCTAGGGGGTGAAATCAAGTATTAAATATTCATACTTGATGAGTATTAGTCGACTGATACGATGTATCACCGACCGTCGCGTTCGAGTCGGTGAAACCCGACGATCGATCCCGATCCTTAGTCATGCAATGATCGATGTTGCGATCGATCAGATCGCCAAAGGCATCTGATCGATCAAGGAAAAATTTACCACAGAATGCAGTCTCACTCGACTGTTGCTTTGATCACTCGACTGATCACTCCATCAGTCGACTGATCGAAGCCCAATGGGAAAAATAGCCCCTCTTCTATAAGAAGGGGCCTTGGGGAGTTTGGTGAAGCTAGTGCTCTCATTCCTAGCTACACCCTTGTGCTCACCAAGTTTTCTCCAAGTGTTTTTGTGATTCTAAACCTCCTCTTCTCTAGTTTTCACCTTCCATCATTGTAAAGAAGAGGAGTGCATTGTAAGACAAGGTTTCTCCACCTTGGTTCATCCAAAGGAGGTTTTAGTGAAGATTGGCTAGGGCTAATCCACCTTACGGATTACCGTGGAGTAGGAGTGTCATCTCCGAACCATGTACATCGGGTGTTAGCATTATTTTCTTGTTTCGCATTCTTATTTACATTTGTATTTGTATTGCTTCCGCTAACGTATTTTGTAGAAACGAAGAAAGACTAATCACCCCCTCTAGCCATTATAAAGATCCTAACAGACGTGTCCTAGGCAAACCCACCACAACATCTATAATAATACGCTTCCACTTCCATTCCGGAATCAGAATTTCCTAAAGCATCTGTCCCTTAAACTAATGCAACTTCGAAAACCATTATCCTCCTCGGAGTCAGAGACGGTAGTCCATCTACCGTCCAAAATCCACTCCACCACACACTCTGTAAGTGCATGGGAGGCTATCGCGACCAAATTTCCTTGTTACAACCGTTCGTGTTCCAGCTACTCTATAGTAGCTATCCAGTAGCTAGCTAAAACTCCATGAGCATTTTTTCCCCTCACCTTTTCAAAACAACATAATAACTGTGAAGTCCACGTCATATATATGACGGCTTATCTCGCAATCCTTTAATTATCGTTAGCTTAGGATACGTCTTATTCAATAGCATCGGAATCGCTCTGATCCCCGAAATGATGCATCCATATACACTACCCTTCCATCCACCCCAGAATAATTAATCAACACTGGCGTAAAAGTCAACCATTGTCTGAGCCCTGAAACTAGTTTCACAAGCTGCAGACCAAGTAAATTCCATCACCTTCCTAGTCCAACTAGTCAGCGATGTAGTACCGCTAGAGCATTCTATCCATATCTATGATAATAATCAAATCAATACCTAGAAAAACCACCATCTACGGTGGCCGAGTGCGCAACTCCAACTACCACCATCAACAGTGGCCAAGTTACGCAACTCCAACGACCACAACTGATCCAATCGTGTCCAGAATACACGACTTCCCAAATCCCTGGACGACTAAGTTATCAATAAGTCTAATAAGATAATCATAAGCTTATACAATTCATACCAAGTATGAAATTGTCGTCGCTACACACCTGCATTCTCTTTACTCTAGGCTGATGATATAACAATCATCACAACGACAATGATAATTGTATGATACTATGTCACTACAATATCATCACACTAGTCACAAATCAATCCTAGAGTATATATAGATGTCCTATAGCTGATCTAAATAGATCCTCAATCCACAATGAAGGATATTCATTTCCTTCCATAACTACTGCATTCTATCATCGATAATCGATGCATAATCTCAAAGGTCCATCTCTCTTTTAACAAAGAGTTTCGGATCTTCTCTAAAAGAAATATTGGGACAGTGAAATATCCCATCCAACATCTCCTATAATAAGGTAAAACGATCTTTCATCATCTTGACCAGTATAGGTATACACACCTTATCCAAAACCAAATCACTAATAGTAGGGACTGATATTTTCTGAGGGTTTACTCCTTGTCCTCCTAATGGGTGGCTAGCGGGCCTAACCCTAGCCTCCTAATTCAACATCAGTTGGCACCTCTAAAGAGTCCGTACTTCTGAAATCATCGTTAGGTTCCGTAAGGTCACTACGTCCTCGACCTCGTCCCCGACCATGAGTAGGGGCAATTTCACTAAGTCAATACTTTTACTAACCACTAAAGTACAGTAACCACTAAAGACAATACTCTTCCTATAGCTCAGAGATATCCTTCAGCTTGCCTGGTCCCCAAAACCCGAGGACTCCCAAAAATCCAAGGAAAAGAAAATCCTCGAAACACAAAACCCACAAACCAAAACCACAAACTAATACAATTGTCACGTCCTGGGGGCATATCCGTCATCCAAATGACAGAGGAGCCCCTTAGTGACAATATTCAAAAATACCTGGACCAGATCTGGTAAAACCTCGAAATAATAATAGAAATATAAGTATTTTATTAACTGCATGCATGCACGACTAAACATATATCCATTAAAGTAAAATAGTTTTTATGACACCAAAACAAATTGCAACAAAATCCAAAGTGCATAATCAAAATGCAATACCGATAAAGTAAACAAAGAGGCATCTCGACGATGCAGTAGAATAAGTACGGCAAGGAACTCTCTGAGCGACTCAAAGGTAGGTCAACAGGACACGTCCTCCATCAGTTAACCTAAAGGATAAGTGAGGAGGAGGTAAGTACAACCACTCAGTGGATGGATAGACAATAGTGCATACTCATAATGCACATAATGGAAGTCAAAGGAAACAACTAGAGTAACCCAACCCTCAGAGTACCAATATCAGTCTGCAACTATCTTGGTCAGCAGTATAACACATATACCTGCAACATACACAACCATTGCCATCTACAAGCAATGCACATCCTGATACCATGAAAAAGCCTCGTGGCTCTCAAGGTAATACAAAGGGAACTATCTATGAGCTACCGCGAACGGAACTCGTGGGTCGATAATCAATAGCACTGTCTACGCACAACTACATACTACCACGAATGAGACTCATGGATAGACATACAGTATGTTAAATATGGAAAATTTAAATACTAAATTAAATGGCCAAATAATTTAAGGAAATAATCCTGAAATTTTTTCGAGATTTTTAGAATTTTTTTCAAAATTTTTCTGGAAATAAACGGAGCCCATATGAGATAATTACGGGGATAAAATAAATAGGCTTTGGTGGAGTCTATTTAAGGGGTTAATAGAGGGTATTACCCTAAATAGAAAACCTATTTGTTTTTTTTCTCTTTTCCCCCGCCGCGCTCGACGACTTTTCCCTCGCGGTGGTTTCCGCGAGTTCCTTTTCTTCTCGCGCAGTCGTTCCTTCGCCGCTCAACCTTGCGATCGGTTGTCCCTCCGCCACCAGCGTCGCCGTTTGCGTTGGCATCTCTTCACCCCAGATCACTCATCGTCGTCGTTGCTCACACGCAACACTCGCCGTCCACAGGCGACACGCACCGGCCTCCACGACCACAGGATCACCGCCGACCTCCTCGATGCAACCCTTTCGTCCGCAGTCGCCCGACGATTCTTCCCTTCACCGTCCATAGTCGCGTGCGCCGGCCGCCGCGGCCACAGGATCACCGCGAGTTTCGTCTGTTCCCCATCGCCCGAACCCCCACACGCGACGGTCGAGTCACTGGCCGCGTTGCAGCCAGTAAGCGTCGTCGTACCTTCCCCCATCGCCCCGACAACCCTCTGCGTGTCGCCGTCTCACACCACCATGCCGTCACCGTCTCCGTTGGGGAGCGGTGATCTCTGTCGGTGGTCGCCGGATCAAGGTATGAGGTCGACCTTCTCCATCTAGCTACGGATATCTCGTCCTAATTTTGATCCTTCATGGTTGGGCAGTGAATTAGGGCAGCCAGAATTTTTCTCCGATGAACAGGGTAGAGGAGTTGCTGCTGGAGGAGTCTAAATTTCTAGTAAGCTGATTGATTTTTCTTTCCTTATTGAAGTTTGTTCGACAGTAATGTTGCTATAATTGGGGGAGTGCCGTCAGTGGAGTTCCTAGGGTTGGTAACTGATCTATCTCCTTTCTAATTGGCTATTGGTTGATTTGTGTTATCTGGGGTTGGTATACATTTCGATTTCATCTTTTCTGTCCATTGTGTCCTATGGATGGATTGTGTGGTGTTGTGTTGTGCGTGTTTCTGAGTATGGGTTGGTATGGGAGAGTTGAGCCAGCTGTGGAGATGGATTAAGCAGAGGATTCTAAATAGGATGGATTAGGCTCTTGAGTTGATATTGTGGTGGAGTTGTGAATTAGGCTTGAGGAAAATGAAGGATGTATTTACTTGGATTATGGATATGTACATATTGATTGTGCATATTATTCAGATAGGTATATGTAGTTGGATTTACATGCTTTAGTATCATGCACCATCTTGCATGATTGCATCGGTTCCTTTATAGTTGAGCTGCGACGATTACATGGCTTTGCACACTGCCACTCATGGGTTAGTGGTACATCAGGAGGGTGTGTGCAGTTGCTCTGTCAGGCTCCGCTGGTCCGCTCATGGGTAACGATGAGGTAGCGGGCAGGGATCCCTCCTCTGGTCTGACACCGGGAGATGAGAGCTTAACTCCCCCACTCTGTTTGGGGCAGGAGGATAGGTGTACTCCAACAACATCCTATCTACTCGGTCACTCAGGAGCAGTGATGGTAGAGTGCACAGTTGTCATAGCCCTACCCACTCGGCTTCACCATCGCGTGTGAGGCGGCTGACTGGCATCAGGGGTGACCATGTCATTTGCACGGCATGCACTTTGCACAGATCACATTTGTATTGTGTTTGTTGCATTTTTATTGATGCCTTGGATGTTGTATATGATTGCCATGCATACAGGATTCATATTTATATATATGGTGATGACTTTGTTACTTCTAGTCTAACACATGCTCCTATATCAGGGTAGGAGATTCAGGTGAGTACAATCCTTTTACATTTATTTCTTGCTTACCCTATATGTGAGACTGTACTGACATGATTTTTATTGTTAGCTATATCTTACTTTGCATATCGACTATACCCGCTGAGTTCTTTGAACTTATCCCGTTGATTTATGTCTATTTCAGGATGAAGCTGTCAGGAGAGTCCAGCTGTCAAACCCCACTCATCGTGGGAGTTTATTTGGTTATTTGTTTCATGGTTTTGGATATCTTGATTAGAAGATATATTTAAGACTGGAATTGAATTTATGTATTCGTGGATTTTTGTTGAGTATTCCTGCCAATATGGTAGAAGGGGTAGGTTTATTTCTGATATATTTTTGGTTATATCATTTCATTGTTGGCCTGAGGCCTATTTTATTATCTGCGTGGATTGTTTGGATTCCGGTCATGTTGACTGATGTATAGTGGCCATGTAGGCCTTGTATGAAAATTGATATTGTCACTCGTACAGGGGAGATGCTACCGGATTTTCGTCTGACGAGAACTCCCTCGGGGCGTGACAATTTATTTGGTATCAGAGCCCTAGGTTTTCGAGTTCCTAGGGGTTTTTGGATTTTTCGGAGTTCACCACGTTTGGCAGGTTTTTGCGAGGCAATCTGGAAATTTTGGATTGGTATGGATTTCCGATGATTTTTATGTTTCGTAAATTTGAGGATTTATGATGAGGTCAATATGGGGATTTGGCGGTGATGGGACCTCTCCTACGGCGAAATAGGTATGCTGGAAAATTTTTATATATTTTTTGTTCTAGTAAAATCTGTAATAATTTAACAGATATGAGACGAGGTGAGCGTGCTCTTGCTTCGAGACGTGGTGCAGGGTAACCACGCAAGAGGACAGTGAGATCTCTGGCTAAGGAGTTGCTAGAAGGGTCTATAGAGTTTTGACTCATGTGTAGACTCGTAGTAGGGGTCGCCCACCAAGGTGACCAGCCGGAGTTGTCATAGTGTTTATACTCCAAGTTAGATTAGCTATGTGTTTAGTAGATAACAGGAAATAACATTTAGTGTATTGGTCACTATTCATAATCGTAGATGGAGTTGACCACGCGAACAACCTGTTCAGTTTGTGAGTCTTGAACCTGTGTCGAAAAGGTGAATTTCCTTTGAGGGCTGACTGACAGGGGTAAAGTTGTCACATTTATTGTGGAAATCAAGGACTACAGTGTTAGGGATTTTCACTAATTATGCTAGTCGGATTATTATCCTGTGGGGTAATGGACAAGGAATGTATATTATTGTTGATGCAGACAATGGAGGTTAAGTTTCGAAGTTCCATAGGGATTTTGATCCTTCGGCTTGAGCTTAGATCGCTAACATTGAAGGTACTGTTAAGTACCTAACTTGTATTTATATAGGGGGAGTGGAGTTAGTTTCTTACTATGGTAATGATCAAGTTGTTACTTGGTGGAATATGTAGAAGAAATTTATTTGGGGAAATAACCCATTATGGGATCAAGGGTTCAGGATGTTTTCGGGAGACAGTATTTCCCCATGTTATTTTGTATGACTCATTGTTGGGGAATTCGTGAGCCTTAAGTTGAGTGATCAATAGTTAATGGAGTTTCACTATAGAGTTTATTAGATTTGCGGAGTGTACCCCCTCCACTTAATGGTTTAAGATAGTGATTGAGTTGTCTTCGATCACCCACGATTTATTGGCTTACATTTAGATTAGGATAGTTGGATCTTCCATCAGTTCCTATCGGGAGGCATTAGGGTGAGTCATATTTATGAAAATGACACTGCAGCAAGTGTCTCTAGATAATAGTGTAGTCAACCTAGGGATAATAACCTACACTATTGATAAGAAAACCGTAGAAGTCGTGAACGTGCTCTTCTAGCTAAATTCACGTGGCATTATTTCACTCCCATGTTGTTGCTCAATATTGATCAGGTATGTGGCTAGAGGTGGTAATTTGATGTTGATGATGAAAGTTTACAATATCTTGAGTGATTGAGGGATTAGTTGAAATTTTAGTTTATTTTAGTGGTGATCAAGGCTCTGTCCCAAGAATAAAAGATTGATGAAACACCTTATTTCCCAACGAAAAACAGGAATATGGATTTAAGTTTTCTCCTCAGATTAATGTGGCTATCAGAAGTGGTTTGTGCACTTGTGGAGATATGAGGTTGGTTGTATGGTTCTTGAAGATAATGATAGGAAGAGGTGTATATACCTAGATTCATACAGTTACCGAATTCTTATTCTAGGTCACTGTGAAATAGGGAATTTGTTAAGAGCAGAAGTTGGATGACTTTACATCTTTACTCGAAAGGAATTGTAGATGGTTGAAGGATTGATCATTAAGGTATTACTATAGTTTACCTTACTTGATGATATATTGAGAGATACTGGTGTTTACAGATATTTGTGGTTAAAACATGTATAGATAGGAATAAAAGGATTTCTATATTTGGATCATATGGATTAATTGTGTTCCCACCGACAGGTGAGATGTTGAGATGATTACTGTGATGATTATCAGAGGGGTATGATATTAATTTTGGATGTTTAGAGGTTGACCGATAGAAATATTATAGTATGGTGAGAGAGTTGACTTAGTTGTTTTATAGTTAACTTGGTTGATATGATGTGGATATCTGGATGTTATCTTGTAGGTTATGATTGTGACATGATGTATAAGAATGTCTCTCGGATGCCTGAATAATTCGAGAGTAATCAGATGTAGTGTTGGATGAACTTCTAGGCTTGCCGCTGTATAGGCAAGTAGAGTAGGCGATCGGAATGATTTCGGAAATAGTTTTCGATATCGAAGATCCCCTACTGGGTGATAATTTATTTGGTACTGAGGTAATGATATTTTACAAGCCAAATGTTTGTATTTATGGTGCGTTAGCTGAGGGCTAGTGTAAAGCGCACAAGGTTGTTGAAGCTTGTAATATACTCAAGGCGATGTCATTCAATTGGCTGTGAGCCAAATTGAGTTGGTAAGGTTGATGATGCAGGGAGGTATTTGTTGGAATGACGATTTTACCGGGGGATAATTTAGTTGGTATCAGTGTTGCTTAACACTATGGGAATTGGAAGAATCTAAGTTCCAATTATAGGAGGTGTTGGATGAGATATTTATTTGTCCCAGTATTTTATTTCTTGAGAAGCTATGGAACTCATTGTTTAAAGAGAGATGGACCTTTGAGGTTATACATCGATTATCGATGATGGAATGTGGTAGTGGTAGAAGGAAATGATTATCCTTCATGGTGGATTGAGGATCTATTTAGATCAGTTATAGGACACCTGTGTATACTCTAGGACTGATTTATGATTGGTGTGTTGATATTGTAGTGACAGGATGTCATACAATTATCAAAGTCGTAGGGATGATTGATATATCATCAGCCTAGAGTAAAGAGGATGAGGTGTATAGTGGTGACAATTTCATACTTGGTATGAATTGTATGAGGTTTGATTATCTTGTTAGACTTATGACGACTTAGTCGTCTAGGGATTTGGGAAATCGTATATTCTGGACACGATTGGAGCATTTGTGATGGTGGTAGTTGGAGTTGAGCACTCGGCCACCGTAGATGATGATTTTCTAGTATTGATTTGATTATTACCATAGATGTGGACAGGATGCTCTAGTGGTTCTACACCGCTGATTGGTGATGGAATTTACTTGATCTGAAGCTTGTGAAACTAGTTTCAGGGCTCAGACAATGGTTGACTATTGCACCAGGGTTGTTTGATCATTCTCGGGTGGAAGGAAGGGTATTGTATGCGAATACAATGTTTCAGAGAATCGAGCATTTCTGATGTAGTTGATCAAGACGTATCCTATGTTTACATCAAATGAGGAACTACGAGATGGGTTGTCATATATATGACATGGATGTAGCAGTGTTATGTTGTTCTGTATAGGGAGGAGCCGGAATTCTCATGGGGTTTTGGCTAGCTACTGGGTAGCTGCACAGAGTTGTTAGAACATGGATAGTTACAACTAGGGAGATTGGTCATAATAGTCTCCCAGTCATCTCCCATTTTTGTGCGATAGAGTGGATTTTTGAAAGTAGGTTTCTCTTGTGAGGAAATATTTCTCCATCTCCGAGAAGAATGGTGGGTTATATAGTTGCATTCGAATTTAGGAAGAGTTACTTTTGATTCAGGACAGCAGATAGATCCTTGTTGGGATGATAGAGAGCATCTACCATAGAGTTGTACTCTTGCTCTACCGGTTCAGAGTAAGTGATAGTTGAATTTGTATGTCGTCTGTGGCTAGTTGCTACTTGACATCTTGACTGGCTACGAGTCCCGATCGTGGTAGCATGTCGTTGCCCGTAAGTAGTGCCTTTTGCATTACCCCGAGAGCCATGAGGCTTGGTCATGATATTTTGATAAGTATTGCTGAAGATTGCAATAGGTTCTATATGTTGCAGATGTATAGGATTGTATCCGGAAAATAGTAAGTATTGAAACGTTCTCCGTGGTGGGACGTCATGCGGAACTTAGTTGATTTGGTGGTCTGGTGTTCAGTGTGTCAACTAGTAAAGGTGGTATATAAATAATCAGCAAGGTTCTGTACCGAGATGGATGTGAAAGCCTAGTATAAGGGATAGTGTTGGGAGATTATTTGGAATTCGGAAAGGACTTAGTATGATTGGTTAGTCCGCTCATTTTCTTCCGATCCATACGATGAGTTTGTTGGATCGCTGGATAGGTTATACTGTGGAGATTTTCAGTTCATGGAGTATCTTTGAGTATCGTATGCGATAACGATTCAGAATTTACCGTAGGATTATGGCATAGTCTTTAACAGGTCACGAATATTGAGCTCCACTCTGGTACAGTTAGGTACTTATGATAGGTGGTCGAAATGAAGATACTATTCATACTTTGAAAGGGCTACTAGAAGCAGGTGTGATTTGATTTTAAGGGATATCAGTAACCCCACTTAGTCACTTGAGGTGTGACTTGTCTCCAGATGCTTGAGATGGTTGTTGGGATATCTCGTACTAATATACGAGTAAGAAATTTGGGGACCAAATTTTTATTAGTGGGGGAGAATGTTAAATACGGAAAATTTAAATACTAAATTAAATGGCCAAAGAATTTAAGGAAATAATTCTGGAAATTTTTCGGGATTTTTAGAAATTTTTTCGGAATTTTTCTGAAAATAAACGGAGCCCGTACGAGATAATTACGGGGATAAAATAAATAGGCTTTGGTGGAGTCTATTTAAGGGGTTAATAGAGGGTATTACCCTAAACAGAAAATCTATTTGTTTTTTTTCTTTTTTTCTTTCTCTTTTCCCCCGCCGCGCTCGATGATTTCCCCTCACGGCGATTTCCGCGAGTTCCTTTTCTTCTCGCGCAACCGTTCCTTCGCCGCTCAACCTTGCGGTCGGCTGTCCCTCCACCACCAGTGTCGCCGTTTGCGCTGGCGTCTCTTCACCCTGGATCACGCATCACCGTCGCTGCTCACACGCAGCGCTCGCCGTCGCTGCTCACACGCAGCGCTCGCCGTCCACAGGCGACACGCACCGGCCTCCACGACCACAGGATCACCGCCGACCTCCTCGATGCAACCCTTTCGTCCGTAGCCGCCCGACGGTTCTTCCCTTCACCGTCCATAGCCGCATGCACCGGTCGCCGCGACCACAGGATTACCGCGAGTCTCGTCTGTTCCCCGTCACCCGAACCCCCACACGCGACGGTCGGGTCACTAGCCGCGTTGTAGCCAGTAACCGTCGTCGTGCCTTCCCCCGTCGCCCCGACGACCCTCTGTGTGTCGCGGTCTCACACCACCACGCCATCACCGTCTCCGTTGGGGGGCGGTGATCTCTGTCGGTGGTCGCCGGAGCAAGGTATGAGGTCGACCTTCTCCATCTAGCTACGGATATCTCGTCCTAATTTTGATCCTTCATGGTTGGGCAGTGAATTAGGGCAGCAAGAATTTTTCTCCGGTGAACAGGGTAGAGGAGTTACTGCTGGAGGAGTCTAAATTTCTGGTAAGCTGATTGATTTTTCTTTCCTTATTGAAGTTTGTTCGACAGTAATGTTGCTATAATTGGGGGAGTGACGTCGGTGGAGTTCCTAGGGTTGGTAACTGATCTATCTCCTTTCTAATTGGCTATTGGTTGATTTGTGTTATCTGGGGTTGGTATACATTTCGATTTCATCTTTTCTGTCCATTGTGTCCTATGGATGGATTGTGTGGTGTTGTGTTGTGCGTGTTTCTGAGTATGGGTTGGTATGGGAGAGTTGAGCCAGCTGTGGAGATGGATTAAGCAGAGGATTCTAAATAGGATGGATTAGGCTCTTGAGTTGTATATTGTGGTGGAGTTGTGAATTAGGCTTGAGGAAAATGAAGGATGTATTTAGGATATTGTTAAATTCCATTGCTGCAATGGGGATGGCTGTGATTGATTGGTTGGATTACATACAGGATGATTATAACTTAATTACAGGTTATTGACAGTGGTTGTATGTACTTTGGTCATATGATTTGGGTGTGAGTTAATTTTTAGTGATCTATGGTTGGTTGGATTGTTGAGTTCGGTGTGATGTTGATCGGTTCTGTAATTATGTATGGAGGATTGATTAGGTTAAATAGGATAACTAAATCAATTTAGTGGATCGGATATGAGGTCGATGTAGGATTCGATTCGAGCACGTTGTCGTGTGCTTGGATTTGATGGATTTACTTTGGATTAATTGGTTATGAAAGGAGTCGATTAAGTATTCGATTTGTCGGTGAATGATATTTTTGTGCTTAACAATAGTTATGCTATATGTAGATTTCGGTCATGAGGCAGGTCCCCTGTCGTGATGATCTGGTTCTTTTTGCGGATATTTTATCAGGCGGGTATTTTGACTTATCTTTTAGATATATTCAAGTTGATATGCTAGTTAGGATAGCTTGCAATAATTTTTCATGTTTATATGCCTAGTATATTTTTGGTGCCTACTTGATACATGCATGTGATAGGTTATGATTATACCTTCCCTGTTTTATTTGGATCATAGTTACTTGGATTATGGATATGTACATATTGATTGTGCATATTATTCAGATAGGTATATGTAGTTGGATTTACATGCTTTAGTATCATGCACCATCTTGCATGATTGCATGTTGGCTAGACGGGGTTCCTTTATAGTTGAGCCCGCAACCAGTTACATGGCCTGCACACACTGCCACTCATAGGTTAGTGGTACATCAGGAGGGTGTGTGCAGTTGCTCTGTCAGGCTCCGCTGGTCTGCTCATGGGTAGCGATGAGGCAGCGTGGTAGCGGGCAGGGATCCCTCTGGTCTATGATACCGGGAGATGAGAGCTTAGCTCCCCCACTCTGTTTGGGGCAGGAGGATAGGTGTACTCCGACAGCATCCTGTCCACTCGGTCACTCAGGAGCAGTGATGGCAGAGTTCAAAGTTGTCATAGCCCTACCCACTCGGCTTCACCATTGCGTGTGAGGCGGCTGACTGGCGTCAGGGGTGACCATGTCATTTGCACGGCATGCACTTTGCACGGATCACATTTGTATTGTGTTTGTTGCATTTTTATTGATGCCTTGGATGTTGCATATGATTGTCATGCATACAGGATTCATATTTATATATATGGTGATGACTTTGTTACTTCTAGTCAGGCACATGCTCCTATATCAGGGTAGGAGATTCAGGTGAGTACAGTCCTTTTGCATTTATTTCTTGCTTACCCTATATGTGAGACTGTACTGGCATGATTTTTATTGTTAGCTATATCTTACTTTGCATATCGACTATACCCGCTGAGTTCTTTGAACTTATCCCGTTGATTTATATCTATTTCAGGATGAAGCTGTCAGGAGAGTCCAGCTGTCAAACCCCACTCGTCGTGGAAATTTATTTGGTTATTTGTTTCATGGTTTTGGATATCTTGATTAAAAGATATATTTAAGACTGGAATTGGATTTATGTATTCGTGGATTTTGGTTGAGTATTCCTGTCAAGATGGTAGAAGGGGTAGGTTTAGTTCTGATATATTTTTTGTTATATCATTTGATTGTTGGCCTGAGGCCTATTTTATTATTTGCGTAGATTGTTTGGATTCCAGTCGTGTTGACCGATGTATAGTGGCCGTGTAGGCCTTGTATGAAAATTGTATTGTCACCCGTACAGGGGAGATGCCGTCGGATTTTCGTCTGGCGGGAACTCCCTCGGGGCGTGACACAGTATATAGATATCTAGTTATTGACTGTACACAACAACATGCTACCACTAGTGGGTCGCGTGGGCAGTCGACTATCCTAGGTTGTTAAGCCTAGGTTATCCAATATATCTCGCATGACACGTCTATCAATGTCGATAAAGATCATCGATCTGCAATTAAACCCATTGAGTCGGTCAAGCGAGGGTTTCAACACCTCTAATACGAAATGTTTACCAAAGTCGGTAAAGATCATCGACTTATTCATAAATACATCCAGATGGTTATGTCTAGGGTTCCAACCCTTCTAACATGATCGATTATCAAGGTCGATAAAAATCACAAGTCCACTAATAAACACGTCGAGACGATTGATCATAGGGTTTCGTCCCAACTAATAGGAAACACCTATCAAGGCTAATAAGGACAACCCCTCTACTAACGAGCATGACAAGAGGGTTAAGCCTAAATTATATCATTTCTACTAGTTTAATCATGCATGCTGTAACATGCTACCACGAACAGATCTCGTGGGTACTTAAGATGTAAAGTAGCTATCTAGCTACAGACATCATACGAATCCAATTATCACCAACTCTGAATGAATAACACAAAAGTATAACCTTACAGTAGATTATCTCAAACATGTATGGGGGACATGATTGACCACAAATATACAAAAGTAACCATAGAGAGACTCTACTGCAGACTCTCTCTCAACCAAGAATGGGAGATATAGTAAGGATTAATCGCATCCTAACTATACGAACTCTACTAGTCCGATCACCATATCAAATGAAATAGTAAATGGATAATCACATACCAATATGCACATCCGGGTTATTATGCCAAGGGTTCCAACACCTAAGGTTCTACTAATGTTGTTTCATTCCTGAGATCCGCTTCTACAGAATAACCTCATCTAAGTTATTCTATCTCTACTAGTCTTAATCATGGTATCCACCGCAAAAACATATAACCTTATAAACACATAACACGCTGTCTAATAAACGACAGCATAGTCATACTAATGGCAATAATTGGCTGAAATTAATTAGGGTATAACTAAAGGGTCATGCCAGAACAAAGTCAAGGCAATACTCAATAAAGCATCAGGTGCCTATATATACCCTAAACTACGTAAGCAATATAATCATATCATCATGCACTAGGATCTAGAGAGTCAAAGAACCTCTATACATACCTTTTACGAATTTATCCATCTTATTCATATTATTCAACTAGTCCAATCCAAATACTAGTCCAAATAGTAATAGGTAAACATCTACTAATAATATCTAATCATTTATATCACAATGATAACTAGCTACCTAAAGCAGTAATAGCAATTTATAACCATGTGCTAACGATAAACCAACAACCTAAAAATCTAACAGTCTAACAGATATAAGGTTAAAACAATACTAGACAAAACATAATACGACCGCATAACTAATATAACCAATACAAATATGCACTAAATCTAGAAAATTTTCTAGAATTTATTTACCTATTAGCCGTCTGGAGATGTCCTGTCACCGGCAAATCCTCAAATTGACCTCGTCAATAATACCTCGAATTTCCGAAACATAAAAATCATCGAAAATCCGTACAACTCTGAAAATACCCCTTTTAACCTGCCAAACGTGGCAAACTCTGAAAACCCAAAGACCCTAAGGAACTCGAAACCTACGCTCTGATACTAATAAATTGTCATGCCCCGAGGGAGTCCCCGCCAGACAAAAATTCGACAGCATCTCCCCTATACGGGTGACAATACCAATTTTGCATACAAGGCCTACACGGCGACTATACATCGGTCAACACGACCGGAACATACCACAACACACTATACATAATATGCGGCCTCAGGTCATCAACCAAAATATATAAAAGATCTAAAACATCGATACCTACCCCTTCTTCCATTTGAGCAGGAACATACAACCAAACCAATCGAATAGTCCATAAGGACACAACCAATATCTCCAAACTTCCAAAAGTACATAACCAAAACATTAGGACCTAAACATATCTTCTATACAAAATCCAAAACCATAACTCAAACAACTAATAAACTATTACGACGAGAGGGGGGGTATGACAACTGGACTCTCCTGACAGCTTCATCCTGAAATAAATATACAACCACGGGGTAAGTTCAAAGAACTCAGCGGATATAGCCGATATGCAAGGTAAGAAATAGCTAACAATAACAATCATGCCAGTACAGTCTCATATATATAGGGTATGCAAGAAAGAAACACAAAAGGACTGTACTTACCTGAATCTCCTATCCTGATATAGGAGCATGTGCCATACTAGAAGAAATAAAGTCATCACCATATTCAAATATGTATCCTGTATGCATGACAATCATATGCAACATCCAAGGTAGCAATAAAAATGCATCAAACACAATACAAATGCTATCCATGCAAAATGCATGTCGTGCAAATGACATGGTCACCCCTGACGTCAGTCAACCGCCTCACACGCGATGGTGAAGCTGATTGGGTAGGGCTATGACAACTGTGCACTTTGCCATCACTGCTCATGAGTGATCGAGTGGACAGGATGCTGTCGGAGTACACCTATCCTCCTGCCCCAAACAGAGTGGGGGAGCAAAGCTCTCATCTCCCGGTGTCGTAGACCAAAGGAGGGATCCCTGCCCGCTACCACGCTGACTCAACGCTACCCATGAGCGGACCAGCGGAGCCTGACAGAGCAACTGCACACACACTCCTGATGTACCACTAACCCATGAGTGGTAGCATGTGCAGAATATGTAACTGGCTACAGGCTCAACTATAAAGGAACCTCGTCCAGCCAGCATGCAATCATGCAAGATGGTGCATGATACTAAAGCATGTAAATCCAACTAAAATACATATCCGAAATAATATGCACAACCAATAAGTACATATCAATGATCCGAGTAAAACAGGAAAGATATAACTATAAACTGATCCAATGCATGTATCAAGTAGGCACAATAACGTACTAGGCATATAAACATGAAAATTATTGCAAGCTATACTAACTAGCATATCAACATGACTACATCTAAGAGATAAGTCAAAATACCCGCATGCTAAAATGCTCGAGAAAACAACCAAATCGTCACAACTGTGAACCTGCCTCGTGATCGAAACCTGCATACAACATAACTATTGTTAAGCACAAAATGCAATCCTCCGCTAAATCGAATACTTAATCGATTTTTTACATAATCCAATTAACCGAAATCAACTTCCAATTTCACTAATTTATCCAACCCTTACACAGTCGACCAAAACCACCCAAATAGAACACCTCAACCCTCACAGCCAACCCACTCAAAGTAGATTCATCCCACAGATCAAAATTTATTCGAAATCAACCAACAATCTAATCTCCACTGAACAATTACAATTAACCGAATAACCCAATCAAATCATGTTATGAATGTTGCCTACCTGTCTTAGAATTCCACCGGCAACCAATATCCTCAACTCCTCTGTTCGTCGGCTGCGATCGCTGTTCACAATCACCTACCCAACAAGGATCCTCGTTAAGACAAAAGAAGTCACAACAATCCAAAATAAGGAGCAGAGTAGCGCTCACCTCTACCAGCACCGATCGACAGGGACCTAGCTCGCCCGCTTACCTGCTCCGATCGAAAATTACAGCCCTAGTTCTGAATTGCATACAGCTGCTACCGAGCCACCATCTATTTTCAGCAGAAATCCAAGCCCTAAAATTAGCACGCGGTGTCGACGAAGAGAAACAAACCGAGCTTACCATCGATTGGAATCTCACCGGCAGAATCCCCAATTTTTGACCTAGATACCACGATCACCGGCGACGCAGAGGGGCTCACGGCGGTGATTCGGTGGCTGCAGGTACGCTGGAAAAGAAGAAACAGCGGCGATGCCCCTGTGGCTGCAGACACATCGCGATGTGCTATGCTCGTGGGTGACCAGCGCGCAGAGGTGGCGGCGGAAGCAACGGGCGAAGGCGTGCACCGACACTTGCGGAGGGACGGCCGACCGCAAGACCCGGGCGACTGCGAGCGCGAGGAAGAGAAGTCGGCGTCCTGTGGTCGCAGGCGCAGGGAAGAAGAAGCAGTGGTGGCGACTGCGGACTAGCCGTCGACGAGTGCGGCTCGGGTGGCAACAACGGCCGAAGGCGATAGCAGCGGCGCGTTGGTGGAGCAGGGAGTGCGGTGGCTCCGTCGGTGTGAGGAAGAAACGGAGGCGGCGGTTCGATGGCACAGACGCGACGGGCGCGAGAAAAGGGAAAGGGCTCGGGCGGCTGAGGTCGCGAGAAAGAAAAGGGAAGATCGCGGAAGGGAAAGAAAAATTGGGGAAATAAAAAAACCTAGGTTTTCTTTTTAAAACCTTAGGTCAGATAATCCAAACAGGCCTTGTAAAAGCTTGTTAACTCTTTCCCTATATAATTATCATAAGAACTTCGTTTAAACCCAGAAAAATTTCTAAAATTCTCCAAAAATTCTGAAATAATTCACAGGATTATTTTTCCTAAATTTTGGCCATTAAATTTATATTTTAAAATTTTTTGTATTTAACATTCTCCCCCACTAATAAAAATTTGGTCCCCAAATTTCCTACTCAAATGCAAAAATGATTAAGAGATACCACAAGTACTAAAAATATATCACATACCTTAAACAAAATGGTGGGGATATTGAGCTTGTTGGTGCAATCGGCCCAGGTCACGATTGACCAGGACTCGAGTTTGACTCGAGTGATGTTTTGATGTTTGACAAAGTGTTTGACATTGATGCTTGACATTGATGTCGGTTAATATGTTTTGGAGAGATTGTTTATACAATCGATCCAGGTTATAATTGACTTGATGGTTGACCAGGGTTGACCATGTGATTATGGGAAAGCCCAAGCATGGGTCTTGGCAAGGTAAAGTCCAAGTCATGGGTACTTGGCATGGAAAGTCCAAGTGGGACACTTGGCAATTGGGGAAAGTCCAAGTCTTGAGCACTTGGCATGAGAAGTCCAAGCATGGGTCTTGGCAAATGAGAAGTCCAAGCATGGTCCTGGCAAATGGAAAGTCCAAGCATGGGTCTTGGCATGGAAAGTCGAACATGGGTTGGCAAGGGAAAGTCCAAGCTTGAGACTTGGCATTTGGGAAGTCCAAGGGGATTGATATTGGCGGCGTAAAGTCCAAGCGGAGTCTTGGCAGTGTAAGTCCAATGCGCCTTGGCGGTGTAGACACCGTTAGCATGACATAGCCGATGGAAGCACCTGGAAGCTAGCGCGATGGATGAACAAGTCATGGATGACTTGGAGGGATCTGAGAGGCGTGAGGCTGATGGAGGTGGCTAGAAGGCTTAGGTCTAGGCTAAGGGTGGTCTAGCAAGTATGGGGGCACCATACTTGGGTTAAAACCTCATTCTTGAGGTTGGCGATCGACCGCATTATGGCGGTTCGACCGCCGAGTCGACTCGAGTTCGACCGCCATTGATTGGTGCCGATCGGCGATCGACCGCTAAGGGATGGCAATGATCACGGCCGAGTCATGAGCACAGAATGCTCGTGAGCCGATCGGGCGATCGACTACGGCGTTAGCGATCGATCGCCAATGTTGGCGATCGATCGGTGAGAGTCCGTTGGAACTTGTCCAACGTGGATTGAGCCGTTGTCTCACATCTACGATGTTAGCGATCGCGGCGAAATCGGCACCGACGCGAGATAAAGGAAGCCGCTTCGTGGAGGTTGCGATCGTTCTTGGGAAGCTTTCTTGAGGCGAATTGAAGGCGATTTGCAGGTGCATTTCAGGGCCCTTCAACCTCATCCAAGCAACCAACAAGCAAAGTGCTCAAACCCTAGTTTTGTAAAGTGTTCTTTACATTTCCTTTGTATTTGCTTGTATTTCTTTAGATTATTGTTGTAATCTTGTGTACGAGGTTTCTCCGCCTCCGACTTGTTGTCGAGAAGGAGTTTATTGATTAGTGATTGCATTGGCATCGCTAGAGCTCGTTAGAGCTCAATCCGTGGAGTAGGAACCGTGTGGTTCCGAACCACGTTATATGATCGTGTTGTGATTGTGGGTCTTGTTATATTTATTTGTTATTAGTATTCATGTGCTAACAAGATTGTAGACGATCGAGCGAAAGAATTCCATCTACGTCACGGTATCACGCTATTCACCCCCTCTAGCGGCGTCAAATCACTAACAAGTGGTATCGAGCACAGTGGCTCTTCAACGGATTAACAACCGGAGCAATACGCTAGAGGGTAAAGATGGAATTTCAAGACAAGCTAGGTTGGGACATCAACACACCGTCCTGCACTCATTATATGGACAAGAAGGCTTCGATTCTTGGAAGAGAAGAATTGAAGATTTTTGATGATGAGGACTTGAGGAATGGTCTCTATTAATGGAAGGATTTGAGTATCCTAGAGGACCAAAAGGTGGTTTCCTCAAGAAAAAGAGATGGAGTGAAGATCAACTCCAAAGATTCGAGAAAAACAAGAAGGTAATCAAATTCATTTTTGATTTAATTCCAAATGAATTCTTGTGTAGCCTAGGTGAATGCATGGATGCTAAGGAGCTATGGAGCGATTTGGCAAAGCTCCATGAAAGCCCATCAATGGTCCAAGAGGAAGAGACTGAAGAGGCTAATGCATCATCTTCACAAGGAAGTGAGAACTTGGAGGTTGAGAGATCATCAACATCCAAAGAGGAAGAGGAAGTAGAATCGGAAGTTGATAGGGAGTCAATTTCCGGGTTGGGGGAGGAAGTGGAAGAAGCATCCACCTCAAGGATTGAGGGGGAGGAGAGAACTTCCATACCGGAGCAACAAGAAGAAGCTTCAACATCCAATCAAGATGAGGAAGCTCAAAATACAACTCCGACACCTACCACCGAACTAGGTAACTCAAACACATCAATCTCAAATAAAAATAATATCATGTGCTTTGAGTGTAGGGAATTTGGGCACTACAAGAGCAAGTGCCCAAAGAAGATTAGGAAAGCTCCACCGGCTCCAAAAGTCAAGGATGACGGTTCCCCAAATATCAAGAGCAAGGAGCATATCATATGCTTCAAGTGCAACTCAAGGGGACATTATAGGAATCAATGTCCTAGGGGAAGCAAAAAGACCAAAGAGGGAGCTACATATGTAGGGGGAGCCTCTAGGGCAAACCCTAAGGTATATTTCAATAATGCACCTTCTTTAGTTAATAGGCAAAGGCATGCTAGGAATTTAAATTCTCTTGCAATTTATGAAAAGCATGCTAATAGGAATAAATATTTTTGCTTAGGAGCTAAAAGTGTCCATTTTAGTAATAAGGAGAAATTTGGGACTAATGTCCCTAGAAAAACCATACCTAGTGAATCTATTAAGAAAATACAAGAACATCTAGGTTTTAATCCAAAATGGACTAGGCATATGCCAAGAAAGTCAAATGCCCAAGATTTAAATCAAGATTCTAAAATTGGGAAATTAGAATTAGAGAACCAAGCCTTAAGGTCAAGGCTTGAAAAGACCCTTAGGAATATACAAAATCAATTTAAAGGGTCTAGTGGTCATAATCAAGGGTCCAAAAGTCACAGTCAACACTTAGGACCTAAGAGTCAAAAGTCAACTAAGGGCAAGAAAGGTTTGGGTCACAAACCTAAGCCTAAGGTGGCTTACCATAGTGTTCCATTTGACTATGGAACACAAACTAGGTCTAGGAAGACCAAGGTCAATAGGGAAGTCATCCCTAGAGTTGACCAAAGGGTGTGCCTAGTGGCTAGGGTTTCTAGGAAACCTAGGGTGGCCACTAAGAAGGTTGCAAGGAGTCACCCTAGAGTCAACCTAGGTAAGACCCAAATGACCAAGGCTAACAAGCCTAGGAGGGTCATTAGAAGGTATCTAGGAGGTTATCCCTAGGAATACCTGATCAACCCTAGGAGCTCAAATAGATTTTGGGTTCCTAAGAGCGTGATTGATTCACGCTAAGTGGGTTTAGGGTGTGTCAACCTTGATTGGATGAGTAGTTAACTCAACCATGGTAAGGTGGCACTTTAGGATATTTTCAAGGTTATGGTTACCTTGGAAATAGATTTGAATTAATCCTAAAAGGATTTTAGGATGTGCCAATATTAATTATGAAGTTTGATAAAATGACCATTTTGGCACAATTTAAGTTTAGTGGTTAGTGTGCCATTTTGGGTTTTTGGCACACTAGGGAGAAAAGTAGAAATATGGCAAAATGTGATTAATTATATCAAATGACAAGTAATATTAAAATTTAGGTATTACATACCTTTATATCTTATTTGCCATGCGTTGATTTGCCATATGCCATGACATGACATCATGTTCATTCTCATCATCTATATGTCATGTACATGGTTAGGATTAAGAATTAAATGTCATGTGTTTTTAGATTTCATATTATGCCATGACATCATGATTATGAGCATGTGTTTATCTATATCATCTCTAATGCCATAATCATTCATGCATTTAAGATATTTTGATTGAAATTGATTTAAGGACAATGGCATGACTTGAAGTCCCATTTATAAGGGAATCAAGTAGGGTTGCCTTAAAAAAATGCATGAAACCCTAGATTAAATGAACCAAAACCCACATCTCACATCTAATTGACATGTATGTGTATTTATACACCCTAGATACATGTGAGATGCTAGGATATGAGTTGAGTTCAAGGTGCATAGTTTTTGCATCTAGTTGAACCAAAACTCATCTGATTTTATTCGTGGATCATTGGGAAAGCTTGTGTACAAGTCATGTACATAGAGCCCAAGGAATATGATCCAAAATAAGGTTTTGAAAACATTTTAAAATCATTTTGAAAAACCTTGGTGAAGTCTATCTTTTGATAGCAATCACCATTGATGAAGTTGATACAAAATAGGGCCAAGACATTGAAAATTTCAATGGTTTTGAGTTTTGTATCAAACTCACTATTTTATGGGTAAAATATTTTTAAAACATTTTTCACCCATTTTTTTGGTCATAATTATTATACGTATCAAATTTCGTGATTTTTCGATGTACGTATAATTATTTATGAATTTTTGAATTTCGTTCTGATAGTTGAAATTGAATTTTACTACCGATCGCCACTTGGTGGCAATGATCGATGAGAGTGGTGATAATCGACATCGCTGAAGTCGACTGCCAGGTCTGATTTCGGGTTAACAAGGTTTGTTTAGCCCGTGTTCAGCTATGGTAAAGGTTCCTAACCACTCCTAACCCTAGGATATGCTTTGGGAAGCATTATGAAGGGTGAAAATCCATTGGATATGGATTAGGAGTTGTGTTAGGTCAAAGTATCAAATTTAGGGTGAGTAAAAGTTCTATGTTGAACTTAGAACCTTAATTTTGATGGTTTAGAGTTCCTATTGGCTTAGGGGCTTTCCAAGGACATTGTTGGTGCAATGGTCAAGGGGGAGCAAGCCTTTAGGGGGAGGTATCCATCTTGGGATGATGGATGTGTTGTTTTGGGGAGAATGTTATCAATTGACAATTGTGGGGTGGTTGATACCCAATGTGGAAATTGGGAGAGTGAGAGAGGATTGCCTCTCTTGAGTGATATGGGACTTATCACTAGGAAGATGGTAGGCATCCTAGGTATTTTTGGGACATGAGACATTGACCTCCTTGGAGAGAAAACCTTTTTGATGTTAGTCAAAAAGGGGGAGAATGTTTGGGGGAGAACATTTGGTTTAGATTTTCACTTGAATGTTTGGGGGAGAACATTTAGTGAGTGTTTACCAATTTGGGATAATTGGTAAGGGATTTGAGTTAGTGTTCTAACTCATGGTTTTATTTGGTTTTTGTCAAACATCAAAAAGGGGGAGATTGTTGGTGCAATCGGCCCAGGTCACAATTGATCAGGACTCGAGTTTGACTCGAGTGATGTTTTGATGTTTGACAAAGTGTTTGACATTGATGCTTGACATTGATGTCGGTTAATATGTTTTGGAGAGATTGTTTATACAATCGATCCAGGTTATAATTGACTTGATGGTTGACCAGGGTTGACCATGTGATTATGGGAAAGCCCAAGCATGGGTCTTGGCAAGGTAAAGTCCAAGTCATGGGTACTTGGCATGGAAAGTCCAAGTGGGACACTTGGCAATTGGGGAAAGTCCAAGTCTTGAGCACTTGGCATGAGAAGTCCAAGCATGGGTCTTGGCAAATGAGAAGTCCAAGCATGGTCTTGGCAAATGGAAAGTCCAAGCATGGGTCTTGGCATGGAAAGTCCAACATGGGTTGGCAAGGGAAAGTCCAAGCTTGAGACTTGGCATTTGGGAAGTCCAAGGGGATTGATATTGGCGGCGTAAAGTCCAAGCGGAGTCTTGGCAGTGTAAGTCCAATGTGCCTTGGCGGTGTAGACACCGTTAGCATGACATAGCCGATGGAAGCACCTGGAAGCTAGCGCGATGGATGAACAAGTCATGGATGACTTGGAGGGATCTGAGAGGCGTGAGGATGATGGAGGTGGCTAGAAGGCTTAGGTCTAGGCTAAGGGTGGTCTAGCAAGTATGGGGGCACCATACTTGGGTTAAAACCTCATTCTTGAAGTTGGCTGACCGCATTATGGCTACCGATCCGAGTCGACTCGAGTTCGACCGCTGCTTGAGAGCTTTATAGCTGGCGATCATCGCTCATGGGAGCGATCAGGTCGACGGCAATGATCGCTAAGGGATGGCGGATCGCCGGCCGAGCATGAGCACAAAACACTCCGTGAGCCGGGGCGCGACTACGGCGAGCCGACTGCCAATGTTGGCAGTCGACTGGTGAGAGTCCCGTTGGAACTTGTCCAACGTGGATTGAGCCGTTGTCTCACATCTACAGTGTTGGCAGTCGACTGCCAGGCGGAAATCCAGCCCGACGCGAGATAAAAGGAAGCTGTTCGTGGAGGTTGCGGCATCAGTTCTTGGGAAGCTTTCTTGAGGCGATTTGAAGGCGATTTGCAGGTGCATTTCAGGGCCCTTCAACCTCATCCAAGCAACCAACAAGCAAAGCGCTCAAACCCTAGTTTTGTAAAGTGTTCTTTACATTTCCTTTGTATTTGCTTGTATTTCTTTAGATTATTGTTGTAATCTTGTGTACGAGGTTTCTCCGCCTCCGACTTGTTGTCGAGAAGGAGTTTATTGATTAGTGATTGCATTGGCATCGCTAGAGCTCGTTAGAGCTCAATCCATGGAGTAGGAACCGTGTGGTTCCGAACCACGTTATATGATCGTGTTGTGATTGTGTGTCTTGTTATATTTATTTGTTATTAGTATTCCGCTGTGCTAACAAGATTGTAGACGATCGAACGCGAAAGAATTCCATCTACGTACGGTATCACGCTATTCACCCCCCCTCTAGCGGCGTCAAATCAATAACAGAGCTTTGATCTTTTCCTCAAGCTCCCAAGTAGCCTTCTCATCGGTGAGGTGACTCCACCCGACCTTGACAAGTCGCACAATCTTGTTCCGTAACTGTCGTTCTTTGTGATCCAACAATCCGTACCGGAACCTCTTTGTAAGTAGCATCAGGTTGAATAGAACCTGACACATCTAACAGAATATGTGTAGGGTCTGGCACATACTTCCTCAGCATAGACACATGAAACACATTATGGATACCAGCCAAAGATGGTGGTAGCGCTAGTCGGTAAGCGACTGCTCCGATCCTCTCCAAAATCTCGAAAGGCCCAATGTACCTTGGAGCTAACTTACCACGGAGGCCAAATTTCTTCACCCCTTTCGTGGGTGAGACTCGCAGGAATACCTGGTCACCAATAGAGAACTTCAGAGGTCTCCGTCTCTGATCTGCATAACTCTTCTGACGATCCTACACCTTTTCCATACTACATCTGATAGTACAGATCAACTCTGCCTCATGATGAGCTCTCTGGGGTCCTAGCAACAAGTCCTCCCAGTTGCCCCCGAAATCCATAACACAGGACCTCAGCAAGTCCTCTAGTGTCTAAATGGCCCGCTCAGACTGTCCATCTATCTGCGAATGGAATGCAGTACTAAAACGAAGCTGCGTGCCTAAGGCATGCTGCAGACTCTGCCTGAACCGAGACGTGAATCGGGGATCTCTATCTGATATAATGCTCAAAGGAACACCATGCAATCTGATGATATCCCGACAATATAACTCTGTCAAACGATTCAAAAAGTTGGTCTTCCAAATCGCTAAGAAGTGCACGGATTTGGTTAGTCGGTCCATGACTACCCAAATCGTGTCATGGCCTTGACGTGTCCTAGGCAAACCCACCACAACATCTATAATAATACGCTTCCACTTCCATTCCGGAATCGAAATTTTTTGAAGCATCTGTTCCTTAAACTAATGCAACTCTGGAAACCATTATCCTCCTCGGAGTCAGAGACGGTAGTCCATCTACCATCCAAAATTCACTCCACCACACACTCTGTAAGTGCATGGGAGGCTATCGCGACCAAATTTCCTTGTTACAACCGTTCGTGTTCCAGCTACTCTATAGTAGTTATCCAGTAGCTAGCCAAAACTCCATGAGCATTTTTGCCCCTCACCTTTTCAAAACAACATAATAACTGTGAAGTCCACGTCATATATATGACGGTTTATCTCGTAGTCCTTTAATTGTCGTAAGCTTAGAATACGTCTTATTCAATAGCATCGGAATCGCTCTGATCCCCGAAATGATGCATCCATATACACTACTCTTCCATCCACACCAGAATAATTAATCAACACTAGCGTAAAAGTCAACCATCGTCTGAGCCCTGAAACTAGTTTCACAAGCTACAGACCAAGTAAATTCCATCACCTTCCTAGTCCAACCAGTCAGCGATGTAGTACCGCTAGAGCATTCTATTCATATCTATGATAATAATCAAATCAATACCCAGAAAAACCACCATCTACGGTGGCCGAGTGCGCAACTCCAACTACCACCATCAACAGTGGCCAAGTTACACAAATCCAACGACCACAACTGATCCAATCGTGTCCAGAATACACGACTTCCCAAATCCCTGGACGACTAAGTCGTCAATAAGTCTAATAAGATAATCATAAGCTTATACAATTCATACCAAGTATGAAATTGTCATCGCTACACACCTGCATTCTCTTTACTCTAGGCTGATGATATAACAATCATCATAACGACAATGATAATTGTATGATATTATGTCACTACAATATCATCACACCAGTCACAAATCAATCCTAGAGTATATACAGGAGTCCTATAGCTGATCTAAATAGATCCTCAATACACAATGAAGGATATTCATTTCCTTCCACAACTACCGTATTCTATCATCGATAATCGATGCATAATCTCAAAGGGTCATCTCTCTTTTAACAAAGAGTTCCGGATATTCTCTAAAAGAAATATTGGGACAGTGAAATATCCCATCTAACATCTCCTATAATAAGGTAAAATGATCTTTCATCGTCTTGACCAGTATAGGTATACATGCCTTATCCAAAACCAAATCACTAATAGTAGGGACTGATATTTTCTAAGGGTTTACTCCTTGTCCTCCTAATGGGTGGCTAGCGGGCCTAACCCTAGCCTCCTAATTCAACATCAGTTGGCACCTCTAAAGAGTCTGAACTTCTGAAATCATCGTTAGGCTCCGCAAGGTCACTACGTCCTCGACCTCGTCCCCGACCATGAGTAGGGGCAATTTCACTAAGTCAATACTTTTACTAACCACTAAAGTACAGTAACCACTAAAGACAATACTCTTCCTATAGCTCAGAGATATCCTTCAGCTTGCCTGGTCCCCAAAACCCAAGAACTCCCAAAAATCCAAGGAAAAGAAAATCCTCGAAACACAAAACCTACAAACCAATAAAATTGTCACGTCCTGGGGGCATATCCATCATCCAAATGACAGAGGAGCCCCTTAGTGACAATATTCAGAAATACCTGGACCAGATCTGGTAAAAACCTCAAAATAATAATAGAAATATAAGTATTTTATTAACTGCATGCATGCACGACTAAACATATATCCATTAAAGTAAAATAGTTTTTATGACACCAAAACAAATTGCGATAAAATCCAAATTGCATAACAAAAATTCAATACTAATAAAGTAAACAAAGAGGCATCTCAACGATGCAGTAGAACAAGCACGGCAAGGAACTCTCTGAGCGACTCAAAGGTAGGTCAACAGGACACATCCTCCATCAGTTAACCTAAAGGATAAGTGAGGAGGAGGTAAGTACAACCACTCAGTGGATGGATAGACAATAGTGCATACTCATAATGCACATAATGGAAAACAAAGGAAACAACTAGAGTAACCCAACCCTCAGAGTACAAATATCAGTCTGCAACTAACCTGGTTAGCAGTATAACACATATACCTACAACATACAAAACCACTGCCATCTACAAGCAATGCACATCCCGATACCATGACAAAGCCTCGTGGCTCTCAAGGTAATACAAAGGGAACTATCTATGAGCTACCGCGAACGGAACTCGTGGGTCGACAATCAATAGCACTGTCTACGCGCAACTACATGCTACCACGAATGAGACTCATGGATAGACAGATAGTATATAGATATCTAGTTATCGACTGCACACAACAACATGCTACCACTAGTGGGTCGTGTGGGCAGTCGACTATCCTAGGTTGTTAAGCCTAGGTTATCCAATACATCTCGCATGACACGTCTATCAATGTCGATAAAGATCATCGATCTACAATTAAACCCATTGAGGTGATCAAGCGAGGGTTTCAACACCTCTAATACGAAATATTTACCAAAGTCGGTAAAGATCATCGACTTATACATAAATAAATCCAGATGGTTATGTCTAGGGTTCCAACCCTTCTTACATGATCAGTTATCAAGGTCGATAAAAATCACAAGTTCACTAATAAACACATCGAGAGAATTGATCATAGGGTTTCGTCCCAACTAATAGGAAACACCTATCAAGGCCAATAAGGACAACCCCTCTACTAACGAGCACGACAAGAGGGTTAAGCCTAAATTATATCATTTCTACCAGTTTAATCATGCATGCTGTAACATGCTACCACGAACAGATCTCGTGGGTACTTAAGATGTAAAGTAGCTATCTAGCTACAGACATTATACAAATCCGATTATCACCAACTCTGAACGAATAACGCAAAAGTATAACCTTATAGTAGATTATCTCAACCATGTATGGGGGACATGATTGACCACAAATATACAAAAGCAACCATAGAGAGACTCTACTGCAGACTCTCTCTCAACCAAGAATGGGAGATATAGTAAGGATTAATCGCATCCTAACCATACGAACTCTACTAGTCCGATCACCATATCAAATGAAATAGTAAATGGATAATCATATACCAATATGCACATCTGGGTTATTACGCCTAGGGTTCCAACACCTAGGGTTCTACTAATGTTGTTTCATTCCTGAGATCCGCTCCTACAGAATAACCTCATCTAAGTTATTCTATCTCTACTAGTCTTAATCATGGTATCCATCGCAAAAACACATAACCTTATAAACACATAACACACTGTCTAATAAATGACAACATAGTCATACTAATGGCAATCAATGGTTGAAATTAATTAGGGTATAACTAAAGGGTCATGCCAGAACAAAGTCAAGGCAATACTCAATAAAGCATCAGGTGCCTATATATACCATAAACTACGTAAGCAATGTAATCATGTCATCATGCACTAGGATCTAGAGAGTCAAAGAACCTCTATATATACCTTCTACGAATTTATCCATCTTATTCATATTATTCAACTAGTCCAATCCTAGTACTACTCCAAATAGTAATAGGTAAACATCTACCAATAATATCTAATCATTTATATCACAATGATAACTAGCTACCTATAGCAGTAATAGAAATTTATAACCATATGCTAACGATAAACCAGCAACCTAAAAATCTAACAGTCTAACAGATATAAGGTTAAAACAATACTAGACAAAACATGATACCACCGCATAACTAATATAACCAATACAAATATGCACTAAATCTAGAAAATTTTCTAGAATTTATTTACCTGTTAGCCGTTTGGAGATGTCCTTGTTGGGTTTTTCCGAGCCACAAAAACCGCTTTTTGCGTTGCGGAAACCTCGGAAGCCCTGGCCACGGATCCGTGCAAAGTATAAAAATTATAAAACATGTATGTGCTTACTAAAAAACCCTAGATCTACCTTAGATCCAAGAGATGAGATCATTACCCTCGATGCGATGCCCTTCGCAAATCCCGCTTGTCCAAAAGTTCGCCGGAACTCGAGAGTATCAAGTGCACACTCCTCTATTGGTATCCACACAAGCAATAGGTGGAGAAAAATGCCTTAGAGTGTGCTAGCACTCCTTTAGGAATTTCGGCCAAGGAGAGGTTACGAGAGGTAGAGCTTGAGAGAAAAACACCAAGGTTGAAGATGAAGTTATTTAGCCACCAAAAATCAATTACCCCATCTAATGGAGTGGCCGACCACTTCATGGAGAGGAGGTTACATGCATGCATGTAACCCCCATGACCCTTGGTCTCCCTCATGATGTGGCACCAATTGACAAAGTCAATGATGATGTGGAGCATCATCATTGGCCGGCCATGCCAAGTCATCATCATGACATGGCATTTGGTCAAGTCAAACTTGACCTTTCATCTTCCCTCTCAAGTCAAGTCAAACTTGACCTCTAATCTCCCATGGTTGATCAAATCTAACCAATTGACTCAAGTCAATTTAATTTAATGAATCTCTATTCATTTAATTTAAATTGATTTGATGAATCAAATCTAAATTAGACTCATTCAACACTTGAATCAACTTGAGTCTAACTCAATTAGTCTAATTTGGATTACTCTTAATCCAATTTGGTTCATCCCATGAACCTAATCCTCATGGTTCATCATATGAACCTAATCTCCATCTAATTTCTCTTATGTGTGTGACCCTATAGGTTCTTGTAACGTTGGCAATGTCCCTAAACCAATTTAGGAACATAAGCAATGAGCGGTATCTAGCAACACATCATTGCTACCCAAGTTACAAGAATGTTTAGCTCCAACATCACCTTTGTGACTACTAATTGTGACTCTCACAATTTGTGATAATGTCCCTCTATCCTTGACATCTAGATTGACCAATCGAGTCATAGACCGTGTCATCCTCGGTACAATCTAAATCTTGAACCCCAAGTAGACTCACTCTAATCAAATGAGCTCAATATCTCATATTGACTCATTTGGGCATGGCCATGCACTTCGTGGTCTCACTCTATCAAGAATATCGATGTCACCCCCGTCATTTAGGAGGGATAGATCTCATCTACATCACTCACATCCCTTCGCATAATTTGTTACTTACCCAGTAATCGCCTTTATAGTCCACCCATTTACGGGTGACGTTTGACGAAGCCAAAGTATGCAACTCCTTATGTAGGGAACCATGGTTACTTCAGGTCTAAGGACTAATAGTCATACTAATAGCCACATGAGAAAGTATATGACACTCATATAACGATCCATGATACTTTCTCATGGCGGGTCATTCAGTATACATTCTCCAATGCATACCCATGTGTCAACTTGATATCTCATATCCATGACTTGTGAGATCAAGTCATCGTGTTGACCTACATGTTAGTCTCTACGCATTAACATTGTCCCTGAATGTTAATACTCGACTAGGAATGATTAAGAGTAGTGTTCTCTATATCATCTCATTATCGATTCAACCAATCGATTGATATAGATAAGAACCTACTACTCAAGGACATTATTATATTTAGTTATTTGGCACCAATACAAGTAAATATAATAACCATGCCTTTATAAATAGGAATATGATACAATAAAGTCCATACAACAATCATCACATGATTGGCTCTAGGGCTTTCACTAACAATCTCCCACTAGCACTAGTGCCAATCACCGTAGTATCTAATACCCAATGACCTAGTGTGACCATTATGCTTTTTCTGTGCCAAAGCCTTGGTCAAGGGATCTGCGATGTTAGCCTCTGTGGGTACTCTGCAAATCTTCACATCTCTATCGACAATCTCTCGAATGAGATGGAAGCACCGACATATTCGGCCTCTGTTGTAGAATCAATAACTGTGTCCTGCTTGGAACTCTTCCAGCTCACAACGCTACTATTCAAGCAAAACACGAACCCTGACTGCGATCTATAATCATCCTGGTCAGTTTGGAAGCTGGCATCGCTGTAACCCTTTACAGCTAGCTCCTCATCGCCTCCAAATATCAAGAAATATTCTTTAGTTCTTCTCAAGTACTTAAGAATATTCTTGACTGTTATCCAATGACGCTTACCTGGATCTGACTGGTATCTACTCATCATGCTCAAAGCATACAAGACATCAGGACGAGTACATAGCATGACGTACATGATAGATCCTATAGCAGATGCGTAAGGGATCTTATCCATGCGGTCTCTCTCCTCTCTAGAAGAGGGACTTTGAGTCTTCGAAAGACTCACACCATGTGACATCGACAGAAGTCCTTTCTTGGAATTCTACATGGCAAACCGAAGTAATACCGTGTCAATGTATGTACTCTGACTTAGGCCAAGCAATCTCTTAGATCTATCTCTATAGATCTTGATGCCTAGAATACAGGCTGCTTCACCTAAGTCTTTCATTGAGAAGCACGTCCCGAGCCAAGTCTTCACAGACTGTAGCGAAGGGATGTCATTCCCAATGAGCAGTATGTCATCCACATACAATACAAGGAAGACAACTGTGTTCCCATTAACCCTCTTGTAGACACAGGGTTCATCTTCATTCTTGATGAAACCAAACTGTTTGATCGCATCATCGAATCGAAGATTCCAGCTCCGAGAAGCTTGTTTTAGCCCATAAATGGACCTTTGCAGCTTGCATACCTTCCCAGTATGTTGTGGATCTACAAAACCCTCAGGTTGTGTCATGTACACATCCTCGAGCAAGTTTCCATTCAGAAATGCAGTTTTGACATCCATTTGCCAGATCTCATAATCGTTGTATGCTGCAATAGCAAGCAAGATCCGAATGGACTTAAACATCGCCACTGGAGAAAAGGTTTCATCATAGTCAATACCATGAATTTGCTTGAAACCTTTAGCCACCAATCGGCCCTTATAGGTATGCGTAAGTCCATCCATGTCAGTCTTTCTCCTAAAGACCCACTTACACCCAATGGGTTTGACCCCTTCAGGTGGATCAACTAAAGTCCATACTTGGTTGGTGTACATGGATTCCATCTCGGATCTCATGGCCTCTAGCCATTTCTCAGAATCTGGGCTCATCACAGCTTCCTGATAGGAGGTGGGCTCATTCTCAATGAGCATTACGTCATCATGGTCAGACAAGAGAAATGAATATCTCTCAGGCTGACGACGTACCCTATCAGATCTGCGAAGAGGTAGGTCTACATGAACAGGTGGTTGTTCCACAACTCTTTGTGCAATAACCTCATCACCCACAACACTTTGTGGTTCCTGTTCAACCTCCATCAAGGCCTCAGTGCTATGGTCCTTATCTTGAATTTCTTCAAGATCGAAGGTACTCCCACTAGTTTTTCTAGAAACAAAATCCTTTTCTAGAAAAACTCCATTCTTTGCCACAAACACTTTGTGGTGACTGGGAATGTAGAAGTAATATCCCTTTGTATCCTTGGGATATCCAACAAAATAACACCTATCGGATTTGGGTCCCAGTTTGTCTGAGACTTGACGTCGAACGTAAGCCTCACAACCCCAAATCCTCATAAAAGACATCATGGGATTTCTCCCTGTCCATATCGTATATGGTGTCTTTATCACAGCCTTGGATGGTACACGGTTAAGGGTAAAGGCTGCTGTGTCTAGAGCATATCCCCAAAAGGATATAGGAAGATCTGTGTGACTCATCGTAGATCGTACCATATCCAATAGGGTACGATTCCTCCTTTCGGATACACCATTCCACTGTGGTGTTCTAGGAGGAGTGAGTTGGGATAGAATCCCACACTCAGCTAGATAGTCACGAAACTCATGGCTAAGGTATTCACCACCTCGATCTAATCGAAGTATCTTAATACTCTTGCCAAGCTGGTTTTGTACTTCATTCTTGAATTCTTTGAACTTTTCAAAGGATTTTGATTTTGTGTGTCATGAGATACACATAACCATATCTACTGAAGTCATCAGTAAATGTAATGAAGTACCTGTAACCACCTCTAGCAGCAACATTGAAAGGACCACATACATCACTATGTATAAGTCCTAACAAATCTATTGCTCTTTCGCTGTGTCCACTAAAGGGAGTCTTGGTCATCTTGCCTAAAAGGCAAGATTCGCATGTCTCATATGATTCAAAATCAAATGAGTCTAGCAGCCCATCCTTATGGAGCTGAGATAAGCGACTCTCATTTATGTGACCTAAGCGACAGTGGCAGAGATAAGTTTGGTTCAACTCATTTGACTTGAACCTCTTGGTACTTATGTTATAGATAGGGCTCTCTAAGTCTAGAAAGTAGAGTCCGTTCATTAGAGGTGCACTACAATAGAACATATCATTTAAATAAACTGAACAACATTTGTTCTTTATTATAAATGAAAATCCTTTCTTGTCCAAACAAGAAACTGAAATGATGTTCTTGGTTAAGGCAGGCACATAACAACATTCATCTAATTCTAATACAAGCCCAGAGGCGAGATATATCATAAGTTCCTCTGACCTTGCTCCATTGCCTACTCGTAAGTCCACCTCGCCCTTTGTCAATGTCACACTATTTTCAAATGTGAGATGCACATCCGGTATCTAATACCCATGATGAAGAAATAGATAGATTGACTTCTATAACATTTATACCTGAAGTAGAAGTCTCACTTCTCTTCTTCTTAAGATCTTCCAGGTATGCCTTGCAGTTACGCTTCCAGTGTCCTGCTTCCTTGCAGTGGAAGCAAGCCCCTTCCTTGGCTACCCCTCCTTTGGGTTTAAGTTCTTTGCCTTTGCCCTTGGCTTGGGACTTTCCCTTACCTTTAGGCTTGCCCTTGCCTTTCTTCTTCTGCACCATCAAAATGATGTCAGATTTACCCTTCTTAACGTTAAGCTCAGCAGTTCTCAACATGCTGAGCATTTCAGGCAGTGGCTTATCAATTTCATTCATGTTATAATTCATGACAAATTGATTGAAGGCTTGTGGCAAAGATTGCAAGATCAGGTCAGTGGCCAGCTCTTGGCCAAGTGGGAATCCCAGCCTTTGTAGGTTTTCTACGTACCCAATCATCTTGAGTACATATGTACCTACGGGAGTCCCTTCTTGCATTTTGGACCCAAATAATGCCTTAGAGACTTCATATCTCTCATGCCTAGCTTGTCCTTGATATAGTTGACGAAGATGTCCAACCATATCATAAGCATTCATGAACTCATGTTGCTTCTGAAGCTCAGAGTTCATGGTCGCGAGCATTAGACATGACACATCTAATGCATCATCTTGATGCTTCTTGTAAGCATCTTTGTCAGCTCGCGAGGCACTGGCAGGAGGTGCCTCCGGAATGGGCTGCTCCAGGACATACAGCTTCCTTTCTTGGGTGAGAACAATTCTCAAGTTCCTGTACCAGTCCAGGAAATTTGCTCCATTGAGCTTGTCCTTCTCAAGAACAGATCGCAGAGAGAGAGTGTTCGTATTTGTTGACATAGTTATCTACAACATACAATGCAGAGAATTAATATCATATTCCTTTTATCATTTAATTAGGCCTTTAATCAAATGATGCTCCCACTGAATTATAGGAATTTTATAGAATCGAGTTATGGATGTGGTCAAACCACATTACTAGATTCATACAAACTAGCTATAATTCTTGCGGGACAAGATCCACATCATACTAAGCCTTGAGTTAGCTTTGGCTAAATCGCCCAAGACTTAGTACGATCGGTGGGTAACACATTACTGATTACATCTCTATGCAACTCTTGATTATAGGATTAAGACCCACATTTACAAAAGACCTTGAGTTAGCTTTGGCTAAATCGCCCAAGGTTTAGTGTAAATGCGATCTTAACCTATCTTTCCAACGATTGGAATATGCCTATAGTTCTACTCGATCCAATTGAGTTTAACTAGTTTTGCTCAATCTAATTGAGCTTACTCTAACCCAAGCATGATAGGCGGGACCAAGATTGTCCCTCCGTACCCTACCAAGATAATATGCGTTGCTCTGCTTTGGCAGATTCAACAACAACAAATGATCGAGGTAGTGATGGGTATCAAGGCTCGGTAGGCATTTTCGAGTTGATTCGATTATGATCTATTCTAATCGTAATGTGTATCTTATATGATTTAGGCCTTTATTATCCTATATTAGCATGCATCATATACATATATTCATTGTTCTAGCATGCATCATATACATACAAGAAAATTATCCTAGCATGCATCATATACATACAAGCATTATTCTACTAGCATGCATCACATACATACAAGCAAAATCAATTAAATATACATATATATATCAACATATATATATATATATATATATAATTAAATGTGATATAGTCATGGCCCTATTACGATCTTCTCAAGCCAATGAGAAGATCGGACGGTCAACCTAAGGCTAGCGGCTTCTCCAAGCGCTTCCTTTGACCGCCATGTGTCGTCGTCACCCTTCTCGTAATCTCGTCTTCGAGTGGACTTTCCACCGCTCCATTTTGTACATTACAAATATGAAACTCGAGTTACATTCGAGTCTAAAAACTAATTACAACTAGAATATCAAAAGAAGAGGTACGATGCGCAGGTCGCATACACTATACAACACGCACAACCACAAAACGGCACGCAGGCCGTATTATGAATTACAACACACATAATCCAATCAAATTGGGGTCATTGGGCCATGACAATCACAGAATAATACATAATTCTAAATTATGTATTTTTACAGAAATTTCTATAATTTTTCCTAATTTTGTTTTCAAATTAATGAGTCACCTCTCAGAACGGTCCGCTAGCGGTTTAGGCGCGATCGCGGGACAAAGCCCCTTTCGGGGATAGGGCAGCGCCCATACTTGCAAAATTAACTTTGCGAGTGTCCCTACTACGATCCTACAGTGACTTAAGTCACTGTCCCAAAAACCTAAAGCGAGAACTCGCCGTTTCGGAGAGTTTTTCTCGACGGTTGAAGCCTACAAGTGTCCCAACACTTGTTGCTTCGACTCTTTGAGAAAAATACCAAAAAATTCTATAAACTTAGGAAATTTACAGAAACATATAAATCTGTAATTTTTATATCTAATATAAAAACTACAAAAACGAAACACATACATGCTTCTCACGTGGCTCTGATACCACTGTTGGGTTTTTCCGAGCCGCAAAAACCGCTTTTTGCGTTGCGGAAACCTCGGAAGCCCCGGCCACGGATCCGTACGAAGTATAAAAATTATAAAACATGTATGTGCTTACTAAAAAACCCTAGATCTACCTTAGATCCAAGAGATGAGATCATTACCCTCGATGCGATGCCCTTCGCAAATCCCGCTTGTCCAAAAGTTCGCCGGAACTCGAGAGTGTCAAGTGCACACTTCTCTATTGGTATCCACACAAGCAATAGGTGGAGAAAAATGCCTTAGAGTGTGCTAGCACTCCTTTAGGAATTTCGGCCAAGGAGAGGTTAGGAGAGGTAGAGCTTGAGAGAAAAACACCAAGGTTGAAGATGAAGTTATTTAGCCACCAAAAATCAATTACCCCATCTAATGGAGTGGCCGGCCACTTCATGGAGAGGAGGTTACATGCATGCATGTAACCCCCATGACCCTTGGTCTCCCTCATGATGTGGCACCAATTGACAAAGTCAATGATGATGTGGAGCATTATCATTGGCCGGCCATGCCAAGTCATCATCATGACATGGCATTTGGTCAAGTCAAACTTGACCTTTCATCTTCCCTCTCAAGTCAAGTCAAACTTGACCTCTAATCTCCCATGGTTGATCAAATCTAACCACTTGACTCAAGTCAATTTAATTTAATGAATCTCTATTCATTTAATTTAAATTGATTTGATGAATCAAATCTAAATTAGACTCATTCAACACTTGAATCAACTTGAGTCTAACTTAATTAGTCTAATTTGGATTACTCTTAATCCAATTTGGTTCATCCCATGAACCTAATCCTCATGGTTCATCATATGAACCTAATCTCCATCTAATTGCTCTTATGTGTGTGACCCTATAGGTTCTTGTAACGTTGGCAATGTCCCTAAACCAATTTAGGAACATAAGCAATGAGCGGTATCTAGCAACACATCATTGCTACCCAAGTTACAAGAATGTTTAGCTCCAACATCACCTTTGTGACTATTAATTGTTGTTGGGAGTATGGGGAATACAATCAAAGTCCCACATTGGTAAGACATGGAAAAGATCATGTGTTTATAAGAAAAAAGATATCTCCATTGGTATGAGGCCTTTTGGGTAAAGCCCAAAAATAAAACCATGAGGGCTTAGACCCAAAGTGGACAATATCATGCCATTGTGGAGATATGTGGAGCTTATAAGCACTAACAATTGGTATCAGAGCCATGGTCCATGTCAAGCCATGAACCTCGAACGAAGGAAGTTGAGCTCCCACGTCCGGATCAAGAGAACCAGACATCAGGAAGGAAGTCTAGTTGGGTCGGGGGGACCGACCAACTGGCAGGAAGTCCTGGTGGGTTGAAGATCGGACATCAAGCAGAGAAAATCCTTCGAGGAGGGATAGGCTTGAGGGGGGCCCAATGTGGTCCTTCGTTTGAGGGGGGGGATTGTTGGGAGTATGGGGAATACAATCAAAGTCCCACATTGGTAAGACATGGAAAAGATCATGTGCTTATAAGAAAAAAGATATCTCCATTGGTATGAGGCCTTTTGGGTAAAGCCCAAAAATAAAACCATGAGGGCTTAGACCCAAAGTGGACAATATCATGCCATTGTGGAGATATGTGGAGCTTATAAGCACTAACAATTGTGACTCTCACAATTTGTGATAATGTCCCTCTATCCTTGACATCTAGATTGACCAATCGAGTCATAGACCGTGTCATCCTCGGTACAATCTAAATCTTGAACCCCAAGTAGACTCACTCTAATCAAATGAGCTCAATATCTCATATTGACTCATTTGGGCATGGCCATGCACTTCGTGGTCTCACTCTATCAAGAATATCGATGTCACCCCCGTCATATAGGAGGGATAGATCCCATCTACATCACTCACATCCCTCCGCATAATTTGTTACATACCCAGTAATCGCCTTTATAGTCCACCCATTTACGGGTGACGTTTGACGAAGCCAAAGTATGCAACTCCTTATGTAGGGAACCATGGTGACTTGGTCTAGGACTAATAGTCATACTAATAGCCACATGAGAAAGTATATGACACTCATATAACGATCCATCATACTTTCTCATGGCGGGTCATTCAGTATACATTCGTCAATGCATACCCATGTGTCAACTTGATATCTCATATCCATGACTTGTGAGATCAAGTCATCTTGTTGACCTACATGCTAGTCTCTACGCATTAACATTGTCCCTGAATGTTAATACTCGACTAGGAATGATTAAGAGTAGTGTTCTCTATATCATCTCATTATCGATTCAGCCAATCGATTGATATAGATAAGAACCTACTACTCAAGGACATTATTATATTTAGTTATTTGGCACCAATACAAGTAAATATAATAACCATGCCTTTATAAATAGGAATATGATACAATAAAGTCCATACAACAATCATCACATGATTGGCTCTAGGGCTTTCACTAACAGTCCTGTCGCCGCCAAATCCCTAAATTGACCTCGTCAATAATACCTCGAATTTCCGAAACATAAAAATCGTCGAAAATCCGTACAACTCCAAAAATACCCCTGTTAACCTGCCAAACGTGGCAAACTCTGAAAACCCAAAGACCCTAAGGAACTCGAAACCTAAGCTCTGATACCAATAAATTGTCACGCCCCGAGGGAGTCCCCGCTAGACAAAAATCCGGCAGCATCTCCCCTATACGGGTGGCAATACTAATTTTGCATACAAGGCCTACACGGCCACTATACATCGGTCAACACGACCAGAACATACCACAACACACTATACATAATATGCGGCCTCAAGCCATCAACCAAAATATATAAAAGATCCAAAACATCGAGACCTACCACTTCTGCCATCTGAACAAGAACATACAACCAAACCAATCGAATAGTCCATAAGGACACAACCAATATCTCCAAACTTCCAAAAGTACATAACCAAAACTTTAGGACCTAAACATATCTTCTGTACAAAATCCAAAACCATAACTCAAACAACTAATAAACTATATATGATAGCTTCATCCTGAAATAAATATACAACCACGGAGTAAGTTCAAAGAACTCAGCGGATATAGTCGATATGCAAGGTAAGAAATAGCTAACAATAACAATCATGTCAGTACAGTCTCATATATATAGGGTATGTAAGAAAGAAACACAAAAGGACTGTACTTACCTGAATCTCCTACCCTGATATAAAAGCATGTGCCATACTAGAAGAAATAAAGTCATCACCATATTCAAATATATATCCTGTATGCATGATAATCATATGCAACATCCAAGGCAGCAATACAAATGCACCAAACACAATACAAATGTTATCCATGCAAAATACATGTCTTGCAAATGACATGGTCACCCCTGATGCCAGTCAGCCGCCTCACACGCGATGGTGAAGCCGAGTGGGTAGGGTTATGACAACTGTGCACTCTGCCATCACTGCTCCTGAGTGACCGAGTGGACAGGATGCTATCGGAGTACACCTATCCTCCTGCCCCAAACAGAGTGGGGGAGCAAAGCTCTCATCTCCTGTCGAGACTGAGGAGGGATCCGCCTCACTACACACCGACTCAACGCTACCCATGAGGGGACCAGCGGAGCCTGACAGAGCAACTGTACACACCCTCCTTATGTACCACTAACCCATGAGTGGCAGCGTGTGTAGAACATGTAACTAACTGCGGGCTCAACTATAAAGGAACCCCGTCCAGCCAACATGCAATCATGCAAGATGGTGCATGATACTAAAACATGTAAATCCAACTAAAATACATATCCGAAATAATATGCACAACCAATAAGTACATATCAATGATCCGAGTAAAATAGGAAAGATATAACTATAAACTAATGCAATGCGTGTATCAAGTAGGCACAATAACGTACTAGGCATATAAACATGAAAATTATTGCAATCTATACTAACTAGAATATCAACATTACTACATCTAAGAGATAAGTCAAAATGCCCGCCTGATAAAATGCTCGAGAAAACAACCAAATCGTCACGACCGTGAACCTGCCTCATGACCGACACCTGCATACAACATAACTATTGTTAAGCACAAAATGCAATCCTCCGCTAAATCGAATACTTAATCGATTTCTTACATAATCCAATTAACCCAAATCAGCTTCCAATTTCACTAATTTATCCAACCCTTACACAGTCGACTAAAACCACCCAAATAGAACACTTCAACCCTCACAGCCAACCCACTCAAAGTAGATTCATCCCACAGATCAAAATTTATCCGAAATCAACCAACAATCTAATCTCCACTGAACAATTACAATTAACTGAATAACACAATCAAATCATGTTATGAATGTTGCCTACCTGTCTTAGAATTTCACCGGCAACCAATATCCTCAACTCCTCTGTTCGTCGGCTGCGATCACTGTTCACAATCACCTGCCCAACAAGGATCCTCGTTAAGACAAAAGAAGTAACAACCATCCAAAATAAGGAGCAGAGCAGCGCTCACCTCTTCCAGCACCGATCGACAGGGACCTAGCTCACCCGCTTACCTGCTCCGACCGAAAATCACAACCCTAGTTTCGAATTGCATACAGCTGCTACCGAGCCACCATTTGTTTTCGACAGAAATCTAAGCCCTAAAATTAGCACGCGGTGTCGACGAAGAGAAACAAACCAAGCTTACCATCGATTGGAATCTCACTGGCAGAATCCCCAATTTTTGACTTAGATACCACAATCACCGGCGATGCAGAGGGGCTCACGGCGGCGATCTGGTGGCTGCAAGTGCACTGGGGAAGAAGAAACAGTGGAAACAACCCTGTGGCTACAGATGCGTCGCGATGGGCTATGCTCGTGGGCGATCAGCGCGCAGAGGCGGCGACAGAAGCAATGGGCGAAGGCATGCACCGACACTTGCGGAGGGACGGCAGACCGCAAGACCCGGGCGACTGCGGGCGCGAGGAAGAGAAGCCGACGTCCTGTGGCCGCAGGCACGGGGAAGAAGAAGTAGCGGTGGCGGCTGCGGACTGGCCGTCAGCAAGTGCGGCTCGGGCGGCAACAACGGCCGAAGATGGTAGCAGCGGCGCATTGGTGGCGTGGGGAGTGCGGTGGCTCCGTCGGTGTGAGGAAGAAACGGTGGCGACGGTTCGATGGCACAGACGCGACGAGTATGAGAAAAGGGAAGATCGCAGAAGGGAAATAAAAATCAGGGAAATATAAAAATCTAGGTTTTCTATTTAAAACCTTAGGTCAGATAATCCAAACAGGCCTTGTAAAAGTCTGTTAACTCTTTCCCTATATAAATATCATAAGAACTCCGTTTAAACCCAGAAAAATTCAGGAAAAATTCCTAAAATTCTCCAAAAATTCTGAAATAATTCCCAGGATTATTTTTCCTAAATTTTGTCCATTAAATTTATATTTTAAAACTTTTCTCATTTAACATAAGCCTTCTAGCCACCTCCGTCAACCTCACGCCTATCATATCCCTCCAAGTCATCCATGACTTATTCATCCATACGCTAGCCTTCAGGTGCTTCCATCGGCTATTGTCATGCTAAGCTAGTCTATACCGCCAAGGCACATTGGGCTTACGCTGCCAAGACTACCGCTTGGACTTTATGCCGCCAACCATTGGACTTATGCTGCCAAGACTCCACCCTTGGACTTTACGCCGCCAATATCACCCCTTGGACTTCTCTTGCCAATCCATATTGGACTTTCCCATGCCAAGACCCATGCTTGGACTTTTTATTGTCAAGTACCCATGACTTGGATTTTCCATGCCAACCCATGTTGGACTTTCCCTTGCCAAGTGTCCCACTTGGACTTTCCATGTCAATCCATGTTGGACTTTCCCTTACCAAGTGTCTCACATGGAATTTCCATGCCAAGTACCCTTGACTTGGACTTTCCATCATATGGTCAACACAATGTCAACCATATAGTCAAACAATGGTCAGACCATCGTCAAACATCAAAATACCCCTCGAGTTAAACTCGAGTCTGGTCAATCATGACCCGGGTCAATTGCACCAACAATCTCCCCAAAACATTGTCAAACATCAAAACACTACTCAAGTCTGGTCAATCATGACCTGAGTTTATTGCACCAACAATCTCTCCCTTTTTTATGTTTGACAAAAACCACAAAGCCATTGAGTTAGGCTACCTAACTCAAATCTCCTTACTAATTGTCGCAAATTGGTAATCTCATAAATTCTCTCCCTTTTTGACATACATCGAAAAGGTTCTCTCCAAGGAGGTCAATGTCTCATATCCCAGTGAGATCTTACAATCTCTCTATTGGCCCAAAAATACCTAGGATGCCTTCGCTCTTCCTAGTGATAAGTCTCATATCACTTAAGAGAGACTTCCTATAAACTCTCCCAATTTCCAAGTTGGGCATCTCACATTCTCATTTCTCCCCCTCATGAGGAAGAATACATCCATCATCCCATGATGGATACCTCCCCCTAAAGGCTTGCTCCCCCTTGACCATTGCACCAACAATGTCCTTAGAGAGTCCCTAAGCCTATAGGAACACTAAACCATCAAAATTAAGGGCAAAAGTTCAAACATGAACACTCACACACCTTAAAATTGATACACACCTTAAATAACTCTCCTAATCCATATCCAATATATTTTTACCCTTTTCAATGCTTTCTAAAGCATATCCTAGGGTTAGGAGCAGTTAGGGTAACGTAACATAGCTGAAACATGAGCTAAACATCCTTGTTTCTCGAAATCATCTCTGGCAGTCGACTCTTATAGTCACTAGCCGACTACCCTATGCATCAATCGACTGTGATCAAGCGGCAGTCGATTGATATATGCAAAATGCGGAAATCAAAAATCAGAAATGAAATTCAGAAATTCATAAGTAATTATACATAATACGAAAAATCATAAAAATTCATATGTATAATACTTATGACAAATATAATGGGTGAAAAATATTTGGAAATTAATTTACCCATAAAATAGTGAAATTGACACAAAGTTCAAAACCATTGAAAAGTTCAATGTTTTGGCCCTACTTTGTATCAATTTCATCAATGGTGATTGCTATCAAAAGATAGACTTCACCAAGATTTTCTAAAATTATTTAAAAATATTTTTAAAAACCTATATTGGATCATGATCAATGGACTCAATGCACATGACTTGTACATCAGCTTTTCCCATCGTCCACCTATGATATAAGATGAGTTTGAGTTCATCTAGATGCAAAAATTATGCACCTTGAACTTAACTCATTTCCTAGCATCTCACATGTGTCTAAGATGTATCAATACACATACATGTCAATGTAATGTGAGATGTGGTTTTTGGTTCATTCTAATATAGGGTTTCATGCATTTTTCTAGGGCAACACTACTTGATTCCCTTATACATGAGACTTCAAGTCATGTCATAGTCCTTAATTTTATTAATGCATGAAATGATCATGACATAAATGGTAACAAAAATAATCATGGCCAATGATCATGATGTCATGGCATAAAATATAACCTAAATATACATGACATAAAAGAAAAACCTAAACATGATCATGACATTTATATGATAAAAATAAATATGATGTCATGACATATCATATAACAAATAAGGCATGACAAATAAAATATAAAGGTATATAATACCTAAATTTTTAATATTTGTTGCTATTTGTTATTATTAATTTCATTTTGTCATATTATCACTCATCCCTCAAGTGTGCCAAAAACCCAAAACGACACACTATGACCTAAGACCTAAATTGTGCTAATTTGATTAATTTTTTATAATTCTCAAAATGTATTGGCACATCCTAAAATTCTTTAGGATATATATTCAAACCACATTTCCAAGGTACCCATAACCTTGAAAATGACCTAAAGTGTCACCTTTACCATGATTAGGTTAACTACTTATCCATTCAAAGTTGGCACACCCTAACCCATCTAGCGTGAGTCGATCACACTCCTAGGAATCCAAAATCTATTTGAGCTTCTTGGGTTAACTAGGTATTCCTTAGGGATGACCTCCCTAGATACCCTCCTAATGACCCTCTTAGGCTTGGTAGCCTTGGTCATTGTGGGCTTGCCTAGGTTAACTCTAGGAGTGACTCCCCTTGTAACCTTCTTAGTGGTCTCCCTAGGTTTCTTCAAAATCTTAGCCACTAGGCACCTACCATCGTCAATGCTAGGGATGACTTCCCTTGTGACCTTGGTTTTCCTAGACCTAGTACTAGTTCCATAATCAAATGGAACATTGTGATAGGTAGGCTTATCTACCTTGGGCCTAGGCTTGTTGCTCAAGCCTTTCTTGCCCATAGATGAGCCTTGCCTCCTAGCCTCTAGGCTTTGATCATTTGACCCCTTAATTTGATTTTGCATAATTCTAAGGGTCTTCTCCAACTTCTCAAGTCTTGACCTCAAGGCTTGATTTTCAACTTCTAATTTTTTCATTTTGGTGGGCCCATTGTTTCTTTGATCATTTTTTCCCTTCCTAGGCATATGTCTAGATTTCTTAGCATTAAGGCCTAGCTGATCTTCTATTTTCCTAATACTTGCCTTAGGTAGCATTTTCTTAGGGTTATTAGTCCTAAATTTCTCCTTAGTTCTAATATCGACATGTTTAGCCCCTAAACAATAAAGCTTATTTCTAGCATGCTCTTTATGATAAATTGCAAGTGAATTAAAAGCATGCTTTTAATGTTAAAACTAGAAGGTGCATTATTGAAATATACCTTAGGGTTAGCTTTAGAAGCTCCCCCTACATGTGATGCTCCTTCTTTTCTCCTAGGGCATTGACTTCTATAGTGCCCCTTTTGATGGCACTTAAAGCACACTACATGCTCCTTTCTCTTCCTCATTGGGGCACTGGCATCCTTGACTTTTTCATTGACTTTTGGTGCCGAAGGAGTCTTCTTGACTTTCTTAGGACACTTGCTCTTATAGTGTCTATTTTCCTTACACTTAAAGCATATAATATGGATTTTATTTTTAATTGGAATGCTTGAGTTACCTAGGTCAATGGTGGCCAGAATTGGTTCTTCTTCATCTCTCCCGGATGTTGAGGCTACCTCTTGATCCGACATGGAAGGTGATCTAACTTCCTCCCCCTCAATCCTAGAGGTGGAGACTTCTTCTACGACTTCCACTTCTTTTGATATGGATGTTGATTCCCTAGCAACCTCTGAATTCTCAAGCTCTTGGGATGAAGATGTGATTGCTTCTTCTTGAGCTTGAGAGGATGAGGATTCCTCCTCTACTTCATGAGTCGGTGATGGGTTTTCATGATATTTCGCCAACTTGCTCCAAAGTTCCTTGGCGTCTTTACAATCTCCTATCTTGATCAAAATATCATTAGGAATTACACTAAGTAATATACCCATTACCTTATTATTAATGTTGAAGTATCAGAGTTGCTTTTTGCTCCAATTCTTCTTCTTGAGTTTTTTTCCTTCTTCGTCATTTGGAGTGTCAAAACCTACTAGGACACTAATCCAATTATCAAAATAGCACATAAGAATGTGCATAATTCTACCTTTCCAATATACAAAATCTTCGCGGTCGAAGGATGGTGGAATGTTGATGTCGTCACCCAATCTTTCATGAAGATCCATCTTCTTCCCTCTAGCATGCTCCCTCGGATGTAAAGTCGGTGAAGAGCAACCCACTCTGATGCCACTTGTTGGGGAATTGATTGTTGCTAGAGGGGGGTGAATAGCGTTTCGATGTCGCTTGATGGATTTCGATCACATGCTTGCTACAATGTCGTTAGCATAGCGGAATATAGAATAATAAAAATAAAACATGACACAAGCACACAATACACAAGATATTGTCAGAATCTTAGGGTTCCTACTCCACGGATTGGGCTCGAATGAGTCATAGCGATGCAAACAACACTACTAAGCAATAATACTCCTTCTCGACAACAAATCGGAGGTGGAGAAACCTCTTACGATGATTACAATAGTAATACAAAGCAAATGTTAGGATCTTTGGAAGGCTAGAGGGGGTGAATAGCCTTTTTCCAAATTCTACAAAAAGGGTTAGCGAAAGCAAAACAAGAACTAAATGAAAGATATAGGAAATGCTAACACGAAAGCGTTTATGTGGTTCGAAGATAAAGCTCCTACTCCACAGCGATCCTTAAGGTGGATCAACCCAAGCAATTCCACTAAGAAGCTTTCCTTTACAAGACACTCTCCTCTTCTTACAATGATGAAAATGAAATTTAGGAGAAGAGGAGGAATTAACACAAAGAAAGCCTTTGAAATTCATGGGGAGCTTGAGAGTAAGGTTGGAAGATAAGCACTAGCCCTCTCAAGCACCCCAAGCCCTCCTTTTATAGAGAGAGGGATGTTTTTCCCGTTGGGCCACGATCAGTCGACTGATGGTCTCCATCAGTCGACTGCCGTCATGACTAACGACTTCTAATCAGCCAGATTCGTGGGATTTCACAGGCGTCATCATCCAACGGCAGGCTCATCAGTCGACTGATCCCTCCATCAGTCAACTGATGAAGTGATCAGTCAAGTGATCACGATGAGCAGTCAAGTGAGACCCCATTCTGTTCCCAATGTCGACTTGATCAGTCGACTACCAATCTTGGCAGTCAACTGTCATCCCTTGGCAGTCGACTGATCATCAGGTTTTCAGCCTGACTCAGTCGAACACCTGATCAGTCGAGTGGTACGATGTATCCGTCGACTGATACTCATCAAGTATGATAATTTCATACTTGAATTAACTCTCTAGACCTAGACTCAACCTTCTAACTCTTCCTTAAGCCTTACGGCTCCAGGATCCCTCCGAGTCCGCGACTTGTTTATCCTTTGCACTTGATTCCAAGATCTTCCTTCGATTTCGTCATGTCTTGGGTTTCTCTTTGCCAAAGTACGCTTGGACTTTTCTTTTACCAAGTCTTCATACTTGGATTTTTCTGTCACTTAAACAAGTTCACAATTAGATCACAAAACATTGCCTAACTTAGATGATTATCCAAACATTAAAACATATAAATGCTTGGGGCATTGTTGCACCAATAATCTCTCCCTTTTTGATGTTTGGTAATCATTTAAGTTAGGTCTTTAACATATGCACATAATGAAAGCATCATATTTCCAATATGAATTCTAATTTAAAGTTTCCTTGTCCCCCTTTGACATACATCAAAAAGAGAAGGATTCATACAATGATAAGTTCATGAAAGAATTAAATTTGTTATGTCTTGAACTAAGGTATAAGATAGGTGTGAGGCTCCCCCTTAATCCAAGACATGGTTCATGATGTGTGAATAAAATGTGGAGCAAAGCATAAGAAAAAGATATAAAGTTATGTCCTAACTTTGCACCAACAATATAATTTTAGGGGATGAAAAGAGTTTACTATGTTGCTCCCCCTAAAACAATGCATTAATTAGTCCTATACCCTTTTAATTACTGAAATTATCATACCATAGGGTTAGGATACTTAAGAATACACTTAGAACTAAGGATTAAGGCTGAACTTCAAAAAAACCAGGGTGGCAGTCGACTGGTATCTGAGTCAGTCGACTGCCATACCCGAAATCCCTTTTTCAAGTTTTTCAACCCAACTTTAGAAATGCGCCAAAAATTCAAGAAACATCGAAAATTCATAAAATTTTGTGTACATATTTATGAAATCATTTTCTATCAATAAAAAATAATTTAAAAAATATATGTTTTCCAGATTTCGAAAATGATACAATTTTGAAACCTAGCAAAAGCTTTAAGTATTTTACAAACTTTGTATCACTTTTGCTTAGCAATTGAAAATTGTTTTTCAAAGTATGATAAACATAGTTTAAATTATGTTTTATTTGACATTTCCAATCATATTATTGGAGCTATATGCACATCAATTGTGCATAAGCCTTCCCAATGATTGGTCCAATGAAGGATTAATGTCTCTAGATGACACTTTGGTTTATAGTAATGCATCATAACAAGTATGATGAACCAAGTGCATCTTCCTAACATCTCACATGTTGTCTAAGTGACTCAATACAAAAATCATGGATTCTTAGGTGTTTTGTGAGATGCTTAGAGGTATAAATCCTAGATTTTCTATAGGATCATGCAAACCTAGACCTCTATTCTACTAAGCACATTCCAAGTTCTCTCCTTAGTGATGTGTAATCCACTTCGAGTAGAGCCTTGGTGAATATGTCGGCTAAGTTTGACTTAGATTCTATATAATTAAGTTTAATGTCCCCCTTAGCCACATGATTTCTAATGAAGTGATGCTTCACTTCAATGTGTTTAGTCCTAGAGTGATGTACTATATTTTTGGTCAAATTTATGGTACTCACATTATCACAATAAACTTTGACATTGGAATAGTGTAGCTCATAATCTTCTAATGTGTGTCTCATCCAAAGTAATTGGGCCACACAACTACTCATAGCCACATATTCAGCCTCGGTGGTTGACAAAGCAACACAAGGTTGCTTTCTACTACTCCAACTTACTAGAGAGGATCCAAGAAATTGGCATCCACCACTAGTACTTTTCCGATCCAACTTGCAATCCGCATAATCGGAATCGGTATACCCAATTAAATCAAAAGATTTTGTCATAGGGTACCAAAGTCCTACATTTAGTGTGCCCTTAATATACCTTAAGATTCTCTTAACGACCACTAAATGGGACTCTTTGGCACATGATTGGTACCTTGCACACATACCTACCACAAATAATATATCGGATCTACTAGCGGTTAGGTACAAAAGGCTACCAATCATACTCCTATAGAGTTTAAGGTCAATTTGTTTTCCTTCATGATCATTATCTATTTTTGTATTAGTTGTCATTGGGGTTGAAACTACCTTAGCATTTTTCAAATCAAATTTCTTAATCATTTCCTTAGCATATTTGGTTTGGTACACATAAATTCCTTCATTTGTTTCTTTGACTTGTAGACCTAGGAAGAAATTTAGTTTCCCAACTAGACTCATTTCAAACTCATTCTCCATATTTTTGATGAAGTCTTGAAGGAGGTCATCATTGGTTGACCCAAAGATAATGTCATCTACATATACTTGGGCTACAAAGATGTCCTTAGACTTTGATTTAATGAAGAGAGTTTGATCTACTTGACGCCTTCTAAACCCCTTAGAGACCAAGAAAGATGACAATCTTTCATACCAAGCCCGGGGAGCTTGTTTCAAACCGTATAAAGCCTTTTTAAGCTTGAATACATGGTTTGGATAGTCTATACTTTCAAACCCGGGAGGTTGTTCTACATATACTTCCTCCTTAATGAACCCATTTAGGAATGCCGACTTTACATCCATTTGATAGAGTTTAAAGCCCATGTAAGAGGCATATCCTAGTAGGATTCTAATCGACTCTAACCTAGCAACCGGGGCATAAGTCTCATCATAGTCAAGCCCCTCTACTTAATTAAATCCTCTTGCAACTAACCTAGCTTTATTTCTTGTTATTGTTCCTTGATCATCTAATTTGTTCCTAAAAACTCATCTTGTAGTGACAATGGTACTATCATTGGTTCTAGGAACTAGCTCCCAAACTTGACTCCTCTCAAATTGAGCCAATTCATCTTGCATTGCTAAGACCCAATCCGGATCAAGCAATGCATCATCAATTGACTTGGGCTCAAGTTGTGATATAAAAGCTATTTGACTAGAGGGAGCTCTATGAAATGACTCAGTTCTAACACCTTGAGATAATTCACCTACAACTTGATCTAGAGGGTGATTTTGATGAACTCTTATTGTTCTAGGAGGTGTATTAAATTGATTTTGATCATGATTATCCTCATTCCTCCTTTCATCATCCGAATCTCCTCTTGCTCCCCCTTGAGTATTACTCTCTAATCCTCCCCCTTGATTATTACCCCCTAAGGTCATATTTTGAAATTTTTGGGTAATTTCTTGATTTTTGTCATTGATATCATCATCAATGGGGGATTTCCTAGGGTAAGTAGTAGAGGATTCATCAAATTGAACATTTGAAGACTCCTCGATTATTTGAGTCCTTTTGTTATATACTCTGTTGGTGCAGGGGCACCTAAGTCGAACATGTATTTTGATTATGGCAAAAGACGCAAAGTCAAGGATATATCATTATCTCACGAGCTGAATCGAGTGTGCAGAAAAGTGCTAAAGCTGAAGCTGAAGGCTAGCGACACCCGGAGGAAGCCGCGGTGGTCGGGCAATACTCGAGTGACTTCGGAGGGAGCCGAAGGAATCGAGTGGAAGGCCAAAAGCGAAAGCGACGCAGTAAGTATCGAGGTAAGCTCGTGTGTGTGAGCGTAAGTGTGGTCGTATCCTCCTTACGGGGATGGTCTTAAGCGTAGATCCAACCAAAGACATCCCATCGATGGTCTAGGTCGAGATCGGACGGTCGATGACCATCGAAATTATATTTTTGTTGAGCTAACTTTGACTTGCAGCAAGCATTAGTCGATCGCTTTTGAGGACTCAACCGTCGGCCAATCACCGATCCGGAGGTCGCGACTCAATCGATGCTGCCATTAGTCGACTGATGATGACCATCAGTCGACTGATGGTCAAGGATCAGCCTCGAGGAGTCAAGGCTTATCACCTTTTTTCAAGAGTGTTTTGTGCCCATTTGTGATTGGTTGAAGACCCATTCGATGAGGGGCTCAAAGGCTATAAAAGGAGGGCATGTCCTAGGGTTTTTCATCAATTCAAAAGCTTCCAAGTGCTTCCGATACGCTACGAGTTTTCGACATCCCTACGACGAAGCGATGCCGAGACGACGACTCAAGCTCCAAGATTCAAGTCTTCAAAAGTCGTCGGTATAAGATTTAATTTTATAAGTTGTTCTTATTTCGAGCTTTAAATCATATCAAGGAGAGGGGGAGTGTCCCTCTACCTTGAGTATTTATTGAGTTTTGTATTTGTTTAACTCCTACCTCTAACGAGGAGGAGTTCGTTTAGTGTTTTGCCCTCCGTGCGTGGTCAAGGACCACTAGGGCCTTGGAGTAGTAGCCGAAGGCTACGAACCAAGTAAAAAAGAATCGTCTCTTTTATTTATTGTTTATCTTTCTGCTGTAAATTATCTACTCGAGTTTTAACGAACGATTTTGTAAAAGTTTTATCGCTATTCACCCCTCCTCTAGCGATCCGCTTCGATTCAACAATTGGTATCAGAGCCGGGGGTGCTCAGATTCGGTGCAACCACCAATCGAGCAATTTTATTTTCATATTTATCATTTTAAGATTTCTCCCACACTACTAATCCAAGACCAAGTCTTGGTACATAGTTTTTGGTTGTGTTTTTGCAAGTACTAATCGCCTTCGGAGTACCTCACGATCAAACGAGCATAACTTTTGCTACAAGTGGACTCACGAAACGATCTACCCACCAAATCGAAGCTCTCTGAGAGATCTAAACTTATTATGGGGGTTTACCCCATAACAAGCTGTTTTAATCTCCAGAAAACGATGTTTAGTACCCTTTCAGGGACATCGAAGGTTGTGAGTACTTACTTTTTGTTTAGTTTCTTATTTCTTTGTTTAACTTTCTATTTCTCATTTGTTTCTTTTTATTTCCCGCACCACTAATCCAAGACTCGAGTCTTGGCAAGTTTTTTTTTGTGTTTTTTTGTTTGTGCAAGTTTTTCTTTATGGCCCACATTGAGGGGTACAACACCATCCAGCCTCCATTCTTTAACGGAGATGATTTCCGTTATTGGAAAGGTCGGATGGAATATTTTCTAAAAACACAAGTCGAGACTTGGATAATCATCCAAACCGGCTTTGCTCTACCCACTAATGATCAAGGCGAGCCTTTGGACTTCGACAAGTGGAACAATGCAACTAAGAGGCAAATCGAAGTCGATGCAAGAGCAACCCAAATATTGCAATGCGGTTTGTCTAAGGAAGAGCTCAACCGCATCGGACCCTTCATCAGCGCAAAAGATCTGTGGACAAAACTCATAGAGCTACACGAAGGGACTAATGACGCGAAGGTAAGTAAGCGTGACTTACTACTTAATAAATTGTATAACCTAAAAATGCAGGAATGTGAGACGGCAACGCAACTACACGCCCGTGTCCAGGACATTGTCAACGGATTGCACACCATCGGACATAAGGTCGAAAATTGTGACCTCCTAAGGTACGTTCTTAATTCATTTCCTAGGACTACCTTGTGGGCATCCATGGTTGATGCCTACAAGGTCTCTAAGGACCTTTCAAAGCTTAGGTTAGACGAATTATTTTCCGAGTTTGAACTTCACGAGCAAACTAACATGGTCCGGTCCGAGAGAGGTATTGCTCTACTTGCAGGACAAAGAAGCAAGACACCCACCAAGGAAGAAGATGGACTCGAACCCGAAGACGAATCAGAGTCCGAATCCAAAAAGGTGGAAGCAATAGTGAACGTAGTGCGGAAGATCATTCGGAGGGAAAGGAGGCTACTAAAAAACAAAAAGAGGGCACAATTCAAATCAAGTCAAAAGAAGGCGTTTCATGCAACATGGGACAACGAAGAAGGCGTCGGCATAGCATGCATGGCAAGACCCGAAGAGTCCGAGTCCGAATCTGAATCAAACTACAACACTGACTCTGAACTCGAGGACTACTTCGAGAAGCAACTCAAAGCCTGACCGAAAGATAAAATTAAGGTTAGCCGCACACTAATTCATACGCTTTACAATACGATTAAATTGCTAACTAAAAAATTAGCTAAATCCGAGTCTAGGGTCGAGTCCTTGGTTGAGGAGGTTGAAACCCTCAAACAAGAGACACCCCTAAACTCTTTGACTAGTCGAGTTCAAGAGGAGGACTCAACTCGAGTTGAAAAACTCGAAGAAGAGAACTCTCTCTTGAAAGGGCAAGTCCAAGAGCTCGAAGCTCGGTTGAACAAGTTCTCGACGGGGTCCAAGAATCTTAACCGACTTCTTGGAACTCAGAGAGTCGTGTACAACAGAGCCAGACTCGGATATAGCTCAAAGACTATGAATATATCTTACATGTCTATCGTAAACCGTAGTCATCATCGAGTCCAAGTGTGGGTCCCGAAAACTTTATTAAACTCACATATAAGGACCAATAGGTTTTGGATTCCCAAGGATCAAGTTCATTACTTGACCAGACCATATCGGTTCAATGATCTAGGGGGAGCTAATACCAAAATAGTATATCCGATAACCTAAACCTTTTATTTTCTTTAGAATGGTTAGATAGGACTATAACTCGTCAATGCTTGATAACATAGTACCAGGACGCGACGAGATGATAGTACGCTAGGAAAGCGGAGTCTTGTGTATTCGGGCTAGATAAGGTGTATCTAGTTCGATGCACTTGACCGAGTGGAACTAGATGAAGCTACCTCGCCGTATCCTAGACTAGTTAGACCAGGAAGTGGTCTTAGGTGAGTCAAGTTACTACTTTCTCAAAATTGGCTTTGTCTAAGGAAGTGGTCATTTTTCCGATCAAAGAAGGCCCCTGTGTCTCGCCATGACCTGGAAGCCAAGATCTTGAAAAGGTGACTCGATGAGCTTAGGATCAAATCCGAATCTAACGCAAGGTTGACAAGTTTCAAATCATTAAAACTTAATCAAGATAAAATTGGAATCATCTCACACAACATATAAGGTGACCAATTCTAAGACACTTAGAATGGGTGAGATGAATAAGGAACAATTTCAATTTACATAATCGTTTCAAAAATGTTATCTATTTTTCAAACTATCGAGCTTAAATGTGTACTTATACTCGGACAAAATTCTAAATATACAACCTTCTAGGTGAATGTTTAGCGCCCCCTAACTCTTCTATACCTTATATATTTGATTAAGGGGGAGAGCAAACTAACCCTAAGGGTTACATATTTTTTAAAAGTTAATAGCATATAAGTATTGTGAAACTCAAAGTTAATTTTATAAGTATTTTGAAAATCAAACTTAGTTTCCAAAAATTACATTGTTGGTGCAAAGGGCTATACCTCGAACCAAATTAAATCAAGACACATGCTTGGACTCATGTTAGATAATCTTTATGCATGCTACCTTTTCTATTAAAAACCCCCTACTTTTTATAAAACTCCATACCTTTTTTGATTCATGGCAAAAGGGGGAGAAGAACATAAGTTAAGGGGGAGAACAAAATTTAAATTTTTGAAAATTAAACTTTTATTTTAAAACTCACCGAAGGTTAAGAGGGGGAGTTCACTACAAATGAGCGTAACGTTTATCTTACTCATGTTCTGCTTTATATTTTCCCTTAACTTTGTGTAAATTTGTCATAGGATCAAAAAGGGGGAGATTGTTGGTGCAGGGGCACCTAAGTCGAACCTGTATTTTGATTATGGCAAAAGACGCAAAGTCAAGGATATATCATTATCTCACGAGCTGAATCGAGTGTGCAGAAAAGTGCTAAAGCTGAAGCTAAAGGCTAGCGACACCCGGAGGAAGCCGCGGTGGTCGGGCAACACTCGAGTGACTTCGGAGGGAGCCGAAGGAATCGAGTGGAAGGCCAAAAGCGAAAGCGACGCAGTAAGTATCGAGGTAAGCTCGTGTGTGTGAGCGTAAGTGTGGTCGTATCCTCCTTACGGGGATGGTCTTAAGCGTAGATCCAACCAAAGACATCCCATCGATGGTCTAGGTCGAGATCGGACGGTCGATGACCGTCGAAATTATGTTTTTGTTGAGCTAACTTTGACTTGCAGCAAGCATCGATCGCCACTTGAGGACTCATTGCCGCCAATCGCCGATCGCCGGAGGTCGGCCTGATCGATCGCCATCACGATCGATGATGGCCATCAGTCGACTGATGGTCAAGGATCAGCCTCGAGGAGTCAAGGCTTATCACCTCTTTTCAAGGAGGTTTTGTGCCCATTTGTGATTGGTTGAAGACCCATTCGATGAGGGGCTCAAAGGCTATAAAAGGAGGGCTTGTCCTAGGGTTTTTCATCAATTCAAAAGCTTCCAAGTGCTTTCGATACGCTATGAGTTTCCGACATCCCTACGACGAAGCGATGCCGAGACGACGACTCAAGCTCCAAGATTCAAGTCTTCAAAAGTCGTCGGTATAAGATTTAATTTTATATGTTGTTCTTATTTCGAGCTTTAAATCATATCAAGGAGAGGGGGTGTCCCTCTACCTTGAGTATTTATTGAGTTTTGTATTCGTTTAACTCCTACCTCTAACGAGGAGGAGTTCGTTTAGTGTTTTACCCTTCGTGCGTGGTCAAGGACCACTAGGGCCTTGGAGTAGTAGCCGAAGGCTACGAACCAAGTAAAAAGAATTATCTCTTTTATTTATTGTTTATCTTTTCGCTGCAAATTATCTACTCGAGTTTTAACGAACGATTTCGTAAAAGTTTTATCGCTATTCACCCCCTCTCTAGCGATCCGCTTCGATCCAACATACTCTATAGCCCCTACTAGTGGATGAGTATCAAACTAGGATTCGTTCATCCGCTTTGGACTCAAATTTTCCCAAATTATCTTTGGTGTTTAAAATATAAGTTTTACATCCAAAGACCCTAAAGTAGTGAATTGTTGGAATTGAGTCATTCCATAACTCAAATGGGGTTTTTCCTAAAAACCTATGAATTTGGACTCTATTTTGGATATAGCAAGTGGTATTAACTGCTTCCGCCCATAAGTAGCTAGGTAAAGAGTATGCATTAAGCATAGTCCTAGCGGCTTCTTGTATGACATGATTTTTCAATTTCACTACCCCATTTTGTTGAGGTGTTATAGGACAAGAAAATTCGTGCTTGTACCCTTGTTCTAAGCAAAATTTGGAGAAACTAGAATTCTCAAATTCTCCACCATGATCAATACGGATCCGATTGATTTTGAGACTTCTCTCATTCTCTACTCTTTTACTAAAGCCTATGATTGTTTCTAGAGTATTGTCCTTATGTTTCATGAAATATACCCAAGTATATCTAGAAAAGTCATCTACTATAACTAAGCAATATTTGCTACCATTTAATGAAGGAGTACTATGACAATCAAATAAATCAACATGCAAGAGTTCTAAAGGTAAAGCAGTACTAAGTAAAGTTTTACCTTTGTGTGATGATTTTGATTGCTTTCCTTCTTGGCATGCATCACACATTTTGTCCTTAAGATACTTGACTTTTGGCAACCCCTTGACTAGCTTCATCTTGGCTATTTTGGCAATGTTTTTCATGTTGATGTGCCCTAGCCTCCTATGCCATAGCCAATTCTCTTCTTCTTTTGCAATAAAACACTTAGTAGAAGTGTTAGAAGCATAGGATAAATCAACATAGTATATATTTGATTTCCTAAAACCTACTTACATGCAATCATTTAAATTTTTGTGTCTTATGAAGCATTTAGAAGAATCAAATAGAACATCAAAATTGGCATCACATAATTGACTTACACTAAGCAAATTAAATTTCATATTTTTAACTAATAATACTTTGTGAATTACAAGGTTTGGGGATACCTCAATTGTCCCTTGTCCTAGGATCTTAAGTTTACCACTATTTCCAAAAAAACACCTTCCCCTTGCTAGTGTGGTTGATTATTGAAAATTTGCTCTCATCACCGGTTATGTGTTTTGAGCAACCACTATCAACAATCCATAAGCTTGGTCCTTCTACCTATACAACATGAAAAATGCAAGTCTTAGGCACCCAAATTTTAGGACCGTTAGCATTTACTATATAGCTTTTGGGAACCCAAGCTTTTCTAGTCTTGCTCCTAATGGTTGGTTTTCTACTAATTAATGAGGTGAAGGCCACTTCCTTCTCCTTAGGCCTATATCCTATGCCAGCCTTGTTATAAATGGACCTTTGGTCCCTAAGAATCATATCAAGATATTTGGACCCACTTGTAAATTTCTCTAAGCATGCTCTTAGGTTACCTATTTCTTTTCTAAGTTCATCATTTTCATTCCTAAATGAACATGCATCATCACAAGAAATTTCTACATTCTTAATTGATTTAATTTCTACTTTTAAATCCTTAATCCTAGATTTTGATTTATTTAGTGCATTTTGAAGACATGCAATAGTTTCATATATTAATTCTATCCTAGAGGAGTCCTTTACCTCATCGTCACTAGATGACGATTCGTCGCTTGAGGAGGAGGATGACTCTTCAATTGAGCTATCCTCCAAGGCCATGAGTGGCATGTTTCTTGTGACATGGCAAAGTTCTTCATCATCGGAGGAATCTTTTAGGCTTTGTGTATCCCAAGTTTGGGCTATCATGGCCTTCTTCTTCTTCTTCTCCTTCTTGTACTTCTTCTTCTTTTCTTTTTCCTCCTTTTTCTTTAGCTCCGGACAATTTGGCTTGATATGGTCCTTTTTGTTGCAACCATAGCAAGTAACATTAGAAGAAGGAATTGAACTAGTGGAGGTTTTACCTTTGGAGGATTGGAACATCCTCCTTACATCCTTTTCGGTGAGCCTCCTTGATCTCCCACCAAACCTCTTTACATAGTGAGCTACCTCACTAGCCGATAGCTCCTCATCGCTACTTGAAGATTCCTCCTCCAACTCGGATGAAGAGGAAACCTCCTTCTTCTCCTTTTTCTTCTTGTCCTTCTTACCTACAACAAGAGCTATACCTTTTTCTTTCGAATAAGTGTTAGCATGTTCATGTAGCTCAAATTCACAAAAAAGTTCATCTATCTTAACTAAAGCCCAAGTCACGATTGACCGGACTCGAGTTTGACTCGAGCGATGTTTTAATGTTTGACATTGATGTCTGATAATGTTTTGGGGAGATTGTTGGTGCAAATGACCCGGGTCATGATTGACCGGACTCGAGTTTGACTCGAAGGGGATTTTGATGGTTGACTGGGGTTGACCATGTCATGGAAAGTCCAAGTCTTGAGTACTTGGCATGTAAAACCTAAGCTTGAGTCTTGGCATTTGGAAAGTCCAAGGGTATAGTCTTGGCCACGTAAATCCAAGGGTATAGTCTTGGCGATGAAAGTCAAAGTCATGGATACTTGGCATTTGGGAAGTCCAAGGGGTTTGATATTGGCAGCGTAAAGTCCAAGGGTGAAGTCTTGGCAGCATAAGTCCAATGGTTGGCGGCGTAAAGTCCAAGAGGGAGTCTTGGCAGCATAAGTCCAATGTGTCTTGGTGGTGTAAACACCGTTAGCATGACAATAGCCGATGGAAGCACCTGAAGGCTAGTGTATGGATGAATAAGTCGTGGATGACTTGGAGGGATCCGATAGGCACGAGGCTGACGAAGGTGGCTAGAAGGCTTAGGTATAGGCTACGGGTGATCTAGCAAGTATGGGGGCACCATACTTGGGTTAAAACCTTATGTTTGAGGTTAAAATCTCATGTTTGAGGTGTATCAATCGACTGGTACCATGGGGGCGGTCGTGGTGAGTCAACTAGGGTTTGATTAGAAGTGTCTAGTAGTCGATTGCCGAGGTGGGCGGCGATCATTGGTGATCGATCGGATCAAGGTGATCACCGATCGATGGCCAGATTTTAGAGAATGCGAATGTTCTCCAGTCGAGTGATTGGCCCGACCACTCGACTGATTGAGCCAGCAGTCGACTGATGGATATGATCAGTCAACTGATGGTGTATCCGTTGGATTTTTCCAGCGTGGATCTAGTCGTTGTCTCACGACAACAGTGGCATCAGTCGACTGATGTTCCCAAGCAGTCGAATGATAGGCGAAATCCAGCACAGGTAGTAACTTTAAATGGAGCTTGTGGAGGAAGATTTGGCAATCGATTTTCTTGGACGATTTAGAGCGATGTGCTATTGCAAATCAGGGTCTTTAAGGCTAGTCCAAGGCAATCAATAAGCAAGCTTCCAAAAAATTGTTGTAAAGTGTTCTTGGCTTTCTTTTGTTGTATTCATTTATATTTGCTTGTTGTTTTACTTGTATTACTGTTGTAATATCTTGTAAGAGGTTTCTCCACCTTCGGATTATTCCGAGAAGGAGTTTATTGGATTAGTAGTGCATGTTTGCTTTGCTAGGGCTTTTAGAGCCCGATCCATGGAGTATGAACCATTCGGTTCTGAACCATATTATATTCTTGTATTTGTGATTGTGTATCGTGTTATTGTTTTTATTATTATTCCGCTGCGCACTAACACGATTTGTAAACACGATCGCGAACAAAATCCATCAAGCATTGACAACGCTATTCACCCCCCCTCTAGCGGTCACAACCGAATCCTTAACAATTGGTATCAGAGCCTGGGGCTCTTCTATGGATTAACAACTCGGAGCCAAGACGCTAGAGGGTGAATAGGAACAAGATGGAAATTCAAGATAATTTGGGTTGGGACATCAACACCCCAATCCCATATGCTTTCTATGGACGGGAAGGCTTCAACCAATGGAAGGCAAGGATTGAAGACTTCTTGATGATGAGGGACTTTGAGGAGTAGTCCATTTTGATGGAAGGATTCGAATATCCAAGAGGACCAAAGGGAGGCTTCCTCAAGAAGAAGAAATGGGCCGAGGGGAAACTCCAAGAGTTTGATAAAATAAGAAAGTAGTCAAATTTATTTTTGATTTGATTCCTAATGATATCTTGTGTAGCCTAGGGGATTACATGGATGCCAAGGAACTTTGGAGCGAGTTGGCAAAATATCACAAAAATCTCGAACCGGTCCAAGAAAAAAAGAAGAGGAGGAAGAGAGTTCTTCCTCACAAGAAAGTGAGGAGTCGGAAGTTGAAGAGGAGTCAACTTCCGGATCGGTGGAAGCGGAGGAAGAAGTAGAAGAGGTGCAAAAAACTTCCACCTCTAGGATTGAGGGGGAGGAGAGGATTCCCTCGCCTTAGCAAGAAGAAAAGCCTTCAACATCCGGTCAAGATGAAGAAGCTCAAAATCTGGCCGTCATTGATCTAGGTAATTCAAGCACATCATTGTTGGTGCAATCGGCCCAGGTCACGATTGACCATGACTCGAGCTTGGCTCGAGAGATATTTTGATGTTAGACAAAAACATATGACAATGTAATTGTCATGGTAAAGTCCAAGTCATGGGTACTTGGCATGGAAAGTCCAAGTGGGACACTTGGCATTTTGGGAAGTCCAAGCATGGGTCTTGGCAAGGTAAAGTCCAAGTCTTGAGTACTTGGCACCAGGAAAGTCCAAGCATGGGTCTTGGCATGAAAAGTCCAACATGGGTTGGCAAGGGAAAATCCAAGCTTGAGTCTTGGCACTTGAGAAGTCCAAGGGGTTTGGTATTGGCGGCGTAAAGTCCAAGCGGGAGTCTTGGCGGCGTAAGTCCAATGTGCCTTGGCGGTGTAGACACCGTTAGCATGACATAGCCGATGGAAGCACCTGAAGGCTAGCGCGATGGATGAACAAGTCATGGATGACTTGGAGGGATCCGAGAGGCGTAAGGCTGATGAAGGTGGCTAGAAGGCTTAGATCTAGTCTAAGGGTGGTCTAGCAAGTATGGGGGCACCATACTTGAGTTAAAACCTCATGCCTGAGGTGTGTCAGTCGACTGGCATAGTCAACTAGGGTTTGACTGCGGGAATTTCCCTAGCAGTCAACTGTGATATATGAGCAGTCGACTGATCTTGTGATCAGTCGACTGATGCTCGGATTTCAGGGCACAAAATGGAGTCTCACTCGACCGCTGGGACGAGCAGTTGAGTGATGGCTCATCAGTCGACTGATGCTCATGATCAGTCGACTGATGTCCTAGCCGTTGGATGTTTCCAGTGTGGATTACACCGTTGTCTCACAGCAACAGTATGATCAGTCCACTAATAGTCCCGAGCAGTCGACTGATCGACCTTTTCCAGCACAGGTTGAATCTATAAAAGGAGCTCGTGATGGAAAAAAAGTTATCCGATTTTTGAGAGCTTTAGGGGCGATTTGTTGCTGCAAATCAGGTCTCCAAGTGCTAATCAAATAACCAAGCATTCAAGCAATCAAAAGCAAGAGTTGTAAAGTTTTTCTTTACTTGTCTTTCATATAAATTGTTGTAATTGCTTGTTTTAGTTTCTTACTGTTGTAAGATTACTTGTAAGGGGTTTCTCCGCCTCCGACTTGTGTCGAGGAGTGTTTATCATAGTGGTGTGTGATTGACATCACTAGGGTTCGTACGAACCCAATCCGTGGAGTAGGAACCTTTCGGTTCCGAACCACGTTAAATATTTGTGTTTGCGTTGTTGTTTATTTCGTTATTGCTTTCATTACTATTCCGCTGCGCGCTAACGAAATTGTAGAGGCAACCACGATCGAATTCCATCTACAAAAGAACACTACGCTATTCACCCCCCCCCTCTAGCGGCTTCAAATATCCTACAGTTGGTATCAGAGCCCGGGGCTCTTCTACGGATTAACCGCCGGGAGCTAAAAGGCTAGAGGGAAGATGGAATTCCAAAACAAGCTTGGATGGGACATCAACACTCCACCGCTATATGATCAAGAAGATTTTTCGGCGTGGAGAACAAGAATGAAGACATTCTTTATGATGGATATAGAGGATTGGTTCATCCTCGTAGAAGGTTTTGAACCTCCTCGGGATAGGAAGGGACAAGTCCTCAAGTTGAAGAAATAGACCCAAGAGCAACGGCAAAAATTCAAAACCGAAGCCAAGGTAACAAAACTCTTAGAAGATTTGATACCTAATGATGTTTTGTCTAGGCTAGGTGAATATCTTGATGCCAAGGAGCTATGGGACAAATTATCCAAGTTCAATGAGAAGCCCCACTTGGCACAAGTAGAAGAAGATAAGGAAGAGGATGAAGAGAGCTCATCTTCCTCATGAGAAAGTGAGGAATCGGAAGTTGAAGAGGAGTCAACTTCCGGATCGGTGGAAGAAGAAGTAGAAGACACCTCCACTTCTAGGATTGAGGGGGAGAAAAGAATTTCCACTCTGGAGCAACAAGAGAAAGCTTCGACATCTAGTCAAGATGAAGAAGATCCAATTCCATTCTCAATTAACCTAGGTAACTCAAACACTCTAATTTCAAATAAAATCCATATATTGTGTTTTGAGTGTAGGGAGTATGGGCACTACAAGAGCAAGTGCCCAAAGAAGGTTAAAAAGATTCCTCCAACGCCTAAAAGTCAACAAAAGTCAAAGGATGCTGGTTCCCCATCACCTAAAGACAAGGAGCACATCATTTGCTTCAGATGTCGGCAACCGGGCCATTACCGAAATCAATGTCCTAGGGGGAGAAAAAAGACTCAAGAAGGAGCATCACAAGTAGGGGGAGCTACTAAGGCAAACCCTAAGGTATATTTTCATAATGCTCATTCTTTAAATTCTAAGCAAAAGCATGCTAGAATTAATTCAAATAACTTTGCTATTACTCATGAATCAAAGCATGCTAGGAATGATAACTCTAGATCTATTTCAAAGAAGGAGAAATTTGGGACTAATGTCCCTAGAAATGTCATTCCTAAGAAAGCAATTAAGAAAATCGAAAACCATTTAGGTATCAATCCCAATAAGGGTAAACATATGTCTAAGGTGAATGGTAATGCCCAAAAACCTAATCAAAAATCATTTGGGCAATTAGAATTAGAGAACCAAGCCTTAAGATCAAGGCTTGAAAAACTAGAAAAGACTCTAAATAAGATACAAAATCAATTTCAAGGGTCTAATGGTCAAAGTCAAGGGTCAATATCTCAAAGTCAACATCTAGAACCCAAAAGACAAAAGTCAACCAAGGGCAAGAAAGGTTTGGGTCACAAACCTAAGCCTACGGTGGCTTATCATTGTGTTCCATTTGACTATGGAACACAAACTAGGTCTAGGAAGACCAAGGTTACTAGGGAAGTTATCCCTAGAGTTGACCAAGGTTTGTGCCTAGTGGTTGGGGTGTCTAGGAAACCCAGGATGACCACTAAGAAGGTTGCAAGAGGAGTTACCTCTAGAGTCAACCTAGGTAAGACCACAATGACCAAGGCTGACAAGCCTAGGAGGGTCATTAGGAAGGTATCTAGGGAGGTTATCTCTAAGGAATACCTAATTAATTCAATGAGCTCAAAAGATTTTGGGTTCCAAAGAGCGTGATTGATTCACGTTAAATGGGTTAGAATGTGCCAACCATGATTGGATGGGTAGTTAACTCAACCATGGTAAAGGTGGCACTTTAGGTTATTTTCAAGGTTATGGTTACCTTGGAAATACATTTGAGCTTTAATCCTAAAAGATTTTAGGATGTGCCAATCTATTTTTGAAATCATGAAAATCAATAAAATTGGCACAATCTAGATTTAGAAGTCATAGTGTGTAACTTTGATCTTTGGCACACTTTAGAAATCAATGTATCAAGAGAAGTATGTTTAAGATGTAGAAGTAACATCAAGAGTGATACTCAAGTGTCACACACCTTGATGTCTTGCACTTACCATGCTTCATGTGTTTCACCATGTGTTTGCATGGAAGGAATGTCTAGGGTGGATTGCATCTCACAAAATAAGTCTTTTACCTTGATTGTGTATTTCAACACTTAGAAAGGGTGAGATGTTAGGATTTTGAAACCATTGGATGTTAATGTTTGCTAAAATGAAATAAAATATCAAAATACATTCACAAATACATGAATATAAGCATAACATCAATATGTTCGATATACAAGATTAAACATGAGAAAATGGAATAAGTTAGATAAAGAAATCAAGATTTTCTGAATTTCAGAACTGGAAATCATATATCAGTCGACTGATACAGTTATCAGTCGATTGATCACAATGTAGCATGATATTGTGAGTCAAGCAATCGAGTGCTGCTTCCAGGACTCGACTGTTTGCATATCAGTCGACTGATAGGACACATCAGTCGACTAATGGTACTGTTCATCGAGGCAGAGGATCATCAGTCGAGTGCTCGCTGATCAGTCGAGTGGTGATGGCATCAGTCGACTGATGTTACTGTAGCATGACATAGAAGACTAAGCGATCGATTCTTGGCCGGGCGATCGCCGATTCGTAAAACCGCCGATAAGCGATCGGTGATGTTGCACATCACCGATCGCGTCGCGATTTTATAACGCCGAACCGCTAGGGTTCGGCGTCTTCACGCGTCTACCTCCCGTTTTCCTTCTCCTCTCCGGTCGCTGCTGCTTTCTCCGACGAGTTTTTCCGACCGTGCCGGCTACCTAAGTCCTAGGTTTGATAGCCACTCTCTTCCACTCATGTTTTCACTCATCTTACAACCCTAATCCACTCATTTCCGGCGATAGTTTCCTCTTTTTCGATTAGGGTTCCGGCGTCCAGTCCTTCGGCGAACTTTTTGGCGGCTTTTTCAGCGATATCCGAGTATTTTCTCATCATCCCTCCAAATGGCGTCGAAGTAAAATTTTCTTACTCAAAAACCCTAATTTTTCCTTTCCATTATAATCTATTATAATCTAATCATGTATTGGTGCCCTTGCATTTCATATCGTTGCATTACATTCATATAGGAGATCCCGTAGAAATGATCCACCCGAGGGTGAATAACGATTGTACCAAACCATGTTGGTTAGGTACATCGATAGGGACTTCTTTACACGTTACTGTAGTGACGTCATGGACATATTTGCATATTATCATCTTATGAAAATTATATTATGCACACATGCCATCAATGATGATCTCCTTAAGGAGTTCTATCAGAACTTAAAGAAGGTAGATGATGGCCCTACCTACACTACTCGCGTTGCAAAATGCGATTTAGAGTTCACTCCTGCGATATTGCAGGAGTTTCTTGAGTGTAAGCCATCGGATGACACCTTCATTTTCTACCCTACCTTTGATGCCCCTTTACCCGAGCCCTTTGACCATATCTCTTTGGTCTCCATGCATGAGCATGTTTTTGGTCATCCTCGTCCACCAGCTCAGAATTTATTTCCTGTTACTGAGCTATCTACACCTGACAATGTACTCTACAAGGTCATTGTTGGGTGTTTTCTTCCGATCGTGACTCGGGGTCTGGCCAAGATTCGGCCTCCCCATCTCTTTCTACTGTACGCCATGCGTAATAGATTAGACATAAACATTGCATTGAACATGTTTCACTGCATTGTACATTTCATTTCCCCTGTACAAGGGAAAGTGCATATGCCTTATGGCCACATTATCACTGCATGGTTAGAGTCAATAGGCATCAACATTCACAGGGGATCACTGAGGGCGCTATCTGAGGTGTAAGACTGCATATCAGTTTGTAACTTCTCGTTGGCGAAGCTGCGGATGGGGCATGACAGATGGAGTTGGCACCTCGACCTCCGCCCAGGGCACGTGGAGAGCCGCCTCTGGTGCCTAGAGAGGCTGGAGAGGACTATGAGGATCCAGACGCTACTGATGAGGAGGATCAGATGTCAGCAGATACATCAGCAGCGGGTCCATCAGATCATCTTGGCCAGCTGGAGTCTAGATTCCAGGACTATCAGCAGACAGTCGACTCTCGGATGTCAGAGCTCTTAGTAGGGCAAGCCTCCATGGGCGCACATCTTAGCCGGATAGAGGAGCGTCAGCTTGATATGTATGAGATACTGCGGGCCTGGACTTTGAGCCAGCAGCCTCCTCCACCTCCACCTTCCGTAGACGATTAGATCTAGAGGATGTTAGGGTTTTTATTTTCAGTTTTTGTAGTGAGATTGAGCGTATCAAATCTCCATTTTGGATGTAAAAACTGAAATTTTCTTAAATTGAATGAAATTTCTTGTTATGCAAATCATTTGTGTTTGTTTATGTATTTGTATTAATGTATTGGTTTATGGAAGATTGCCACATCATGACATAAAATTTCATATTATCATATAACATGTCATGCCATTGTTTAGGATTATTTTAGATGTCATGTTGTTTTAGATTATATCACATGCCATGACATCATGATCATTGGCCTTGGGTTATCATTGATATCATTTATGCCATGATCATTCATGCATTTCTTTTGATTAAAATTGATTTAAGGAAAAATGGCATGACTTGAAGTCCCCATTTATAAGGGAATCAAGTAGGATTGCCTAGAAAATGCATGAGGCCATAATAATCCTAACTCCACATCTCACATTGTAAATTGACATGTATGTGTGTGTATACACCTTAGATAACATGTGAGATGTTAGGATAATAAGTTAGGTTCAAGGTGCATAGATAGTGCATCTAGATGAACTTAACTTATTTCAATCATCACTAAGAATCATGAGGAAAGCTAATATACAAGTTATGTATATTTAGCCAATAAACCATGGTTTGAAATAGGTTTTCAAAAACATTTTAAAATCATTTTGACAAACCTTGGTGAAGTCTATCTTGTGATAGCAATCACCATTGATAAGATTGATACAAAGTGAGCCAAAACTTAGAAGTTTTCTTCACTTTTGAATTTTGTATCAATTTCAGTATTTTATGGGTAAAATAATTTTCAAATATTTTCACCCATTGTATTGGTCATAGGTATTATACGTATCAAATTTCGTGATTTTTCGAATTACGTATATTTATTTATGATTTTCCAAAATTCATTTCTGATAACTGAAATTCTGAAATTTCAGTTATCAATCGATCGCCTGGTGGCGATCGATTAGAGTGGCAATGATCGATAGTGACTGAGTTGATCGCTGTGTCCGATTTTCGGGTTAACAAGGTTTATTTAGCCCGTGTTCAGCTGCGATAAAGGTCTCTAACCACTCCTAACCCTAGGATATGCTTTGGGAAGCATTATAAAGAGTTAAAATCCATTGGATATGGATTAGGAGAGGTGTTAGGTCAAAGTATCAAATTTAGGGTGTGGAAAGTTCAAGTTTGAACTTAGAACCTTATTTTTGATGGTTTAGAGTTCCTATTGGCTTAGGGACTTCCCAAAGACATTGTTGGTGCAATGGTCATGGGGGAGCAACCCTTTAGGGGGAGGAATTCATCGTGGGATGATGAATGTTATTTTTCCTCATAAGGAGGAAAATGAGATTTTGAGAAACTCAATTTGGAAATTGGGGGAGCATATAGGTTTGCCTCTCTTAAGTGATATGAGACTTATCACTAGGAAGATGGTAGACATCCTAGGTATTTTTGGATCAAGGGGAAGATTGTAAGATCTCATTGGGACATGAGACATTGACCTCCTTGGAGAGTTAACTTTTTTGATGTATGTCAAAAAGGGGGAGAACATTAAATCACCAATTTGGGATAATTGGTAAGGAGTCTTTGAGTTAGATGGTCTAACTCAAATGGTTTGTTTGGTTTTTGTCAAACATCAAAAAGGGAGAGATTGTTGGTGCAATCGGCCCAGGTCACGATTGACCAGGACTCGAGCTTGGCTCGAGAGATGTTTTGATATTAGACAAAAACATATGACAATGTAATTGTCATGGTAAAGTCCAAGTCATGGGTACTTGGCATGGAAAGTCCAAGTGGGACACTTGGCATTTTAGGAAGTCCAAGCATGGGTCTTGGCAAGGTAAAGTCCAAGTCTTGAGTACTTGGCACAAGGAAAGTCCAAGCATGGGTCTTGGCATGAAAAGTCCACCATGGGTTGGCAAGGGAAAGTCCAAGCTTGAGTCTTGGCACTTGAGAAGTCCAAGGGGTTTGGTATTGGCGGCGTAAAGTTCAAGCGGGAGTCTTGGCGGTGTAAGTCCAATGTGCCTTGGCGGTGTAGACACCGTTAGCATGACATAGTCGATGGAAGAACCTGAAGGCTAGCGCGATGGATGAACAAGTCATGGATGACTTGGAGGGATCCGAGAGGCGTAAGGCTGATGGAGGTGGATAGAAGGCTTAGATCTAGGCTAAAGGTGGTCTAGCAAGTATGGGGGCACCATACTTGAGTTAAAACCTCATGCTTGAGGTGTGACAGTCGATTGGTGCCATGTGACAGTCGACTAGCGTAGTCAACTAGGGTTTGACTGCGGGAATTTCCCTAGCAGTCGATTGTGATATATGAGCAATGATCGATTGACGAGCAATGATCGATCTTATGATCACCGATCGATGCTCGATTTCAGGGCACAAAATGGAGTCTCACTCGACCGCTGGGATGAGCAGTCGAGTGATGGCTCATCAGTCGACTGATGCTCATGATCAGTCGACTGATGTCCTAGCCGTTGGATTTTTCCAGCGTGGATTACACCGTTGTCTCACAGCAACAGTGTGATCAGTCGACTGATGGTCCCGAGCAGTCGATTGATCGACCTTTTCCAGTACAGGTTGAAGCTATAAAAGGAGCTCGTGATGGAGAAAAAGTTATCCGGTTTTTGAGAACTTTAGGGGCGATTTATTGCTGCAAATTAGGTCTCCAAGTGCTAATCAAATAACCAAGCATTTAAGCAATCAAAAGCAAGAGTTGTAAAGTTTTTCTTTACTTGTCTTTCATATAAATTGTTGTAATTGCTTGTTTTAGTTTCTTACTGTTGTAAGATTACTTGTAAGGGGTTTCTTCGCCTCCGACTTGTGTCGAGAAGGAGTGTTTATCATAGTGGTGTGTGATTGGCATCGCTAGGGTTCGTACGAACCCAATCCGTGGAGTATGAACCTTTCGGTTCTGAACCACGTTAAATTTTTGTGTTTGCGTTGTTGTTTATTTCATTATTGCTTTCATTACTATTCCGCTGCATGCTAACGAAATTGTAGAGACAACCACGATCGAATTTCATCTACGAACAAACACTACGCTATTCACCCCCCCTCTAGCGGCTTCAAATATCCTACAATCATTTCAAAATAAAATTCATATAATGTGTTTTGAGTGTAGGGAGTATGGGCACTACAAGAGCAAGTGCCTAAAGAAGGTCAAGAAAAGTCCACCGACACCTAAAAGTCAAGAAAAGTCAAAGGAAGTCGGTCCCCCAACCATCAAAAATAAGGAGCACATCATATGCTTCAAATGTAATCAAAGAGGGCATTATAAGAGTTAATGCCCTAGGAGGAGCAAGAAGGTCAAAGAAGGAGCATCACAAGTAGGGGAGCCTCTAAAGCAAACCCTAAGGTATATTTCAATAATGCACCTTCTAGTTTAAAGGTCAAAAAGCATGATTTTAATTCTCTTGCTATCACTCATGAAAAGCATGTTAGTAAAAATAGATTTTATTGTCTAGGTGCAAAAAGTGTCCGTTTTAACAATAAGGAGAAATTTAGGACTAATGTCCCTAGAAAAACCTTACCTAGGGAATCTATTAGAAAAATTAAAGACCACCTAGGTTTTAATCCTAAATGGACTAGACACATGCCTAGGAAGAATAATTCCCAAAGGGCATATGAAAAATCTATTTTGGGAAGATTAGAGCTAGAAAATCAAGCCTTAAGGTCAAAGCTTGAAAAACTTGAAAAGACCCTTGCAAATATGCAAAATTCAATTATAGGCTCAAGTGATCAAAAATCTAGGTCTAGGAGTCAAGGTCAAAGACCTAGAAATCAAGAACAATCCAAGGGCAAGCTTAAGCCCAAAAAGACCTACCACAATGTTCTATTTGATTATGGAACTCAAGCTAGGTCTAGGAAGACCAAGGTTACTAGGGAAGTCAACCCTAAGGGTAACCAAGGTTTGTGCCTAGTGGTTAGGGTTTCGAAGAAACCTAGGGAAGCCACTAAGAAGGTTACAAGGGGAGTCACCCTTAGAGTTAACCTAAGCAAGACCAAAATTATCAAGGCTAACAAGCCTAGAAGGGTCATTAGGAAGGTATCTAGGGAGGTTATCCCTAAGAAATACCTAGTAAACCCTAGGAGCTCAAATAGGTTTTGGGTTCCTAAGAGCGTGATTGATTCACGCTAGATGGATTTAGGTGTGCCAACTTTAAATGGATGGGTAGCTAACCTAACCATAGTAAAGGTGACACCTTAGGTCACTTTCAAGGTTATGGATACCTTGAAAATAGATTTGAATAATAATCCTAAAAGATTTTAGGATGTGCCAATATATTTTTGGGATCATGAAAAATCAATCAAATTGGCACAATTTAGGTTTAGAGGTCTTAGTGTGTCATTTTGGGTTTTTGGCACACTTTGGGAATAATTGATAATATGGTAAAATGAGATTAATTATATCAAATGGCAACAAATATTAAAATTTAGGTATTATTATACCTATACATTTTATTTGTCATATTTTGTTTGTCATATACCATGTCATGACATCATGTTTAGGTTATGTTTTAATGTCATGTATGCTTAAGTTATATCATATGTCATGACATCATGATCATTAGTCATGCTTAATTAATGTTATCATTTATGTCATGATCATTCATGCATTTAATTTGATTAAAATTGATTTAAGGACTATGGCATGACTCGGAGTCCCATTTATAAGGGAATCAAGTAGTGTTGCCTTAGAAAATGCATGAGACCTTAGTTTAAGATAAACCAAAACCCACATCTCACATCTAAATTGACATGTATATGTATTTATACACCCTAGATACATGTGAGATGATAGGATATGAGTTAAGTTCAAAGTACATAGTTTTTGCATCTAGATGAACTCAAACTCATCTAAAATCATTAATGGATCATTGGGAAAGCTTATGTCCAAGCAATGCACATTAAGCCCAAAGAATATGATCCAATATAAGGTTTTCAAAAACATTTTAAAATCATTTTAGAAAACCTTGGTGAAGTCTATCTTTTGATAGCAATCACCATTGATAAAGTTGATACAAAGTAAGCTAAAACATTAAAGTTTTTCTTCACTTTTGAACTTTGTATCAATTTCACTATTTTATGGGTAAAATATTTTTAAAATATTATTCACCCATTGTATTGGTTATAAGTATTATACGTGTGAATTTTCACAATTTTTCGATGTACGTAGAATTACTTATGCTTTTTCGAAATTCATTTCTGATAACTAAAATTCGGAAATTTCAGTTATCAATCGACTGCCCTTGTTGGCAGTCGACTGATGAGCACGACAGTCGACTATTGTCTGATAGAGTCGACTGCCAAGTTGATTTCGGGAAAAACAAGGTTGTTTAGCCCGTTTTCAGCTACGGTAATGTCACGCCCCGAGGGAGTCTCCACCAAATGAAAATCCGACAGCACCTCCCCTGTACGGGTGACAATGCCAATTTTTAATACAAGGCCTACACGACCACTATATATCGGTCAATACGACCGAAACATACCATAATATAATATACATAATATGCGGCCTCAGGCCAGCAACCAAAATAAGTAAAAGATCTAAATCATCAAAACCTACCCCTTCTGCCATCTGAGCAGGAACATACAACCAAAACGAACCGAATATAAGTCCACAAGGACATAACAAATATAACTAAAACATCCACCGGTATACAATCCAAACATAAATCCTAAACATATCCTCTAATAAAATCCCAATCCATAAAACTAATAACCAAAACCATAAGACCAATAAAACCTATCCACTTCGACAAGGGGGGGTTGGCAACTGGACTCTCCTGACAGGTTCATCCTGAAATAAATATAAAACCACGGGATAAGTTCAAAGAACTTAGCGGATATTAGTCGATATGAATAGAAAGATATAGCTAACAATACTAAACATGCCAGTACAGTCTCATATATATGGTAAGCAAGAAATAAATGCAAAAGGACTGTACTCACCTGAATCTCCTACCCTGATATAGGAGCAAGTGCCCTACAATAAGAGTCATCACCATATACAAACATGTATCCTATATGCATGGCAATCATATGCAACATCCAAGGAATCAATACAATAATGCAGCAAACACAATACAAATGCAATCCGTGCAAAGTGCATGTCGTGCCAATGACATGGTCACCCCTGACACCAGTCAGCCACCTCACACGCGATGATGAAGCCGAGTGGGTAGGGCTATGACAACTGTGCACTCTGCCATCACTGCTCCTGAGTGACCGAGTGGACAGGATGTTGTCGGAGTACACCTATCCTCCTGCCCCAAACAGAGTGGGGGAGCTAAGCTCTCATCTCCCGGTGTCATAGACCAGAGGAGGGATCCCTGCCCGCTACCACGCTGCCTCATCGCTACCCATGAGCGGACTCCTAATGTACCACTAACCCATGAGTGACAGTGTGTGCAAGCCATGTAACTGGTTGCGGGCTCAACAATAATGGAACCCCGTCCAGCCAGCATGCAATCATGCAAAAATGATGCATGATACTAAAGCATGTAAATCTTACTCAAAATACCTATCCGAATAATATGTACAATCAATATGTACATATCCAAAATCCAAGTAACTATGATCCAAATAAAACAGGGAAAATATAATCATAACCTATCACATGCATGTATCTAGTAGGCACAGAAAACATACTAGGCATATAAACATGAAAATTATTGCAAGCTATCCTAACTAGCATATCAACATTTGACTATGTCTAGGAGATAAGTCAAAATACCCGCCTGCTATAATGCTTGAAAAGTGAAACCTTCATGCCTGTGGTTCTGCCTCATGACTGAAACCTGCATATATCATAATTACCATCAAATCCAAGCACACGACAATGATTAAATCAAATCCTGCATGAACACCCTCATCCATAGCCATTCACAGTCGTCACAACCGTTCATAGCCCCTTCATAACCTACTGTTACACCAAATTAGGGATTTAACTCCCTAATTGACATCCCCATCCCAAATCCATTTTTATCCACTTCATCCAAAGCCCACTAACAACCCTTCACAGTCGGCAAAACCTCACAACCGTCTCAAACGACCCAAACCTCCAATTCACAGCCAACTCCACAGATCACACACCTCACCCCTGTTCACCACCACACGACCAACCAAAACCCCAAATAGCTACATACCTAAACCATTCACTGCTCACTTAACCTACCAATTACGATCGTGCAACCAACATTAAACCCAAACACAGCCACCCCATAACCCTTCACAGTCCTCGCCTACACCCTCTATTCCACACAGCCGACAATTCCTAAACAGGAACCCTCAAATCACACTACCTTGACACACATCCATAATCTAGCAATTATAGATAAAGAGAACAGTAAATCTAGCTTACCAGTCCTAGAAAGCTCCACCGGCAGCCTCCTTCCCACTTCCTCTGTCCACTGGAAAACCATTTCCCACATCACCGACCGAGCTAAACCAAAGAAGATGCATCGCAAAGTACACAAACGATAGATCAAGCTTACCAATGGTTGGAACCTCCTCCCGACAGCTCTGTTCGTCGGAAGAAATTGGTCGTTGCCCTTGCTCGCGACCGATACGATGGCCAGCCTGTTGGCGGAGTCGGCGACTATTGGTCGACGCCGCCGTCGGCGATGTTGGTTTCGTTGGTCGACGACGTCCTGTTGGCGGCCGTTACTCACCTAGACTTCACTGAGTAGGTTTTGCCTTCAGATTCGAACTCTAGACCTCCAGGCTAAGTACTAAAGTTTATGAATCCTGGTAACCAAGTGATCAAGGATCACTTGGTTACCAGGATTCATAAACTTTAGTACTTAGCCTGGAGGTCTAGAGTTCGAATCCTGGGGAAGGCAAAAACCCACTTCCAGGGGTGGGAAGTCCAGGTGAGTAACGACTGGCCAACAGGGGCGACGGTCGTCGACCAATAGGGTCGCCGACTCCGCCAGGCGACGGCCGCGATCAATAGGTCGCCACCCGCCAACAGGGTTAATAAAGGCCTAAAGTTGTCACGCCCCGTGAGCATGCCGAACCGAAAATCAAACGGACGGCACCTCCCCTGTACGTGGCAACATTTCGGGTTAATACAAGGCCCGTAGGCCCACAATAACAACAATATATATGTATAAAAACAAAACTACACAAGACACAGCGGAAACAACACGACACAATACAATCCCACAGAGTGCATACCAGTATGACTAACACCAGAACATAAAGAAGCCTCGTCAAAACCCGCACCAACATGTGCGTACATCACATAACATAAATCCATAATGGAATACAAATGATAACACCAAAAATCTGGACTCTCGGAGTTGAGATGAGATGATGCCAGCCAGTGGTGCTCCAAGTCCATCACGAAGTCGACTACCTGTTACCTGGGCGACAGAAAACCCAGGGTCCGCGGGGGTGGTGAGTAAAACTCAGCAGGTAATAGAAAACATGTATATATGTAATATCACATGTATTTCGACAACATAATCTAGATGTACAACAGGTATATCAGCATAGTATATAAATACAAGCATATACCATCTAACTGAATGAACAACATAAAAATGCAGACATACCTGAAATCTGCTACGCTACTCTGATCCAACCTGAACATATATCCAACATATATATATATATATAACAGGAAGAGTAGATCAACTCAAAATATACTCTAGCTACAGGTCAAGGTATCTATGGTCTATCCAACACATATCAATATCTGACACAACTGTATAACATATGCAAGAAACATGCATGAATATGATGTCCACCCAAATGCAGCAAGCATAGTACAAACAAATGCAACATCACAATAATCAGATATATATATATATATATAGACTGTATCCATATATATATATTAATCTCAACCATCCATATATATATATATATATATACATGCATATATGTATATATATATGGTAATATGCAAAACGCCATCAGATACGCGAATGCAAAGATGCATGGTCATGTCGGCTCACCCTACAGCTACCACGACCCCAGTGTGGCCTCGATGGCTCGAACATGACAACTGTCCCAACTCAACACCAACCACTACTCTCGAGTGGCCGAGTGGGCAGTATGATCGAGTAGCATATAAGCGTAAAGAGCAAGCTACACGATGGGGGTCCTCGGCTGGTCACTCCGACAGTCACTACCCATGAGTGGTCGAGTACCACACACGCAGGACTACGGCACGCAAATCCAACTACCACCGTCTATAGTGATAGAGTGCGGCACCTCAATGCTCTGCCCTCACACGGGTGACTCCTCCTATGAGTAACCGTGGAGGCAGGATGATGCGACACTCTCAACCACAAGGAGACCTCGTCGCCAAATGCATGTAAATGCATGAATGCAATGTCTCACATCGACATCCACCATAGACTCTCTGTCTCTACAGAGAATCATACTAACGATCTACACACTCTCTATCCTCAGAGAGTCGACTAATCGATCATAATACTCTCTATCCGTAGAGAGTCATACCAATCTAAGCGACACACTCTCTATCTCGTAGAGTTGTACTCAACTAATGGACACACTCTCTATCCTGTAGAGAGTCGTACTTATCTGATTATAACAAGCTAGGACCATCGGTTCGTAGCGATACCCTAAGTATCATTCCTCTAACCATTTACACAATACATGTTCCATGGTAACATACAACCTAAGGGTACTAGAACTAATCCTAGGTTAAAGACATTATCTACCTACGGATGACCTTTTTACCCAAAGTACAATCAGGTTGTCATCCGGACTTTACTATTTGCACTTAAACAAATTCTAAGTTATTTACATCATCTATATGTATAACTCCTAATCATGATAAAATAAACATGATATCAAAGAATGGAGTTAATAGCCGACTGATAGAAGATCAAGCATGCGATAAAAGAACAGTCAAGGTAATATGAACACCTAACATGCTCATATCAATGACTAAATCAATGAAATATAACTACCCGGACCAGGTAGGAAATTACCCACCTATTTTGACGACTTGTCTGAGAATACAAGTTGTCTCCACATCCGTGAACCAGCCTCATATCAAAGTCCTCGCGTTGTTCCCATCTCAACCACTTCTTAATCTGCTGTAAGAGTCTGGTCTCAATTTAATCTAAATAAATCAAACATCATCATGTAATGAACAAGTACTATCATCACTACATAATTATAGCATATCCAGATCAGTTTATTAAACATAACTGATACACAATTATGAACGACCAAATCTATACTTACCTCGCGTCGTTCCACTTTCCTCACAAAGAATCCGTATAAATCCGGTTAAAACCTCGTAGTCACACATCACCCACTTTATACTGATCAAAAATCTTAACTATGCAATTCACCTTACGCCCATCATGCATTTCCAACAAATCCATAGATCCATCCAACCACTTATCAATATTATGCATTCATAAATATTCAGATTCATACTTACCCAAACTCGTTTCATTCCTCCACAGCTTCTTCATCGGCTTAAGGAAATCCAATCTAGCTTAGCATTAGTTGAACACAGCCAAGGGAATTCGTCAGAGCTTGCTGCTAAATGCCCAACTCCTCTTGCCTTGGCGATCAATGCTCATAGCCGGTGGTCGGTGAGTGAAGTGTGGTGACGGCGATGATCAGGTACAGTGATGGCATCACTAAACCGAGCTCACACTAAGAGGGGTCAACAATCGATTCAAGCAGCAGCAGGGCAGCGGCTGATCGAAGCTCGGCCGTGGTTCAGGGGCGTCGAACGCAGAGTGGTGGAGCTGCAACTGTTCTGGGCGGCGACACTGGCAACAATCCAGGCGACGGCTGGAGCAGAGGCGTCGGCTTTGGTGGCAGAGGAAAGAACCCAAATCCGCGACGGTGAAGGGAGGAGACCGCGATTTAGGCGGCGCGACACTTGCTGCTCGACAGAAAAGAGGGTCGGAGGAACTGTGACGGCCGCAACATCAAACTCGCGGCGGTAACGAGGCAGCCCTAGGGCGGCGACGAGCGGAGAAGAGGCAGATCGGGCGTCGGCGACGAGTGTGCGAAGGTGGGGGCTGCCGGCCGACGCGCAAGGGCGGCGGCGCATGAGCGATGGTTGCAGCAGAGGCAATCGACGGGGGCGTTGTCGGGTGCGCGGGGAGAAGAAGCCAGAGAACGACATCTGCCACGACGAGATATCATCGTCGTTGTCGGTGATGGTCGCCAATGGGCCTCCGAAGATCCAGACGCACAGGGGCGGCGACGCAAGGAAGAAGGCGGCGGCCGAATCGGGAGAACTAGGGCACGGGAGATGGACCGAGAGAAATGGGCGTGCGGCGATAGAAATTCGGAGAAGAAACGCGATCGGGGAAAGGAAAAAGGAAAACTGAATCGCGATGAGAAGCGGACGCAAACGCTTGGCTAAACGGGTTAGGTTTTAAATAACGGGTTGGATTTAAGTCTTATATAAGTCATTCACTTGTGGTTAAGCTAACCTAGGTTAAATTCAAGCTAGCCCAACTTGATCCAACCACATGTTTAAACCCCCCAAATAGCTACTTAGGTATTTAATGCATATACCTAGTTATTTTTTTTTTTTTTTTTTTTTTGCGGTATTTTATATTCTCCCCCACTAATAAAAATTTGGTCCCCAAATTTCGTACTAACATACGAGAACCAACTCAGGAGATTTCTTGAACTACTACATGCCTCAAGTGAACAAATGAGGATATCGAGCTCGGATAGTATCTTCCAGCTCTCATGTAGCCTCCTCATCGGTATGATGCTGTCATCCAACCTTTACGAGTTGGATGGTTTTCATCCCACTACTGTCGCTCCTTGCGACCCAGGCTCCACCCTGGAATCACCTCGTAAGTCACATTAGACTAAGGTAGAATTCGGAACCTCTTTCAGAACATGATCAGATCGCGGCACGTATTTCCTTAGCATATAAACCTGAAATACGTTATGAACACCCGCAAGTGTCGGAGGTAAAGTCAACCGACAAGCTACACCTCCGTAATCCACGACACAAGATCTGAATAGATCCTCCAACGTCTAAATGATACACTCCGACTGTTCATCTGTCTGTGTATGAAACGTTGCACTATGCCGAAGCTTTGTGCCCATAGTCTAGTGCAGACTCTGTCAAAATTGCGAGATAAATCGCGAATTTCTATCCGATATGGTACTTAAAAGTACCCCACGCAATCTGATAATCTTTCGGTAATACAACGCTGTCGTATGGTCCAACGAGTACGACCCACGAGTAGGAAGGAAATGAGATGATTTGGTCAGTTGATCCACAATCACCCAAATCGCATCACGTCCTTTACGGGTTCTAGGCAATCCCGTACCGCAATCAATCGTGATATGCTCACACTTCCATTCCGAAATCGGAATTTTCTAGAGCAATCTAGCGAGTTTCTGATGTTCAGCCCTCACCTACTGGCATACTAAACATCGAGCAGCAAAATCTGCTATAACTCTCTTTACACCATTCCACCAGTATAAACGTTCAACTCTCGATACATCTGAGTACCGCCAAGGTATATAATCCATCTTGAATGATATGCTTTCTGTAGCAACTCCGGAAGGATTAACTAATACTCGTGTAAAAGTTAACCGTCGTCTATGTCTTATGGTTTCTTCCATTATCACCTTTGTCAAACAAGCCCGTGGTATAGTAATGCTAAGACATTCTATCCACATCTACAGTACTAACCAAACCATGCAAGGAAAACCACCATCTATGGTGGTCGAGTGCGCAACTCCAACTACCACAATCAACAAAGGGCTGGATTACGCAACTCCAACAACTACAAAAAGATCCAATCGTGTTCAGGATACACGACTCTCAAGTCCAGTGACGACTAAATCGTTAATTAGTCTAACATCTTAGTCAAAACTCATAAAATTCATACTAAGTATGAAATTGTCATCCTCCATACACCTGCATCCTGCTTACTCCAAGTTGATGATATATCAATCATCACAACGACAATTATAATCGTATGACATCATATCACTACAATATCAATTCTCTAGTCGTACCAACCTTAGAGTATACACAGGTGTCCTTTGCTGATATAAATATTTCATATATCCACAACAAGGATATTTACTTTCAACAACTATCGCATTCTATCATCGATAATCGATGCATAATTTCAAAGGTTCATCTCTCTTTTATCAAAGAGTTCTGGATCCTTCTCAAGGAGAAATACTGGGATAGATAAATATCCCCTCCAACATCTCCTATAATCGCAACTCACGTTCTTCCAATTTATATAGTGTTTATAAACACTGATACTCACAAGACTATCACTCGGTCTGTGATCTTCGATATCAGACTATTTTCGCAATCATTTCGATCGTCTACTCCACTTGCCTATGCAAGGGCAAGCCTAGGAGTTCATCTGAAACTACATCCGAACACTCTCAGATTATACGCACATCCGAGAGACATATCGTACCATACTTCCAACAATTTGACCATCCGTAAGGATATGTCTACAGTAAAAGTATGTCTATCAAAGTCTAAGGACATCCCTCGACTTCTTAATTATTGATCCACATCTCACCAGACGGTAGAGATACCACCGACCCATTAGTTCGATGTATAGGACCTTTCTAATCCAACTAAGAATGTTCTAGACAAAGATACCCGTAAACTACAAGTATCTCTCAATATATTGACATTGAGGGTAAACTAGAGTCATACCCTGAACGATGAAATATCTGTCGATCCGATTCCAAAGGCTCCACGCAGGTCTCGGCCTTTCTCCGAGGAGAATAAGATCAGATCCAACTGTCCACGACAAAACAGTCGCATTTCTGCGTCGAATGATCCAAGGATTTTTCCTAGATCATCTGATCCTATCACTTAAATCTACGAGCTACAACTGTAGAATACTGAATACATACGACCATCGTCGTATTCTTTCTCCTCTGTACTAAGCAAATCCACATCTGGAGGTAACTGTTTGTTGTTGTCTGCTGGGTCTTCTAAGATGTCTTCTGCTGATGCTGCTTCTGTGCTGATCTCTGCTGAAGGGGAGTATTACGGAACTTCAACCAAGCCTGAGGTAGTAGGTCGCTGCTGACGAAATAACTCAATCTTCGGTGTCGATCTCTGCTGTCGAGACGGTGTATCATCTTCTCGGAATATCCCGGATAGTCTTTAACTGAGTCTTCAAAGTACACCTCCTCCACTGTACTAGTTGCTCACCATAGCAACAGCTGAACTGCTCCAACGGATAATCTGGCTTCGCATGTCTTTGTGGTCCGCACTGCACGCTCACAATTCCTTCGGAGTCTTTGTTCTGATTTTGCTGATATCCACAAGAACCTTCTGATGATCTTTGATTGGTCTTCTATAATCGGAAAGTAACCCCAAGGCCTCTGACTCCGATCTTGCTCCTTTTGTCCAACATTCGGAGACTTCTTACTCCAATATCTGACTTGCAATATCTGCTTATCGATCTTCATCTCCTAAACACTTATACGGAGTTATTCCTAAACTCCTGTCTCAATCCAACGTCTTCCAGCAGGATCTGATAGAAGATCCCGGCATCCTAATCCAACTATAAGCCAACAATCGTAGGTGACTTAAAATATCCATTCATCTTCTTGAGCTATTAGGTGGTCGTAACCTCTGCAAGTCTCACGACTCTACACAGTACACTAATTACTAACCGATTACCCTTTCTTGAAGCTCAAGAAGTTCTTATAATGTGTCACTAAAAGTGACACGGGGAAATACACTCTTTCAACATCACTAATCCATGATCAAGTGATATATTATTTCCCGAAGATTATTTTCTGCATTTATCACCAAATACCGGCTTGATCCCGATAATGGCATGCAAACAACTCTTCTTTCTCGGTATAACATGAGTTAAGTACTCAAAAGTACTCTCAAAGTTATACAAACTCAGTACGAACAACCCAGGGATAAAATCCCTATGAAACACTATAACCTAGCCTTCCGCTATCTGCATCAACAATAGTCTACAAGTCTGTTCATTACCCATAGGTAATGATCCGACTAGCACAGTTAGTGGAAATCTCTAAGACTGTAGTCTCTGATTTTCATAATAAATGTGATGACTTGGCCCCTATTTTCCAACTCGGTATCAGTCGGCTCTTAAAGGTAAATTACCTTCTCGACACAGGTTCAAGACTCACAGACTCAACAGGTCGTTCCCATGGTCAACTCATACCACGGTTCCGAACAATAACCAACACACTACAGGTTATTCCCTGGTATAAGCATCTAAATGCATAGCCAACAAAACTAGGAGTATAAACACTAAGGTAACTCCAGTTGGTCGCCTCAGTGGACGACCCCTACTACAAGTCTGCACAGGTGTCATAACTCTATTTTATACACCTACTGATCAAGTTTAGATAAATATCTACTAAACCATAAGTTATTAGGAATTCTTACCTCGTGCTGCTTGGAGCTCAAATCGTGCCCGTCCATCTCATCTCAAAAACCAAAACCGAATAAATCGACTCCCGAGAATCCAAGACTCGACTCAAAAACAACATAATATGGCATCGCAGAACCTTGGGCTCTGATACCACTAAAGTTGTCACGCCCCATGAGCATGCCGAACCGAAAATCAAACGGACGGCACCTCCCCTGTACGTGGCAACATTTCGGGTTAATACAAGGCCCGTAGACCCACAATAACAACAATATATATGTATAAAAACAAAACTACACAAGACACAGCGGAAACAACACGACACAATACAATCCCACAGAGTGCATACCGGTATGACTAACACCAGAACATAAAGAAGCCTCGTCAAAACCCGCACCAACATGTGCGTACATCACATAACACAAATCCATAATGGAATACAAATGATAACACCAAAAATCCGGACTCTCGGAGTTGAGATGAGATGATGCCAGCCAATGTGCTCCAAGTCCATCACGGTCGAACTGCTACTCGGGCGATAGAAACCCAGGTCCATGGGGGTGGTGAGTAAAACTTAGCAGGTAATAGAAAACATGTATATATGTAATATCACATGTATTTCGACAACATAATCTAGATGTACAACAGGTATATCAGCATAGTATATAAATACAAGCATATACCGTCTAACTGAATGAACAACATAAAAATGCGTATATACCAAATTATGCTACTCTGATCCAACCTGAACATATATCCAACATATATATATATATATAACAGGAAGAGTAGATCAACTCAAAATATACTCTAGCTACAAGTCAAGGTATCTATGGTCTATCCAACACATATCAATATCTGACACAACTGTATAACATATGCAAGAAACATGCATGAATATGATGTCCACCCAAATGCAGCAAGCATAGTACAAACAAATGCAACATCACAATAATCAGATATATATATATATATATAGACTGTATCCATATATATATATTAATCTCAACCATCCATATATATATATATATATATATATACATGCATATATGTATATATATATGGTAATATGCAAAACGTCATCAGATACGGCAATGCAGCATGCATGGTCATGTCGGCTCACCCTAAAGCTACCACGACCCCAGTGTGGCCTCGGTGGCTCGAGCATGACAACTGTCCCAACTCAACACCAACCACTACTCTCGAGTGGCTGAGTGGGCAGTATGATCGAGTAGCATATAAGCGTAAAGAGCAAGCTACACGATGGGGGTCCCTGCTGTTGGTCACTCCGACAGTCACTACCCATGAGTGGTCGAGTACCACACACGCAGGACTACGACACGCAAATCCAACTACCACCATCTATAGTGATAGAGTGCGGCACCTCAATGCTCTGCCCTCACACGGGTGACTCCTCCTATGAGTAACCGTGGAGGCAGGATGACTGGCGACACTCTCAACCACAAGGGAGACCTCGTCGCCAGCGTGCATGTAAATGCATGAATGCAATGTCTCACATACCGACATCCACCATAGACTCTCTGTTCTACAGAGAATCATACTAACCAGATCTACGCACTCTCTATCCTGTAGAGAGTCGTACTCAATCGATCATAATACTCTCTATCCTGAGAGTCATACCAATCTAAGCGACACACTCTCTATCTCAGAGAGTTATACTCAACTAATGGACACACTCTCTATCACCGTGAGAGTCGTACTTATCTGATTATAACAAGCTAAGACCATCGGTCCGTAGCGATACCCTAAGTATCATTCCTCTAACCATTTACACAATACATGTTCCGTGGTAACATACAACCTAAGGGTACTAGAACTAATCCTAGGTTAAAGACATTATCTACCTACGGATGACCTTTTTACCCAAAGTACAATCAGGTTGTCATCCGGACTTTACTATTTGCACTTAACTTAAACAAATTCTAAGTTATTTACATCATCTATATGTATAACTCCTAATCATGATAAAATAAACATGATATCAGCAATGGAGTTAATAGCCGATGGTAGAAGATCAAGCATGCGATAAAAAGAACAGGGTCAAGGTAATATGAACACCTAACATGCTCATATCAATGACTAAATCTGAATGAAATATAACTACCCGGACCAGGTAGGAAATTACCCACCTATTTTGACGACTTGTCTGAGAATACAAGTTGTCTCCACATCCGTGAACCAGCCTCATATCAAAGTCCTCGCGTTGTTCCCATCTCAACCACTTCTTAATCTGCTGTAAGAGTCTGGTCTCAATTTAATCTAAATAAATCAAACATCATCATGTAATGAACAAGTACTATCATCACTACATAATTATAGCATATCCAGATCAGTTTATTAAACATAACTGATACACAATTATGAACGACCAAATCTATACTTACCTCGCGTCGTTCCACTTTCCTCACAAAGAATCCAGAAGTAAATCCAGTGTTAAAACCTGTAGTCACATACAGTTCATCACCCACTTTATACTGATCAAAAATCTTAACTATGCAATTCACCTTACGCCCATCATGCATTTCCAACAAATCCATAGATCCATCCAACCACTTATCAATATTATGCATTCATAAATATTCAGATTCATACTTACCCAAACTCGTTTCATTCCTCCACAGCTTCTTCATCGGCTTAAGGAAATCCAATCTAGCTTAGCATTAGTTGAACACAGCCAAGGGAATTCGTCAGAGCTTGCTGCTAAATGCCCAACTCCTCTTGCCTTGGCGATCAATGCTCATAGCCGGTGGTCGGTGAGTGAAGTGTGGTGACGGCGATGATCAGGTACAGTGATGGCATCACTAAACCGAGCTCACACTAAGAGGGGTCAACAATCGATTCAAGCAGCAGCAGGGCAGCGGCTGATCGAAGCTCGGCCGTGGTTCAGGGGCGTCGAACGCAGAGTGGTGGAGCTGCAACTGTTCTGGGCGGCGACACTGGCAACAATCCAGGCGACGGCTGGAGCAGAGGCGTCGGCTTTGGTGGCAGAGGAAAGAACCCAAATCCGCGACGGTGAAGGGAGGAGACCGCGATTTAGGCGGCGCGACACTTGCTGCTCGACAGAAAAGAGGGTCGGAGGAACTGTGACGGCCGCAACATCAAACTCGCGGCGGTAACGAGGCAGCCCTAGGGCGGCGACGAGTGGAGAAGAGGCAGATCGGGCATCGGCGACGAGTGTGCGAAGGTGGGGGCTGCCGGCCGACGCGCAAGGGCGGCGGCGCATGAGCGATGGCTGCAGCAGAGGCAATCGACGGGGGTGTTGTCGGGCGCACGGGGAGAAGAAGCCAGAGAACGACATCTGCCACGACGAGATATCGTCGTCGTCGTCGGTGATGGTCGCCAACGGGCCGCCGAAGATCCAGACGCACAGGGGCGGCGACGCAAGGAAGAAGGCGGCGGCCGAATCGGGAGAACTAGGGCACGGGAGATGGACCGAGAGAAATGGGCGTGCGGCGATAGAAATTCGGAGAAGAAACGCGATCGGGGAAAGGAAAAAGGAAAACTGAATCGCGATGAGAAGCGAACGCAAACGCTTGGCTAAACGGGTTAGGTTTTAAATAACGGGTTGGATTTAAGTCTTATATAAGTCATTCACTTGTGGTTAAGCTAACCTAGGTTAAATTCAAGCTAGCCCAACTTGATCCAACCACATGTTTAAACCCCCAAATAGCTACTTAGGTATTTAATGCATATACCTAGTTATTTATTTATTTATTTATTTATTTATTTTCCTTCGGTATTTTACAACCGACGCAATTCCTCTTCCTATCCTTTATTCACCGGTTCCGGATCAACTGCCCATTACAGACCGATTCAGCCAAAGGAAACTCGACACTTACCTATTCCCGACGACCTTCGGCAGAGCACTCCCGTGTCCCCTATTCGCCGATGCAACACAACACCGGATCCCTTGCTCCGGCAGAGAAATCGTGGCTTCGGCAGAACAAGTTGCGAACGTCGCCGGCGCAAGCTTCCAGCCACTGATCGCTCACCGTCGGCGTAAATTTCCAGCTGTGCACCGCTGCCCTAACTTGTTCGAAGAGCCCATCCAAGACGACAGCCACTGCCTGCCGCAAGGAAAAGGAACGGCGACTGATGGGAAGGAGAGGCGGCGATGGTCTTGGCGTGGGCGGCGTCGGGCTGCTGGCTGCGGCGAGGAGAAGATGTCGTGAAGAGAAGAAACCGCCCGAGCGACGCGTCGGGAAGGAAAAAGAAGAAATAGAAAAATCTATTTTTTTTCTATTTAAAGCCTTAGGTCAGATAATCCAAACAGGCCTTTTAAAAGCTTATTTTTCTTATCCCCATAACTATCTCGTACAAGCCCCGTTTAAATCCAGAAAAATTTCAAAAAAATTCCTAAAATTCCCTAAAAATCTTGAAAATTTTCCAAGATTATTTTCTTAATTATTTGGTCATTTAATTTAATATTTTAAATTTTCATTATCTAACATTCTCCCACACTAATAAAAATTTGATCCCTAAATTTCCTGCTCCTGTACGAGTATGAGATGTCACAACAACCATCTCAGATATTTGGAGACAAGTCACATACCTCAAGGGACTAAGTGGGGTATTGAGCTCTGATCTTTTCTTCATGCTCCCAAGTAGCTTCCTCATCGGTGTGGTGACTCCACCCGATCTTGACAAGTCGCACAATCTTATTCTGCAATTATCGTTCCTTGTAATCCAAAATTCGTACCGGAACCTCTGCGTAAGTAGGATCAGGTTGAATGGAACCTGACACATCTGATAGAATATGCGTAGAGTCTGGCACATACTTCCTCAGCATGGACACATGAAACAGAGCATGGATACTAGCCAAGTATGGTGGTAGCACTAGGCAGTAAGCGACTGCTCCGATCCTCTCAAAAAATCTCGAAAGGCCCAATGTACCTTGGAGCTAATTTACCACAAAGGTCAAATCTCTTCACCCCTTTCGTGGGTGAGACTCGCAGAAATACCTGGTCACCAATAGAGAACTCCCGAGGTCTCCGTCTCCGATCTACATAACTCTTCTGACGATCCAGTGCCTCTGCCATCCTTTGTTTGATAGTACGGACCAACCCTGTCTCATACTGAGCTCTATGGGTCCTAGCAATTGGTCCTCTCAGTTTCCCCCGAAATCCATTACACAGGACCTTAGCAAGTCCTCGAGTGTCTAAATGGCCCGCTCAGACTGTCCATCTATCTGCGGATGGAATGCAATACTAAAACGAAACTGTGTGCCTAACGCCTGCTGCAGACTCTGCCAGAATCGAGACGTGAACCGGGGATCTCTATCTGATATAATGCTCAAAGGAACACCATGCAATCTGATGATATCTCGACAATATAACTCTGTCAAACGACCCAAAGAGTCGGTCTTCCGAATCGCTAAGAAGTGCGCGGATTTGGTTAGTTAGTCAACGACTACCCAAATCGCATCATGGCCTTGACGTGTCCTAGGCAAACTCACCACAAAACCCATAATAATACACTTCCACTTCCATTCCGGAATCAGAATTTCTTGATGCAGCTGTTCCTTAAACTAATGCAACTCCGGAAACCATTATCCTCCTCGGAGTCAGAGACGGTAGTCCATCTAACATCCAAAATCCACTCCACCACACACTCTGTAAGTGCATGGGAGGCTATCGCGACCAAACTTCCTTATTACAACCATTCGTGTTCCAGCTACTCTATAATAGCTATCCAGTAGCTAGCCAAAACTCCATGAGCATTTATGTTCCTCACCTATACCAAACAACATAATCACTGTTAAGTCCACGTCATATATATGACGGCTTATTTCGCAGTTCTTTAACTGCCGTAAGCTTAGGATACATCTTAGTCAATAGCATCGGAATCGCTCTGATCCCCGAAATGATGCATCCATGAACACTACCCTTTCATCCACACCAGAATGATTAATCAACACTGGCGTAAAAGTCAACCATCGTCTGAGCCCTGAAACTAGTTTCACAAGCTGCAAACCAAGTAAATTCCATCACCTTCCTGATTTAACCAGTTAGCGATGTAGTACCGCTAGAGCATCCTATCCATATCCATGGTAATGATCAAATCAATACCAAGAAAACCACCATCTACGGTGGTCGAGTGCGCAACTCCAACTACCACCATCATCAGTGGCCAAGTTACGCAACTCCCACGACCACAAATGACCCAATCGTGTCCAAATACACGACTTTCCAAATCCCTAGATGACTAAGTCATCAATAAGTCTAATAAGATAATCAAAAGCTCAAACAATTCATACCAAGTATGAAATTGTCATCGCTACACACCTGTATTCTCTTTACTCTAGACTGATGATATCACAATCATCACAACAACAATGATAATTGTATGACACTATGTCACTACAATATCAACAAGCCATAGATCAATCCTAGAGTATACACAGGTGTCCTATAGGTGATCTAAATATATCCTCTATCCACAATGAAGGATATTCATTTCCTTCCGCAACTACCGCATTCTATCATCGATAATCGATGCATAATCTCAAAGGTCCATCTCTCTTTTAACAAAGAGTTCTGGATCTTCTCTAGGAAAAATACTGGGATAAATAAATATCCCATCCAACACCTCCTATAATAAGGTAAAACGATCTTTCATCGTCTTGACCAGCGTAGGCATACACGCCTTATCCATAACCAAATCACTATTAGTAGGGACTGATATTCTCTGAGGGTTACTCCTTGTCCTTCAAATTGGTGGCTAGCAGGCCAAATTCCTAGCTTCCTAATTCAACATCAGTCGGCACCTCTAAAGAGTCCGTACTTCTGAAATCATCGTTAGGTTCCCCAAGGTCAATACGTCATCGACCTCGTCCCCAACCATGAGTAGGGGCAATTCACTAGGTCAATACTTTTCCTAACCTCTAAAGTACTGTAACCACTAAAGACAACACTTTTCATATAGCTCAGAGATATCCTTCAGCTTGCCTGATCCCAAAACACGAGAACTCCCAAAAATCCAAAGAAAAGGAAATCCTCGATACACCAAAACCCACAAACCAAAACCGCAAACCAATAAAATTGTCACGTCCTGGGGGCATATCCGTCATCCAAATGACAGAGGAGCCCCTTAGTGACAATATTCAAAAAATCTGGTAAAAACCTCAAAATAATAATAGAAATACTAGTATTTTAATTAACTGCATGCATGCACGACTAAACATATATCAATTAAAGTAAAATAGTTTTATGACACCAAATCAAATTGTGACCACAAATCCAAAGTGCATTAACAAAATGCAACACCGATAAAGTAAATAAAGTGGCATCTCGACGATGCAGTGGGACAAGCACGCAAGGAACTCTCTGAGCGACATGAAGGTACATCAACAGGACACGTCCTCCATCAATTAACCTAGAGGATAAGTGAGGAGGGGTGAGTACAACCACTCTGTGGATGTATAGACAATAGTGCATAATCATAATGCACATAATGGAAGTCATAGGGATCAAACTAAAGTAACCCAACCCTCAGAGTACCAATATCAGTCTACTACCATTCTGATCAGCGGTATAACAAATATACCCGCAACATACACAACCACTGCAACAAGCAGTGCACATCCGGATACCACGACAAAGCCTCATGGCTCTCGCACAAAAAGGGAATTGTCTATGAGCTACCGCGAACGGTACTCATGGGTCGACAATCAATACGCTAAGCACTGTCTACGCGCAACTACATGCTACCACGAATGAGACTCGTGGATAGACAGGCAGTATGTAAATATCTAGTTATTGACTACACGCACTAGCATACTACCACTAATAGGTCGCGTGGGTAGTCGATTATCCTAGGTTGTTAAACCTAGGGTTATCCAATATATCTAGCATAGAACGTCTATCAAAATCGATAAGGATCATCGATCTACAATTAAACCCATTGAGGCGGTCAAGTGAGGGTTTCAACACATCTAATACGAAATGTTTACCAAAGTCGGTAAAAATCATCGACTTATAAATAAATACCTCGAGATGGTTAATTCTAGGGCTCCAACCCTTCTAACATGAACGGTTATCAACGTCGATAAAAATCAAAAATCCAGTCCACTAATAATCCCGTCGAGACGATTAATCATAAGGTTTCGTCCCAACTAACAGGAAACACCTATCAAGGCCAATAAAGACAACCGCTCTACTGACAAACACGGTAAGAGGGTTAAGTCTAAATTATACCATCCTACCAGTTCAATCATGCATGCTCCAACATGCTACCATGAACAAATCTCGTGGGTACTTAACCTGTAAAGTAGCTATCTAGCTACAGGCGTCATACGAATTTGATTATCACCAACTCTGAATGAATAACGCAAGAGTATAACCTTACAGTAGACTATCTCAACCATGTATGGGGGACATGATTGACCACAATATACAAAGCACCTACCTATAGAGAGACTCTACTGCAGACTCTCTCTCAACGAAGAATGGGAGATATAGTAAGGATTAATCGCATCCTTACCATACAAACTCTACTAGTCCGATCACCATATCACTGAAATAGTAAATGGATAAACATATACCAATATGTACATCCGGGTCATTATGCCTAGTGTTCCAACACCTAGGGTTCTACTAATGTTGTTTCATTCCTGAGATCCGCTCCTACAGAATAACCTCATCTAAGTTATTCTGTCTCTACTAGTCTTAATCATGGTATCCACCGTAAAAACACATAACCATATAAATATATAACACACTGTCTAATAAATGACAGCATAGTCATACTAATGGGAATCAATGGCTGAAATTAATTAGGGTATATTAAAGGGTCATGCCAGAACAAAGTCAAGGTAATACTAAATGAAGCATCCGATGCCTATATATACACTAAACTACGTAAGCAATGTAATCCTGTCATCATGCACTAGGATCTAGAGAGTCAAAGAACCTCAACATATACCTTCTATGAATTTATCCATCTTATTTATATTATTCAACTAGCCTAATCCTAGTACTAGTCCAATCCTAATACTAGTCCAAATAGTAATAGGTAAACATCTACCAATAATATCTAATCCTTTATATATCAATGGTAACTAGTTACGTATAGCAGTAATAGCAATTAATAATTATATGCTAACTATAAACCAGCAACCTAAAAATCTAACAGTCTAACAGATATAATGTTAGAACAATACTAGACAAAACATGATACAACCTAAGTAAACCGCATAATGAATATAACCAATACAAATATGTACTTAATCTAGAAAATTTTCTAGAATTTATTTACCTGTTAGCCGTCTGAAGATGTCCTGTCGCCGCCAAATCCCCCATATTGTCCTCGTCAATAATACCTCGAATTTTCAAAACATAACAATCGTCAAAAATCTGTACCCATCCGAAAATACCCCAGTTAACCTGCCAAACTTGGCGAACTCCATAAACCCAAAGACCCTAAGGAACTCGAAAACCTACGCTCTGATACCAATTAAATTGTCACGCCGTGAGGGAGTCTTCGCAAGACGAAAATCCGGCAGCACCTCCCCTGTACGGGTGATAATACCAATTTTTAATACAAGGCCTACACGGACACTATACATCGGTCAACACGATCGGAACATACCACAACACAATATACATAATATGCGGCCTCAGGCCGGCAACCAAAATAAGTAAAAGATCTAAATCATCAAGACCTACCCCTTCTGCCATCTGAGCAGGAACATACAACCAAAACGAACCGAATATAAGTCCACAAGGACATAACAAATATAACCAAAATATCCACCGGTATACAATCCAAACATAAATCCTAAACATACCCTTTAATAAAATCCCAATCCATAAAACTAATAACCAAAACCATAAGACCAATAAAACCTATCCACTTCAACGAGGGGGGGTTGGCAACTGGACTCTCCTGACAGCTTCATCCTGAAATAAATATAAAACCACAGGGTAAGTTCAAAAAACTTAGCGGATATTAGTCGATATGAATAGCAAGATATAGCTAACAATACTAATCATGCCAGTACAGTCTCATATATATGGTAAGCAAGAAATAAATGCAAAAGGACTGTACTCACCTGAATCTCCTACCCTGATATAGGAGCAAGTGCCCTACAATAAGAGTCATCACCATATACAAACATGTATCCTATATGCATGGCAATCATATGCAACATCTAAGGCATCAATACAATAATGCAGCAAACACAATACAAATGCAATCCGTGCAAAGTGCATGTCGTGCCAATGACATGGTCACCCCTGACGCCAGTCAGCCGCCTCACACGCAATGGTAAAGCCGAGTGGGTAGGGCTATGACAACTGTGCACTCTGCCATCACTGCTCCTGAGTGACCGAGTGGACAGGATGCTGTCGGAGTACACCTATCCTCCTGCCCCAAACAGAGTGGGGGAACTAAGCTCTCATCTCCCGATGTCATAGACCAAAGGAGGGATCCCTGCCCGCTACCACACTGCCTCATCGCTACCCATGAGCGGACCAGCGGAGCCTGACAGAGCAACTGCACACACCCTCCTGATGTACCACTAACCCATGAGTGGCAGTGTGTGCGGCCATGTAACTGGCTGCGGGCTCAACAATAATTGAACCCCATCCAGCCAGCATGCAATCATGCAAAAATGATGCATGATACTAAAACATGTAAATCCTACTCAAAATACCTATCCGAATAATATGTACAATCAATATGTACATATCCAAAATCCAAGTAACTATGATCCAAATAAAACAGAGAAAATATAATCATAACCTATCACATGCATGTATCTAGTAGGCACAGAAAACATACTAGGCATATAAACATGAAAATTATTGCAAGCTATCCTAACTAGCATATCAACATTTGACTATATCTAGGAGATAAGTCAAAATACCCGCCTGCTATAATGCTCGAAAAGTGAAACCTTCATGCCTGTGGTCCTGCCTCGTGACCGAAACCTGCATATAGCATAATTACCATCAAATCCAAGCACACGACAATGATTAAATCAGATCCTGCATGAACACCCTCATCCATAGCCATTCACAGTCGTCACAACCGTTCATAGCCCCTTCATAACCTACTGTTACACCAAATTAGGGATTTAACTCCCTAATTGACATCCCCATCCCAAATCCATTTTTATCCACTTCATCCAAAGCCCACTAACAACCCTTCACAGTCGGCAAAACCTCACAACCGTCTCAAACGACCCAAACCTCCAATTCACAGCCAACTCCATAGATCACACACCTCACCCCTGTTCACCACCACACGACCAACCAAAACCCCAAATAGCTACATACCTAAACCATTCACTGCTCACTTAACCTATCAATTACGATCGTGCAACCAACATTAAACCCAAACACAGCCACCCCATAACCCTTCACAGTCCTCGCCTGCACCCTCTATTCCACACAGCCGACAATTCCTAAACAAGAACCCTCAAATCACACTACCTTGACACACATCCATAATCTAGCAATTATAGATAAAGAGAACAGTAAATCCAGCTTACCAATCCTAGAAAGCTCCACCGGCAGCCTCCTTCCTACTTCCTCTGTCCACTGGAAAACCATTTCCCACATCACCGACCGAGCTAAACCAAAGAAGATGCACTGCAAAGTACACAAACGATAGATCAAGCTTACCAATGGTTGGAACCTCCTCCCGACAGCTCTGTTCATCGGAAGAAATTGGTCGTTGCCCTTGCTCTGGCGACCACCGACGTAATTCTTCTTCCTATCCTTTATTCACCGGCTCTGGATCAACTGCCCATTACAGACCGATTCAGCCAAAGGAAACTCGACACTTACCTATTCCCGACGACCTTCGGCAGAGCACTCCCGTGTCCCCTATTCGCCGACGCAACACAACACCTGATCCCTTGCTCTGACAGAGAAATCGTGGCTTCGGCAGAACAAGTTGTGAACGTCGCCGGCACAAGTCCAGCCGCTGATCGCTCACCGTCGGTGTAAATTTCCAGCCGTGCACTGCTGCCCTAACTTGTTCGAAGAGCCCATCCAAGACGACAGCCACTGCCTGCCACAAGGAAGAGGAACGACGACTGATGGGAAGGAGAGGCGGCGGTGGTCTTGGCGTGGGCGGCGTCGGGCTGCTGGCTGCGGCGAGGAGAAGATGTCGCGAAGAGAAGAAACCGCCCGAGCGGCGTGTCGGGAAGGAAAAAGAAGAAATAGAAAATTCTATTTTTTTCTATTTAAAACCTTAGGTCAGATAATCCAAACAGGCCTTTTAAAATCCTGTTTTTCTTATCCCTGTAACTATCTCGTACAAGCCCCGTTTAAATCCAGAAAAATTCCTAAAATTCCCTAAAAATCTTGAAAAATTTCTAAGATTATTTTCTTAATTATTTGGTCATTTAATTTAATATTTTAAATTTTCAGTATCTAACAGGTAAAGTTCTCTAACCACTCCTAACCCTCGGATATGCTTTAGGAAGCATTATAAAGGATGAAAATCCATTGGATATGGATTAGGAGAGTTGTTAGGGTGATGTATCAAATTTAAGGATGGGACATAAGATCTCATTGGGACATAAGACATTGACCTCCTTAGAAAAAACCTTTTTGATGTTAGTTAAAGAGGAGGAGAATGTTTGGGAGAATTATTGGGAGAATTTATGGGATTACCAATTTGAGATAATTGGTAAGAAAATTTGAGTTAGTGTTCTAACTCAAAGGCATGTGGTTTTGTCAAATATCAAAAAGGGAGAGATTGTTGGTGTAATCGGCCCAGGTCACGATTGACCGGACTCGAGTTTGACTCGAGCGATGTTTTGATGTTTGACATGAAGGTTTGACATTGATGTCTGATAATGTTTTGGGGAGATTATTGGTGCAATCGACTCGGGTCATGATTGACCGGACTCGAGTTTGACTCGAGGGGGATTTTGATGATTGACTGGGGTTGACCATGTCATGGAAAGCCCAAGTCTTGAGTACTTGGCATGTAAAGTCCAAGATTGAGTCTTGGCATTTGGAAAGTCCAAGAGTGTAGTCTTGGTCACGTAAGTCCAAGGGTGTAGTCTTGGCGGTGAAAGTCCAAGTCATAGGTACTTGGAATTTGGGAAGTCCAAGGGGTTTGATTTTGGCAGCGTAAAGTCCAAGGGTGAAGTCTTGGCAGCATAAGTCCAATGGTTGACGACGTAAAGTCCAAGCGAGAGTCTTGGCAGTGTAAGTCCAATATTCCTTGGCGGTGTAGACACCATTAGCATGACAATAGCCGATGGAAGCACCTGAAGGCTAGTGTATGGATGAACAAGTCATGGATGACTTGGAGAGATCCAATAGGCGCGAGGCTGACAGAGGTGGATAGAAGGCTTAGGTCTAGGCTATGGGTGATCTAGCAAGTATGGGGGCACCATACTTGGGTTAAAACCTCATGTTTGAGGTTAAAACCTCATGTTTGAAGTGTATCAATCGACTGGTACCATGGGGCAGTCGACTGGTGTGAGTCAACTAGGGTTTGACTGCGGAAAGTGTCCTAGCAGTCAACTGCCAGAGGTGGGAAGTCGACTGCTGGCCTGATCAGTGGACTGATCAAGATGATCAGTCGACTGATGGCCGAATTTTCGGGCATAGAATATTCTCCAGTCGAGTGATCGGCCTGACCACTCGACTGATTGAGCCAGCAGTCGACTGATGGATATGATCAGTCGACTGATGGTGTATCCGTTGTATTTTTCCAGCATGGATCTAGCCATTGTCTCACGACAACAGTGGCATCAGTCGACTGATGTTCCCGAGCAGTCGACTGATAGGCGAAATCCAGCCAGGCAGCAACTTTAAATGGAGCTCGTGGAGGAGGATTTGGCAACCAGTTTTCTTGGACGATTTAGAGCGATTTGATGTTGCAAATCAGGGTCTTCAAGGCTAGTCCAAGGCAATCAACAAGCAAGCTTCCAAAAGATTGTTGTAAAATGTTCTTGGCTTTCTTTTGTTGTATTCATTTATATTTGCTTGGTTTTTTACTTGTATTACTGTTGTAATATCTTGTAAGAGGTTTCTCCACCTCCGGATTATTCTGAGAAGGAGTTTATTGAATTAGTAGTGCGTGTTTGCATTGCTAGGACTTTTAGAGCCCGATCCATGGAGTAGGAACCATTCGGTTCCGAACCACGTTATATTCTTGTGTTTGTGATTGTGTATCATGTTATTGTTTTTATTATTATTCCACTGCGCACTAACACGATTTGTAGACGCAATCGCGAACGACATCCATCAAACATTGACAACGCTATTCACCCCCCCCCCTCTAGTAGTCACAATCGAATCCTCAATAGCAAATACAAGCAAGTACACTAAAATGCAAGTAAAGAAAACTTTACAACGAGCTTTTGATTGTTTGATCTTTGGTTGCTTCAGAAGAGCCTTGAAGGTCTGGATTGCAGCAGCAAATCTCCTCCAAATCGCCTCAAAGAACCTTGTCAAAATCCTTCTCCACAAGCTCCTTTTAAAGCTTCTCCTCGAGCTGGATTTTGCCTAGCAGTCGATTGATCACGACCATCAGTCGACTGCTCCCGTAGCCGTTGTCTCACAACGACCCGAGCCACGTTGGATAAGTTCCAATGGATAGACCATCAGTCGACTGAGCATGCCCATCAGTCGACTGATCTAGCCATCACTCGACTATTAAACCCTAACAGTTGACTTGGGAACCTTCTGTGCCCGCGACATCGATAATCAATCGACTGCTCGATATAGCAGTCGACTGATTAGGCAATCAGTCGACTATCAAATATTGGCAGTTGACTGCTAGGCCATTTTCTACAGTCGAACATCAGTCGATTCACATCAGTCGACTGATAACCTCATCCATGAGGTTCTAACACCAAGTATGATTCCCTCATACTTGCTAGACCACCCTTAGCCTAAACCTAAGCCTTCTAACCACCTCCACCATCCTCATGTCTATCGGATCCCTCCAAGTCATCTATGACTTGTTCATCCATACGCTAGCCTTCAAGTGTTTCCATCGGATATAGTCATGCTAAGCTGATCTATACCACCAAGGCACATTGGACTTACACTGCTGAGACTACCGCTTAGACTTTACGCCACCAACCATTGGATTTATGCTGTCAAGACTCCACCCTTGGACTTTACACCGCCAATATCACCCCTTGGACTTCCCTTGCCAATCCATGTTGGACTTTTCATTTGCCAAGACTCATGCTTGGACTTTTCATTGCCAAGTACCCTTGACTTGGACTTTCCATGTCAACCCATATTGGACTTTCCCTTGCCAAGTGTCGCACTTGGACTTTCCATACCAGGTACCCATGACTTGGACTTTCCATCATATTGTCAACCTCATGTCAACCATATAGTCAAACAATAGTCAAACCATCGTCAAATATCAAAATATTCCTCGAGTCAAACTCGAGTCCGGTCAATCATGACCCGAGTCGATTGCACTAACAATCTCCCCAAAACATTGTCAAACGTCAAAACACTACTCAAGTCCAACTTGAGTCTGGTCAATCATGATCTGGGTCGATTGCACCAATAGGAAACTCAATATTTAGCGGGGAGAGGTGGGTCGACCTGTCATCTTGGCGGGTTAAGAAATCTTCAACCCAACCCAACTCAACCCAAGGCGGGTTGCAGATTAGGCTGACCAACCTGCAGGCCAACAAATTAAAAAATATATCTAAAATTCTGAGACATTAAGGGCTTGAGACAATGATCGGTAAGACAGATGAGGTACCATGATTAAAAAATAAACATTAGAAGCAACTAAAATCTTATAATTGAGATTCAATTATCGACCTACAAAGTTGAGTACCGATATTTTTTATTCCTTTTCAATATTTCAAAATATCTAAATCTTGATAATGTACAAATGTAAAGTTTTGCTCCTCCAAATAGAGATTCAATTGAGATTTTTTAGTTCTTGTAATTATTTGATTGTGATATGTCATTATTTCCTATATTGATTAGAATAGTAGTGACAAGATAATATAAAATAATTAGAGTATAAAAAAAATAGAGTACTTCATCAAATATTCTTTTGTTCTTTTCTCTTAATTTCTTTTATACTTTGTTGAGGTGTATGTGTGATAGAAGAAGATTGTGATAGTGAAAAACTTATCTTGTTAATATTAAAATATTAATCAAAAAGTTTATACAATTTTATTTTCACATGTTACATCTTCTGACATTTCTTAATCTGCGGGCCAACCCATGCCCACGGCGGGCTGACCCATCTAGACCTGCAATCCGCACGGGTATATCCATTTAAGTCTGCCAAAAAAACGGATTGATAAAATTTCAACTCAACCCGCTTAAATTATTTGGCGGGGTGGGTCAATCCAACGGGCCCAACCCAACTTGATAGCTCTACCTCTAACATACCAAACAATCCCCAACAGGAAAGAGTGTTGGGAGTATAAGTAATATAATTAAAATTCTATATTGGTAAGATATATAAAAAATTATGTGTTTGAATGATGAAAATATATCTCCATTTATATGAGATTTTTTTGGGTAAAGTTCAAAAATAAAATTATGAGGGCTTAGTTCTAAAATGGACAATATCATACTATTATGAAGATATGTAAATCTTATAGGTACTAACAATTGGTATTAAAGTCATGATCCATGTCAAGTCATACATTTCGTACGAAGTGCAGATTTTATATCCGGATCAAGAGAACCAGACACTAGACAAAAATTCCAACTAAATCAAAAGGACCAAATAATTAGCAGGAAGTCCAACTCTCCATTTGAATTTTTTTTCTTTTTTTTAAATTAAATGATTTTATAATTTTATTTTTTTTGAAATTTTTAAATAAAATAAAGAAAATTATTAGTGAAAAAAATAATTTATGATATATTTAATTTTTTATATTATATCTTTTATGAATAATTTATATGAATGAATAAAATTCATAAAAAAAATTTTATTGGAAGATTTTTTTTAATAGTGAAAAGATGAGTGAAGTTTTTTTTTGTTTCGTTGTGACATTGAATTAAAAAAAATTCTTCAACGGGGTCTATATCATTTTGTAAAAGATTGAAACTGTCAACTTAACGATCTTCATCGGTCTATTTCATAGTCATTACGAGGGAGATAAATCATGGAGAATTTTATGAGCCTTGATGTGATTGTCAAGATACGTGAAGGTCATCTGAATCTATAAAAAGACTTTAGATCTCTTTCGAAATTGATCTATGCCAATTTTAAAAGCACCGTCGTGTCTTAACCACTATCATTTAACCATTATCATCCCCATGAGAACAATAAGTTCTATATGATTGTGGATGCTCTTAGTGATTTAAAAGATCGATAAACTTTCACTTCCCAAGATTTCATTTACACCAGATTAATCATTTATGGATTTAATTTTTCATCTTATTTTATGTTTGGCTCAATTGGATTTCGGATGAATTGGCATAGTTAATTACCTAATTTTGTTACTCATTAAATATTTGCATCGAATTTAACTTTTTATTTTTATTTATTGATTTTTCTAAAACATAATTTGAATTGCAAGTCGCCCTTTATTTATAGACGACACAAAGGCACATCTCATTATTCATAATAATAAAATATGTTAAATATTATGCATTTATAAAATTCATCAACTTCTAATTGTTAATGACGCCATTCAATAACCATAATTCATGGAGAAATACATGCCTTTCGACATTGAAAATCCTAAATTCACAAAACCATCACATTTTTTCTTTATAAAGTTCTTAAAATTGTATTTCACTACAAAAAAAAAACAGTCATTAGCGACGAATTTTTAAAAAAAAATCGTTGGAAAATAAATTAGCGACGAATTTAGCGACAAAAATATTTTTGTTGCGAATAAAGCGTCGCAAATAATAGCGACAAAATTAGCGACGAATTTTAGCGACGAAAATTAGGGACGAATTTAAAATTTCGTCGCTAATTTTGTTGCAGAACTTACCAAGATTTCAAAAATTCGTCGCAATTTTCGTCGCAAAAGGTTGCGACGAATTAAAAATTCGTCGCAAATTTGCGACGAATTAATTTTTTCGTTGGTAATTTTCGCGACGAAATAAGAAATTCGTTGGTAAATTGGCGACTGATACAAATTCGTCGCAAATTTCGTCGCAAAATTCGTCGCAAAAAACTATATTTTGCGATGAATTAATTTTTTCGTTGGTAATTTTTTGCGACGAAATAAGAAATTCGTTGGTAAATTTGCGACTGATAGAAATTCGTCGCAAATTTCGTCGCTAAATTCGTCGCAAAATTCGTCGCAAAGTTCAATATTTGATGAACATTTCACAATAAGTTCTAATATCCAAATAAATACATTCAATACAAACAAAACACACACACATTCAATACAACAAAATAATATTCAGTCATATCCAAATAAATACAAAGCAACACAATCAGTTAAGAACAATACAACATTCCAAATAAAAAGTTATATCCTACAACATTTCAAACATCAACATAGTTCTGATATCCAAATAACAATGTCTACAAAAGATCTAAACACATGGGAAAGAAAAAAGAAAAGAGAATCTGGTAAGCAATCGCCGACATTCTTCTACCTGCATTAGAAAAGAAACAAACAAAAAGTATCGTACATTAAAAAAAAACTATATACTAACACGAAAATAAATATGCAAAGACTTACAATGATGTGCATTTTCAACCGCCATAAGGATTAACTTCATCGATCATTCCTGTTTAAAGCAAAATAAACAAACTCAATAAACTAAAAAATTTTAAAAGTACTAATTAAAAACATACATACAATATCATCATCGTCGCCACCATCATCGTCATGACTCGGAGGAATATGACTTGGACCAGAACTAAATCAATCATCACATAAGAAAGGCTTGTTGTCGCCGATTTCTATCATTTCGATCCCTTTATGAGTTTTGTTGTTGTATTTCTATAATTTGCTGATCTCTTTCATGTATTATGCCCTTCAAATTGCTAACCTCCTCAGTTAAGTTATGTATCTGTGCTGCTACTGCTGGTGGAGTAGAAGAAATAGATCTACGAGGAGCATTATGCATTCGCCAGAGAACCCATACCTAATATCCTTCCCCTTTTGATCCTCGACTACCAAGCCATAAATCCAAATTATTACTAACAGATGGCTCATCCTCAAGATCACCACATCTCCTCAAATTCTCTCGAGATGAGGATAATCGATCATATCTCTCCTACACAAAATTAAAATTTTAATGAGCATTTACATAACTAATGTAATTAAAGTTATAAAGTAAGTTTAAAGATTAATTCAAACATTAATTGCTCGAGCTCTATCTCCACTCCAAGTCTTATCTTTTTTTGAAAGTGCAAACGAAAGTATCTATAAATTCCTCCCTTTCCCAATTCCTTAGACTAAATATAAGAATGTTAGAAATAAAATAATAATCTGAAATATATTTAAAAACTAATTGTAGAATTTAAAATTACCAATCTACGAAATGCTCCTCGATATTTATAGATCCTCTCGTGATATGTTGCGTATAAGTCTCCGTAATTACATGCTTGATTTAATTTATTCAGATTGACTTCTTTTTTCGCTCTCATCGATTGCCAATAATTGGAGATTTTACTCCAATTTTCACGACATGACGCGGTTTTTTCAAAGACATTTGGCATGACTCAATACATGCCGGATATGATCGCCACATTTTTTTTTTAAATTCTTTTAACTTCCAAGTCTTGAGTAGGGTCCCAAACAAATCTCCGCTGAGATGGGAAAAAAACAATTGATTATATAATCACTTATTTAATATATAAAATGAATCAATTATACCTGAAACTCGCACCACCATAGTTCTTTTGTAGGTCCTGGCGTGCTTGAGTATGACAAAGAGTCTCCTCTCCAATAGTTATTCACGATTTTATTGATCTCGCGAATAATGTGTAATTTTCAAACCTACGATAAAGTGAAAAAAAATTGAATAAATAATTAAGATAGTTTAAAAATTATAATATTTATATTACTTACGAATCTCCAATCGGAAATATATACGGTCGACTTTCGATGTTCTCAATAGAGGAGTGTCTGGCAGGTACAGGTGAATCTGAATGGGAAGGGCGTGCCGGCGAATGAGATGGTACTGGCAACTGATCATGTGAAGGTCCAGGCAGATCAGGAGGGCAAGTAGGTATAGTGGCCGGGCAAAGTGGATCACCGCCACTACTAGTACTCGCCTCTCTGGCCCACCACGAAAACTATCAACCAAAAACAAAATTAGAATAAAGAAAATAAAACTTTTATGCTTAATGAAGAACATGAAAAACTTACAATATGCATAATGAAGATGCTATAAGCTACGATGATTTCACCACTGATAACCTATAAGAACAAAATATACACAACATACAGAGACAAAAGATATAAATATAACAATGAGACATTATATATATAAACAAATGAATGGAGCTAAGAAAATTGGTAAAATTATAGTTTAAAACTAAAATTATATATAAAAAACTTACCCTAGACGTCAAATTTCAAAGTCCTCATTATCATCTTCCTCATCCTCATCAGTATCCTCATCCTCGGTCTCCTCCTCCTCTTCCTCCTCGTCCCCCTCCTCCTCCTCCCCCTCCTCCTCCTCATCATTATCATCAATCAACAGCATCCACATTTATCACTACTCCGCTGGGATCTCGTAACGTTGGAATTATATATTCCTCGGTATGAAACATATTTGTAACTTTGTCTTGTTGATATGCAATGTCTTGCCATCGCTCTTCAATTTTTTTTCTGTGCTTTTGTTTTACAAACAGCCCACCATTCATTTTTGTCACGCCTCAAACTAGGATATGGAGCATAGAAAACTTGAATCGCTTGTTGTGCCAAAATAAATGGTTCATATCTCTTATAAAATCTTTTATGATTTATTTCAACCAAATTATACTGTGGATGCACCTTCATCCCTCTGACGGGGTCAAACCAGCGACACATAAATAAGATAACTCGCATTTCTGGACCAGGATAATCAATCTCTATAATTTCATCCAGCAAACCATAAAATTCATTGCTTGCACCTCCATCATTGGAAGACTGAACACATACTCCACTATTCATTGTACTCTTTCCATTTCCATATTCTTGAGTGTGGAAATTATATCCGTTTATGAAATATGCTGGCCAAGTGCGTACCATTGCTTTTGGACCCCATGATAGATAGATTAGCAATTCTTGCTGAATGTGAGTTTGATTAGCATAAACCTATACTCAAATGAAAATGATATTTATTTAAAAGTTAAGATATGTGTAAACAAAAATGAGGTAATTAAAATCGCCATATATGATTTGAACCATGGTGCAAATTCCTGATCGCAGAAGTGATCAAAGTCACGTGTCGGGATTTCAGAATATAAGTTTTGGAAAATCCTATAATAAAAAATTGTATTATAGCATAAACAAATTAACACTTGACGAAGAAATAGGAAATATATACTAACTCGAAATATGGCGATACTTCTGGACAATTAAGTAAAACATATGTCTGGGCTGCCCGCCATTCTTGATCAGTTAAGTATCGTTGCTTACACGGTCCACTTGGTCGACCAAGATAATTAAAAATTGAGAATGAATTCAAATTAGGATCGACAGGACCTTCATCATTCCTTCTGGATTTCCGTCTTTTGGTCTGAACGTGAGGCTCAAAATAATATGATGCAAAAGTTGTTACTTCCTCCACAATATATGCATTCACAATAGAGGCTTCAACATGTGCCTTATTTTTCACTTTTTTCTTCAAATGATATAAGAATCTGATTGTAATATAACAAATTGTATTAGAAATGAATATATAAAAAAATTAAACATTTTTATGCAATATTAACGAAGTATAGAATATGCAAATTATACCTTTCAAAAGGATACATCCATCGATAATGAACTGGTCCTCCAACTTTGGCCTCATATGGAAAGTGAACAAAAAGATGTTCCATCAATCAAAAACGCAGTGAAAAATCCTTTCTAAATTGCACAAAACAATTGGAATCTCTCTCTAACTTCTCCATGTGTGAATATCCCAAAACTGTTGAGCATATATCATGATGAAAAATACTTAACTCTGTAATGGCACCCCAGATAAAATTCGGTAAGAGTTCTTTAAAGGCAATAGGAATTAGTCTTTCCATGAATATATGACAATCATGGCTTTTCAAACCCATCAATTTGCATTCCTTCATATCGACACATCTCCCAAGATTAGAAACATACCCATCAGGAAATCTCAATGACTTCAACCATTCACAAACAACACGTCTCTGTTCCTTATTCAATGTATAAACTGCCTTTGGTTTCGGTCCTCTACTATTTTCATCAACATCAAGGGTGGGTCGTTTACAAACGAGTCGCATATCTTTTCTTGCATTCGATTATCTTTGTTTTTCCGGTGATATCCATCATCAGTGATTTATCATATTATCAAAAATATTCTTCTCAATATGCATAACATCGAGATTATGATGAATCAAATTACTAAACCAATACAGAACTCCCAAAATATACTTCGCTTCAGTCCATTTACGGTTGCTTCCATATTCATAAGTTGTACCATGTGGCTCTTCAATAACAGATGGAAAGTGGAGAACTCGCATCTCAAATATCTTGACCACAATCTCAATGGCGAGGTGTTCTTTCAATTCGATTCCTAGTGAATTCATCTTTATTCCTTCAAATTATGATTTAGTGGAAAAATTGTCTCGTGATAATCAAAATAACTCGCTTCTACCATGCTTCAATCTAATCGACTTTGATCTCTCCATACATATGGGCATCCTAAGATCCTCGCAGATTCCAACCCGATAGCATACCATAAGCCGGAAAGTCATTTATGGTCCAAAGAAGAGCACCTTCATTACAAACATCCGATTAGTATGAACGTCGTATGTAGGAAAACCTTCATCCCATAGTTGTTTTAGCTCTGCAATCAATGGTTGCATATAAACATCTATTAACTTCTTCGGATTTTTTGGGTCAGGCACAACCAATGTTAAAAACATATACGGTGTTTTCATGCACATCCCAGGCGGAAGATTATACGGAGTTAATATAACTGGCCAACAAGAATAGTGTCTTCCTGATTTACCAAATGGAGCAAATCCGTCAGCATAGAGACCTAACCTAATATTTCGAGTCTCCTTCGCAAAATCAGGATATGTTCTATCAAAATTTTTCCACGCCTCTACATCTGATGGATGACACATTAGTCCTCTCTTACATTCGATGATTTGCATGCCAAGTCATGTGTTCAGCAGTTGTCTTTGATGCATAAAGCCTTTGTAACCTAGGAGTTAAAGGCAAATAAAACAACTTACTATATGATTTACATCGTTGCTGCCTCCTACTAGTGCTCTTGTACCTATCTTGATTACAGAATTTACAAACATCCACATCTGCATCATCTCCCTAATATAACATACAACCATCTCTGCACACATCAATTCTTTCCACTGGGAGACCTAATTCTTTCATTTTTTCATACTGTACAAATCATTGGCAAGATATGATCACTACAATGCCTCTTCAAAAGCTTGAACAAAATTATTAAAACACTCTTCGGACATTATTATGCTCGCCTTGACATTCAACATTCTTGCGGTGAACGATAGTTTAGTGTGAGTCTCACAACCATATATAGGTGCATCTGACTCAACACCTCTGAAATTTGAGATATGCTTCATTATTCATATTCTGACCGATATCTGTTACTTGCACCTCTTCCAAGGGTGATGCATTAGTAAACATTTGCTCAACTGTTGGAGGACAACTTGAAGTTGCACCTTGTGATTGGGGAATCAAATTCGGGCCCGCTACATCATATATCATCCTCTGATATGGATTTAATTGATTATAATCACTTTGATCCCTAGAGACTTGTGTGTTGTGTCTATCATAAACTTCATCAGATATAAATGGTTCACCATGACATGTCCAGTTATAGTAATTTGCAATGAATCCAAATCTACAAAGATGCTCTGAAACTTTGCTAGACGGTAAAAATCTACCATTGTGACACTTTCTGCACGGACACCTTATCTGATTACCATCCATAAACTCAACATTACTAGCTGCGAAATTTAAAAACTCTTGCAACCCACTCATAAATTCATCAGTTAAACCCCGACGTTCAGGTAAATTCCTATTATACATCCAACTCCTTTCACGCTGCATTATGTCTGTTTTCAATCAATTATATTAATATAAACTCCTAGAAATTACAATAATACAAATATACAGTTAGTTCACATATGAATTCACTATGTTTAACAATCTTTAAACATAACCCAAAAAAGACAACAGTTGTAATGGGTTGCAGATTCTGATGGTGTATGTGAATGTTTATGAAATGGTAATGTGTCATATCCTTGAATTTTATCATACTTGAAAACTTATATTATATATGTTACATGAGTTGAATGTTTGCAAAATCAGGATATAATAACATATAATATGTTTCCATGTATTACTGCATTTAGTATACATTATCCTTTGTTATAAAAAGACATCTCACTATCTTATGCTAACCACCATGGCATTAAGGTGTCAATGAATTGGGTCCAGACATAAAAATCGCAAGATTATGGTAATATCATGGAGTCCCAAGTATGATTTTGAATGGAATGCATCAGTAATTAACCTATACCATACCACTCTAATACCACTCTAGATCAACACGAAAATTAACAATAATATAAATTTCAATATAAAAATAACAATGATTTAAAAAGTCACGGGCCGGAACTATCTGACACCGACGCTGGCTCGCTACCGGCTGGCAGGAGGCGCCGCCTACCGCAGGAGGCAGGAGGCGCCGGGCCGCAGTGAGGAGGCGGCCGACGACCGCAGGACGCAGGAGGCGCGGCACCGGCGGTGGGAGGCAGGAGGCAGGGCGCCGGCGCGGCGAGGCGCCGGCCGGCCGGGCGGCGAGGCGGCGGGCGGGCGGCGAGGTGGTTTGCGGTGGGCTCGGGCTGGGGGCACGCGACCGGACGAGGCGGCGGCAGTGGCCGCCGCGGCCGGGCCACGGCGCGGCGGCTCGGGGTGTGGTGGGGGCGCGGCCGATGGCCACGGCCGCTGGGGGCAGTACGCGGCCGACGAGGGCACCGGCTGCTCGCGGCGCCGCCGGCCTCGGCGGCGGCGATCGGGTGGCGCGGGCGCCTGGCCGACGAGCGACGCCGCCGCTCGGGTTAGGTAGTGCGGCGGCGGTCTTGTGGCCGGCCGAGGGCTCGTGGCCGTGGCGATCGTGGCGAATCCGCGAGCGAGGCGAAGGGATCGGGCGCGGCGGTGGAGGGGGAAAAGAAAGGGTTTTAGGGTTCGATCGGGCGCGAGGGGAAGGAAAAGATTAGGGCACTGGGTAAAATGAAATAAATTTTGCAACGAATCCAAAGATTCGTTGCAAATCTTTTATAAAAAAAAACTTTTTAAAACGTTAAGTGTATTTTGTATTTTTAATTTAGCAACGAATCCAGGATTCGTTGCAAATTTGCAACGAATCCGTGGATTCGTTGCAAATTTTTTATAAAAAAAAAATAAATTTTTTAAAACGTTAAGTTTATTTTGTATTTTTAATTTAGCAACGAATCCGTGGATTCGTTGCAAAATTAAAAAAAAAAATTAACCTTTTTAAAACGTTATTTTATTTTTTAATATTAATATTAATTTTGTAACGAATCCTGGATTCGTTGCAATTGTTTGCAACGAATCCGTGGATTCATTGCAATTTTTGCAACGAATCCTGGATTCGTTGCAATTTTTTTTAAAAAAAAAAATTTAAACTTTTTAAAACGTTAATTTATTTTTTAATATTAATTTTGCAACGAATCCTGGATTCGTTGCTATTTTGCAACGAATTTACGAATTCGTTGCAAAATATTTAAAAATAAACTCGTTTAGCAGAACTTGTTTTTTATTTTTATTTTTAATAAATTAAATATCTACGACGAATTCTGAATTTGTCGCTAAATTATGCGACCAAAATTATTTCCGTCGCAAATTGGTGACGAAAAAAAAATTCGTCGCAAATATTTGCAACGAATTCATAATTCATTACAGAAATTTGCGACGAATTTATTTTTCGTCGCAAATTTCCGATGAAAATTTTTTTCGTTATAAATTTGCGACGAAACCTAAAATTCGTCGCTATATTTGTTGCAGATTTGTAACGAAAATAATTCGTTGCTAAATTTCGTCGTCAAAAAATAGGTTTTTTTGTAGTGTTTATTAAATTGTATCGTATATTATGATTCAAATTATTAGGAACAGAATCAACATATATTTATATAAACTGTTCCTCCTGTCTATTTGTCATTCATCTCATTCAAGTTTTCTTTCACAACTCTCTCGGCTGTTCTTAAATATTTTTTTAGACAGTTCGATCGTTGTAATTTATTTCTCTTGGAGCGCAGAATTTTTAGTTCCGTTTATAAATTCATTATCTGTTCGGATCATTTCGTTAAAAAATATATATATAATTTTTAACTCCGATATCAATCGCAGTAAACATTATCATCTTTTACTGCAATTCATGGAGTCTTTTACAGCCGACGAAGGCGTGCGGACGGAGGTTCCCGGATGGGAAGCCAATGCGAGCGGCTATGTTCTTGGCATGGAGGCGGAAGTGATGAGACGGCGTTGGCAGGACATGCATCCACCTCGATTGATCTTGAACTTTTGCCTCCGGACGAGTTCTCCTTCCAGTACTGGCGCCGCCGTCGAGCGTGCCAGCTACTTGACCGTCGACCAGCCCTACCAGAACATCATCTATGATGCTGCTTGGGACGAGGAGACGCGGTGGATGCTCTCCCGCGTGGCGGCGGATCGCGTGCGCCGCGTCGACCTTGCCCGTCTCGTGCTCGCTTTTCGTAGATACACCAGGGCGGTGCTCGATCGCTTTCCGATCATGGAATTATCTGCAATGGAATTCTTCTCCGTGATCGAGATTCCCCCTATTGCTCCTCCCACTTCTGCTGGCTATCTTCTTTACATTGTGCCTCCGGAGACACAGCAATATTTCTTCGAGGGCGATCAGGACGAGGACTTGTTCGAGGACGAGGACGGCGTCGTCGAGCTCATCGAAGATCAGCCCACGCCGGCGCCTGTAGCAGCGGTGGAGAGGCTTCGAACGAAGATTGCAGAAAAGGCCGAATTATGTTCGATCTGTTTGGATGACTTCGACGTGATGATGACTAGTGTTTTGGAGATGCCATGCCGTCATATATTTCACGATGATTGCCTGAGGAAATGGCTCGCTCGAAGCAATACTTGTCCGCTTTGCAGATTCACGCTCTCTGCAGAGTAGAAACTGAATTTTCGATAGAGAATAGCAATTCCTCAATCTATTCATTAGTTTTTGTTTTTGTTTTTTGTTTTTTGTTTTGATTGTTTTCTTTTAATGTCCTTGATTAAACATTGATTTTGTATATAGTATATAATCCGGATATGAGATTATTGAATGAGTAGGACTTTCTTCTGTACTGATAGATGATGAATTGATTGCTTTTTTTTAATGGTCAGCAAGTTGGATTGAGGATGGAGTTGTTTATAGGATCGGCAAGGTCGTGGGTCAGTGTGTTGGAATTAGTAATCTCCTCAAGCTCTATATCACGAGATGAGATTTTTACGAGACACAGTAAATGACAAAAATTTAGTTACATGCCGTAGATCTGTTGTTGGGCTCTCTTATCTTTGACGATAGATTGTTACATGAATACAAAAGTTAGAAGAAAAAAAAATTATACATTATTGATCCTCTCATATATGTAGAAATCTTTAGCAAGACTGACTAATCTTGTCTCTACTAGTATTCATGCTGAATCTTCACAAGACAACCTCTTCAAAGACTACAAACCTTCCTTTTCAATTGGTGCTAGTGTTGATAAGATTACAAATATGTATGAATATATGAAAATTGAAAATCATTTACAAATTTCTCATTTGCTCTAAATTTTTCGTTCTTGACAAGATCTCTTGATCTTTGCTCGTTGTCTAAAGGATGATCACGATATCAAAATCGAAAAGTCCTTCTTTATTCACAAACTAAATCTCAATCGAGTCTTAGACATTCTACAAGACCCACACAATATCTTTGTGTACACCACCCCCACTTCCCTCTCAACTTGGATGGACTTATATAGAGAGTTCATGTCTTTTCATTACCTACACTAAGTGCATGAGACTCTTCATTCTCATAATGCACTAAGTACTAAGTGCATGAGACTCTTCATTCTCATAATGCACTAAGTGCATTATATGCACTAAGTGTGTACGGTTTACTATATTTAGTGATAACTCACATCTTCCACTCGTCCAAGTTATACCACAAAGACAAATGATCACATAGACTAGATAGTCACAAAGACTAACTTTCCAGATATTCATAGTCACAAGACTAGATAGTTCAAAGGTTTATAGTCACAAAGACTAATTATAGAACAATATTCAATCCATACTTAGGGAAAATGATTCGTGTATTGAGCAATCAACGCTAAGAAAGTTATTACACCTTACATAGCTGCTCAGTGAGTAATCAATCGCTAAGAAAGTCATTACACTTTACTTAACCGCTCACTAAATGGTACACAACCATTTTACAAGTGGCACATAGCCATTATATCGATGGTACACAACCATTCTCCAGGTGGCTTACTATCATTCTTCAGGTGGTACACAACCATTCTCTTGGTGGTACATAATCATTCTCCTGAATACATCCATGTTTTATTATTTACTCAGATTAAATCATTGACATCAATATGAACATCTCTAATCCCTCAATATAACCATCATATCAAGAGCATGTCTCATATCTCTTATATTCATAATTCATTTATATACTAAACAGAAATGGATCGACCCGTGAATACACTTTAAAGGTGTAAATCTTTTTAATCTTCTTTTTTATTTAGAATCCATTCATTTTGATTAGTCACTTTCCTAGTCATGTTTCATGGACCGAATCATCTATAGTCAATATGTTTGCATGCTAAAGTAGCAGACTCTGATTAAAACTTCAAGTAGACAGATAAATAGTGATGCGGTGAAGAAGATTTGTTCACTTCCTTTCGATGCGATGAAGCACGAAGGAAGCTTCGGGGGTTCTCTCCGGCCGTAACAGTAAAGATGAAAGAGTAAAGAAGAGAAGCGCAAACCAACACAAACAATAAAACTAAGACACAGGATGTAACGTGGTTCGGAATAAAGATTCCTACTCCACAGAGGTGAGCTCTCCCACCGGATGCAGTGCCAAAGCACTTTCACTATGAACGTCCCTCTTCGCGGAAAGGAAACTTCTGGAGGTGGAGGAGAAAATCTCTTACAGTCAAATCAAGATACAAGAAAGAGTACATGAAAGGTGAAGATCACTACTCTCCTTCTCCGGCGAAGTGGTAGTTCTCCTTCTCCCAATGCGTCTTCGTTTCTTGCTGGTTGGAATAATGTGGGATCCTCCCTTCTTCTGTCCTCCCCCTCCCTTTTATTCTCCTCCTCTGATCTGTTGTTGCCTCGCAAGCTTTCCCCATCGTACACGTGGCCACCATGTCCACCTGGAGAATAATTCTGTTACAGATACGAGGAACAAAGGCTCCTCGGAATATTGTGTGGGGATCCCCCGCGTCCGTTGTATAACATCTTCTCATCTATATTTTGGGAAATAGGCTAGCATGTCCCTTTCAACCATTGGCCTTCGGTGAAACTAATCTAGACCTATAGCTCACGTGTGGCATGACCTTTGGGCTCTTCAGCGGCTCGAACCGACTCCCCTTCTTTCTGCACCAAACTACTTCCGAACTGACCAGGTTGAAGCAACCTCCACTCTTGCTTCACCATGTCAATTATCTCAATTGGTCCTTCTGTTCCAATTATTTCAAACAATCGTGCCCGAACCGTTCTTCCTTTCTTTCTTTGCCGAACTGATTATTTGGTTCGGATAGTGTCTTACATGCGAGCCCTCTTACCCGGTTCACAGAGAAAAGGTAACAACAGTATCATTAGTCAATCTCCAAAAATAGTCAAGCAAAGTCATAAGCTTGACTTTCCAAATGTATAAAGTCTCTACTCCCCCCTTTGCTCACTAATTCAAATTCACTCTCCTCTTACAGTCCCACCCTATATATTTGAGGCGGCGTAATGGGCCCATGGGCCCCGCTTCTCTCTTTCCTTTTGTATAGTTGAACCGTCGTGCAAAACCCTATATAAATCTCCGCCTCTTCCTCTTATGCATGACTTAGCGTGCCTAACAATCCTGTCCTTTCCGCTTCTTCCCTCCAGCGGTTTCCTCCGGCGGCGTTTCAGTGACCCAGCATTTCCTTTTCCACACGTTTCTCCTTCAACCTTTAAGTAAGTGCTCTACCTTGTTTTATACCTATGGCCCCTAAGACTACTACCTCGCCTCCCTGCTATGAGCACACCATCACACAACTAAGTTGCGACCATTATTTCTTTAACCTTAAAGATCAGTTCATAGACCCTTCCATAAAATATTGTTTTACTACCAAGACTCACCGACCACATTGTCCTCCCCCCGGTCTGACCTGCTTCTTTTCCGAACAGTTCCTTAATGGCTTGTTTCTACATGTGCCTTTCCTCTATCTAGAAATCTTAGATTTTTATGGGTTGCCTCTAAATCAATTTACCCCCAATTCTTTTCGTATTTTATCGGGGGCTATTATAGTATTTCAACACCTAAATCTCCCTTTATCCCCTCAAATATTCCACTGCTTCTTCAAATTAAAATCCTCCAAGGCAGGCCTTTTTTACCTTTCTAGCTGCACGGACTGTCAATTCTTAATGAATATGCATATTTCCCATAAAGGATGGGAAGAATTATATTTCTTTGTTCAGCTTCCAGTACCTCTACCCCACTCGGACACCTGGAAGCTAGAACTCCCTGAATTACCTTCTTTCCGTGAAATGAGAACCCGATGTCCTTTCTCAGAGGTTTATAAAGTACTGGGAGAATCCCATTATTGCTCAAACCACCTAATGAAAACCCCTCTCCTAAGTCACTTCGGGTTGTCTCCTTTCCCTTCAATGGCCTCGACCACCATAGGTAGGATGACATCCACACTTTACTATAGCTTCTTATTTATATCGGCCATCTTCCTTATCAACGAATTTTACAGATAACCTAATGCAGGAAGCTCTGGTAAAGGGAGAAGAGATTGAGGCCGCCAAGAAGAAGAAAACCTCTACTAAGCGAGGTAAGTTCGTGGCAGTCCCTTCTTCCCCTCGAAAGAGATTGCGGCTGATTAAGGAAGGAGCTCCCAGCTCATCATTTCCTCCCTCATCCTCTTCTGATCAACATGAATCTCTGCCTCTAACCATCTATGAACCAAAGACGAGGGATATTACTTTATCCGCCCCATCCTCTTCTTTTCAAGGGGGAGATTCTCCCTCCCATTCTCCCATTTCATCCTCCCTTCACCGTGATTCTCCCACACCTTCCCGAACCGAATCCGTCTCAATCCCTATTCCCTCCGAAACACATACCTCTCATGCTCCTCTCCAGAGAGCAGGCCCCGCTCTTCCTTCGGAGGGGGGAGATCTTCCCCTCCCGAGCCCTTCAATGGCTACACTGGGGTCCCAGCTGAAGATTCGTCACCTTTTAGAGGTGAAGTTTTTCAACCAATCAGGCATACAAAGCCCTTACGACCAAGTGAGCAAACTGCTGGCTAAGGTAATTACTTTTCCTTTCTACCTTCAGCATGCGCACATATATATGCGACTATATGTCAACGTTTGATATTTGCATTTTCTTTCCTTCAGGTCTCGGCCAAGCATAACAAAATGATATCTGAGATAGCCTAATTTCAGTCCAATGTGGAGACGCGCCACTTTGCTTCCTTGGCGCATCAAAAGCAACTCACTCAGCAACTGAGCGAGAAGGAACAGAAAGAAGCATACCTGAGAGGCCAATGTGAATACTCCATGACGCAATTGGCCTTGGTTCAGAGTGAAAAAGAGGAGTTTCAACGAAAAAATGAAGACCTCGAACAACAAATCTTCCTACAGTCCAGCGAGCTTTAGCAGGTGGATCTTCTCACCCATGAATTAACAGGGTATAAAAGACATCTTGGGGACACCATTATTCAAGTTGCTGATTCTTCAACTACAATTCAGCAACTTCGACAAGAACGCCAGCAGCTTCGGCAAGAACGCCAAGCGTGGGAGGCCACCCAAAAGTCTTGTTTAGAGAAGTGTCAAGAACTCTCTTCAATGGTGGCTACCCTTCCTCAAGCCCTATCGGTCGTGGCTCGACAGCAAACAAAACTTCATCGAGAATACTCCGAGGATCTTTCGGCTCTGGGTCAATGAACCATGAAAGCAACGACTGAGAAAGATGTCATGGCAGCCCAACTAGTCGAAAGTCAAGCCCAACTAGCCACGTGTCAAGCTCAACTAGCTAGTTGTCAGTCTCAACTGAAGGAGCAAGAGGCTGACCTGAAGGGGCGGTATGTCAAGAAAGGGGTAGATTTATTCATACTGGGCTTTGACGGGTCCTCAGCTTTAAATGCTGAACGAGGATATCCACCTCCCGGTATAGACACCAGCTATCTGAACCCTATTGATGGGTTAGCTAAATTCCTCCCAGAGCTCTTCGAACTTTAATTCATCATGTCTCACTCCTTGTACTGACTATCTTTTCGCTGCTAAAGAATGTTTATATTGTCACGGCTTCTCGTTACTCTTCGTGTATGTCTTGGTACGGGTTGGGAATTTTAGGTTAGTTCTATGCTCCCTTCTTTTTTGCAATTGCGCCCCATCTCCCTTCTCACATGGAACAATTACATTCTTCGCTCGAGGACCCCGTCGGAAGGTCTCGGATGATTTTCTTCATGCCCGACCCAATTTTGGCTCGATTAAAGATCGGGTTACTTCGGTCTCTTGATCTTCTTCATCTACCTTGCTGCTTCGGAAATGATATATTGACAAGTACCTATGTCGATGCCATTATGATATTAGTCTCTTCATCTTCTTCTCCTTCCCGAGAACGAATGCAGTTCTCCTTCCCTCGACTATAAATTGTCATTCCCCATGTCTTCGTCCTTCTATCTCACTCTCATGGCTTCGGCGGAGCACCCCATTGAGATTTCTTCAGATTCTGACTCTTTTGAGCTGCAAGACTGGACCACCGAAGACTCAGAGGAGTCTGAGACACGCTCGACGGTGACTTCAACCTTTCGCCCCTTCCTTTTCCACCTTTAACCACCGCTCCATCCCCTCCGATAGGGAGGTCCTTCCGAGCGCCCTTCCCCTCCTTCCGCAATCGGGTATGGAATCCTCCTCTGACATGGGAATATACAATAGGAGATCTCCGGGCCCCTACTGAACTTCCTCCACTTCCGTTGGCCCTGGCGTTCATTCCAGTTTCTCCGACGAGGATTCGTCTGTCCTCTTTTGATGAAGCTCCACTAGTAATTCCTTCAGTTCAAGGCGATCTTTACAGAGTTGTCTTGGCGCCTTCTCCTCCAGAGGACCCTTCCAACGATCCTCCTGTTAAGGATAACCCTAAAAAACTTGTATAAGGGTTAGCCTAAAGGATGTAAATATGATCGAAAATATTAATACAGAGGGTACTGAGACTTCTCTTTATCATTTTCCTGTAAATGTAAGACAACTGTCACCAAAAAAGACTGTCATCCCGTCTGAACATGCTTCCCCCTACTGCTTTCGAGGAATTTAAGTTGTCCTTCCCGAAGTTACTGCACTACTAATTTCCACCCACTACCTTTACGTTTCTCCTTCTTTACTAGCATTTATTATTTTACCTTCTCCATGAGTTAATGCACCTTCTTCCTTCGTCGTTATAAGGACCTCGAACCTTTGCCGCTTAACCTTCATCTTCTCTTTTTCTTCTCCCCGTCATGGAAGAAACTTCTGAACAGGGCAGCAGTTCTTGTCCCCTCGAGGGGAAAACTGAAGAACAACGTTATATCGCCAACCTGGAGGAGCAAGTGGCATATCTGCAGCGGCGCTTGAGGGAAGCTTCCACCAGTAACTACTCTTTGCGTCAACAATTAGCAGTGTCCCAGAAGGATCTATCTAAGCACATCTTCATACAACAATCTTATCTTCGACAGCTACGGCATCAACCCCAGCCGCGCAAAGAAGCTCCGTCAGTTCCTCCCAACAAAGAACTGTAACACCCTATATATAAGGGTTTCTTTTGCTATTTTTTTCTTGTGAAGGAATTGTAATATGTAACTTTTCAAAAATAATGAACTTTCTGTAATGCAAGCCTTCACCTCTTCTTTTCCCGCTTATCTTCTTCTTCCAATATTTCTCGAGCTATATCAAATTCTATCTTCCTCGTATGAAAATCAAATAGATGTAACGCCTCTTCACCCTTTCATGGCGCAGAGATCACGCATATACCCCCCCCACCCCCGTACGAAAATAAAATAATATATAGTTGAGGAATGACTCAACTCTTCCTTTTCATAGGAATAAAATAATATGCAGTTGAGAAATAAACTCAACTCTTTCATTCTGCCACCGTACGGGGATAAAAATATAGTTGAGAAGAAAACACAACTCTTCCGTTCCACCACCGCACGGGGATAAAATAATATATAGTTGAGGAATGACTCAGCTCTTCCGTTTCACGGGGATAAAATAATATGCAGTTGAGAAATAAACTTAGCTCTTCCGTTCCACCACCGCACAGGGATAAATAATATATAGTTGAGGCATGACTCAGCTCTTCCGTTTCACCACCGCACGGGGAAAAATAATATATAGTTGAGGAATGACTCAACTCTTCCGTTTCACGGGGATAAAATAATATGAAGTTGAGAAATAAACTCAACTCTTTCGTTTCACGGGGATAGAATAATATGCAGTTGAGACATAAACTCAACTCTTTCATTCTACCACCGCACGGGGATAAATAATATATAGTTGAGGAATGACTCAACTCTTCCGTTTCACGGGGATAAAATAATATACAGTTGAGAAATAAACTCAACTCTTTCGTTCCGCCACTGCACGGGGATAAAATAATATGCAGTTGAGAAATAAACTCAACTCTTCCGTTCCGCCACCGCACGGTGATAAAATAATATATAGTTGAGGAATAAACTCAACTCTTCCATTTCACGGGGATAAAATAATTTGCAGTTGAGAAATAAACTCAACTCTTCTGTTCCACCACCGCACGGGGATAAATAATATATAGTTAAGAAATAAATTCAACTCTTCCGTTCCGCCACCGCACGGGGATAAAATAATATATAGTTGAGGAATGACTCAACTCTTCCGTTTCACGGGGATAAAATAATATGCAGTTGAGAAATAAACTTAACTCTTCCGTTTCACGGGGATAAAATAATATACAGTTGAGACATAAACTCAACTCTTCCGTTCCACCACCGCACGGGGATAAATAATATATAGTTGAGGAATGACTCACCTCTTCCATTTCACGGGAATAAAATAATATGCAGTTGAGAAATGAACCCAACTCTTCCGTTCCGCCACTACACGGGGATAAAATAATACATAATTGAGTGAAAACTCAATTCTTCCGTTCCGCCACCGCACGGGGATAAAATAATATATAATTGAGCAAAAACTCAATTCTTCCGTTCCGCCACTGCACGGGGATAAAATAATATATAGTTGAGGAATAAACTCAACTCTTCCGTTTCACGGGGATAAAATAATATGCAGTTGAGAAATAAACTCAACTCTTCTATTTCACGAGGATAAAATAATATGCAGTTGAGACATAAACTCAACTCTTCCGTTCCACCACCGCACGGGGATAAATAATATATAGTTGAGGAATGACTCAACTCTTCCATTTCACGGGGATAAAATAATATGCAATTGAGAAATGAACTCAACTCTTCCGTTCCGCCACCGCACGGGGATAAAATACTATATAATTGAGTGAAAACTCAATTCTTCCATTCCGCCACCGCGGGGATAAAATAATATTCAGTTGAGAATTAAACTCAACTCTTTCATTTCACGGGGATAAAATAATATGCAGTTGAGACATAAACTCAACTCTTCCGTTCCACCACCGCACGAGGATAAATAATATATAGTTGAGAAATAAACTCAACTCTTCCGTTTCACGGGGATAAAATAATATGCAATTAAGAAATAAACTCAACTCTTCCGTTCCACCACCGCACGGGGATAAATAATATTTAGTTGAGGAATGACTCAACTCTTCCGTTTCACGGGGATAAAATAATATGCAGTTGAGAAATGAACTCAACTCTTCCGTTCCGCCACCGCACGGGGATAAAATAATATATGATTGAGTGAAAACTCAATTCTTCCGTTCCGCCACCGCACGGGGATAAAATAATATATAATTGAGTGAAAACTCAATTCTTCCGTTCCTCCACCATACGGGGATAAAATAATATATAGTTGAGGAATAAACTCAGCTCTTCTGTTTCACGGGGATAAAATAATATGCAGTTGAGAAATAAACTCAACTCTTCCGTTCCGCCACCGCACGGGGATAAAATAATATGCAGTTGAGAAATAAACTCAACTCTTCCGTTCCGCCACCGAACGAGGATAAAATAATATATAGTTGAGGAATAAACTCAACTCTTCCATTTCACGGGGATAAAATAATATGCAGTTGAGAAATAAACTCAACTCTTTCGTTTCACGGGGATAAAATAATATGCAGTTGAGACATAAACTCAATTCTTCCGTTCCACCACCGCACGGGGATAAATAATATTTAGTTGAGAAATAAACTCAACTCTTCCATTTCACGGGGATAAAATAATATGTAGTTGAGAAATAAACTCAACTCTTCCGTTCCACCACCGCACGGGGATAAATAATATTTAGTTGAGGAATGACTCAACTCTTCCGTTTCACGGGGATAAAATAATATGCAGTTGAGAAATGAACTCAACTCTTCCGTTTCACCACTGCACAGGGATAAAATAATATAGACCAAGGCCTTCTGTATAAAGAGTGCGCTGCTTTCGTGCCGCTATTCTTTCTTCCTTCTTCTTGAGGGTGAACACCCTCATCCATCCCCTCATATAAAAGCAAGGGTTTTAATAAATAACGGGTCATTAGAGGAATAAATCTTCATTTTTCTTCTTCTTAGGGCCTCCCTTTCTATAAACTAGGAGCCCAATAGCAATCGCCAGCCCATTCCCCCCTCCTTTTATAGGGGGAGTTTCGTCTTTCCTTTCTTCTGTTACCGTCATTCCTTCCGTCTTTTCGTCTCCTTCTTCTTCGTCTGTTCTTCTTTCCGCCTCCATCTTCCAGTGCCCCCAGTCACTAACCCCAACGCTTATCTTCTTTCTACAATGGGCAAGATGCATTCCTCTTTCTACCGAGAAATAAAAAGCCATTACTCACACATCAAACGGGGTGAGGGTCAGCCGCTAGCATCAGCTTCACCCTCACCCTCGTTTGTTACCATCCCACCTGCCTCATCTCTCCCTTCTTCTCCGCCTTCGCCTGAAACTCTTGTCCCATCCGCCCCAGATGAGACTGGAGTAGTTAGCCCATCCTCATCTCCCATGTTACTTATAAACCCTATTTCTCCCATTTTTTCCCCCTCCGCCTTGGGTATTCGGAAGTCACCCCCTCTCTCATCACAACCTGAAGATGAACCCAGAGAGGTGGTTCGTCAACGCCAGTCGACTACAGACGCTTCTACATCCCCGCCTTCTCTCTCTCTGAAACATTCCATCACCCCTGAACCCATGGTAGTTGATATTCATCCACTGCCCATTTCCCCCACTGCTCATAACTCGGAGAGTCCTTCACCTTCTATGGGCACTAACCCGGGTCCTTCCACTTTTCGCCTTCCCAGCGAAGAGTTCTCCATCTCGATACTCTCTATATCTTCCTCCCCAGATTTCTCGCCAAACCAATCTCCTTCCTTAAATTCCCGCATGCCAATCTCGCAGCCAACCACATTGAGTCTTCCACCCCACACTTCCGCTCCTCCTTTCTCATCCCCTATCTCTTTGAGTCTCCTTGTGAGGGATCCTTATTCTTTTTCTCCTGAACCCCCGATACAACCGCTGACTTCCGTCTTCCCCTCCCCTATTATGAGTGAGCCTTCGCCTCGGGTGTCGTCCATCCCTTCTTCTTCCTCTGCCCGGAGTATTCGAATACTAAATTTGGAAGAAATGGTTCCCCGGATGGAAGGCCTGCGCCATGCTCTGGAACTGGTATGTTTCTCAGATTGAGTTACCTGACCTTCTTCATTTGATGCCTCCTTTTTGATACATGACTTATAGGCTCTCACCAATTATCAAGAACTGGATCGCTCCGTCCAGCAATATCAGGCTCAATCCCTGAAATGGGAGCAACAACGGCGGGAGGATCGACTACCAGACCAGAGCAATTCTGCTCGGCTGAAAGCAGGTGAACAACTGGTAGAGGCTCGTTCACAACACCACAAGGATGCCGAAATTATAGTGGCATTACAAGAATAGCAACAGGCTCATACAAACTTATTATCTATCCGACGGGACTCTCAACTAGCACAGCCTGACAAAGAAGCTCCCACTCCTCAAGAATTAACAGACCTTCGAAAATAGGTAGAAGAACTTCTGCAGGAGAAACAAAGGGACTCTGAGGTCATCGCAAACTTGCGAATCCAACACCAGAGGGCGGAGGACAAGATAGGGAATCTCTGCACTCGCCTATGCAAGGAGGTACAAGAAAACTCCTCCTTAATAACTTCTAGGGTGCATGCTCACGCCCGTATACGCAGGCAAGAAACATCCCTCCAGAGGTTGGGCAATGAACTGGTCTGCACCAAATCCTATACGGAGGCGGTAGAGGGAATTTTGGCTTCAATACACCAGAACATGATGTGTTGGTGCAGTAGGCACCTAAGTCGAACCTGAGTTTTGATTATAGCAAACGATACAAAGTTAAGCTTATGTCATTATCTCACGAGCTGAATCGAGTGTGCAGTAAATTGATATAGCTGGAGCTGAAGGCTAGCGACACCCGGAGGAAGTCGCGGTGGTCGGGCGACACTCGAGTAACTTCGGAGGGAGCCGAAGGAATCGAGTGGAAGGCCGGAAGCAAAAGCAACACGTAATTATTGAGGTAAGCTCGTGTGTGCGAGTGTAAGTAAGGTCGTATCCTCTTTACGGGGATGATCTTAAGTGTAGATCCGACCAAAGACATCTTATAGATGGTCTAGGTCAAGATCGGATGGTCGACGACCATCGAAATTATGTTTTTGTTGAGCTAACTTTGACTTGCAGCAAGCATCAATCGACTGCCAGCTTGGAGGACTCGACTGCCGTCAAACAGTCGACTGTCGAAGGTCAGCACTCGACTGATGCTTCCATCAGTCGACTGATGATGGCCATCAGTCGACTGATGATCAAAGGATCAGCCTCGAGGAGTCAAGGTTTATCACCAAGTTTCAAGGGGAGTGGTGCTCAAATATGATTGGCTAGGGTTCCTCTCGAAAAGGGGCTCAAAGGCTATAAAAGGAGGTCCTAACCTAGGGTTTCTACAACAATTCTAAGCTTCCAAAAAGCCTCCGCAAAGCTATAACTCTCCGACAACGAAGTCCTTCCTTCCAACGTCTAGGTTTAATTTTCTTTATTGTCTTTGTATGTCGGTATTATTTTTATCAGTTGTTTATCTACTTTTCCGGAGCTTTTATCGTATACGAGGAGAGGGGGAGTGTCCCTCTACCTTAAGTTTTTTTTGTTCCCTCTTGTATCGATTAACTCCTACCTCCAACGAGGAGGATTTTCTTTAGTAGTTTGCCCTCCGTACGTGGTCAAGGACCACTAGGGCCTTGGAGTAGTAGCCTACGGCTACGAACCAAGTAAAACCTTTGTCTCATTTATTTTTACATTTACATTTCCGCTGCGATTAATTATCTCTCGAGTTTTTGATACGAACGAAAGAAAATTTCTATCGCTATTCACCCCCCCCCCCTAGCGAACCGCATCGATCCAACAATTGGTATCAGAGCCGGGGGTTGCTAAGATTTGGTGAAACCACCAATCTAGCCATTTTTATAGATTTATTGTTCTTTTAATTCTGTCTATTTCTATTTATTTCGCTTTGTTAAGTTTTCTCCCGCACTACTAATCCAAGACGCGAGTCTTGGTACTTTTCTTTGTGTTTTTGTCGTTGCTAGTTTCTTCGTCTTCGTCTCCTTGTGTCTTTTGTTCTAATGGTCCATCTCGAGGGTTTTAGCACCGTCCGACCTCCATTTTACAACGGAGATGACTTCCGTTATTGGAAGGGTCAGATGGAATGCTTTCTCAAAACCCAAATCGAGATGTGGATCATAATCCAAACGGGTTTCACACTTCCGACTAATGAAGTGGGTGACTCTTTGGATTATGATCAATGGACCATTGTGACAAAACGACAAGTCGAAGCCGACGCCAAGGTAACACAAATCCTCCAATGCGGCCTATCCAAGGAGGAGCTAAATCGCGTCGGCCCCTTCATAAGCGCAAAGGATCTTTGGACAAAACTAATCGAGTTACACGAAGGATCGGATCAAGCTAAGGTTTGCAAACGCGATTTGTTGTTCAATAAATTGTACACACTAAAAATGCAGGAACACGAGTCCGCGACGCAACTCCACGCTCGTGTCCAAGACATAGTCAACAACCTACACGCAATCGGGCAAAAGGTCGAAAACCGCGACCTTATAAGGTATGTTCTAAACTCGTTTCCGAGGACTACCTTGTGGGCATCCATGGTCGATGCCTACAAGGTCTCCAAGGATATTTCTAAAATTAGGTTAGATGAACTCTTTTCTTATTTTGAATTACATGAGCAGTCCAACTCGGAACCCGAGAGGGGTATAGCCTTGTTTGCAGGTTCAAAGAAGAAGAAAATCGCAAGCAAGCCACCACCAACCGAGGAGGAAGATGAGTCCGAAGAAGAAGTTGACCCGGAATTGACTGTCGAACTAATGAACCTAGCTCGAAGGATAGCCAAGGGACGAAAGAGAACCACGACTCGACCCAACCAAGGTAAGCCTAAAAGTTCTAATATTAGGTGTTATGAGTGTAACAGGTTTGGACATATCAAGTCCGAGTGCCCCAAGCTCAACCACCGAGCACCTAAGCACAAGAAGGCCCTTAACGCGACATGGGAAGAAGCGTCATCCGAAGAAGACGAAGACCACGTCTTCATGGCGAAATCGATTGAGTCAGACACGGAGACCGAACCTGAACTTGAGTCAGAACCTGAGGATGACTCGGACTACGAAGCTACCTTCAAGTCAAGCCACGGATACGCATCTGGTTCAAAAGATACTCTTAAAGTGAGTCGAACTTTATTTAATACTTTACATAATACGGTTAGGTTTTTGTCTAGGAAATTAGTTAAGTCTGAGTCCAAGGTCGAGACCCTGGTTGAGGAGGTCAAACTCCTCAAACACAAGGTCCCCCTAACCTCTTCGACTAGTCGAGTTCAAGAGAAAACTCAACTCGGGTTGAAAAACTTGAAGTTGAGAACACACTCTTGAAAAGTCAAGTCGAAGATCTTAGGAACACGTTGGAAAGGTTCACTTCAGGATCCAAAGGACTTGACCTCCTACTTGGATCTCAAAGGGTCGTGTACAACAAGGCTGGACTAGGGTTTAACTCAAACACGACTAATAGGTCGTATATGTCGATTGTAAGTCGACATAGGAAACATGTCCAAGCATGGGTCCCTAAGAACTTTTTGATTTCAACTCTAGGATCCAACCCGTACTGGGTTCCCAAGGACCAAATCCACTATGTGGATATACCGAATCGACTCAAAGGTCCAGGGGGAGCTAGTACAAAATTTGTTTGTGTTTTAACTTAGAAATTGCATGCTTAGATTTTTTTTGTTTTTGTTTTTTCTTTTTTTTGAAACTTGTGAACTCACTTAGAACACGTACATAACCAACTAAAATCTTTCGAAAAGATTGAGCCTCGGGGAGCCTCTTTTCAAATAACCAACTAAAATCCTTCGAAAAGATTGAGCCTCGGGGAGCCTCTTTTCAAAAATAACCAGTTAGACTAGGAAATAGTCTTAGGTGAGTCAAGTCATCATTTTCTTGAAAATGGCTTTGTCTAAGGAAGTGGTCGATGATCCGATAAAAGAAGGCCTCTGTGTCTCGCCACGACCTGGAAGCCATGATCTTGAAAAGGTAAACTTGACAAGCCTAGGGTTAAATCCAAATCTAACATAAAATTACTTGAACCTAAATCCACTTAATCAACTTAATTGGAAGTCATCTCACAAAAAACACATAGGTATAACATGCTTGATCATATAGACACAGGTGAGATGACCTAGGTTTAACAACTTACAACCAATTTAAAAAAAAATCTAACATCCAATCCAACCACCTTGTGTGTAGGATCAATGGATGTTGGACAGCGGTTGCTCCCGACACATGACCGGGGATCAACTCAAATTCATGAAGCTTCGATTCAAACGACAAGGATCGGTAGCCTTTGGGAATAACGGCAAGCTCAAAATCATCGGATCAGGTGATATCGAGCTTAACTCGAATTTTGTTATTAAAAATGTATTACTTGTAGAGAATTTTGAATATAACCTCCTTAGCGTAAGTCAATTATGTGACAATAACTATAAGGTCGTATTTTTAGAAAATAAATGTGTAATTAAAACAAATGAAACAGCTAAAACAATACTCAAAGGAACTAGGATAAATAACATTTATACAATTAACTTAATCGAATCCTCAGCCAAATGTCTTATGACACAGGAAGAGGAATCATGGTTGTGGCACCGACGACTCGGTCACTTGTACCCAAGACTCATCCACAAGATGAGTCAGAGTGGCTTAGTCAGAGGCTTACCCAACCTCAACAATTTGGTTAATAAAATCTATAATGCTTGTCAACAAGGAAAACAACCTAGGACACAACACAAGTTAACTAACCAAGAACCAACCTCAAGTGTACTTGAGCTCCTGCATATAGATCTATTCGATTCACATGGAGCCAAGTCACTCAATAGAAGTCAATATTGCTTAGTCATAATTGATGACTACTCCAGGTTTACCTGGGTTAGGTTCATCAAACATAAAAATGATATCCTAGATCAATTAATCAATCTATTCAAATTAATCGAGAATCAAAAAGACCTTAAGGTTAAAAGACTTAGAAGCGATCATGGTGGTGAATTCGAAAATCAAAGGTTCACCGACTTCTGTAACCTAAACGGATACCACCATGAATTCTCTTGCCCTAGGACCCCTCAACAAAATGGCCTAGTGGAGCGGAAAAACCGAACTCTACAAGAAGCCGCTAGGACCATGTTGAACGAATACGACCTACCCGATAGGTTTTGGGCAGAAGCCGTGAGTACGACATGCTATGTCCAAAATAGGATCCTTATGGTAAAAAGGCACCTTAAGACCTCATACGAGATTTATCACGATAAAATACCTAACATCAAGTACTTTAGGGTATTTGGGTGTAAGGTACATATCCTAAACACTAAGGATTACCTAGGGAAATTTACATCCAAAACCACAACCGGAATCTTTCTAGGATACTCGACTACAAGTCGAGCTTATAGAGTATATAACCACGACACCCTTAGAGTCGAGGAGACTATCAATGTAGTATTTGATGAAGGACATGAACCTACAAAACCCCCAGCAACCCCAATTAGCGAGCCGATTCATACTAGACCTAACTCTGATCCGGAGATCAGGTCTAGTGTTAATCCTAACCTAAGTCAACCAAGTCACTCTATTGATCAAGTGATAGATGACTCCAACCAAACTGGTGTTCAACCAAGTCACCCCATTGATCAAACATTAGGTGACACAAACCCAACCCAATCTAGGATTCAGACTAACCACCCTATCGATCAAGTGATAGAAGATCCTAATCTAGGAGTTCGAACTAGAGCATCCTATAGGAACCTTAGTCAAATTTCCTTAATTTCAAAGATAGAACCCAAATCAATTGAACAAGCTCTTCTTGATCCCGATTGGATTATTGCAATGCAAGAAGAGCTAGCTCAATTTACTAGGAATGAAGTGTGGGAATTAGTACCACCACCTAAAGACAAAACGATAATTGGAACAAGGTGGGTGTTTCGAAATAAGCTTGATGATAAAGGTGAAGTAGTTAGAAACAAGGCTAGGTTAGTCGCCAAAGGGTTTAGTCAAGTCGAAGGCTTAGATTACGACGAAACCTATGCCCCAGTAGCTAGACTCGAATCCATTCGAATGTTGCTAGCTTATGCCGCACATCGAGGATTTAAGCTGTTTTAAATGGATGTTAAGTCAGCATTCCTAAATGGATACATTAAAGAAAAAGTTTATGTTAGCCAACCCCCCGGATTCGAAAATCTAGATAAACCCGACCATGTTATAAAACTTAAGAAAGCTCTCTATGGACTTAAACAAGCTCCTCGAGCTTGGTACGAGAGACTTTCAATCCATCTTAAGTCAAAAGGGTTTAACCAAGGCTTAGTTGACCCAACTCTCTTCGTAAAAACCTTAGGTAAAGAAATATTCGTAGCTCAAATTTACGTAGACGATATAATTTTTGGAACCTCTAACTCAGCCTTACTAAACGAGTTCGTTTCACTCATGGAAAGTGAGTTCGAAATGAACTTGGTAGGCGAGTTAAGTTTCTTTTTAGGTCTACAAATTAAACAAACTAAGGATGGTATATACCTATATCAACAAAAATACACTAAGGAGTTAATTAAAAGATTTGGAATGCAAGACGCTAAGATAATAAACACCCCAATGGCTATTAATGTTAACATAGGAGAAGACCTAGAAAGTAAGTCCATTGACTTAAAGTACTATAGGAGCGCGATAGGAAGTCTCCTATACTTAACTGCGAGTCGACCCGACATCCTATTCGCAGTAAGTATGTGCGCCAGGTTTTAAACCTGTGCTAAGGAGTCTCACCTAACCCTAGTTAAGCGTATCCTTAGATATCTTAAGGGTACACTTAATGTTGGTATTTGGTACCCTAGATCTACGGAGTTCGAACTAATCGGCTACTCCGATTCAGATTATGCCGGTAGTAAACTCGATAGAAAGAGCACGAGTGGTTGTTGTCAACTACTCGGCTCGAGTCTAGTGAGTTGGTGCAGTAGGAAGCAACACTGTGTTGCCTTATCTACCACCGAAGCCGAATACATTGCAATGGGTGAGTGTGTCACTCAACTTCTTTGGATGAAGCACACTCTCCGCGACTTTAAGTTAGACTTTACGAATACTAAACTTCACGTAGATAACATTAGTTCAATTAATCTTACAAAGAATCAATATGTCACTCTAGGACCAAACATATAGAGGTCAAACACTATTTCATTCGAGAACATATGGCCAACGGAGCCATACAACTCGAATACGTCGAATCGAAGTCTAACTTGGCAGACCTATTTACTAAACCCCTACCCGAAGCCGAATTTAGTCTATTAAGACAAAAATTGGGCATGTGCGTAATAGAATAGGTACTTGCAAATTATATGTTCTTACTACTATTTCCTTAATTTCATTTTTATGGAACTAGCATAGGACATACCTTAGATATCATGCACCTATAGATTTAAGGAGCCAATACATCTCACAACACATAGGACTAATGTGTTTGTGTATTTAGCCACGTAGATGGGTGTGAGATGTTAGGACCTTACTCCTGGTTCCAGATGTAGAGCTAGTGCATCGCTATGAATCACGGAGTATAATCATACATACTAACCGACTCTGACCAGGATTGGTTGATCTTTTATATCAATCAAGCCAAATATGAGTCGAACATTTCATAGATGAACTTATTTTCAGTATATTATTTTCAAAATAATGTGGAACATGCTTGGACTTTAAATTTAACATTTATTTTTGTTTTCCACACACCCCTTACTCTTTTCGATATATGGCAAAAGGGGGAGACCAACCAAGCCAAAGTTAAGGGGTCAAATGAGTTAAGGGGTCAAATTTTTTAAACTTAACTCTTACTTCATATTTAAACCAAAAGTTAACTCTAAGTTTTGAAAACTTATTTAACTTTTAACAAAGGAAGTAAAGTAAACCTATGTGTGTCATCAACGTAAACATTATGTCGTTAATGCTTTACTTAAGGGGAGAAAGGGCCAAGTTAAGAAGAACTCTTAACTTAAACGTTTTACTAAGGCCAACTTTAAGTAATTACTTAAAGCAACCCTCAAGGGGGAGGATTAAGGTCTTTCTTCAAGACTCACCCTCGGTCAAGGGGGAGGTTTCCTCAAGGGGGAGTACTTGAAGAAAATCCTTAATACTCCAACTTAATCTTCTTTATTTCTTGTTTCTTTCTAATGCACATTATTCTTCATACTTGCTATTTACTTAACTTTGTATGTGGGTTTGCCATAAATCAAAAAGGGGGAGATTGTTGGTGCAGTAGGCACCTAAGTCGAACCTGAGTTTTGATTATAGCAAACGATACAAAGTTAAGCTTATGTCATTATCTCACGAGCTGAATCGAAGTGTGCGTAAAAATTGATATAGCCGAGTCAAGACTAGAGACACCCGGAGGAAGCCGCGGTGGTCGGGCGACACTCGAGTGACTTCGGAGGGAGCCGAAGGAATCGAGTGGAAGGCCGGAAGCAAAAGCAACACGTAAGTATCGAGGTAAGCTCATGTGTGCGAGTGTAAGTAAGGTCGTATCCTCTTTACGGGGATGATCTTAAGCGTAGATCCGACCAAAGACATCTTATAGATGGTCTAGGTCGAGATCGGATGGTCGACGACCATCGAAATTATGTTTTTGTTGAGCTAACTTTGACTTGCAGCAAGCATCAGTCGACTGCCAGCTTGGAGGACTTGACTGCCGTCAAGCGATTGACTCAAGGTCGGCGACTCGGTGATCGCCCATCACGATCGATGATGGCCATCACCAATCGATGGTCAAAGGATCAGCCTCGAGAAGTCAAGGTTTATCACCAAGTTTCAAGGGGAGTGGTGCTCAAATATGATTGGCTAGGGTTCCTCTCGAAAAAGGGCTCAAAGGCTATAAAAGGAGGTCCTAACCTAGGGTTTCTACAACAATTCTAAGCTTCCAAAAAGCCTCCGCAAAGCTACAACTCTCTGACAACGAAGTCCTTCCTTCCGACGTCTAGGTTTAATTTTCTTTATTGTCTTTGTACGTCGGTATTATTTTTATCAGTTGTTTATCTACTTTTCCGGAGCTTTTATCGTATACGAGGAGAGGGGGAGTGTCCCTCTACCTTATGTTTTTTTTGTTCCCTCTTGTATCGATTAACTCCTACCTCCAACGAGGAGGAGTTTCTTTAGTAGTTTGCCCTCCGTACGTGGTCAAGGACCACTAGGGCCTTGGAGTAGTAGCCTACGACCACGAACCAAGTAAAACCTTTGTCTCTTTTATTTTTACATTTACATTTCCGCTGCGATTAATTATCTCTCGAGTTTTTGATACGAACGAAAGAAAATTTCTATCGCTATTCACCCCCCCCTAGCGAACCGCATCGATCCAACATGATGGATATGACTAATCTCCTTTAGCAGGACCAAACTTCCCGAGTAGATGACATTTCAGTCCTGGCGGACACCATCATGGAAGTATCCCAGCGTTATAGTGAAATGCGCCGAGCCCTCCGGGAGCAACAAGAGAAGTGTCACCGGCTCCACCGAAATCGAAGTCCTGATTGCCCGAATCGGCAGGAGCGGTTGGCCATCCTGATGCGCACCACTTATCAAGACGGGTTTAATGAGGTAGTTCGGCAGTATACTGATCAAAGACTTTCCCCTGCGAACCATCCCACTTTCTCCTTGAATTGGGAGGTCGACTTCCGACGTTATCCTTCTGATCGATTTAAGTTATAACTTGATGTACTGCTGCGGGACATGACTCCCTTTTTATCTTCCTTTCTTTTCATAGCTCACTACAAGGACTATAGTACTACTGTAAATAACTCATCAATCAAACTTGGATTTGCTATACATCTAATCAACACAATAAATTGCCAAGTACATCCCTTCGGGAGCCCCTCAACTCCTTTTCTTTTATCCATCACTCCTTATACAGTACGAAAAGGTTTCAGATGGATAGCGTTCCAGGGTCGAGGAAATTCCTTGCCCTGGTCATCCTTTAGATAATACGCTGACCCTGCTACGCGACGCATCAATTCATAGGGCCCTTCCAGTTTGGAGCTAACTTTCCAGGATCTCCCACAGGATTAACTTTACGCAGAACCAAATCCCCCTCTTGGAATCTCCGGGGCATCACCTTTTTGTTAAAGGCTTGCTGCACTCTCCGCTTGTAAAACTCCGCTCGCCTCCGCGCCGTCTCCCTCTTTTCTTCCACCAAGTCTAACTCAGTGCTTCGAATAATTTGGTTCTGCTCTGGCTCGTAAACTTCCACTCGAGCGCTACTTAAAAGGGCTTCCATCGGAATAATGACCTCCGTCCCGTATACCAGGCTGAAATGAGTTTCTCCCGTTGCAATTTTTGGTGTGGTTCGGTAGGCCCAAAAGATTCCAGGCAGTTCTTCCACCCAGTTTCCCCTCTGAGCCCCCAATTTAGTCTTCAACCCTTGAATAAGAATTCTATTAGTGACTTCAACTTGCCCGTTAGCTTGGGGGTGGGCTACCAAAGTGAAAGCTTGCTGGATATTGAGATTTTGGCACCATTCTTTAATCTTCTTACCTTGGAATTGTTGTCCGTTATCGCTGACTAACCTCCGGGGAATACCGTACCGACAGATAATATTCTTCCATAGGAATTGTATTACAGCACTCTCAGTGATTTTGGCAAGGGGCTCTACTTCCACCCACTTAGAGAAATAATCCACAGCTACCAATAAGAATTTTTTCTGCAATGGTGCCACAGGCATATGACCCACTATATCCATTCCCCACTGATCAAAAGGGCATGAAGCAACCATAACTTTCATTAGTTTAGCCGGTCGTTCGGATCGGTTGCTATGCTTTTGACAGGCTGGGCAGGTTTGCACTATATGAGTTGCATCTTGTTGGAGGGTAGGCCAGAAATATTCCGCTAACAAGGCCTTCCTCGCCATGGCTCTCCCTCCCAAGTGATTACTACAGCAACCTTCGTGGATCTCCCAAAGTACCCATTCAGCATCTTCCTTTCCCAAATACTTCAGCAGGGGCCGCCCAAAAGATGTTTTGTATAAATCTCCGTTTAAGAGGGTGAATCGTTTGGCTCTGCTCATCAAAGCATATGCCGCCCCTTTTTCTTCCGGGACCCTTCCATGCTATAGATAAGCTATGATGTCAGTCCTCCAATCAAGGATCAGATCAAGTTCGGGCACAGCCTCCTCCACATTGCATATCATCAGAGAAGTAGGGATTTCCACGTAGACCATTTCAAATGGCTTCACTCCTTCCATCGCATTTGCCAACCGAGCCAATTCATCCGCCTTCCCATTCTTCTCCCTTGGAATTTGCTTCAATAAGACCTGACGAAAATGAGCCTTTTCTTTCTCAAAAGCCTTCAAGTATTTATGCAGTCTTTCTTCTCGAACTGTGAAAGAGCCTTGAAGTTGTGATACCGCCAATTGAGAATCTGAGTAGATTATAATTGAGGTGGCCCCTACAGCTTTGGCAGCCTGTAGCCCCGCTAGAAGGGTTTCATACTCCGCTTCGTTATTAGATACCCGATATCCCAGGCACACGGCTATGCGCGTCTCCTCTCTATCAGGGGAAATTAACAAGACTCCAGCTCCGCTACCCATGGATCCCGAAGAACCGTCCACAAATACATTCCATGCTTCTGACCCCTCTTCTTCCGGCAACAAACTGTCTTCTGAACCAATAGGTACTTCAGCCAGAAAGTCAGCAAGTGGCTGAGCCTTGATAATGGTTCAGGGTTGATAATGAATGTCATATTTACTTAGTTCTACCACCCATTTAGCCAATCTCCCGAAAAAATTAGGCTTGGTGACCCCTTACCCAATTCACTATGAGTCAAAATGGTGATAGGATGAGCCAGAAAGTATGGCCTCAATTTATGGGCTGTCAAGACCAGAATATATGCCAACTTCTCCAGCTCAGTATAATGGGATTCAGCCCCCTTCAGAATATGGCTGGTATAATAAATAGATTATTGATGAGAACCTTCTTGCCTCAGCAAAACTGAACTGATGGCTCCCTTTGAGACGGCCAAGTACATCCACAATGGCTCTCCTGCCATTGGCTTGGGTAGTAACGAAAGTTCAGCTAGATACTTCTTCAACTCTTGGAGAGCCTGCTCGCACTGATTATCCCATTGAAATTTGGTAGCTTTGCGCAGAATCTTGAAGAAAGGTAGCCCTTTGTCTGCCGATCTGGCTATAAATCGAGATAAGGAAACAATTCTCCCCACCAGCTTTTGAGTCTCTCGCAAATTATTAGGTGACTTCATATTACACAGTGCTTGCACCTTCTCTGGGTTAGCCAGCAGCCCCTTCTCAATTACTATATATCCCAAGAATTTTCCACTTTTCACCGTGAACAGGCATTTTTTAGGATTCAGCTTCATATTATACCGTTTCAATGTAGCAAAGGTTTCATTTAAATCCTTAACCAAATCCCGAGTGATTTTTAATTTGACTAGGATATCGTACACATAAACTTCCACATTCTTCCCTTTTTGCTCCACGAAGATCTTATCCATGAGCCGTTGGTAGGTGGCCCCCGTGTTTTTTAGGCCGAAGGGCATTACCACATAAGCATATAACCCTCCTGTCATCATAAAACTAACCCTCTTCTGATCTTCTTTAGCCAAGGGTATTTGATGATATCCCTGGTATGCATCCATTAAGGACACTACTTCATACTCTACTGTAGAATTCATCAACTGATCAATACGAGAAAAGGGGTAGCAGTCTTTAGGGCACGCTTTATTTAAATTGCGAAAGTCAATACACATCCTCCACTGCCCAGAAGGCTTGGGGACCAAGACTACATTAGAGACCCACTCGGGGAATTGGATTTCCTTCACATGACCTGATTTTAATAATTTATCTACTTCCTCGGCTATAACCTTGTCCTTCTCAGGTCCAAAGTGTCGCCGCTTCTGTTAGACAGGTCGGACTCCTCTGGTTATGTTGAGATGGTGTTCAGCAATGCGATGGTCAATTCCAGTAAGGTCATGCATGTCTCCTGCGAAGATGTCTTCGTTCTTCTTCAGGCAAGCCACCAACTCCTCCTTGGCCTCCAACTGCTGTGCCACCCGCGTGGCCTTTCCCGGAGCTATCTCCACCAGCTCCCCTTCCTCTATCTTGTCCGCCTTGGGAGGAGATTCTTCTAGGACGCATACATCAGAAATGACTATGGCCTTTCCTTTGGGGTCATCGGTTCGGGCCCTCTTCTAATCATCCCAGACCATTTGCACATAACATCTCCTAGCGGCTTTCTGCTTGCCTCAGACTTCTCCCACCAACTATCCGACTAGGAATTTCACCTTCTGGTGGTATGGGGAAGCCACCGCCTGAAAAATGGCAAGGAAAGGATAACCAAGAATGACATTATAAGTGGACGGAGCATCCACAATGAGGAAGGGAACTATACTATTTTTTTTGGCTGGGCTTCGTGCCCAGAGTCAAGGGCAATGAAATCTGCCCTATGGGGTGGACCACATGTCCCGCGAATTCGAAGAGAGTTGTGGCCACATCTTCTAGCTGGGCGTTTCCCAGCTGCATCTGTCCAAAGGCCTCATGGAAGAGGATGTTGACAGAGCTTCCTGAATCAACCAATACCCTGGCCACTTCGTAGTTGGCCAGAGAAATGTGGATCACTAAGGCATCCGTGTAGGGCAGCATGACGCTTCGAAGATCTTCCGGCCCGAACGAGACCGACGGCGCAGTTTGGACAATCTGGTCAGTGATGATGGCCAGACTTTCCATGAGGCGGGCATATGACTTTCGTGCCCGATTGGAGTCCCCATCAGTGGGTCCTCCTGCAATGACATGAATAACCCCCCGTGTGGGGGCATTATTTGGATTGGACGATGGGCCCTCACCTGATGGGCCTCCTTGAGAAATAACCTCCTGGGATGGCGTTTGGGGGTCCGGAGGGAAAGTAACTTGCGGTGGTTTGTTATATAGCCCGGGACGAGCCACATTAGGTCGTTTCCCTCACTGTGCCCCCCCCCCCCGTCTGAGGCCACAATTGTGGGTAGGCGGCTCAGAGGCGCTCCAACTCCTCCTGCAACTTGAAACATCGGGCGCTGGCGTGGTCGTACTCTATGTGGTATTGGCAAAAAAATGGGACAGGGGGATTACGTGGTACTCCCCAGTATCCTGAGGGTCACTGTAGCAGACCCTGTTGATCATAGAATCCCATCTCCCGCTCCTTCCAAGTCCGCGGGGGAGGAACTGCATCAGCTACCATGATTTGCAAGGGTGCCGCAGGACGAGGGCCTTGTAGTAACAATCGAGGCCTGGGAGCCTCCAGTAAAAGAGGTCGCACGTATCCCCGCCAAGGAGGCGCTTGAGGGGCGGCGGGGCGATTCCTTTCGGTAGGGACAGCAGCAGCAGCGCGTTCGGCCCTCCGCACTTTCAATCCTTCTTCTTCATTGATGTACTTTTCCGCACGGCTTAATAGCTCCTCGTAGCTGTTAGCGGGTTTTCTCAAGAGGGAGCTGAGGAAGTGACCTTCCCTCAGCCCATGTGGGATGGCGACTCTGAAAGCATCCGACCTCGCGGAAGGATAACCTTGGCGGTGGAGGTGACGAGAAAGATACCCTACAGTGATTAGAGGGCCCTATGTAATGTCTTGAGAGATAGAGGCATCGTACTTGTACGCCTTGCAATTGGAAAACTCTTGGCGGAACATCCCCTGAAAGTCAGCAAAACAAGTGATAGACCCCGGGGGCAGGGTGTTGAACCATTTTTGTGCTGAACCGGTCAGAGTGGTCCGGAATACTCGGCACTTGAGGGCGTCAGTGTAGCAATGGAGCAAGGTCGCTCCTGCGAATTATGATAGATGTTCTTCTGGATCTGTTGAGCCATCGTACTTGTCTACTTGGGGATTCCGGAAGTATGATGGTGGGATTTCATAAAGGATGTCCATAGTAAAAGGGATGGGCTCATATACCTCCTGAGCCCTAGTTGACCAACTTTTGCCTTGTTCTTCTCGTCGATTTTTGGTCAATGGTATAGTGTTCTGATGTGCTCGCCCTCCCGGCCCCTCTCCAGGCGATACTTCAATGTTAATGGTTGTACGAGGTGGAGGGGGCACCTCTGGTGGTGGTCCTCGAGAAGAAGGTTCACCAGAGTGAGGATGAAGATATCCTGTCCTTCTCCTTTCCCTGGCGAGAGCCTCAGTCACGGCGTTGTCCACCAGGGCTCTCAGTTGTGAGGGTAGTATTGTAATGGGGTTTTCCTCCGCTGCGGAGGCAATTGGGTGTTGTATCTCTTCTGGCTACATCTCTACGTCTCGCTCAAATGTTTCCCACAGACGGCGCCAACTGATGCGGTGAAGAAGATCTATTCACTTCCTTTCGATGCGATGAAGCACGAAGGAAGCTTCGGGGGTTCTCTCCGACCGCAACAGTAAAGATGAAAGAGTAAAGCAGAGAAGTGCAAACCAACACAAACAATAAAACCAAGACACAGGATGTAACGTGGTTCGGAATAAGGATTCCTACTCCACGGAGGTGAGCTCTCCCACCAGATGCAGTGCCAAAGCACTTTCACTATGAACGTCCTCCTTCACGGAAAGGAAACTTCTAGAGGTGGAAAAGAAAACCTCTTACAGTCAAATCAAGATATAAGAAAGAGTACATGAAAGGTGAAGATCACTACTCTCCTTCTCCGGCGAAGTGGTAGTTCTCCTTCTCCCAATGCGTCTTCGTTTCTTACTGATTGGAATAATGCGGGATCCTCCCTTCTTCTATCCTCCCCCTCCCTTTTATTCTCCTCCTCTGATCTGTTGTTGCCCCGCAAGCTTTCTCCATCGTACACGTGGCCACCATGTCCACCTAAAGAATAATTCTGTTACAGATATGAGGAACGAAGGCTCCTCGAAATATTGTGTGGGGATCCCCTGCGTCCGTTGTATGATATCTTCTCATCTACATTTTGGGAAATAGGCTAGTCTATCCCTTTCAACCATTGGCCTTCGATGAAACTAATCTAGACCTATAGCTCACATGTGGCATGGCCTTTGGGCTCTTTAGTGGCCTGAACCGACTCCCCTTCTTTCCTCACCAAACTACTTCCGAACTGACCAGGTTGAAGCGACCTCTACTTTTGCTTCGCCGTGTTAATTATCTCAACTGGTCCTTCCGTTCCAATTATTTCAAACAATCACGCCCGAACCGTTCTTCCTTTCTTTCTTCGCCGAACCGATTATTTGGTTCGGATAGTGTCTTACATGCGAGCCCTCTTGCCCAGTTCATAGAGAAAAGGTAACAGCAGTATCAAATAGTCACTTAAGGTAAATATCGAGATTAACATAAAATCTCAAGGGCTCACATAATAGAGAAGCAAGGATCCATTCACCTCCTACCCTTATTGTCGTCATAGCACATGTGGTATGAATCACATGTTATAATGTTATTCTCTTTACTAAAAAGAGTGCATGTTTTTCTTAAATCAATATCGTATAGATTTCGATCTAAATATTCCCAATGTATAATCCTAAATTCAACTCATGAATTTTAATCTGGCTTCAAATAAGTTTAGTAAATGATGGGTTCATTTACTTCGATCATAAATCTACAAATGATCTCATCTTGATACAATTATCAAGGCAACCCCAGCCACTACAACAAAAAGGGAAAATAGCAACAAATTATTTTCGTCGCTAATAGCAACATTTCACTGCTAAATACAATTGCCGACGAAATTATTTTGTCGCTAGAGTCGTCATAATAAGGTCATCGCAAAGACGAATTAGCGACGAATTATGGATTTTTCATCGTTAACATTACCAACGAAATAAAAAACGTCGCTAAAATAAAATTTTCATTGCAAAATATAGAATGTGGGAAAGAGGAAAATCACGAATATTAGCGACGAAATATATTAAATTCGTCGCCAACGACAAGTCGACTAATGCAAGAAACAACTCGACTGTCTATTTTTTATCAGCCACAGAATCGAGAGACCCTCGAATGATGACTCGACTGGTGACTTATTAGCGACGAACTATATAAGGTTTGTCGCTAATGTCCTACAGCAGTCGAGCGTGTCAACTTGCGGCACGACTGATACAACAGATATTAGCGATGAAACGAAAAATATTCATCTCTAACCCTCAATTTCCTGATGTCGTATATTGACGGTTAGTGATGAAATGGAAAATATTCGTTGCTAACCATCAAAATACAGTTTTCCAGAATCCATTCTATTTGTATTCGAAATCCTGTAATACAATATCAACCATAATTTAACTTAACAACATACAAGTCAAATAATACAACCAACATATACATTTAAAAACAACTAACATAACATCGAATTTAAGGTTCAAAACATCTAATTTAAACTCCAAAACATCCAAATTCACAAATCCATAGTATTCAAATGCAAAAACATTAACTGTTACAAACTCTAAGATGGAGGAGGAGGTGGAGCTGAAGAAGACTCGTGAATCAATGATTGTAATGCTCCAGGTGCAAGTCGATTCAGAATTGCTTCAAACATATCTTGTCTTGATCTCATTTATGTCAACTCATCTTCAATGCTAGCTAATCGAGCTTGAGTGTTTGCTAGCTCCTCTTGTGTGGATTGAAGTTGTTCACATAGGGCTGCGTTAGTTGTTCTAGAGGAGGAGCTAACATCTGAAGCAGTGGACCTAACTGGTTTTTGCCCACTTCCAAGTACTCTAATATATCCAGAGTGAACACCGAGGACTTGATCACAAATCTAATCTGCAATATGAACAACATCGATATCATCTCTGATTTCTTGTGATTGGATGTGTTCATCTCGCAGTCTCACCATATCACCCTAAGAATAACAAATATATTATTAATATATTTACAAATAATTATGCAAATTTAAAAATAACTTTACTAAATTTGATCGATTATATCTTACGTATGCAGCCTCGGCTCTCTCCCCACTCCATCCTTTTGACGAGCAACAATGTGTTGTATTGAAGATAGTAATCCGATCTTTTCTCTGAGACTGATCGGTCTGAAAAATATTATAATGTGTTAATATTAAAAATATCAGGAGATATACTGTCACTATAAAGTTTGTATTTACACCGTCGTAACTGTATTGGATGAATGATTTAGAGCCACCTCGATAAGTAAATGGTAGTTGTGCTCGATTTTGGGCATTTATTGATGATCGTGTCTACAATATAAAATTTTGTTAATCTAAAACGTAAAACATGAGTAATATAACACATATTTTAATTTTTTTAGATTGAGTTACCTGAAATTTTTCTTATTCAAACAAATCACACATATAGTTCCAATCTTCCTATGTCTCACAATACTCGATCGGCATATGATGTCGACGCTCGGTAGGGGGAAGATGCAATAGGCTCTTATAATGAGTGTGCATCTTATTTCTATTATCTCTATACCTTACACTCATTAGCCTGTTGGTCTCCTTTCTTACCGACGTTGCCTCATCATTAAAACTGATATCGAAAGCAGCCTAGAAAAAATACCAATATTGAAATTTATTAACGAATGATAGTTGATTATATAAATATCAAATTACTTGTACTTACTGCTAATCGGTCATATATCATCTGTTTATTGTTCGCAGGGATATGCTTCCAGCTCTTAGCTTGTAAGGGAGCGAACTTCTTAATTGACAACCCTAACTCTGTCATGAAAGCAGCTGCATTTGTCCCGATAGGGTGGCCATCGCTCTTACGGAAGGTAATGGATAATCTACCCCATTCCTCGATTTGCCGTCTGAGCCAATCAAAATGTGTCCCTCGTGTCTCTCTACGTGTAGGATGAACTGTAAATCAAAGAATGTTAACAATTAACAAGTTAAATAAATAGCAAACAAAATATACATATATAAAATCACATAACTAACCAGTAGGAGCAGGAGCACTATCATCGTCAGGCGTAGGCACAACTAGGGGGCGCTCAATCCTCTTAGGCGGCATAGTTGTGACATTAAATATTATATACAGATCGATGTATAATAAAAGATTATATTAAATACATGAATTATAAATGAAGAACAATATAAATACCATGTAAATACATCTAATCGCTATCATCATCTGAAAAGGATAAATAATCATCCGCATCACTGTCAATTTCACTATCTTCACCCTCAACAATATGATTACTTTGAGCGCCCATATCCATATCAACTTGTGCATTTGCCATATTTATTTATTGATGCTCAACATCTATTCAACATAGTTGAGTTATCGCTAAGTCTGCACCGACTACTGAAGTTGAATCATTGGATGAAAAATCTTGGTTTGGCTCCATATTCAAGATATTTTCACCCTCAAAATCGTCTAATTCTTCGTCAACTTCAGTTACTTTGTATATTTCTCGGTGGCGAACCCTTTGCACGATCTTCCAATGACCTCCACGTTTGATATCATTCAAATAATAGACTTGATTTGCTTGGTTTGCCAAAATGAATGGGTCATCATCCTACCATGTTTTAGAAGTGTCAATACACAAGAGATCATACTCTTCCACCAATGTTTTTTTTTTGGGATTACATTGGAACCATTTGCACTAAAATAATTGGACTTTATACCTAAAAGAGTAAAATATTTGAACCACATCCTTCAACTCACCAAAAAAATCCAAATTGTCTCCATCGTCAGAGGATGGTACGCTGACCCCACTATTCTGAGTAGTTCTACGTGAATCACGGGACCTCGTATGATATTGAATCTCATTTATAATGCATGCATCATACAGTTGCACTTCAACATCAAGTTCCATTGCTAAATAAAACAACTCATCTGTGATCTCTGAATTTGTAATATTTTTTAGCACTACAATTTTATTCCTAAACCACAGTGAAAAATCTCGCTCGTGATATTGCATAACTTGATCAGCATGAACCCTTTGGGACATAAGTTGTAAATGCTCACTGGATAAAAAACTTAATCAATTTAAACTCTGTGAATGAAAAAAAAATAAAGTAAAAACTTAATGTAAACACTTACTTTCGATATCGGTTGACTTCTGTACAATTATTGAGAATGTACCAATGTACTTTCTTAAATAATGACAATGACAACTTCAGACTTTGTTGGTTGTCAAATACTCTTGTTTTCTATGAGAAAACACTTAATTTGCATATTGCTGATGCAACATCTTTATTCGTCGCTAATATTTCATCGTTATTTTCCATTTTTCTTGTAGTGAGCTTACAGATATGCCTCTATTTACATATACCTACATAAGCTATCTCATAAGCACCGATCTTACCCCTATTCATACTCAATAAATAGAGATGATTGTCCATGTGAGAGGATCAATGTTAACCTGTCAATATGCTCATCGAGATCTTATTTGAATGTAACATGAACATTTACACTGAATAGATTATGACATTTCTCAATCAAATTATCTCACAAGATTTGATTGTTATTACAACTTTGTTATATTCTTTGAAGTCCTAAGGACTTCACATGTTCATAAAATGACTCTCTAGTCATTGGCTTAAAAAAAGGATCTACAAGTATAGTACAGGTAGAGATATACTCAAGAACAATCTTTTTCTTAGCAATAATATCTCTTATAAAGTTATACTTTATAGCTATATGCTTACCCTTGCTGTGAAATTTGAGATTCTTCGAAAAACCTATTGTAGTTTGACTGTCACACTAGATAGTAATTGGACTCCCATTGTCCTTAGCAATCTTCAGATACTTCAGAAACTTTCTTAACCAGACAGCCTCTTGCATAGCCGCTGAATATGCCAGATATTTAGCTTTCATTGTCAACAAGGTCACGCACGTCTGTTTCTTGCTATTCCAGGAGATGACGCCGCCATTCAGCAAGAATGCATAATATAATGTGAATTTTCTATCATCTAAGTCTCTATCCCAATCTGCATCTGAATAACCCTTCAGGCTCATATCTGATCCTTGAAAACAAAGACAATAATTTGTCGTTGCCTTCAAATATTTGAATATTCTTTTCACCGCCTTCCAGTGTCTTGGTCCTGGGTTCGACTGGAATCAGCTGACTAAGCCAACAACATAGCTAATATCGGGTCGTGTACACAACATAGTGTACATTAAATTACCAACAATATTGTCATATATTTTTTTCTTCATATCGGCTATTTCTATAGAAGTCTTGGGACATATACTCTTGCTCAGAATAGTGTCTTTTGCAATAGATGTTTGTTCAATGTTATAATCAAACATGCTAAAATGTTGCAACATTTTATTTACATAAAGCTCTTAGGACAAACCCAAAAGTATTTTCGATCGATCTCTCACGATCTTAATACCTAAGATATATACAGCTTCTCCCATATATATTATGTCAAACTGTGATGAAAGTCACTCTTTGACTTCTATCACAAACCTTATATCATTTCCTGCTATCAATATATCATCAAGATATAATGATAAAATGACATACTTTTTTCCCTTTTTAGGAAAACACAATGATCCTCATTGATCATTTTGAAACCATAAGATAAAATGACTTTGTTAAATCTTATGCTTCATTGTCTTGACGCTTGTTTTTGTTGGTGCAGTGGGCACCAAAGTCGAACCGGTATTTTGATTATGGCAAAAGGCTCAATAGTTAAGGGTATATTTGTTATCTTACGAGCTCAATTAAGTGTGCAGAAATGCTAAAGTTGAGCGGAAGGTCTGCGACACCCGGTGGGAACCGAGGTGGTCGGGCAACGCCAGAGGGACTTCGGAGGAAGCCGAGGTACTCGGGTGAAGACCGGAAGCGAGGCTACAAGGTAAGCTCGTGTGAAAGCGAAGCAAGGTCGTTAAGCGTAGATCCGACCCAATACCTCCAATGGAAGGTCTAGGTCGAGATCAGATGGTTAGAACCATCGTACTTTATATTTTAAGCTAACTTGTACTGCAGTCCAAAACCCTTTGACCAGTCGTCTACTACAGTCAACTGCTAGTCTAGTTCCAGCCTCGAGAATCGCTGGACAGGGGGTGAATTTGGACTTGACTCGTGTTTTGGTACAAAGGGTGATGTGGCATCAAGGTGGACATCCAAACCATCACCAAGCTTGGACCTCATCCTTGAGTTGGCGTGAAGGCCTCCTTGAGGTGGCACAAGATGGTTGGCTCCCATGATGTGGCACAAGTTGGATGGCTTCTTCTTCTTGGCGTGAAGGCCTCCTTGAGGTGGCACAAGATGGTTGGCTCCCTTGATGTGGCACAAGTTGGATGGCTTCTTCTTCTTGGCGTGAAGGCCTCCTTGAGGTGGCACAAGATGGTTGGCTCCCATGATGTGGCACAAGTTGGATGGCTTCTTCTTCTTGGCGTGAAGGCTTCCTTGAGGTGGCACAAGGTGGTTGGTTGAAACACCTCATCCTCAAGTTGGCGCCCAAGGAGGTTGGAGGTGGCACAAGGTGGTTGGATGAAACACCTCATCCTTGAGTTGGCGCACAAGAAGGTTGGAGGTGGCACAAGGTGGTTGGATGAAACACCTCATCCTTGAGTTGGCGCAAAGGATGTGGATGAACAAGTCTTGGGGGATAAGAACCTCACCTTGGACACTACCTATGTCTAAATTCATAGATCAATATCCATAAATAGACATGTTCAAGCCAAGCAAATAATAAGAATTCAAGAGCTCTCAACACGCCGTCGTAACGTCGCTACTACTACTCACATTTGCTACGACGAAGTGCCGCCGACAACGAAAGCTACATCTTCTACTTATAAGAGTTGTCGGTATATTTATTTAAGTTCTACTTCTTTAAATTGTCTTTGTGCTTTAATCGTAACAAGGAAAGGGAGTGTCCCTTTGCCTTGATTTCTTTATGTCGTTGCTCCTACTTTGAAGAGGAGTGGTTTTAGTGAATTGCCCTCGTGCGTGATCAAGGATCACTAGGGCGTGGATTAACAATCGAAGATTGTGAACCACGTAAAAATATCTTGTCTACTTTATATTTCCTGTGCATTCTCTACTTGCTTTTACTTATTGCAAAAGTTTTTAACGACACGTATCGCTATTCACCCCCTCTGGCGACACTTCGATCCAACAATTGGTATCAGAGCCAGGGGCGCTAAGATTCGGTGAAACCACCAATCTAGCTTTGGTTTTCTTTTTTTTTTTTACAGTTTTTTTATTTATTTATTTGTGTTTTCGTATACTCATTTCACTTGCTTTTCTTCTCATACATATAGAATTGAATTAGTGTCTTTATGATTCGGATAAGGTTGTCGTTCGGGTTAGTTCGGGAGTAAGGTTGTCCTCCGGTACTTCTACGACATTCGCATTTGATTGTTTATTTCTTTTTGCAAGTTACATTTTATATATCTTTTTACTTCAAGATACTAATCCAAGGCGAAAGTCTTGGAATATTCTTTCGTGTGTGTTTTGCAAGATTCTTTTGTTCTTCTTCTTGTTTTTAAATGGCCCATCTCGAAGGGTTTAGCACCGACCCCGTTTTACAACGGTAATGACTTTCGTTATTGGAAGGGTCGGATGGAATGCTTTCTTAAAACCCAAATCGAGATGTGGATCGTAATCCAAACCGGTTTCACACTTCCTATTAATGAAGATGGTGAATCTTTGGGTTACGATCAATGGTCAAATTCCATGAAAAAACAAGTAGAAGCCGATGCCAAGGCAACTCAAATCTTGCAATGTGGGTTGTCCAAGGAAGAGCTCAACCGCGTCGGCCCCTTCATTAGTGCAAAGGACTTATGGACCAAGCTAGTGGAACTACGAAGGCACGACAGCGAACGAAGGTATGTAAAGAGATTTACTTTTAAATAAATTGTATAACTTGAAAATGCAGGAAAAGCGAGACCGCAACTCAACTACATGCTCGTATCCAAGACATCGTCAACCAACTCCATGCCATCGGACAAAAGGTCGAGAATCGCGACCTTATCAGGTATTCTCTTAACTCGTTTCCTAGGACCACCTTGTAGGCATCCATGGTCGATGCCTACAAGGTCTCCAAGGACCTTTCTAAAATTAGGTTAGGCAATTGTTTTGAACTTGAATTACATGAGCAAACTAACGTGGTCGGTAGAGAAGAGTATTTGCGTTAGTTGCAGTTCCAAGAAGAAGAAGCCCGCAAGCAAGCCACCCCCGAAGGAAGAAGACGAGTCCGAATCGAAGCGGACTCGAAATAGAATCCGAACTAGTCAATCTAGTTAGGAAGATGATCAAGAGGCGAAACGACCAACAACTCAAGGTAAGCCTAAACCTAATTCAAATACTTCTAATTTTAGATGCTATGAGTGCAGAGTTCGGTCACATCAAGTCCGAGTGCCCAAAGCTAAAGAATAACGCCAAAGACCAAGAAAGCGCTAAACGCTACTTGGGAGGAGTTGTCGGAGGAAGAAGGCGATATCCAAGCTCTAATGGCCAAGCCGACCGAGCACGACTCGAAACCGAAGAAGAGTCCGAGTCGAATCGATGATGAGCTTCCATTCAAGACAAGCCACGGATCCGTATCCGGTTCAAAAGAATCATTAAGGGTAAGTCGGTCGTTACTTAATACTTTGTATGGTGCAATTAAATTTTTAAATAAGAAACTAGCTAAGTCCGAGTCCAAGGTCGAGACCCTAATTGAGGAGGTTAACCTTCTCAAACATAAGGTCTCCCTAACCTCTTCGACTACTCGTATTCAAGAGGAGGACTCAACTCAAGTTGAAAAGCTTGAAGTTGAGAACTCGCTTTTGAAAACACAAGTCGAAGACCTTAGGAACACGTTGGAAAGGTTCACTTTGGGATCCAAGGGACTTGACCTCTTACTTGGATCACAAAGGGCCGTGTACAACAAGGCCGGACTCGGGTTTAACTCAAATACAACCAATAAGTCATATATGTCTATAGTAAACCAACATAAGAAAAATGTCCAAGCATGGGTCCCTAAGACCACTTTGATTTCAACTCTAGGATCTAACATGTATTGGGTTCCCAAGGACCAAATTCACTATGTGAATAGACCCACTCGATTCAATGGTCCAGGGGGAGCCAATACAAAATGTATTTTTGTTAAGTCTTAGAAATTGCATGCTTAGTTTTTCCTTTATTTTTAGAATGGTTAGATAGGACTCATAACCAACTAAAATCCTGCGAAAAGATTGAGCCTCGGGAGCCTCTTTTCAAAAATAAATCAACTAAAATCCTCTGAAAGATTGAGCCTCGGGAGCCTCTTTTCAAAAATAACTAGTTAGACCAAGATGTAGTCTCAAGTAAGTCGAGTTATCAATTTCTTGAAATTAGCTTTGTCTAAGAGTGGTCGTTGTTCGATCAAAGAAGGCCTGCATTGCCTGCCACGACACGAAGCTAATCTCTTGAAAAGATTACTTGATGAGCTTAGACTAAATCCGAATCTAACCTAATGTTGGTTAATTTAAATTCATTAAAATTAATCAAGTAAAATTGAAAGTCATCTCACAAGAACACATAGGAATAACATGTTTTGATCATGTAGATATTGGTGAGATGATTTAGGTTTAAAACTTACAAACAACCCTTTAGTAATTCCATTGATCCTACACATAAGAGTCGAAGAAACCATTAATATAGTTTTGAGAAGGACACGAACCCGCTCAATCCTTAACAAAACCAACTAGCAAATCAACTTATAGCGAACCCGACTGATCTTGAACTTGAATCTCGTCCCTAACCCAAGTCATCCTATCGACCAAGTGATAGATGACTCTAACCCAAGTCAAACTAGAACTCACCCAAGTCATCCTATCAATCAAGTTATAGGTGATCCAAATTTAGGGTTCGAACTAGAGCTTCATACCAAACCTTAGTCAAATCTCGTTAATTTCCAAAATCGAACCCAAAACTATTGAACAAGCACTTCTTGATCCCGATCGGATTATTGCTATGCAAGAAGAGCTAGCTCAATTCACTAGAAATGAAGTCCGGGAATTAGTACCACCACCTAAAGAAAAATCAATTATTGGTGGGTATTTCAAATAAACTTGATGATAAAGGTGAAGTAGTTAGAAATAAAGCCAGGTTAGTCGCAAAGGGTTTAGTCAAGTCGAAGGTTTAGATTACGATGAGACCTACGCCCGTAGCAAGACTAGAGTCCATCCGAATGTTGTTAGCATATGCACATCGAGGTTTTAAATTGTTTCAAATGGATGTCAAGTCGGCATTTTTGAATGGATACATTAAGGAAGAAGTTTACGTACCAACCTCCGGATTCAAAATCTAGATAAACGACCATGTCCTTAGACTTAAGATTTGAAACATTTATCCGGTAGAAACAGTGTAAAGAGAGATATAGTAGATTTTCCGCTCGATGTTTAGTATGCCGAGGTTAGTGCAGAGGAAGCGATTGCGTTGCCTTATCTACCACCGCGAATACGTTGCAATGGGTGAGTGTGTCTCTCACTCCTGTGGATGAAGCACACTCTCCAAGACTTTAGCTTAATCTTTAACAACATTAAAAGTTAGGTATATGCGTAATAGAGTAGGATTTAAATTTTTCTATATATGTACTCTATTTTTGCTTCTTTTATGAAATTAGCCTAAGTCTTACCTTAGAAATCATATTGGGAACTTGCTTGGACTTACAAACCCTAAAATATATTTACAAACTTTTTGAGTTAAGGCAAAAGGGAGAAAGTCACAAAAGTAACCAAAATTAACCAAAATTAAAGGGAAGAAAGTAAACAAAATTATTACCTTTTATATTAAGTAATTCCGTTACTTAAGCAACTATTAAGGGGAGTAAAATTATTTTTCAAGAACTCACCTTCGGTCAAGGGGGAGGTTACCTCAAAGGGGAGAACTTGAAACAATAATATTTCTCACTCATGCTTAATCTTTATGCTAGCTCATTCATATTTAATCATTATGCTAGCTCATTCATATTTAATCTTTATGCTAGCTCATTCATGCTTAATCATTTTGCTAGCTTCTTTGTTATGCTTAATTTTCCTTAACTTTAGGTTTGCCATGAATCAAAAGGGGAGATTGTTGAGTGCGGTGGGCACCAAAGTCGAACCGGTATTTTGATTATGGCAAAAGGCTCAATAGTTAAGGGTATATTTGTTATCTTACGAGCCGTAAATGCTAAAGTTGAGCGGAAGGTCTCATGACACCGGTGGGAACCGAGGTGGTCGGGCAACGCTGAGGGACTTCGAGGAAGCCGAGGTACTCGGGTGAAGACCGGAAGCGAGGCTACAAGGTAAGCTCGTGTGAAAGCGAAGCAAGGTCGTTAAGCGTAGATCCGACCCAATACCTCCAATGGAAGGTCTAGGTCGAGATCAGATGGTTAGAACCATCGTACTTTATATTTTAAGCTAACTTGTACTGCAGTCCAAAACCCTTTGACTACAGTCACCTGCTAGTCTAGTTCCAGCCTCGAGAATCGCTGGACAGGGGGTGAATTTGGACTTGACTCGTGTTTTGGTACAAAGGGTGATGTGGCATCAAGGTGGACATCCAAACCATCACCAAGCTTGGACCTCATCCTTGAGTTGGCGTGAAGGCCTCCTTGAGGTGGCACAAGATGGTTGGCTCCCATGATGTGGCACAAGTTGGATGGCTTCTTCTTCTTGGCGTGAAGGCCTCCTTGAGGTGGCACAAGATGGTTGGCTCCCTTGATGTGGCACAAGTTGGATGGCTTCTTCTTCTTGGCGTGAAGGCCTCCTTGAGGTGGCACAAGATGGTTGGCTCCCATGATGTGGCACAAGTTGGATGGCTTCTTCTTCTTGGCGTGAAGGCTTCCTTGAGGTGGCACAAGGTGGTTGGTTGAAACACCTCATCCTCAAGTTGGCGCCCAAGGAGGTTGGAGGTGGCACAAGGTGGTTGGATGAAACACCTCATCCTTGAGTTGGCGCACAAGGAGGTTGGAGGTGGCACAAGGTGGTTGGATGAAACACCTCATCCTTGAGTTGGCGCAAAGGATGTGGATGAACAAGTCTTGGGGGATAAGAACCTCACCTTGGACACTACCTATGTCTAAATTCATAGATCAATATCCATAAATAGACATGTTCAAGCCAAGCAAATAATAAGAATTCAAGAGCTCTCAACACGCCGTCGTAACGCCGCTACTACTACTCACATTTGCTACGACGAAGTGCCGCCGACAACGAAAGCTACATCTTCTACTTATAAGAGTTGTCGGTATATTTATTTAAGTTCTACTTCTTTAAATTGTCTTTGTGCTTTAATCGTAACAAGGAAAGGGGGAGTGTCCCTTTGCCTTGATTTCTTTTTGTAATCGTTGCTCCTACTTCCAACGAAGAGGAGTGGTTTTAGTGAATTGCCCTCCGTACGTGATCAAGGATCACTAGGGCCGTGGATTAGCAATCGAAAGATTGTGAACCACGTAAAAATATCTTGTCTACTTTATATTTCCGCTGTGCATTCTCTACTTGCTTTTTACTTATTGCAAAAGTTTTTAACGACACCGTATCGCTATTCACCCCCCCCTCTAGCGACACTTTCGATCCAACAGTTTTAGCCTATATATAAACTTTTTAAGTCTATATACTTTACCCTCTTAGCCTTCAACAACGAAACCTTCTGGTTGTATCATATAGATTTCCTCATCAAGCTCACAATTCAGAAAAGTGGTTTTTATATCCATTTGATGTAACTCTAAGTCATAATATGCTACAAAAGTCATAATAACTCGGATTGACACAAACTTTACTATGGGAGAAAATGTCTCTTCATAGTCAATACCCTCTAATTGGGTATATCCTGTTGCAACCAAATGAGCTTTGTATCGATTAATCGATCCGTCAGCTTTCCTCTTAATTTTGAAAATCCACTTATTCCCAATGGCCCTTTGGTCAGGAGGAAGATCGACTAAATCTCAAACATGATTTTTCATCATTGACTTCATCTCTTCTTCCATTGTTGTTTTCCATTTTTCTCTAATACTACATTTCAATGCTTCTTTAATGGATTGAGGTTCATCATCATAACTGGGAGTGTCATCATTGCCTCATTCTCAACATTAAATCTCTTCTTAAGTTTAATCTTACGAATACTTCTTCGTAAGTTGAGTGGTTTGGAAGTCAACTCATGACTTGGTAAATTACTCCCACTCGGTTGACTAGACTCAGACATCCCTTGTGACACCTCTTTTTTTGAATAAATATTTCATCCTCCTCAAACAGAGGAACTGTTTTATCAACATCACATCTAGATAGAACTCGGTTTCGAAAAAAGTTGCATATCTCGACTCTATTTCAGAGATTGTTCTATCTTGCATTTCACCAATGAAAACATAATATTTGGAAGTCTCAGAATATCTTATAAAGATATATTTCTTACCTCTAGGTTCTAGTTTTCCATACTTATGAGAATTGTCATGAACATAGGCAGCTGACCCTCAGGGTCTCAAATTACTCAAATTTAGTTTTCTGCCTGTCCAGTGTTCATATGGGGTAGATAGAACTGATTTAGAAAACACTCTGATAAGTATATAAACTGCTGCTAATAACACATTTCCCCAATAGGAGATCAGCAAATTAGTCTGAGCAATCATAGACCTAACCATTTCAAGAAGAGTCTTATTTCTTCTTTCAACAATCCCATTTTGCTGTGGAGTTTCTGAGATTGTTAGTTGTCTAATAATCCCTTTATCATTACAAATTATCTTGAACAAATCAAATAAATATCCATCTTCAGAGTCAGTACATAAAGTATTAACCTTACGTTCCATTTGATTCTCAACTTCGTTCATGTAATAGATGAAGCAATCCAATGCTTCAAATTTATGAGAAATCAAATACACATGACCGAAACAAGTGAAATCATCAATAAATGTAATGAAATATAAAACTCCATGTCTAGCCTTCACATTCATCGGATCACAAATATTCAAATGAATTAATTGCAATGGAGAATCAGCTATAATAGTCTTACCAAATAGTTTCCTAGTTGCTTTTCCAGCAAGACAATGCTTACATATAGATAAGGTAATCTTAGGACGAGTACCCAGCAAGCCCTCTTTTGCTAATTGATTCATTCGTTCTTGTTCTATATGTCCTAACCTAGCATGACAAATCTCATCAGATATATCTGCATCACTAGTAAGAGTAATGTTTAAAAAACAACTATTATTTCTATTGATGTTTAGTTCCATGTCAAGAACCATGAAACCATTAGTCAAAAAATCATATCATATTAACACTGAGTCAATCTTAAATTCTACACAGTGGCTGTAAAAATTCAAACAATAACCCAAATCAAGAAGATATGTCATGGAAACTAAATTTCGTTGAATTTCGGGAGCATACAGGACATTATGTAGAAACAAAGTTCATCCACCACGAAGGTTGAGTTTGCACGTGTCAACTCCTTTGACTTCAACCATTGCATTATTTTCTATATATATCCATTTATTGTTAGCTGATATCTGACGGTACTTTATGAACGTAACTCACTCCTGAGCTACATGGTTAGTTGCTCTTGAATCAAGAATCCACAAAAAATAAAAATCAACTAGCAACACAGAACTGACAACATAATTCTTAGGAAAATAATATAGACTCGAATTAACCTTTTTTGGCTTGGTACATTCTCGAGCAAAGTGACCCTTCTTGCCACAATTATAACAAGATGACTTGCTTTTCGATTTCTTTACAGTCTTCTTTTCCTTCTTCTTGTTTGGGTCTAACCCAGCTGCAACACCATCTTCTTTTCTCTTTCCTTTTCCTTTCTTATACCATTTTTTCTTTTTGGATTTAGATGATCCAGCAAAATCAACAACTACATAAGCTTGTCCGAAAATCTTTACAGATTCGACTCTCTCCGCCTCTAACTCTACATGGCATGAGACATCAGTGAAAGTCTTGATACTCTCACTGTGAGTCAGGTTCTGCTTCATGATTTTCCAAGAATCAAGAAGGGAACGTATAACTGCTTGAACCTGTTGTTCATCGATTAACTTATGACCAGTAGTTTTAAGTTCCAGAATCATGTTTGACATCTCTCTTAGATGTTGAACCATGGAAACATTCGGGCACTTCTTATAGCTGTCAAATTTAATTGTCAGTTGTCGAAACTTGTTCAAATTTACTCCACTGTATCACTCCCTAAGGGCTACCCAAACTACATGAGCCAATGGATACCACTCATATTAAAAAATCAGATCATCCACCATTGAACTAATCAATATTCCCTTAATAGTGGAGTCCTTTTTCTTCCATACCTTATAAGTATCAAGATCTAGTTTGTGCTGCACAGTTGTACTATCAACAGGTTCCACCATGACCTGATGAACAACTTCAAGAACTTCTTATTCCTCAAGAACATATTGTATCTTGAAGTGCTAGATTTTGTAGTTTTCCCATTCAATTTCTCACCCTTGTTGAGTTCAACTATAATATTTTTAGTTGTCATAATCTATCATAAATAAATACATTATTTAGTAATTCAGTGTAAATTAAATATATGTTGTTTCTGATTGACTCAATGTAAGTCTGTATTGGTTTACAAAATCAAGTAGCAATAAAGTTTCCACTCATCATTTGTATTTTTCAATCTGACTTTTATTGATCAATTATATAACATACATTCCATATAATGAACTAATCATGATTCAAAAGAAAATGAACTAATCATTTCTTATTCAAAGTTTGTTAACATATAACATACTTTCAAAAAAAACCTGTTAACATATAACAAATTTTTTTATTCATAACCTAAACAACTCTACTGGATAAGATAGGTTATTACTACTCCCACTAGGACAAACACTAGTGCAGTGATAATAATTTCAAGTACTATCTTCTACAGCTCCTCTGAGTAGACTCAAGCTGATCAGCTGGAGTCTTTAGAAAATACCATTGAGTCCCTTTATGTGTCCAATGACCCCTTCTACAGGATTATAAACTATCCCTAGATAGTTTTCCTCAGTTTTTTTCGCAACGCATTATGACGGGTCATCGTAGTGATCATTCGTGTCATCTGAAATTGAAATTAATCAAGTCAGTACAAAATCGACTAACCAGTACAAACCCAACTTAATTCAATTTATAAAGACATAGACCTTACACAAATAATCCAGAAAACTAATCTTCTTGATTTTAGGGGTTTCTGGTTGATGGGTCCAACTGACCAATTGACTCCACTGACAATCTTTAAACTTCGGATGTCAAATTCCAAGTTTGTTTGGGCATCCTCAATTAATCCTAAATCAGCCTTAACCAAAAAACCAAATTTGGCTAGGACCCTAATCTAAGTTGTTTATGTCAAGTTCAAGTTGTTATAACAACTACTTGGCACTTTGGTTATAAGTTAAGTTGACTGTCATAAACTTTGCTAATGGCTTGCTGAGCATTGTGCTCCGAGCACCTCAGACTCTGCCTGAGCATCCCTTGTGTTAGCCGAGCACCATAATCCATGTACGAGCACTATGTGCTATGGTCGAACACCATGTGTTCTGGTTGAGCACCACTTATGCCAGTCGAGCACCATAAGCCAAAGCCCGAGCACCATATGCCAAATCTGAGCACCTCAGACTCTAGCCAAGCATCCCTTGTGTTAGCCGAGCACCATATGCCAAATCCGAGCACCTCAGACTCTGGCCGAACACCCCTTGTGCTAGTCAAGTATCATATGTACTAGATGAGCACCATATGCTCTGGTCGAGCACCATAAGCCAAATCCGAGCACCTCAGACTTTGGCTGAGCACCCCTTGTCCTGTCGAGCACACATAGTACTTACGCTTTCATTCCTCAGTGGCAAGCACCTTAAGTGCTTGACTAAGGGAATCCTTTTTCGAGTTCCATTCAACAATTCGATTTTCCACTCGGGAATCACTCGACACTCGGTTTCCCACTCGGGAAACATCGGAGAAAAGATGAGCACTTCGTGTTCCTCTGTCCTGAGCACTCAAAATACTTGGGCGACACTTTTCTACCATTCGACAAAAATCTTATTGAGATTTCTTCTATTGCTCATCTTCCTTCCTCGCGAATAATCAGTGAACAATGATTCATGCATTACTTTAATACATCGCTCTGATACCATTGTTGGTAAGATTACAAATTTGCATGAATATACGAAAACTGAAAATCACATACAAATTTCTTGCTTGCTCGAAATTCTTCGTTCTAGACAAGATCTCTTGATCTTTGCTCATTGTCTAATGGACAATCATGATATCAAAATTGAAAAGTCCTTGGTTTACAAACCAAATCCCAGCCGAGCCTTGGACGTTCTACAAGACACACACAACATCTTCGCGTACACCACCCCCTCTTCCCTCTCAACTTGGACGGACTTATACAAAGAGTTCATGTCTTTTCATTACCTACACTGAGTGCATGGGACTCTTCATTCTCATAATGCACTAAGTGCATTATAAGCAGTGTGTGTGGTTACTGCATTTAGCAATAACTCACATCTAGCAAGCATGGAGAAGAAGATGAGAAGAAAAGGAAGAAAAGACGATACAAAAATCCTAGAAATCTTAGAAAAAACTCTCTCAAAACTTATCATTTAGGGTTTCATCAAGAACCCTATTTATAGAGTGTGAAAAGACTTGTCAAAAATGGACAAGATGAAGTGTCAGGACATGACACGTTCGGGTCATGCCACGTGACATGATCATGTCGCGTGTGAGGGTCGTGCTCGCCAAACATGCCAGGGTCGTGCCTCTCGGCATGGTTAGATCATGTTTCTCTCTAGATGTACCCAACATGGTCAAAACACACCCATGCCTCGATACACATGGTGTTGGGGAATGACCGTCGCTAGAGGGGGGGTGAATAGCGTTGCGTTGACGTCGATGGAATTCATTCACATGCTTGCCTATAATTGTTAGTATGCAGCGGAATATAGAAATAGTATAAACAAATATACAATCACAAATACAAGCACAAGAACACAACAATATAACGTGGTTCAGAACCTCAAGGTTCCTACTCCATGAGTTGAGCTCAACGAGCTCGAGTGATGACAACACCACTAATAAAACTCCTTCTTGACAACACATCGGAGGCGAAGAAACCTCGTATAAAGAATTCAATAGTAATACAACAAAAATACAAGCAAATACAATAGAATGCAAGTAAAGAAAACTTTATAAAGAGCTTTTAGATGCTTGCTTGTTTGGTTGTTTGAGATGCACTTGGAGACCCTGAATTGCACCAGCAAATCGCCCCAAATCGCCCTAAGAAACCATTGCAAAAATCTCCTCCACAAGCTGCTTTTATAACCTGCATTCGGGATGGATTTTGCCTAGCAGTTGATTGATCTCGACCATCAGTCGACTACTCATGTAGTCGTTGTCTCACAACAGCCCGAGCCACGTTGGATAAGTTCCAACGGATAGACCATCAATTGACTGATTATTCCCATCAGCCGACTGATCTAGTCATCACTCGACTGTTAAACCCTAACAGTCAACTCTGGAACCTTCTATGTTCATTGACCATCACCGATCACACCATAGCAATGATCGATCAGACATCACCGATTGCCCAATGTTGGCTAATTATCGTGTCATTTCTCAGTAACTCTAGTCGACTCTCATCAGTCGACTAGTCATAGTCTCAGTCGACTGATACAAGTCGACTTGGGTACCAAGTGTCAAAACACATGATTAGTCGACTGGTCCATAATCCCAGTCAATTGACAAACCTTAAATATGAGGTTTAACCCCAAGTATGATGTCCTCATATTTGCTAGACCACCCTTAGCCTAGACCTAAGCCTTCTAGCCACCTCCATCAGTCTCACACCTATCGGATCTCTCCAAGTCATCCATGACTTGTTCATCCATACACTAGTCTTCAGGTGCTTTCATCAGCTATTGTCATGCTAAGCTGGTCTATACCACCAAGGCATATTGGGCTTACGCTGCCAAGACTATCGCTTGGACTTTATGTCGCCAACCATTAGACTTATGCTACCAAGACTCTACCCTTGGACTTTACGCCGCCAATATCACCGCTCGGACTTCCCTTGTCAACCCATGTTGGACTTTCCATTTGCCAAGACTCAAGCTTGGACTTTCGCTTGCCAAGACCCATGCTTGGACTTTCCTTGCCAACCCATGTTGGATTTTCCATTTATCAAGACTCAAGCTTGGACTTTCCATATCAAGTACCCATGACTTGGACTTTCCATTGCCAAGTACTCAAGACTTGGACTTTCCATGTCAAGTACCCATGACTTGGACTTTCCATTGTATAGTCAACCCCATGTCAACTATATAGTCAAACAATGGTCAAACCATCATCAAACATCAAAATCCACTTGAGTTAAACTCAAGTCTGGTCAATCATGGCCCAGGTCGATTGCACCAACAATCTCCCCAAAACATTGTCAAACATCAAAACACTACTCGAGTCCAACTCGAGTCTAATCAATCGTGACCTGAAACAATCTCTCCCTTTTTGATGTTTGACAAAACCACAAAACCATTGAGTTAGGCTACCTAACTCAAATCTTCTTACCAATTCTCCTAAATTGATAATCTTGTTAATTCTCTTCCTTTTTGACATACATCAAAAAGGTTCTCCCCAAGGGTGTCAATGTCTCATATCCCAATGAGATCTTACAATCTCTCCCTTGGTCCAAAAACACCTAAGATGTCTTCACTCTTCCTAGTGATAAGTCTCATATCACTAAAGAAAGACAATCCTCACACTCTCCCAATTTCCAAATTGAGCATCTCACATTCTCCTAAAATTCTCCCCCTCATGAGGAAGAACATATTCATCATCTCATGATGGATACCTCCCCCTAATGGCTTACTCCCCCTTGACCATTGCACCAACAATGTACTTGGAGAGTCCCTAAGTGTATAGGAACACTAACCAATCAAGATTAAGGGAAAAGATTCAACATTTAACTTTCATCTCCCTTAAAATTCAATATATACCCTAAACAACTCTCCTAATCCATATCCAATGGATTGTCACCCTTTTCAATGCTTTCAAAAGCATATCCTAGGGTTAGGAGCAGCTAGAGTAATCTAACATAGCTGAAACATAGGCTAAACATCCTTGTTTATCCAAAATCAGCTCTGGCAGTCGACTCTTATAATTACTAGTTGATTGTCGTTGACGCCAGTTGACTGTCATATGCGGCAGTTGACTGATTTCTACAAGTGAAGAATTTCAGTTTTCATAAATGAATTTTCGAAATACATAAGTAATTATATGTAATTTAAAAAATCATGAAACTTCATACGTATACTACTTATAACAAATACAATAGGTGAAAAATATTTGAAAAATAAATTTCCCATAAAATAATGAGATTTACACAAAGGTAAAAACCATTGAAAAGTTCAATATTTTGGCCCTACTTTGTATCAACTCTCTCAATGGTGACTTCTATCAAAAGATAGACTACACCAAGGTTTTCTAAAATGATTTTAAAGTATTTTTGAAAACCTATATTAGATCATGATCAATGTGAAAGGACTGATATACGCAAGAGGGGGAACCCTTTTTAAAAATTGAACGAGAAAATACAGCGGAAATTCGACTTTACGAGATACTTAGCAAGGACACGAAAAACACACTTATTTTGATGCAGCCTATACTTTAATAGAAACGTGATGGATACGAACAGATATAAACTAAAAACCCATGCAGGATAAAATTGTAAGGAAAAAGAGACGCAACTAATTTTTTTACTTGGTTCACAACTCTCTCCTAGAGCTGCTAGTCCAAGGCCTACTACTATCTTTCTCCTTTTTGAAGCTAAGTTTCAAGGGTGGAGAAACCTCTTAAATCTTTACAGTTTACAGAAATCTTACGCAATAAGAACAGGCAATAATAAAGAAGCTTTTACAGAGATAGTAAATTTTACTATCTTCATCGTTGTGATCAGATCGTCTGCAACTGTAACCCCGGGAAGACGAGGATGAGGCACGGAACAGAAATCCTGGATGATTACAGTGGACGCAGAAGCACCACTTGTAGTAATGGAGGCAGAAGATGGATGCTCTATTCATTGTGAGTTCAGGAATGCGCCCAGATTCTTGTCACGATGGCAGTGCAAAAATAATGAGGTTGAGCACAAGGGCGACAGAAGCAGAAGACGCAGAGCCAAAAATTTCTCTATTGCAATGGGAGCAGAAAGCCTAAGAATGAAGATGAGTCACAACAGTATCGCAGTGATTGAGCATAGAGAGAGCACCCGTGAGTGCTTCGACGTGTGAGCCTTATAGGTCTTTGCCCGTCCAACTTTTTATCTCGACCGACCATGTAAGCCTGGAAGCCCGCTTCCTCACCGAGAACCCTGCTCGATCGTTGGAATATGAATTCTTACCGTTTGCGCTCATCCACGCGTCGAAACAGAGAAGATTTCTCATGGAAATCGCGACTCTGAATCCCACCAATCGAGGCGGTAGTCGAGCGTGCCTTGCATTTGAGCGTTATTTCCAAAGGCCAGTTGAGGCGCTAGCTCGACTTATCAGGTTAAATGTCGAGACTTCCTCTAGTGCAGTCGAGGAGCCAGTCGAAGCTCCCTCGCTTCTGATCACTGCTGCAGACGATCAATCGAGGCGCCGCTCAATCGCCTAGCCAGATCAGGCCGATCAAGTCGCTTGCTTCGCTCTACTCCAAATTAGTATCCCGAGGCGTTGTTTCATCACGCTTCTTCAGCCTTTGTTGAGTGCCATCCGCTCGCGGCCGATCAGAGTTGTTATCGGGCCGAGTCACTGCCTCGACTACACTAAGGCTAGTTGAGGCTCTGACTCGACTGTTACTTGATGTCGGCAACCTCGTCGACTAATGCATGCAGTAAGGGCAATAGTTGAGGCATTAGCTCATTGTTGTCCTTATGACCCGTTGTTTCAGTCAACTCTAAGACTAAAACATGCCTAAAGACTCTACCCAGAGTTCCCTTTACTTGCCAAGACTTCGGTCTTAAGTCATTCTTGGACTTTCCACCAAGGTTCCCCCCTTGGATTTTCCATCTGCTAAGGAATTACCCATCTTGGACTTTTCACCAAGGTTTCACCCTTGGATTTCCCATCTACCAAGGAATTACCTATCTTGGACTTTTCACTAAAGTTCCACCCTTGAATTTCCCATCTGTCAAGGAATTACCCATCTTGGACTTTTCACCAAGGTTCCATCCTTGGATTTCCCATCTGCCTAACACTTTGTTTTCTTAAACCTCTATTTACTTAAACGTTTATCAAACACCAAAACATATTTTAGAGCATCAGCCCTAACAGTCTCCTCCTTTTTGATGTTTGACAACCCGTTTAAGTTTAGGTTACCCTTTTCCCATTTAAGTTACAGTCAGACCAAATCAAGTAGCAATAACAGAATGAATGAACATTAAGCATGTGACTAATACACGCATGTGATTAACAAATATGTGAAAGTTTTCACAAGACAGGATAAGCATGATTTCAAAACAGAAAACACATAGGATAAGCATGATTTCAAAATAGGGAACACAAGGCCTAAAAACAGAAATAATTAATAACCTAACTTCTCCTCCCCCTTTTGGCAAACACCTAAAAGGGGTTATAGGGATATTGATAGCTTGAGGAATACAATAACCTAGCAAGGATTAAAGTATCCTCCTCCTAAGTCCTTACTTCCAGTTATCCATTGTACCAATAATGAATATCATCAAAATGTAATGGAAAACAGAAAACAATGTAATGAATTAAAAAAAAACAAAAGTTTGACAGTGTCCCCTCATGGCACTGTCAAACAGTGCTTGGGATTTTAAGTTGTTCCAAGCAATTTCAGACCGGTCTGGTTTATAGACCGGTTGGGCTTTCAAAAAGTGCTTGGGATTTCAGATCGATCTGAATTTTTGAAACCGGTCTGGAATTAAAATTAGTCTAAAATTTAAACCGACCTAAAATTAAACCAGTTTGAAATTTATACCACACTGAAATTAAACCGATCTAAAATTTAAACCAGTCTGAAATAAACCCAGTCTGAAATAAACCATTCTGAAATTAAAAATTAGTCTGAAATAAACTAGTCTGAAATTAAAACTAGTCTAAAATAAACTAGTCTGAAATAAACCAGTCTGAAATTAAAACCAGCCTGAAATAAACTAGTCTGAAATTAAAAATCAGTCTGTATTTTCGAAAAACTAGTCTGGATTTTCGAAAAACTGGTCTGGATTTTCAAAAACTGGCCTGGATTTTGAAAAAATGGTCTGGATTTTCGAAAAACTGGTCTGGATTTTGAAAAACTGGTCTGGATTTTCGAAAAACTAGTCTGGTTTTTTGAAAAATTGGTCTAGATTTTTGAAAAACTAGTCTGGTTTTTTATAAGTTGCTCAGTTTGGACTTTTAGAAATCTAGTGACAAAAACCACTAAAAGAACCCAATAGTGCTCGTCTAGCAAAGAGTGTTTGGCCAACATTAATAGTGGTCGGCTAGTACTTTAAGCGCTCAGGTTTCATTACTTATAAACAACAGTCTTTTTTCCTTGAACCATGCTGACCAAGGTAAATTTTCTCCATTTGATGAAATCAAAATCTGTCATCTACACGACCTTGCCCCTGCCAGTGTTTATGCCCATGGTCTCTAACCAAGATGTGATGACATGTCCAAAAGGCATGAAATTTTCTTTTGGACTGGACCGTGAAATGGATGATGCAGAGAAACATATTTAATGCAATATTGAAGTCAAGATGATTCTTGAGGAAATGGAGGGCTAGTAAGTGATGTGGTCGCACCTTAGCTTGTCCCCTCGTGACTATTGGAAGAATGCAACTGATAATGACCTTATACAGGACATTGTCGGGGGCAGCTAATGTCATGGCTGGAGCTAGGTTGACACTAGGTTGTCTTGGTCTCCTAAAGAATTGTTCATGAATGTCATTGAGAGAGAAACCATCAATAGGTTCTTGGATGCTTGGATAGAATTCTAAGGTTGTTGTTGACTCTCTACAACCTAGAAATGCTCTGAGGATATCAGGAGTGAAGGATATGTCTGTCCTTGCTACTCTACTCCTGTAGTTGAGTCAATCTTCAGTAGGTTGTAGATTATTATAAAACTCAGAAACTAAGTCTACATTAATATCGTGATCGCAGTAGACTAGCTTACTAAGTTGATAATAATCAATTACACCATTACTTCTGAAGCAAACTCTTTGAAAAAAACTTTATCTAAAGAGTGTGTAGGCATCTTCTGGAATTTATAGGTCATGTATGTATGCTGATGCAAATCCGAGGGAAATCGAAGATCTGTAGAGGGGTTTTCCCTTGACGTTTCCTTCCTACCAGTATCGGAATGTTTTTGTTTTTTCCTAGAGATGTAAAAATTATGTCCAAAATGTAGAATGAATGCGGTATGGTGTGACATGATGAATGACATGGATAAATATTGATTAGTAATCAATCGTTGACTAATAATCACGTAAGTAAAGTGAAGGAAGAAGAAGGGTTGTACTTGGGTGTCATTCCTCCTTGTCTAAGTAATTTCGAGTTGATGAGACCTTAGGTTGGAGCCCCTTTTGTCAAAGGCAGACTCTTCCGGCGAGGAGAAAGGGTCCGACAAACCCTAGCTGTCAATGCCGACGAAGTTAGGGTTAGGATGCTGACCTAGAGATGGAGATAGATGCATAAGGACTTACCCTAGCTTGGCTTGGATCCTAGAGAAGTAGGGCTGGTGTGGAAGGCGTTGAATGTTGGCCGGAGTTCAAGTGGTGACGGCGAAAGCGACGGAAGAAGAGAGAAAAGTCATGGTTGAGTCGAATGCGAAGAAGGATTTCCTTATATAAATCTATGTTAACCAATTGAGGCGATAAGTTAAACACTTCGACTGATTAATCAGTCGAGGCGGGGGTTGAGGCCCACTCGATTTTGTGCCTTCGTTGAATTGTCCAATCGAGGCGCTGATCGAGTGCACCTCAATTTTGTTCGTTGATGGTTGCAACCGAGGGTGTCAGTCGAGTCGGTGTCTCAACTAGAAGTGTGGTTGAGTTCCTAGTCGAGAACAAACTCGTGTTTTAAGCTATAATCAGTCAAGGCGCTGCCTCGACTGGTTTCTGATAATTGATTTGCTCAATTTTTCAGACGAACTTCAAAAATTCATATCTAATTCCAGAAATTTCAAAAATCTTGAAATTTTACGTATAGAATTCGAAAGTCATGCTCTTCCACAGAAAATTTTGTGAAAAATCACGACCTAGTATTTTCATGGATTGATACGGTTTTCGAAAATCTGAAAATTGAGCCTTTCTTGAGCCTCATTCCAGTTGTATCACTAACTTCAAAGGCGATCCATACCCCAATACGTGATTAACCACAGTGAAGATAGAATCCTTTTAAAGCCATTTAAGACACTTATTCAGGTTTGCACTTGTTTTAAGTGATCCAACCAATTTTACTTGGTTGGAATGTCCAACTATGATCTTCAGACCAAGTGCACATGAATTATGCAAAGGTCTTCCCCATAATTGGTCAAATTAATGATTATTGTCTCGATAACCAACTTCCCCAAGGGATGCAATGAACATTTTGGGTAAGTTGGTTATACCAAAACATCTCACCCCCACCAACTAGAAATACAAAAACAGTTTTATTAAACCTTATAGTTTGTGTGAGATGCTTCCCAAGGTTCCCTTGATTTCCTTTATTCGTTCTTGCTAAGTTGAGCTAGTCCTTATGATCATGGAGAGATTCTAATTCCTTACCCAGTGACACACATGCCTAATTCCCTTCTTTGGTGGCTAAATTCTATTTCTAGAAGGGGTTTAGTGAAGATTTGACTTGGACTCAACATAATTGAGTACAACATCTCTCCTAGCTACATGATCTCTAATGAAGTGATGTCTCACTTCAATATGTTTTGTTCTAGAATGGTGGACAGGATTTTTTGTCAGATTGATAGTGCTCATATTATCACATAGTACTTGCACATTTTTGTATGACAACTCATAGTCCTTCAGCGTGTGAATCATCCACAACAGTTGTGACACACTCTCTCCCATGGCGATATACTCAACCTCAGTGGTGGAGAGAGCAACACAATGTTGCTTTTGACTCGACCAACTCACTAGAGAAGAACCTAAGAACTGACATCCTCCACTTGTACTCTTTCTGTCTAACTTGTACCTAGCATAGTTAGAGTCAGTATAGCCAACTAAATCAAATGATTCGGTTCAAGGATATCATAACCTAACCTTAATAGTGCCTTTAAGATATCTCATTATCCTTTTCACAGCACTTAGGTGAGACTCTTTAGCACATGATTGATATCTAGCACATACCCCCACAACATATAAAATATCAGGTCGACTTTCTGTGAGATACAGTAAACTACCAATCATACTCCTATAATATTTTAGATCCACCAGTTTTCCTCCACCATCATTCCCTAGATTTATGCTTTGTGCCATAGGAGTGGATATCTCCTTTGAATTCTTCATATTGAATTTCTTTAGCAGATTCATGGCATACCTAGACTGATGAACATATATACCCTCCTTTGTATGTTTGATATCAAATCCGAGGAAGAAGGTGAGTTCTCCCACAAGACTCATCTCAAACTCGCTCTTCATGTGTCCTATAAACTCATTTAGATAGTCATTATTGTTTGAGCCACAGATTATGTCATCAACATAGACCTAGGCTACAAAAATATTTTCACCATCTCTTTTCAGAAATAGTGTAGGATCTATCGGACCTCTCTTCAACCCTTTCTCTACTAGAAACGTGGACAGCCTTTCGTACCAAGCACGAGGTGCTTGTTTTAGCCCATAAAGGGCTTTTTTCAATTTAAACACATGGTCTAGAAAGTCTATACTTTCAAACCCGGTGGTTGTTCAACATACATTTCTTCCTTAATTACCCCATTCAAGAAGGCAGACTTCACATCCATTTGGTATAATTTGAAGCCTTTATATGCAGCAAATGCTAGCATAAGCCTTATTGACTCTAGACGTGCTACTGGGGCGTACGTCTCTTCATAATCTAATTCTTCAATTTGGTTATAGCCTTTGGCAACTAACCTTGCTTTGTTTCTTATGATTTCTCTCTTATTATTCATTTTGTTTCTAAACACCCATTTTGTACCAATTATGGAGACTTCTTCCGGTCTCGGAACTAAGTCCCATACTTGATTTCTTTCGAATTGTCCTAACTCATCTTGTATTGCTAAGATCCAATCAGGATCAAGCAAAGCTTCTTCTACTACTTTGGGTTCAATTTCTAAGATTAGTGCAACTTTAACCCCTTCATTTCTAAAGGATGATCTGGTCCTCACCCTTTGTTGAAGTTCCCCAATAGTCTAATTGTGGGGATGACTGATGATTGTCCTATTGGATCTTGGTGATTGAGATGTTTCAAGTATTTGGTCGTTTGATACATCTTCAAGTAATGACCCTTGTGACTTAGACTTTTCATCATCAGATTCAATTTTAACTCCCCCTACTTCGGTGTTCTCTTGTAATTTGATCTTCTCTACTCCAAATTGAATTTCTTCATTAATTCTTTGAGTGTCATTAGATTTTTCACCCTCTTCAAAAATGACATCAGACGATTCTTCAATTAATTTTGATTTTTTATTGTAGACTCTATATGCTTTGCTAATAGAAAAGTATCCAACAAGAATACCTTCATCAACTTTAGCCATGAATTTTCCTAAATGATCTTTGATATTTAGAATAAACACCTTGCATCCAAACACCCTAAGATGCTTAACTGTAGGTGGTTTTCCAAACCATAGTTCATGCAAGGTTTTTCCTAGAAACCTATGTATTAGCACCCTGTTCTGAACATAACAGGCTGTGCTGACAGCTTCGACCCACAAGTAGCTTGGAAGAGCATACTCATTGAGCATGCTTCTAGCAGCTTCTTGTAAGGTTCAATTTTTCCTTTCTACAACACCATTTTGTTAGGGAGTTCTTGGAACAAAAAATTTATGCTTATACCCCTTTTCTAAGCAATAGTCCTTAAATCGAGTGTTTTCAAATTCCCCTCCATGATCACTCCTCAGGGTTTTAATGGTTGTGTTTTTCTTATTTTTCAATTCTTTTACTAAAAGAAATAAAAATATCAAGAGTTTCATCTTTATGTTTTAGAAAAAAGGTCCAAGTGTATCTAGTGTAATCATCAATAACTACCAAACAGTATCTACTACCATTAAGAGATTTAATAGCACTACAGTCAAAAAGGTCTAAATTGTTGGTGCAACAATGCCCCAAGCATCTATATGTTTTGATGTTTGGATAATCATCTAAGTTAGGCAATGCTTTGTTATCTAACTATAAACATGTTTAAGTGACAGGGAAATCCAAGTATGAAGACTTGGTAAAAGAAAAGTCCAAGTATGATCTTGGCAAAGGAAGTCCAAGGGATGGACTTGGCAGCGTAAGACCAAGCTTGTAGTCTTGGCAGCATAAAGTCCAAGTGAACCTTAGCAAAGGAAGTTCAAAGTAAGGTCTTGGCAGCATAAGTCCAAGCTTGTAGTCTTGGCGGCGTAAAGTCCAAGCATTTGGCAACCCAAGACATGACGAAACCAAAGGAAGCTCTTGGAAGCAAAGCACAAAGGATGAACAAGTCGTAGACTCGGAGAGATCCTGGAGGCGCAAGGCTTAATGAGGAGCTAGAAGGTTGAGTCTAGATCTAGGGTGTAAAATCAAGTGTGAATTAGACCGATATGATGTATCCCGATCGTCGTGCTCGATCGAGTCAAGGTGAAACCTCGACCATCACCGACCGCTTAAGGCGATCGACCGCCAATAGTGGCAATGATCGATCAACGCAAATACGAAAGTACGATGGAGTCGCGATTTCGATCAGGTTTACGATCACTGATCGATCACTCCATCACCGATCGATGGAGGGATCACCGATCGATCACTTGGCCATTGGAAATTGTAGCTACGTATCTTTGCGGATCTGCGTGTTCATAAGTCATTGGCTTCGGCGGCAGTCGACTGATGGTGAGCATCAGTCGACTGGTCGAAAGCCCAATGGGAAAAACAACCCCTCTTCTATAAAAAGGGGCCTTGGGGAGCTTGGTGAAGCTAGTGCTCTCATTCCTAACTACACCCTCGTGCTTACCAAGATTTCCCAAGTGGTTTAGTGATTCTAAACCTCCTCTTCTCTAGGTTTTAATCTTCCATCATTGTAAAGAAGAGGAGAGCATTGTAAGACAAGGTTTCTCCACCTTGGTTCATCCAAAGGAGGATTTAGTGAAGCTTGGCTAGGGCTAATCCACCTTACGGATTGCCATGGAGTAGGAGCGTCATCTCCGAACCACGTACATCGGGTGTTAGCATTGCTTTCATTGTTTTCTTATTTGTATTCTTAATTGTATGTGTATTGCTTCCGCTAACATATTTGTAGAAACAAAGAAAGGCTAATCACCCCCCTCTAGCCATTACAAAGATCTAACAAGTGGTATCAGAGCCCGGATAGCTTGGAAGATTTCACCATCAACCAAGGCATCAATGACTCTTCAAGAGGGATATAGCACCGCCAAGCCACCGCTCTTCGATGGGAGTCATTTTGCGTATTGGAAAGGTAGGATGAAGTACTATCTAATGAGTAATATTGAAATTTGGCATAGCATTGTAGATGGCTTCGAGGAACCGGTGGATGAACATGGAAATCCTATTCCAAGCAAGGATTGGACAAGGGAAATGAATAGGAGATTCGAATCAAATGCAAAGGCGGTACTCACCATTCAATGCGGTATTACCATGGAGCAACTCAACAAGGTGGGGCCTTTCGAATCTGCCAAGGAGTTATGGGAAAAGCTCATTGAGCTAAATGAAGGGTCCAAGGAGTCAAAGAGGGCCAAGAAGGACTTGATAATTGGACAACTTCAAGCCTTCCAAATGAAGATGCATGAAACCGTTAGCCAAATGCATGGAAGGTTCAAGGAGATTGTGAATGGACTCCACATCATAGGTGAGCGAGTTGACAACCGAGATTTGGTAAGATATATACTTCAAGCATTTCCTAGAAATTCTCTATGGGCTTCTATAGTTGATGCTATTAAAGTAACTAGGGATCTTTCTCAAATTAAAATTGATGAATTATTTTGTGAGTTTGAATTGCATGAGCAAACTAACATGTCTTCTAAGGAAAAGGGTTTAGCTCTATTTGTTGAAAAGAAGGAAAAGAAGAAGAAAGAAAGGAAAGAAATATCATCTTCATACGAATCGGAGCATGACTCAAGTAGTGATGGAGACTCGTCTAGCGAGATGGCCAACTTTGTCAAGAAACTCTATAGAAAATCAAAGGAGTTCAAGAATAGAGAAGCAAGGAAGGGGTCTCATTCTTCAAGAGGTAAAATTAGTGGTAATTCAAATTTTAATAATAATGTGATTTTCCATGCTTGCAATAAGAAGGGGCACATAAAGCCAAATTGCCCGGAGCTAAAGAAGAAGGAAGAAAAAGAAAAGAAAAAGAAGGAGAAGAAGGAGAAGAAGAAGAAGGAGGCCATGGTGGCTCAAACCACATGGGACACACCAAGTGTTGAAGATTCCTCCTCCGATGATGAGCTTTGCCACATCACACGCCATGTGGCACTCATGGCCCTAGGAGATGACTCTGGTACATCAAACCAAGAAGACTCTTCAAGTGATGAATCGTCATCTAGTGACGATGAGGTAATGAACTCTCCCAAAGTTAAGCTTCTTTATAAATCAATTGCTTATCTTAAAGAGGCTCTAGATAAGTCTAAATCTAAGGTTAAAAGCATGAAGGTAGAACTAAAGGCCATTAGGAATGAAAAACCTTCACATGTTGATTCTTGCATGCTTAAGGAAGAGAATGACAAACTTAAGGATGAGGTTAGTGAGTTAAAGGCATGCTTAGAGAAATTTTTAAATGGCTCAAAATATCTTGATATGATCCTTAGTCGACAAAGAGCCGTTTACAATAAGGCCGGTTTAGGATATAAGTCAAAGGAAAAAAGAAGTTGCTTATATTTCATTGATTAATAGGAAAGCAACCATTAAGGGTAAGGTTAAGAAAGCATGGGTACCTAAGAAGTTTTTACTTAATGTTACCGGTCCAAATGTTTGGGTACCAAAAGCTTGTGTTTTTCATGTGATTTAGGTAGGAGAGCAAGGTATGTGGATTGTGGATAGCGGTTGCTCAACACATATGACCGGGGATGTGAGCAAGTTCTCCACAATTAAGTATGTGAAGAAAGGAGTGGTATCCTTTGGAAATAGTGGAAAACTCAAGATATTAGGTAGAGGTACAATTGAGGTATCCCCTAAAATTGTCATTCACAAAGTCTTACTAGTTGAAAATATGAAATTTAATTTATTAAGTGTTAGTCAACTTTGTGATGCAAACTATCATGTCTCTTTTGAATCCTCTAAATGCATGATTAAACACAAGGAATTAAATGATTGTATGTTAGTTGGATATAGGAAGTCAAATATCTATTATGTTGATCTTTCATATGCTTCTAACATTTCTACTAAGTGTCTTGTTGCAAAAGAAGAAGAAAGTTGGCTATGGCATAGGAGATTGGGGCACATCAACATGAAAAACATAGCCAAGGTAGCCAAGATGGAGTTGGTCAAAGGGCTACCAAATATCAAGTACGTCAAGAACAAAATGTGTGATGCATGCCAAGAAGGAAAACAAACAAAGGCATCACACAAAGGTAAAACCTTAACTAATACCTCTTTACCATTAGAATTATTGCATCTTGACTTATTTGATTTCCATAGTACTCCGTCTTTAAATGGTAACAAATATTATTTGGTTATAGTAGATGATTTTTCGAGGTATACTTGGGTCTACTTTATGAAACATAAGGATGATACCTTAGAAATAATCATAGGATTTAGTAAAAGGATTGAAAATGAAAAGAATCTCAAAATCAACCGGATCCGTAGTGATCATGGTGGTGAATTTGAGAATTCTAAATTTTCACAATTTTGTTTAGAGCAAGGGTACAAGCATGAGTTCTCTTATCCTAGAACACCCCAACAAAATGGGGTGGTGGAAAGGAAAAATCGTGCCCTACAAGAGGCGGCTAGGACTATGCTTAATGCATATTCTCTTCCTAGCTACTTGTGGGCGGAAGCGGTTAATACCGCTTGCTATATCCAAAATAGGATTCAAATCCATAGGTTTTTAGGAAAAACACCATTTGAATTATGGAATGGGACTATTCCCACAATTCATTATTTCAAAGTCTTTGGATGTAAGGTTTATATTTTAAACACCAAAGATAACTTAGGAAAATTTGAATCTAAAGCGGATGAGGGAATCCTAGTTGGATACTCATCTACAAGTAGAGGATATAGAGTCTACAATAAGAGAACCCAAGGAATTGAGGAATCTTCTAATGTTCAATTTGATGAAACCACTAGTACCTACCCTAGAAAGTCCTCCATTGATAAGGATATTAATGACAATAATCAAGGCATTACCCAAAAACTTCAAAATTTGACCATAAGGGGTAATGATCAAGGGGGAGGAAGAGGAGATTCCGATGATGAAAGGAGGGTAGAAGATAACAATGATCAATTTGAAACCCCTTCTAGAACCCTAAGAATTCATCAAGATCATCCACTTGACCAAGTAGTAGGAGATCTATCTCAAGAAGTAAGAACTAGGTCATTTCATAGACCTCCTACTAGTCAAGTAGCTCTTATTTCACAAATTGAGCCCAAATCGATCAATGATGCATTACATGATCCGGATTGGATTTTGGCAATGCAAGATGAATTGGCTCAATTTGAGAGAAGTCAAGTATGGGAGTTAGTACCTAGACCCAATGATAGCACCATAATTACTACAAGATGGGTCTTTAGGAATAAGCTAGATGACCAAGGAAATATCACTAGAAATAAGGCTAGGTTGGTTGCAAGGGGATTCAATCAAGCTGAGGGGCTTGACTATAATTAGGACTTATACTGATTACTAGGTTAGAATCTATTAGAATTCTCTTAGGATATGCTTCCTATATGGGATTTAAACTTTACCAAATGGATGTTAAATCGGCATTCTTAAATGGTTATATTAAGGAGGAAGTATATGTAGAGCAACCACTCGGATTTGAGAACATAGATTATCCAAACCACGTATATAAGCTTAGGAAAGCATTATATGGGTTAAAACAAGCTCCCCGGGCATGGTATGAGAGATTGTCATCCTTCTTGATTTCTAAGGATTTTAGAAGAGGCCAAGTAGATCAAAACTTGTTTATAAAGTCAATATTAAAGGATATATTCATAGCCCAAGTATATGTTGATGACATTATTTTTTGGTCAACAAATGATGATCTTCTTCAAGGTTTTATAAAAAACATGAAAAATGAATTTGAAATGAGTTTGGTTGGAGAGCTTAACTTTTTCCTAGGGTTACAAGTCAAGCAAACCAATGAAGGGATACATATTTATCAAACCAAATATGCAAATGAAATGATCAAGAAATTTGGTTTGGAAAATGCCAAAATTGTAACCACTCCTATAGCCACTAGCACTAGAATATATAGTGATCATGATGGTAAATCAATTGATCTTAAACTTTATAGGAGTATGATTGGTAGCCTACTATACCTAACCGCTAGTAGACCCGATATCTTATTTGCGGTAGGTATGTGTGCAAGATACCAGTCTTGTGCCAAAGAATCACATTTAGTAGCCGTCAAGAGAATTTTAAGATACATTAAAGGCACCCTAAATGTAGGACTTTGGTATCCTAGGACTAGATCTTTTGAGTTGCTTGGCTTTACCGATTCCGATTATGCCGGTTGAAAATTGGATAGGAAGAGTACTAGTGGTGGATGGCAATTTCTTGGATCCTCCCTAGTTAGTTGGAGTAGTAGGAAGCAACATTGTGTTGCTCTATCAACCACCGAAGCCGAATATGTGGCTATGAGTGGTTGTGTAGCTCAACTACTTTGGATGAGACATACTCTTGAGGACTATGAGCTACACTACTCCAACATTAAAGTTTATTGTGACAATGTGAGTACCATCAACTTGACCAAAAATCCAGTACATCACTCTATGACCAAGCACATTGAAGTGAAACATCACTTCATAAGAGATCATGTGGCAAGAGGGGATATTGAACTTAATTATGTAGAATCTAAGTCCAACCTTGCTGATATCTTCACCAAAGCTCTTCCCGAAACCGAATTTTCATCTTTAAGGAGAGAGCTTGGTATGTGCTTTGTAGAGTAAAATTCTAGGTTTGCATGATCCTATATTCATAGCTTTATACCTTGGTGCATCTCACAAAAAGCCTTAAGAAACCTTGATTTTTGTATTGAGACACTTAGAAACATGTTAGATAATAGGGAAGGTGTACTTGGTTCATCATGCTTGTTATGATGCATTACTATGAGCCAATGACACACCTAGAGACATGAATACCTCATGGACCAATCATTGGGAAGGCTTGTATTCAAGTAATGAATACATAGCTCTAAGAACATGGTTGGAAATTCCAAATAATATATATTTTAAACTATGTTCATCATATTTTGAAAAAAAGTTTTCAAGTGGAACACAAAATTGATACAAAGTTTGCAAAATCTTTAGAACTTTTGTTAGGTTTCAAGTTTGTATCAATCTTGAAATCTGGAAAAAATATATTTTTCAAACTATTTTTCCTTAATAGAGTATGATTTCAGAAATATGTCACGCCCCGAGAGCATGCCGAGTCGAAAATCAAATGGACGGCATCTCCCCTGTACGTGGCAACATTTCGGGTTAATATAAGGCCCGTAGGCCCACAACAACAACAATATATATAACAAATAACAGCAGCGGAAATAAAGAGTGCATACCCACAACATACATAACAAAAATATACAGGTGTACACCACCTGACAAGTCCACAGTCAAAAATCATAAATAAAACAACGACATCACGACAAGTCCATAACAAAACAAGGGTCCATGACATAGGACCAAAATCCATAACTCATAAACAAGTCCAAACCATAAGAGAGAAAAAAACAAAATAAACTCCTCGGGAGACATCGGAAAATGGAGATGGGATGGATCGGTCGGCGCGACTCAAGTCAAATCCAAAGGCGTCTATCTACTGCAGGCGCAGAAAAACCCAGGGTCGGAGGTGGTGAGTAAAACTCAGCAGGTAATCAGAGAAAACATGTAAATATATGTATCAATATTACATGTCATTCAACAGTCTAAATCTACTCAAACAACAGGTATACATCAGCATAAAAGGTATATATGCATGCATACACTAAATAAACTGAACAACAACGATGCTGACATACCTGACCGTCAGCTACTCTATCCTAATCCAACCTGGGCATATATCCACATCATAGGGTATAAAAGAATAACACTAACTCACACAATATCCTGAATATGATCCAAGGGTATCACCGTGAATAACCACAGTATACAAGTACACTACTACCATACAGGAAATGCAGTATCATGTATGAATATGTACAAACAAATGCAACAAGCATAGTACATACAAATGCATCATCAAAGTGAGTATACATATAGACTGTATCTGTATGTATACTAATCACCATCATCCATATATATATATATATATATATACAAGAAGGTATGTATATATATATAACCATATGCAAAGCACCGTATGATACGGCAATGCAGCATGCATGGTCATGCCTGCTCACCCCTACTCGCTACCACGACCCCAGTGTGGCCTAGGTGGCACGACATGATAACTATCCCAACTCACACCAACCACTACTATAGAGTGGCCGAGTGGGCAGTATGATCAAGTAGCATATGAGCGTAAAGAGCTCGCTACGCAACGGGGGTCCCTGTTGCTGGCTACTCCGACTGACACTACCAATGAGCGGTCGAGTGCCACGCACCCAGGACAACTGCACGCAACTCCAACAACCATCGTCAATAAAAGTAGAGTGCGGCACAACAAATGTTATGCCCTCACACCAGTTACTCCTCTGTAAGTAACCTGGGAGGCAGGATGACTGACGACTCTCTCTCAACCCCAAGGGGAGACGATGTCGTCAGTATGCATGCAATGACATGAGGGTATTGTCCCACATACAGATATCTACCATAGACTCTCTATTCAACAGAGAGTCACACCCAATTGATCAGTACACTCTCTATCCTGTAGAGAACCATACTCATCTGATCATGACAAGCTAGGACCATCGGTCCGTAGCGACACACTGTCCACGACTCACCTGACCATTTACCCAACCCGTGGTTGGTAAATAAATATGCAACATATAGGTATGGAATGAGTCCTACATTTAGGGCCATACTTATCCACAGAGGACCTTTTTGCCAAATTTACAACTTAGGTCATCCTCCGTACTCTAACATCTACACCCTACTAAACAGTTAAACCTACTTACATCACATCTGCAACTTCTAGATCATGCTAGGGAATATGTGTTATCAATAATCGAGCACACATATATAACAACGGTAAGTTCAAGCATACGATAAACAGAGCATGGTCAAGGTAATATGAACACCTAACATGTTCATATCTATGTCTAAATCTGGAAATCATTACATCTACCCGACCGGTAGGAAATTACCTACCTGCTGTCAATGCGCGTGGTAATAGAGTCCTCACGTCCATGGATCCGTCTCGTATCCACCTCCTGCAAATATCATCAATTATCATTCAGTGAAAGCATATAACAACAATACAAATTAGCTACTATGTTATCCACATATTTGTATCCCTTATCGAATATGAATTAGGGAAAACCCCCATGAGCCAGACTTGACCATTTATTTTTAAATCCATCGGTTTCAATTAGCAAAAGTGCTAACTCCCTCATCCAATTCTATATCCGACTTAACAAAGTTAATATCATAAAGATTTAACCTTTTTCCCCCAACTTATTGTAATAGTATCATCAACAGAATCAGTAATAAATCTAATTCATAAACACAACCTTAATTCTCAGTTGCCCCGTACTACAATTAATTCTATAATTACCTCCATCATTCCTGGTTAACAAGTATGCTAACCTATAATCGTTTACAGCCATTTCAATTGGGGATTTAAACACAGCCGACTTAATCCATCGACCAACAACCCTCCCAAAATTAGTTTACATTTTTTACAACCATACAACTGCCTTCCCACTATTTAATGCTCTAGGCAGGCAACAATTTACGCAACGACAATTGAAAAAGGGATGATCAACAGCTATACTTGCACTTGAATCCAGCAGCACTGTTTTTCCCTCAACCATCCCTGTTCGCCGGCCAAAAGCCACTGTTGCCCTAGCTTCGACAATCACACTAATCCTACAGCGACAACATCCAATAGATAACACCTCAAGCAATTTCTACCAACAAGGAATTCACAGACAACAAGAATCGAATTTGCTTACCTGGTGTTGAATCCCGTCGGCAACACTCCCTTGTTTGCCGACCCACCTCTTGCCCAAATCCAACCTAATGAAGAAACGACCACCACAATTGAAACCTCACTACGGCAAAGAAGATCCCCCAGCGATCGGCACCACGTAAACGTCCACGCCCAAAATAACAAAATTGGGTTTTTTAACCGCAGCAAGTCCAGAGAACTTCGAAATCCCTCCTACTGTAAGAAAAATTCACGCCTTACCTCGCTCCGACGACCACCTGCGTAGTCTCCACTTCGGTCGGACCAGAACCCAGATCTGGCAGCTCTGCTCACCGGCGAAATCAACACCCCTGAGGCACAGCCCTAGCTCCCGCTGGAACTTCCGGCTCCTACAGTGCTTGAGACGCTCGGCTCCTGGTCAACCTGTTGCCGTCCCGAATTCCCAGCCACACGCGTCAATGCTTGTCGGCTTCTTCTCCTACAGCCGGATCTCCCACCGGAAATGCGTCTGCCGCGATGGATATGTGGTGGAGACGATGGCACAGAGAGATTGCGGGAGAGGCAAGGGAGATCGAGGGGTCAGGAAGAAGGGAATCGCGGGGCGTTTGGGTGTGGCAGAGGAGAAAAGAAGGGATTTTTCGGCGTAGTCGACGGCGATTACGCTGATGCGCGAAACGCTCGCGCGAGGAAACTGCATCGGCGAGAAACGGAAGGGAGGAAGCTTTTAATGGGTTAACAAGTCGGGTGGTTTTTCTTTTAATGGGTTGGGCTTTAAACCCAATAAACCATTAACCCTAAATTTAATTAAATCTAAGTTTAATTAAACTAATGAAATTCCTTAAGCTAGGTTAGATGTAATTAACTCCTAACCATACTTTTTTTTTCTGGTATTTTACATTCTCCCCCACTTATTAAAATTTGGTCCCCAAATTTCGTACTTAAATGCAAAAATTAATTCAAGCATATTCTGAAATAACCACATACCTCAGGTAAACAGATGAGGATATCGAGCTCGGATAGTATCCTCCAGCTCCCATGTAGCCTCCTCATCCGTATGTTGCTGCCATCCCACCTTTACGAGTCGGATGGTTTTGTTCCGCAACTGCCGCTCCTTGCGATCAAGAATCCGCACTGGAGTCTCCTCATAAGTCGCATTCGCCTGGAGGGGTATCGGAACCTCTTTCAGAACATGGTCAGATCGCGGCACGTATTTCCTCAGCATGGAAACATGGAATACGTTGTGAACACCCGCAAGTGTCGGAGGTAAAGCCAATCGATAAGCTACACCTCCAATCCGCTCTAATATCTTAAATGGGCCAATGTATCGTGGAGCTGATTTCCCTTTTAGCCCAAATCTCTTGACTCCATTGGTGGGTGACACTCATAAGAATACATGGTCCCCGACTAAAAATTTCAAAGGCCTTCGCCTCCGGTTCGCATAGCTCTTCTGTCTATCCTATGCCTCAGATAACCATCGTCTGATCACTCGTACCAACTCTGCATCATGTTGGATACTCTGAGGCCCCAATATTTGTCGTTCCCCAACTTCCTCTCATAACACAGGAGATCTGCAGGGTCTACCGTATAATGCCTCGAAAGGAGCCATCTGGATAGAAGAGTGGTAGCTGTTGTTGTAGGCAAACTCCACTAAAGGAATGTGATCCTCCCAACTGCCACCGAAATCCATGACGCAAGATCTCAATAAATCCTTCAGAGTCTGAATGGTATGTTCGGATTGTCCGTCTATCTGCGGATGAAAGGTTGTACTGAGTCGAAGCTCTGTACCCATGGCCTGTTGCAGACTCTGCCAGAATCGCGAAGTAAATTGCGGATCTCTATCAGATATAATACTCAATGGTACTCCATGTAATCTGATGATCTCTCGGCAGTACAATTCCGCTAGACGATCCAATGAGTCCGTCTCACGAATTGGAAGGAAGTGAGCGGATTTGGTTAATCGATCCACGATCACCCAAATCGCAGTATGTCCTTTACGGGTTCTGGGTAATCCCGTAACAAAATCCATCGTAATGTTTTCCCATTTCCATTCCGGGATCGAAATTTCTTGAAGTAAGCCAGCAGGTTTCTGATGTTCGGCCTTCACTTGCTGGCATACTAGACATCGTGCAATAAAGTCTGCGATATCTCATTTCATACCGTTCCACCAGTATAAGCGCTTCAAATCCTGATACATCCGAGTACCACCAGGATGTATAGCAAATCTCGACTGATGTGCTTCCTGTAGCAATTCTTCTTTAACTGGGTGTGTGTCCGGAACACATAGTCGTCCTCAGAAGCGAAGTACACCATTCTCGTCACTCGAGAAATTTGTCTAACCAGCGACTTGTGCTTCCTTGATCCTCTCAGCAATAGCGGACTGGGCAACCATAGAAACTAATATCCCCCGGGATGTTTGACCGTGTTCTGATAATCCCAACTCGGAGAAGCTAACCGAACCATATCGATGCTTCTTTGTCGGATAGTGGCGAGAACTCCACAAGACTTTTTTCTCAGCGCATCCGCTACCACATTAGCTTTTCCCGGATGATACTGGATGGTGCAGTCATAATCCTTCAGATACTCCATCCATCGTCTCTGTCTCAGATTCAGCTCTTTTTGTGTGAACAGATACTTCAGACTTTTATGGTCTATGTAGATCTCAAAGGTAATCCCGTATAAGTAGTGCCTCCATATCTTCAATGCGAAAATAATGGCGGCTAACTCCAGATCGTGCACTGGGTAATTTCTCTCGTGATCTTTTAGTTGACGGGAGGCATAAGATACCACACGGTTGGACTGCATCAGAACTGCTCCCAACCCTTGGATAGAAGCATCCGTATAGAGAACCATCCCATCAACACCAGAAGAAATCACTAAGATAGGTGCAGAAACTAGTCGTCACTTAAGCTCGTGGAAGCTAGTTTCACAGGCCTCTGACCAGGTGAACTTGACCCCTTTCTGAGTCAGGCGAGTGAGTGGCATGGTGATACTCGAGAATCCCTCCATGAATCTCCGATAATACTCGGCCAGACCAAGGAAACTACGAACCTCCTGTATTGATTTTGGCTGCTCCAAACTGGTAATCGCCTCAATCTTCTGGGGATCTACAGAAATACCTCTGTTGGACACCACATGTCCAAGAAAACCATCGAGGATAACGAGACGCACACTTCGAATTTGGCATACAAGCGCTCTCGTCAACGTCTCTAATACTATCCGCAGATGTTGTTCATGCTCCTGCTCTGATCGAGAATAAATCAATATGTCATCAATGAACACTATCACGAACTGATCTATATACCTCAGGAATACCCGGTTCATTAAGTCCATAAATGCAGCTGGGGCATTCGTGAGACCGAAAGGCATCACTAGGAACTCGTAATGCCCATAACGGGTGCGAAAATCTATTTTCTGAACATCCTCATCTCTTATCCGAAGCTGATGATATCCTGAGCGCAGATCAATTTTAGAATACACACATGTATCCTTCAGCTGATCGAACAAATCTTCTATCCTCGGCAGTAGATATTTGTTCTTAACTGTGACTGCATTCAGTTGCCGATAGTCAATACATAACCGCAACGATCCATCCTTCTTCTTGACAAAGAGTACCGGTGCTCCCCATGGTGAAACACTAGGTCGGATGAATCCATTATCCAGCAACTCCTGCAGTTGGACTTTAAGTTCATTCAACTCCTTTGGCGCCATCCGATAAGGAGGTTTCGATATAGGTGCGGTTCCTGGAATCACCTCTATCGCAAATTCAACTTGCCTAGGAGGTGGCAAGCCTGGAAGTTTATCAGGAAATACATCTGGATATTCTCGGACTACTCGCACATCAGAGAGAGGTGGTAGTCCTTCGTTCTCAACTTTGACTAGAGATAACAGATAACCTTGACAACCCTGAGCCAATAGCCTCTGAGCCTATAAAGCTGATATAATAGATAATCCATCATCTCTGGTACCAACAAATTCCCAAGCTGGTTGATCTGGTGGTCGGAATGTCACCACTCTTGCTCTACAATCCACTGTAGCGTGATAAGTGGCCAACCAATCCATACCGAGAATAATATCGAACTCTATCATTTCCAACACCTGAAGGTCCACTGTTAGGATATGCCCGTCAAAGTCTAATGGGCAACCCTTGATTTCTTGGTGGCTAGTCAGCACCTCTCTTGATGGCAAGGACACTGTTAACCCACAAGAACGAACCATAGGGATTCTTCCAACTCTACCCAGAAATACTCTAGATACGAATGAATGAGAACTACCGGTATCAATCAAAGTATCAGCATATATAGAATAAACTGAAACCATATCGCGTATGACTGATCCCTCAGCCCGCTGTGCCTCATCTCTAGTGATAGCAAAAACTCGTCCGATCTCGATATTCGTCTGCATCCACGAGTAGTAGTGTGCCTCCACTCCAGATCGCTCTGTAATCTGGAGGCTGAGTAGGTGCTTGGCATAAGGTATCCACGAGAATCGGTGGTACAAAGCTGCTGAGGTCTGCGGATACTCTCGGGTAGTAGATCACGGAGATCAGAGTCTTGGATCATTTGTCGGCATCAACCTATGGGCACCCCACTGCATCGATACAAGTGTCTTTGGTGGAGTCTTGGCGCCTCTATCCATATGTAGTCCTTCCCTTGTTGGATCTATCGGAAACTCCAAGCTTTCAAGTACAATCATGGCTAGTATGACCCGGTTGTTTGCAATAATAGCAAACCGGCTGCTCCAACGGACACTCTGATACTCTGTGGCTTTCAGATCCACATTTATAGCATCCATTCCTGCCTCGGCCCTTACGACTACTCTGAGATCCTCCCGAAAACTCTGATGCTAGACGCTTCCCCTTCTGTGATCTAACTGACCCTTCTGTAGCACTTCGCATAGTTCCTTTTTGCTCCCCTTTCTTCTGAGTCCCCTGAGCTGAACCCTGGTTCTGCTGCTTGCCCTTGGTCATCTGCTTCTCAATATCCTTCTCCATGGAAATCTGCTTCTCGATGAAGAGGGCGTGGTCCAGTGCCTCCCTGTATGAGGTAATAATAGATCCTGACATCCGACTCTGTATATAGATAGCGAGGCCCTGGGTGAACTGGTACATCTGATCTGCATCCTGAGCTACTAGGTGAGAGCAGAACTCTGAGAGTCTGGTAAACTCTGCGTTGTACTCCATAACAGAACGATCACCTTGCTTCAGGCTTAGAAATTCCTGACGACGTGTTGTGGAAAACACCGAAGGAAAGTATTGTCTCCAGAAGGCATCTCGAAAGTTGGCCCAAGTAATCCCACGCTCCCCGGATAGAGTCTTCTGCAATTTCCACCAAGTGACAGCCTGATCTCTGAGATGATATGCAGCAAGGCCCACCTTCTCCACATTTGTACAGTTCATATACTCGAAGGTGTCTTCCATATTTTCCAACCAAGATCGGGCAATCCATGGGTCGGACTCCCCTCCGAACAGGGTGAACTTCTCCTTGGCTGATCGTGCTAACACGAGTATCCGTGACTTATCATTGAGCCTACTGGACTCTGTGGGCTCTGGCGTAGTCAGTGGTACATCCGGATTCTGAGGCTCCGAATCACCAATAGGGGTTTGCTGAGGTGGTGCTTGAGTAGTAGGCTCAGTCGCAACGGTATCTCGTCCCCTCCCTCTGGCTGCTCGCCTGGATGGACGACCTCGACCACGAGTCTGAATAGGTGGCATAACTCTGACAGTATTCACCTGTTGAACAAGTCTAGATAAGTATCTAACTAAAGTATAAATTATCAGGAACACTTACTTCGTTCTGCCCGGAGCTTATGCCGCTGTCAATCCCATCTCACAAAAACCAAAACTGAAAAATATACCGACTCCCGAGAATCCAAGACTCAAAAAGAAAATCATAATATGGCATCGCAGAACCTTCAGCTCTGATACCAATAAAGTTGTCACGCCTCGAGAGCATGCCAAGCCGAAAATCAAACGGACGGCATCTCCCCTGTACGTGGCAACATTTCGGGTTAATACAAGGCTCGTAGGCCCACAACAACAACAATATATATAACAAATAACAGCAGCGGAAATAAAGAGTGCATACCCACAACATACATAACAAAAATATACAGGTGTACACCACCTGACAAGTCCACAGTCAAAAACCGTAAATAAAACAACGACATCACGACAAGTCCATAACAAAACAAGGGTCCATGACATAGGACCAAAATCCATAACTCATAAACAAGTCCAAACCATTAGAGAGAAAAAAAACAAAATAAACTCCTCGAAAGACATCGGAAAATGGAGATGGGATGGATCAGTCGGCGCAGCTCCAAGTCATCACAAAGGCGTCTACCTATTACCTGGGCGACAGAAAAACCCAGGGTCGGAGGTGGTGAGTAAAACTCAGCAGGTAATCAGAGAAAACATGTAAATATATGTATCAATATTACATGTCATTCAACAGTCTAAATCTACTCGAACAACAGGTATACATCAGCATAAAAGGTATATATGCATGCATACACTAAATAAACTGAACAACAACGATGATCGACATACACATCACTACTCTATCCACATCATAGGGTATAAAAGAATAACACTAACTCACACAATATCCTGAATATGATCCAAGGGTATCCCCGTGAATAACCAACAGGTATACAAGTACCAGTCTACTACCATACAAGAAATGCAGTATCATGTAAGAATATGTACAAACAAATACAACAAGCATAGTACATACAAATGCATCATCAAAGTGAGTATACATATAGACTATATCTGTATGTATACTAATCACCATCATCCATATATATATATATATATATATATATATATATATATATATATATATATATATATATATATATATATATATATATATATATATATATATATATATATAACCATATGCAAAGCACCGTATGATACGGCAATGCAGCATGCATGGTCATGTCTGCTCACCCCTACTCGCTACCACGACCCCAGTGTAGCCTAGGTGGCACGACATGACAACTATCCCAACTCACACCAATCACTACTATAGAGTGGCCGAGTGGGCAGTATGATCAAGTAGCATATGAGCGTAAAGAGCTCGCTATGCAACGGGGGTCCCTGCTGCTGGCTACTCCGACTGACACTACCAATGAGCGGTCGAGTGCCACGCACCCAAGACAACTGCACGCAACTCCAACAACCATCATCAATAATGGTAGAGTGCGGCACAACAAATGCTATGCCCTCACACCAGTTACTCCTCTAGAAGTAACCTGGGAGGCAGAATGACTGACGACTCTCTCTCAACCCCAAGAGGAGACGATGTCGTCAGTATGCATGCAATGACATGAGGGTACTGTCCAACATACAGATATCTACCATAGACTCTCTGTTCAACAGAGAGTCACACCCAATTGATCAGTACACTCTCTATCCTGTAGAGAACCATACTCATCTGATCATGACAAGCTAGGACCATCGGTCCGTAGTGACACACTGTCCACGACTCACCTGACCATTTACCCAACCCGTGGTTGGTAAATAAATATGCAACATATAGGTATGGAATGAGTCCTACATTTAGGGTCATACTTATCCACAGAGGACCTTTTTGCCAAATTTACAACTTAGGTCATCCTCCGTACTCTAACATCTACACCCTACTAAACAGTTAAACCTACTTACATCACATCTGCAACTTCTAGATCAAGCTAGGGAATATGTGTTATCAATAATCGAGCACACATATATAACAACGGTAAGTTCAAGCATACGATAAACAGAGCATGGTCAAGGTAATATGAACACCTAACATGTTCATATCTATGTCTAAATCTGGAAATCATTACATCTACCCGACCGGTAGGAAATTACCTACCTGCTGTCAATGCGCGTGGTAATAGAGTCCTCACGTCCGCGGACCCATCTCGTATCCACGTCCTGTAAATATCATCAATTATCATTTAGTGAAAGCATATAACAACAATACAAATTAGCTACTATGTTATCCACATATTTGTATCCCTTATCGAATATGAATTAGGGAAAACCCCCATGAGCCAGACTTGACCATTTATTTTTAAATCCATCGGTTTCAATTAGCAAAAGTGATAACTCCCTCATCCAATTCTATATCCGACTTAACAAAGTTAATCTCATAGAGATTTAACCTTTTTCCCCCAACCTATTGTAATAGTATCATCAACAGAATCAGTAATAAATCTAATTCATAAACACAACCTTAATTCTCAGTTGCCCCGTACTACAATTAATTCTATAATTACCTCCATCATTCCTGGTTAACAAGTATGCTAACCTATAATCGTTTACAGTCATTTCAATTGGGGATTTAAACACAGCCGACTCAATCCATCGACCGACAACCCTCCCAAAATTAGTTTACATTCTTTACAACCATACAACTGCCTTCCCACTGTTTAATACTCTAGGCAGGCAACAATTTACGCAACGACAATTGAAAAAGAGATGATCAACAGCTATACCTACACTTGAATCCAGCAGCACTGTTTTTCCCTCAACCAGCCATGTTCGCCGGCCAAAAGCCACTGTTGCCCTAGCTTCGACAATCACACTAATCCTACAGCGACAACATCCAATAGATAACACCTCAAGCAATTTCTACCAACAAGAAATTCACAGACAACAAGAATCAATCTTGCTTACCTGGTATTGAATCCCGTCGGCAACACTCCCTTGTTTGCCGACCCACCTCTTGCCCAAATCCAACCTAATGAAGAAACGACCACCACAATTGAAACCTCACGGCAGCAGCAAGATCCCCACTGATCGGCAGCCCACAGAAATGTCGCTGTCCAAAACAACAAAATTGGGTTTTTTAGCCGCAGCAAGTCCAGAGAACTCCGAAATCCCTCCTACTGTAAGAAAAATTCACGCCTTACCTCACTCCGACGACCAAGCACAACCCTAGCTCCCGCTGGAACTTCTGGCTCCTACAGTGCTTGAGACGCTCGGCTCCTAGTCGACCTGTTGCCGTCCCGAATTCCCGACCACACGCGTCAATGCTTGTCGGCTTCTTCTCCTACAGCCGGATCTCCCATCGAAAATGCATCTGCCGTGACAGAGATGTGGTGGAGACGACGGCACAGAGAGATTGCGGGAGAGGCGAGGGAGATCGAGGGGTCGGGAAGAAGGGAATCGCGGGGCGTTTGGGTGCAGCAGAGGAGAAAAGAAGGGATTTTTCGGCGTAGTCGGCGGCGATTATGCTGATGCGCGAAACGCTCGTGCGAGGAAACTGCGTCGGCGAGAAACAAAAGGGAGGAAGCTTTTAATGGGTTAATGGGTCGGGTGGTTTTTCTTTTAACGGGTTGGGCTTTAAACCCAATAAACCATTAACCCTAAATTTAATTAAATCTAAGTTTAATTAAACTAATGAAATTCCTTAAGCTAGGTTAGATGTAATTAACTCCTAACCATACCTTTTTTTTCTGGTATTTTACAAAATGTGTACGCAAAATTTCGTGATTTTTCGAGATTTTTGGAATTTCTATCGTATTTTTGAAGTTAATAAAAGATGAAATTGGATTCAGCCTAGCGATCGGTTCAGTTCGAAACGATCGATGATAATGCATTTTCTGATAAATAGCTCCATTTACTGATAATTAGTGTATCTTTGATGTCCTAACACTATAGCATGATAATATTAAGTATAAATAAATTTTTAGGACTGTTTAGTGCAATGTTTTAGGGGGAGTGTCATAAAAGATATCTTCTTCATCCCCAAACTTACATTGTTGGTGCAAAGTTAGGGCTTAACTTTCGAATTTTTGTATGCTTTGCTTCCAATATTTTTCACACATCATGAAGCATATCTTGGATTAAGGGGGAGCATAATATCAATTTTATACCTTAGTCCAAGATACAACAACTTTAATTCTTTCATGTAATTTATGAAACCTTCTCTTTTTGATGTATGTCAAAGGGGGAGAAGGAATGGTTAAGTTAGAATTTCACATTGAAAATATGATTATGTGTGTATCTTTAAAAGACCTAACTTAAATGATTGTCAAACATCAAAAAGGGGGAGATTGTTGGTGCAACAATGCTCCAAGCATCTATATGTTTTGATGTTTGGATAATCATCTAAGTTAGGCAATGTTTTGTTATCTAACTATAAATATGTTTAAGTGACAGAGAAATCCAAGTATGAAGACTTGGTAAAAGAAAAGTCCAAGTATGATCTTGGCAAAGGAAGTCCAAGGGATGGACTTGGCAGCGTAAGACCAAGCTTGTAGTCTTGGCAGCGTAAAGTCCAAGTGAACCTTGGCAAAGGAAGTCCAAAGTAAGGTCTTGGCAGCATAAGTCCAAGCTTGTAGTCTTGGCGGCATAAAGTCCAAGCATTTGGCAACCCAAGACATGACGAAACCGAAGGAAGCTCTTGGAAGTAAAGCGCAAAGGATGAACAAGTCGCGGACTCGGAGGGATCCTGGAGGCGCAAGGCTTAATGAGGAGCTAGAAGGTTGAGTCTAGGTCTAGGGTGTAAAATCAAGTGTGAATTACTCATACTTGATGAGTATCAGTCGACTGATACGATGTATCGATCGGCCGGTCAGTGCTCGACCGAGTCGGTGAAACCGACCATCACCGATCCGCTGGCGATGGCGATCGGATCGATGTTGCAATCGATCGGCCCGCGGTGGCGATCGATCAACGCAAATCTGAGCCGCAATGGAGTCGCGCTCATTGCGGCCTACGATCACTCGACTGATCACTCCATCAGTCGACTGATGGAGGGATCAGTCGATTGATCACTTGGCCGTTGGAAATTGCGGCTACGTATCTCCGCAGATCTGCATGTTCAGAAGTCGTTGGCTTTGGTGGCAGTCGACTGATGGTGAGCATCAGTCGACTGGTCAAAAGCCCAACGGGAAAAACAACCCCTCTTCTATAAAAAGGGGCCTTGGGGAGCTTGGTGAAGCTAGTTCTCTCATTCCTAACTACACCCTCATGCTCACCAAGCTTTCCCAAGTGCTTTAGTGATTCTAAACCTCTTCTTCTCTAGGTTTTAATCTTCCATCATTGTAAAGAAGAGGAGAGCATTGTAAGACAAGGTTTCTCCACCTTGGTTCATCCAAAGGAGGATTTAGTGAAGCTTGGCTAGGGCTAATCCACCTTATGGATTGCCGTGGAGTAGGAGCATCATCTCCGAACCACGTACATCGGGCGTTAGCATTGCTTTCATTGTTTTCTTATTTGTATTCTTAATTGTATGTGTATTGCTTCCGCTAACATATTTGTAGAAACAAAGAAAGGCTAATCACCCCCCCCCTCTAGCCATTACAAAGATCTAACATAAATGCAATAAATCTAAAGCTGTAGAAATACTTACAATGCTTTTGGGCTTGTGTGATGTCCTCTTTTGTTTACCTTTTTGATAGGCATCATATAACCTGTCTTTTTAAAACTTTAGCTTCTACAGCCCCCTAACCAACTCTTTTCCAGCTAGTCTTTTTAAGTTCTTCAAGTTGACATGTGCGAGCCTTCTATGTCATAGCCATGACTCATCTGTTCTAGACACAAAACACTTGGCAGAAAGATTAGTAGCATTATCAAAGAATACTTGATATATGTTTTCCTTTCGATTTCCTACCATCATGGTAATATATGAGCTGTTGTGTTTTACTAGACATTGAGTTGAATTAAATTCAACTCTACATCCAGCATCACACAACTGACTCACACTTAATAAATTAAATGACATATTTTTTAGTAACAACACATTTCTAATCATAAAAGACTCTGAAACATGAATATCTCCTATACCTACAACTTTTAATTTACCGCTATTTCCAAATGGAATGGTACCTTTACTTTTCTTTTCCAGTGTGGAGAATAGTGTTATGTCATCGGTCATGTGCTTGGAGCATCCACTGTCTACGAACCAGATCGATGGACACTCCCCCTTAATTGATGCCTGCTATACACGAAAAATAAACGATTTCGGAACCCAAATATTGGGTCCATTAGCTTCCAAAACGTATGTCCTAGGAATTCATGCCTTAGTTATTTTCTTCTTACCAGGAATTCTAGAAACTAAAAAAATAAAGTTATGTTCTTGCTGCTTAGGTCGATAACCTATTCTAGCTTTGTTATAAACAGCTCGCTGAGATTCTAGAATCATGTTCAGCGTTCGAGAGCTAGAACTGAACTTCTCAAGAGTACACTTGAGATCATTCACATGTTCTCTCAAGATTCTATTTTCATCCTTAATTTTGGAAGTATCATCACTAGATTCTACTGCATGCTCCTTAAGCTTTTTAAAATGTCCTAATTTTGTTTTCAAAGTTTTGATTTTACATTTAGATTTATCTAACATATCAGTTAAGTATGCAATGGTTTTATAACAATATTTAAGCTTCGAATTTACTTGATCATCATCTATCGATAATGATTCCTCCTCTAAGTTTGAATCAGTTCCGGAATCCTCCAACGCCATTAGTGCAGTGTGTCATCCGCCCTTGTCCTCTTTGTCTTCTTCCGATGATTCGGAGGATGACTCATTCCATGTTGCTCTCAATGCCTTTCGTCTTCTCCTCTTTTCCTCCATCTTGAGACGAGGGCATTCATTTCTGAAGTGTCTTTTCTTGCTGCATTCATAACACACTATATTAGATTTATCAATTCCATTATCAACGTGTTTACCTTTCTTTTTGCTGAATCTTCTGCTTCTCCTCATCATCTTCCTCACGAAGTTGGTCATCTCGCTAGATGAGGACTCATCATCTTCATCTGATTTCATGCCTGAGGATGAAAACAGCTCCTTCTTCTTCTCCTTCTTTTTCTTTCCCTCCTTGCTTTGATCACCTGCAAGCAGAGCCATACCCTTCTCTTTTTGACCTATGTTAGCATGTTCATGCAATTTCATTTCACAAAACAATTCATCTATTTTAACAGTTGATAAGTCCCTTGATACCTTATAGGCATCCACCATGGATGACTATAAGACATTTCTGGGAAATGACTTGAGTACATACCTAATTAAATCACGGTTCTCAACACTCTCTCCAATAGAGTGGAGACCATTCAGCAACTCCTTAAATCTCCCATGAAGCTCACTGACAGTCTCAGTGTCCTTCATAGTGAAATTCTGGAGTTGGATTAGGAATAAGTCTCTCTTGGCTATACGAGAGTCTCTGGTACCCTCGTGCAGCTCAAGCATCTTATTCCACAGGTCTTGCACACTACTGAAAGGACCAACTTTATTAAGTTGTTCCTTTGTCAGGCCGCATTGTAATGTCACAGTAGCTTTAGCATTAGTCTGTGCCTTGCGCTTTTGCTCAATTGTCCAAAGAGCAGACCCTAAGACTTTACCATCATCATCTATAGGAGTAGTGAAGCCCTCTGTGACGGAGAACCACATTTCTATCTCAGTCATGAGATAGTACTCCATCCGACTTTTCCAATATTGGAAATTTGCTCCATCAAAAAATGGAGATTGATTTGTACTGTAACCCTCTTGCATGGCTACGACTCTAGGGTGGTTAAACCGGATAATTAGAGTCCTGGTCTGATACCACTTGAAAGGATCGGTATACACAAGAAGGGGGAACCCTTTTTAAAAATTGAATGAGAAAATGCAACAGAAATTTAACTTTATGAGATACTTAGTAAGGACACTAAAAACACACTTATTTTGATGCAGCCTATACTTTAACAGAAACGCGATGGATACGAACAGATATAAACCAAAAACTCGTGCAGGATAAAACTGTAAGGAAAAAAGAGACATAACTAATTTTTTTACTTGGTTCACAGCTCTCTCCTAGAGTTGCTAGTCCAAGGCCTACCACTATCTTTCTCCTTTTTGAAGCTAAGCTTCGAGGGTGGAGAAACCTCTTAAAGCTTTACAGTTTACAGAAATCTTACGCAATAAGAACAAGCAATAATAAAGAAACTTTTATAGAGATAGTAAATTTTACTGCCTTCGTTGTTGTGATCAAATCGTCCACAACTGTAACCCCGGAAAGACAAGGATGAGCCACAGAACAGAAATCCTGGACGATTGCAATGGACACAGAAGCACCACTTGTAGTAATGGAGGAAGAAGATGGATGCTCTATTCGTTGTGAGTTCAGAAAGGTGCCTAAATTCTTGTCACGATAGCAGCGCAGAAACAATGAGTTTGAGCACAGGAGCGATGGAAGCAGAAGACATAGAGCCAAAAATTTCTCTATTGCAACGGGAGTAGAAAACCTAAGGATGAAGATGAGTCACAGTAGTATCGCAGTGATTGAGCGCAGAGAGAGCACCCGTGAGCGCTTCGACGTGTGAGCCTTATAGGTCTCCGCCCGTCCAACTTTTTCTCTTGACCGACCATGTAAGCCTGGAAGCCCGCTTCCTTAGCGAGAACCCTGCTCGATCATTGGAATTTGAATTCTTACTGTTTGCGCTCATCCACACATCAAAAGAGAGAAGATTTCTCACCAAAATTGTGACTCTGAATCCCACCAGTCGAGGCAGCAATCGAGTGCGCCTTGTATCTGAGTGTTGTTTCCGAAGGCCAGTCGAGATGTCGGTTCGACTTATTAGGTTAAATGTCGAGACTTCCTCTTGTGCAGTCGAGGCGCCAGTCGAAGCTCCCTCGCTTCTGATCGCTGCTGTCGACGATTAGTCGAGGCGCTGGCTCGACTACTCCAGCTATACTGCCGGTCGAGTCAGGCTTGCTTCTATCCGCTCCAGCCTAGTATCAATTGAGGCGCTGCCTCAACTGCTACCTCTCTAGCAGCTTGTTGAGTGTCATCTGTTCATGCTGGTTGTAGCTGTTATCAGTCGAGTCACTACCTCGACTACACTAAGGCCAGTTGAGGCTCTAACTCGACTGTTACTTGATGTCAGCAACCTCGTCGACTAATGCATGCAATAAGGGCAATAGTTGAGGCGTCAGCTCATTGTTGTCCTTATGACCCATTGTTTCAGCAAGCTCTATAACTAAAACACGCCTAGTAAAGACTCTACCCAGAGTTCTCTTTACTTGCCAAGACTTCGGCCTTAAGCCATTCTTGGACTTTTCACCAAGGTTCCCCCCCTTGGATTTCCAATCTGCCAAGGAATTACTCATCTTGGACTTTTCACCAAGGTTCCACCCTTGGATTTCCCATCTGCCAAGGAATTACTCATCTTAGACTTTTCACCAAGGTTCCACCCTTGGATTTCTCATCTGCCAAGGAATTACCCATCTTGGACTTTTCACCAAGGTTCCATCCTTGGATTTCCCATCTTCCTAACCCTTTGTTTTCTTAAACCTCTATTTACTTAAACGTTTATTAAACACCAAAACATAATTTAGAGCATCAGCCTTAACACAATGGGCTCAATGCACATGACTTGCACATTAGCTTTCCCATGATCCACCCATGGTTTAAGATGAGTTTGAGTTCATCTAGATGCAAAAATTATGCACTTTGAACTTAACTCATTTCCCAACATCTCACATGTGTCTAGGGTGTATGAAAATGTACACACAAGTCAATGTGATATGAGATGTGAGTTTTGTTCATCCTAATCTAGGGTTTCATATATTTTCTAAGACAATACTACTTGATCCCTTATATATGGGACTTCAAGTCATGTCATAGTTCTTAAATCAATTTTCATTAACTTAAATGCATAATATATGATCATGGCATAAATGATATCATAAATAAAGCATGACCAATGATCATGATGTCATGACATATGATTAAATCTAAATATACATGACATAAACCTAAGCATGATCATGACATATAAATGATAAAAATAAATATGATGTCATAACATGGTATATGGTAAATAAAGCATGACAAATAAGATGTATAGGTATAGCAATACCTACATTTTAATATTAATTGTCATTTGCTATTATTAAGTCCATTTTGCCATATTACTATTAATCCCCCAAGTGTGTCAAAAACCTAAAATGACACACTATGACCTAAGACCTAAATTATGTCAATTTGATTGATTTTTCATAATTCTCAAAATGTATTTGCAAATCCTAAAATCCTTTAGGATATAAATTCAAACCACATTTCCAAGGTACCCATAATCTTGTAAAAAAAACTACAAAAAACTATAATCCGGTGCACGAAGCTCCCGCCATGCGGGGTACCGGAGAAGGAATCCATTGTACGCAGCCTTACCTTGCTTTTTTGCAAGAGGATGTTTTCAGGATTTGAACCCGTGACCTTTTGGTCACAAGGCAGCAACCTTACCGTTGTGTCAAGGCTCCCTTCTGTACCCATAATCTTGAAAATGACCTAAAATATCACCTTTACCATGATTAGGTTAACTACCTATCCATTTAAAGTTGACACACCCTAACCCATCTAGCGTGAGTCGATCACGCTCCTAGAAACCCAAAATCTATTTGAACTCATTGGGTTAACTAAGTATTCCTTAGGGATGACCTCCCTAGATACCCTCCTAATGACCTTCCTAGGCTTGGTAGCCTTGGTCATTTTGGTCTTGCCTAGGTTAACTCTAGGGGTGACTCCCCTTGTAACCTTCTTAGTAGCTTCCCTAGGTTTCTTCGAAACTTTAGCCACTAGACACCTACCATGGTTAACTCTAAGGATGACTTCCCTTGTGACCTATATTTTCCTAGACCTAGTACTAGTTCCATAATCGAATGGAACATTGTGATAGGTAGGCTTATCTACCTTGGACCTAGGCTTATGGCTCAAGTCTTTCTTGCCCATAGATGAGCCTTGCCTCCTAGACTCTAGACTTTGACCATTTGACTCTTTAATTTGATTTTGCATCCTTACAAGGGTCTTCTCCAACTTCTCAAACCTTGACCTCAAGGCTTGATTTTCAAGCTCTAATTTCTCAAATTTTGTGGGCCCATTATTTCTTTGAGTAGGGTTGTTCTTTCTAGGCATATGTTGATCTTTCTTAGCATTAAAGCCTAGATGGTCTTCTATTTTCCTAATAAATTCCTTAGATAGAATTTTCTAGGGACATTAGTCCCAAACTTCTCCTTATTTCTAAAGTTCACATGTTTAGCTCCTAAACAATAAAGCCTATTTTTACTAGCATGTTTTTCATGAGAAATAGCAAGAGTGCTAAAAACATGCTTTTTAAACCTAGAACTAGAAGGTGCATTAAAATATACCTTAGGGTTTGCTTTGGAAGCTCCCCCTTCTTGTGTAACTCCTTCTTGCCCCTTCTTCTTCCCCCTAGAGCATTGACTCCTATAATGCCCTTTTTGGTGGCACTTGAAGCACACTACATGCTCCTTACTCTTCCTAGTGGGGACTCCAACATCCTTTGAGATTTCTTGAGGTTTTGGTGTCGGTTGACCTTTCTTGACCTTCTTAGGGAACTTGTTCTTGTAGTACCCATATTCCCTACACTCAAAGCAAATTATATGATTTTTATTTTTAACTAAATTGCTTGAGTTACCTAGGTCAATGGTGGTGGAATTTTGAGCATCTTCATCTACTCGACCGGAGGTTGATGGTTCCTCTTGAGGTTGCTCCGGTATAGATGATCTAATCTCCTCCCCCTCAATCCTAGAGGTGGAGGCTTCCTCTACTTCTTCATCTTCCACCGATCCGAAAGCTGACTCCTTCTCAACTTCCGACTCCTCACTTTCTTGTGAGGATGATGAACTTACTTCTTCGGCCTCCTCCTCTTCTTGAGCCGGTGATGTATCTTCATGATATTTTGTCAACTCGCTCCAAAGCTCTTTGGCATCAAGGTGGTTCATTCTTCAAAGTCCCTCATCATGATGAAGTCTTCAATCCTTGCCTTCCATTGATTGAAGTCTTCTCATCTATAGAGTGCATACGAGACCGGCATGTTGATATCCCATCCCAATGTTTTTTTGAAATCCATCTTCTTCCCTCTAGCGTGCTCCCTTAGTTGTTAAACCTTAAAGAGTGGCCTCGCTCTGATACCACTTATTGGGGAATGACCGCCGCTAAAGGGGGGTGAATAGCATTGCATTGACGTCAATGGAAGGCGTTCGCGTGCTTGCCTATGATTGTTAGTACGCAATGGAATATAGAAATAGTATAAACAAATACACAATCACAAATACAAGCACAAGAACACAATAATATAACGTGGTTCGGAACCTCAAGGTTCCTACCCCATAGGTTGAGCTCAATAAACTCGAGTGATGACAAAACCACTAATAAAACTCCTTCTCGACAACACATCGGAGGCTGAGAAACCTCGTGCAAAGATTACAATAGTAATACAATAAAAATACAAGCAAATACAATAGAATGCAAGTAAAGAAAACTTTACAAAGATCTTTTAGATTCTTGCTTGTTTGGTTGCTTGAGCTGCACTTGGAGACCCTGAATTGCATTAGCAAATCGACCCAAATCGCCCTAAGAAACCATTGCAAAAACCTCCTCCATGAGCTGCTTTTATAACCTACATTTGGGTTGGATTTCATCTGGCAGTCGACTGATTTAGACTATCAGTCGACTGCTCTTGTAGCATTGTCTCACAACGACCCGAATCACGTTGGATAAGTTCTAACAGATAGACCATCAGTCGACTGATCTAGCCATCACTCGACTGTCAACCCCTAACATCCTGTAGGGGATCATTGGAACGCTAGAGGGGGTGAATAGCGTCGTGCTAGTGCGTGATGGAACTCGTTTGCATTCGTCTCTACAAAACTCATTATGCGCAACGGAATAATAATAATAAAAGCAATAACGAATTAAAACAAATACGAACACAAAGATTTAACGTGGTTCAGAACCGAACGGTTCCTACTCCACGGATCGAGCTCTAACGAGCTCTAGCGACGCCAATGCAATCACTAATCACAAATACTCCTTCTCGACATAAGTCGGAGGCGGAGAAATCTCGTACAAAGATTACACTAAGTAATACAAAGTAAAACAAGCAAATACAACAAGAATACAATAATCTATACAAAGAAAACTTTACAAATGCTCTTTGGATTTGTTTGATCTTTGATTGCCTTGAACTAGCCTTGAAGGACTGGAAAGCACCAACTCTCCCCTTCAATTTGCTCAAGAAAATTGTTGCCTTTTTCCTCCTCCACGAGCTCCTTATAAAGCTTCTATCTGCGCTGGAAAAAGTCGATCAGTCGACTGATTGGGACCATCAGTCGACTGATGTCACTATTATCGTGAGACAACGGCTAGATCCACGCTGGAAAAATCCAACGGATCCATCATCAGTCGACTGATTATGACCATCGATCCGATCGATCAGCCGATCGATTCTTGGCCGCGCAAGATTCGAGTGAGACTCCATTCGTGCTCTAAAACCGAGCACGCACCGGTCGATCACAAGATCGATCATTGCGACAATCGATCAGCCCACCTATGGCGATCATTGTTAGGCCAATTCTCGCAGTCAAACCCTAGTTGACTCTCACCAGTCGACTGTCATATGGCACCAGTCGACTGGAACACCTCAACCATGAGGTTTTAGCCCAAGTATGGTTCCCCCATACTTGCTAGACCACCCTTAGCCTAGACCTAAGCCTTCTAGCCACCTCCATCAGCCTCACGCCTTTCGGATCCCTCCAAGTCATCCATGACTTGTCCATCCATCACGCTAGCCTTCAGGTGTTTCCATCAGCTATGTCATGCTAACGGTGTCTACACCGCCAAGGTACATCGGACTTACGCCACTAAGACTCCGCTTGGACTTTACGCTGCCAATCATTGGACTTATGCTGTCAAGACTCCGCTTGGACTTTACGCCGCCAATATCAACCCCTTGGACTTCTCAAATGCCAAGACTCAAGCTTAGACTTTCCCTTGCCAACCCATGTTGGACTTTCCATTGCCAAGACCCATGCTTGGACTTTCCATGCCAAGACCCATGCTTGAACTTTCCATGCCAAGACCCATGTTTGGACTTCCCTTGCCAACTCATGTTGGACTTTCCATTGCCAAGACCCATGCTTGGACTTTCCCAAATGCCAAGTGTCCCGCTTGGACTTTCCATGCCAAGTACCCAAGACTTGGACTTTCCCATGACAATTACATTGTCATATGTTTTTGTCGAACATCAAAACATCACTCGAGTCAAACTCGAGTCCTGGTCAATCGTGACCTAGGCCGATTGCACCAACACAGTCCACTCTAGAACCTTCTGTGTCCACGATATCGACCATCAGTCGACTGCCAGCCATAGCAGTTAACTGATCAGGCCATTAGTCGACTGCCAAGCCATTTCCTGTAGTCGAACTCCAGTTGACTCTCATCAGTCGACTGATCATAGTCTCAGTTGACTGATACAAGTCGACTCGGTTGCCAAGTGTCAAAACACTTGACCAGTTGACTGGTCCATAACCCCAGTCAACTGACAAACCTCAAACATGAGGTTTAACCCCAAGTATGATGTCCTCATACTTGTTAGACCACCCTTAGCCTAGACCTAAGTCTTCTAGCCACCTCCATCAACTTCACGTCTATCAGATCCCTCCAAGTCATCCATGACTTGTTCATCCATATGCTAGCCTTCATGTGCTTCCATCGGCTATTGTCATGCTAAGCTGGTCTATACCGCCAAGGCACATTGGGCTTACGCTGCCAAGACTACCGCTTGAATTTTACGCCGTCAACTATTGGACTTATGCTATCAAGACTCCACCCTTGGACTTTACGCCGTCAATATCACCCCTCGGACTTCCCTTGCCAACCCATGTTGGACTTTCCATTTGTCAAGACTCAAGCTTGGACTTTCCCTTGCCAAGACCCATGCTTGGACTTTCCTTGCCAACTCATGTTGAACTTTCCATTTGTCAAGACTCAAGCTTGAACTTTCCATGTCAAGTACCCATGACTTGGACTTTCTATTGTCAAGTACTCAAGACTTGGACTTTCCATGCTAAGTACTCATGACTTGGACTTTCCATTGTATAGTCAACCCCATGTCAACCATATAGTCAAACAATGATCAAACCATCATCAAACATCAAAATATCACTCGAGTCAAACTTGAGTCCGGCCAATCATGACCCAGATCGATTGCACCAATAATCTCCCCAAAACATTGTCAAACATCAAAATACTACTCGAGTCCAACTCGAGTCTGGTCAATCGTGACCTGGGTCGATTGCACCAACATATGGTAGGCATAGTCGTGTTAATTTCTCAACATAGTTGGGTCATGTTCTTCTCTGGACGTCGAACACAACCAGTGTTTTTGCGACACTTCAAGCATGACTCGAGACACGGTTGTGCCATGTTTCATGACTAGATTGTGGAGCACTCTGTATCCCCTTTTTATATTGGAAAAGCGTCACACGCCCATGCCAACCATTAGCATGCTCGTGTTTAACTCTTTCGCTCTTATAATGTGCCCCTTTTAAGTCCAGTCCAACTAGACATTCTCTTTCTCATTGAGAATCATATTCTTTAATTTGTTTTACGTCTCTTGAGATATCGTTATGTGTGTGACCCAATAAGTTTCTGGCTATGTTGATCATTCATAACTAATCATAGATCATGAGTGACACCTAACAGTACATCATGTCTCCAATTGATTGAAAAGTCGACGTTGACTTCAGAATAATTCTGAACTCTTCAATAGTTATAATTATTTGTGTCCTTGTTCATTTTACTCATCTTATATCCACTTAGTTCATGAGATGGTTTATAGTATTTGTCTCCACTAAACTAACTACGTCACACCTAAGTCAAGTTAGTTTTTAACATGTGGATTTAAGTTACTTCATATATGTGTCCAAGAAGACTATCTTGTTGACATGGGTGTTTTGGCCAAAGACTTCGAATAACAATCCCGATAAGAGGCCTAAGGTATACATCTCTTTTATAGGAGAGGTGAATATTTTATGGGTTATTCAAATATCTTTGATCATTTTGACTTATATCCAATCAATTCGGAATGACACCTCGTATGGAGATAATTGCGAAATAGTCAAAGTACAAGTCGTCATAACCAAGATGATTTAAATACCCCAAGAGTGTGTTTGGTTGAGGGTCATATGTGATAATCTTGGTTATCCATCCAAGGTTATCAAAGAAAACTTTGTTTGGTTTAGAATTTGAATGATTACTAAGTCATGATGGATGCCCGATACGTCATGTCACGTCAGCAAAAGGGTTATGGATGGGAGAATTGGAAAACCTCTAAGAAGCTTGGTTTTTCTTGATTCCCTTGGTTATGGAATTTTTTTTCCAAAAATACCCTTTAATTTTTACCATTTATGACAAAACTATCCTTATCAATTTATCAAATTACAATCTAGTCGATTGCCAGTTGGTCGTCGGTCATCGCCATCGGTCGCCGATCGCCACCGTCGATTGTCGATCACCGGCTGCCACCGTCGATCGTCGGTCGGCAACCGCCATCGGTCGTCGACCGACCGGCCGCTGCCGTCGGTAGTCAGTCGTCGATCGTCAGTCGATTATTGCCATCGATCGCCGGTCGGCGGCCACCGCCGTCGCCGGCCGGCCACCGTTGCAGTCGATCGTCGGTCGCCGATCGACCGCCATCGCCGTTGGTCGCCATCCGGCCGCCTCCGTCGGTCGTGGGCCGCCGCCGTCGGTCGTCGGCCGACCGTCGTCGGTCGCCTGTCGGTCATCGTCGTTGGTCGTCGATCGCCGATTAGCCACCGCCGTCGATCATCGATCGACGGTCGGTCGCCGTCGTCGGTCGCCAATCATCGATCTCCGACCGACCACTGTCGGTCGTCGGCCGACCGTCGCCGTCGATCGTCGGGCAATCGCCGTCGTTGGTCGTCGGTCGGTCGTCATGTACTTGGTTATGGATAATATTATAAATGTCACAATAAGTAATACATTAAAACCTTCAAACAAATAAGGTTTTGTCTTATTACCTAAGATTAAACCAAACATCATTAAGTTATATTTTATTCTCCATAACCTTGGTTATGTGATTACTTGATAATCACATGACTAAGATAATCACAGATGACCCCCAACCAAATGCACCCTAAGTCTAAGGAAACTTGTACTTGAAAGTGGAACCATCACATTAGCAACTAAGGAAGTTTGCACTCTAGTCGCAATGAAACTTCATCGACATAAAGAATCATATAAAGTTTTATAGTAGATCACTCCAATGAATTAGTTACCTTTAACGAACATTTATATATTCACTCTCAGCATCTCTATGTTTCCATTTAGTGAGTATCGAATACTTAGATAAATCAAGGAACATAACATGTGTTAGTCTTACAAAATTGATATTGTCAAATTTTATCAATTCATTTACTAGGGATAATTTCAATGCTTGCATAATTACACATGATGAGATACTCACTAATTATGATCTAATCATAATTTTTTTTCAAGCTATGTATCGTATTATTGACTTCAGCAAATGAGTTTAAGATTTAATCAAATACATATAAAATATATATTAAAATAATAAATTTTATTAATAACAACTTAAGATGATTATCTTAAAACATCTCTTTATTACAACATGGTGAACAAACTATCTTCTCGAGTGAAGATTCTTTATAGGCCGTCGGATAGATTTTGTTGTCAGGTGCAAATTTCGATTATCCTTCCAGGGATAGATTTTTCTTGAGTCGTGTCGTAAGAATTGATTTCTATCTCCATCAGTAGGCAAAAGAGAATTAAGAGACCAAAGAATAATTTTTGACAATATGCTTAAATCAAACTCTAAAATGGGAAACACATAAATCAAGAAAAAATCAATAGAATATAAAATAAGATAGTAATTGAGAAGAAAAAAAAGTTGATTTTATAGTGATCCGGAGATAAATAAAGCAATCATCGCATCTCTTTTTCGGACGTGATCATTTCAATCACTAATCATTTTTAATTTTTTTAATTATACACGCATTATAATCGTCTTGATATCTGTTTGAGATCAATCAATCATTCAGAGAAAATACTACAGTTCTCCTATGTATATAATTGATTAAGTATTTTTAAAATCGAGTGGACTAATATTCGATGATATTTACGGATAAAATATGAGTCAATTTTAGAGGAGGTTTAAAATCTTTTTCTGAATTCAGATGATTTCTACGTGTTTTGACCATCATGTCAAGATTTATAGGACCCTCCATGATTTATCTCCCTCACAATGATAATAAAATAGATCAATAAATATCGTTAAATTAACGATTCCAATCTTTTATGGAGTAGATTAATATTCTCTCCGTATCCTCGATCAGTATAAATATTAATGAGATTTCATGTATAAATCTAATTAATTCATTAACGAATTAAACAACAATTCCTTATTAGTTGTTTTTTTATCTCCTTGATTAAAGCGGATTTTTTTATTATTTAAATATGTTTAGTGATTTAAACAGGGGGTCTTATCTAATTACCAAATTATTTCGAAGGAAAAAAAAACTTAAACTAAAGTTAACTGTTAACCAAGATAATTGAAATTTTCAAACTGAAAATCTACAAATTTGGAAAACCGATTCATAAGAAATTATCAATTGAACAAAATTTTTTATTATTTTTCAATAAATTATCTTTTATTTAATATGATTTGATTTGACTGCTCTGCTTTTGAAGATTTGTTTATAATGGTTTGAGTTATATTAATTATGAAATTGTAAAAATTGGTTTGGAATATTCAAAATTCAAAATATCAATATTCTGTTTTAATAATATCTCCATCATAAATAATTTTTAAGTTATTCAAAAAATTTATTTTAAATTAATATATTTATATTATTTTATTTAAGAAATTTAATAGATTTTTAAAATTAATCGAATCGAAGATCTTGAATTATTAAAAATATAAAAAAATGAAATGGTTCGTGATAGTAAATGTCAAGCTTAGTCCAACATGCCTATAAATAGGCCATTTTAGGGCCGCTATACTTAGCTTAATGGAGTCCATTTTGCTAATATAATATTTTTGCACTCGTATAAATATTTTAAAAAATAAATTCATATATATAATTAAAGTGTCTTTCCTACTAAATCGTATTATTTGTACTATTAAATCATATTATAAATATTAATACCCTTTTGCATTTTGCCCTCCTTCAGTCTCTACTTGGATGACTTTGAAGGGTCGTCGACTATTTTAACTTTAATCATTCTCGATATATATATATATATATATATATATATATATATATATATGACATAATCTATCAATTATATCGGATAGATATGAGTGAAACTCAATATAGATTTGGGCTGAGCTTAGGCCCAAGCCAAGCAACCAAGGCTATGTTCGATACGAGGTAATGTAATTAATTTTGTAATGTAATCAAGTTTATAATGTAATGTAATGTGTATTACATTATTATATTTAGTTAGCGATTAGTGTGTAATCTTTGATTACAAAAGTGATTACATTCGTTTATTTGGTGTCCATGTTTATTATAAAGAATGTAATTCATATTATTATAAAATGATAAAAATACACTTATAATTTCTTCTTAAGATAATATAATTCTTAGTCGTCGGTCGCTGGCCATTGGTCAGTCATCGATCGTCGTCGGTCGTCATTGGCCGGTCGTCAGTCGGTTGTCGCCCAATCGCCAGCGTGCCGCCGATCGTCGGTCGATCATCGGTCGCTAGTCGATCGTCGGTCGTCGATCGATCGCGACCCGGTCGTCGACTGCCGATCGTTAGTCAATCGTCGGTCGTTGGCCACCGATCGACAACCATCACCGACCGACAACCATCGACGGTGGTCGCCAGTGGTAGTCATCGACGAGCATCAAAAAACAATGAGAAAAATAAAAGAATGATATATTTGTAAAGCGTTGGTTGGTTGGGGTTGGCCATCGATCCCCGCCCACAATCGGCCAATCGTCGTCGACAGCTCTCGTCCGATCGTCGTCGATCGGCCACTGCCCATCGCCCGCCTCCCGTCGTCGCTATCGTTGTCGATGATCAGTCGCCACCGACCGACCTATCGATCATCGCCGACTGATCGATTGGTCGCCGCCGATCGACCGATCGACCGACCGGTCGCTGCCGATCGACCGACCGATCGCCACCGACTGCCACCGACCGATCGACTGGTCTATCAACTAACCGCGCCTGAGGGTGGCCGGCGACAGGCTGACCGCGACGGACTGACCGCGATCGGATCGACCACAACGGACCGACCATGATGGACCGACCTGTTGGTGCAGTAGGCGCCTAAGTCGAACCTGAGTTTTGATTATAGCAAACGATACAAAGTTAAGCTCATGTCATTATCTCACGAGCTGAATCGAGTGTGCAGTAAATTGCTATAGCTGGAGCTGAAGGCTAGCGACACCAGGAGGAAGCTGTGGTGGTCGGGCGACACTCAAGTGACTTCGGAGGGAGCCGAAGGAATCGAGTGGAAGGCCGGAAGCAAAAGCAACACGTAAGTATCGAGGTAAGCTCGTGTGTGCGAGCGTAAGTGAGGTCGTATCCTCCTTACGGGGATGATCTTAAGCGTAGATCCGACCAGAGACATCCCATCGATGGTCCAAGTCGAGATCGGACGGTCGAAGGTCGTCGAAATAATATTTTCTTTGAGCTAACTTTGCCCTGCAGCTAGCATCGATCGACCGCTGAGAGGACTCGACCGCCGTCCAAACAATGATCGCTAAAGGTCATCACTCGATCGATGTCACGATCGATGATGGCCATGGCCATCGATCGATGGTCAATGATCAGATTCGAGGAGTCAAGGCTTATCACCGCATTTCAAGGAGATTGGTGCTCAATTTTGATTGGCTAGGGTTCCTCTCGAAAAGGGGCTCAAAGGCTGTAAAAGGAGGGCTTGTCTTAGGGTTTTTCATCAATTAAAAAAGCTTCCAAGTGCTTTCGATACGCTCCAACTCTCCGACATCTCTACGACGAAGCGTTGCCGAGACGACGACTAGAGCTTCAACCTCCATCCTTTGAAGTCGTCGGTAACGAAAGTTTGAATCACATTTCAGTTTATAAGTTGTTCTTATTTCAAGCTTTAAATTATATCAAGGAGAGGGGGAGTGTCTCTCTACCTTGAGCTTTTATCATCTTTGTGTATCCGTCTAACTCCTACCTCCAACGAGGAGGAGTTTTTTTAGTAATTTGCCCTCCGTACGTGGTCAAGGACCACTAGGGCCTTGGAGTAGTAGCCTTCGACTACGAACCAAGTAAAAATCTTGTGTCTATTGTCTCTTTTATTTTTGTTTATCTTTCCGCTGCATATAAGTTTTTTTTTAAAACGAATTCGTACGAAAAATTTCTATCGCTATTCACCCCCCCTCTAGCGATCCGATCGATCCAACAATTGGTATCAGAGCCGGGGGTTGCTAAGATTTGGTGAAACCACCAATCTAACCATTTTTACAGATTTATTTTTCTTTTAATTCTGTTTTTTATTTTATTTCGCTTTGTTAAGTTTTCTCCCGCACTACTAATCCAAGACGCGAGTCTTGGTACTTGTTTTTGTGTTTTTGTCGTTGCTAGTTTCTTCGTCTTCGTCTCTTTGTTTCTTTTGTTCTAATGACCCATCTCGAGGGTTTTAGCACTGTCCGACCTCCATTTTACAACGGAGATGACTTCCGTTATTGGAAGGGTCGGATGGAATGCTTTCTTAAAACCCAAATCGATATGTGGATCATAATTCAAACGGGTTTCACACTTCTGACTAATGAAGTGGGTGACTCCTTGGATTATGATCAATGGACCATTGCGACAAAACGACAAGTCGAAGCCGACGCCAAGGCAACACAAATCCTCCAATGCGGCCTATCCAAGGAGGAGCTAAATCGCATCGGCCCCTTCATAAGCGCAAAAGATCTTTGGACAAAACTAGTGGAGCTACACGAAGGGACCGATAAAGCCAAGGTATGTAAGCGTGATCTTCTTTTCAATAAACTATATAACCTAAAAATGCAGGAACACGAGTCCGCGACGCAACTCCACGCCCGTGTTCAAGAAATAGTTAACAACCTACACGCAATCGGGCAAAAGGTCGAAAACCGCGACCTTATAAGGTATGTTCTAAACTCTTTTCCGAGGACTACCTTGTGGGCATCCATGGTCGATGCCTACAAGGTCTCCAAGGATCTTTCTAAAATTAGGTTAGATGAACTCTTTTCTGATTTCGAATTACATGAGCAGTCCAACTCGGAACCCGAGAGGGGTATAGCCTTGTTTGCAGGTTCAAAGAAGAAGAAAATCGCAAGCAAGCCACCACCAACCGAGGAGGAAGACGAGTCCGAAGAAGAAGTTGACCCGGAGTTGGCTGCCGAACTAATGAACCTAGCCCGAAGGATAGCCAAGGGACGAAAGCGAACCACGACTCGACCCAACCAAGGTAAGCCTAAAAGTTCTAATATTAGGTGTTATGAGTGTAACAGGTTTGGGCATATCAAGTCCGAGTGCCCCAAGATCAACCACCAAGCACCTAAGCACAAGAAGGCCCTCAACGCGACATGGGAAGAAGCATCATCTGAAGAAGACGAAGACCATGTCTTCATGGCGAAATCGATTGAGTCAGACACGGAGACCGAACCTGAACTTGAGTCAGAACCTGAGGATGACTCGGACTACGAAGCTACCTTCAAGTCAAGCCACGGATACGCATCCGGTTCAAAAGATACCCTTAAAGTGAGTCGAACTTTATTTAATACTTTACATAGTACGGTTAGGTTTTTGTCTAGGAAATTAGTTAAGTCCGAGTCCAAGGTCGAGACCCTGGTTGAGGAGGTCAAACTCCTCAAACACAAGGTCTCCCTAACCTCTTCGACTAGTCAAGTTCGAGAAGAGGACCCAACTCGAGCTGAAAAGCTCGAAGTTGAGAACTCTCTCTTGAAAAGTCAAGTTGAAGATCTTAGGAACACGTTGGAAAGGTTCACTTCGGGATCCAAAGGACTTGACCTCCTACTTGGATCTCAAAGGGTCGTGTACAACAAGGCTGGACTAGGGTTTAACTCTAACACGACTAATAGGTCGTATATGTCGATTGTAAGTCGACATAGGAAACATGTCCAAGCATGGGTCCCTAAGAACTTTTTGATTTCAACTCTAGGATCCAACCCGTACTGGGTTCCCAAGGACCAAATCCACTATGTGGATAGACCGAACCGATTCAACAGTCTAGGGGGAGCCAGTACAAAACATGTTTGTGCTTTAACTTAGAAATTGCATGCTTAGAATTTTTTTTAAAACTTGTGAACTCACTTAGAACACGTACATAACCAACTAAAATCTTTCAAAAAGATTGAGCCTCGGAGAGCCTCTTTTCAAAAATAACCAGTTAGACTAGGAAATAGTCTTAGGTGAGTCAAGTTATCATTTTCTTGAAAATGACTTTGTCTAAGGAAGTGGTCGATGATCCGATAAAAGAAGGCCCCTATGCCTCGCCACGACCTGGAAGCCATGATCTTGAAAAGGTAAACTTGACAAGCCTAGGGTCAAATCCAAATCTAACATAAAATTACTTGAACCTAAATACACTTAATCAACTTAATTGGAAGTCATCTCACAAAAAAAAAACACATAAGTATAACATGCTTGATCATATAGACACATGTGAGATGACTTAGGTTTAACAACTTACAACCAATTTAAAAAAAAAAAAAATCTAACATCCAATCCAAGCACCTTGTGTGTAGGATTAATGGATGTTGGACAGCGGTTGCTCCCGACACATGACCGAGGATCAACTCAAATTCACAGAGCTTCGATTCAAACGACAAAGATCGGTAGCCTTTGGGAATAACGACAAGCTCAAAATCATCGGATCAGGTGATATCGAGCTTAACTCGAATTTTGTTATTAAAAATGTATTACTTGTAGAGAATTTTGAATATAACCTGCTTAGCGTAAGCCAATTATGTGACAATAACTATAAAGTCGTATTTTTAGAAAATGAATGTGTAATTAAAACAAATAAAACAGCTAAAACAATACTCAAAGGAACTAGGACAAATAACATTTATACAATTAACCTAATCAAATCCTCAGCCAAATGTCTTATGACACAGGAAGAGGAATCATGGTTGTGGCACCGACGACTCGGTCACTCGCACCCAAGACTCGTCCACAAGATGAGTCAGAGTGGCTTAGTCAGAGGCTTACCCAACCTCAACAATTTGGTTAATAAAATCTGTAATGCTTGTCAACAAGGAAAACAACCTAGAACACAACACAAGTTAACTAACCAAGATCGAACCTCAAGTGTACTTGAGCTCCTGCATATGGATCTATTCGATTCACATGGAGCCAAGTCACTCAATAGAAGTCAATATTGCTTAGTCATAATTGACGACTACTCCAGGTTTACCTGGGTTAGGTTCGTTAAACATAAAAATGATACCCTAGATCAATTAATCAATCTATTCAAATTAATCGAGAATCAAAAAAACCTTAAGGTTAAAAGACTTAGAAGCGATCATGGTGGTGAATTCGAAAATCAATGGTTCACTGACTTCTATAACCTAAACGGATACCACCATGAATTCTCTTGCCCTAGAACCCCTCAACAAAATGGCCTAGTGGAGCGGAAAAACCGAACTCTACAAGAAGCCGCTAGGACCATGTTGAACGAATACGACCTACCTGATAGGTTTTGGGCAGAAGCCGTTAGCACGGCTTGCTATGTCCAGAATAGGATCCTTATGGTAAAGAGGCACCTTAAGACCTCGTACGAGATTTATCACAATAAAGTACCCAACATCAAGTACTTTAGGGTATTTGGATGTAAAGTACATATCTTAAACACTAAGAACCACCTAGGGAAATTCAAATCCAAAACCTCCACCGGAATCTTCTTAGGATACTCAACCACGAGTAGGGCCTATAGGGTATATAACCACGATACCCTTAAAATCGAAGAGACTATTAATGTAGTGTTCGATGAAGTACCCGAACCTACAAAACCCTTAATGACCCCAAGTGTTGAGCCCACTGATACCAAACTCGTCTCCGACCCTGAGATTGAGTCTAATCCACATCAACCAACTTCTCTTGTCGACCAAGTGACAAGTGATCCGAGTCAAACTAGTGTTCAACCAAGTCACCCCATTGATCAAGCATTAGGTGACACAAACCCAACCCAATCTAGGATTCAGACTAACCACCCTATCGATCAAGTGATAGGAGATCCTAATCTAGGAGTTCGAACTAGAGCATCCTATAGGAACCTTAGTCAAATTTCCTTAATTTCAAAGATAGAACCCAAATCAATTGAATAAGCTCTTCTTGATCCCGATTGGATTATTTCAATGCAAGAAGAGCTAGCTCAATTTACTAGGAATGAAGTGTGGGAATTAGTACCACCACCTAAAGACAAAACGATAATTGGAACAAGGTGGGTGTTTCAAAATAAGCTTGATGATAAAGGTGAAGTAGTTAGAAACAAGGCTAGGTTAGTCGCCAAAGGGTTTAGTCAAGTCGAAGGCTTAGATTACGACGAAACCTATGCCCCAGTAGCTAGACTCGAATCCATTCGAATGTTGCTAGCTTATGCCGCACATCGAGGATTTAAGCTATTTCAAATGGATGTTAAGTCGACATTCCTAAATGGATACATTAAAGAAGAAGTTTATGTTAGCCAACCCCCCGGATTCGAAAATCTAGATAAACTCGACCATGTTCTAAAACTTAAGAAAGCTCTCTATGGACTTAAACAAGCTCCTCGAGCGTGGTACGAGAGACTTTCAATCCATCTTAAGTCAAAAGGGTTTAACCAAGGCTTAGTTGACCCAACTCTCTTCGTAAAAACCTTAGGTAAAGAAATATTCATAGCTCAAATTTACGTAGACGATATAATTTTTGGAACCTCTAACTCAGCCTTACTAAACGAGTTCGTTTCACTCATGGAAAGTGAGTTCGAAATGAACTTGGTAGGCGAGTTAAGTTTCTTTTTAGGTCTACAAATTAAACAAACTAAGGATGGTATATACCTATATCAACAAAAATACACTAAGGAGTTAATTAAAAGATTTGGAATGCAAGACGCTAAGATAATAAACACCCCAATGGCGATTAATATTAACATAGGAGAAGACCTAGAAAGTAAGTCCATTGACTTAAAGTACTATAGGAGCGCGATAGGAAGTCTTCTATACTTAACTGCGAGTCGACCCGACATCCTATTCGCAGTAAGTATGTGCGCCAGGTTTCAAACCTGTGCTAAGGAGTCTCACCTAACCCTAGTTAAGCGTATCCTTAGATATCTTAAGGGTACACTTAATGTCGGTATTTGGTATCCTAGATCTACCGAGTTCGAACTAACCGGCTACTTCGATTCGGACTATGCCGGTAGTAAGCTCGATAGAAAGAGTATGAGTGGTTGTTGTCAACTTCTCGGCTCGAGTCTAGTGAGTTGGTGCAGTAGGAAGCAACACTGTGTTGCTTTATCTACCACCGAAGCCGAATACATCACGATGGGTGAGTGTGTCACGCAGCTTCTTTGGATGAAGCACACTCTCCGCGACTTTAAGTTAGACTTTACGAATACTAAACTTCACGTAGATAACATTAGTTCAATTAATCTTACAATGAATCCGATATGTCACTCTAGGACCAAACATATAGAAGTCAAACACCATTTCATTCGAGAACATGTGGCCAACGGAGTCATACAACTCGAATACGTCGAATCGAAGTCTAACTTGGCAGACCTATTTACTAAACCCCTACCCAAAGCCGAATTTAGTCTATTAAGACGAAAATTGGGCATGTGCGTAATAGAATAGGTACTTGCAAATTATATGTTCTTACTACTATCTCTTTAATTTCATTTTTATGGAACTAGTATAGGACATACCTGAGATGTCATGCACCTATAGATTTAAGGAGCCAATACATCTCACAACACATAGGACTAATGTGTTTGTGTACTTAGCCACGTAGATGGGCGTGAGATGTTAGGACCTTACTCCTGGTTCTAGATGTAGAGCTAGTGCATCGCTATGAACCACGGAGTATAATCATACATACTAACCGACTCTGACCAGGATTGATTGATCTTTCATATTAATCAAGCCAAATATGAGTCGAACATTTTATAGATGAACTTATTTTCAGTATATTATTTTCAAAATAATGTGGAACATGCTTGGACTTTAAAAGTAAAACTTTTTTTTATTATTCCACACACACTTTCACTCTTTTCGATATATGGCAAAAGAGGGAGAAAAAGGCCAAAGTTAAGGGATCAATATTTTTATTTTTTCTTGCCAAGACTTACTCAAACTTTAGTTAACTTGTTAACAGAAAGTAATTTTCTTAACTTTAAGTTAACTTGTTAACAAAATGGAAGTAAAGGACAAGGTTAAGAAATCAATTTTTTGATTTCTTAAACTTACAACTTATTTTAAACACTATGGCCAATATTAGGTAATTTCGATTACTTAATTCCTTTTTAGTAGCAAATATCAAGGGGGAGAGTTAAAACTTTTTCTCAAGTACTCACCCTCGGTCAAGGGGGAGGTTTCCTCAAGGGGGAGCACTTGAAAAAGAGTTTTTATACTCCTAAACATTCATGCATATCTCATACTATTTTTGCTTAAATGCACTTAATTTATTTTTCTTAACCTTGTATGTGGGTTTGCCATAAATCAAAAAGGGGAAGATTGTTGGTGCAGTAGGCGCCTAAGTCGAACCTGAGTTTTGATTATAGCAAACGATACAAAGTTAAGCTCATGTTATTATCTCACGAGCTGAATCGAGTGTGCGATGAATGCTATATTTGGGTGAAGGCTAGCGACACCCGGAGGAAGCCGCGGTGGTCGGGCGACACTCGAGTGACTTCGGAGGGAGCCGAAGGAATCGAGTGGAAGGCCGGAAGCAAAAGCAACACGTAACTATCGAGGTAAGCTCGTGTGTGCAAGCGTAAGTGAGGTCGTATGCTCCTTACGGGGATGATCTTAAGCGTAGATCCGACCAGAGACATCCCATCGATGGTCCAGGTCGAGATCGGATGGTCGAAGGCCGTCGAAATAATGTTTTCTTTGAGCTAACTTTGCCCTGCAGCTAGCATCAGTCAACTGCCAGCTTGGAGGACTCGACTGCCGTCAAACAGTCGACTGCCAAAGGTCATCACTCGACTGATGGTCAATGATCAGATTCGAGGAATCAAGGCTTATCACCCCATTTCAAGGAGATTGTTGCTCAATTTTGATTGGCTAGGGTTCCTCTCGAAAAGGGGCTCAAAGGCTATAAAAGGAGGGCTTGTAACGACCGGGCCCCTGTTGGCGGAATTCGACGACCCCTATTGGTCGACGATCGTCGCCCCTGTTGGCGGAATTCGACGACCCCTATTGGTCGACGACCGTCGCCCCTGTTGGCCCGTCGTTACTCACCTGGTCTTCCCACCCCTGGAAGTGGGTTTTTGCCTTCCCCAGGATTCGAACTCTAGACCTCCAGGCTAAGTACTAAAGTTTATGAATCCTGGTAAAGGCAAAAATCCACTTCCAGAGGTGGGAAGACCATGTGAACGGCAGACCGAAGACGTCGTCGACAATAAGTCGTCGAATCCGACGACGATCGTCGACAATAAGAATCGTCAGGCGACTCGATAAAAAAAACACCTTTTATTGTAACGATCGGGCCCCTGTTGGCGGAATTCGGCGACCCCTATTGGTCGACGACCGTCGCCCCTGTTGGCGGAATTCGGCGACCCCTATTGGTCGACGACCGTCGCCCCTGTTGGCCCGTCGTTACTCACCTGGACTTCCCACCCCTGGAAGTGGGTTTTTGCCTTCCCCAGGATTCGAACTCTAGACCTCCAGGCTAAGTACTAAAGTTTATGAATCCTGATAACCAAAACACCCTGCTCTGTCGGTCCCTGCTCCTCTAAGCTCAACTCAGAGAAACCCTGAATCAAATCCGTGACCAAAACTCGGAAAGAAGCTAAAGTCCCTCGGGACTTAGGCTAAATCGTCGTGACCACATTAGCTTTCACAGGTGGTAGGCGATGGTGCGATCATAATTCTTCAGGAACTCCATCCATCTCCTCTGTCGGAGATTGAGTTCCTTCTGTGTAAACATATATTTGAGACTCTTATGATCAATAAGAATCTCAAACGTAATACCATATAAATGATGCCTCCAAATCTTCAAGGCATAGATAATAGCGACAAACTCTAAATCATGAACTGGGTAGTTTTTCTCATGATCCTTCAACTGGCGAGAAGCATAAGAAACTACCCTGCCGTGCTGCATCAACACTGCGCCTAAACCCTGTAGAGATGCATCGGTATAAAGAACGAAACCGTCGTCCCCTGATGGTAATACCAGAATCGGTGTTGACACCAATCTCCTCTTCAACTCCTGAAAACTAGTCTCGCACGCCTCTATCCACATGAACTTCACGCCCTTCCTGGTAAGGCGTGTCAATGGCATAGCAATGCTCGAGAAACCCTCAACGAACCGTCTGTAATAACCGGCCAAGCCTAGGAAACTGCGAACCTCCTGAACTGATTTCGGCTGCTCCCAACTAGTGACAGCCTCGATCTTCTGGGGGTCAACTGAAATACCTCCACTCGAAACCACATGTCTCAGAAAACCGACTGAGTGTAACCAAAATGCGCATTTATTGAACTTCGCATATAACCACTTCTGTCGGAGCCTATTGAGAACAAGACGAAGATGCTGCGCGTGTTCCTCCTCGGAACGAGAATAAACCAGAATGTCATCGATAAAAACAATGACGAACCGATCTAGAAAATCCATAAATTTATGGTTCATTAAATCCATGAATACCGCTGGAGCATTGGTAAGCCCAAATGGCATTACCAAAAACTCATAGTGTTCATATCTGGTACGGAACGCTGTCTTCTGAATGTCAGAATCTCTAACCCTTAATTGATGATATCCGGACCGCAGATCAATCTTAGAATAGACTGATGTACCTCTGAGCTGATCAAACAAGTCCTCAATCGTGGCGAGGATATTTATTCTTGATAGTGACGGCGTTCAACTGCCTGTAGTCGATGCACAGTCTCATCGAACCATCTTTCTTCTTCACGAAGAGAACCGGAGAACCCCAGGGTGATGCACTAGGGCGAATAAAACCTCTGTCCAAAAGTTCCTGGAGTTGAACCTTTAACTCATCCAACTCTCTCGGGCCCATACGATAAGGAGCTTTCGATGCCAGCGCCGTCCCAGGTATTAACTCAATCATGAACTCCACTTGCCTTCTGGGAGGTAGACCCGGTAACTCCTGGGAAAGACATATGGATACTCTCGGACAATAGGGATGTCCGCGATCTGAGAGTCACCACTGTCTTCTACATTGATCATAGATAATAGAAAACCCTAACAACCGTGCAATAAAAGCTTCTGAGCCTGAATCGCAGATATGGTCGCTATACCGTCATCCTGGATGCCAGTGAAATCCCACGAGGGTTGGTTCGGAGGTCGAAATGTGACCACCCTCGTTTGGCAATCTACTGTGGCATGAAATACTGACAGCCAATCCATGCCAAGGATAATGTCAAACTCGACTATGTCCAGTACCAATAAATCTACAGTAAGAATGATGTTACCAAAATCTAAGGGACAACCTCGAACCTCCTGGGTAACATCCAATGTATCGCCAGATGGTAGGGAGACGACCAATCTCTGTGATCTACTAGCAGGTAGTCTACCGATCTCTCTCATAAAAGTACGAGAAATAAACGAATGTGAACTATCAGTATCAACTAGCATAATAGCTGAAAATGCATAAAGTGAAACCGTACCACGAAATACGGATTCGTTGGCTCGCTGCGCATCCTCTCTGGTAATCGCATGAATCCGCCCAGTCTCCGGTGGCGGTGGAGGTGGTCTCACTGCCAAAGGTGGCTGTGCCTGAGCCTGAGACTGATACGAAGGCTGGTACGAAGGCTGATAGGAAGGTGCCGTATACGGCGTGATCGTATCAGACGGTTGTAGCGGTGATCTGAACTAGTGGCGTGCGGTGATCTTGATCAGTGGCTGCTGCTGCGAATGGTACTGTACCAGTGGCTGAGACTGCATCTGGTACTGCGGTCCTGAAACTGAACCCTGTGACACCGTACGGGCACTGGTGTACTCCTGTCCATGAATGCCATAGGCGACTCCTGCAGGGGGAGCTGTCCTCTGCGGGCGTTGCGAAGATGCAGGTCCGGCCCCTCTCTCGAGTCCCATCGACGCAACGGTCCTCCCTGAATAGAAACCCCGGAAGCCACATGCTGAGCCTTCAACGAACAATCTCGGCTCATGTGTCCAGGCAGCTTGCAATAATAGCAAACTGGCTGTCCCAAGGTGCAGGCTGAGATGATATGCTCTTTCGATCCACAACGAGTACAGTAGGTGTCGCCAATGGGCGGTCTCCGGCTCTGCTGAAAAGACCGCGAGGGCCCAAAGATAAGATCGTCCCCGATTTACGAGGCCGGCGGATGCCCCGAATGACTCGACCGTCTGAATCGGCCACTCTGCGATGTTGAGTCCGTGGTGCTGAGTCCGACTGTGGTTCTTTCACCGCTTCCTCTTCACATGTATTGACCCTCTGTTGAGCCGACTCGATCAACAAAGCTCTATCCAACGCCTCTCGGTAGGAAGAACTACCAAATCCTGCCATCCTGACCTATAGATACCCATCTAGTCCCTGAACAAACTGCATCATCCGTGACCTATCCTCAGCAACTAACTCTGGAAAAAACCTGGCTAACCGATTAAATTCTATATTATACTCCATCATCGGCGATTATTACATGCCGTAGACTCGAGAAAATCTTGTCGTCATCATCATCGATATGCCCGTGGGAAATCGACTCTCAAGCCTCTCTAAATCTCGCCGGGTAACCGCTCGCCCGATAATCGGCGCATATCCCACGGATCTCGGCCTCACCTCGTAAATGGAAGGCTGCCAACTCTACCTTCTCCCACTCGGAGCAGACCATATAGTAAAAGGTACGCTCCATCGTCTCGATCCAAGACTGAGCTACACTCGGATCAGTCTCTCCGCTAAATACAGTGAACCGGCTTTTCATCGACTTCGCTAATCCTGGAATCCGAGCTCGCGCGGCCTACATCGATGAGGATAAGTAGGGGCGATCTTGAGTAGGGCCGACTCAGCGATGGGCCTGTCGGGTCTGTAGTAGCATGTCCTACTGGCGGGGGTGTCTGATGTGTAGCAGCAGGGTCTCCCGCTGGTACATCGGATGCCCCAGCAGTGGGTATCTCGGGAGGAGGATCCGCCGAGGACTGAGGATCCACTACTCCCGCAGCACCCTGTGGAATCTGACCCTGATCAATATGCTCACCCTCAGTAGATCTCTCCGGCAAGTCTGTCGCCAAAGATCTCTGGGTCCTCTGGCGTGGCCGTCCCACACCACGTCTCGGCGCAGAAGCACGCCCACCTCGTCTCATATCTGTTAAATGAATACAGATATTACCACAAATAAAAACATATCAAATTAATCATCATACCTATTTCACCATCAGGAGAGGTCCAGTAGCCGCCAAAACCCCATATTAATCTCGTCAAAAATCCTTGAATTTCCGAAACATAAAAATCATCGAAAATCCATACCAATCCAAAATTTTCAAATTACCTCGCAAAACCTGCCAATACATGGCGAACTCCGAAAAATCCAAAAACCCCTAGGAACTCGAAAACCTAGGCGCTCCGATACCAAATAAATTGTCACGCCCCGAAGGAGACCCCGCCAGACAAAAATCCGGCAGCATCTCCCCTGTACGGGTGACAATCCCAATTTACATACAAGGCCTACACGGCCACTATACATCGGTCAACACGACCGGAATCCAAACTCACACGCAGTTATATAATTTGGCCTCAAGCCATCAACCAAAATAAATGATAAACAGTCTACCATAAATCGACTTACCCCTTCTGCCATCTGGGCAGGAATACTCACCAAAATCCAATCAAACCAAAATCCGAATAAGGTCCATACATACACCAAAACTCCAAATACAAAATCAATCTCCAAACCTATACATGTCCTCTAACCAAAATATCCAAACCATAAAGCAAATATCCAAAATAAAACATTTACGACGAGTGGGGGTCCGACAGCTGCACTCTCTGGACTTCATTCGAAATAGATATAAATCAACGGGGTGAGTTCAAAGAACTCATGGTATAGTAGATATGCAAAATAAGGTATAGCTAACAATAAAATATCATGCGATGCAGTCTCACATAAATAGGGTATCTGCAAGAAATACAAAATGACTGTACTTACCTGAATCTCCTACCCTGATATAGGAGCATATGCCTGACTAGAAGTAATAGAGTCCTGACCATATATAAACATGTATCTTGTATGCATGACAATCATATGCACATCCAAGGCATCAATAAAAATGCAGCAAACACAATACAAAATGCAATCCGTGCAAAGTGCATGTCGTGCCAATGACATGGTCACCCCTGACGCCAGTCAGCCGCCTCACACGCAATGGTGAAGCCGAGTGGGTAGGGCTATGACAACTGTGCACTTTGCCATCACTGCTCTGGTGGTGAGTGGATGCGGGATCTTGTCGAGTACACCTATCCTCCTGCCCCAAACAGAGTGGGGGAGCTAAGCTCTCATCTCCCGGTGTCATAGACCAGAGGAGGGATCCCTGCCCGCTACCACGCTGCCTCATCGCTACCCATGAGCGGACCAGCGGAGCCTGACAGAGCAACTGCACACACCCTCCTGATGTACCACTAACCCATGAGTGGCAGTGTGTGCAGGCCATGTAACTAGCTGCGGGCTCAACAATAATGGAACCCCGTCCAGCTAGCATACAATCATGCAAAAATGGTGCATGATACTAAAACATGTAAATCCTACTCAAAACACCTATCCGAATAATATGTATAATCAATATATACATATCCCTAATCCATGTACTATGATCCAAATCAAACAGGAAAATATAATCATATCCTATCACATGCATGTATCTAGTAGGCACCAAAAGTATACCAGGCATATAAACATGAAAAAGTTATTGTAAGCTATCCTACTAGCATATCAATTTGACTTAATCTAAAAGTTAAGTCAAAATACCCGCCTGAATATATATCCGCAAGAATGAAACCGTCACGACTGGGGACCTGCCTCGTGACCGAAACCTGCATATAGCATAACTATAGTCAAGCACAAAAATACAATTCACCGACAAATCGAATAATTAATCGATTTCCTTTATATCCCAATTAACCCAAATCTCATATCCTCCGAACCATACCGATCAACCGAATAACTCCGGAATCAACCCAAATCGACCAATCAAGCTCCCCCGCCCTAGGAATTCCATCGGCAGCCGATACCAACCCAATCGCACAGCACCCTCCAAATAAAACCCTCACATCCCCTCTCAGCCGGCCCCAATTCCTTCCCTACTGCCCTATTCAATCAATTTAATTAATCCGATTAAACTACCAATCCAAATTAATTAAACTCTTAATTAATCCAATACAAAATTACAGTTATCTCACCGTGTAAACAGGGGTGGTGATCCCTTTCACTGCCGATCACAGAGAAGACTCAGGGACGAGAAGAAACTGCCGAGAAGGAGAAACGGCGAGCCAAGGTGGCGATCTTTGCGGCGGCGGTGGCGCCATGAGAGGAGAGCGTCAGCGATCTGTGGAGAGGAGCCGGCGGCGGATGGTCGCGAGAGGGGCGTGGCACTCATCGGCGAGGCGGCTCGAGCGGCAACGACACGGTCGACGAAGGACAGCAAGCGTCGGGGCGACGACGGTGCTCGCGTCGGGCGAAATCCCTTGCTGCCGCGCGAGTGAAGGAGCTCCGATGGCTTCGACCTGGTCCTCGGCGGAGAGAAGACCGGCGGCGGGAAGAATAGGGCCTTGGCGTCAAGCCTTGGCGCGTCAGGCCAGCGGCTCGCGGCTAGGGAATAGGTGTCATGGCGGGAAAAGAAAATAGAGGGATCTTTGGCGTCGTGAGCGGCTGCAGAGAAAGCTGCTAGGGGAATAGGTGTCGCGGCGGGGAAAAAGAAAATAGAAAAATAAAAACTTAGGGTTTCCGGTTTAGGTTAATACCCCTTAAATAAAGTCTATCTATTTTATCCCTGTAAAAAATCTCGTACAGAGTCCGTTTAAATCCCGAAAAATTCCTAAAATTCCCTAAAAATCCTGAGATATTTTCAGGATTATTTCCTTAATTATTGGGCCATTTAATTTAGTGTTTTAAATCCCCGTATTTAACATTCTCCCCACTAATAAAAATTTGGTCCCCAAATTTCCTACTCAGATGCACAACGAGTAAGAAATACCACAAGTACTGAAAATATAACTCACGTACCTCAAGTAAACAAGTGGGGGTATTGAGCTCTGATCTTTTCCTCGAGCTCCCAAATAGCCTCCTCGTCGGTGTGGTGACTCCACCCGACCTTGACAAGTCGCACAACCTTGTTCCGCAACTGTCGTTCCTTGAAATCCAAAATATGTATTGGAACCTCTGCGTAAGTAGCATCAAGTTGAATGGAACCTGATACATCTGATAGAATATGTGTAGAATCTGGCACATACTTCCTCAGCATAGACACATGGAATACATCATGTATACTCGTCAAAGATGGGGGTAGCGCTAGACGATAAGCAACTGCTCCGATTCTCTCCAAAATCTCAAACGGACCGATATATCTAGGAGCTAGCTTACCACGGAGTCCAAACCTCTTCACCCCTTTCGTGGGTGAAACTCACAGGAATACATGATCACCAATAGAGAACTCCAAAGGTCTCCATCTACGATCTGCATAACTCTTCTGGCGATCCTGCGCCTCTGTCATCCTACGTCTGATAGTACGGACCAACTCTGCCTCATGCTGAGCTCTCTGGGGTCCTAGAAACTGGGCCTCCCCAACCTCCTCCCAGAGGTTGGGTGTACGACACTGCCTACCATACAATGCCTCATACGGGGCCATTTGGATAGCCGAATGATAACTGTTATTATAGGCGAATTCCACTAACGACAAATGATCCTCCCAGTTGCCTCCGAAATCTATAACACAGGACCTCAGCAAATCCTCTAGTGTCTGAATGGTCCGCTCAGACTGTCCATCTGTCTGCGGATGGAATGCAGTACTAAAAGGTGTGCCTAAAACTGCTGCGGACTTTGCGAGAACCTAGGCGTGAAGCGGGATCTCTATCGATATAATGCTCGAAGGAACACCATGCAATCGATGATCTCGACAATATAGCTCCGCCAAACGATCCGGAGTCCGTCTTAGAATCGATAAAAGTCTTGATTTGGTCAGTCGGTCTACGACTACCCAAATCGTGTCATGGCCTTGACGTGTCCTAGGCAAACCCATCACAAAATCCATAGTAATATGATCCCACTTCCACTCAGGAATAGGAATCCTCTGAAGTAATCCAGCTGGTCTCTGGTGCTCAGCCTTGACCTGCTGACAAATCAGACATCTAGCTACAAAATCTGCAATGTCTTTCTTCATACCGTTCCACCAATACAAACGCTTTAAATCTCGATACATGCGGGTTCCGCCTGGGTGGATTGCAAATCGAGAGCGATGTGCCTCCTGTAGTAACTCCTCCATAACCGGGTGAGGCTGAGGTACACATAATCTGCCTCGGTAATATATAATACCCTCCTCATCTCGGGTGAACTCAGTCTGCTGTCCAGAAGTGATCTGACTACCAATGAACTGTAAATGCTGATCACCGGCCTGAGCCTCCCGGACTCTAGTCCGGATAGACGACTGAGCAACCATGGTAACCTAAATCCTGGATCACTTGGTTACCAGGATCATAAACTTTAGTACTTAGCCTGGAGGTCTAGAGTTCGAATCACGGGAAGGCGAAACCCACTTCGGTGGGAAGGCCGGTGAGTAACAGCGGGCCAGCAGGCGATGGTCGTCGACCAATAGGTCGTCGAATTCCATGCGAGGGCGTCGTTACAATAAAAGGCGCCTTTTTATTGTAACCGGCCCCTATTGGCGGAATCTCGACGACTTTGATTGGTTGGCAAAGACACAAAGTTAAGTTTATATTGTTATCTCACGAGCTAAATCAAGTGTGCAGAAAAGTACTAAAGCTGGAGCTGAAGGCTAGCGACACCCGGAGGAAGCCGTGGTGGTCGGGCGACACTTGAGTGAATTCGGAGGGAGCCGAAGGAATCGAGTGGAAGGCCGGAAGCGAGAGCTACTATCGAGGTAAGCTCGTGTGAGTGAGAGATTGTAAGGTCGTGTCCTCTTTACGGGGACGATCGTAGGCGACGATTCGACTAAGACTTCCTGTGGAAGGTCTAGGTCAAGATCGGACGGTTAGAAACCGTCGTATTTATCATTTTCCGAGCTAATCTCTTACTGCGAAGTAGCGGTGTGATCATTCGCTGGACATTAGGCGATCGATTATCGATTGGTGATGAGATGCATCGATCATTATCATCGATCGTGATGAGAGGCATCGATCGTGATGGCGGCGATTGACTTTGTGCTAGGTCAAAGCGGATAACGCGTTTGTAGCGGTCGCCAGCGATAAAAATTTAGAAAAATTCATGATCCGTTCCAAAGAAATAGGAGACAAATTCAGAGGCTAAAGTCTATAAAAGGAGGGGAGGATTCATCTCCAAATCACATCAATTATTCATCAAGTGCTCCTACAACGCCAACGCTTCAACACCGTCATAACGCGAAGCGACGCCAAGTTTTGATCTTCTTCGGAATATTTTTGATATTATATTCTGTATTTTTATCTTCATAACGAGGTGAGGTAGGCTTGTTGCCTCATCCTCGTATATTCAGTTTTTGTAATCGTTGTCTCCTACCTCCAACGAGGAGGAGACGTTTTAGTGCTTTGCCCTCCGTACGCGGTCTAGGACCGATAGGGCCTTGGAGTAGCAACCGCTGGGTTGTGAACCAAGTAAAATAAACGTGTTCATTTATTTTCCGCTGTGCTTACTTTGCGTATCGAACGAACGAAAAAGAAAAGATTTACGATCGCTATTCACCCCCCCCTCTAGCGACGCTTCTCGATCCAACACGTCGCCCCTGTTGGCGGATATCGACGACCCCTATTGGTCGACGACCGTCGCCCCTGTTGGCCCGTCGTTACTCACCTCGACTTCCCACCCCTGGAAGTGGGTTTTTGCCTTCCCCAGGATTCGAACTCTAGACCTCCAGGCTAAGTACTAAAGTTTATGAATCCTGGTAACCAAGTGATCCTGGATCACTTGGTTACCAGGATTCATAAACTTTAGTACTTGCTGGAAGGTCTAGATCTGGAAAGGCAAAACCCACTTCGGTGAATCGGTAACGAGTAACGACGCCAATCAGCGATCGTCGACAATAATCGTCGGTCGCCGATAGATAGGCCCGATCGATCTAGGCTTGTCTTAGGGTTTTCATCAATTAAAAGCTTCCAAGTGCTTCCGATCGCTCCAACTCTCCGACATCTCTCTGACGAGCTGGCTGAGGCGACGACTAGAGCTTCAACCTCCATCCTTTGAAGTCGTCGGTAACGAAAGTTTGAATCACATTTCAGTTTATAAGTTGTTCTTATTTCGAGCTTTAAATTATATCAAGGAGAGGGGGAGTGTCTCTCTACCTTGAGCTTTTATCATCTTTGTGTATCCGTCTAACTCCTACCTCCAACGAGGAGGAGTTTTTTTAGTAGTTTGCCCTCCGTACGTGGTCAAGGACCACTAGGGCCTTGGAGTAGTAGCCTTTGGCTACGAACCAAGTAAAACTCTTGTGTCTATTGTCTTTTTTATTTTTGTTTATCTTTCCGCTGCATATAAGTTTTTTTTAAAAACGAATTCGTACGAAAAATTTCTATCGCTATTCACCCCCCCTCTAGCGATCCGATCGATCCAACACGACCGTGACGATGTCAGGATTTAAATCCTGACAATATAAGAAATGAAATTAAAAAAAAATAATTCATTGCCGGAATTTAAATCCCGATGATATTTTTTTAAATTTTTCATTTCGTGCATTTCTTTTTCATTTTTTAATTTTTAATTATTCGAGATTTAATATAATTGGATCACGTTGTATTTTATTTTTCATTGTCCATAATTCATCGTCACCCAACCGCGCCCTCTCATCGATCAGTCGCAACCCACCCGTCGGTCGGCCATCACTCGCCCGTTGAGCGTCGCCCACCGAGCGACTAGTCGTCGCCCGCCCACCAGTTGATCGTCGCACGTCGGTCGACTAGTTGTCACTCGCCCCTCAATCAACCGACCGTCACCCTCCCATCGGCGGGTCATCGCCTGTCCATTGATCAGTCAATTGGTCATCGCTCGTCGACCGTCCGATCGATCGCCGCTCATCGACCGATCAATCACGGAAATTTTTTAAAAATAGAAGTGAATAGTAAATTTATTATGAGTATAGATAAAAAATAAATTTATTAATTATCGGGACTTAAATCCCGACATTTATTTATTTTTTAAAAAATAATATGACCATGAATTTATGTTTTTTTAATTAATTCTAATATTTTTTATTACACTTATCATATTGTCACCCGATCGACCCACGCCACCTCATCCCCATGCGGTGGTCGCCGCCACAATCATCACCGCCATCCGTCGTCACCGCAAACACCGCCGCCAACCAAGCTAACGCCATTGCCGTCCGATCGTCGATCGTCGATCGTAGGCCGTCAGTCGTAGGTCGTTGAATGTTGTCCGTCGTCGACGATCGTCGATCGCCGATTGTTGATGCCATCGGTCATCAGTGGCTATCGCCCAGCGTCGACTATCGACCGACACCATTCACTGCGACTGCGAATGGTGTCGATCAATAACTGACACTAAGGCAGCAGAGACCAATGGCATCAGCGATCGATGGTCGACGACCGCCAACGATGGGCAACGTTCAATGACCTACGATCGACGGTATGCGACCGACGATTGCAATCGACGGCAGTGGTAGTTGGTGGGCGACGACGGTGTCAGTGGGTGACGACGGCGACGGTAAGTTATTGTGGGCGATGACGACCACTGCGATGGGGGACGGTAGCGACAGGGGACGATTACGAGCGACAGTTGCGATCAATGTAATAAAAAATATTAGAATTAATTAAAAACATAAATTCATGGTCACGCTATTTAAAAAGAATTTTAAAAAATAAATATCGGAATTTAAATTTCGATAATTAATAAATTTATTTTTTATCTATATTCATAATAAATTTACTATTCACTTCTATTTTAAAATTTTTTTCGTGATCGATCGATCGACGAGCGGCGATCGATCGGACGGTCGACGGACGGTTGACGGACGGTGGCCAATCGATCGATCGATGGGCAAGTGATGGCCCGCCGATGGGAGGGCGACAGTCGGTCGATCGACGAGCGAGCGACGATTAGCAAGTCGATGTGCGACGATCGACTGATGGGTGAGCGACGACTTGTCGCTCGGCGGGCGACGATCAACGGGCGGGTGATGGCCGACCGATGGGTGGATTGCGACTGACCGATGGGAGGGTGCAGTCGGTTGACGATAAATTATGGACAATGAGAAATAAAACAAAACCTGATCTAATTATATTAAATCTCAATTAATTAAAAAAAATAGAAAATGAAAAAAAAATGAACGAAATGAAAAATTAAAAAAAAAACATTGTCAGGATTTAAATCCCGGCAATGAATTGTTTTTTTTTTATTTTCATTTCTTATATTATCGGGATTTAAATCTTGACACTGTCGCAGTCGGTCCATCGTGGTTGGTCTGTCACGGTCGGTCGGATAGCGATCGGTATGTCGCGGTCAGTCTGTTACTGTCGATCGGTTGTTGTCGGCCTGTCACCGCCCATCCTTTTTTTTTTTTTTTTGATGAAGGTAAATATATATATCATCAAAATAGCACAACCATACATGATCCAAGGAGCCTACTCATGTCATATCCGACGAAGTGTCCGATCTGAGTAGACATCCAGGGCAGAAAGTACATGTGCTCTCAAGTGTACCTTCACGCTCAATGTACCAACCCTCTCCTGTACTGTGCGGTCAGTCCTCTCTCTCGCATCCTGCTGCCAAAGATGGAAGTATGACCACATCCTCTGACTATCGCACGTCCTGTGTCTGAGTGCACCTCATACTGATGCAATCCCTGCCTGGCTTGGTCCTATGATCAGGTCCATACATCCTATCTGTGTCCTCTCCGCGCCATCTGGTCTCCATCATCCTCCTCCTCTCTAGTGTCGTGACCCCACTTTTAGCAAGTGGTCAGCTATCAACAGGATTTGCGGTGTCTTTACCGCGAGCCGTTTGCTGTGGACTAGATAGGCCATTCAGGTGGGCCTATTCACCTCTCTAGGCTTTTTGGCAAAGCCTCAGCCATCAACGGATTTGGCGTGTCTCTACCACAGCTGTTATCTGTGGACTAGATAGGTCATCATGGTGGACCTATATCTCATCATCCCAAAACAACCCACTATACAAAATAAGACACCTCTCACTTTTTTTTTTTTTTTTAAAACAAAACCTTAGGGTTAGGGTTTTGGGAACCCTAAACCCTAAAGTGCCTACCCCAATTTGGAGTTAGGGTTTGGAAACCCTTCCTGGATTTTTTTTTTTTGGGTTTTGGAACCCTAAAACCTAAACTGCCAAGACCCCAAAATTGGGGTTAGGGTTTGGAAACCCTATCTGAAATGTTTTTTTTTTAACCCTAGGTTAGGGTTTGAAGTTAGGGTTTGGGAACCCTAAACCCTAAAATACCAAGACCCCAAAATTGGGGTTAGGGTTTGAAAACCTTATCTGAAACGTTTTTTTTTTGAAACCTAGGTTAGGGTTTGAAGTTAGGGTTTGGGAACCCTAAACCCTAAAATGCCTAAACCTCAAAATGAAGATAGGGTTTGGGAACCCTTTTTTTTTTTTTTTACATTGCATGGGATACATCAAGTGCTCTATATACATGTACCTGTATCTTCCTAAATATCCTCTCCTCATCAAACCGAGAATCCTCAAATCTGATCTCATTTCTAGCCCTCCAGACATAATGTACAGTCGCTCCAAGGGCTAGATGTCGTTCTCTCATACCGTCTGAGTCCCCCCGATAATGAAGTCTGAAGATGCGTAGTGCTCGTCTGTACGTGCTCATCTCTGATCGCATCTGCAGCCATCTCCTCACCCGTGCCCATAACAACCTGACCACATGGCATCTGAAGAATACATGTGCCTGTGTCTCCTCCTCCAGTCTACAAAATGCACATCTCCTATCCTCCATGTAGCTCTGTCGATCTCTGGTAGGCAGTCTCCCATTAGCCAACAACCACAGTGTGGCCCGGTGGCTTGTGGATGTCCCTACATCTGATCTTAACCCACTTTCTTTGGTCTATGCTCTCTGAAATGATCATATGCCTGCCGCACTCCCACCCCTCTGCTGAACCATGCTGCTAGTGTGTGTGATCTTGCGGTAGACTACTGTAATAGCGATTATACTATCTCGATGTGCGAGTTATTTTCATCGATGGCGAATCCGTGTGCCTCACCGCCGCCCCAGAATCTTTGGGTATGCGAGGTAATCTTGATGCACCCATCGTATCCATAGTGAGTCTGGCTTGTCTGATCATCGCCATAGAACCTTTGTCAGTAGTGCGAGGTTCCAAGACTTCAAGTCCCTGAAGCCTAGACCACCTTCCTCTTCTTTCACATATAGCTGACCATGAGATTGGGGGGTGCTTACTCGTCCACATGAAACCCCGGCATAGGCTATGAATGCGCTCAATAACTCCAGCTGGCAGTGGCAATATGGACATCCAGTAACACTCGACCCCCTCGACCGTCGATAAAGCGTGCTTTTAAGAGAGGCTCTGTTTTGGCCATGCATTGATCCTCCTGGAGAGGCCATCTAGAAGTATCCCATAGTCCGAGATTTTGAGTTTTTTTAGGCTAATGGGATTCCCAAGTATTTGAAAGGCATCTCTCCCTCATGGAAGCCGGTAATAGCACATATCTGGGCTTTGGTCTGCGCATCTATGCCCGCCATGTAGCAGCTGGATTTGTGCACACTTGCAGTGAGTCCTGCCATCTATGAAAATTGTGCCAAGCAATCAACTAGTCTCCTAACTGAAGGTATGTCTCCCCGTGATAAAAGCAATAGATCATCAGCATATATCAGGTGGGAGATGCCCAAGTGCTCACATGTGGGGTGGAATTTGAAATTTGATCTGGTACTTGCCCGTGCCAAGGATCTGGATAAATACTCCATACAAATGCCAAATAAGTAAGGTGAGAGTGGGTCACCTTGTCTAAGTCCTCTGCCCCCATAAAAATGCCCATGTGTATACCCATTGATCATTACAGAGAAAGACGTGGTGGTGATGCATTCTCTGATCCATGCGATGTAGATGGGTGGGAACTGTAGGGCGCTGAGGACATCTAATAAGAAATCCCAATGTACTGAGTCAAAGGCCTTCTGCAGATCCACTTTCAGGGTGCACCTAGGGGAAATTCTCTTCCTAGTGTAGTGCCTCAAAGAATTCTCGGCTAACTGGATGCTATCTGTGATTGATCTTCCTTTGACAAATGTTGTCTGTGCCCTATTCAGCAAGTGATCTGTGACACCTGATAACCGGCTAGCAAGTAGTTTGGATATGACCTTGTAGAATACCGTGCAACATGATATCGGCCTATAGTCCTGCACTTTGCTAGCATGCTCGCTCTTTGGAATTAAGCTAATGAGTGTATGATTCCATGACTTGAGAAGCTTCCCATTTTGAAAGAACTCCATAATGCCTTCGGTAAAGTCATGTTCGATTGTTTCCCATGCCTCCTTGTAGAATTTGGAGCTATATCCATCCGGCCCCGGAGCTTTGAGTTCACCAATACTAAATAATGTCTTCTTGATTTCATCGGCCGTAGGCATGCAGGTAAGTTGTGATTTGTGCTCCATCGTAAGCATCCTCCCATATTGCATGCAATCATTTCGGAATGTGGTCCGGTCTTTTTTCTCCCCTAGTTGCCTTTGGAAATGCTCCACGAATACTTGTGCTACCTTCCCGGCATCCATAGTGACCTCTCCGTCCATTCCTTCCACATAACAATTTCCCTCCGCTTGTTGTTCCTCTTGACCAACGAATGGAAGAAAGTTGTGTTTCGGTCTACTTCTTTGAAGTATTTGTGCTTTGCCTTTTGAAGGAAGAAAAGATATTCTGCTCGGGCCAATTTATCCGCTTGTTGCTTTGCTTCCTTATAGTGGTCATCCATGATCCCAAGACCTAGACCACTACTCTACAGATTTTGAAGTTGCTCTTGTGCCCTCTTTGATCGGTTTTTGATGTGTTGAAAGTGTTGTTGGTTTAGAAGCTTCAGCCCTCTCTTTAGCATGGTAAGTTTCCTTTTAAATCTGAATTGGGCAGTCCCATATGAGCACCATGTTGTCACTTGATCCCACTCCTCTTGCACAAGTTGATGAAATTGTGGGTGTTGTGTCCACATGTTAAAGAACTTGAACGGTTTGGCTTTAGAAGTTTGTTTCTCCAAAACTGAAACCACACATGTCGCATGATCTGAGTGGACTCCTGGTTCTTTAAATTCTGCAAAACTACTTTGGTCCATCTCTAGCCATAACCTGTTAACCATAGCCCGGTCAAGTTTGCTAACAATCCTACCATTTGTCCATGTATATTGGCATCCTAGGGAATGTAGATCCTCCACCCCTGCTAACGATGTGAACTCCTGAAAATCTACAGTTGTGTATGTTGTGACATCCATACCTCCTTTTTTATCTGATGGTCTCAAGGGAGAGTTGAAGTCTCCCATTATAAGCCAAGGTAGCGACATTCCCTCTGCCAATAGTTGTAGTCCTGCCCACATCACCCTCCGAGAGGTAATTGATAGTTGCCCATAGACAAAAGTCAGTGCATATGTTCCTTTGGTGCTCTTGTCCAAAATTGTTGTATGGATGAATTGATCTTCCCATTGTTGTATCGTGAGGGTAATGTATCTAGCATCCCATATGAGAAGCATCCTACTTCTTCCGGATTCACCTATCTGTTGTTCTGATTCCCATTGTTGTAGGTAGTTGGATTTGAAGTGATGATAAGCACGGCTGGTCAATTTAGTTTCCAAAAGACATAACACCCTTAGATTCTGCATTTTGAGGAGTCGGTTGACTTCCCTCTGTTTGAGGCCAGTGTTGAGGCCTCGAATATTCCACGCTCCTATCTTCATAGTGGGCTCGCCGACGTCTGCCGACAAACATATTTGTTATTTCCTTTCTGGTTCTTGTTTCCTTCTGTTCTTTGTCGAGTTGAGTCATTCTTCCAGACTGAAACACCACGCTTTGATTCTGATTACAAGATCTATCTACATTACGTGCCTTGTTCCCTCCATGTATCTTTACCATTATATTTGTTCTTGAACCATTCTAAGGTTGGGAGCCCTAGTATGATTATTGGTTCCTTAGAATTACTAGTATTTTGATCATCAATCCTCTCTTCTGTTGCCACACAGCCTGTATCTGGAACTAATTCTGTGCAGCCAGTTCCTGGATCCGTTTGTTGCAGTTTATCTGTGGTACTCTCAGGGAGGATTTCACCCTCTTCTTGGTCAATAAGATCGGCCCATATCCTCTGTGTTTTAGGCATTTGCTGGATTATACCACCTACAGCAGAATCTGGTTGCAATCTAGCAGCTGTGTGCCTTTGCTTGGCTCGCTTTGAGCTTGTTGTTGCTGTGCTAGTTCCTTTTGCCTCCTTGCTATATCCATCTTTGCTTTTTTCTTGTGTGTTCTAGATCTTGTTTGTATTTTCCATGGGCTCCCATCATCTTCCATGCATTCTGGTATTTGTACAGTAGGTTCATTTGTGTGCAGATTACCATCCTGTTGTCCATTTACAGCCTGATTTCCAGCTTCAGTTCCACCCAATTCTGTGTCATTTGGTGTACCTATCCCTTTTTCCATAGCTGCTGCCGTTTCCTGTACCATGCCTTCCCTTGGTAATTCAGTAGCTTGATGTCCTCTACTCTTTTCATGTGCCACTTGTTCTATCTGGATGCCAGGGTTACACTGACTTCTGCTTCCACCTGGGGCTGCCTCCATTGCGTCAGCTGGTGCTGTTACTCCAGATAGGTTTGCTGTTAGTTTCCCATCCAACACACACGTGATTCCAACAGCTAGTACATCCTCTGATACTACTGCTTTTTGCTTCGTGACATTGGCTACTTGCTTTGTTGTTGGCTTGTTCTCGATTCTCGCACTAATCGCTCAGTATCTAGTTGTGTTATCAGACCCCTTAATCCTTCTGTTTCCACCGTCTATGTTGACCATGTTACCAACTGAACTATTTACTCTAGGATTTTGAGGAGCTTGCCTGTTCATATGATGGCCTGATTGCATACTCAGGTTTACTGAATTCATATCTGAGTTTGGAACAGTTAGTGCATTTTCAGGTATCAGTTTCCCTTTCCCTTTAATCTGTTTTTGGGCCCTAGCATCCTGCTGTAACCCTTTCTTGATCACCCCACACTCATCAGCCACATCCTGGGAGCATGATTGAGGCTTGGAATTTAGGTTATTAGGTTTCGGAGGGCCCTTGTCTTCTATACCTAAGACTGAAACTGAACCTGCTGAACCTGCTAAACAGTTTTCCCCCTGTCCATTTATTTGTGTCATATCAACCTGTCCCTCTTGCCCATTACAATCCTTGGCATGCTGGTCTCTTGCTCCTTTGTGATTTCCCATTTGTATAGGTAGTTGACATGTCCTATTTGATGCTATCACTGCCTGAACCCTGATAGTTTCAGATACTGATACTGAACCTGAATTTACAGTTTCTGCAGCCATATCAGTTGGTGTGGTTGAGTTCAGTTTCGATGTGCTTGCTTGCTGTTCCTTCTGCATTCTTTCCTTAGCTCTATAAGCCTTCGATCTATTAGCAATCCTTGCTATTTCCATTCTTCCGCATCGATTTTGTGTTCACGCTAAAGCCCGATCAGTTGCTTCATCACCGTAATTGCATTTCGGACATGCCATCGTAGCGGCCAATATCATCACCGCTTGATTTTACTTGTAATTGGCCCATCTGCTGGAAGTTTATCTGCTGGTTGATGTTCTACCCTCGTCACTGACTTCACCGGAGTTTCACCGGCCATCTTCCGGCCTGCTACAGTGCAACTATTGTGATAATGACCAGTTTGCCTGCAATTCAGGCACAGTTTCAGCTTTGCTTCATGTTTTATTTCCAGCTTTACTTCTTGGCCATCCGGAAGAATGATTTCTAGGCTCGTTTGTGGTTGCTTTGTTATGTCAACTTCCACCAGGACATGTGCGTAGTTTACCCTTTCTCTATTCTTGGTGAACCGATCTGTGAATAGTGGCTTCCCAATTTGAGAGGAGATCTTACTCAGTGCCGAAATCGACCAACAATCAATTGGCAGCCCATGTATTTGCATCCATATGGGTAGATGGTTCTGAATATCCTCTTGGAAAGTGAAACACTGAGGCATGATCTTTAGGTATAGGGGACATCCATAAGCTATATATGGCCCTCCTTTGAGCACACTGTCACATAGTTCTTGGGAATCAAATTTGAAAACTAGCCAAAGAGAATTATGGTTGAGCAATTTGTGTGGCGTTTTCCATCTCGTGGTAAGTTCTTTGACTGCCTTCCAACCAAGAAATCGCCCCAGGAACCTTCCAATTAAGCAGAATCCTATTGTTTCCTCTATAGGTTCTTGGTCAGCTGCAGTGAGTCGAATTTTGTCATCTTGTTTTGCTAGCTCGTGTAAGGATGTATCTTCCGAGCATATCCTGTTAGTTTTAAAGAGGTCCACCCACCTCCTTGTTCCTTGTACCTGTTCTACCCGTTGCTCCATCTCCCCAGCTTTCTTCTTCTCCGGCGGGACCTGCTGTGTTCTTATTGATTTCACTTGCTGTGCCAGAAGTTCCCTGTTATCCAACTGCTGTGGTTGTTCCCCTACGTACTTGCTCTCCATAACCTGCGTATCCAACCGCTTCCATCCTCTTCTCACTGGCCGATCATGCGCCATGGCATTCCTTGGCATTCCGGCGGGTCCGCTGCTGTAGCGGGTGGAGACCCGTTAACCCGTAACTTTGAATTCAAACTCTTGAATTTCTTGCCCGTTGAGTTTGACAAATGTCTTATCAGCGCTCTTTACTGGTCCAGGTTAGTTGAGTCATACATAATATCAACTCGCCACCATCATCATCGTCTTCCCCCAAATTGGAGACAGGATACCGCTCAAACGGTGGAATTCGCCGGCCAGGTTCCAGCAATATACTTCACCAGTGCTACTCCAATCTTCCCAGGACGTGACTACCCTTTCACATATTCTTTGGATGAGTTGATTATCTGATGAGCTTTAGCAGATGATCCCCCAGTCTACCGGCGGCCATGAGAGCTTACTATCTGTGTATGAGCTTCTAGCTTCTTTTGCCCTTGAGAACAAGTCGCCTAGGGTTACTCCAGCCCCCAGTAACTCTTTCGTTCCTCTTCGGCGTTGCCTACCACCACACTGTTGTGTTGCAGCTCCTCCCAATCCTCTGTTACGAATAGAGGAATTGAAGTCTCTCCAACCGCTGGCCACCCTTTGCCTCTCCTACCTCCAAGCTCCACCTCTGGGTTCACTGTCCTAGTAGCTTCCTGCGGCTCCACATAGGTCCCCTGCAGTGGCCTCCTACCGCCTATGATCCCCCCAAGTCTTCCCCGCCGCTTTGCCTGTGCTTCCCTTATCAGCCCCCCGTCCCCGCCGTGTCGTGCTACTTATCTTTGCCTGCCATACAGTGGACCTTCGTGCGGTTGTCGTTTCGCCCAATTAGTTTGTCGTTGATCATCGATCTTGTATCTTCCGCCGACACGCTAGAATCTCCGCAGAACCTTACTCCCAAGCTTACCTTCCTCGCAATTCCCTTTGCCAACGGAACCCAAACAGTGCTCAGCTATCGTCTTCCCGCTACCACAGCCTTCCCTGACGCCTTCTCTAGAGAGAAGGGAGAGCACCACTCTCTAGAACCAGGATCGCTGCAGCATTGTCACCGCCCATCCTCCGTCGTGATTAGTCGGTCGATCGACGACGATCGATTGGTCGGTCAGTGGCAGCGACGGGTGACGGGCGATGGGCGGTGGTCGATCGACGGCGGTCGGTCGGCAGCTGCCGACGATGGTTGGCCGATTGTGGACGGGGATCGACGGCCAACCCCGACCGGCCACATGACCGATGCCTAATCGCGACCGACGACCGATTGCGATAGACGACGGGGTGGCGACCGGTGGTCAGTCGGTGCCTGACAGCCAACTGACCAGTCAATGGGCAGGCAACGCCCACCAATCGGAGGGTGACGTCCGTCGACTGGAGAGCGTCAATCGACCGACTGGAAGGCATCGATCGATTGACTGGCAGACGGGCAACGACTTGTCGATCGGTGTGCGACAACCGATTGACGAGCGGGCGATGGCTAGTCGCTCGACGAGTGACGATCGATGAGTGAGTGATGATCGATCAACGGGTGCGCCGCGACTGACCAATGGGAAAGCGATGATCGATGGACGATGAGCTATAGAAAATAAAATAAAATGTGATTCAATTATTTTAAATCTCTATTATTTAAAAATAAAAATAAAAAATAAAAAAAAATACACGAAATTAAAAATTAAAAAAAAATTAATCCCGACAATGCAAGAAATAAAATTAAAAAAAATAACTATTCATTGTCGGGATTATACGGTAAAAAAAAGAATTTCATTGTCCGGATTTAAATCCCGACAATGAAAATAAAAAAAAAAAAAAACTAATCCGAGATTTAAATCCCGACGATTCACCTCTCTCACTTATTTTTGTAAATAATTTAGGATTTATCTATTTTCGTATTATCTTTACTGTTCACTGTTCACGCTTATTTTAAAAAATTCTCTAGGAAAGAGTAGTAAAATGACTGTTTATCCGTTCACCTTCTGTTAATAATAATTAAGTATAAAAGCAAATTTTATCATTCCTAATAAATAGATTATATATATATGTGCGTTGATTATTATATTATTATAATACTTCAAGCAAAATACATTTTATAAATCGATAGATATCGGTTTTTTATCTCTAAATTCATTAATAATTATTTTAGAAATTAAATATTTCGATCTCTAATTTTTTAATGACTAATTTTAAAGATTTTTGATCTCTATATTTTAAAGTTTGAGACCGTGATTAAAAATTGATCTTGATCTCTAAAATTTTGAGACTATATTAGTGGAGACCACAATCAAAACTGCCCACGATTGTAATCCCTTGATCACGATGGAAAATATGATTTGACTATGTTCCTTATCACGATTGTAGATAAGGATCATAGTCTAGTCATTGCCCCTGTTGATAAGCTTCAAAAATTTAAAGATGGTCTAGTTCGTCCCTTCATGTATTGATTACTAGTCTCAAGGGTTAAAGGTTCATCGTAATTTACTTTCCTTACGATGGCTCGGGAGCGGACTGGAAGGGACCGCTAGATTGACGATTCCAACCTTTTACACAAAAATTTAAAGATTAATTTCGAAATCGATCCCTAAATTAAAGATCTCATTTTATTAAACTCAATATTAGTAACTCAAAAATTTCAAGATGATGATTATTTTAATCATCATTATTTTGCTAAAAGACATAGCGGTCACAAACAAAAATATACTATGAAAATAAAGATAATATAGCATTAAAGATATGAAACGAGACCGATCAAATTGCAAGTAGAATTTCTAAAACATTTATTATGTCAAACAATCCAAATATCCGTGGATGTTAATTTAAAAAAAAAAAAGTTAAAACTATAAAATACGTTATATATATTTTTTAAAAAAAATCGCAACTAAGTTCTCGAGTAGTTAGTTATAAATAATCACGATTGAATAAATTGTAATTATTAAATTGTATTGTATAATTTGAGGATTTAGCGGCAATACATTTACCTATGATTAAAAAAAAACTTAATTTATTGAGAATTATTAGGAACACAAGTTTTTTTTAATGATACTATTGCTATCTTTTCTCGTGAGTGAAATGAGAGAATCCGTACAGAAGACACTGTCCGAACCAAAGAACTGGTTCAGTAGAATAGGTCTGAGAGAATCGGTTCGGTAAAGTAGGTCTGGGGAAACCAGTTTGGTAAGGTAGGTCAGGAAAATTGGCTCGGCAGAATAAGTCTGAAGATTGGTTATGTACGGGGAGTATAGGAGTTGGCTCGGGCTATCATAGGAAGTCTGAGGTAAGGAGTCTAAGAGCTATACTAAGCCTAAGCGGTAGGTTTAGACTAGCTTTACGAAGGGTAAGAGGGTGAAAAGGAAAGGTTAGAATATTTCCCAAAATGTTTGTGAGAGTTTGTTATATAATAGATTGAGACCCCAAATAATATTCAGAGGAGTCTTCACTCTCCATCTTTGTAACAGAATGATTCTTTAAGTAAGCAAGGTGGCTACGTGTACGGTGATGGAAGACGTTTGTTACGTGATAGCTGGCCGGAAAAGAGGAGGAGAATAAAAAGGCAAAGGAAGGGCAAAAGGAGGGGGATCCACAACTTTCAAAAGCAAGAGACGAAGGCACACTAGAGGAGGAGAGCAACCACATCGTCGGAGAGAAAGAAGAGGGAGAGGCAAGGAAGAAGGAGACAAGGAGAGTAGTGAGCTCATTCTTTTGATATTTGAGAATTGAGCTAATTATAAGAGGGTTTTTCCCTCCACCTTCGGAAGCTTTTTCCACGAAGGAGGGAGTTCATAGTGGAAGTGTTTTGGCACTGTAGCTCGTGGGAGAGCTCACCCCTGTGGAGTAGGAATCCTCATTCCGAACAACGTAAAACTCTGTGTCTCTGTTCTCTGCTTTGGTTGTTCGCATTTTCCATTCGTATTCTATTACTATTGCGGTCGGAGAAAACCCCAAGCTTCCTGCACGCATCTTGGCATTGAAAGGAGGCGAGAAAATCCGTCTACGACCGCATCAGTTGGCATAGTCTGTGGGAACTTACTGAACAAGACGTCGAGATGTAGCCAGAAGAGATATCATATCCAGTAGCCTCCTCTGCCGAGGAGAATCCCATTACGCTATTACCATCCCAGTTGAGGGTCATGGTGGACACAGCCGTGGCTGAAGCCCTAGCCAAAGAGAAGAGAAGGATATGATACCTCCATCCTCACTCCGATGAACCTTCTCCTCGAGGACAGCAAAAGGAGATGCCTCCTCCGCTTCGCACAACTACGAACGTCTTGGTGTTACTCGGGGATGGGCTAGGGGGGAGGATGCATCAGACTACTATACCAGTGACACAGATCCGGTGAGAAGAGTAGGGCGAGAGCCAATCGACTATGGCTCCGGACACTTACGAACCCAATCTTTTCACCATTGACATTCTTTCTTAACTGTCACCTTCATATTTCAGAAATCCCCAGGTGGATAAATATGATGGCACAATCGATCCTGAAGAACATTTGTCGCAATTTGCAGGAGCCGCCTCGCTTCACTGCTATTCTGATGCTCTCAAATGTCGGGTCTTCCGTACCACCTTAACTGGCTCGGAGCAGAAATGGTTTAACACTCTTCCCCCAGGGTCTATTACTTGTTTCACCGGTTTTCAAGGGGTGTTCCGCCAAGAGTTTACCAACTGCAAGACATACAAGCACGACACTTCAATCATGCTACACATTAGACAAGAGCCCTCAGAATCACTTAGAGAGTATCTTTATCGATTTACTTCTACCGCCAGGAATGTCCCCTCGGTGAAGTCAGATGCGTTGAGGGTGGTCATCCCGCATGGGCTAAGAGAGGGGCCTTTTCTTAGCTCCCTATTGAGAAAACCAGCGGCTAGCTACGAAGAATTGCTAAGCCGCGCAAAAAAGTATATTAATGAGGAGGAAGGATTAAAGTTTCGGCGGGTTGAACATACATCTGCAATGGCCCCCGCAGAAAGAAGTCGCCTTGCAGTCCCTCGGGCTCCTCCTCGAAGAGAATATGAGCGGACCTTCATACTAGAAGCTCCTAGGCTCCGGTTATTAATGCAAGGAGCTCGCCCCACCCCTCCTTTGCATATCATGGCTGCCGACGCATTCCCTCCCCCAAGAACCTAGAAAGAGCGGGAGATGGAGTTTTACGATCAACAAGGTCTTTTGCAATGACCGATGGGGTATAGGGGAGTGCCTCGTAACCCTCCAACTCCCTTTTCCTGTCAGTATCACATGGAGTATGGCCACACCAGTGGTCAATGTTTCAAGTTGCAAGAAGAGTTGGAGTGCATCCGAGTCGCCTATCCATATTTGCGGCCTCAGATGGGAGGACCAGCAAGGCGAGGTCAGCGACCTAACATGGCTCACCCGGGGCCCTACAACCAGAGACCTCAGGTTACCTTCCCTCTGGACCAACAAACTCCCGTCCAGGATGGTACTTCATAAGGAGGTTCGTTAGGTGAAGGCCCTGTTGGTGCAGTAGGCACCTAAGTCGAACCTGAGTTTTGATTATAGCAAACGATACAAAGTTAAGCTCATGTCGTTATCTCACGAGCTGAATCGAGTGTGCAGAAAATTGCTATAGCTGGAGTTGAAGGCTAACGACACCCGGAGGAAGCCGCGGTAGTCAGGCGACACTCGAGTGACTTCGGAGGGAGCCGAAGGAATCAAGTGGAAGGCCGGAAGCAAAAGTGACATAGTAAGTATCGAGGTAAGCTCGAGTGAGTAAAGTGAAGTGAGGTCATGTCCTTTGTACGGGGGCGTCCTTAGGCGACGATCCGACCCAAGACTTCCCATGGAAGGTCTATGTTGAGATCGGACGACAAATGGCCGTCGAATCCACTTATATTTTGAGCTAACTCTTTATTGTAGTCAAAAATCCTGACCATCAGTTCAACCGACCAGTTCAACCGGGCCAGTTCAACCGGCCAATTCAACCGGGTCAGTTCAACCGGTGGTCAAAAATCAGCCTCGAGGAGTCAAGCTTTATCACCATTTTTCAAGGAGTTTTGTGTCCAATTCCTATTGGTTGAAGACTCATTCGATGAGGGGCTTAAAGGCTATAAAAGGAGGGCTTCTCCTAGGGTTTTTCATCATCTCTAAGTGCTCACAAACCTCCACAACTCTGCGATTTTCCGACGACTCTACGACGAATCGCTGTCAACAACCCTAGTTTACTTTCTACTCTTTTAGTTGTTGATATTCTTATTTTGTCGTCTCTTTAAATATTGCAATTCCTTTTATTAATCGAGGTTTTCTATCGTTGCACTTTACATTAATAGAAGAGAGGGTTTTTCTCTCTATCTTTTCTTTCGAAGTTTTTTTTGTAATCGTCAAACTCCTACCTCCAACGAGGAGTGTTTTTAGTGAATTGTCATCCGTGCATGATCAAGGATCACTAGGGTCTTAGAGTAGTAGCCGAAGGCTACGAACCAAGTAAAAAAACATTTGTCTCATTTATTTATAGTTTATCTTTCCGCTGCAATTAACTGTCTACTTGAGTTTTAACGAACGAATTCGAAAAAAAAGGTTTATCGCTATTCACCCCCCTCTAGCGATCCGCTTCGATCCAACAATTGGTATCATAGCCGGGGGCGCTTAGATTTGGTGCAACCACCAATCTAGCATTTTTTACAGATTTGTTTTTCGTTCGTTTAAATTTTTCTCCCGCACTACTAATCCAAGACGAAGTCTTGGTACTCTTCGTTTGGTTTTGTTTTGCAAGTATTCGCTTTTGGAGTAGCCGACGGTAAAACGGGCATAACTTTTCGTACAAGTTGACCCACGAAACGGTCTACCTACCAAAACGAAGCTCTCAGAGAGATCTACACTTCTTATGAGGGTAAACCCTCATAACAAGCTGTCTTCATCCCCAAAAACCATCGTTTAGTACCATTTCTGGGACATCGAAGGTTGTAAGTGATCATTTTTTGTTTTAGTTGGTTATTTCTCGTTTATTCCTTTTGTTTCTTTTCATTTCCTACATTACTAATCCAAGGCGAAGTCTTGGAACCTTTTCCGTTTTTTTTTTGGTATTTTTTTTGTGCAAGGTTTCCCTTCCAAATGGCCCATCTCGAGGGTTTTAGCATCGTCCGACCTCCGTTTTACAACGGAGATGATTTCCATTACTGGAAAGGTCAGATGGAATGCTTTCTCAAAACCCAAATCGAGATGTGGATCATAATCCAAACGGGTTTCACACTTCCGACTAACGAAGTGGGTGAATCCTTTGGTTATGACCAATGGACCATTGTGACAAAACGACAAGTCGAAACCGACGCCAAGGCAACTCAAATTCTCCAATGTGGTTTGTCCAAGGAGGAGCTAAATTGCGTCGGCCCCTTCATCAGCGCAAAGGACCTTTGGACAAAGCTAGTGGAGCTACACGAAGGGACCGATGAAGCCAAGGTATGTAAGCGCGACCTTTTATTTAATAAATTATATAATCTAAAAATATAGGAACATGAAACGGCGACGCAACTCCACGCTCGCGTCTAGGACATAGTCAACAATCTACATGCAATCGAGCAAAAGGTCGAAAACCGCGACCTTATAAGGTATGTCCTAAACTCCTTTCCGAGGACTACATTGTGGGCATCCATGGTCGATGCCTACAAGGTCTCCAAGGATCTTTCTAAACTTAGGTTAGATGAACTTTTTTCTGATTTCGAACTTCATGAGCAGTCTAACTCGAAACCCGAGAAAGGTATAGCACTATTTGTAGGTTCAAAGAAGAAAACCTCTAGCAAGCCACCCCCGAAGGAAGAAGAGGATGAGTCGGATTCGGAGGTTGACTCGGAAATGGAGGTCGAACTAGTCAACCTAGTTCGGAGGATAGTCAAGGGTCGAAAATGAACCGTCACTCGACCCAATGAAGGTAAGCCTAAAAGTTCAAATATTAGATGTTATGAATGCAACAGGTTTGGACATATCAAGTCCGAATGCCCAAAACTCAAGAGCAAGGCACCAAAATACAAAAAGGCACTCAATGCTACATGGGAAGAAGCTTCCGAGGAAGAAGACAATGATCGAGTCCTCATGGCTAAACCGGTGAAATCGGAGACGGAGTTGGAACCGGAACTTGAATCGGAAATCGAAGATGAGTCGGACTGCGAAGCACTATTCAAGACAAGCCACGGATATGCATCCGGTTCAAAAGATACACTCAAGGTAAGTCGGTCTCTCATTACTACACTTTATAGTGCAATTAAGTTTTTAAATAGAAAGTTAGCTAAGTCCGAGTTCAAGGTCGAGACCCTAGTTGAGGAAGTTAAACTCCTCAAACACGAGGTCTCCTTAACCTCTTCGACTAGTCGAGTTCAAGAGAAGGACTCAACTCGGGTTGAAAAACTCGAAGTTGAGAACTCGCTTTTGAAGAGTCAAGTCGAAGATCTTAGGAATACGTTGGAAAGATTTACTTTGGGATCCAAAGGACTTGACCTCCTACTTGGATCGCAAAGGGTCGTGTACAATAAGGCCGGGCTAGGGTTTAGCTCAAACACGACCAATAAGTCGTATATGTCGATTGTAAGTCGACATAAAAAACATGTCCAAGCATGGGTCCCTAAGACCACCTTAATTTCAAACTTAGGATCGAACCAGTACTGGGTTCCCAAGGACCAAATCCACTATGTGGAGAAACCGAATCGATTCAACAGTCCAGGGGGAGCTAGTACGAAACTTGTTTGTGTTTTAACCTAGAAATTGCATGCTTAGGTTTTTATTTAGTTTGATTTTCCTTTTTAGAATGGTTAGATAGGACTATAACTCGTCAATACTTGATAACATAGTACCAGGACGCGGCGAGATGATAGTACGCTAGGAAAGCGGAGTCTTGTGTATTCGGGCTAGATAAGGCATATCTAGTTCGGTGCACTTGACCGAGTAGAACTAGCTGAAGCTACCTCGCCGTATCCTAGACTAGTTAGACCAGGAAGTGGTCTTAGGTGAGTCAAGTCTCTATTTTCTTGAAAATGGCTTTGTCTAAGGAAGTGGTCGTTGTTCCGATCAAAGAAGGCCTCTGTGCCTCGCCACGACCTGGAAGCCATGATCTTGAAAAGGTGACTTGATAAGCCTAAGGTCAAATCCGAATCTAACGCAAGGTTGACAAGTGTTTAAGTCATTAAATTTAAATCAAGTAAAATTGGAAGTCATCTTACAAGAACATATAGGGTTAACGTGTTTGATCATGTAGACATGGGTGAGATGATTTAGGTTAATAATTTTCAACCAATCTTTAATAAATCTAATATCCGATCCAACTACCTTGTGTGTAGGATCAATGGATGTTGGACAGTGGTTGCTCCCGACACATGTCCGGGGATCAACTCAAGTTTTCGAAGCTTTGATTCAAACGACAAGGATCGGTAGCCTTCGGAAATAACGGCAAGCTCAAAATCATCGGATCAGGTGATATTGAGCTCAACTCAAATTTTGTTATTCAAAATATTTTATTAGTAGAAAATTTTCAATATAATTTACTTAGTGTAAGCCAATTGTATGATAATAACTATAAGGTCATATTTATAGAAAATGAATGCGTAATTAATACAAATGAAACTTCTAAAACAATTCTTAAGGGAACTAGAAATAATAACATTTACACTATTAACTTAACTAACTCCTCAACTAAGTGTCTTATGACACGGCAAGAGGAATCATGGTTGTGGCACCGACTACTCGGTCACTCACACCCAAGACTCATCCACAAGATGAGTTAGAGTGACTTAGTCAGAGGTTTGCCTAACCTCAATAACTTGGATAATAAAATATGTAATGCTTGTCAACAAGGTAAACAATCTAGGACACAACATCAACTAACTAATCAAGAACGAACCAAAAGTGTGCTTGAGCTCCTACACATGGATCTATTTGATTCACATGGAGCTAAGTCACTTAATGGAAGTAAATTCTGCTTAGTCATAATTGATGACTATTCTAGATTTACTTGGGTTAGGTTCATCAAACACAAAAGTGATACCCTAGATCAATTAATCAATCTATTTAAATTAATAGAAAATCAACAAAGCATTAAAATCAAAAGACTTAGGACTGATCATGGTGGTGAATTCGAGAACCATAGGTTTACAGAATTCTGTAACCTAAATGGATACCACCATGAGTTCTCTTGCCCTAGAACTCCATAATAAAATGGCCTAGTAGAATGCAAAAATAGAACCCTACAAGAAGCCGCTAGGACAATGTTAGACGAGTATAACCTACCCGATAGGTTTTGGGCGGAAGCCGTGAGTACGGCATGCTATGTCCAAAATAGGATCTTTATGGTAAAGAGACACCTTAAGACCTCATACGAGATTTATCACGATAAAATACCTAACATCAAGTACTTTAGGGTATTTGGGTGTAAGGTACATATCCTAAACACTAAGAATTACCTAGTTAAATTTACATCCAAAACCACGACCGGAATCTTTCTAGGATACTCGACTACAAGTAGAGCTTATAGAGTATATAACCATGACACCCTTAGAGTCAAAGAGACTATCAATGTAGTATTTGATGAAGGACACGAACCTACAAAATCCCCGGCAACCCCAATTAGCGAGCCGATTCATACTAGACCTAACTCTGATCCGGAGATCAGGTCTAGTGTTAATCCTAATCTAAGTCAACCAAGTCACTCTATCGACCAAGTGATAGATGACTCTAACCAAACTATAACTCAAACGAGTCATCCTATTGATCAAGTTGTAGACTCAAACCCAAATCCAACTAGGACTCAAACGAATCATCCTATCGACCAAGTGATAGGTGATCCAAGTCTAGGAGTTCGAACTAGAGCCTCATACAGAAACCTTAGTCAAATCTCCTTAATTTCCAAAATTGAACCCAAGACTATTGACCAAGCTCTTCTTAATCCCGATTGGATTATTGCAATGCAAGAAGAGTTGGCTCAATTCACTAGGAACGAAGTATGGGAATTAGTACCACCACCTAAAGATAAAACAATCATTGGAACAAGGTGGGTGTTTAGAAATAAACTTGATGATAAAGGTGAAGTGGTTAGAAATAAAGCTAGACTAGTCGCTAAAGGGTTTAGTCAAGTCGAAGGTTTAGATTACGACGAGACCTATGCCTCAGTAGCTAGATTAGAGTCCATTCGAATGCTATTAGCGTATGCAGCACATCAAGGATTTAAGTTGTTTCAAATGGATGTGAAATCTGCGTTCTTAAATGGATACATTAAACAAGAAGTTTATGTTAGTCAACCCCCCGGTTTCGAAAGTTTAGACAAACCCGACCATGTCCTTAGGTTAAAGAAAGCTCTCTATGGACTTAAACAAGCTCCTCGAGCTTGGTACGAGAGACTTTCGATTTATCTTAAGTCCAAAGGATTTAATCAAGGTGTAGTTGACCCAACTCTTTTCGTAAAAACCTTAGGTAAAGACATATTCATAGCCCAAATCTATGTAGATGATATTATTTTCGGAACCACCAACTCAATCCTACTAAATGAGTTCATTTCACTTATGGAAAGTGAATTTGAAATAAATTTAGTAGGCGAGTTAAGTTTCTTCTTAGGTCTACAAATTAAACAAACTAAAGATGGAATATACCTACATCAACGCAAATATACTAGGGAATTAATCAAACGCTTTAGAATGCAAGACGCTAAAATTATTAATACCCCAATGGCAACTAATGTGAATATAGAAGAAGATTTAATCGGAAACTCAATTGATTTAAAATACTATAGGAGCATAATAGGGAGTCTCCTTTACTTAACTGCAAGCTGACCTGATATCCTATTTGCAGTAAGTATGTGCACAAGGTTCCAAACCTGTGCCAAGGAGTCTCACCTAACTCTAGTCAAGCGTATCCTTAGATATCTAAAGGGTACACTTAATATCGGTATTTGGTACCCTAGATCTACCGAGTTCGAACTAACCGGCTACTCCGATTCGGACTATACCGGTAGTAAGCTCGATAGAAAGAGTACGAGTGGTTGTTGTCAACTTCTCGGCTCGAGTCTAGTGAGTTGGTGCAGTAGGAAGCAACACTGTGTTGCCTTATCTACCACCGAAGCCGAATACATCGCGATGGGTGAGTGTGTCACTCAGCTTCTTTGGATGAAGCACACTCTCCACGACTTTAAGTTAGACTTTACGAATACTAAACTTCACGTAGATAACATTAGTTCAATTAATCTTACTAAGAATCCGATATGTCACTCTAGGACCAAACATATAGAGGTCAAACACCATTTCATTCGAGAACATGTGGCCAACGGAGCCATACAACTTGAATACGTCGAATCGAAGTCTAACTTAGCATACCTATTTACTAAACCCCTACCCGAATCCAAATTTAGTCTATTAAGATGAAAATTGGGCATGTGCGTAGTAGAATAGGACTTTGCAAATTATATTACTACTATTTCTTACTTTTCATTTTTCATGGAACTAGTATAGGACTTACCTTAGATATCATGCACCTATAGATTTAAGGAGCCAGTACATCTCACAACACATAGGAATAATGTGTTTGTGTACTTAGCCATATAGATGGGCGTGAGATGTTAGGACCTTACTCCTGGTTCCAGATGTAGAGCTAGTGCATCGCTATGAACCACGGAGTATAATCACACATACTAACCAACTCTGACCAGGACTGGTTGATCTTTCATATCAATCAAGCCAAATATGAGTCGAACATTTTATAGATGAACTTATTTTCAGTATATTATTTTCAAAATAATGTGGAACATGCTTGGACTTTAAAATTAATACTTATTTTTTATTCCACACACACCCTCACTCCTTTCGATATATGGCAAAAGGGGGAGAAAAAGGCCAAAGTTAAGGGATCAATTTTTTTTATGGCCAAGGCTTAAACAAGTTAAGAGAATTCTTAACTTAAACATATTTAGTTAACTTGTTAACAAAAAGTAATTTACTTAACTTTAAGTTAACTTGTTAACAAAACGGAAGTAAAGGCCAAGGTTAAGAAATCAATTTTTTGATTTCTTAACTTAAAACTTATTTTAAACACTATGGCCAATATTAAGTAATTTCAGTTACTTAATTCTTTTTTTTTAGTAGCAAATATCAAGGGGGAGAGTTAAAACTCTTTCTCAAGTACTCACCCTCGGTTAAGGGGGAGGATTCCTCAAGGAGGAGCACTTGAAAAAGAGTTTTTATATACTCCTGCTCATTCATGCATATCTCATACTAATTTTACTTAATGCACTTAATTTATTTTTCTTAACTTTGTATGTGGGTTTGCCATAAATGAAAAAGGGGGAGATTGTTGGTGCAGTAGACACCTAAGACGTGTTGGTGCAATCGGCCCAGGTCACGATTGACCAGACTCGAGTTTGACTCGAGTGATGTTTTGATGTTTGACAAAGGGATTTGACAAAGTGGTTTGGCATTGATGTTTGACATTAATGTCGGTTAATATGTTGGGGAGATTGTTGGAGCAATCGACCCGGGTCATGTTTGACCGGACTCGAGTTTGACTCGAGGAAGACCTTAATGGTTGACTAGGGTTGACCATGTGATTATGGGAAAGTCCAAGCATGGGTCTTGGCAAGGTAAAGTCCAAGTCTTGAGTACTTGGCATGAGAAGTCCAAGCATGGGTCTTGGCAAATGAGAAGTCCAAGCATGAGTCTTGGCAAATGGAAAGTCCAAGCATGGGTCTTGGCATGGAAAGTCCAACATGGGTTGGCAAGGGAAAGTCCAAGCTTGAATCTTGGCATCTGGGAAGTCCAAGCGGGAGTCTTGGCAGCATAAGTCCAATGGTTGGTAGCGTAAAGTCCAAGCGGAGTCTTGGCGGCGTAAGTCCAATGTGCCTTGGCGGTGTAGACACCGTTAGCATGACATAGCCGAGGGAAGCACCTGGAGGCTAGCGCGATGGATGAACAAGTCATGGATGACTTGGAGGGATCCGAGAGGCATGAGACTGATGGAGGTGACTAGAAGGCTTAGGTCTAGGCTAAGGGTGGTCTAGCAAGTATGGGGGCTCCATACTTGGGTTAAAACCTCATGTTTGAGGTTGTCAGTCGACTGGCAATATGGCCGGTTCGACTGTCATGAGTCGACTTGAGTTCGACTGCCGTTTAAGAGCTGGAACTGCTCTGGATGTCTACGACAGTCGACTGCCAAGGGTTGGCAGTCATTGCTAGCTTGTCGAGCGCGAGCGGCCGCCGTGGCGATCGACTACAGCGTTAGCGATCGGCCCGCCAATGTTGGCAGTCGACTGCCAAGAGATCCGTTGGAATTTTTCCAGTGTGGATCGACCCATTGTCTCACGACAACAGTTGCATCAGTCGACTGGTGACTTATGGCAGTCGACTGATGGATGGAAATCCAGGTCGCGCGCAAGGATAAAAGGAGCTCGACGGGAGGGTTTTTGCAACCGATTTTTCTTGGACGTTTTGAAGCGATTTGCTGCTGCAAATCAGGGCTTTCAAGTGCTAGTCCAAGGCAATCAACAAGCAAGCTTCTAAAGAGTTTTTGTAAAGTGTTCTTTACTTCTCTTGTTGTATTTCTTCTTATATTTGCTTGTTGTATTTAGATTATTGTTGTAATCTTATTGTAAGAGGTTTCTCCACCTCCGACTTGTGTCGAGAAGGAGTATTTGTGATTAGTGAGTGTGTGTGCATCACTAGGGCTCTTTAGAGCTCGATTCTTGGAGTAGGAACCGTGCGGTTCCGAACCATGTTATATCCTCGTGTTGTGCTTGCGTTTGTAATTGTCTATTTCGTCATTGTTATTATTATCTATATTTCGCTGCGCTAACGAAATTGTAGACACGATCGCGATCAAATTCTATCGTACGGGCAAAACGCTATTCACCCCCCCCTCTAGCCGTTCCGAAATTTCCCCAACAAGTGGTATCAGAGCCCGGGGCTCTTCTACGGACTAACCGCCGGGAGCTAGGACAAAGAAGCTAGAGGGTGAAGATGGAAGAACAATTGGGATGGAATATTAACACACCGATCCCTTACTCCTTCTATGGACAAGAAGGGTTTAAGCAATGGAAGTCAAGAATTGAAGACTTCCTAATGATGAGGGACTTCGAAGAATGGCTATCTTAATGGAAGGATATAGCTATCCAAGAGGACCAAAAGGTGGATTCCTCAAGAAAAAGAGATGGACCGAAGAGCAAGTCCAAGCCTTCGAAAAGAATGAGAAGGTAATGAAGTTGTTAATTGATTTAATATCTAACAATATCTTGTGTATGTTAGGTAATTATGTAGATGCAAACGAGCTATGGAGCCAAGTGGCCAAGCTCCATGAAAGCCCATCAATGGTCCAAGAGGAAGAGACCGAAGAGGCTAATGCATCACCCTCACAAGGAAGTGAGGACTTGGAGGTTGAGAGATCATCAGCATCCAAAGAGGAAGAGGAAGTAGAATCGGAAGTTGATAGGGAGTCAATTTCCGGGTCGGTGGAGGAAGTGGAAGAAGCATCCACTTCTATGATTGAGGGGGAGAGACTATCTACACCGGAACAAAATAAAGAAGATGCCTAACCTCCGGTCAAGATGAAGAAGTTTCAATTCCAACACCTATCACCGAACTAGGTAACTCAAGCAATTTAGGTTTAAATAAAAATCATATAATTTGCTTTGAGTGTAGGGAAAGTGGGCATTATAAGAGCAAGTGCTCAAAGAAGATCAGAAAAGCTCTTCCGGCACCAAAACCTCAAGAAAGATCAAAAGATGCTGGTGCCACCACTAGAAGAAGCAAAGAGCACGTCATTTGCTTCAAGTGTCAACAACCGGGGCATTTTAGGAATTCATGCCCTAGGGGGAGCAAGAAAGTCAAAGAGGGAGCTATACATGTAGGGGGAGCCTCCAAGGTAAACCCTAAGGTATATTTCAATAATGCACCTTCTAGATTTAATAGTCAAAAGCATGCTAGGAATTTTAATTCCCTTGCAATTCATAAAGAGCATGCTAGAAGTAAGGAATTTTGCTTAGGTGCTAAAAATGTTTACCTTAGGAGTAAGGAGAAATTTGGGACTAATGTCCCTAAAAATATTTTACCTAAGGAATCAATTAGGAAAATAGGAGAACATCTAGATCTAAATCCTAAATGGACTAGGCATATGCCTAGAAAGTCTCATGCCCATGGTTTAAATCAAAATTCTAAAATTGGGCAATTAGAATTAGAGAATCAAGTCTTGAGGTCAAGGCTTGAAAAACTTGAGAAGACCCTTAAAATTATACAAAATCAATTTAAAGGTCAAATAATCAAAAGTCAAGGTCCAAAAGTCAAAGTCAACACCTAGGACCTAAGAGTCAAAAGTCAACCAAGGGCAAGCAAGGTTTGGGTCACAAACCTAAGCCTAAGGTGACTTACCATAGTGTTCCATTTGATTATGAAACACAAACTAGGTCTACGAAGACTAAGGTCAATAGGGAAGTCATCCCTAGAGTTGACCAAAGGGTGTGCCTAGTGGCTAGGGTTTCAAGGAAACCTAGGGTGGCCACTAAGAAGGTTGCAAGGGGAGTTACCCCTAGAGTCAACCTAGGTAAGACCCAAATAACCAAGGCTAACAAGCCTAGGAGGGTCATTAGGAAGGTATTTAGGGAGGTTATCCCTAAGGAATACCTAATTAACCCTAGGAGCTTAAATCGGTTTTGGGTTCCTAAGAGCGTGATTGATTCATGCTAGGTGGGTTAGGAGGTGCCAACCTTGAGTGGATGGGTAGTTAACTCAACCATGATAAAGGTGACATTTTAGGTTATTTTAAAGGTTATGGATACCTTGGAAATAGGGTTGAATTATAATCCTAAAAGATTTTAGGATGTGCCAATATTAGTTATGAAGTTTGATAAAATGATCAAATTGGCACAATTAGGGTTTAGAGTGTTAGTGTGCCTTTTGAGCTTTTGGCACACTAGGGAGTTTAATGATACTATGGCAAAATATATCTAACTATATCAAATGGCAATTAATATTAAAATTTAGGTATTACTATACCTATATATTTTATATGCCATGCTTTGTTTGCCATATAACATGCCATGACATCATGCTTAGTTTTAATCATATAAAATGTCATGATCATGTTTAGGGTTTAGGTTAATGTCATGAGTTTTTAGGTTATATCATATATCATGACATCATGATCATTGGCCATGTTTTAATTTTTGCTATCATTATGCCATGATCATTTCATGCATTAATGTGATTGAAATTGATTTAAGGACTATGACATGACTTGGAGTCCCATTTATAAGGGAATCAAGTAGGGTTGCCTTAGAGAATGCATGAAACCCTAGATTAGGATGAACAAAACCCACATCTCACATCCAATTGACATATATGTGTATTTATACACCTTAGATACATGTGAGATGCTAGGATATGAGTTGAGTTCAAGGTGCATAGTTTTTGCATCTAGATGAACTAAAACTCATCTTGTTTCATTTGTGGATCATTGGGAAAGCTTGTGTACAAGTCATGTGCATAGAGCCCAAGGAATATGATCCAAAATAAGGTTTTGAAAATATTTTAAAATCATTTTTAAAAACCTTGGTGAAGTCTATCTTTTGATAGCAATCACCATTGATAGAGTTGATACAAAATAGGGCCAAAACATTGAAAATTTCAATGGTTTTGAGTTTTATATCAAACTCACTATTTTATGGGTAAAATAATTTTCAAATATTTTTCACCCATTGTATGTGTCATAAGTATTATACGTATGAATTTTCACGATTTTTTGAATTACGTATAATTATTTATGAATTTCCAAAATTTATTTCTGATAGGTGAAAATCGAGATTTTATTATCGATCGACTTCTACAATGTGGCGATCGATGATGTGGTGTGATCGTGATTATTGTCGAGTCGACCATTATCTTCGGGTTAACAAGGTTTGTTTAGCCCGTGTTCAGTTATGGAAAAGGTTTCTAATCACTCCTGACCCTAGGATATGCTTTAGGAAGCATTATAAAGGGTGAAAATTCATTGGATATGGATTAGGAGCTGTGTTAGGTCAAAGTATCAAATTTAGGGTGAGTGAAAGTTCTATGTTGAACTTAAAACCTTAATTTTGATGGTTTAGAGTTCCTATTGGCTTAGGGGCTTCCCAAGGACATTGTTGGTGCAATGATCAAGGGGGAGCAAGCCTTTAGGGGGAGGTATCCATCTTGGGATGATGGATGTGTTTTTCTCCTTGAAGAGGAGAAGTTATTGGGAGAGTATCATCAATTGGGAAAATTGATGGGTTTTTGATACCCAATTTGGAAATTGGGAGAGAGTATAGGATTGTCTCTCTTGAGTGATATGTGAATTATCACTAGGAAGATGGTAGGCATCCTAGGTATTTACTTTTGGATCAAGGGGGAGATTGTAAGATCTCATTGAGACATGAGACATTGACCTCCTTGGAGAGAAAAGCTTTTTGATGTTAGTCAAAAAGGGGGAGAATGTTTGGGGGAGAACATTTGGAGAGTGTTTACCAATTTGGAATAATTGGTAAGGGATTTGAGTTAGTGGTCTTACTCAGATGATTTGTTTGGTTTTTGTCAAACATCAAAAAGGGGGAGATTGTTGGTGCAATCGGCCCAGGTCACGATTGACCAGACTCGAGTTTGACTCGAGTGATGTTTTGATGTTTGACAAAGGGATTTGACAAAGTGGTTTGGCATTGATGTTTGACATTAATGTCGGTTAATATGTTGGGGAGATTGTTGGAGCAATCGACCCGGGTCATGTTTGACCGAACTCGAGTTTGACTCGAGGAAGACCTTAATGGTTGACTAGGGTTGACCATGTGATTATGGGAAAGTCCAAGCATGGGTCTTGGCAAGGTAAAGTCCAAGTCTTGAGTACTTGGCATGAGAAGTCCAAGCATGGGTCTTGGCAAATGAGAAGTCCAAGCATGAGTCTTGGCAAATGGAAAGTCCAAGCATGGGTCTTGGCATGGAAAGTCCAACATGGGTTGGCAAGGGAAAGTCCAAGCTTGAGTCTTGGCATCTGGGAAGTCCAAGGGGTTTGATATTGACTGCGTAAAGTCCAAGCGGGAGTCTTGGCAGCATAAGTCCAATGGTTAGCAGCGTAAAGTCCAAGCGGAGTCTTGGCAGCGTAAGTCCAATGTGCCTTGGCGGTGTAGACACCATTAGCATGACATAGCCGAGGGAAGCACCTGGAGGCTGGCGCAATGGATGAACAAGTCATGGATAACTTGGAGGGATCCAAGAGGCGTGAGGCTGATGGAGGTGGCTAGAAGGCTTAGGTCTAGGCTAAGGGTGGTCTAGCAAGTATGGGGGCTCCATACTTGGGTTAAAACCTCATGTTTGAGGTTGTCAGTCGACTGGCAATATGGCCGGTTCGACTGTCGTGAGTCGACTTGAGTTCGACTGCCGTTTAAGAGCCGGCTGCTCACGGATGTCTCTGACGATCGCCAAGGGTTGGCGATCATTCGCTAGTTCTGTCGAGCCGAAGCGGCTTTGTAACCGGCCCAGCGATCGACTACGAGCGTTAGCGATCGCCAAGAGATCCGTTGGAATTTTTCGGCATGGATCGACCCGTTGTCTCCACGACAACGATGGCATCGATCGTGGTGACTTATGGCGATCGGTGATGGCGAAATCCAGTCGCGCAAGGATAAAAGGAGCTCGACGGGAGGGTTTTTGCAATCGATTTTTCTTGGACGTTTTGAAGCGATTTGCTGCTGCAAATCAGGGCTTTCAAGTGCTAGTCCAAGGCAATCAACAAGCAAGCTTCTAAAGAGTTTTTGTAAAGTATTCTTTACTTCTCTTGTTGTATTTCTTCTTATATTTGCTTGTTGTATTTAGATTATTGTTGTAATCTTATTGTAAGAGGTTTCTCCACCTCTGACTTGTGTCGAGAAGGAGTATTTGTGATTAGTGAGTGTGTGTGCATCACTAGGGCTCTTTAGAGCTCGATCCGTGGAGTAGGAACCGTGCAATTCCGAACCACGTTATATCCTCGTGTTGTGCTTGCGTTTGTAATTGTCTATTTCGTTATTGTTATTATTATCTATATTTTGCTGCGCTAACGAAATTGTAGACACGATCGCGATCAAATTCTATCGTACGGGCAAAACGCTATTCACCCCCCCCCCCCTCTAGTCGTTCTGAAATTTCCCCAACAAGAAGAACCTGAGTTTTGATTATAGCAAATGATACAAAGTTAAGCTCATGTCGTTATCTCACGAGCTGAATCGAGTGTGCAGAAAATTGCTATAGCTGGAGATGAAGGCTAGCGACACCCGGAGGAAGTCGCGGTAGTCGGGCGACACTCGAGTGACTTCGGAGGGAGCCGAAGGAATCAAGTGGAAGGCCGGAAGCAAAAGTGACATAGTAAGTATCGAGGTAAGCTCGAGTGAGTAAAATGAAGTGAGGTCGTGTCCTTTGTACGGGGACGTCCTTAGGCGACGATCCGACCCAAGACTTCCCATGGAAGGTCTATGTTGAGATCGGACGGCAAGTGGTCGTCGAATCCACTTATATTTTGAGCTAACTCTTTATTGTAGTCAAAAATCTTGGCCATCAGTTCAACTGGGCCAGTTCAATCGGCCAGTTCAATCGGGCCAGTTCAACCAGCCAATTCAACCGGTGGTCAAAAATCAGCCTCGAGGAGTCAAGCTTTATCACCATTTTTCAAGGAGTTTTGTGCCCAATTCCTATTGGTTGAAGACCCATTCGATGAGGGTCTTAAAGGCTATAAAAGGAGGGCTTCTCCTAGGGTTTTCATCATCTCTAAGTGCTCACAAACCTCCACAACTCTGCGATTTTCCGACGACTCTACGACGAAGTGTTGTCAACAACCCTAGTTTACTTTCTACTCTTTTAGTTGTTGATATTTTTATTTTGTCGTCTCTTTAAATATTGCAATTCCTTTTATTAATCGAGGTTTTCTATCATTGCACTTTACATTAATAGAAGAGAGGGTTTGTCTCTCTATCTTTTCTTTTGAAGTTTTTTTTGTAATCGTCAAACTCCTACCTCCAACGAGGAGGAGTGTTTTTAGTGAATTGCCATCCGTGCGTGATCAAGGATCACTAGGGTCTTGGAGTAGTAGCCGAAGGCTACGAACCAAGTAAAAAAACATTTGTCTCATTTATTTATAGTTTATCTTTCCGCTGTAATTAACTATCTACTTGAGTTTTAACGAACGAATTAGAAAAAAAAGGTTTATCGCTATTCACCCCCCCCCTCTAACAATCTGCTTCGATCCAACAGGCCCCTCATCTAATTCGAATGACATCCCCACACGGAGAGTTATTCACGTTATTGTAGGAGAACCTACTAACGAGGACTCCAATAGGGCTCGGAAGTCCTATGCTCGCCTTATGGAAAGCCTAGCTATTGTAACAGAGCAGGCTGTCAAGACCGCGCCACCAATTTCTTTCGGGCAGAAGATTTGCGAGGCATTCTGCTACCTCATATGGATGCTCTAGTAATCCGTATTTCTCTTGCTAACTATAAGGTGGCATGGGTTCTAGTTGATTCAGGAAGTTCTATTAACATCCTCTTCCAAGAGGCCTTTGGATAGATGCAGTTGGGGAATACACAGTTAGAGGACGTGGCTACTCCTCTATTCGGATTTGCAGAACATATGGTGTATCTCGTAGGGTAGATCTCATTGCCCCTCACTCTAGGCACAAAGCCCAGCCAAAAAACTAATATTGTGCATTTCCTCATAGTGGATGCTCCGTCCACTTATAATGCAATTTTGGGTCATCCTTTCTTGTCTATTTTCCAAGCGGTGGCTTCCCCCTATCATCAGAAGGTGAAGTTTCTGGTCGGGCAGCTAATCGGGGAAGCCAGAGGTGAACAGAAGGATGCTCGAAGTTGCTATGTATAGATGGTCAGGGATGACCAGAAGAAGGCCAGAGTAGATGACCCTAAGGGAAAAGTCGTCATGATCTCTGACATATACGTGCTTGAAGAGTCTCCTCCCAAAGCGGGAAAAATAGAAGAAGGGGAATCTGTAGAGATAGCTCCTGGAAAAGTCACTCGAGTAGCTCAACAGCTCAAGATTAAGGAGGAGCTGGTGGTCTGCTTAAAAAAGAATAAAGATATCTTTTCCAGAGATGTGCACGACCTGACGAGAATAGATCCTCGCGTGGTTGAACATCATCTCAACATCACTAGAGGAGTCCGACCCGTCCAACAGAAGCGGCGACACTTTGGGCCTGAGAAAGATAAAGTTATAGCTGAAGAAGTAGATAAGTTGTTGCAAGCGGGTCATGTTAAAGAAATTCAATTCCCTGAGTGGGTGTCTAATGTAGTTCTGATCTCCAAGCCCTCTGGGCAGTGGAGGATGTGTATTGACTTTTGTGATTTAAATAAAACATGCCCTAAAGACTACTATCCCTTGCCTCGTATTGATCAGTTGATAGATTCTATCGTGGGATATGAAGTAGTGTCCCTTATGGATGCTTACCAAGGATATCATTAGATACCATTAGCAAAAGAGGATCAGAAGCACATCAATTTTTTGACGGTAGGAGGACTGTACTCGTACATGGTGATTCCCTACAATTTAAAAAACAATGGGGCCACTTATCAACGACTCATGAAAAAAATTTTGCGGGACAAAGAGGCAAGAATGTGGAAGTTTACGTCAATGACATCCTTGTCAAGTCAAAAACCACTTGGGATCTAGTTACAGATCTAGACGAGACTTTTGTTACTCTGAGGCAATATAATATAAAGTTGACCCCCAAAAAATATTTGTTCGGTGTAAAGAGTGGAAAGTTTCTGGGGTATATTGTAACTGAGAAGGGACTGCAAGCCAATCCAGAGAAAGTGCAAGCATTATGCAACATGAAGTCACCTACTAATCTGCGAGAAACTCAAAAGCTAGTAGGAAGGATAGTTTCCTTGTCTCGATTATAGCCAGATCAGCGGACAAGGGATTACCTTTCTTTTGGATTTTGCGCAAAGCTGTTAAGTTTCAATGGGATGATTAGTGTGAGCAGGTCTTCCAAGAGTTAAAGAAGTATTTAGCTGAACTACCTTTGATAGCCAAACCAGTCGCAGGAGAACCCTTGTGGATGTATTTAGGTGTTTCAGAAGGAGCCATCAGTTCAATATTATTAAAGCAAGAAGGTTCCCAGCAATAACCTATTTACTACACCAATCATATCTTGAAAGGAGTTGAGTCACGGTGTACTGAGCTGGAGAAGTTGGCATATATTCTAGTTTTAATAGCCCGCAAGTTAAGGTCATATTTCCTTGCCCACCCAATTAATGTTTTTACTCACAGTGAGCTGGGTAAGGTGGTGACTAAGCCTAATTTCTCAGGTAGGCTTGCTAAATGGGTTGTGGAGCTAAGTGAGTATGACATTCATTATCATCCTCGAACCGTCATCAAGGCTTAGGCTCTAGTTGATTTCCTGGCAGAGGTACCTGTTGGTTTAGAAAATAGCTCGGCTGAGAAAGAAGAAGGGTTGGAGGTATGGAATGTCTTTGTGGATGGATCTTTTGAATCTATGGGCAGTGGAGTGGGGGTATTGTTAGTATCCCCCGAAAAAGAAGAAACTCATATAGTCGTGCACCTGGGATATCGAGCATCCAACAATGAAGCAGAATACGAAACCATCCTAGCTGGGTTATAAGCCGCCAGAGTCATGGGAGCAACTTCTGTCACGATCCATTCAGATTCCCAATTAGCAGTATCATAACTCCAGGGTGCTTTTATGGTTCGGGAAGAAAGATTGCAGAAATATTTGATGGCCTTTGAAAAAGAAAATGCTCATTTTCAGCAAGTCCTTCTGCAGCAGATTCCAAGAGAAAATAACCGGAGGGCGGATGAATTGGTTCGGATAGTCAGAACTATGGGAGGGGTAAAACAACCTGAAGTGACCTGCGTTGAAGTCCCCAATTCTTTGGTGGTATATAATGTGGAGGAGGTCATACCAGGAGTGAGTCAGATCCTTGATTGGAGAACTGACATCATGGCGTACTTACAGCAAGGGAAGGTTCCAAAAGAGAGAGGAGCGACATCTATTTTGATGACCAGAGCGAAGTGGTTCACCATTATAGATGGGGTCCTATATAAGATGTCTTTTGAGCGGCCCCTATTGAAATGTCTGGGAAAGGAAGATGCTAAATGGGTACTTCGGGAAATACACGAGGGTTGTTGCAGTAACCATTTGGGAGGAAGAGCCTTGGCGAGGAAAGTATTGTTAGCATGGTACTTTTGACCCACTCTCCAACAAGATGCAGCTCATATAATACAGATTTGTTCAGCCTATCAAAAGCACAGTAACCGGTCTGAACGACCGAATGAGTTGATGAAAGTTATTATTGCTTCCTGTCCCTTTGATCAGTGGGGAATGGATATAGTGGGTCCTATACCTATGACACCTTTACATAAGAAATTTTATTAGTGACGGTGGATTACTTTTCCAAGTGGGTGGAAGCAGAACCTCTCGTTAAAATCACTGAAAATGCAGTAATCCAGTTTCTGTGGAAGAACATCGTCTGTCGGTATGGAATCCCAAGGAGGTTGGTCAGTGACAATGGGCGACAATTTCAGGGAAAGAAAATCAGAGAATGGTGTCAAAGTCTCAATATCCAGCAGGATTTCACTTCTGTAGCTCACCCTCAGGCTAATGGGCAGGTTGAAGTGACTAATAGAATCCTCATTCAGGGGTTAAATACTAAATTAGGTGCTCAGAGGGGAAACTGGGTGGATGAATTGCCAGGGATCCTATGGGCCTACCGAACTACTCCTAAAATTGCAACGGGAGAAACTCCCTTTAGCTTGGTATACGGAACGAAGGTTGTTATTCCAGTGGAGGCCCTTCTGAGCAGCGCTCACGTGGCAGCTTATGAGCTTGAGAAAAACCAAATCATCCAAGGAACCGAGCTGGATTTGCTAGAAGAGAAACGGGAATAGACGCAAAGGCGAGCAGAATTTTATAAGAGAAGGGTACAACAAGCTTTTAATAAAAGGGTGGTGCCCCAAAGATTTCGAGAAGGGGATTTAGTTTTGCGCAAAGTTAACCCAGTGGGAGACTCAAAGAAGTTGGCTCCAAATTGGGAAGGACCCTATGTGGTCACGCGCCTTGTGGCGAGATCGACTTATTATTTAAAAGATGATCAGGGCAAAGAACTCCCTCGACCCTGGAACATTGTACATTTGAAGTATTTTCATACCGTATAAGAAGAAATGGGTGAAGGAAAGAGTTTAGTGGGTCTCTTATAAAGTATACATAATGTTCAACATGTTATCTGACATATGACGAACACGAACACAAGTGGCGAATCATTTGCATCAAAAATAATTCCCCTCCTACAGAATAGAGAAAATTAAAAATAAAGAAGGAATTACATGTAATGACCAACATCCCTTAACAACAGTCATCCCAAAGTGATGTATTAAATTACAATTTGAAGTGGTCTGGAGGGTAGCGCCTGAAGCCGACTTCCCAATGCAGAAAGGGCGCAGGCTGGTTAGCGGGAGGTAACCAACCCACTTCGTTAAATTCGTTCCGAAAAGTAGCCCGCATCAGAGCTATCAGGCGCTCTTGTTGGCTCGGGTCATCGGAGCCTTGATCTTGATGGAACCTGCAGTAATTTTCTTGATGTTCGCAAAGAGATTGACGAATTTCACAGTATCAATGAGATATTTGAAGGATGGCATCAGCCAAGGTAGATATGTCATCTTCCCGGGAAGTATGATCTTGTTGCAGAACCCTTGTCATTTCCATCATATCCTGGCGTATGGAGGCCGAAATCTCCTCTACAGTCTCCGTGAGGGATCTGGTGCGGACAATTTCGTTACTCAATCGCTGAAGGGACGCTTCTTGCCTGTGTATGCGGGTGTGAGCATGCGCCCTAGATGTTATTAAGGAGAAGTTTTTCTGTACCTCCTTGCATAAGCGTGTGCGGATGTCAGTTATTTTATCCTCAGCTTTCTGGTGTTGGGCTCAAAGGCTTGCTATGATTTCAGCATCCTTCTGCCTTTCGCGGAGGATTTCAGCTAGCTATTCCTGATAATCAGCCAATTCTTGGGACATGGGAGATGTTCTATCAACATCTTCCTGCTGGGCACTCTGCAGAGTAGATAGGAGTTCCGTATGTGTTTGCTATTGAGCTTGTAATGCCGCAATGGTCCTAGCATCCTTTTGCCGCTGGCGATGAGCCTTAGCTAATTGGTCCTGGCAATGCGTCAGTTCTTGCAGTAAAAGATGTTCCCAACCCTTGGCAGCGGTTTGATCCTCCAACCGTTGTTGAGCCTGTTGCAGAAACTGAGCTTGGTATTAAGTGAAAGAACGCTCCAGCTCTTGGTAATTCACTAATGTCTGTGGGTCATCAATAAAGAAGAAATCGTTATAGAGAAGAAACCAGCAAGGTCAGTTTAGGGAGCTCACCAATTCTAAAGCATGGCGTAGACTTTCCATCCTTGGAACTAGCTCTTCCAGGTTCAGGATTTGAGTAGCACGGTTAGAGGAAGAAGAGGGGATAGAGGACACTAAGGGAGAGGGTTCACTCATGATGGGCTGGAAAAGGGTTGGGGCAATAGATTGTACCGTTGGTCCAGGAAGAGGAAGGGTGATGTTCAAAGGAGTGGAAGGGGGTATGGAGACAACATGATTTGTTGAGGAGGCTACGAATAGAGCTCTTGCCAGCAGACTCAAGGAAACTGGAAAAGAAAGAGGGGAAATAGATATTGGTGGAAAAATGTCAAGAATCGCCTGTTGTCTGACATAGGAAGAAGAATCTGTAGGGGATAATCGGCTCGGCAAGGTGGCTGATGAGGAGGGTGTGGAGAGCGTTAATGAAAGGGGCAAAAAGTCAGTAGTCGAAGGGAACACAGGGATGAAGGGTTCTTCGTTAGTAGAAGGAAGAGTGCTAGAGTCATGGTCTGTATTCAGTTGGGGAGAAACGCTTCCCGAATCCTGGAAAGAGGAGGAAGGCAACGGGGAGGTGTTTAGAGGGTGTAGAGGCGACGATGAATGAGTTGCGGTTGAAGTAGGTCCTAATGTTGATGGAGGTTTCAAAGAAGGAGAATGGGGATATCCTCTGCCTGCAGACGTAGGCGTGCAGCGCTCCTCAATTCAACCTGATGTTGTAAAGAAGGAGGGGGCGACTTACGGATTCCCAGGACAGAAGGCGAAGAGGCAGGTGAGCTAGGGTTTGTAGGTGACATCAAAGAAGAAGGGGAAAGGGGTAATGATGGAAGGGTTACACTAAGCGCATTTGGCACCATTGGGAAGGAGGTTTCGGAGGAATGAGGAGGAGAAGGGGGCGCTGGAGCAGGGACGGTGGGGGCGGATGAAGATGGAATAGGGGATGAAAGTGGAGGCGTTGTAGTCTGTTGGCCTTCGCCTCGCCTAGACCCTTGACAGTGCTTCGCTAGCAGTTGTTGAAAGAGAGAATGCATCTTGCCTCTTAAAGGAGAAAAGAAATACATAAGTTTTTTAACTGAGCACCGGGAAGTTGTCGCTGGCGGAGAGGAAGAAGAAAGTTGAAAGCCGGAAGAAGAAGGAAATGAAAAAGATGGAAGACGAAAAGTCTTATATGGGGCACAAGATGTGCTTACGGTGTTAATTGGGCTTCAAAGCGGAGATGTGGACCCTTAGGAGGTGTGAAATTGTAATTTATTCTTTTTTACGTCCCATTATCCGCCAGAACCGTTATCTTTGCATGGCGGAAGAACGAAAGCATCTAGCTTCAGAGCAAAGATATGGCCCCTTAAGGTATACTTCTTATTTTTCTTTAAGGATTGGCCTTAGCCAAAGTCGTTGTCCCCGTTTAACGGATGAACGAAGAAATAATGACAGTGTGAAAAAATTCTTCTGACATGAGGGGGCAAAGCCCTAGGTCAGGTTGTTATACTTTTTTATGGCTCGGTGTTATCCGAAGCTGTTATCCCCATGCGGTGGTGGAACGGAGGAGTAGGGTTTAAGGTAAGAATACCTGTGAAGAATGGTAGAGTGAAAAAAAAATTCCGATATGAGGGGGCAAGCTCTAGTGTTGGTGCAATTGGCCCAGGTCACGATTAACCAGACTCGAGTTTGACTCGAGAGATGTTTTGATGTTTGACAAAGTAAGTTGACATTGATGTTTGACATTAATGTCTGTTGATGTTTTGGGGAGATTGTTTATACAATCAACCCAGGTTATGTTTAACTGGACTTGAGTTTGACTCGAGGGAGACTTTGATGGTTGACTAGGGTTGACCATATGATTATGGAAAGTCCAAGTCATGGGTACTTGGCATGGAAAGTCCAAGTGGTACACTTGGCATTTGGGAAAGTCCAAGTGGGACACTTGGCATTTGGGAAAGTCCAAGCATGGGTCTTGGCATGGAGAGTCCAACATGGGTTGGCAAGGAAAAGTTCAAGTTTGAGTCTTAGCATTTGAGAAGTCCAAGAGGTTTGATATTGACGGCGTAAAGTCCAAGCGGGAGTCTTGGCAGCATAAGTCCAATGTTTGGCGGCGTAAAGTCCAAGCGGAGTCTTGGCGGCGTAAGTCCAATGTGCCTTGGCGGTGTAGACACTGTTAGCATGACATAGCCGATGGAAACACCTGAAGGCTAGCGCGATGGATGAACAAGTCATGGATGACTTGGAGGCATCCGAGAGGCGTGAGGCTGATGGAGGTAGCTAGAAGGCTTAGGTCTATGCTAAGGGTGGTCTAGCAAGTATGGGGGCACCATACTTGGGTTAAAACCTCATGTTTGAGGTGTGCCAGTCGACTAGTCCCATGTGGCAGTCGACTGGCGTAGTCAACTAGGGTTTGACTGCGGGAATTGCCCTAGCAGTTGACGGTTATAGATAGGTAATCGACTGATTGGACGAGCAATCGACTGATCTTGTGATCAGTCGACTGATGCTCAGATTTTGGGGCACATAATGGAGTCTCACTCGACCGCTGGGACGAGTAGTCGAGTGATGGCTTGAACAGTCGACTGATGCTCATGATCAGTCGACTGATGTCCTAGCCGTTGGATTTTTCTAGCGTGGATTACACCGTTGTCTCACAACAACAGTATGATCGGATCGGTGATGGTCGGGTCGGTGATCGATCGACCCTCGGCCAGCACAGGTTAAAGCTATAAAAGGAGCTCGTGATGAAAAAAAATGCATCCGGTTCTTGAGGGCTATTGGGGTGATTTGTTGCTGCAAATCAGGTCTCCAAGTGCAAGCAAGCAACCAAGCAATCAAAAACAAGTGTTGTAAAGTCTTTTCTTTACTTGTATTTCGTATTTGCATCGTATATTGCTTGTATTTCGTTCTTGTTGTTGTAAGATCATTTGTATGAGGTTTCTCCACCTCCGACTTATGTCGAGAAGGAGTTATTGTGATTAGTAGTGCGTGTTTGCATTGCTAGGGCTTTTAGAGCCCGATCCGTGGAGTAGGAACCGTGCGGTTTCGAACCACGTTACATACTTGTGTTCTTGTTGTGTTTGTCATATTTCGTTATTGTATTACTTCTATTTTCGCTGTGCTAACAAAATTATAGAGACAAATGCAACGAATTCCATTATCGAACGAGCGCGACGCTATTCACCCCCCTCTAGCGGCCTCAAATCTTCTACATTTGGTATCAGAGCCCGGGGCTCTTCTACGGATTAACCGCCGGGAGCTAAAGAAGCTAGAGGGAAGATGGAATTCCAAGACAAGCTTGGATGGGACATCAACACTCCACCGCCATATGATAGAGAAGACTTTTCGGCATGGAGAACAAGAATGGAGACATTCTTGATGATGGATATAGAGGATTGGTTCATCCTCGTAGAAGGCTTTGAACCCCCTCGGGATAAGAATGGAAACGTCTTGAAATTGAAGAAGTGGACACAAGAGCAACGTCTCAAGTTCAAGACCGAAGTCAAGGTAACAAAGCTTTTAGAAGATTTGATACCTAATGACATTTTTGTTAGGGCAATCTCTTGCCATGATAAGGTTTTGATGTGTGTGGAAAAGGGTTTAAGTTAGGTTGTTATTATGATTTGATATGTGCGTTGGAGTCTTGCAGAACTTAGTAATTCGCACATGGAGCCTAGGCAAGTTTCACAACTCATGACTCAGTCCTTGAGTCGGTGAATGATAGCTTTGCGGAAGCCGTGCGCTTGGAGCATCCGAGGGACCGCCGGACGAGGAGCTTGGAGTGAAGCCGGAGGAAGTAGACTTCAGGGCGAGATGCGAAGGATGGCGCTGCAGAGCCGTGCGCTTGGCGCATCCGAGGGACGTGGCCGGACGAAGATGACTTCGAAGGCGAGGGACTCCGAGAGATGAGAGTGAACGAATATAACCCGGGAAGGGGTAGTAGCTCTTAGGTGAATCTTGGTCATTTGGTTAAGTGTCGATGGGATTTTCGCACCCGATCGCCATGGAATGACGATCGCTTGAGTCGAATGGGTTCGACCGTATCCGATCGATGGGTTTATACCAGCGGCATGATCGCCATGGAATGGCGGATCGGCAGAAGGATGTCGCGCACGCGAATCGCCGTAGCTAAGCGGGCGATCAACTACGGAGCGGCGATCGTGATGAGGTTCATCAGTTGACTACCAAGTGTTTCGTTGGACTACAACGGTTGGGATCCGACGTGTTCGGAGGCCGTTGTAGTGGCGGCAGTCGACTGGTGGCGGCAGTCGACTGGTGGCGGCCAATGGGAAGAAAAGCTTCCTCTCTATAAAAAGAGAGGGTGTGGAGCTTTGAGGGGCTAATGCTTATGCTTTAAGTGATCATCCAAGTGTCCCACAAGCTTTAAACTCTTCTTACTTGCTTTTACTTCATTTCTATTGTAAGAAGAGTGATCTTGATTTGTAAAAGTTACCTCCACCTAGCTTGGTGCAAAGGAGAGACCAATAGTGGATTGGTTTTGGCGGAGTGATTCACCGAGGACTAATCGGGGACCGTGGATTAGCGGCGTAGCCGTGAACCACATTATACTATCTTGTTAGCGTTGTTTGTATTCTTCCTTATTGTTTATTTGCTTGTCTTGTTGTTTCCGTTGCGCTAATCTTTTATAGACGAACAAATTCTGTTATCCAAAGTAAAAGGGCTATTCACCCCCCCTCTAGTCGGTCGATCGATCTCCTACAAGTGGTATCAGAGCCAATGAAATCTTGTCAAGGACTAACCGCCACAACAAGCACATTCAAGGATGGCCGGCTCTAATATTCATCCGCCAAAGTTCGAGGGAAAATTTTCTTGGTGGAAAAAGAGAATGGAGGTATTCTTTGAAACCGATTTTGAAATTTTATTAATTATGGAAAACGGTTTCGAGTTGCCTAGGAATGAAGATGGGGAGTCATTGGAGAAAGCAAGGTGGAGCAAGAGGCAAAGAGAAGAATATTTGGCGAATTCAAAAGCCAAGCACCACCTCTACAATGTACTCCCCCAACAAGAAGTTAACCGGATTGGGGAATGCTCTAGTGCCAAGGAGATGTGGGAGAAGCTAGTAGAGCTTCATGAAGGCACTTCGGAGGCTAAACTTACAAGGAGAGACCTCCTCCGCTCCCAACTATCCAACATCAAATTAGAAAAGGGAGAAAAGGAATACAAGAAGAGCCTAGAATTCAACCTTCAAGAGGAGTAGCATTTTTGGCCAACAAGGGGAAGAAGAAGATAGAGATCCCCTGTCACGCCCCGAGGGAGTCTCCGCCAGACGAAAATCCGACAGCACCTCCCCTGTACGGGTGACAATACCAATTTTTATACAAGGCCTACATGGCCACTATGCATCGGTCAACACGACCGGAATCCAAACAACACACGCAGATAATAATAATTCAAACAAAAGTCTACACTAACTAGACTTGCCCCTTCTGTCATCTGGGCAGGAATACCCAACCAAACCAATCAAAATGAGATCCGACCAATGGTCCACAAGAACCCCAAAAATCCACGAGTACATAAATCCATTTCCAAGCCTAAACTTATCTTCTATACAAAATTCAAACCATAACTCAAACAACTAAGAAACTGTCACTACGAGGGGGGAATATGACAACTGGACTCTCCTGACAGCTTCATTCTGAAATAAAAATAAAACCATGGGGTAAGTTCAAAGAACTTAGCGGATATTAGTCGATATGAATAGCAAGAAATAGCTAACAATACTAATCATGCCAGTACAGTCTCATATATATGGTAAGCAAGAAATAAATGCAAAAGAACTGTACTCACCTGAATCTCCTACTCTGATATAAGAGCATGTGCCCTACTATAAGAGATAAAGTCATCACCATAAATGAATATGAATCCTGTATGCATGACAATCATATGCAACATCCAAGGCATCAATAAAATGCAACGAACACAATACAAATGCGATCCATGCAAAAATGCATGTCGTGCATATGACATGGTCACCCCTGACGCCAGTCAGCCACCTCACACGCGATGGTGAAGCCGAGTGGGTAGGGTTGTGACAACTGTGCACTCTGCCATCACTGCTCCTGAGTGACCGAGTGGACAGGATGTTGTCGGAGTACACCTATCCTCCTGCCCCAAACATAGTGGGGGAGCTAAGCTCTCATCTCCAGGTGTCATAGACCAGAGGAGGGATCCCTGCCCGCTACCACGTTGCCTCATCGCTACCCATGAGCGGACCAGCGGAGCCTGACAGAGCAACTGCACACACCCTCCTGATGTACCACTAACCCATGAGTGGCAGTGTGTGCAGGTCATGTAACTGGCTGCGGGCTCAACAATAATGGAACCCCGTCCAGCCAGCATGCAATCATGCAAGATGGTGCATGATACTAAAGCATGTAAATCCTACCAAAAATACCTATCTGAATAATATGCACAGTCAATAAGTGCATATCTATGATCCAAGGAAAAATGATCCAAATAAATCAGGGAAGATAAAAATCATATCCTATCCAATGCATGTATCAATAGGCACACAAACATACTAGGTATATAAGCATGAAAATTATTGAAAGCTATCCTAACTAGCATATCAACTTGACTATATCTAAAAGATAAGTCAAAATACCCACCTGAATATATATCCGCAAGAATAAAAACCAAATCGTCACGACTGGGAATCTGCCTCGTGACCGAAACCTGCATATAGCGTAATTATAGTCAAGCACAAAATATACAATTCAACGACAAATCGAATAATTAATCGATTTCCTTCATAACCCAATTAATTCCTAATCCTCCAAATATCATACCGATCAACCGAATAACACCCGAATCAGTCCAAATCGACCAATCAAGCTCACCCACCCTAGGAATTCCATCAACAGCCGATACCCCCAACTCGCAGCCCACTACGGGTCGAGAACTCCACAACCGACTCATCCACCCACAGCCCACTAGTTCCTCTCCTCACTACACCAGTCAACCAAACTCCGTCCAGTCATTGGAACCTTCACCGACAGCACACCCTCTACACAAAACACAGCCTATACAACCTAATCGTAGCCCCTTCACACCGAACACATTCGGCCAAAATAAACTTCCTAACCCACTCGTCCAAGAATGAAAGGTAAAAAGAACCCTTACCTACTCCAGCGACCTCCGACCAGAAGGGCAGAGGAGGTGGCGTCGGCGGTGGATGGCGAGCGCACGAGGAGAAGAAGCAGTGGCGGCACTTGCGGAGGGAGAGGGGTGTCGGCAGTACTGTGGTAGAGGAGCCGACGGTGGATGGTCGCAGAGGGGGAGGCGGCTTGGTCGTCGGCGAGGGCTGCTCGAGCGGCAACGACACGGTCGGCGCTCGCGTTTGTCGACGCTTACAGAGAGACGGCCGGGCTCTCGGATGGCAAGTCGGCAAGGCTTGCTCGGCTCGTGGAAGAAGGCTCGGGCGGAGAAGAAGGCATTGCCGGCGAAGGAGAAGGCTCGCGAAAGGAGATGAGGGCGCTGTCGGCGGCGGCGAGGAGAGTGAGGCGCGTGAAGGAACTGCCGAAGGAGGAAGTCGCGGCGGGGAAAGAAATAAAAGGGAAAAATAGAATTTTTAGGTTTTCTATCGTGTATTTAACCCCTTTAAATAGACCCCTCTAAAGCCTATTTATTTTATCCCTGTAAAAATCTCGTACGGACTCCGTTTAAATTCAAAAAAATTCCGAAAAAATTCCTAAAATTCCCTAAAAATCCCAAAAAATTTTCAGGATTATTTTCTTAATTATTTGGCCATTTAATTTACTATTTTAAATTTTTCAGTATTTAACATCCCCTCTTCCTCCGATGATGAAGCATCCTCCTCCTCCTCCATGGATAGCACGGAAGAAGCCTATATGGTAAGGAGGGTAAGGCGTGCATTAAAAGGTTTCCAATTTAATAAATCTAATGATAAGAGGAGAAGACCAAGGGGAAAGGTCATTTGCTACAATTGCCAAGGAGAGGGACACATAAGGGACAATTGTCCCCTCCTAAACAAGAGCAAGGAAGAAAGGAAAAAGAAGGAAGAAAAGAAGAAGAAAAAGGAAGAGGAGAAGAAGGCAAAGGAAAAGGGAAAGACCAAAGCTCTAAAGGCAAGGACTTGGGATGACCCCTCCTCCTCATCTTCATCATCATCGGAAGAGGAGAATGCTTTTGTCACCAACTTAGCATTGATGGCTTTCGACGACTTGGATTGCTCCTCCTCTGAAAATGAAGGATCAAGCTCAAGTGAAGGGGGAGTCTCCTCTACCTTCTCATTCGAAGAAGAGGACATGGAAACTATGGTAACTAACATTTCACCTAGTAAAATAGTTTCTATGATTTCTAGCCTCACTAAGGATTTATTTAGAGCAAAGAAGAAAAATAAAACCATGCTTGATCAAATTAAAGATTTAGAGCAAAAATTAGAAAAAGCATGTTTTAATGATAATGATGATGATGCATGCTTACATGATAATTATATGCCTTTGGATATTAATGATGCATGCATAGAAGAAAATAGAGCTTTAAGGGAAAAGGTAGATTATTTGACCAAAGCCCTGGAGAAGTTCACTATTGGATCAAATACTTTGAACATGATAATTGGGAGCCAAAGAGCAAGTTTCAACAAGAAAGGCCTAGGATATAAAGAAAATAAAAATGAAAAGGCCTATAAATGCCTAATAGCTAGGGGTCAAGACAAGAAGAAGGCAATTGCTAGAAAATGGATTCCTAAAGAATTTTTAGTGAACCCCATAGGAAAGAACTTATTTTGGGTTCCTAAATCCATCCTTAAGGGTTAGGAAAACCCTAGGATAGTCAACCATATGGACTTTACCTATATCATATTTTTGGTTGACTTAGGATGTTGGGACAACATTTTTGAAATAGTGTTAGGTGATGATAATGTGCCTATAAATAGATAATAATGCTTAAATCATGATAGTTAATGAATTGCTATGTATGTTTGAAATCATGATTTATGATCTTGATATTTGACACATAATCATGAGAAATAGGGTTTAAATCATGCTCTAGGTAATATTTGCTTATTATCATGATATAATACCTAATGCATGATTATAAATTGATGAATACATTTGTTTCATGATCATAATGTGAAATTAATTCATATATGTCTTTATGATCATGAGGATTATTAGGATGATACTTAACCTTGATAGACTTGCATGAATATAATGGTTAAGTATATACAAATACCTCTAGGATACATCTCACACTCACCATAGGCTACCTTGATTGAAAACTTAGTATGAGTGAGATGTTAGGATGATACAAATGTCCACTAATGCCTATGGCATTTAGATGGTCATTTAAAGTATCAAATAGCAATAATAGACCAATCATGGGGAAGGCTTATGTTTAATTCATAGACATATTGCCCAAAGATCATGGTTGGATATTTCATATGTTTTCAAAACAATTTCTTACTTTAAAATCCATGTGTTCATGTTTTGAAACAATCCAAAGCAAGACTAGGTGTTAAAATGGATACTAACATGCTCAAAAACAAGTGATTTTTAAAACTATTGGATTTTTAGCAAATACTTGAAATATAATGATTTTTCATGGAAAATTATTTTTCACTGATAAATATACTTACAAGAAATGTGTTCCCCAAATTTCACTATTTTTTGAATTTTTTGGAATTTATAATACATTTCTGAAATTCGTCCAGAAAATCAGAATTTTAGAATTCATTGTGCCAGTCGACTGCCATACTGATAGCAGTCGACTGCTCACCTGAAAAATAGCCCAACAATTTCTGATACACGGTTTTAAGGCATGTTTTTGGTTATGTTTCTCTCTATACTTGATGCCATGGTATATAAACATAGTATTAATCTTTTTGATGGTGTCAAAGGGGGAGAAATAATTATATTTAAGTAAATTATGATAGGGGGAGAAATATGTATAGGGAGTTTCATGGATTAAGGGGGAATTGCATGTTGCTATATCATGTTTATGTTTACATGCTTTCTTACCTTATAAATTTCTATCAAATGTTTTTACCTAACTTAAACGGATTGCCACACATCAAAACGGAGGAGATTGTTAGGGAAATCTCTTGCCATTATAAGGTTTTGATATGTGTGGCAAAGGGTTTAAGTTAGGTTGTTATTATGATTTGATATGTGCGTTGGAGTCTTGCAGGACTTAGTAATTCGCACATGGAGCCTAGGCGAGTTTCACAACTCATGACTCAGTCCTTGAGTCGGTGAAGGATAGCTTTGCGGAAACCGTGCGCTTGAAGAATCCGAGGGACCTCCAGACGAGGAGCTTGGAGTGAAGCCGGAGGAAGTAGGCTTCAGGGCGAGACGCGAAGGATGGCGCTGCAGAGCCGTGCGCTTGGCGCATCCGAGGGACGTGGCCGGACGAAGATGACTTCGAAGGCGAGGGACTCCGAGAGATGAGAGTGAGCGAATGTAACCCGGGAAGGGGTAGTAGCTCTTAGGTGAAACTTGGCCATTTGGATAAGTGTCGGATGGGATTTCCCGGCACCAGTCGACTGCCATGGAATGACAGTCGACTGCTCTGAGTCGAATGGGTTCGACTGGTATCCGACTGATGGGTTTATGCCCAGCAGTCGACTGCCATGGAATGGCAGTCGACTGACAGAGGATGTCACGGGCACAAAATCGCTCGTAGTCGACTGGGCAATCGACTACGGAGGCAGCAGTCGACTGATGAGGTCCATCAGTTGACTGTCAAGTGTTTCGTTGGACTACAATGGTCGGGATCCGACGTGTCCGGAGGCCGTTGTAGTGGTGGCAGTCAACTGCCAAGGGCAGCAGTCGATTGGTGGCGACCAACGGAAAGAAAAGCTTCTCTCTATAAAAAGAGAGGGTGTGGAGCTTTGAGGGGCTAATGCTTATGCTTTAAGTGATCATCCAAGTTCCCCACGGGCTTTAAACTCTTCTTACTTGCTTTTACTTCATTTCTATTGCAAAAAGAGTGATCTTGATTTGTAAAGGTTACCTCCACCTAGCTTGGTACAAAGGAGAGACCAATAGTGGATTGGTTTTGGCGGAGTGATTCACCGAGGACGAATCGGGGACCGTGGATTAGCGGCATAGCCGTGAACCATGTTATACTATCTTGTTAGCGTTTTTTGTATTCTTCCTTATTGTTTATTTGCTTGTCTTGTTGTTTTCGTTGCGCTAATCTTTTGTAGACGAGCAAATTTCGTTATCCAAAGTAAAAGGGCTATTCACCCCCCTCTAGCCGGCCGATCGATCTCCTACAATTTTGTCTAGTTTAGGTGAATTTCAAGACGCCAAGAAGCTATGGGACAAATTGACCAAGTTTCATGAGAAGCCTCACTTGGCAAGAGTAGTCGAGGAAGAATCATCATCATCTTCACAATCGAGTGAGGACTCGGAAGTTGAGAAGGAATCAACTTCCGGATTGGTGGAAGAAGAGGAGACCTCCACATCTTGGATTGAGGGAGAGGAGATTAGAGCATCTATACCGGAGCAATCTCAAGAAGAATTATCTACATCTGATAGAGAAGAAGAGCAAGCTCAAGAGAACCTCATCACCACCATAGGTAACTCAATCATGTCAATTAATAACAAAATTCATATAATATACTTTGAGTGTAGGGAATCTGGCCACTACAAGAGTAAGTGTCCAAAAATGATTAAGAAAGCTCCTCCGGCACCAAATGTCAATGAAAAAGTCAAGGATGCCAATGTCCTCGCCAAGAAGAGCAAGGAGCATGTGGTGTGCTTCAAATGCCGACAACCGACACACTATAGGAGCCAATGTCCTAGAAGAATGGAGGGAGCTTCACAAGTAGGGGGAGTCTCTAAGACTAACCCTAAGGTATATTTTCATAATGCTCATTCTTTAAATTCTAAGCAAAATCATGCTAGAATTAATTCAAATAATTTTGCTATTACTCATGAATCAAAGCATGCTAGACATAATAATTATGGTTGTCTAGAAGCTAAACATGTTGGTTTTAGGACTAAGGAGAAATTTAGAAATGATAACTCTAGGTCTATTTCAAAGGAGAAATTTGGGACTAATGTCCCTAGAAATGTCCTTCCTGAGAAAACAATTAAGAAAATCGAAAACCATTTAGGCATCAATCCCAATAAGGGTAGACATATGCCTAAAGTGAATGGTAATGCCCAAAAACCTAATCAAAAATCATTTGGGCAATTAGAGTTAGAAAATCAAGCCTTGAGGTCAAGGCTTGAGAAATTGGAAAAGACCCTTGCAAATATGCAAAATCAATTTAAAGGGTCAAAGTGTCAAACTCTAGGATCTAGAAGTCAACAAAAAGGGTGTAAGAGGCAAGAATCATCTAGGAGACAAGGTTTGGGTCACAAACCTATGTCTAAGAAAGTAATGCCTACTTATCACAATGTTCCATTTGATTATGGAACTAAACCTAGATCTAAGAAAACCAAGGTCTCTAGGGAAATTATTCCTAAGGTCAACCATAGTGTGTGCTTAGTGGCTAGGGTTTCTAAGAAACCTAAGGAAGCCATTAAGAAGGTTATTAGGGAGGCAATCCCTAAGACTAACTATGGCAAGACTATAATGACCAAGGCTAATAAGCCTAGAAGGGTCATTAGGAAGGTATCTAGGGAGGTTATCCCTAAGGAATACCTAATTAATCCAATGAGCTCAAATAGATTTTGGGTTCCAAAGAGCGTGATTGATTCACGTTAAATGGGTTAAGATGTGCCAACTTTGATTGGATGGGTAGTTAACTCAACCATAGGAAAGTTGATATGTTAGGTTATTTTCGAGGTTATGGATACCTTGGAAATAGGTTTGATATTCTATCCTAAAAGATTTTAGGATGTGCCAATATATTTTTTAAATCATGAAAAATCAATAAAATTGACACAATCTAGATTTAGAGGTCATGGTGTGTCATTTTAGGATTTTGACACATTTTAGGAATTAATGTATCAAGTGCTTAAAGTTTATAAGTCACTCAAGTGTCAAGAGTGATACTTAAGTGTCACACACCTTGATGTCTTACACTTACCATGCTTCATGTGTTTTACCATATGTTTGCATGGAAGGAATGTTTATGGTATATTGCATCTCACAAAACAGGTCATTCATCTTGATTGTGTATTTCCACACTTAGAAAGGGTGAGATGTTAGGATTTTAAAATCATTGGATGCTAATGATTGTTAAAATGAAATGAAATACCAAAATACATTAACAAATGCATGAATATAAGTATAACATTAATATATTCGACATACAAGAGTAAACATGATAAAATGAAACAAATTGAGTGAAAAAATCGAAATTCACTCAATTTGACTGAAAATCGAGATCGATCGATGATCAGTTTATCGATCATTATTACTCTTGTACGATACGATGAGTCCAAAGAATCAGTGTTGTTTCCAGAACTCGACTGTTTGTACATCAGTCGACTGATAGTACTATTCATCAAGGCAGAGGATCATCGATCAGTGCTCAGAAGCGATCAGTGGTGATCGCATCGATCGGTGATGAGCAATATCGATCGTGATATTCTTGTAAGTCGATCTGAGAATGCTCGTGATCGATTCTTGAGTCGGCGCGATCATTGCCGGTTTAGTAAAACCGCTCATAAGCCGCCAATAGTCGACTGATGTTGCTCATCAGTCGACTGGCGTCGCGATTTTATAACGCCGAACTGCTAGGGTTCAGCGTCTTCACGCATCGATCTCTCGCCTTCTTCCTCCTCTCCGGTCGTCGCTTCCTTCTCCGACCAGCTTTTTTGACCTCACCCGCCACCTAAGCCCTAGGTTTGACAGCTAAACTCCTCCACTCACGTTTTTAGCATCTCACATCCCTAATCTACTCATCTCCGGCAATGTTTTCTTCTTTGATTAGGGTTCCGGCAAAATCACTGCTCCGACGAACTCTCCGGCGCTCTTTTCAGCGGTGTCTGAGTACCCTCTCCTCATCATCCTCAATGGTGCCAAAGTATAACTTTTTACTCCTCTAAAACCCTAATTTTTTCATTATAACTCATTATGATCTAATCGTGCATTTGTGTCTTTGCATTTCATGTCACTGCATTGCATTCATATAGGCGATCCCGTAGAAATGACCCGATTGAGGTTGAATCACGGTTGTACCAAACCATGTTGGTTAGGTACATTGATAGGGATTTCTTTACTCGTTACTACGGTGACGTCATGGAAATTTTATCATATTATCATCTCATGAAGATAGTATTATGCACTCATGCCATAAATGATGATCTCCTTAAGGAGTTCTATCAAAACTTAAAGAAGGTAGACGATGGTTCTACCTACACTACCCGCGTTGCAAAACGCGACTTAGAGTTCACTCCTGCGATATTGCAAGAGTTTCTTGAGTGTAAGCTATCGACTGATACTTTCATTTTTTACCCTACCTTCGATGCCCCTCTACCTGAGCCCTTTGATCATATCTCCTTGGACTCCATGCATGAGCATGTCTTTCGCCATCCTCGCCCACCAGCTCAGAACTTATTTCCCATCAATGAGCTATCTGCGCCCGATAATGTACTCTACAAAGTCATTGTTGGGTGCCTTCTCCCGATTGTGACTCGGGGTCTAGCCAAGATTCGGCCTCCCCATCTCTTTCTCTTGTACGCCATGCGTCATAGACTAGATATAAACATTGCATTGAACATGTTTTATTGCATTGTACATTTCATATCCCCTGTGCAAGGGAAAGTGCATATGCCTTTTGACCACATCATCACTGCATGGTTAGAGTCTTTAGGCATTAACATTATGAGGATCGGAGGGCTATCTGAAGTTCTGTTGTATATCAGTTTGTAACTTCTCATTGGCGAAGCTGCGGATGGGACATGGGCAGATGGAGCTGGCACCTCGACCTCCGCCCAGGGCACGTGGGGAGCCACCTCTAGTGCCTAAAGAGGCTGCAAAGGAATATGAGGATCCAGATGCTACTGATGAGGAGGACGGATGCGGCGGATGCATCGGCGGAGTCGCCGGATCGATTTGGGCGGTGGAGGCGATTCGAGACTACCGGTGAGCGATTGACTCTCGGCTGTCAGAGCTTATAGTGGGGCAATCCTCCATGGGCGAGCATCTCGGATCCGGATGGAGGAGCGCTACATTCGGATTCGAAGTCACGAGGCGCATTGGCGGTGTCGACAGTATATGCGAGATGATGCGAGCACGGACCTTGAGCTGACCTCCTCCACCTCCACCTTCTGCAGATGATTAGAGCTAGAGGATGTTAGGATTTTTATTTTTAGTTTTGTAGTGAGATTGAGCGTCTCAAATCTCTATTTTGGATGTAAAAACTGAAGCTTTCTTAAATTGGATGAAATATTCTATTTATGAAAATCATTTGTGTCTGATTATGTGCTTGTATTATTGTATTGGTTTATGGAAAATTGACATATCATGACATGAAATTTCATCTTATCATATAACATGTCATGTCATTGTTTAGGATTATTTTAGATGTCATGTTTGTTTTTAGATTATATCATATGTCATGATATCATGATCATTGGCCATGCGTTATTATTAATATCATTTATGCCATGATCATTCATGCATTTATTTTGATTAAAATTGATTTAAGGAAAAATGGCATGACTTGGAGTCCCATTCATAAGGGAATCAAGTAAGGTTGCCTAGAAAATGCATGAGGCCATATTAATCCTAACTCCACATCTCACATCTAAATTGACATGTATGTGTGTGTATACACCTTAGATAACATGTGAGATGTTAGGATAATAAGTTAGGTTCAAGGTGCATAGGTAGTGCATCTAGATGAACTTAACTTATTTCAATCAGCACTAAGAATTATGAGGAAAGCTAATATACAAGTTATGTATATTTAGCAAATAAATCATGGTTCAAAATAGGTTTTCAAAAACGTTTTAAAATCACTTTGGAAAATCTTGGTGAAGTCTATCTTTTAATAGCCATCATCATTGTAGAAGTTGATACAAAGTAGATCAAAAACTTTAAAGTTTTAATAGTTTTTGAACTTTGTACCAATCTCCTATTTTAATGGTTAAAATATTTTTCCAAGATTTTTCACCGATTGTATGTGTGATAAGTAATATACGTATCAAATTTCGTGATTTTTCGATATACGTAGAATTACTTATGAATTTCCAAAAAATCGATTCTGATAATTGAAATTCAAAAATTTCAGTTATCGATCATTACTACTGAGTGTGATCGTGATGTGAGTGTCGATCATTTGGTAGTAGTGAGTCAACTGCCAATGCTGATTTTGGGAAAACTAGGTTTGTTTAGCTCGATTTCAGCTACGGTTAAGGTCCCTAATCACTTCTAACCCTAGGATATACTTTGGGAAGCATTATAAATGGTGAAAATCTATTGGATATGGATTAGGAGAGGTGTTAAGATATTGCATCAAATTTAAGGTGGGGAGAGTTCATGTTTGAACTTTTAACCTTATTTTTGATGGTTTAGAGTTCCTATTAGCTTAGGGACTTCCCAAGGACATTGTTGGTGCAATGGTCTAGGGGGAGCAAGTCTTTAGGGGGAGGAAGTCATCATGGAATGATGAATGGTATTTTTCTTCATGAGGAGGAAAATGAGATTTTGAGAGACCCAATTTGGAAATTGGGAGAGCATATAGGATTGTCTCTCTTGAGTGATATGGGACTTATCACTAGGAAGATGATAGGCATCCTAGGAATTTTTGGACCAAGGGGGAGATTGTAAGATCTCATTGGGACATGAGACATTGACCTCCTTGAAGAGATAATCTTTTTGATGTATGTCAAAAAGGGGGAGAACATTAAATTACCAATTTGAAAAATTGGTAAGGAAATTTGAGTTAGGGGCCTAACTCAAGGTTTGTTTTGTCAAACATCAAAAAGGGGGAGATTGTTGGTGCAATTGGCTCAGGTCACGATTGACCAGACTCGAGTTTGACTCGAGAGATGTTTTGATGTTTGACAAAGTAAGTTGACATTGATGTTTGACATTAATGTCTGTTGATGTTTTGGGGAGATTGTTTATACAATCAACCCGAGTTATGTTTAACTAGACTCGAGTTTGACTCGAGGGAGACTTTGATGGTTGACTAGGGTTGACCATGTGATTATGGAAAGTCCAAGTCATGGGTACTTGGCATGGAAAGTCCAAGTGGGACACTTGACATTTGGGAAAGTCCAAGCATGGGTCTTGGCATGGAAAGTCCAACATGGGTTGGCAAGGGAAAGTCCAAGCTTGAGTCTTGGCATTTGAGAAGTCCAAGGGGTTTGATATTGGCGGCGTAAAGTCCAAGCGGGAGTCTTGGCAGCATAAGTCCAATGTTTGGCGGCGTAAAGTCCAAGCGGAGTCTTGGCGGCGTAATTTCAATGTGCCTTTGCGGTGTAGACACCGTTAGCATGATATAGCCGATGGAAGCACCTGAAGGCTAGCGCGATGGATGAACAAGTCATGGATAACTTGGAGGGATCCGAGAGGCGTGAGGCTAATAGAGGTGGCTAGAAGGCTTAGGTCTAGGCTAAGGGTGGTCTAGCAAGTATGGGGCACCATACTTGGGTTAAAATCTCATGTTTGAGGTGTGACAGTCGACTGGTGCCATGTGGCTGATCGGCGATCAACTAGGGTTTATGCTGGAATTGCCCTAGCGATTATGCCATAGATAGCGATCGGATTGATTGACGGCGATCGTGATCTTGTGATCAGTCGATTGATGCTCGGATTTTGGGGCACAGAATGGAGTCTCACTCGATCGCTGGGATGAGCAGTCGAGTGATGGCTTGAACAGTCGACTGATGTCCTAGCCGTTGGATTTTTCCAGCGTGGATTACACCGTTGTCTCACAGCAACAGTGTGATCAGTCGACTGATGGTCCCGAGCAGTCGACTGATCGACATTTTCCAGCACAGGTTAAAGTTATAAAAGGAGCTCGTGATGAAAAAAATGCATCCGGTTCTTGAGGGCTATTGGGGTGATTTGTTGCTGCAAATCAGGTCTCCAAGTGCAAGCAAGCAACCAAGCATTCAAGCAATCAAAAACAAGTATTGTAAAGTCTTTTCTTTACTTGTCTTTTGTATTTGCATCGTATATTGCTTGTATTTTGTTCTTGTTGTTGTAAGATCATTTGTACGAGGTTTCTCCACCTCCGACTTGTGTCGAGAAGGAGTTATTGTGATTAGTAGTGCATGTTTGCATTGCTAGGGCTTTTAGAGCCCGATCCGTGGAGTAGGAACCGTGCAGTTCCGAACCACATTACATACTTGTGTTCTTGTTGTGTTTGTCATATTTCGTTATTGTATTACTTCTATTTTCGCTACGCTAACGAAATTGTAGAGACAAACGCAACGAATTCCATTATCGAACGAGTGCAACGCTATTCACCCCCCCCTCTAGTGGCCTCAAATCTCCTACACCTAGATCAGGTCGTCACACTTTTTTATGGCTCGGCGTTAGTCAAAGTCGTTATCCCCGTGTGATGGTGGAATGGAGGAGTAAAGTTTAAGGTAAGAATACCTGTGAAGAATGACAGAGTGAAAAAAAAAATTTCGACCTGAGGGGGAAAAGCCCTAAATTAGGTCGTCACACTTTTTTATGGCTCGGCGTTAGCCGAAGTTGTTATCGCCGTGCGATGGTGGATCGGAGGAGTTGGGTTTAAATGCACTGAAGAATACTATGGTGGAGTAAAAAATTATTCTGACTTGACCAGGCGAAGTCCTCGGTCAAGTCGTCACTATTTTCTCATCTTGCCTTTAAGACAAGCTATTATCCTCATTGTTGGATCGAAAAGCGTCGCTAGAGGGGGGGGGGGTGAATAGCGATCGAAAATCTTTCGTTCGTAATCGTTCGTTAAGGCACGAGTAAGCGAGTAAGCAGCGGAAAATAAAATGACACGTTTATTTTACTTGGTTCACAACCCGGCGGTTGCTACTCCAAGGCCCTATCGGTCCTAGACCGTGTACGGAGGGCAAAGCACTATAACGTCTCCTCCTCGTTGGAGGTAGGAGACAACGATCACAAAACCGAATATACGAGGATGAGGCAACAAGCCTACCTCACCTCGTTATGAAGAAAAACAAAGAATACAATATCAAAAATATTACTTGAATCTGCTGCCGACGAAGAAGATTGGAACTTGGCGTCGCGTCGGCGTTATGACGGTGTTGGAGCGTTGGCGTTGTAGGAGCACTTGATGAATAAAATTTGATGTTCTTTGGAGATGAATCCTCCCCTCCTTTTATAGACTTTAGCCTCTGAATTTGTCTCCTATTTCTTTGGAACGGATCATGAATTTTTCCAAATTTTTATCGCGAAGTGGTCGCGTCAAACGTTATCCGTTTTGACCTAGCGCAAAAGCTGAATCGTCGCCATCGATCGTGATGCCTCCCATCGATCGGTGATGGGCATCGATCGGCTACTCCATGTCCGGTGATCATTGCGCCGACAGCCACTTCCTGCGGCAAGAGGTTAGCTCGGAAAATGATAAATCTGACGGTTTCTAACCGTCCGATCTCGACCTAGACCTTCCACAGAAGTCTTAGTCGGATCGTCGCCTCTGATCATCCGTAAAGAGGACACGACCTTACAATCTCTCACTCACACGAGCTTACCTCGATAGTAGCTCTTGCTTCCGGCCTTCCACTCGATTCCTTCGGCTCCCTCCGAAGTCACTCGAGTGTCGCCCGACCACCACGGCTTCCTCCTGGTGTCGCTAGCCTTCAGCTCTAGCTTTAATACTTTTCTGTACACTCGATAGCTCGTGAGATAATGATATAAACTTAACTTTGTGTCTTTGCCATAATCAAAACACAGGTTCGATTATCTAGTGCCCCTGCACCAACAATCATGCGATGGCGGATCGGAGGAGTTGGGTTTAAGGTAGATGCACTTTGAAGAAATACAGCGGCAGAGTAAAAAATTCTTCCGACCTGATTAGGCAAAGCTCTAGGTCAGGTCGTCACTATTCTTATTGCTTGGCTGCAAGACAAGCATATATCCCCGTATGGAGGTGGATCGGAGGAGTTAGGTTCAAGGTAGATGCAAGGAAGAAGATATAGCGGTTGATCAAAAGAGATAAGTTTTACCTCAGCTATATATATTATTTTATTCTCATGTGGTGGTGGATCGAAAGAGCTGAGTTTTACCTCAGCTATATATATTATTTTTATCCCCGTGAGGTGGTGGATCGGAAGAGCTGAGTTTTACCTCAGCTATATACATTATTTTATCTCCGTGCGGTGGTGGATCGGAAGAGCTGAGTTTTACCTCAGTATATATATTATTTTATCCCTGTGCAGTGGTGAATCAGAAGAGCTGAGTTTTACCTCAACTATATATATTATTTTTATCCCCGTGCGGTGGTGGATTGGAAGAGTTGAGTTTTACCTCAGCTATATACATTATTTTATCCCCGTGCGATGGTGGACCAGAAGAGCTGAGTTTTACCTCATTTATATACATTATTTTATCCCCGTGCGGTGGTGGATCGGAAGAGCTGAGTTTTACCTCAACTATATACATTATTTTTATTCCCGTACGGTGGTGGACCGGAAGAGTTGAGTTTTACCTCAGCTATATACATTATTTTATCCCCGTGCGGTGGTGGACCGGAAGAGTTGAGTTTTACCTCAGTTATATACATTATTTTTATCCCCGTGCGGTGGTGGATCGGAAGAGCTGAGTTTTACCTCATCTATATATATTATTTTATCCCCGTGCGATGGTGGATCGGAAGAGCTGGGTTTTATCTCATCTATATACATTATGTTATCCCCATGCGGTGGTGGATCGGAAGAGCTGAATTTTACCTCAGCTATATATATTATTTTTATCCCCGTGCGGTGGTGGATCGGAAGAGCTGAGTTTTACCTTAGCTATATACATTATGTTATCCCCGTGCGATGGTGAACCGGAAGAGCTGAATTTTACCTCAGCTATATATATTATTTTATCCCCGTGCCATGAGGGACTAGAAAAACTGAGTTTTACCTCAGCTATACATATTATTTTTGTCCCCGTATGAGGGTGGAGCAGGAGAACTAGGTCATCACCCAGTTATATATATAGTATCCCTGTGTAATGAGTAATTAGAAGAGTTGTATTTTTACTTGATTTTTGTGCAGTAAAGAGGAGTTGAAGCCTCACGCGGAAGGAAGAAGGCTAGAAGGATGGATGGGTTGGGAAGAATACTGGCGGAAACTCAGTAAGTTTTATTTGACAGTAGAGTTGTCGCATTTTAATTTGTTATTCCTATAATGTGCATGTGGCAAGAAAGAGGCCCATGCAACTAGTAGCAGTGAAAATTTCATTGATAAAGAAGGGTTACATAACACAGCCTTCCTAAAAAGGAAAATAATAGATGAGGCCCTGTTCAAGGGGGACTAAGACTCTCCCTGAGGATGTACTGAAGGAACTTCTTTGCGTGGTTGGGGTTGGCGTCGCAATTGTCGAAGGTAGGACTGTTGTATGAATATGTGCTTGGACAGATTTCTTTGGGATACCGCCAGTTCCTAACGTAGAGAGTAATTGCGAGTAGAATCCACCCGCAAGCGTCGCCTCATATCTTGAACTTGTTTTTCCAATTCTTCAATACGACATTGCTCTTCAGTTCATCCCTCCATAGGAGGAGAGATGTTATCTTGCTCAGATAAGTGTTCCATGGTGTAAGGGGAGGAAGGAGAAAGGGGTACTAACAAGACGACGATTGGGGTTTTTATAGATAAGGAAGTGAGATATTAATTGACCTTCCTGGGAAGTAGAGACAATAAATGCAAATAAAGGAGGGAAGGCATAAGAGCAGTAGTTGGGGTTGTTGAACGCAGTAATTCTGGAAAGACTGTTCGAGTTTCACGAAAGCGGTAAAGGTGAAGTCTGCTCAGATAAGGTTGTTGTCGTCGAAGGTTTTTTAATTAAAATAATTTAGAGTCTGCAACAAAGTGACAAAGACACGCACTAGTATCCATTCCTTTTTACTAGTATGCCCAACAGCGGTTACAATAATCAAACTACGGATCATACAGGTCTCTTGTTGTTGTTATTACTAGGGGAACTAGCGGAGGACTCCTTTGGAGGGGGAGGTGCCAGAACGACCCTGTAGAAGTCGCCTTGAGCCCGAGGTGCATCGGGTAGAGCTCCGGCGAGGGGGAGCAGAGGAATCTCAGTCGGAGGGACTGGAACGAAAGCTAGGGCCAGAGGAAGAGGAGGAAGTTCAACAGAGGCCCGAGGATCTCCCACTGTATATTCCCAGGTCATGGGGGTTTCCAAACCCGATTGCGAAAGGAAAGGAAGGGGGCTCGAAAGGACCTCCCCACATTAGGGGTCAAGGCGTCGGCCGATGCAGGAGGAGGAGGTTGATACGCTGAGATTGCAGTAGATTGGGTGGCAGATTCCTCGGCGGGTCCTACATCAAGATCATGTAGCTCAAAGGAGTCAGAATCCGAAGATATGTTAATAGGGTTTTCAGCAGAAGCCATGGAGGTAGGATGAAAAATAGAGAACATTCATAGTGACAATTTATAATCAAAAGAGGGAGATTGACATTCGTCCTTGGGAAGGGAGAGAAGATGAAAGAGCGAGGGAAGTAATGACGTCAGCATGGGAAATAATTGAGATATCAGTACCAAAGCAGGCAATTACCCTCTTATTTGAGAAGACGAAGTGGTGGGACTATTTAATTTTTACCGAGCGAAAATCGGTTCTGGTAAGAAGAGGGTAAAGCCCAGGATAGCCCGAACGGATTCCCGAGCGAAAGATTTTAGCAGTCGACTGACACTTTAAAAGGCGGAGAATCCCTAATAACCAATGAAGGAACAACCCAGAAATGTCCTTAAAAAATTCTTGATCAACAATAACTCATACGCAGAAGGCAACACAAGGCATTACACTTTTCAAAAAATCTTTATTAATGAGAAGTCGATCAACACCATGAGGAAGACACGACAATTACAATTCAAAGAGTTTAGGAGGATATTTAGCTAGAACCACTTCAGGGTCTAGATAGCTTGTGTCCACACCTGGCGGAGGGTAGCCCTCGGCAACGTTCAAAGAGGAAGATCCTTCGAAGCCTAGCATGACCGGCTGTATGCCCTTGTGAGCATATCTTATTTTTAGGTCAGCCTCCTACTCTTTCATCTGGGACTGGCACTCAGATAATTGGACGGTTAGGGCATCTCTATCTTTCGTTTTCGTCATAGCTTGTTGACCCAGCGAAGCCAGAGCCTCAATTTGCTTCTTCTGAAGTTCTTGTTGCTCGGTGGTTATTAAAGTCATTAGCCCTGGAAGCACGGACACCTTCATAGATAGGTCTTCTTGGTGGTGTCGGCAAGACTCCAAAATGGTTCTCCAGTGTTGGCATTCCTGTTGGAGTTGGAATATAGTCGTAGACGATTCAACAGCCTGGAATCTCGCCTAGGCAAGCAGTTTTTTGTGCTCTTCTAGTTCTTGCGCAAGGAGAGTGATCTGTTGAAGTTGGCTGGACTATAGGAACAGCTGTTGCTGAAGGTCTTCATTCTTTCTTTGGAATTCCTCTTTCTCACTCTGGACCACTGCCAATTGGGTCATTAAATCATCGCATTGGGCAACCAGGGTAGACTCCTTTTGCTTGTCCTCCTTTAATTGTTGAGTTAGTTTCTTTTGTTGAGTAAGGGAGGCAGTATGACGAGAAGACATGGTGGATTGATAATTCACTTTGCTTGGTGTTGTTTCATTACAAGCTTTAACTGCCTGGAATCGAAAACAGGGCATTAGGGGAATACATGCTAGCTTATACGCCCTAAGGGTGAAATTAGAGTGAGCTTACCTCCGCTAGCGATCTACACAAGCGTTCATAGGGGCTCTACATCTGCGACTGATTGAAGAGCCACACTTCCTCGGTACTGCGAATTCTGAGGGAGGATTCTAAAGAAGTAGAAAGGGGTCTAGAGGGGGGAGATCCCCTCCAACCAAAAAAGGCTCCGTTACGGACATGGGAGGTATGGAAGGGTCCATGGCTCGAATACGAGTGGGAGAAGAAGGTATGTCCAAAGGGGTATCTACAGGTAAAGAACTGATTGGAGAATCAATCTGTTAGGACCTGTGCGCCCGCTAGAGGGGGGGGGTGAATAGCGTCGTGCTAAGCGTGATGGAAATCGTTCGCGTGTCATCTCTACAAATTTTGTTAGCGCAGCGGAATATAGATAATAATGACAATAACGAAATAGACAATCACACACGAACACGAGTATGTAACGTGGTTCGGAACCGCACGGTTCCTACTCCACGGGTCGAGCTCAAACGAACCCTAGCGATGTCAATCACACACCACTAATAAATACTCCTTCTCGGAATAATCCGGAGGTGGAGAAACCTTGTACAAACTACTCTTACAACAATAAGAGATGAATACAAGCAATATACAATAATGAAATACAATGCAAGTAAAGAAAACTACTTTACTAGAGCACTTTGGTTGCTTGATCTTTGGTTGCCTTAGACTAGTCTTGAAGGACTGGAAGAGCACCAACAATTCCCCTTCAAATCGCCCAAGAAAACCCTTGCTTGAGCCTTCCACGAACAACTGCTTTTATCCTCCATCGGGCTGGATTTCCGCCTGACAGTTGACTGCCATAAGTCACCAGTCGACTGCCAACACTGTAGCTATGAGACAACGACTCAATCCACGTTGGACAAGTTCCAACGGTACTCTCACCGATCGCGCCAACATTGGCGATCGATCGCTAACGCCGTCGATCGCCTCGGCTACGAAGCGTTCTGTGCTCGCAACTCAACTGGCAGTCGACTGCCAGAGCAATTTCAGCTCTTAAACGACAGTCGAACTTAAGTCGACTCACGGAAGTCAAACCGGCCATAATGCAAGTCGACTGCCAACCTCAAAAATGAGATTTTAACCCAAGTATGATTCCCCCATACTTGCTAGACCACCCTTAGCCTAGACCTAAGCCTTCTAGCCACCTCCATCAGCCTTACGCCTCTCGGATCCCTCCAAGTCATTCATGGCTTGTTCATCCATCGCACTAGCCTTCAGGTGCTTCCATCGGCTATGTCATGCTAATGGTGTATACACCGCCAAGGCACATTGGACTTACGCTGCTAAGACTCCGCTTGGACTTTACGCCGCCAATATCAAATGCCTTGGACTTCTCAAATGCCAAGACTCAATCTTGGACTTTCCCTTGCCAACCCATGTTGGACTTTCCATGCCAAGACTCATGCTTGGACTTTCCCTTGCCAACCCATGTTCGACTTTCCATGCCAAGACCCATGCTTGGACTTCCCTTGTGCCAAGTACTCAAGACTTGGATTTTCCCAAATGCCAAGTGTCCCACTTGGACTTTCCATGCCAAGTACCCATGACTTGGACTTTACCTTGCCAAGACCCATGCTTGGATTTTCCCATAATCACATGGTCAACCCTAGTCAACCATCAAAGTCTCCCTCGAGTCAAACTTGAGTCTGGTCAATTATAACCTGGGTCGATTGTATAAACAATCTCCCCAAAACATTAACCGACATCAATGTCAAGCATACTGTGTCAAACATCAAAACATCACTCGAGTCAAACTCGAGTCTGGTCAATCGTGACCTGGGCCGATTGCACCAACAATCTCTCCCTTTTTGATGTTTGACAAAACAAACCTTGAGTTAGGCCCCTAACTCAAATTTCCTTACCAATTATCCCAAATTGGTAATCCCAAACATTCTCTGAAACTTCTCCCCCAAACATTCTCCCCCTTTTTGACTAACATCAAAAAGGTTATCTCTCCAAGGAGGTCAATGTCTCATGTCCCAATGAGATCTTACAATCTCCCCCCTTGGTCCAAGAATACCTAGGATGCCTACCATTTTCCTAGTGATAAGTCCCATATCACTCAAGAGAGGCAATCCTATACTTTCTCCCAATTTCCAAATTGGGTTTCTCAATATCCCATCAATTTTCCCAATTGATGATACTTTCCCAATAACTTCTCCCCCTTCAAGAAGAGAAACACATCCATCATCCCAAGATGGATAACTCCCCCTAAAGGCTTGCTCCCCCTTGACCATTGCACCAACAATGTCCTTGGGAAGTCCCTAAGCCAATAGACTCTAAACCATCAAAATTAAGGCGCAAAGTTCAAACATGAACTCTCCCCACCTTAAATTTGATACATTACTCTAACATCTATCCTAATCCATATCCAATGGATTTTCACCCTTTCTAATGCTTCACAAAGCATATCCTAGGGTTAGGAGTGATTAGGAACCTTTACCATAGCTGAACACGGGCTAAACAACCTTGTTTTTCCCGAAATCAGCTTGGCAATCGACTATTTATTTACAAGAATCATTGCCACATCACATCAATCGATCGCCACTAAGGCTGATCGATAACCAAATTTCCGAATTTCAGTTATCAGAATCGAATTTTGAAAAGTCATAAGTAACTCTACGTATTTTGAAAAATCATGAAAATTCATACGTATATTACTTATAGTCAATACAATGGGTGAAAAATATTTGAAAATTATTTTACCAATAAAATATCGAGATTGATACAAAATCCAAAAGTGAAGAAAAACTTCAATGTTTTAGCTTACTTTGTATCAACTTCATCATTAGTGATTTCTATCAAAAGATAGACTTCACCAAGGTTTTCTAAATTGATTTCAAAATATTTTTGACAACCTATTTTGGATCATATTCCTTGGGCTCTATGCACATGACTTGTACACATGCTTTCCTAATGATCTACTATTAAAATTTGATGAGTTTTAGTTCATCTAGATGCAAAAACTATGCACCTTGAACTTAACTCATATCCTAGCATCTCACATGTATCTAGGGTGTATAAATACACATACATGTCAATTTAGTGTGAGATGTGGGTTTTATTTTCCCTAATCTAGGGTTTCATGCATTTTCTAAGACAACCCTACTTGATTCCCTTATGAATGGGACTCCAAGTCATACCAAAGTCCTTAAATCAATTTTCAATACATTAAATGCATGAAATGATCATGACATAATGATAGCAAAATAAAAACATGGCCAATGATCATGATGTCATGGCATATGATATAAATCTAAAGCTCATGACATTAATCCTAATTTCTAAACATGATCATGACATATAAGTGATGAAAATAAACATGATGTCATGTCATGACATATGGCAAACAAATCATGGTAAATAAAAAGTAATTGTGCCAATTTGATCATTTTATCAAACTTCTCAAATAATATTGGCACATCCTAAAGTCTTTTAGGATTAAATATCAACCCTATTTCCAAGGTACCAAAAACCTTGAAAAGAAAACCTAAGGTGCCACCTTTGTCATGATTGAGTTAACTACCTATCCAATCAAGGTTGGAACACCTAACCCATCTAGCGTGAGTCAATCACGCCCTTAGGAATCCAAAATCTATTTGAGCTCATTGGGTTAATTAGGTATTCCTTAGGGATGACCTCCCTAGATACCTTCCTAATGACCCTCTTAGGCTTGGTAGCCTTGGTCATTTTTGTCTTATCTAGGTTTACTCTAGGGGTAACTCCCCTTGCAACCTTCTTAGTGGCTTTCCTAGGTTTCCTTGAAACCCTAGCCACTAGGCACACACCTTGGTCAACTTTAGGGATGACTTCCCTATTGACCTTGGTCTTCCTAGACCTAGTTTGTGTTCCATAATCAAATGGAACACTATGATAAGCCACCTTAGGCTTAGGTTTGTGACCCAAACCTTGTTTGCCCTTGGTTGACTTTTGACTCTTAGGTTCTAGGTGTTGACTTTGACTTTTGGACCCTTGACTTAGACCACTAGACCCTTGAACTTGATTTTGTATATTCCTAAGGGTCTTTTCTAGTTTTTCAAGCCTTGACCTCAAGGCTTGGTTTTCCAACTCTAATTTCCCAATTTTTGATTTCTCATTTGGTCCTTGGGCAATTCCATTTCCTCTAAGCATATGCCTAGTTCATTTAGGATTAAGACCTAGGTGTTCTCCTATTTTCTTGATAGATTCCCTAGGTAAAATATTTTTAGGGGCATTAGTCTCAAATTTCTCCTCAGTTTCAAAATGGATACTCTTAGCTTTTAAACAATAATATTTATTGTTCCTAACATGCTTTTCATGATGAATTGCAAGAGAATTAAAAACATACTTCTTAGCATTAAACCTAGAAGAATGAGCATTATTGAAATGATATACCTTAGGGTTTGCCTTAGTAGCTCCCCCTACTTGTGATGCTCCTTCTTGGGTCTTTTTGCTCCCCCTAGGACATTGATTCCTATAATGTCCTTTTGAATTGCACTTGAAGCATATGATGTGCTCCTTGCCTTTAGGTGTTGGGGAACCGGCATCCTTGCCTTTTGGTGCCGATGGAGCTTTCCTAATCTTCTTTGGGCACTTGCTTTTGTAGTGCCCGGTTTCCCTATACTCAAAACATATTATATGCATTTTATTATTAACACATATGCTTGAGTTACCTTGGGTGGTTGTAGGTGCCGGAATCGGATTTTGAGCTTCTTCATCTTGACCGGATGTCAAAGCTTCTTCTTGGAGTTGTTCCGGTGTAGATGTTCTAATCCCCTCTCCCTCAATCCTAGAGGTTGAGGTTTCTTCTAATTCTACCTCTTCCACCACTTCTTCCTCCTCGGAGGTTGAGGCTTCTTCTTTATTTTGTTCCGGCTCCGATGTGGATGGTCTTTCCCCCTTAATCATAGAAGTGGATGCTTCTTCTTCGATCTCCTCCTCTTCCAAATCTTCTTGGACCGATTCGGGATTGTCGTAGAACTTGACCAACTTGTTCCATAACTCTTTGGCATCCCTGTAGCTTCCTAATCTAGACAAAATGTCGTTAGGTATAAAATTAACCAACATTTTTGTTACCTTAACGGTTGTCTTGAATTTTTCCCGTTGCTCCTCGGTCCATCGCTTCTTTTTTAGGATTTCGCCGTTCTCTCCTCTTGGAGCATCAAAACCTAAAATCACGACAACCCAATTTTCTATATTCGACATTAGAAAATATTCCATCCTACCTTTCCAATACGCGAAATCTTCACGGTCAAAGGCGGGTGGAGTCGCTATGTCATCGCCCCATCTTTCTTGAAGATCCATCGTCTTCCCTCTAGCTTCTTTGCTTTAGCTCCCGGCGATTAGTCTGTAGAAGAGCCCCGGGCTCTGATACCACTTGTTAGGACCTATGCGCCCGCTAGAGGGGGGTGAATAGCGTCATGCTAAGCGTGATGGAAATCGTCCGTGTGTCGTCTCTACAAATTTTGTTAGCGTAGCGGAATATAGATAATAATGACAATAATGAAATAGACAATCACACACGAGCATGAGTATGTAACGTGGTTCGGAACCGCACGGTTCCTACTCCACGGGTCGAGTTCAAACGAGCCCTAGCGATGTCAATCACACACCACTAATAAATACTCCTTCTCGGAACAATCTGGAGGCGGAGAAACCTTGTACAAACTACTCTTATAACAATAAGAGATGAATACAAGAAATGTACAATAATAAAATACAATGCAAGTAAAGAAAACTACTTTACTAGAGAACTTTGGTTGCTTGATCTTTGGTTGCCTTAGACTAGTCTTGAAGGACTGGAAGAGCACCAACAATTCCCCTTCAAATCGCCCAAGAAAACCCTTGCTTGAGCCTTCCACGAACAGTTGCTTTTATCCTCCATCGGATCGATTTACGCACTCGATCGCCATAAGTCACTACCAATCGCCAACATCAGCTATGAGACAACGGCTCAATCCACGTTGGACAAGTTCCAATAGTACTCTCACCAGTCGACTGCCAACATTGGCAGTCGACTACCAACGCCCGTAGTCGACTGCCCAGTCGACTATGGAGCGTTCTGTGCTCGCAACTCAACTGGCAGTCGACTGCCAGAGCAATTTCAGCTCTTAAACGACAGTCGAACTTGAGTCGACTCACGACAGTCGAACCGCCCATAATGTCAGTCGACTGCCAACCTCAAAAATGAGGTTTTAACCCAAGTATGATTCCCCCATACTTGCTAGACCACCCTTAGCCTAGACCTAAGCCTTCTAGCCACCTCCATCAGCCTTACGCCTCTCGGATTCCTCCAAGTCATTCATGACTTGTTCATCCATCGCGCTAGCCTTCAGGTGCTTCCATCGGCTATGTCATGCTAACGGTGTATACACCGCCAAGGCACATTGGACTTTATGCCTCCAATATCAAATCCCTTGGACTTCTCAAATGCCAAGACTCAAGCTTGGACTTTTCCTTGCCAACCCATGTTGGAATTTCCATGCCAAGACTCATGCTTGGACTTTCCCTTGCCAACCCATGTTGGAATTTCCATGCCAAGACTCATGCTTGGACTTTCCCTTGCCAACCCATGTTGGACTTTCCATGCCAAGACCCATGCTTGGACTTCCCTTGTGCCAAGTACTCAAGACTTAGATTTTCCCAAATGCCAAGTGTCCCACTTGGACTTTCCATGCCAAGTACCCATGACTTGGACTTTACCTTGCCAAGACCCATGCTTAGATTTTCCCATAATCACATGGTCAACCCTAGTCAACCATCAAAGTCTCCCTTGAGTCAAACTTGAGTCTGGTCAATTATAACCTGGGTCGATTGTATAAACAATCTCCCCAAAACATTAATCGACATCAATGTCAAGCATACTATGTCAAACATCAAAACATCACTCGAGTCAAACTCGAGTCTGGTCAATCGTGACCTGGGCCGATTGCACCAACACAATCTTTGGGTCAGGTTGAAAGGGGGATGAAACGAGGGAAGGAGAAGGAGAAAGTTCTTCTCGTGGGGAAGAAAGGGGGGCGGCTAATGCAACTTCTTCCACCCGAGGTTCATAGATAACTAGGCATCGATGCCTATTTAGTTTTAAGGGGGATGGCGGAGGGGAAGAATGCAAGGAAGAAGACACGGGAATAGAAGAGGAGCTGGGGGCGCCTTCCTTGAGGGGACGCAACTTTTTACCGGGAGAAGAAGGAGATGTTGGAGACTTGCCTTTGCTTTGTTTTTTGGAAGTTTTCTTCTTTGTTGCTACAATCTCCTCCCCTTTTAAGATGGCGTCCTGCATTAGGTTATCTGCAAAATCAACAGTTAGAAAGCATGTTGGCCATGAAGGTTATTTGTGTCAAATTATGAACAACATCCTATCTACGACGTTCAGATCAGTCAGTGGGAAAGGGGACACTCGTAGCGACTGAAGAGGGGAGCTTTCATCAGATGGTCTGAGCTATAGTGATACTCTTTTAACACTCGGTAAACCTCTAGAAAGGGACACTGAGTCCTAATCTTATGGAAGGAGGGTAGCTCAGGGAGATTTAATTTCCAGGTATCAGAATGGGAAAGGGCATCGGAAGTTGAGAGAAGAAGTAAAGAGCTTCCCATCCCTTATGGGAGGAGGACTTGTTTACCAGAAATTGATAATCTGGACGACTAGATAGGTAGAAAAGGCCCTCCTTGGAAGATTTTAGCTAGAAGAAGCAATGAAATATCTGAGGGGACAAAGGAAGACCTAAATGTCGGAATACTATGATTGCCCCCGATAGTATGCGGAAAGAATTGGAGGTAAATTGGTTGATGGACAACTTATAAAAGTCCAAAATTTCTAGGTAAGCCGGGGGCACAGGCAAATACAAACCATTCAGTAGTTGTTCGGAGAAAAAGCAGTGTAAGCCTAGTGAAGGAAGATGGGGTCAATAAGAAGTGGTGTTGAAACGGCAAAGTACGGAAGGGTCTATGTGTTGGCGCCTATGATTGAAAAAATAATGTTGGCTATTTAGCTGAGTGACAGTGTGTTCATACCAAGGGCGTGAGGTCGGGTTCTTCAGGCCATAGGTGCGAAAGAAGGAGGAGCACTTACTTGAGGGCTGAAGATGAAACGCTTGCGAAAGAGGAGGCTAGGGCACTTGACCACCGTCGAAGAAAATTGTCAGAAGAGGGAGAAGAAAAGGCTAAATCGTTAAGAATACTAAGTTTTTCATAAAGAGGGGAAGAGGGGGATTTATATAGGATTTTGTGACTTTTCGACTACCTAATAGAAAAAGAAAAGTAGGGCCCATGGGCCTAATAAGCCGCTTCAAGCATATGAAGTAAGGTAACGGAAAAAGACATTCGAATTGATAAGGGAAGGATAGATGAGAAACGTTATACTTAGAAAGTCAAACTCAGTACCTCATTTGACTATTTTTAGGGATTGGCTAATGATACTGCTGCTACCTTTTTCCGCGAGTGAAATGAAAGAACCCATGCAGAAGACACTGTCCGAACCAAAGAACTGGTTCGGCAGAATAGGTCTAAGAGAATCGGTTTGGTAAAGTAGGTCCAGGGAAACCAATTCGATAAGGTAGGTCAGGGAAATTGGCTCGGTAGAACGGGTCTGAAGATTGGTTCTGTACGGGGAGATAAGGAGTTGGCTCGGACTATCATAGAAAGTCTGAGGTAAGGAGTCTAAGAGCTATACTAAGCCTAAGCGGTAGGTTTAGGCTAGCTTTACGAAGGGCAAGAGGGTGAAATGGAAAGGTTAGAATATTTTCCAAAATGTTTGTGAGAGTTTGTTATATGACAGATTGGGACCCCACATAATATTTGGAGGAGTCTTCACTCCTCATCTTTGTAATAGAATGATTTTCCAGGTAAGTAAGGTGGCCACGTGTACGGTGATGGAAGGCGTTTGTTACGTGATAGTTGGTCGAGAAAGAGGAGGAGGATAAAAAGGCAGAGGAAGGGCAAAAGGAGGGGGATCCACAACTTCCAAAAGCAAGAGACGAAGACACACTAGAGGAGGAGAGCAACCACATTGTCGGAGAGGAAGAAGAGGAAGAAGGAGACGAGGAGAGTAGTGAGCTCCATTCTTTTGATATTTGTGTATTGAGCTAATTGTAAGAGGTTTTTTCCCTCCACCTCCGAAAGCTTTTTCCACGAAGGAGGGAGTTCATAATGGAAGTACTTTGGCACCATAGCTCGTGGGAGAGCTCACCCCTGTGAAGTAGAAATCCTCATTCCGAACCACGTAAAACTCTGTGTCTCTGTTCTCTGCTTTGGTTGTTCGCATTTTCTATTCGTATTCTATTATTGTTGTGGCCGGAGAGAACCCCAAGCTTCCTGCACGCATCTTGGCGTTGAAAGGAGGCGAGAAAATCCGTCTACGACCGCATCAGGTAATTTAAGTATTCACACTAGCGCTCTGGATACAGAAAAAACCATAAATTTATAAAATGTAAAAGATTTCTATATTGGTACAAGATATTTTAGATTAAAAATTTAAAAGACTTAAATATAAAGTGAACAGTATCATATTATTATAGAGATATATGAATTTTATCAAATCCAATAGGCATTTACGCTTGACTAATTTTAGAAGTGAACAATCTTTTTCTCTTGTTCATCCATCGGATAAATTCGAAAATGTAGATAGTTTCACATCCAAAGTTAGATATTCTAAGGTAGCGTTTAGTTTAAGGGTTGGAGGACGAGGGAATTGAATAATTTTTAATTATAGTGTTTGATTAATGAGTTTAAGAATTGAGGGAATGAAATCATTAATAATTATTTAGAAATGAACAAAATCCAAAGAGGATGGTGGGTTTAGGATTCATTCTCATCTGCCACCGTTGTCTTTGCCATCGTCACCACCATCGTCGCTGGCCTATGGTCGCTAGCGTCGGCCGTTGACATTGCTTGCCGCTGCCACCCGTCAACCACCCGCATCGCCTGCCGACCGTCACCCGTCGACCGCTGTCCGTCAGCCGTTGCCTGTCGTCCATCACACGTCGCCCCGTCGCCCCGTCGTCCGTTGATCGTTGACCGTCGATCGTAGGTCGTCGATCATCGACCGTCGGTCGCTACCTGTCGGCCACTGTCTGTAGTCGACCACGGGCGATCGCAGGCCGTTGTGATCGTGGTCGACGACGATAATCATATATAATTCTGGTTTATAAATCAAACAATAATATTGGAATGACTAAATATATTCCTATTTCAATCTACTATCAAATTTATTTTCATTTAAATTCTCGCATTCAAATTGATGCGGGTGCGGGGGAAAAATCTGTTCGCTCCGTTTTCAAGGCGATGAAGCGATGAGGGAGGTCTCGGAATATTCTTCCCCGACAGCGATCAGTAAAGAATAAGAAAATGAAGTAGACGAAATGCGAAAACCCGACACCAGCAATCGAGATTCAGACATGAGATGTAACGTGGTTCGGAATAAGGATTCCTACTCCACGGGGGTGAGGTTTCTCACCAGATGCGGTGCTTAAGCACTTTCACTATGAAGATCCTCCTTTACATAAAGCAAGTTTCCGAAGGTGGAGGAGAAAGGACCTCTTACAATGATGTTAGAAGATGAGGAAAATACAAGAGACTTAACAAATAGCAGATCTCCGTCCTCCTTCTCCGGCGAGATCGTTCTTCCTTTTCTCTCGTCTCCCCTTCTCTCTTGCTGGATGCGAATGATTGCGGATCGATCCCCCCTTCTTCTCTTTTTCCTTCCTTCCTCTCTCCCTTTTATCTTCCCCTCCTCCTTCAACGTAACGTCGTGGATTATCTCCATCGTACACATGGCCACCTCCTCCTCCTGGAGAATAATTCTGTTACAAATATGAGGAACGAGGACTCCCCCGAATATTGCGGGGGGGCCCCCAAGCCGTTGCATAGCACCTTTCCCTTTACTTTTCAGGCAACGAGGTTAAACTGTCCCCCTCACCCCTCTACTTTGGGTGAAGTTAACTTAGGCCCCTATACCCTAGGTGACCTAGCCTTAGGGTTTCTCCTCAAACCGAACCAATTCTCCTTTTTCCCGTACCAAACTTCTTTCGCGTCGATTAGGTTGAGTTGACCCTTCCTCCATCCCATTGGCTTCGGGAATTGCCTAGTTGAACCAGTTCCTATTCTTCTGTTAGCGAAGTGCCTTCCGCCTCTTTTCCACCTGCGTCCCTTGCTTCTAGCATTTGCCCGTGCCGATGGCTCTCGCTACTTGTCCATGCTGATGACCTCTGGTACTTGCGCCCGTGTCGATTACTTCCGATAACTCTCGCCCGTGTCAATGGCTTCGTCTAACTCTCGCCCGAACTGTTTCTCCTTTTCCCCTTTGGCTGAACCAGGTGTTTTGGGGACGGGTCACGGGTCACCTGCTAACTCTTCTATTGGGAATTAGGTAGAAAAAGTACCAGTAGTATCATTAGTCAACCCCGAAAAATAGTCAAGCGAAGTTATAAGCTTGACTTTCCAAATGTGCGTAAAGTTTATGCCCTATTCTTCATTCCTCCGCTTGAATCCACCTTTTCCTTTATAACTCCCTTGTATGCCCCCGAGGCGGCCCGATGGGCCCATGGGCTCCGCTTCTCCTTCTCTCTCCGTGAAATTGAATCGTCACGGGAAACCCTATATAAACCTCCGCCTTCTCCTCTTAGGTATCATTTAGCGTGCCTAACAATCCAGTCTTGTACTTCTTCTTCCACGATTTTCCCCGGTGGCGTTTCGGCGATTCAGTCCTTCCCTTCTCGCACGGTTCTCCCTTACCCCCGAGTAAGTGCTTTGCTTAGTTTAACACTCATGGCTCCTAGGACTACCTCTCCACCCGCCTGGTATGAACATACCATAACCCAGTTAGATTGTAACCATTATTTCTTTAATATCAAGAACGACTACATAGATCCTTCTATAAAATGCTGTTTCACGACCAAGCTGCATCGGCCTCATATTCCTCCTCCTGGTTTGACATGCTTTTTCTCCGAACAATTCTTTAACGGCCTATCTTTGCCGGCACCACAGGTCTACTTGGACCTCCTAGACTTCTACAGATTACCCCTGAACCAATTCACCCCCAACTCCTTCCGAATTCTATCGGGAGCCCACACAGTGTTCCAACATTTGAACCTCCCTTTGACCCCAGAACTATTCCATTGCTTCTTCCAATTAAAGTCTTCTAAGGCAGGCCTCTTCTATTTGTCTAGTCGTTCAGACTTCCAATTTCTAGTGAACCTGCCTACTTCCCACAAGGGCTGGGAAGCACTATACTTCTTTGTAGAGCTTCCGGAGCCTTTACCTCATTCTCGATATTTGGAAAGTAGACCTTCCCAATTGCCTTCCTTCCGGAAATGAGGACCAAATGTCCTTTTTGGAGGTGTATAGAGTTTTAGGGGAGCTACACTACTGTTCGAACCATCTGCTAGAGACTCCCCTCCTGCGCCATTTTGGATTGTCTCCTCTACCTCTGACGACTTCGGTTGCTGTAGGTAGGGTGACATTTATCCTGCAATGTGACTTCCTTTTTAGGTCATCCATCTTTCTTACCAGTATATCTTGTAGATAATCTGATGCAGAAGGCTCTGGTGGAAGGGGAGTCGATCGAGGCTGCTAAGAAGAAGAAGGCAAAGTAACAGAGGCAAACCCACGTCGTGCCACCTCCTCGGAAAAGTCATTAAGAAAGGAGCCTCAAGCTAATCGGCTCATCTCCCTCAACCGGATCCACCGGTCTCACCCGACCATTTATGAACCACGAAGAGAAGGTACTACCTCCCCTGTCTATTCTCCATCTCCTCAAGGAGGGGATTCTCCTTCTCATTTTCTTCACTCCTCCCCCTCGGCGCAAAATTCACCTCCACCTTCTCATGTGGAGCCACTCCAAGCTCCTGTTCCTTCGGACCTAAGGGCTGCTCCCTCCCCCCTTCGCCGTATCAGGCCTCCAACCTCCTCCGAAGGGGAAGACCCCTCCCTTCCTGTTCCTCCGAGGGTCACGTTAGGGTCCCTGCTGCAAATTCGGCACCCCTCGGAGGTGAAATTCTTTAATCAGTCAGGCGTACAAGGCCCATGCGAGCAAGTGGGCAAGCTACTTGCTGAGGTATCTCTTATTTCTCCCTTTTTTCTTTACCGCAAGTATTACTATATGCCAATTTGTAGGCCGCCGCTCAGCATGATAAGATGGTCACTCGGCTGGCCCGCTTTCAATCTACCGTGGAAACTCGCCACTTCGCCTCCGTGTCACAACAGAAAAAGCTCGTTCAGCAACTGAGCGAGCAAGAGGCGAAGGAAACCGATATGAGGGGCCAATGCGAGGAAGCGATGATGCAGCTAGCCCTGGTACGGAGCGAGAAAGAGGAGCTGCAGCGAAAGAACGAGGACTTGGAGCAGCGGATTTTTCTCCAATCCAGTGAACTGCAACAAGTAGATGAATTGGCTCGGGAGTTGAAGGAATACAAAAGATATCTTATGGATGCCATGATCAAGGATGCTGACTCTGCGGCTACTATCTCACAGCTTCAACAAGAATGCAACCGCCTTAACCTGGAACGTCAAGCCTGGGCCATTACTCGGGAATCCTGTGCAAAGAAGTGTCAGGAACTTTCCTCTGCAATAACGGCTCTTCCCCGAACCTTATCACCGGTGGCCCAGCAGCAATCCACCCTCCAACAGGAGTATCTTGAAGCCCTTTCAGCCTTAGGGACTGAGCTATAAAGGCAGCCACCGAGAGAGATGCTTTGGCGATCAAATTGGCGGAAAGTCAAACTCAGGTGGCTCAATATCATGACCAATTAAAGGAGCAGGAAGCCGACCTCAAGAGGTGCTATGTCAAGAAAGGGGTAGATCTCTTTATATTAGGCTTCGAGGGGGCTGTAACTCAAAACGCCGAACAAGGATATCCACCTCCCGACGTGGACACCAGCCACTTAGATCCTGTATCGGCGTTGGCTAAATGTTCCCCTGAGCGATTTGAGTTGTAATCTCCCGTACTGTTTTTTTCGGTAATAACTTTTTCTTTACTGTTAAGAGCTGACTCTTATCAATATGTCTGTCCATTACGGTCCTTGCGTGTTCTCTAGCGAGTTGGGGTTTCTGGACCAATTTTGAGCTTTCCCTTGTTATTTCTTTACCCGTACCATATAACGCCATCGCCTGGCTAGTTCGGGGCTCTCTTACGGGATTTTGCCTACTAGGATCCACATCCGCCCCGATTTTGGTTCGGACATCACTTTAAATGGCCTTTTGCCCGTTGATTTTTCCTATCCTTTCGCCTGCTTCGGAAAAGATGCCAGCCTCTTCGTCTTCTCCCCCTTCCCCAGAACTTTTTCGCCATTCTCCTTCCATTATAAATCCTTCGTCCCCCTTGTCTTCGTCCTGTTATCTTACCATCATGGCTTCAGCAGGGCATCCCATTAAAATTTCTTCGGAATCAGAATCTTTTGAAATACAGGACTGGGTCTCTGAGGATGATGCAGATTCGGAGACCCGATCAACCGCCACTTCAGTCTTCCATCCCCTACCTTTTCCGCCTTTCGGTCCAACTCCCACCCCTCCAGCGGGGAGATCCTTCCGCGCTCCTTTCCCCTCCTTCCGCAACAGGGTATGGAATCCCCCCTTCACCTGGGAGTACACAGTGGGAGACCCCCGCGCCGTTGATGAACTTCCTTCACTTCCGCCCGCGTTGGCTTTCGTCCCAGTTCCCCCGGCGAGGACTCGTCCTTCCCCTTTCGATGAAGGTCCACCAGTTCTTCCTCCACCCCAAGGCGAATGCTTCAGAGTTATATTAGCTCCTTCTCCCCCCAAAGAGACATCTCCCACTTCATCTGTTAGGAGTAATCATGGAAAATCTTTGTAGATCAAGTTAATGTAATCGTTTCAAATATGTTAATAAAAAAAATAATAATAAGGGAGGCAAATGATATCTGTTTTTGTCTTTTTCCCGTAGAAGTAAGGCTTTTGTCTTCCAAAAGGATAGTAATCTGATCTGAACATATCTTCCTCTATCATGTCTCGGGGATTCGGACCCTCTTAATTATGATTGTAGTCCGTCAACCTTCCCCTTTCACCTTACGTTTCCTCTTCTGTATCGGCATTTATGGTTCTCACGTCTCCTACCAATGAATGCACTCTTCCCCTTCGTCGCCATAAAAACCCACCGACCTTTACCTGATAGTTTCCACCATTCTCCTTTTTCCTTTGCTTATGTGGAATGAAATGAGCAGAGCAGGCAGCGTGATTCCTCGCCTTCTAAAGAAACAGATAAATGGCGATCGATACATAGCCATCTTGGAGGAACAAGTGAAGTGTTTACTGCAACGGTGGAGGAAACTTCCGCCATAATCGCGTTCCACTGATCAACAATCGATAGGGTCCCAAAAAGAATCGCCTGTGCAAATCTTCTTGAAGCAATCTTATCTTGACACTCGCCAACCAACCCCAACGCGCAAGGAAACTCCATCCGTTCCGCCTAACAAAGAATTGTAATACCCTAGATGTATTAGGGTTTCTTTTGTTGTTTCTCCTTGTAGATGGGAGTATGTAGTTCTCCGCATCATCGAACTTCCTAGTTTATCTCCTTCCTCCAGTGACCTTCCGAGTTGTACTACTCTTTACTCCTTTTGTATTTACATGTAATTTGGGGCATATTTGGCTCTCCGTCTTTCAATCTGGGTATATAGACCCCTTAGACGAGCCGACTCTGCTATGGCACAAGAATACAACCATATAGAGTTGATTAATACAAGCAACTGAGACATAGAATAAATAATAACCGAGGAATTTCGGTTCTTCCGTTTCACCACCGCATGGGGATATCTTCCGCTCTGCGGGGATAGCAATTTGCACATAAAGTAAGTAGTAACCGAGGAATCTCGGTTCTTCCGTTCCACCACCACACGGGGATAACTTTCGCTCTGCGGGGATAGCATTTTTTATATAGAGTAAATAGTAACCGAGGAGTCTTAGTTCTTCCGTTCCACCACCACACGGGGATAACTTCCGCTCTGCGGGGATAGCATTTTTTATATAGAGTAAATAGTAACCGAGGAGTCTCGGTTCTTCCGTTCCACCACCACACGGGGATAACTTCCGCTCTGCGGAGATAGCATTTTGTATATAGAGTAAATAGTAACCGAGGAGTCTCGGTTCTTCCGTTCTACCACCACACGGGGATAACTTCCGCTCTACGGGAATAGCATTTTTTATATAGAGTAAATAGTAACCGAGGAGTCTCGGTTCTTCCGTTCCACCACCACACGGGGATAACTTCCGCTCTGCGGGGATAGCATTTTTTATATAGAGTAAATAGTAACCGAGGAGTCTCGGTTCTTCCGTTCCACCACCACACGGGGATAACTTCCGCTCTGCGGGGATAGCATTTTGTATATAGAGTAAATAGTAACCGAGGAGTCTCGGTTCTTCCGTTCCACCACCACACGGGGAGAGCTTCCGCTCTGGCGGGATAGCAATGTTTAGATAGAGTAAAAAGTACACGAGTCTTCTCGGTTCTTGCGTTCCACCACCACACGGGGAGAACTTCCGCTCTGTGGGGATAGCATTTTGTATATAGAGTAAATAGTAACCGAGGAGTCTCGGTTCTTCCGTTCCACCACCACACGGGGATAAACTTCCGCTCTGCGTGGATAGCATTTTGTATATAGAGTAAATAGTAACCGAGGAGTCTCGGTTCTTCCGTTCCACCACCACACGGGGATAACTTCCGCTCTGCGGGGATAGCATTTTGTATATAGAGTAAATAGTAACCGAGGAGTCTCGGTTCTTCCGTTCCACCACCACACGGGGATAACTTACGCTCTGCGGGGATAGCATTTTTTATATAGAGTAAATAGTAACCGAGGAGTCTCGGTTCTTCCGTTCCACCACCACACGGGGATAACTTCCGCTCTGCGGGGATAGCATTTTGTATATAGAGTAAATAGTAACCGAGGAGTCTCGGTTCTTTCGTTCCACCACCACACGGGGATAACTTCCGCTCTGCGTGGATAGTATTTTTTATATAGAGTAAATAGTAACCGAGGAGTCTCGGTTCTTCCGTTCCACCACCACACGGGGATAACTTCTCAAGGATAGCATTTTGTATATAGAGTAAATAGTAACCGAGGAGTCTCGATTCTTCCGTTCCACCACCACACGGGGATAGCTTCCGCTCTGCGGGGATAGCATTTTTTATATAGAGTAAATAGTAACCGAGGAGTCTCGGTTCTTCCGTTCCACCACCACACGGGGATAACTTCCGCTCTGCGGGGATAGCATTTTTTATATAGAGTAAATAGTAACCGAGGAGTCTCGGTTCTTCCGTTCCACCACCACACGGGGATAACTTCCGCTCTACGGGGATAGCATTTTTTATATAGAGTAAATAGTAACCGAGGAGTCTCGGTTCTTCCGTTCCACCACCACACGGGGATAACTTCCGCTCTGCGGGGATAGCATTTTGTATATAGAGTAAATAGTAACCGAGGGGTCTTGGTTCTTCCGTTCCACCACCACACGGGGATAACTTCCGCTCTGCGGGGATAGCATTTTGTATATAGAGTAAATAGTAACCGAGGAGTCTCGGTTCTTCCGTTCCACCACCACACGGGGATAACTTCCGCTCTGCGGGGATAGCATTTTGTATATAGAATAAATAGTAACCGAGGGGTCTCGGTTCTTCCGTTCCACCACCACACGTGGATAACTTCCGCTCTGCGGGGATAGCATTTTGTATATAGAGTAAATGGTAACCGAGGAGTCTCGGTTCTTCCGTTCCACCACCACACGGGGATAACTTCTGCTCTGCGGGGATAGCATTTTGTATATAGAGTAAGTAGTAACCGAGGAGTCTCGGTTCTTCCGTTCCACCACCACACGGGGATAACTTCCGCTCTGCGGGGATAGCATTTTGTATATAATGGGCTATTTAGGAAAAATAAATCCTTCTTTCCCTCCTTGAAGCCCATTAATGTTGCAAGCCCATTCTTCCTCTTTTTATAGGGGACTCTTTCGTCCTCGTTTTTTCTGCTATCTTCATCCTTTCACCTTTTGGTCTTCCTCTTCTTCGTCTGCTTGCTCCTCCGCCGCCAAATTTCGTTTCTTCGATCTTTCCTTCCTGGTTCCTCGTCTTTCGTTATTTTCATATATCCGAGATGCATTCCACCTTCTTCCAGGAAATAGCGAGCCGCTACACGAATCGTAAACGGGGTGTCGGTCAGCCCTTAGCTTCTTCTTCTTCTTCACCTCCTTCGATCACCATCATACGGGAATCACCTCGTCGTTCTCCCTCTCCTCCTTCGGTGACTTTCGCTACCCCCATCTCGAAGGAAGTCTGGGTCATCACCCCTCTTCACTTCCTCCTACCGCATAAGCCCTAACTTTCCCCTTTGCCTCCCTCCGCCAATGACGTTCAGAAATCGCCTTCTTCTTCCTCACAACCTGGGGATGCATCTGGGAAGGAGATGCTTTCATGTCCGCCGATGATAGAGGTTATACCGCCCCTGTCTTCTCCTTCCTCGGCCCGTCATTCCTCTCCTGAACCCATGGCGGTTGACATTCCTTCGCTGCCAACCTCCCCCTTCGTTTATCGCCTGAAGAGTCCTCCTCTTCCTGTAGACCCTAATCAGGAGCCTTCTACTTCTAAAATCCTCATTGAAGGCTTCCCCGACCCAGTGCTCATCATCTCATCTTCTCCAGGACCCTCCTCCGATCAGCCTCCTTCGATTTTTCCTTCCGACTTCACCTCCCAGACAAATGTGACGCCCATTCTCCCCGCATCTCTGAATATACCACCCTTGACCACCACTTCCATGGACCTTTTGAATGAGGCTCCTCCTTCTCTCCGTTCTCCACCACCGAATATCGCCTCCATTCTTCCCTTTACGAGTGAGATTCCTTCGCATCATCCGTCCCATCTTCTTCCCTTTCTCCCGTGAGTCTTGGATTTCAACTTAGAGGAGATGACTCCTCGTATGGAAGGTCTGCGTCACGCTTTGGACCTGGTACATTTTCTTAATCAATTTCCTTAGCTTTGTTTAACTGACCCATTTCTCTTCTCTTCAACCGGCATGTAGGCCCTGACCAACCACCGAGAATTGGATCGTTCCCTTCACTCACGGGCTCAAGCCCAAGAATGGGAGCAACAACAGGAAGATTTAGCGAATGCTCGAGTGGGAGCGACTCTGTCCCACCAATTATCCGGTGCGGGAGCAATTAGCCGAGGCCCACCAACAAATACAGAGGGATGCTGACACTATTGCAGTATTGAAGGCGCAATCACGTCCAGGGGCAGATCCACTCGTCCCCCAGCAAGAAATCCAGTCGGCCTCTCTTAACACAGAATCTTCCTTGGCTCAAGAGTTAATACATCTTCAAGGGCGTAGATTCTCAAGGGGAAGCAACAAGATTCCGACGCCCTCGCTCGTCTTCAGGTTCAATATCAGCGAGCACAAGATAAGATAGGGGACCTTCGCACCCGCTTATGCAAGGAGGTACAAGAAAACTCCTCCCTTATAAATTCCCGGGCGCATGCTCATGCCCGTCTACGCAGGCAAGAGATTTCCCTCCAGAGGATGAGCTCTGAACTTGCCCGAACCAGATCGTATTCCGAAGCAGTGGAGGGGATTTCAGCTTCCATGCGCCAAAATATGGTGGAGATGACACACCTCGTGCAGCAGGACCAAAGTTCTCAAGCTGATGACATTTCCACCCTGGCTGACGCAATTATGGAGGTGTCACGGCGCTATGTGGACGTGCGTCGAAATCTTCGCGAACAACAAGAAAAGTGCGAGAGGCGGCATCGAGAACGAAGCCCTGACCGTCCGAACCGCCAGGAGCGACTCATTATTTTAATGCGCGCCACCTATCAGGATGGATTCAATGACGCGGTTCGGCAGTATGCTGCCCAAGGATTACCTCCTCCAACTTATCCTTCATTTTCTTTAAATTGGGAGGCTGGGTTCAAACGTTATCCTCCTGAATGATTTAAGCTGTAATACAATATCTCATTTTGAAACGGGAATTTCCTTTCTGTTTTTCTGTTTCTCCTTCAATACTCATTGGTAATACCGTATTGCCCTTGTAAATAACCCCTTAATGAAATTTAGAGAGCACTTGGCATTTAATTAATATAATCAATTCAATAAACACCCCCTCTGAGTTTCATAATTTCTCCTTTTCTATTTCATATTTCTCCTACAGTGTGAAAGAGCTTCAAGTGAAGGGCGTTCCAAGGTCGTGGAAGCTCTTTGCCTTGGTCGTCTTTCAGATAATACTGCACGCTACAGTTATCTCAGAGGGTCCCTCCCGATTGGGAGCCAACTTTCCAGATCTCCAGCTGATTGACCTTACGCAAAACCCAATCTCCTTCTTGAAATCTCCGAGGCACCACTTTCTTATTAAAGGCTCATTGAACTCTCGCTTGTAAAATTAGCCGCCTCGGGCCATCTCCCGCCTTTCCTCCACCAGTCTAATTCGATTGCTTGGATAAGTTGGTTCGATCCGCTCGTATGCTTTTACCCGAGCGCTATCCAACAAAACTTCGACCGGAATAACGGCCTCCGCCCCATATACCAAACTAAAGGGAGTCTCTCCTGTCGCTGTCTTAGGTGTGGTTCGATAGGCCCACAGGACGCCTGGTAGCTCTTCCACCCAGTTTCCCCTCTGAGCACCTAACTTGGTCTTTAATCCTTGAATGAGGATCCTGTTAGTTACCTTCACTTGTCCATTCGCTTGAGGGTGAGCTACCGAAGTGAAAGCTTGCTGAATGTTGAGACTTTGGCACCATTCTTGAATCTTTTTCCCTTGAACTGCCGCCCATTATCACGACTATTTTCCGAGGGATACCATACCGAAAATGATATTTCTCCATAAGAATCAGATACGGCATTCTCGGTAATTTTGGCTAAGGGCTCGCCTCCACCCATTTGGAAAATAATCCACACCATAAAAACCTCTTCAGAAGGTGCTGGTGGCATCGGACCCACTATATCCATTCCCGTTGGTCAAAAGGGCGGAAGAGACTACAGCTTTCATTAACTCGGCTGGTCGCTCAGAACGGTTGCTATGTTTCTGACAAGCGATGCAACTTTGCACTATACGAGCCGCATCTCGTTGAAGAGTAGGCCAAAAGTATCCGGCCAACAAGGTCTTTCTTGCTAAAGCTCTCCCTCCTAAGTGATCCGCAAAGATCCTTCATGGATCTCCCGGAGTACCCATTCCGCATCCTCATTTCCTAGGCATTTTAACAAGGGTCGCCCGAAAGAGGTCTTGTACAGGTCTTCATTTAAGAGGATGAACCGTTTGGCTCGGTGTATTAAAGTAGATGCCGCAATTTTCCCTTCAGGAATCTTCCCGTGCCGTAAATAAGCTATGATATTGATTCTCCAATCAAGAATTAGGCTTGATTCGGGTGCATCTCCCTCTATGTTGCATATTGCTAAGGAAGTGTGAATTCTACTTTGGATCGCCTCCGATGATTTTATTCCTCCCATGGCTAGCCATCCGAGCCAATTCATCTGCCTTCTCATTGTGCTCCCGCGGGATTTGCTTCAAGAGGACTTGATGAAATTGAGCTTTTTCTTTCTCAAAAGCTTTCAAGTACTTGTGCAGCCTTTCCTCCCGAACCGCAAAAGAACCTTGAAGTTGGGATATTACCAACCAACTGAATCAGTGGATCACAATGGAAGAAGCCCCTACCGCTTTAGCAGCCTGCAATCCCGCTATGATAGCTTCATATTCCGCTTCATTATTAGATGCCCGATATTCCAGGCGAACGGCTAATCGAGTTTCTTCACCCTCCGGGGTAATTAATAGAACACCAACACCATCGCTCAGATCTCAAGAGCCATCTACGAATATATTCCATGCCTTTGATTCCTCTCTCCTTCATAGCTGAACCTTCTTCCGAACCACAAGGTACCTCGGCCAAGAAATCAGCGAGTGCCTGGGCCTTGATGACCGTGCGAGGTTGGTAGTGTATATCATACTCGCTTAGCTCTACCACCCATTTGGCTAACCTTCCCGAGAAATTTGGCTTAGTGACGACCTTGCCCAATTCGCTGTGTGTTAAAACGGTGATAGGATGAGCCAAAAAGTATGGCCTCGAGGCGGTTAGCACTAAGATATATGCGCCTCTCTAACTCTAGATAACTAATTCGCCCTTCGAATATGGTCTGGTATAGTAAATAGGTTCTTTGGTGAGAACCTTCTTGTTTCAGTAATACTGAACTAACGGCTCCTTCTGAGACGGCCAGATACATCCATAATGGTTCTCCATGTATTGGTTTATCCAGTAGCGGGAGTCCGGCCAGATATCTCTTCAACTCCTGGAAAGCTTGTTCACATTGATCGTCCCACTGAAATTTAGTAGCTTTGCGCAAGATCTTGAAGAAAGGTAGCCCCTTGTCCGCCGATCTGGCTATGAATCGGGATAAAGAAACAATCCTGCCCACTAACTTCTGGGTCTCTTGCAGATTAGTAGGTGATTTCATGTTGCATAAGGCCTTCACCTTCTCGAGGTTGGCTTGCAACCCCTTCTCAGTCACAATGTACCCCAAGAACTTGCCACTTTTTACCCCGAACAAGCATTTGTTAGGGTTTAGCTTCATATTAAATCGTCTTAACGTAGCGAAGGTTTCATTCAAGTCCTTGACTAAATCCCGAGTGACCTTCGACTTGACCAGGATGTCATCCACGTAGACCTCCACATTCTTCCCTTCGCTCGCAAAAATTTTATCCATAAGGCGCGATATGTAGCCCGCTGCTTCTTCAATCCAAACGGCATGACCACATAGGCATATAATCCCCCTGCAGTCACAAAGCTAACCCTCTTTCGATCCTCTTCGGCCAAAGGTATTTGATGATATCCCTAATAGGCATCCATTAGGGAAACCACTTCATATCCTATAATAGAATCCACCAATTGATCAATACGAGGCAAGGGGTAGCAGTCTTTAGGGCATGCTTTATTCAAATCACGGAAATCGATACACATCCTCCATTGCCCAGAAGGCTTGGGGACCAAGACTACATTAGAAACTCATTCGAAACCGATTTCCTTTACATGGCCCGCTTAGTAGCTTATCCACCTCCTCGGCTATGATCTTGTCTTTCTGGGTCCAAACTGTCGCCTCTTCTGTTGGACGGGTCGGGCTCCTCTAATGATGTTGAGGTGGTGTTCCGCTACTTGAGGATGGATACCCGTGAGATCATGCACATCTCTTGCAAAGATGTCCTCATTCTCCTTTAAGCAGGCCACCAGCTCTCCTTTGATATCAAACGGTTGTGCTACCCGTGTGGCCTTTCCGAGCGATCTCCACGATTCTCCTCCTCTATCTTATCGGCCTTGGGGGAAATTCCTCCAGACGTAGGCGTCGGTAGCGATGACGACTTTGCCTTTTAGGTCTTGATTCGGCCTTCTTTTGATCGTCCGAACCATTTGCACATAGCGACTCGGAGGCCTATACATTTCTCCACGAACTTCTCCCACCAATTGTCCCACCGAAATTTCACTGGTGGTATGCGGGAAGCCACGGCCTGAAAAGGGTGAGGAAAGGGCGCCCAAGAATAGCGTTATAAGTGGATGGAGCATCCACGATAAGGAAAGGGATTATACTAGTTTTTTGGCGGGGCTTTTCACCCAGAGTTAAAGGCAATGAAATCTGCCCCGTCGGGTGGACCATGTGTCCTGCGAATCCGAAAAGGGGAGTGGACACATCTTCTAGCTGGGCATTTCCCAGTTGCATCTTCCTGAAGGCCTCCTAGAAGAGGATGTTGACAGAGCTCCCCGAATCAACTAGCACCCGGGCCACTTCATAATTAGCCAGGGATATACGGATAACCAAGGCATCTGTATGAGGCAGCAGAACACCCTGCAGATCTTCTGGCCCGAACGAAACGAGCGGCGCCGCTTGTACAGTCTGGTCGATGACGATGGCCAAACTCTCCATAAAACGGGCGTATGACTTCCGTGCCCGGTTAGAGTCCCCATCAGTAGGTCCTCCAGCTATCACATGGATAACTCCCCGAGAGGGAAGGTCATCTGAAGCGGAGGAAGGGCCCTCACCTGATGGACCTTCTTGAGAGACCACCTCTCGGGACGGCGTTTGGGGGAAAGTGACCCGAGGTTGTTGATTATACGGCCCCGGACGGGCGACATTGGTTCGGGGGCCTCGCCGTGCCGTCCCTCCAGCTTGATACCTCAATTGCGGATATGCAACATGGAGGCGATCTAGTTCTTCTTGTAGCTTGAAACATCGATTGCTACTGTGACCGTACTCTGTATGATATTGGCAAAAGAACGGGGCTGGGGGATTACGCGGGATCCCTCTATGTCCCAAGGGTCGTTGTAGTAGACCCTGTTGATCGTAGAACTCCATTTCACGTTCTTTCCAAGTCCTCACAGGAGAAAGCACTTCAGCAGCCATGATTTGCAATGGCGGGGCGGGGCGAACTCCCTGTAGCATCGGACGAGGCCTCGGAACCTCCTACCGAAAAGGTCTTGTATATTCCCGTCGAGGGGGGGCTTGAAGAGTAGCGGGACGAACTCTTTCAGTGGGGACTGCTGTGGCAGTCCGTTCGGCCCTCCGTACCTTTAATCCTTCTTCTTCGCGGATAAACTGCTCCGCACGGCTCAGTAGCTCTTCGTAACTATCCGTAGGTTGTCTTAACAAGGAACTGAGGAAGGGGCCCTCCCACAGCCCATGTTGAATAGCGCCTCTGAAAGACTCAGATCGGGTGGTGGGGATCCCCCGGGCTGCAGAAGTGAATCGATGAATATACCCCCTAAGGGATTCCGAAGGTCCCTGGGTGATATGCATTAACATAGAGGCGTCTTGTTTATACGCCTTGCAGCTGACAAATTCTCGACTGAACATTCTCTGGAAGTCAGTGAAACAGGTGATAGACCCCGGGGGCAGAGTAGTGAACCACTTTTACGCCGAGCCAGTCAGGGTGGTTCGGAAGACTCGGCACTTGAGAGCGTCTCAGATAATGATGAAGCGAGGCCGCTCCATCGAATTGTGATATGTGCTCTTCCGGATCCGTGAACCATCGTACTTACGGACTGAGGATTTGAAGTAGGATGGAGGGAGCTCGAAGAATGTCCATCGTGAAGGGGCTAGGCTCAGAGAATTCGAGGTCTGGTTGATTGACTTTCACCCTGTTCCTCCCGGCGCGTTTGGGTGAAGGGCATAGTATTCTGGGGTGTTCTTCCCCTGAGTCCGCCTCCAGGCAACACATCACCATGGGTGGTTGTACGAGAGGGAGGAGGCATTTCTGGGAGGGGATCTTTAGAAGAAGGTTCCCCGGAGTGCGGATGCAGATATCCGGTCCTTCTCCTTTCTCTAGCGAGGGCTTCTGTGATAGCATCATCCATTAAGGCCTTTAGTTGCGATGGTAGAAGGGTGATGGGGCGCTCCGCCGCAGAGATATCGTTGTTGCATTTCTTGGGTTGCATCTCAACGCCCACTCAAATGTTCCTGACGGCGCTAATCGAGTGCGGGGGAAAAAATCCGTTCGCTCCGTTTTCAAGGCGATGAAGCGATGAGGAGGTCTCGAATATTCTTCCCAGCGATCAAGAAAGAATAAGAAAATGAAGTAGGCAACGCAAAACCCAACACCAAGAATCGAGATTCGGACACGAGATGTAACGTGGTTCGAATAAGGATTCCTACTCCACGGGGTGAGGTTTCTCACCGTTGCCTAAGCACTTTCACTATGAAAATCCTCCTTTACAGAAAGCAAGTTTCCGAAGGTGGAGGAGAAAGGACCTCTTACAATGATGTTACAAGATGAGGAAAATACAAGAGACTTAACAAACAACAGATCTCCGTCCTCCTTCTCCGGCGAGATCGTTCTTCCTTTTCTCTCGTCTCCCCTTCTCTCTTGCTGGATGCGAATGATTGCGGATCGATCCCCCCTTCTTCTCTTTTTCCTTCCTTCCTCTCTCCCTTTTATCTTCCCCTCCTCCTTCAACGTAACGTCGTGGATTATCTCCATCGTACACGTGGCCACCTCCTCCTCCTGGAGAATAATTCTGTTACAAATATGAGGAACGAGGACTCCCCCGAATATTGCGTGGGCCCCTGCCGCTGCATAGCACCTTTCCTTTACTTTTCGTAACGAGGTTAAATCGCCCTCACCCTCTCGCTTTGGGTGAAGTTAACTTAGGCCTCTATACCCTAGGTGACCTAGCCTTAGGGTTTCTCCTCAAACCGAACCAATTCTCCTTTTTCCTGTACCAAACTTCTTTCGCGTCGATTAGGTTGAGTTGACCCTTCCTCCATCCCATTGGCTTCGGGAATTGCCTAGTTGAACCAGTTCCTATTCTTCTGTTAGCGAAGTGTCTTCCGCCTCTTTTCCACCTGCGTCCCTTGCTTCTAGCATTCGCCCATGCCGATGACTCTCGCTACTTGTCCGTGCCGATGACCTCTGGTACTTGCGCCCGTGTCGATTACTTCCGATAACTCTCGCCCGTGTCAATGGCTTCGTCTAACTCTCGCCTGCATGGCTTCGATAACTCTCGTGCAATGGCTTCGATAACTCTCGCTCGAATCGCTCCTTTTCCCTTTGGTCAATGAACCGTGTTTTGAGGACGGGTCACGGGTCACCTGCTAACTCTTCTATTGGGAATTAGGTAGAAAAAGTACTAGTAGTATCACAAATCAAATATCACCTTAAGTTTCGCTTCAATGGGAATCAAATTTGAATGCTTTGAATTATGATACGACTTTTGAATAAGAAGAGTAATTCCTCAGTTTATACGATGGGTGCAAAATTTTTAGGAAAATCGATCACTTCTAATATTAGTCGGCTAGAAGAATTAAATCTGTGACAATTTTTCATAGACTGAATTGATAACTTCTAATATTAATCGGCTCGAAGAATTCAATATCTGATACTAATAATAATAATAATAATAAACAATAATTCCTCGTTTCATTCATTGGTTGGGTTTTTTTTTGTTCGCTTTGATCGTTTTTGGTGTACTCGATTAATGTATAAAAATTAATGAGATTTCATGTACATTCCTTAAATCTTTTTTTAATAATTATTTTAATATGATTAGTGATATAAACTGGATCTTGTCTAACTACCACATTATTTTATTTCAGAGGATTTTTTTTAAAATTCATAAGATATATATCCATTTTTAACCTCATGCAATTTAACAAAAATTATTATTATTTTTATTTTCTTTTTATTTTTATTTTTAGAATAAAATTTAACAATTTTTTATTCAATACGATTTGATTTGACTATTCTACTTAAAATATTAGCTCTAAGAATTAAAATAATAATAATATTTAAAATTCAAAATATTAATATTAAAAAAATAAATTTGCCTCTATTTATTTGTTTTCTCTATTCTAATCGCTCATGCAATTAAAAAATAAATTCTAGGAATGGGTTAATAAATCAGATTTGGTGAGAAAATTAAGTAGATATATTGCAAATATTGGAAATGAGTTAAATGGGTTACTAATATTCGATCTTTAATTTTCACTCGATTAAGCATAAACTTATTCTCATGCGGTGATAAATACAACTAAACTCGATTCTAGTAGGACTAACAAATATGGAGTAAGCGAGACGACGTATAGTTAAAGTCGGGCTTGAGCTAATGGCAAGTTGTTGTCTTTTATACTTGATACGCTGGAAGTATTCCTCGCCAAGTGATAAGGTCAGATCAACAGTCAAGTCAAATTGAGAGAGAACTCAATCAAACAAAGCCTGAGACAACTTGAGTCCATTCGGAACACACCCAGCTCAGTTCGGCAAACTAAAATCGACTTAGCCTCCTAAGCTTGCTCAGGTCAACAAACTAGATCTGCTCGATCTTCTAAATTCAATCATGTCTCCACATCCTGCATACGTCTCCGCGATCTTTTTCTAGAAACCATATATCCAAGCCACATTTATTGAGCATTACTTTGCCTTAATCTCGTCCCCTACTTAAACAAAAACAAAGCGTTGAAAAGTTGGATAAACCTAAACAAACAATTAATAAGCCACCACATGAAAAGAACATCCTTAGTTATCTATATCATTAGAAGAGTTCCCCTCTTTACGTAGCAAAAAATGTTTACATTCATCCCCAATGCTCTTTATCATCGGTTTCTTGGTGACGATGAAAAAAAATAAATCACGAGAGGATTATATCTCTTGATTCATTGATTAGAACAACAGAGGACTTCTGAACCGGATGAGAATTTTAAATTTTACATCGAAATTCGATCATTATCTATCTATAATAATATATTTATGTTGATCTAGTCATCGGACAACCGTGTTGACTGTCGAGGAGCGAGTCCTCTCTTTCAAAAATGATCAAAAGTGCATTCTACTCGTAATTTAATACTCGAAATACCCCTCTAGGCTTCGTTGTGAAGCACCTCGAAACAACTTTGGTCAAAGCTACTCAAAAGTGAAACACAGAGAGTATTTTGAATATCAAATTTTGGGAAGAGCATTGTTTTAATCAAAGTTTGAAAGAAGAGCATCATTTTAACGATATGGATAAAGGTGCCCTTTTATTTTCCCGTCGAGAAACAATGAACGAACGATCGTACATACGAAATCTACTTATCCACACATATACCCTTTCATATGCTGTGAAACCGTCATATTAGTAGCCTCCACGATTATCCTTAATCTATGGAGAGGTGCATCAAGATCTCAATTAGTAAGTACAAAAGTGGAGGACATTTGAGAGCTCGATGGTAAACTCTTTGAGAATCGATTCCTACCTACTCTAGACAATCACCTTTGTATTTACCAATTGGATTAGCCATAGAAACTATATCCTATGCTACTCTATCAAAAAAAAAAAAAATGTAACTGCCACATTAGCGGCCCCCAACCACTGCCCTACGTGTGGAGGGGGGTAAATCAGGTTCCATGTGACTAGCGCAGAAATATGGAGTCATCAGTAGTCTGGTCGTCACCTCCCCAGGAATCGACCCCTTGCCCTTTCAAACTTTAACACGGCTGCGCTAGCCATCTAGATTTGCCCTGGGGGCTCTATGCTATGCTACTCTATCAAAGATACATAGAAGTATAGCTCAAGTTAATTAATTCTATTTTAAAAAAAACAAAAAGACTAGTCTGATGTCAATGCGGGATCTCAGAGAATGATTCATTATGCGACTCGAATTTGTGACCTCTAATTACATGACAATAACTTTAATTACCATCTTCCTATATTGTAGATAAGATCGACAATAAATGCCCAAAATCGAGCGCAACTATCATTTATCCATCGAGGTGATTCAAAATCATTCATCCAATATAGTTACGACGGTGTAAGTACAAACTTTATAGTTACAGTATATTGTTTGGTATTTTTAATATTAACACATTATAATATTTTTTAGACCAATCAATCTCAGAGAAAAGATCAGATTACTGTCTTTAATACAAGCCACTGTAGCTCGTCAAAAGGGTGGAGTGGGAAGAGAGGCGAGACAGCATACATAAGATATAATCGTGTGGAGCTGCTATGCCTTTGAAAATTTTCAAGAATTGAATGTATCAGATATCTAAAGTCAGATGCTTGAAGTGCTTCTAGCGGAGGGGAATGCTGTAGAGATGTATACTGAAAAGTCTATCTTTTGTATGAACATCTTTATTTTTGAAATAAGAATCACATGATTATTGTTTGCATTTTTATGGTTATGCATATTGTCTAATACATTACATTGTAGATAACATGGTGTGTGGTATCACACGGAAGATCATGTTATCGGCTACTTGTAAAGTATAAGTAAAAAGCTCACAACCGAGATGGCTTTGGACAAACCATTGGAATGGTTGTAGTGTGATTTGGTGTTGGTTTGTCTTGACCATAGAATCACACTAGTACACTTTGTGTGTATTGAGCAGGACCGACTTAAAGGTGATTCGATTTATTGCTGACTACATAATCAAATCGGACATCAGATATTATATTGTACATACTTTTAATCCCGATATAATAACGGACACATATACTTAGTATTCATTTTTTTGATTTACCAATGGGCGAGATTTATAGATCAAATCGATAGGCTCGGTAAGTTGGGAAATGATATTATTTATATGGTGTGTCGTTGATTATAGGAGGAAACTGTGTCCTATATATTAGGATGATGATGTCCCCTTGAGGAGCTCATAAGGTTCGTCATGTAAACCCTGCAGGTGGACTTGGTCCGACATGATGAAAAGGTTGAGTGGTACTACTCATGGAGTTAGATGTTGATTAATTAATGGTCAGTAAATTAATTAATCGACGGACATTCGAGATCTTAAACACTGGGAGAAAATGTACATATAATATATGGAGCCCATATTAACTTATGGGAGTTGGTGAGGTAGATCAATGATAATCCTTTAGTGGATTGAATTATCATTAATGGATCGAACTTTATGTGGGCTTAATCCATTGGGTGGTCAAGATCCAACTCCTCCTCATGGTCCTTATTGTAGTCTATTAATACCTCATGAAGCCTAGATCAAATGGATGGAAACAAAACTCTAGATCCAAAGGTAGAGATTAAATCTCTAGATTCGACGGTTGAGATTAAATCCCTAGAACCAATGGTGGAGATTAAAACAAAGCTTATCCCTAACTCTATAAAAGGAGAGGCTAGGGTTGGCGTGGAAGAGAATTAAGAAGCAAGGGAGGCTTGGAGTTGGCGGCAAGAAGCTTGGAGCTAGGGTTTGGAGTTGATGGCACCAAATAAGGAAACTTATTCCTTATCTTCTTCTTCCTCAAGGTGGCCGACGTCCATATAACCCTTTCCAGCCCTTGGCTGGCGTCCAAACCACTTCAATCCCTTCTCTTTGGCCGGTGGAAACATAGCTTAAGGTCTTCCCTTGGAGCTTTTGGCCGGTATTCATCTCTCACCTTCTCCTTGTTGGTCGGCGGCAAGCAACTTGCTTGTTGCTTGTTGGTTGGCTAAAGGAAGGAGAAGGGTCTTGTTTCTATTCTTCCTCTTGCTTGGAACGAGCAATGAAGGAAGATTGGTGATCTAGAAGCTTCAACTTTTGGTAGATCATCGCCCACACGACATCCGAAAGGAGGAAGGTCATACAATAGAAGATCGAGAGGTATATCACTTATCTATCTTCATGTGTAACATGTTTATATTTGTTTTTCAATTATATGAATGTTATATTCTGTTTTGTGGCTAAATATACTTGGACCCCGAATATAAACACAGAAGCCGGCGATTCGTACATCGTCTATTCCGCGGTTATTCATAGAATAGAGGTTGGTCGCTTTAACAACAAGTTTGTTCAAGTGACTACTAGTCTAATCGAATAGAACGACGATGACAAAGTTGCTTGGGCAATCCCTCTTGTCAAAGATAAATTTTTTTTTCTGGGGACGTAGAAGGGATCGCCATGAACACGAGTTGAAGTGGGAAGCGACGTTTCCTACCTTCAAGTGGTATCAGAGCTTCAGTTTCGCAAAACCTTCAAGTGGTATCAGAGCCACGGTTTCTGGTTTTGTGTGTTTAGGATTCGGTTACTCTTATGCATTTTTCATATATTATATGTGTCGGATAATAGTAGGATATGCGTAGGTTAACTCTTTGGTTGCAGGCATAGGATCCAACTATTATGGTCATATGTGTGTATGTGATTGTATGTGTGTAATTGTATATTTTGTTGAATCCTCGGGGTTGACGAGGCTAGTATTTGATTTTTTGTAAATTAGATATGACATTGTTTAGCCACTCTTTTTATTTTAGTTTACTTTCAATCTAGATTTCATGTACACTCTCTCGTGGAGTATAGGATCAATGGATGTAAATTAAAATAGATTTTAGTCTCGGCTCGGATCTCCGGATGGCTCGTACATGGTGTAGGAGGAGCGGACGAGATGGCGATGCGACGGGAGACATATTGAAGACGAAAGCCATAATAGTTGGAAAATAATTATTTTTCATATTTATTACTTATTGTTTGATATGCATGTCGTAGGCTAGAAAATTCCTCAATTTCAAATTACTAAGTGGGAGAGGGAAATTTTTATGAATTCCCACGGCCTTCATTACGATTTGACAAGTGATGCAAACAAACTTGCGCGTCGGCTCTGAGTGCCTTCCTCCCCATTGGATGAGTTTGTTTGCGGATCACAAGGTCAAATATAGTTATAGGAAATTATCAAGGGGCGTGTGTACTTCCCCATCGAAAGGCACATAACCCGAGATAATTACCTTGGTATCGAGTAATGGTGAACACTTAGATACAAATATAAGTATCCTCCCCATCGGAGTCACTGCTTTTATTTGTATGGCCAAAAAGAAACCAACTATTAATTTTACTTGTCAAAAAGTTAGGTTGCCAAGATAGTAAAATTAATGGGTAAAACCTCCTCTTACAAATGTAGAATTCATATACGTCCACACTATCGTGGCATACGATATTCTCGGTGTTTTGAGGTGTTGGTTGATTTTAAATTTTTATTGTTTGAGGAATCAATAATTTTTTGAAATCTAATGTTTTGATCTATGTGATTCTTAGGTTTTCTTTCAAAATGACTTTCAACCCACTTGCTGTGATACTGAAAGAGAATAAACTTACTGGACCCAACTATGTTGATTGGAAGAGAAATCTAGACATTGTCTTGACTGCTGAGGAATACAAATATGTACTCCTCGAAGAGTGCCCTCCTAAGCCTGCGGATGATTCTGGGGAAAAGGAGAAAGAGAGTTATAAGAAGTGGATCAAGGCCGATGAGATGACGTGGTGTTACATTTTGGCATCTATGTCAAATGTACTGCAACATCAGCATCAAGCCATGCCCACTGCTTATGACATGATGCTCAATCTCAAAGAGCTTTTCGGACACCAAAATCGGGCTGCTAGGCAGGAAGCCATGAGGAACTTGATGACGTCTACCATGATCGAGGGAACACCCGTGAGGGATCATGTTCTCAAGATGATGGCTCATTTGAATGAGCTGGAGGTCCTTGGAGCTGAGATCGATGGGGAAACCCAGGTCGATATCATTCTCCAGTCTCTACCTAGGAGTTTTGAGCAGTTTCGCCTGAACTACAACATAAACAAGAGGTTGTATTCGTTGACGGAGCTTCTGACAGAACTCCAGGCTGCAAAGGGGCTATTTTGTCAGAGTGCTCAGGCACATGCTATGGTGACCCAAAAGGTTTCTACTTCTAAGCCGAAAGGCAAGAAGAAGAAGAAACAAACTGGGCCAAATGTGGTGGGAGGAACTCAGGGAGGAGTGAAGAAGCCGAAAGGCAAGTGCTTCACTTGTAAGCAGACTAGACACTGAAAGAAGGACTGCCCCAACCACAAGCAGAACAAAGGTATATCTTTTGGTCTAGTCGTCGAAACATGTTTAGCGGTGTTATCTATCGGCACCTGGTGTGTAGATACAGGAGTCACTGATCATGTCAGCAATACTTTGCAAGGGTTCCAGGAAATCAGACGAGTGGCTGAGGGGGAGATTACCGTGTACTTGGGCGATGCCATGAAGGTGGCGGCTGTTGCAGTGGGAGACGTTCATTTATCTTTTAAGAAAAATAAAGTTTTGGTTCTTAAGAATTGCCTTTATGTACCTTTATTTAGAAAGAATTTAATTTCGGTTTCTAAATTATTTATGAATGGATATTCTATTTCTTTTAATGACAGAGTTGTTATAAAAAGGAATAGGGACATTATCTGTTCGGGAGCATCGATGGAAATTTATACACACTTGAACTAAAAGCTCCCACGATGCAAATAGAAGTGAATAACTCATCTTCTAATTCTAATAAGAGAAAAGAACCTTCGAAGATGAACCAAACATATCTTTGGCATCTAAGACTTGGTCATATTAACCTAAGCAGAATTCAAAGGTCGATAGCTGATGAACCTCTGGGTTCATTAGTGGTGGAAGATTTTCCAACCTGCGAATCTTGCTTGGAGGGTAAAATAACCAAGAAGCCTTTTAAGGCCAAAGGCTATAGAGCCAAAGATGTGTTAGAATTGGTTCATTCTGATTTGTGTGGTCCTATGTCTATCCAGGCTAGAGGTGGTTTTGAGTATTTCATCTCTTTTATAGACGATTATTCGAGATATGGATACATTTACCTGATGCGCCGAAAGTCTGAATGCTTTGACAAGTTCAAAGAATTCAAGGCTGATGTGGAGAAACGTCAAGGTAAAAGTATCAAGACACTACGATCTGATCGTAGTGGAGAGTACCTCTTGGGAGAGTTTAGGAATTACTTATCAGAGACTGGGATTCAATCCCAATTGTCTGCACCTGGCACACCCCAGCAGAATGGTGTAGCAAAGCGAAGGAATAGGACTCTTATGGAGATGGTGAGATCGATGATGAGTTATTCTGAGTTGCCAGATTCGTTCTGGGGATATGCTCTAGATACGGCGGTATACATTCTGAACTTGGTTCCATCTAAATCAGTACCTTCTACTCCCATAGAATTATGGACTGGGCGAAAGCCTAGTCTAAGACATTCAGATTTGGGGGAGTCCAGCACATGTGCTGAAGGCAGATGCTAGTAAGTTGGAACCTCGTACAGAAGTGTGCATGTTCGTTGGCTATCCTAGAGGAATGAAAGGTGGTTTGTTTTATAGTCCTAGAGATCAGAGGGTGATCGTTAGCACAAACGCCAGATTTCTAGAGGAAGATTATGTGATGAACCACAAGCCCATGAATAAGATTGCTCTAGAGGAATTGAAAGGGGAAGTCACTTCTTCAGTACCACCGGTACAAGAGGATATACCACAAGTCACTACACCACGTGTCACAGAGGATACACAAGTAATACCTCATCGTGTGGGAGGGTTGTGAGACAGCCTGATAGATTCATGTTCTTGGGAGAATCTTCTGATTTGGTCCCCGACGAACATGAACCTGATCCCTGGACATATGATGAGGCAATCCAAGATAAAGATGCAGTATCTTGGCAAAGTGCAATGAATACTGAGATTGAATCTTTGGATTCGAATCAAGTCTGGGAGCTAGTAGAACCACCCGATGGTGTAAAAACCATTGGATGCAAGTGGATCTACAAAAGAAAGAGAGGAATAGATGGGAAGGTTGAGACCTTCAAAGCGAGGTTTGTTGCGAAGGGGTATACTCAGAAAGAGGGTATCGATTATGAGGAGACCTTTTCGTCGGTAGCCATGCTCAAGTCTATTTGGATTCTCTTGTGCATTGCAGCTTATATGAATTATGAGGTGTGCCAGATGGATGTCAAGACAACTTTCCTTAATGGAAGTCTTAAGGAAAACATCTATATGAAGCAACCAGAGGGATTCATTGGAAAGGGCAAAGAGCATCTTGTATATAAGCTTAATCGGTCCATTTATGGATTGAAGCAAGCTTCGAGGTCTTGGAACATCCTCTTTGATGAGGTAATCCAGTCTTATGGATTTATTCAAAGTCTGGATGAGTCTTGTGTATACAAGAGATGTGACGGAAACGTAGTAATATTTCTTGTACTATACGTAGATGACATTTTGTTAATTGGCAACAATGTCAAGGTGTTATCGGACGTAAAAGTATGGTTGTCCAAACAGTTTGATATGAAGGACTTGGGAGAAGTGGGACACATCCTTGGGATCAAGGTTATAAGGGATCGCAGGAAAAGGATGTTGTGCTTGTCTCAGGCTTCATACATAGATACCATTATGGATCGTTTTAGCATGCAGAACTCCAAGAAAGGTTTTCTACCTTTCATACATAGAGTTCCTTTATCTAAGGAGATGTGTCCTAGAACATCTGAGGAGATAGAAGAGATGAAGGTGGTTCCTTATGCTTCGGCAGTAGGAAGCCTCATGTATGCGATGCTATATATGAGACCAGATATCTGCTTTATCGTGGGCATGGTCAGCAGATATTAGAGTAATCCAGGACATGGATATTAGACTGCGGTAAAGCATATATTAAAGTACCTGAGAAGGACTGGGGATTATATGCTAGTTTACTAGGCAGACCAATTACTCCCTGTGAGTTATACGGATTCCGACTTTCAATCAGACAGGGATAACAGTAAGTCTACCTCAGGTTTTGTGTTTACTTTGGGAGGTGGAGCCATTGTATGGAGCAGTGTCAAGCAGAAATGCGTGGCGGACTCTACTATGAAAGCTAAGTATGTGGCGGCCTTTGAGACGGCCAAAGAAGTTGTGTGGCTCAAGAACTTCCTGATGGACTTGGATGTGATTCCTGATTTACCCAGAACTAACACAATTTATTGTGATAATAGTGGTGCAGTTGCAAACTCGAAGGAACCACGAGTCCATAAGGCAAGTAAATACATAGAGCGCAAGTACCACCTGATACGAGAAATCGTAAAGGAGGTAGAAGTTGTTGTCGCCTAGATTGCATCAGAGGATGACCTGGTAGACCCTTTCACTAAGGCCTTTCTAGCGAGAGCTTTTGATAGGCATGTGGAGGAAATGGGAATCAGATGTTTGAAAGTATGAGGACAACATAGTTTTTAAGTATAAGTGGGAGATTGTAGGGATGTATACTGAAAAGTCTATCTTTTATATGAACATCTTTATTTTTGAAATAAGAATCACATGATAATTGTTTGCAATTTTATGGTTATGCATATTGTCTAATACATTACATTGTAGATAACATGGTGTGTGGTGTCATACGGAAGATCATGTTATCGGCTCCTTGTAAAGTATAAGTAAAAGGCTTACAACCGAGATAGCTTTGGACAAACCATTGGAATGGTTGTAGTGTGATTTGGTGTTGGTTTGTCTTGACCATAGAATCACACTAGTACACTTTGTGTGTATTGAGCACGACCGACTTAGAGGTGATTCGATTTATTGCTGACTACATAATCGAATCGGACCTCAGATATTATATTGTACATACTCTTAATTTCGATATAATAACGGACACATATACTTAGTATTCATTTCTTTGATTTATCAATGGGCGAGATTTATAGATTAAATCGATAGGCTCGGTAAGTTGGGAAATGATATTATTTATATGATGTGTCGTTGATTATAGGAGGAAATCATGTCCTATATATTAGGATGATGATGTCCCCTTGAGGAACTCATAAGGTTCGTCATGTAAACCCTGTAGGTGGACTTGGTCTGGCATGGTGAAAAGGTTGAGTGATACTACTCATGGAGTTAGATGTTGATTAATTAATGGTCAGTAAATTAATTAATCAACGGACATTCGAGATCTTAAACACGGGGAGAAAATGTACATATAATATATGGAGCCCATATTAACTTATGAGGGTTGGTGAGGTAGATCAATGATAATCCTTTAGTGGATTGGATTATCATTAATGGATCGGACTTTATGTGGGCTTGATCCATTGGGTGGCCAAGATCCAACACCTCCTCATGGTCCTTATTGTAGCCTATTAATACCTCATGAAGCCTAGATCAAATGGATGGAAACAAAACTCTAGATCCAAAGGTAGAGATTAAATCTCTAGATCCGACGGTTGAGATTAAATCCCTAGAACCAATGGTGGAGATTAAAACAAGGCTTATCCCTAACTCTATAAAAGGAGAGGCTAGGGTTGGCGTGGAAGAGAATTAAGAAGCAAGGGAGCCTTGGAGTTGGCGGCAAGAAGCTTGGAGCTAGGGTTTGGAGTTGGCGGCACCAAATAAGGAAACTTATTCCTTATCTTCTTCTTCCTCAAGGTGGTCGGCGTCCATACAGCCCTTTCCAGCCCTTGGCTGACGTCCAAACCACTTCAATCCCTTCTCTTTGGTTGGTGGAAACATAGCTTAAGGTCTTCCCTTCGAGCTTTTGGCCGGTATTCATCTCTCACCTTCTCCTTGTTGGCCGGCGATAAGCAACTTGCTTGTTGCTTGTTGGTTGGCTAAAGGAAGGAGCTTCCTCTTGCTTGGAACGAGCAAGGAAGGAAGATTGGTGATCTCGGAGCTTCAACTTTTGGTAGATCGTCGCCCACACGACGTCCGAAAGGAGGAAGGTCATACAATAGAAGATCGAGAGGTATATCACTTATCTATCTTCATGTGTAACATGTTTATATTTGTTTTTCAATTATATGAATGTTATATTCTGTTTTGTGGCTAAATATACTTGGACCCCAAACATAAACACAGAAGTCGGCGATCCATACATCGTCTATTCCACGACTATTCGTAGAATAGAGGTTGGTCGCTTGAACAATAAGTTTGTTCAAGTGACTACTCTAATCGAATAGCACGACGATGACAAGGTTGCTTGGGCAATCCCTCTTGTCAAGGATAATTTTTTTTTTCCGGGGACGTAGAAGGGATCGCCATGAACAAGCGACCGAGTTGAAGTGGGAAGCGACGTTTCCTACCTTCAAGTGGTATCAGAGCTTCGGTTCTGCAAAACCTTCAATGCTATCAACGATCGAAGGAGAAGAAGCTCATCGTTTGAGGGATAATCACTTTGAAGCCGGAAAATCCCTCCTTGTTCACAAATCAAGTTCTGGTGGAATTTCTGATTTTGTTTGATCTATCCTAGCAGCCTCTCGACAGCCTCTTGACATTCTATCCTCTCCTTCTGCTATTGGATGCTCCCTCCTATATAAAAGTTTGGACGTGCAGAAGTCGGGGAGAAATGCATGCACTCCTTTGAGTGCGTGCGCAGTTACTGTGCGATGCGCGCAGTAACAGCTCCACGTCTAACATCTCCCACTCGTCCATCCTCAAGGTGGTCGGCGTCCATACAGCCCTTTCCAGCCCTTGGCTGACGTCCAAACCACTTCAATCCCTTCTCTTTGGTTGGTGGAAACATAGCTTAAGGTCTTCCCTTCGAGCTTTTGGCCGGTATTCATCTCTCACCTTCTCCTTGTTGGCCGGCGATAAGAAACTTGCTTGTTGCTTGTTGGTTGGCTAAAGGAAGGAGCTTCCTCTTGCTTGGAACGAGCAAGGAAGGAAGATTGGTGATCTCGGAGCTTCAACTTTTGGTAGATCGTCGCCCACACGACGTTCGAAAGGAGGAAGGTCATACAATAGAAGATCGAGAGGTATATCACTTATCTATCTTCATGTGTAACATGTTTATATTTGTTTTTCAATTATATGAATGTTATATTCTGTTTTGTGGCTAAATATACTTGGACCCCAAACATAAACACAGAAGTCGGCGATCCATACATCGTCTATTCCACGACTATTCGTAGAATAGAGGTTGGTCGCTTGAACAATAAGTTTGTTCAAGTGACTACTCTAATCGAATAGCACGACGATGACAAGGTTGCTTGGGCAATCCCTCTTGTCAAGGATAATTTTTTTTTTCCGGGGACGTAGAAGGGATCGCCATGAACAAGCGACCGAGTTGAAGTGGGAAGCGACGTTTCCTACCTTCAAGTGGTATCAGAGCTTCGGTTCTGCAAAACCTTCAATGCTATCAGCGATCGAAGGAGAAGAAGCTCATCGTTTGAGGGATAATCACTTTGAAGCCGGAAAATCCCTCCTTGTTCACAAATCAAGTTCTGGTGGAATTTCTGATTTTGTTTGATCTATCCTAGCAGCCTCTCGACAGCCTCTTGACATTCTATCCTCTCCTTCTGCTATTGGATGCTCCCTCCTATATAAAAGTTTGGACGTGCAGAAGTCGGGGAGAAATGCATGCACTCCTTTGAGTGCGTGCGCAGTTACTGTGCGATGCGCGCAGTAACAGCTCCACGTCTAACATCTCCCACTCGTCCAAGACATGCCACATAGACAATGGTCACATAGACCGATAAGAGGTATTTAGTCACATAGATTAAATAGAGTCGTCCAAGATATGCTAGATAGGCAAATGATCATATAGACCAATAAGAGATATTTAGCCACATAGACTAAATAGAGCCGGAATCAATAGTCCCAAAAGACTAATAGAACAGAGATGAATAGTCACAAAGACCATTAGAACAACCAACTTATACATTGGAAAATGATTTGTGCGACAGCAAGCACACTGAGCAATCCATTGCTAAGAAAGTTGTTACACCTTACATAACTTCTCATAGAGCGATCAATGCTAAGAAAAGTTGTTATGCCTAACTTAGTCGCTCTTCAAATGGTACATAATCATTCTTTGAATGATATATAGTCATTCACCTGATGGCATATAACCATTCTCCAGGTGGCACATAGCCGTTCTAATCTAAAACAGGCATAGGAATTCTAATCTAGCTCCAAACAGACATAGTAAATGGTAGGAGCATTTACTTCGATCACTGTTCTCAAATGATCTTATCTTAATACAAATATCAAGACAATCCCAATTATAGGTATGTATCTCTATACATATAGTTTCCAAAACTATCCTATAAGTAATGGTCTTACCCCTATTCATACTTAACAAATAGAGATGATTGTCCATGCGAGAAGGTCAATCACTTCCTGCCAACATGCTCACCGAGAACTTATCGCCAGAATGCAACATAACATACACTGAATAAATTATGACTATCAGTTTAAATAATCAAATTACAATATCCGATTGTCATTATAAAATTGTTACATTCTACGAAGTCCCATAGACTTTATATGCTCATTAAATGATTCTTTAGTCATCGGCTTAGTAAAATGATCTGCAAGCATAGTTCGTATAGGGATATACTTAAGAATCACCTTCTTTTTAGCAACAATATCCCTTATTGATGCGGTGAAGAAGATTTGTTCACCTCCTTTCGATGCGATGAAGCACGAAAGAAGCTTCGGGGGTTCTCTCCGGCCGCAACAGTAAAGATGAAAGAAAAAAGTAGAGAAGCGCTAACCAATACAGACAATAAAACCAAAACACAGGATGTAACGTGGTTCGGAATAAGAATTCCTACTCCACGGAGGTGAGCTCTCCCACCGGATGTAGTGTCAAAGCACTTTCACTATGAACGTCCCCCTTCGCGGAAAGAAAACTTCCGGAGGTGGAGGAGAAAACCTCTTACAGTCGAATCAAGATACAAGAAAGAGTACACGAAAGGTGAAGATCACTACTCTCCTTCTCCGGCGAAGTAGTAGCTCTCCTTCTCCCAATGTATCTTCGTTTCTTGCTAGTTGGAAAAGACGCAGCCCCCTTTCTTCTGTCCTCCTTCTCTCTTTTATTCTCCTCCTCTGATCTGTTGTTGCCTCGCCAGCTTTCCCCATCGTACACGTGGCCACCATGTCCACCTGGAGAATAATTCTGTTACAGATACGAGGCACGAAGGCTCCTCGGAATATTGTGTGGGGACCCCCTACGTCCGTTGTATAACATCTTCTCATCTATATTTTGAGAAATAGGCTAGCCTGTCCCTTTCACCCATTGGCCTTCGGTGAAACTAATCTAGCCCTATAGCTCATGTGTGGCATAGCCCGTAGGTTCTTCTCAACCACCCGAACCAAATTTTCTTCTTCCCGTACCAAACTATCTCCGGGCTGACGATGCCGAACCGATTTCTACCCGCTTCATCTATGGCAAACCGGTTCTTACTTACCTCATCTATTTCAGGACCTATTAGGACGAACCACTTTTCGTTCATCCCCTAGCGAAGCGTTCTCTGCCACTGCTCTGCCATGCCGACTACCTCACCCCATCGTCCCGTTCCAATCATCCTTGACAATCGCGCTCGAACCATTCTTCCTTGTCTTCTTTGCCGGACCGATTATTTGGTTCGGATAATGTATTGTACGCGAGCCCTTTCACCTATTTCACAGAGAAAAAGGGTAACAACAGTATCATTAGTCAACCCCCAAAATAGTCAAGCGAAGTCATAAGCTTGACTGTTTAAAGTCTCTACTTCATCCTTTGCTTGTCGATTCAGATCCATTCTTTGCCCTTTGCCTTACTCTGTATATTTGAAACGTCTTAATGGGCACATGGGTCCCGCTCTCCCCTTTTCCCTTGGGTAGTCGAATAGTCATACGAAACCCTATATAAATCTTCATCTTTCCCTTTTTAGGCAGAACTTAGCGTGCCTAACAATCCAGCCTCTCCCGCTTCTTCTTCCTAGCGATTTTCTCCAGCAGCATTTCAGCGACCCAGTCCCCACTTTTGCAAACGTTCATCCTTCATCCTTCAAGTAAGTGCTCCTCCTTGCTTTGCACCTATGGCTTCTAAGACTTTACCCTCGTCTCCCTGGTACGAGCACACCATCACCCAACTGTCCGGCGACCATTACTTCGTTAATATGAGAAACCAATTCATAGACCCTTCCATAAAATGTTGTTTCACTACCAAGACTCACCGACCACACTGTCCTCCCCCCGGTCTGACCTACTTCTTTTCCAAACAGTTCCTTAATGGCTTGTTTCTACCTGCGCCTTCCCCCTATCTAGAAATCTTAGATTTTTATGGGCTGTCTCTAAACCAATTTACCCCCAATTCTTTTCGCATTTTGTCGGGGGCTATTATAGTATTTCAACACCTAAATCTCCCTTTATCCCCTCAAATATTCCACTGCTTCTTCCAATTAAAATCCTCCAAGGCAGGCCTTTTTTACCTTTCTAGCCGCACGAACTGCCAATTCTTAATGAATATGCCTCCTTCTCATAAAGGATGGGAAGAATTGTATTTCTTTGTTCAACTTCCAGTACCTCTACCCCACTTGGACACTTGAAAGCTAGAACTCCCTGAATTACCTCCTTTCCGTGAAATGAGAAACCGATGTCCTTTCTCGGAGGTTTATAAAGTACTGGAAGAATCCCATTATTGCTCAAACCACCTAATGAAAACCCCTCTCCTAAGTCACTTCGGGTTGTCTCCTTTCCCTTCAATGGCCCCGACCGCCATAGGTAGGATGACATCTACATTTTAACATAGCTTCTTATTTATATCAGCCATCTTCCTTATCAACGAATTTTGCAAATAACCTAATGTAGGAAGCTCTGGTAAAGGGAGAAGAGATCGAGGCAGCTAAGAAGAAGAAGACCTTCACCAAACGAGGTAAATTTGTAGCTGCCCCTTCTTCTCCACGAAAGAAATTGCGCCCAATTAAGGAAGGAGTTCCCAACTCTTCCTTTCTTCCTTCCTCTTCTTCTGATCAGCAAGAATCCCAACGCATCACTATTTATGAACCAAGAATAAGGGATACCTTATTAGCCGCCCCATCTTCTTCTCCTCAAGGGGAAGATTCTCCTTCTCATTCTCCTATTTCATCACCCAATCCTCTTGACTCTCCTGCCAATTCTCTGACCGAATCTACCCTCGCCATTATCCCTCCAAAAGCACTCCCTTCTCCTGCACCCCTTCGGCATACTGGTCCCACTCTTCCTTCGGAGGGGGAAGATCTCCCCCCCCCCCCGAACCCTTCAATGGTTACGCTAGGGTCCCGCCTGAAGATCCGTCATCTTTCAGAGGTGAAGTTCTTCAACCAATCAGGTATTCAGGGCTCATGCGACCAAGTGAGCAAACTGCTAGCTGAGGTAATTACTTTCCCTTTTTACCTTCAGCATATATATATACATATATATACAACCAATGGTTACGATTGCATTATCTTTTCTTCAGGCCTCGGCCAAGCATGACAAAATGATATCCCAAATAGCCCAATTTCAGTCCAATGTAGAGACACACCATTTTGCTTCCCTGGCGCACCAGAAAAAGCTCACTCACTAGCTGAGCGAAAAAGAGCAGAAGGAGTCTGACTTAATAATCCAATGCCAAGATTCTATGACCCGACTGGCTCTGGCGCAAAGCGAGAATGAAGAACTCCAACGTAAGAATAAAGACCTTAAACAACAAATTTTCTTGCAGTCCAGCCAGCTTCAGCAGGTGGATCTTCTGACTCACGAGCTAACAGGATATAAGAGACAGCTTGGGGACGCAATTATTCAAGTTGCTGATTCTTCAACTACAATTTAGCAGCTTCGACAAGAATGCCAAGCGTGGGAGGCCACCCAAAAGTCCTGTTTAGAGAAGTGTCAAGAACTCTCTTCAATGGTGGCTACCCTTCCTCAAGCCTTGTCAGTCGTGGCTCGGCAGCAAACAGAACTTCATCGAGAATACTCCAAGGCTCTTTTGGCTCTGGGTCAGAGAGTCATAAAAGCAACGACTGAGAAAGATGGCATGGCAGCCCAACTAGTCGAAAGTCAAGCCCAACTGGTCACGTGTCAAGCTCAGCTAGCTAGTTGTCAGTCTCAACTGAAGGAGCAAGAAGCTGACCTGAAGGGGCGGTATGTCAAGAAAGGGGTAGATTTATTCATACTGGGCTTTAACGGGTCCTCAGCTTTAAATGCTAAGCGAGGATATCCACCTCCCGGCACAGACACCAGCTATCTGAACCCTGTTGATACGTTAGCTAAATGCCCCCCAGAACTCTTCGAATTGTAATTCATCATGTCTCACTCCTTGTACTGACTATTTTTTCGCTGCTAAAGAATGTTTATATTGATACGACTTTTCGTTACTCTTCGTGTATGTCTTGGTACAGGTCGGGAATTTTAGGTTGGTTCTGTGCTCCCTTCTTTTTTGCAATTGCACCCCATCTCCCGTCTCACATGGAACAATTACATTCTTCGCTCGAGGACCCCTTCGGAAGGTCCCGGATGATCTTTTTCATGCCCGACCCAATTTTGGCTCGACTAAAGATCGGGTTACTTCGGTCCCTTGATCTTCTTCGTCTACCTTGCTGCTTCAAAAACGATATATTGACAAGTACCTATGTCGATGCCATTATGATATTAGTCTCTTCATCTTCTTCTCCTTCCCGAGAACAAATGCAGTTCTTCTTCCCTCGACTATAAATGATCATTCCCCATGTCTTCGTCCTTCTATCTCACTCTTATGGCTTCGGAGGGGCACCCCATTGAAATTTCTTCAGATTCTAATTCATTTGAGCTACACGACTGGAGCACCGAAGACTCAGAGGAGTCTGAGACACGATCGACGGCAACTTCATCCTTTCGCCCCCTTCCTCTTCCACCTCTAACCTCCGCTCCATCCCCTTCGGCAGGGAGGTCCTTCCGAGCGCCCTTCCCCTCCTTCCGTAATAGGGTATGAAACCCTCCCTTGACATGGGAATACACAGTAGGAGATCCCCAGACCAGTGCTGAACTTCCTCCCCTTCCACCGACCCTAGCGTTCATTCCAGTCCCTCCGGCAGGGATTCGTCCGTCCTCTTTTGATGAAGCTCCACCATCAATTCCTTCAGTTCAAGGCGATCTTTACAGAGTTGTCTTGGCGCCCTCTCCTCCGGAGGACCCTTCCAACAATCCTCCTATTAAGGATAACCCTAAAAAACTTGTATAAGGGTTAGCCTAAAGGATGTAAATATGATTGAAAATATTAATATAGAGGGTACTAAGACTTCTCTTTGCCATTTTCCTGTAAATGTAAGACAGTTGTCACCAAAAAAGACTGTCATCCCATCTGAACATGCTTCCCCTTACTGCTTTCGAGGAATTTAAGTTATCCTTCCCAAAGTTACTACGCTACTAATTTCCACCCGCCACCTCTACGTTTCTCCTTCTTTACTAACATTTATTATTTTACCTTCTCCATGAGTTAATGCACCTTCTTCCCTCGCCGTTATAAGGACCTCGAACCTTCGCCACTTAACCTTCATCTTCTCTTTTTCTTCTCCCCGTCATGGAAGAAACTTCTGAACAGGGCAGCAGCTCTTGTCCCCCCGAGGGAAAAATTGAAGAACAACGCTATATCACCAACCTGGAGGAGCAAGTGACATATTTGCAACGGCGCTTGAGGGAAGCTTCTACCGATAACTACCCTTTGCGCCAGCAACTAGCAGTGTCCCAGAAGGACCTATCTAGACACATCGCTCTGCAACAATCTTACCTTCGGCAACTATGATGCCAACCTCGGCCACGCAAAGAAGCTCCGTCAGTTCCTCCCAACAAAGAACTGTAATACCCTATACATAAGGGTTTGTTTTGCTATTTTCTTCTTGTGAAGGAGTTGTAATATGTAACCTTTCTGTAATGTAAGCCTTCACCTCTACTTTTCCTGCTTATCTTCTTCCTCCAATACTTCTCGAGCTATATTAAATTTTATCTTCCTCATATGACAATCAAATAGATGTACCGCCTCTTCACCATTTTATGGCACAGAGATCCTGCATATACCCCCCCCCCCTCGATACGAAAATAAAGTAATATATAGTTGAGGAATGACTCAACTCTTCCATTTTACGGGGATAAAATAATATGCAGTTGAGGAATAACCTCAACTCTTCCGTTCCACCACCGCACGGGGATAAAATAATATATAATTGAGTGAAAACTCAATTCTTCCGTTCCGCCACCGCACAGGGATAAAATAATACATAATTGAGTGAAAACTCAATTCTTCCGTCTCACGGGGATAAAATAATATGCAGTTGAGGAGTAACCTCAACTCTTCCGTTCCGCCACCACACGGGGATAAAAATAATACATAGTTGAGAAATACGCTCAACTCTTCCGTTCTGCCACCACACGAGGATACAATAATATATAATTGAGTGACAACTCAATTCTTTCGTTCTGCCACCGCACGGGGATAAAATAATACATAATTGAGTGAAAACTCAATTCTTCCGTCTCACGGGGATAAAATAATATGCAGTTGAGGAGTAACCTCAACTCTTCCGTTCCGCCACCACACGGGGATAAAATAATATGCAGTTGAGCAATAACACTCAACTTTTCCGTTCCGCCACCACACGGGGATAAAAATAATACATAGTTGAGAAATACACTCAACTCTTCCGTTCTGCCACCACACGGGGATACAATAATATATAATTGAGTGACAACTCAATTCTTCCGTTCCGCCACCGCATGGGGATAAAATAATACATAATTGAGTGAAAACTCAATTCTTCCGTCTCACGGGGATAAAATAATATGCAGTTGAGCAATAACGCTCAACTCTTCCGTTCCGCCACCATACGGGGATAAAAATAATACATAGTTGAGAAATACGCTCAACTCTTCCGTTCCGCCACCGCACGGGGATAAAAATAATATATAGTTGAGAAATATGATCAACTCTTCCGTTCCACCACCACACGGAGATAAAATAATATATAATTGAGTGAAAACTCAATTCTTTCGTCTCACGGGGATAAAATAATATGCAGTTGAGCAATAACGCTCAACTCTTCCGTTCCGCCACCGCACGGGGATAAAATAATATGTAGTTGAGCAATAACACTCAACTCTTCCGTTCTGCCACCACACGGGGATAAAATAATATGCAATTGAGCAATAACGCTCAACTCTTCCGTTCCACCACCACATGAGAATAAAATAATATATAATTGAGTGAAAACTCAATTCTTCCGTCTCACGGGGATAAAATAATATAGACCAAGACCTTCCGTATAAAGAGTGCGCTGCTTTCATGCCGCTATTCTTTCTTCCTTCATCTTGAGGGTGAATACCCTCATCCATCCCCTCATATGAGAGCAAGGGTTTTAACAAATAACGGGCCATCAGAGGAACAAATCATCATTTTTCTTCTTCTTAGGTCCTCCCTTTCTATAAACTAGGAACCCAATAGCAATTGTCAGCCCATTCCCCTCTCCTTTTATAGGGGGAGTTTCATCTTTCCTTTCTTCTGTTACCTTTCTTCTGTTACCATCATTCTTTCCGCCTTTTCGTCTCCTTCTTCTTCGCCTGTTCTTCTTTCCGCCGCCATCCTCCGGTGCCCACTTTCACTAACTCCAGCGCTTATCTTCTTTCTACAACGGGCAAGATGCATTCCTCTTTCTACCGAGAAATAACAAGCCGTTATTCACACATCAAACGGAGTGAGGGTCAGCCACCAGCATCAGTTTCACCCTCACCCTCGTCTATTACCATCCCACCTGCCTCGTCTCTCCCTTCTTCTCCGCCTTCACTTGAAACTCTTGTCCCATCCGCCCCAGATGAGACTAGAGTAATCAACCCATCCTCATCTCTCATGTTACTTATAAACCCTATTTCTCCCATTTTCTCCCCCTCCGCCTTGGGTATTCGGAAGTCGCCCCCTCTCTCATCACAACCTGAAGATGAACCCAGAGAGGTGGTGCGTCAACGCCAGTCGACTACAGATGCTTCTACATCCCCGCATTCTCTTTCTCCGAAACATTCCACCGCCCCTGAACCCATGGTAGTTGATATTCATCCACTACCCATTTCCCCCATTGCTCATGACTCGGAGAGCCCTTCACCTTCTATGGGCACTAGCCCGGGTCCTTCCACTTTCCGCCTTCCCAGCGAAGAGTTCTCCATCCCGATGCTTTCTATATCGTCCTACCCATATTCCTTGCCAAACCAATCCCCTTTCGCGAATTCTCGTGTGCCAATCTCGCAGCCAACCACATTGAGTCTCCCACCCTACGTTTCTGCTCCTCCTTTCTCATCCCCTATCTCTTTGAGCCTCCTTGTGAGGGCTCCTTCTTCTTTTTCTCCAGAAGCCCCGATATAGCTGCTAACTTCCATCTTCCCCTCCCCTATTATGAGTGAGCCTTCACCTTGGGTGTCATCCGTCCCTTCTTCTTCGTCTGCCCGGAGTCTTCAAATACTAAATTTGGAAGAAATGATTCCCCTGATGGAAGGCCTGCGTCACGCTCTAGAACTGGTATGTTTCTCAGACTGAATTACCTGACCTTCTTCATTTGATGCCTCCTTTTTGATACACGTCTTACAGGCCCTCACCAATTATCAATAACTGGATCGCTCCATTCAGCAATATCAAGCTCAATCCCTGAAATGGGAGCAACAACGGCGAGAGGATCAGACGGCTGCCCAGGACCGAGAGCAATTCCTGTCTCAGCAGCTGAAACAGTGCCAGGAACAACTGGTAGAGGCTCGTTCACAACATCACAAGGATGCCGAAATTATAGTAGCATTGCAAGAACAGCAACAGGCTCATACAGAATTATTATCTATCAGGCGGGACGCTCAACCAGCACAGCCTGACAAAGAGACTCCCCCTCCTCAAGAATTAACAAACCTTCGAAAGTAGGTGGCGGAACTTCTACAGGAGAAACAAAAGGACTCTGAGATTATCGCAAACCTGAGAATCTGACACCAGAGGGCAGAGGACAAGATAGGGGATCTTCGCACCCGCCTGTGCAAGGAGGTACAAGAAAACTCCTCCTTAATAACTTCTAGGGTGCATGCTCACGCCCATATACGCAGGCAAGAAACATCCCTCCAGAGGCTGGGAAATGAACTAGTCCGCACCAGATCCTATACAGAGGCGGTAGAGGGAATTTCAGCTTCAATACGCCAGAACATGATGGATATGACTAATCTCTTTCAGCAGAACCAAACTTCCCAAGCAGACGACATCTCAGTTCTGGCGGACGCTATCATGGAAGTATCCTAGCGTTATAGCGAAATGCGCCGAGCCCTCCGGGAGCAACAAGAGAAATGTCATAGGCTCCACCGGAACCGAAGCCTTGATCGCCCGAATCGACAGGAGCGGTTGACCATTCTGATGTGTGCCACCTATCAAAATAGATTTAATGAGGCGGTTCGACAGTATGCGGATCAAGGACTTTCCCCTGCGAACCATCCCACTCTCTCCTTAAATTGGGAGGTCGGCTTTCGACGTTATCCTCCCGATCGATTTAAGTTGTAACTTGATATACTGCTTCGGGACACAGCTCCCTTTTTATCTTCTGTTCTTTTCATAGCTCGCTGCAAGGGCTATTGTACTACTGTAAATAACTCATCAATCAAACTTGGATTTACTATACATCTAATCAATACAACAAATTCCCGAGTACATCCCTTCGGGAACCCCCTAACTCCTTTTCTTTTATCCATCAATCCTTATACAGTGTAAAAAGATTTCAAGTGGATAGCGTTCTAGGGTCGAGGAAATTCCTTGCCCCGGTCATCCTTTATATAATACGCTGACCCTGCTATGTGATGCGTCACTTCATAGGGCCCCTCCCAGTTTAGAGCTAACTTTCCAGGATCTCCAGCATGATTAACTTTATGCAGAACCAAATCCCCCTCTTGAAATCTTCGGGGCCTCACCTTTTTGTTAAAGGCTTGTTGCACTCTCCGCTTATAAAACTCCGCTCGCCTCCATGCCGTCTCCCTTTTTTTTCCACCAAGTCTAACTCAGTGCTTCGAATAATTTGGTTCTGCTCTGACTCATAAATTTCCACTCGGGCGCTACTTAAAAGGGCTTCCACCGGAATGACGGCCTCCGTCCCGTATACCAGACTGAAAGGAGTTTCTCTAGTTGCAACTTTTGGTGTGGTTCGGTAGACCCACAAGATTCTAGGCAGTTCTTCCACCTAGTTTCCTCTTTGAGCCCCCAATTTGGTCTTCAATCCTTGGATAAGGATTCTGTTAGTGACCTCAACCTGTCCATTAGCTTGAGGATGGGCTACCGAAGTGAAAGCTTGCTGGATATTGAGACTTTGGCACCATTCTTTAATCTTCTTGCCCTGGAATTGTCGTCTGTTATCGCTAACTAACCTTCGGGGAATACCGTACTGACAGACAATATTCTTCCACAGGAATTGTATTACGGCATTCTCAGTAATTTTGGCAAGAGGCTCTGCTTCCACCCACTTGGAGAAATAATCCACAGCCACCAATAGGAATTTTTTCTACAATGGTGTCACAGGCATAGGACCCACTATATCCATTCCCCACTGATCAAAAGGGCATGAAGCGACCACAACTTTCATTAATTCAGTCGGTCGTTCGGATCGATTGCTATGCTTTTGATAGGCTGGGCAGGTTTGCACTATATGAGTTGCATCTTGTTGGAGGGTAGGCCAGAAATATCCTGCTAATAAGGCCTTCCTCGCCAAAGCTCTCCCTCCCAAATGATTGCTACAGCAACCTTCGTGGATCTCCCAAAGTATCCATTCAGCATCCTCCTTTCCCAAACACTTCAGCAGGGGCCGTCCAAAAGATGTTTTGTATAAGTCTCCATTTAATAGGGTGAATCGTTTGGCTCTGCTCATTAAAGTAGATACCTCCCCTTTTTCTTCCGGGACCCTTCCATGCTGTAGGTAAGCTATGATGTTAGTCCTCCAATTGAGGATCGGATCAGAGTCGGGCACAGCCTCCTCCACACTGCATATCGTCAAAGAAGTAGGGATTTCCACGCAGACCGCTTCAAATGGCTTTACTCCTTCCATTGCGCTAGCCAACCGAGCCAATTCATCCGCCTTCCCATTATTCTCCCTTGGAATCTGTTTCAAGAGGACCTGATGGAAATTTGCCTTTTCTTTCTCAAAAGCCTTCAAGTATTTGTGCAGTCTCTCTTCTCGAACCATGAAAGAGCCTTGAAGTTGTGATACTGCCAACTGGGAATCCGAGTGGATTATAATTGAGGTGACCCCTACAGCCTTGGCAGCCTGTAGCCCCGCTAGAATGGCTTCATACTCTGCTTCGTTATTAGATGCTCGATACCCTAGGCGCACGACTATGTGCGTCTCCTCTCTATCAGGGGGAATCAATAAGACTCCAACTCCGCTACCCGTGGATCCCGAAGAACCATCCACAAATACATTCCATGCATCTGACCTTTCTTCTTTTGACAACAAACTGTCTTCCGAACCAATAGGTACTTCATCCAGAAAGTCAGCAAGCGCTTGAGCCTTAATAACGGTTCGGGATTGGTAATGAATGTCATATTCGCTTAGTTCTACCACCCATTTAGCCAATCTCCCGAAAAAATTAGGCTTGGTGACCACCTTACCCAATTCACTATGAGTTAAAACGGTGATAGGATGAGCCAGAAAGTATGGCCTCAATTTGTGGGCTGTCAAGACCAGAATATATGCCAACTTCTCCAGCTCAGTATAACGGGATTCAACCCCCTTCAGAATATGACTGGTATAATAAATAGATTGTTGATGAGAACCTTCTTGCCTCAGCAAAACTGAACTGATAGCTCCCTCTGAGACGGCCAAGTGCATCCACAACGACTCTCCTGCCATTGGCTTGGCTAGTAACGGAAGTCCGGCTAGATACTTCTTCAACTCTTGGAAAGTCTGCTCGCACTTATCATCCCATTAAAATTTGGTAGCTTTGCTCAGGGTCTTAAAGAATGGTAGCCCTTTGTCCGCTGATCTGGCTATGAATCGAGATAAGGAAACAATCTTTCCCACCAGCTTTTGAGTCTCTCGCAAATTAGTGGGTGACTTCATATTACACAGTGCTTGCACCTTCTCCGGATTAGCCTGCAGCCCCTTCTCAGTTACTATATATCCCAAGAATTTTCCGCTTTTCACCCCGAACAGGCATTTTTTAGGATTTAACTTCATATTATACAGTCTCAACGTAGCAAAGGTTTCATTTAAATCCTTAACCAAATCCCGAGTGGTTTTTGATTTGACTAGGATATCATCCACATAAACTTCCACATTCTTTCCTTTTTGCTCCGCGAAGATCTTATCCATGAGTCGTTGGTAGGTGGCCCCCACATTTTTTAGGCCGAAAGGCATTACCACATAAGCATATAACCCTCCTGCCGTCACAAAACTAACCCTCTTCTGATCTTCCTTAGGCAAGGGTATTTGATGATACCCCTGGTATGCATCCATTAAGGACACCACTTCATACCCTACTATGGAATCCACCAACTGATCAATACGAGGCAAGGGGTAGCAGTCTTTAGGGCACGCTTTATTCAAATCGCAAAAGTCAATACACATCCTCCACTGCCCAGAAGGCTTGGGGACCAAGACTACATTAGAGACTCACTCGGGGAATTGGATCTCCTTCACATGACCCGCTTTTAATAATTTACCTACTTTCTCGGCTATAACCTTGTTCTTCGCAGGTCCAAAGTGTCGCCGCTTCTGTTGGATGGGTCGGACTCCTCTGGTTATGTTGAGATGGTGTTCAGCAATGCGAGGGTCAATTCCAGTAAGGTCATGCACGTCTCCTGCGAAGATGTCTTCATTCTTCTTCAGACAGGCCACCAACTCCTCCTTGGCCTCCAGCTGCTGTGCCACCTGCGTGGCCTTTCTCGGAGCTATCTCCACCAGCTCCCCTTCCTCTATCTTGTCCGCCTTGGGAGGAGATTCTTCCAAGATGCATACATCAGAAATGACTGTGGCCTTTCCTTTGGGGTCATCGGTTCGGACCCTCTTTTGATCATCCCGAACCATTTGCACATAACAGCTCCTAGTGGCTTTCTGCTCGCCTTGGACTTCTCCCACCAACTGTCCGACTGGAAATTTCACCTTCTAGTGGTATGGGGAAGCCACCGCCTGAAAAATGGCAAGGAAAGGACGACCAAGAATGACATTATAAGTGGACGGAGCATCCACAATGAGGAAGGGAACTATACTGGTTTTTTGGCTGGGCTTCGTGCCCAGAGTCAGGGACAATGAAATCTGCCCTATGGGGTGGACCACATGCCCCGCAAACCCCGAAGAGGGGTGTGACCACATCTTCTAACTGGGTATTTCCCAGCTGCATCTGTCCAAAGGCCTCCTGGAAGAGGATGTTGACAGAGCTTCCTGGATCAACCAATACCCTGGCCACTTCGTAGTTGGCCAGGGAAATATGGATCACTAAGGCATCCATGTGGGGTAGCATGATGCCTCGAAGATCTTCCAGCCCGAACGAGATCGGCGGCGCGGTATGGACAGTCTGGTCAGTGAGAATGGCCAGACTTTCCATGAGGCGAGCGTATGACTTCCGCACCCGATTGGAGTCCCCGTTAGTGGGTCCTCCTGCAATGACATGAATAACCCCCCGTGTGGGGGCATTATTTGGATTGGATAATAGACCCTCACCTGATGGGCCTACTTGAGAAATAACCTCCTGGGACAGCGTTTGGGGGTCCAGAGGGAAAGTAACTTGCGGTGGTTGGTTATACGGCATGGGACGAGCCGCGTTGGGTCGTTGCCCTCGCCGTGCCGCCCCCCCCCCCCCCCCCCGTCTGAGGCCGCAATTGTGGGTAGGCGGCTCGGAGGCGCTCCAACTCCTCCTGCAGCTTGAAACATCGGCCGCTGGTGTGGCCATACTCCATGTGGTATTGGCAAAAAATGAGGGGGGGAGGGTTACGTGGTACTCCCCTGTATCCTGAGGGTCGCTGTAGCAGACCCTGTTGATCATAGAATTCCATCTCCCGCTCCTTCCAAGTCCACGGGGGAGGAACTGCATCAGCCGCCATGATTTGCAAGGGCGGCACAGGACAAGGGCGTGGTAGTAACAACCGAGGCCTGGGAGCCTCCAGTAAAAGAGGTCGCACGTATCCCCGTCGAGGAGGTGCTTGAGGGGTGACGGAGCAATTTCTTTTGGTAGGGACAGCAGCTGCAGCGCGTTCGGCCCTCCGCACTTTCAGTCCTTCTTCTTCATTGATGTACTTTTTCGCACGGCTTAACAGCTCCTCGTAGCTGTTAGCGGGTTTTCTCAAGAGGGAGCTGAGGAAGGGACCTTCCCTCAGCCCGTGTGGGATGACGACTCTGAAAGCATCCAACCTCGCGGAAGGGATGCTTCTGGTGGTGGGGGTGAACCGATGAAGATACCCTCTGAGTGATTCTAAGGGCCCCTGCGTAATGTGCAGCAGGATAGAGGCATCGTGCTTATACGCCTTGCAGCTGGCAAACTCTTGGCGGAACATCCCCTGAAAGTCAGCAAAACAAGTGATAGACCCCGGGGGCAGGGTGTTGAACTATTTTTGTGCCGAACCGGTTAAAATGGTCCAGAATACTCGACACTTGAGGGCGTCAGTGTAGCAAGGTCGCTCCTGCGAATTGCGATAGATGTTCTTCCGGATCTGTTGAGCCGTCGTACTTGTCTACTTGGGGATTCGGAAGTATGATGGTGGGATTTCAGAGAGGATGTCCATGGTAAAAGGGCTGGGCTCATATACCTCCTAAGCCCTAGTTGACCTACTTTCGCCTTGTTCTTCTCGTCGATTCTGGGTCAATGGTATAGTGTTCTGATGTGCTCACCCTCCCGACCCCTCTCCGGGCGATACTTCAATGTTAATGGTTGTACGAGGTGGAGGGGCACCTCTAGTGGTGGTCCTCGAGAAGAAGGTTCACCAGAGTGAGGATGAAGATATCCTGTCCTTCTCCTTTCTCTGACGAAGGCCTCAGTCACAGCGTTGTCCACCAGGGCTCTCAGCTGTGATGGTAGTATTGTAATGGGGTTTCCTTCGCAGCGGAGGCAACTGGTTGTTGTATTTCCTCAGGCTGCATCTCTACGTCTTGCTCAAGTGTTTCCCACAGACGGTGCCAATTGATGCGGTGAAGAAGATCTGTTCACCTCCTTTCGATGCGATGAAGCACGAAGGAAACTTTGGGGGTTCTCTCCGGCCGCAACAGTAAAGATGAAAGAAAAAAGCAGAGAAGCGCTAACCAACACAGACAATAAAACCAAGACACAGGATGTAACGTGGTTCGGAATAAGAATTCCTACTCCACGAAGGTGAGCTCTCCCACCGGATGCAGTGCCAAAGCACTTTCACTATGAACGTCCCTCTTCGCGGAAAGAAAACTTCCAGAGGTGGAGGAGAAAACCTCTTACAGTCGAATCAAGATACAAGAAAGAGTACACGAAAGGTGAAGATCACTACTCTCCTTCTCCGACGAAGTGGTAGCTCTCCTTCTCCCAATGTATCTTCGTTTCTTGCTGGTTGGAAAAGACGCAGCCCCCTTTCTTCAGTCCTCCTTCTCCCTTTTATTCTCCTCCTCTGATCTGTTATTGTCTCGCCAACTTTCCCCATCGTACACGTGACCACCATGTCCACCTGGAGAATAATTCTATTACAGATACGAGGAACGAAGGCTCCTCAGAATATTATGTGGGGACCCCCCACGTCCGTTATATAACATCTTCTCATCTATAGTTTGGGAAATAGGCTAGCCTGTCCCTTTCACCCATTGGCCTTCGGTGAAACTAATCTAGCCCTATAGCTCATGTGTGGCATAGTCCGTAGGTTCTTCTCAACCACCCGAACTAACTTTTCTTCTTCCCGTACCAAACTATCTTCGGGCTGACGATGCCGAACTGGTTTCTACCCGCTTCATCTATGGCAAACCGACTCTTACTTGCCTCATCTATTTCGGGACCTACCAGACTGAACCACTTTTCGTTCATCCCCTAGCGAAGCGTTCCCTACCACTGCTCTGCCGTGCCAACTACCTCACCCCATCGTCCCGTTCCAATCATCCCTGACGATCGCGCTCGAACCATTCTTCCTTGTCTTCTTTGCCGGATCGATTATTTGGTTCGGATAATGTATTGTACGTGAGCCCTTTCACCTGGTTCACAGAGAAAAAGGGTAACAGCAGTATCACTTATAAAGTTATACTTTATTGATATATGTTTGTCATTGCTGTGATATTTGGGATCCTCGAAAAAAGCTGTAGTAGCTTGACTGTCATAATAGACTATCACTGGACTCCCACTATCCTCAGCAATATTCAAATGCTTTAGGAACTTAATCCCTTAACCAGATTGCTTCTTGTACAGCTGCTAAACATGCCACATATTCAGCTTCCATAGTTGATAAGGTCACACAGGTCTGTTTCTTGTTGTTCTAGGAGATGACGCCAACATTCAACAAGAACGCATAGCCTGATGTGGATTTTCTATCATCCAAGTCCCAAGCCCAATCTTCATCTGAATAGTCCTTCATGCTCATATCTGATCCTTGATAACAGACATTATAATCTGTTGTCGCTTTCAGATATCTAAATATCCTTTTTACTACCTTCTAGTGTCTCGGTCCTAGGTTTGACTGAAACTAACTGACTAAGACAATAACATAACTGATATCGGGACGAGTACACAATATAGTATACATCAAACTACCAACAACACTAGCATATGATTTTTTATTCATCTTGGCTATTTCTACAGGAGTCTTGGGACTCATACTCTTGCTTAGAACAATACCTTTCGTAATGAGTGTCTGTTCACAGTTGCAATCAGACATGCTGAAATGTTATAACATCTTGTTTATATAAGATTCTTGAGACAAATCCAAAAGTCTCTTAGATCGATCTCTGATGATCTTTACTCCTAAGATGTATTCAACTTCTCCCATATCTATTGTGTCAAACTATGATGAAATCCACTTTTTGACTTCTATCACAAAACCTATATCATTTCCTGCTATCAGCATATTATCAACATATAATGATAAAATGACATACTTTTCTCCTTTTTCAGAAAAACGCAGTGATCCTCATTGATCATTTCGAAACCATAAGATAAACCACTTTATTAAATCTTATGTTCCACTGTCTTGATGCTTGCTTTAGCCCATATATAGATTTCTTCAATCTACATACCTTTTCTTCTTGGCCTGCCACAATGAAACCTTCTGGTTGAACTATATAGATTTCCTCATCAAGATCACCATTAAGGAAAGTGGTTTTTACATCCATTTGATGTAACTCCAAGTCATAATGTGCCACAAAAGCCAAAATGACTTGGATTGACACAAACTTAACTACAGAAGAAAATGTCTCTTCAAAGTCTATACCCTCTAATTGGGTAAATCCTTTTGAAATCAAACAAGCTTTGTATCGGTTAATCGATCCATCTAATTTTCTCTTTATTTTGAGAATTCATTTATTCCGAATAGCTCTTTGGTCAGGAGGAAGATCGACTAACTCCTAAATATGATTCTTAATCATTGATTCCATCTCTTCGTCCATTGCATTTTTCCACTTATCTCTAACTCTACATCCCAGAGCTTCCTCAATTGATTGAGGTTCATCATCGTCAACTGGGAGTGTCATCATTGCCTCATTCTCAATATCAAACCTCCTCTTAGGTTTGATCTTACGAACACTTCTTCGTACGTTGGGCTCCAGAGAAGTCACCCCGTGACTAGGCAAATTACTCTCACTAGGTTGACTAGGTTCAGGTATCTCACTTGACACCTGTCTTATTGATAATGACTCTGTTGGATCAAAGCGGATCGCTAGAGGGGGGGTGAATAGCGATAAAAACTTTTCTTTTAAATCGTTCGATAGACAATTAAACGCAGTAGAAATGTAAATAAAAACTAAATGAGACAAATAGTTTTTTTACTTGGTTCGTAGCCTTCGTCTACTACTCCAAGGCCCTAACGGTCCTAGACCGTGTACGGAGGGCAATTCACTAAAACACTCCTCCTCGTTGGAGGTAGGAGTTTTACGATTACAAAAGCCTTCGAAGCAAAAAGATAGAGAGACAAACCCTCTCTTCTATTAAAGTAAAATGCAACGAAAAGCCTCGATTAAAAAGAATTGCAATATTGAAAGCAATAACAAATTAAGATTATACCAACAACTAAAAAAAAGAAACTTTAAGCTAGGGTTGTTGGCAGCACTTCGTTGTTGTAGAGTCGTCGGAGAGTTGCAGCGTAACGGAGGCTTTTGAGCACTTAGAATTGAGGATGAAACCCTAGGTTTGGCCCTCCTTTTATAGCCTTTAAGCCCTTCAATGAATGGGTCTTCAACCAATCACAAATGGGCACAAAACTCCTTGAAAAATGGTGATAAAGCTTGACTCCTCGAGGCTGATTTTTGACCACCGGTTGAACTGGCCGGTTGAACTGATGGCCAGGATTTTTGACTATAATAAAGAGTTAGCACAAAATATAAGTGGATTCGACGGCCACTTGCCGTCCGATCTCAACATAGACCTTCCATGGGAAGTCTTGGATCGGATCGTCGCCTAAGATCATCCCCGTAAAGAGGATACGACCTCACTTACGCTCGCACACACGAGCTTACCTCGATACTTACGTGTCGCTTTTGCTTCCGGCCTTCCACTCGATTCCTTCGGCTCCCTCCGAAGTAACTCGAGTGTCGCCCGACCACCGCGGCTTCCTCCGGGTGTCGCTAGCCTTCAGCTCCAGCATTGAGACTTTTCTGCACACTTGATTTAGCTCGTGAGATAACAATATAAGCTTAACTTTATATTGTTTGCTATAATCAAAACTTAGGTTCGACTTAGGTGCCCACTACACCAACAATCTCTCCCTTTTTGATTTATGACAAACCCACATACAAAGTTAAGACAAAAATAAGTATGAGATTATGCATGAATGAGTAGGAGTATATAAAAATTCTTTTTCAAGTGCTCCCCCTTGAGGAATCCTCCCCCTTGACCGAGGGTAAGTACTTGAGAAAGGGTTTTAACTCTCCCCCTTAATATGTGCTACTAAGAAAAAGAATTAAGTAACCGAAATTACTTAATATTGGCCATAGTGTTTAAAATAAGTTTTAAGTTAAGAAACCAAATGATTTCTTAACCTTGGCCTTTTGTTAAAAGTTAAATAAGTTTTCAAAACTTAAAGTTAACTTTTGGTTTAATTATGAAGTAAGAGTTAAGTTATCAAAAAAAAAATTTTTGACCCCTTAACTTTTGTCCTTTTTCTCTCCCTTTTGCCGTATATCGAAAAGAGTAAGGGGTGTGTGGAAAACAAAATAAATGTTAAATTTAAAGTCCAAGCATGTTCCACATTTTTATTTTTAAAAATAATATACTAAAAATAAGTTCATCTATAAAATGTTCGACTCATATTTGGCTTGATTGATATGAAGGATCAACCAGTCCTGGTCAGAGTCGGTTAGTATGTATGATTATACTCCGTGGTTCATAGCGATGCACTAGCTCTACATCTGGAACCAGGAGTAAGGTCCTAACATCTCATGCCCATCTACGTGGCTAAGTACACAAACACATTAGTCCTATGTATTGTGAGATGTATTGGCTCCTTAAATCTATAGGTGCATGATATCTAAGGTATGTCCTATGCTAGTTCCATGAAAAAAAAGTAAGAAATAGTAGTAAGAAAATATAATTTGTAAGTTCCTATTCTATTACGCACATGCCTAATCTTCGTCTCAAGAGACTAAATTCGGCTTCGGGTAGTGGTTTAGTAAATATGTCTGCTAGGTTAGACTTCGAGTCAACATATTCGAGTTGTATGGAGCCGTTGGCTACATGTTCTCGAATGAAATGGTGTTTTACCTCTATATGCTTTGTCCTTGAATGGCATATAGGGTTCTTAGTTAGATTTATCGAACTTATGTTGTCTACAAAAATTTTAGTTTTGGTGAAGTCCAACCTAAAGTCTCGGAGAGTGTGCTTCATCCAAAGAAGCCGAGTTACACACTCACCCATCGCAACGTATTCGGTGGTAGATAAGGCAACACAATGTTGCTTCCTACTGCACCAACTCACTAGACTTGAGCCGAGTAGTTGACAACAACCACTCGTGCTCTTTCTATCGAGTTTACTACCGGCATAATCCGAATCGGAGTAGCCGATTAGTTCGAACTCCGTAGATCTAGGGTACCAAATACCAACGTTAAGTGTACCCTTAAGATATCTAAGGATACACTTAACTAGGGTTAGGTGAGACTCCTTAGCACAGGTTTGAAACCTAGCTCACATACTTACTACGAATAGGATGTCGGGTCAACTCGCAGTTAAGTATAGGAGACTTCCTATCGCGCTCCTATAGTACTTTAAGTCAATGAACTTACTTTCTAGGTCTTCTCCTATGTTAACATTAATCGCCATTGGGGTGTTTATTATCTTAGCGTCTTGCATTCCAAATCTTTTAATTAACTCCTTAGTGTATTTTTGTTGATATAGGTATATACCATCCTTAGTTTGTTTAATTTGTAGACCTAAAAAGAAACTTAACTCGCCTACCAAGTTCATTTCAAACTCACTTTCCATGAGTGAAACGAACTCGTTTAGTAAGGCTGAGTTAGAGGTTCCAAAAATTATATCATCTACGTAAATTTGAGCTATGAATATTTCTTTACCTAAGGTTTTTACGAAGAGAGTTGGGTCAACTAAGACTTGGTTAAACCCTTTTGACTTAAGATGGATTGAAAGTCTCTCGTACCAAGCTCAAGGAGCTTGTTTAAGTCCATAGAGAGCTTTCTTAAGTTTTAGAACATGGTCGGGTTTATCTAGATTTTCGAACCCGGGGGGTTGGCTAACATAAACTTCTTCTTTAATGTATCCATTTAAGAATGCCGACTTAACATCCATTTGAAACAGCTTAAATCCTCGATGTGCGGCATAAGCTAGCAACATTCGAATGGATTCGAGTCTAGCTACTGGGGCATAGGTTTCGTCGTAATCTAAGCCTTCGACTTGACTAAACCCTTTGGCGACTAACCTAGCCTTGTTTCTAACTACTTCACCTTTATCATCAAGCTTATTTCGAAACACCCACCTTGTTCCAATTATCGTTTTGTCTTTAGGTGGTGGTACTAATTCCCACACTTCATTCCTAGTAAATTGAGCTAGCTCTTCTTGCATTGCAATAATCCAATCGGGATCAAGAAGAGCTTATTCAATTGATTTGGGTTCTATCTTTGAAATTAAGGAAATTTGACTAAGGTTCCTATAGGATGCTCTAGTTCGAACTCCTAGATTAGGATCTCCTATCACTTGATCGATAGGGTGGTTAGTCCGTATCCTAGATTGGGTTGGGTTTGTGTCACCTAATGCTTGATCAATGGGGTGACTTGGTTGAACATTAGTTTGGTTGGAGTCATCTATCACTTGATCAATAGAGTGACTTGGTTGACTTAGGTTAGGATTAACACTAGACCTGATCTCTGGATTAAAGTTAGGTCTAGTATGAATCGGCTCGCTAATTGGGGTTGCCGGGGGTTTTGTAGGTTCATGTCCTTCATCAAATACTACATTGATAGTCTCCTCGACTCTAAGGGTGTCGTGGTTATATACTCTATAAGCTCGACTTATATGAGTATCCTAGAAAGATTTCTGTGGTCTTGGATGTAAATTTTCCTAGGTAATCCTTAGTGTTTAGGATATGTACCTTACACCCAAATACCCTAAAGTACTTGATGTTAGGTATTTTATCGTGATAAATCTCGTATGAGGTCTTAAGGTGCCTCTTTACCATAAGGATTCTATTTTGGACATATGTCGTACTCACTCACCAAAACCTATCGGGTAGGTCATATTCGTTCAACATGGTCCTAGCGGCTTCTTGTAGAGTTCGGTTTTTCCGCTCCACTAGGCCATTTTGTTGAGGGGTCCTAGGGCAAGAGAATTCATGGTGGTATCCGTTTAGGTTACAGAAGTCGGTGAACCTTTGATTTTCGAATTCACCACCATGATCGCTTCTAATTCTTTTAACCTTAAGGTTTTTTTTATTCTCGATTAATTTGAATAAATTGATCAATTGATCTAGGGTATCATTTTTATGTTTGATGAACCTATCCCAGGTAAACCTGGAGTAGTCGTCAATTATGACTAAGCAATATTGACTTTTATTGAGTGACTTAGCTCCATGTGAATCGAATAGATCCATATGCAGGAGCTCAAGTACACTTGAGGTTCGTTCTTGGTTAGTTAACTTGTGTTGTGTCCTAGATTGTTTTCCTTGTTGACAAGCATTACAGATTTTATTAACCAAATTGTTAAGGTTGGGTAAGCCTCTGACTAGGCCACTCTGATTCATCTTGTGGACGAGTCTTGGGTACGAGTGACCAAGTCGTCGGTGCCACAACCATGATTCCTCTTCCTGTGTCATAAGACATTTGGCTAAGGATTTGATTAAGTTAATTGTATAAATGTTATTTGTCCTAGTTCCTTTGAGTATTGTTTTAGCTGTTTCATTTGTTTTAATTACACATTCATTTTTTAAAAATACTACCTTATAATTATTGTCACATAATTGGCTTACGCTAAGCAGGTTATATTCAAAATTCTCTACAAATAATACATTTTTAATAATAAAATTCGAGTTAAGCTCGATATCACCTGATCCGATGATTTTGAGCATGTCGTTATTCCCAAAGGCTACCGATCCTTGTCGTTTGAATCGAAACTTCACGAATTTGAGTTGATCTCCGGTCATGTGTCGGGAGCAACCGCTGTCTAACATCCATTGATCCTACACACAAGGTGGTTGGATTGGATGTTAGATTATTATATTTTTTTAAAAAAAAATTGGTTGTAAGTTGTTAAACCTAGGTCATCTCACCGGAGTCTATATGATCAAGCATGTTATACTTATGTGTTCTTTATGAGATGACTTCCAATTAAGTTGATTAAGTGCATTTATGTTTAAGTAATGTTAGATTTGGATTTGACCCTAGGCTTGTCAAGTTTACCTTTTCAAGATCATGGCTTCCAAGTCGTGGCGAGGCACAGGGGCCTTCTTTTATCGGATCATCGACCACTTCCTTAGACAAAGCCATTTTCAAGAAAATGATGACTTGACTCACCTAAAATTATTTCCTCGTCTAACTAGTTATTTTTGAAAAGAGGCTCCCCGAGGCTCAATCTTTTCGAAGGATTTTAGTTGATTATGTTAGGACCTTTGTAACGCTAGAGGGGGGGTGATTAGCGTCAATGGAATTCAATCGCGGTTGTGTCTACAAATTCGTTAGCGCAGCGGAATATAGATAATGCAATAACAATAATGAAAACACAACACGCTAACACGAGTATATAACGTGGTTCGGAACCGCACGGTTCCTACTCCACGGATCGGGCTCAAATGAGCCCTAGCGATGCCAATCACACACCACTATCAAATAACTCCTTCTCGGAACAATCCGGAGGTGGAGAAACCTCGTACAATATGATTACAACAATAATCAAATGAATACAAGCAATATAGTGAAATACAAAGCAATACAAGTAAAGGAAACACTTTACAAATGCTCTTTGAATGCTTGATCACTTGGTTGATCAAGTAGCACTTGGAGACCCTGAATTGCAGCAGCAACTCGCCCCAAATCGCCTCAAAGAACCATGCCTTTTTCTTCCACCACGAGCTCCATATATAGCTTCAACTGTCGGAAAAGTCGATCACCGATGATCGAGACCATCGATCCGATCGATGCCATCGTTGTCGTGAGACAACGGCTAGTTCCACGTTGGATAAGTCCAACGGAACTACCATCAGTCGACTGATTGTGACCATCAGTCGACTGATGGAGTCCTCACTCGACCAGTCGAGTCTCGACTCCATTCTGTGGCCGAATTCTCGAGCATCACCGACCGATCGACGATCACGATCGCTGCTCGAGCCATCGATCATTGCCGCTAACCTATGGCGGTCATTCGCTAGGCCATAACCCGCAGTCAAACCCTAGTTGACTTGGTCCAGTCGACTGCCACATGGCACCAGTCGACTGGCACACCTCAAACATGAGGTTTTAACTCAAGTATGGTTCCCCCATACTTGCTAGACCACCCTTAGCCTAGACCTAAGCCTTCTAGTCACCTCCATCAGCCTCACGCCTCTCGGATCCCTCCAAGTCATCCATGACTTGTTCATCCATCGCGCTAGCCTTCAGGTGCTTCCGTCGGCTATGTCATGCTAACGGTGTCTACACCGCCAAGGCACATTGGACTTACGCCGCCAAGACTCCGCTTGGACTTTACGCCGCCAACCATTGGACTTATGCTGCCAAGACTACCGCTTGGACTTTACGCCGCCAATATCAATCCCCTTGGACTTCAAATGCCAACCCATGTTGGACTTTCCATGCCAAGACCATGCTTGGACTTCTCAAATGCCAAGTGTCCCACTTGGACTTTCCATGCCAAGTACTCAAGACTTGGACTTTACCAAATGACAATTACATTGTCATATGTTTTTGTCGAAACATCAAAACACATCAAAACATCACTCGAGCCAAACTCGAGTCCTGGTCAATCGTGACCTGGGCCGATTGCACCAACAGATTATTTGAAAAGAGGCTCCCCGAGGCTCAATCTTTTCGAAGGATTTTAGTTGGTTATTTACGTGTTCTAAGTGAGTTCACTAAAGAAAAAAAAATCTAATCATGCAATTTCTAAGTTAAAACACAAACATGTTTTGTACTGGCTCCCCCTAGACCGTTGAATCAGTTCGGTCTATCCACATAGTGGATTTGGTCCTTGGGAACCCAGTACGAGTTGGATCCTAGAGTTGAAATCAAAGTGGTCTTAGGGACTCATGCTTGGACACATTTTTTATGTCTACTTATGATTGACATATACGACTTATTGGTCGTGTTTGAGCTAAACCCTAGTCCGGCCTTGTTGTACACGGCCCTTTGCGATCCAAGTAGGAGGTTAAGTCCTTTGGATCCCAAAGTAAACCTTTCCAACGTATTCCTAAGATCTTCGACTTGACTTTTCAAGAGTGAGTTCTCAACTTCGAGTTTTTCAACCCGAGTTGAGTCCTTCTCTTGAACTCGACTAGTCGAAGAGGTTAGGGAGACCTCGTGTTTGAGGAGTTTAACTTCCTCAACCAGGTTCTCGACCTTGGACTCGGACTTAGCTAACTTCCTAGACAAAAACCTAACCATATTATGTAAAGTATTAAATAAGGTTCGACTCACCTTAAGGGTATCTTTTGAACCGGATGCGTATCCGTGGCTTGACTTGAAGGTAGCTTTGTAGTCCGAGTCATCCTCAGGTTATGACTCAAGTTCAGGTTTGGTCTCCATGTCAGACTCAATCGATTTCGCCATGAAGACGTGGTCTTCGTCTTCTTCGGATGACGCTTCTTCCCATGTCGCATTGAGGGCCTTCTTGTGCTTAGGTGCTTGGTGGTTGAGTTTGGGGCACTCGGACTTTATATGTCCAAACCTGTTACACTCATAACACCTAATATTAGAACTTTTAGGCTTACCTTGGTTGGGTCGAGTTGTGGTTCGCTTTCGTCCCTTGGCTATCCTTCGAGCTAGGTTCATTAGTTCGGCCATCTCGGTCAACTTCTTCTTGGACTCATCTTCCTCCTCGGTTGGTGGTGGCTTGCTTGCGATTTTCTTCTTCTTTGAACTCGCAACAAGGCTATACCCTCTCGGGTTCAGTTTGGGTGCTCATGTAATTCAAAATCCGAAAAGAGTTCATCTAATCTAAGTTTAGAAAGGTCCTTGGAGACCTTGTAGGCATCGACCATGGATGCCCACAAGGTAGTCCTCGGAAAAGAGTTTAGAACATACCTTATAAGGTCGCGGTTTTCGACCTTTTGCCCGATGGCGTGTAGGTTGTTGACTATGTCTTGGACACGGGCATGGAGTTGCGTCACGGACTCGTGTTCCTGCATTTTTAGTGTGTACAATTTATTGAACAACAAATCACATTTGCAAACCTTAGCTTGATCCGATCCTTCGTGTAACTCGATCAGCTTTGTCCAAAGGTCCTTTGCGCTAATGAAGGGGCCGACGCGATTTAACTCCTCCTTGGACAAGCCGCATTAGAGGATTTGTGTTGCCTTGGCGTCGGCTTCGACTTGTCGTTTTGTCGCAATGGTCCATTGATCATAATCCAAGGAGTCACCCACTTCATTAGTCGGAAGTGTGAAACCCGTTTGGATTATGATCCACATCTCGATTTGGGTTTTGAGAAAGCATTCCATCCGACCCTTCCAATAACGGAAGTCATCTCCGTTGTAAAACGGAGGTCGGACGGTGCTAAAACCCTCGAGATGGGCCATTAGAACAAAAGACAAAAAGGGACGAAGACGAAGAAACTAGCAACGACAAAAACACAAAACAAGGTACCAAGACTCGCGTCTTGGATTAGTAGTGCGGGAGTAAATTTAACAAAGCGAAATAAATCAGAAATAAACAGAAATAAAAGAAAAATAAATCTGTGAAAAATGGCTAGATTGGTGGTTTCACCAAATCTTAGCAACCCCCGGCTCTGATACCAATTGTTGGATCGAAGCGAATCGCTAGAGGGGGGTGAATAGCGATAAAAACTTTTCTTTTAAATCGTTCGATAGATAATTAAATGCAGCGGAAATGTAAATAAAAACTAAATGAGACAAATAGTTTTTTTACTTGGTTCGTAGCCTTCGGCTACTACTCCAAGGCCCTAACGGTCCTAGACCGTGTACGGAGGGCAATTCACTAAAACACTCCTCCTCGTTGGAGGTAGGAGTTTTACGATTACAAAAGCCTTCGAAGCAAAAAGATAGAGAGACAAACCCTCTCTTCTATTAAAGTAAAACGCAACGAAAAGCCTCGATTAAAAAGAATTGCAATATTGAAAGCAATAACAAATTAAGATTATACCAACAACTAAACAAAAGAAACTTTAAGCTAGGGTTGTTGGCAGCACTTCGTTGTTGTAGAGTCGTCGGAGAGTTGCAGCGTAACGGAGGCTTTTAAGCACTTAGAATTGAGGATGAAACCCTAGGTTTGGCCCTCCTTTTATAGCCTTTAAGCCCCTCAACGAATGGGTCTTCAACCAATCACAAATGGGCACAAAACTCCTTGAAAAATGGTGATAAAGCTTGACTCCTCGAGTGATTTTGACCACCGGTTCGGCGGTTAGGCTGGCGGTTGGCTGATGGCCAGGATTTTTGACTACAATAAAGAGTTAGCTCAAAATATAAGTGGATTCGACGGCCACTTGCCGTCCGATCTCAACATAGACCTTCCATGGGAAGTCTTGGGTCGGATCGTCGCCTAAGATCATCCCCGTAAAGAGGATACGACCTCACTTACGCTCGCACACACGAGCTTACCTCGATACTTACGTGTCGCTTTTGCTTCCGGCCTTCCACTCGATTCCTTCGGCTCCCTCCGAAGTAACTCGAGTGTCGCCCGACCACCGCGGCTTCCTCCGGGTGTCGCTAGCCTTCAACTCCAACATTAAGACTTTTCTGCACACTTGATTTAGCTCGTGAGATAACAATATAAGCTTAACTTTATATCGTTTGCTATAATCAAAACTTAGGTTCAACTTAGGTGCCCACTGCACCAACAGACTCATCCTCCTCAAATAGAGAAATTGTCTTATCAACCTCACCTCTAACTAAGAATTCAGTTTCGAGAAAAGTAGCATCTCTCGAATCTAATTCGAAGATGATTCCATCTTGTTGCTCACCTATGAAAACATAACTTTTAGAGGTCTCAGAATATCTTATAAAGATATATTTCTTACCTCTAAGTCTTAGTTTTCCATACTTGTGAGAATTATCATGAACATAGGCAGCTGACCCTAGGGTCTAAGATTACTCAAATCTGGTTTTTTATCTATCCAACGTTCATATGGGATAGATGGAACTGACTTTGAAGGCACTTTGTTAAGTATATAGGTCGCAGCTAGTAATGCATCTCCCCAATAAGAGATCAATAAATTAGTATGTGTCATCATAAACCTAACCATTTTGAGAAAAGTCCTATTCTTCTCTCAGCAACCTCATTTTGTTGTGGAGTTTTAGGGATTGTCAGCTGTCTTATAATCCCCTTATCATTACATATTATCTTGAACATATCAAACAAATATTCTCCTCCACGGTTAGTGTGTAAAGTATTAACTTTATGTTTCGTTTGATTCTCAACTTCGTTCATATAACGAATGAAGCAATCCAATGCTTCAGATTTATGAGAAATCAAATACACATGACCAAAACGAGAAAAATCATTAATAAATGTAATGAAATAGGAAGCTCCACGTCTAGCCTTCACATTCATTGAACCACAAATATCCGAATGAATTAGTTGCAATGATGACTCAACTTTAATAGTCCTACCAAATGGTTTCCTAGTTGCTTTTCCAGTCATACAATGCTCACACATAGACAAGCTAATCTTAGTACAAGAGCCCAAGTAACCCTCTTTAGCTAACCGATTCATACAATCTTGTCCTATATGTCTTAATCTAGCATGCTAAATATCATCAGTTATATTTGCATCACTAGTAAGAGTAATATTTGAAAAATAACTATCAATTGCACAATTAACATTTGGTTCCACATCAAGAACCATAAAACCATTTGTTAAAAAACCATATCCGATTGAAACAGAGTCAATCTTAAGTTCAACACATTGACTATAAAAATCAATACAATATCCTAAATCAAGAAGACATGTGACGGAAATAAGATTCTGTTGAATTTCAGGAGCATACAGAACATCATGTAGAAACAAAGTACTACCACCATGAATGTTGAGTTTGCAAGTGTCGACTCCCTTGACTTCAACTCTTGTATTATTTCCTACATAGATCTATTTGTTGTCAGTTGGTACCCGACGGTACTCCACATATGTAACCCGCTCCCAAGCTACATGATTGGTTGCTCCCGAATCTATAATCCACAAAGGATAAGAATCAACTAACAACACATAACTAGCAACAAAATGCTCAAAAGACGGACTTGAAGTTACCTTTTGTGGCTCAGTACACTCCCGAGCGAAGTGACCCTTCTTGCCACAGTTAAAGCAAGACATCCTGTTTTTAGGTTTCTTTCCAGTCTTCTTTCCCTTCTTCTTGATTGAGCCTTCCCTAGCTACAGTAGTAGCTTCCTTCTTCTTTCCTTTTCCCTTCTTGAACCATCTTTTTTTCTTAGATCCAGATGATCCAGCAGAACCGGCAGCCGAATAGGCTTGACCAGAAATTTTTACGGATTCTACTCTCTCCACCTCCAGTTCAACATGACATGAGACGTCAGTGAAAGTCTTAATACTCTCACTGTGAGTAAATGTCTGCTTCATGGTTTCCCAAGAATCTGGAAGGGAATAAATAACTGCTTGAACCTATTGTTCTTCGGTCAGCTCATGACCAACAGTTTTAAGCTCCCGAATCATATTCGATATCTCCATGAGATGTTGAACCATCATAATATTCGGGCGCTTCTTGTAGCTGTCGAACCTGATCGTCAGCTGCCGAAGCTTGCTCAGACTCATTTCACTGTATCTATCCCTAAAGGCAACCCAGACTGCATGAGCCGAAGGATATGACTCATACTCAAAAACTAGGTCATCGACCATTGAACTAATCAATATTCTCTTAGCAGTGGAATCCTTTTTCTTCCATACCTTATAGGCATCAAGGTCACGTCTGTACTGTGTCACGGGTCCCTCAATAGGTTCTTCCATGAACTGATGTACAACCTCTAGAACTTCTTATTCCTCAAGTACATACTGAATCTTGAGGTGCCAGATTTTATAGTTTTCACCATTAAATTTTTCACCCTTATTTAATTCATCTATGATGTTCTTTGTTGTCATAATCTATCATAAATAAATAAATTATTTAGATATTAAGTGTATAAATTTATGTATGTAATCTCTAAATTAACTCAATGTAAATCTGATTTGGTTTACAAAATCAAGTGATAACTACATTACCACTCATCATCTATATGTGCCAATTCGACTTACATTGATCTATTTTATTACATACATCCTATTTAATGAACTTAATCATGATCCAAACATGATATTAAACATTAAATGAACTTATCATTTAAAATTATACTCATCATGAACAAATTAAAGAGCATAAACTAATATCATGCATCATGTAGAGCAAACAGGATAAAATGAACTAATTATTTCAAATGAACATATCATCAACTAAACATGTTGTACAAGGTTAAAAGGTAACAAGACTCTACTAAGAATGTTATACATAACATTCTTTCTACTCATAACTGACAAATAGAAACAACTCTAATAAATTATATAGGCGATTATTACTCCCACTAAGACAAACACTAGCGCAGTAATAATCCAAACATGCTCAATCTTCTTGGACAGAACTAAAACACTTTCTGCTGAAATGCTCTCAAGATAATGCCAGGATGCAGAATCCTGTGAAGGACACACACGAAGATATCCCATAAAAAAACCTCTTTAGGGTCTTCTTCTGGATCTTCTTCCGGATCCTCTTCATAATGAACTTCACAATCCTCATAGTGAAGCAACTCAGTGTGCAACTGGGTATATGATACGTGCCCCTCGTAGCGCCCTCATATCTAATGTGCGATATTACTCAGGTTCTCAGGCAGTGAACGGATCAAAGCTTAGATCTTGTAGTTGTCTATGATTGGAAACTCCTGCATCTCAAGTCTCCAAAACAGCCTATCAAGTCTCCCGATGTGCCACCCGACTCCATGAGTTGAGTCATACTCTATCCCTTGGATAGCCTCCCTCAACTGATTACGTAACACATCGCGTCGAGTCATAGTAGTAATCGTCCGTGACATATGAAAAAATTGAAATTAATTAAGTCAGTACAAAATCGACAAACCAGTACATATACCAGCTTAATTCAATTTATATAGGCATAGAACCAACATAATAAATCAAAAATAAATTTCCTTGATTATCTAGAGAATTATCGACTAATCCGCTTAGACCTGTCGATTGGTACTTTTACCAATCGACCATCATCTAAGTCCAGTCAACTAGAACCATGAAGACTCAACTTGGCCATGAATTCATGAGAACCCGAACACCATCCGATTTGCTCTGAGCACCCCAGGCACTCGAGCAACATGTATGATATTCCGTCTTCTCATCGTTCCTAGCCACCAATTCTAGTTCATTTAGCCTATCAGTAAGTTGTTAATGTTGAGTCCTAATTGTTCCAAACAACTACTCGACAATTAAGTTATGAGTTGACAACAACAAAAAAACTTTGGCTCAGTATGTAACTCAATTAAGTTTCCCAAATTGGTTCTTTATCCTAAACCAATTGAGGTCCAATTAATTCACATTGCTCAAGTCGAATTAATTGGAGTCCAACTAATTCAGCCCATTAAAAGACCAAATCATATTTCAATTTTTTTAATTACATGCACTGCATGAAAAGAAAAAAAAATAAAATAAATAAGCCTCCAATTTTTCTTACTGAGCCCACACCGAAAAGAAAAAAATTCTTTTTTTTTCGACTTCCTCTTTCTTTTTTTTTATTGTTTTTTTAACATTTCCTCATCGCAACACTTCCTCTTTTTCAGTTTTTTTCTCGTTTTACTTAACATTTCCTCATCGCGACGCTTCCTCTTTTCCATTTTTTTTCTAACATTTCCTCATCGCGACTTCGGCTTTCCCTTTCTCGCGACTTTCTTCTTATCTCCGCCTCCTCCTGTCTTCACCTCCTGAAGCAAGGCGGCAGATCGCGTTACGAGGGGCGCAAGAATAGATCTCACTCAGCAGCGAGGCGACGAGCACAAATTATGGTGCTTCGGCAATGAGGCAGCGAGGACAAATCTCGCTCCTTCTGCGCTTCAACAGCGAGGCGGCGAGAACAAATTGTGGTGCTTCGGCAATGAGGCAGCGAGAACAAATCTCGCTCCTTAGTGCTTCAGCAGCGAAGCGACGACCACAAATTGTGGTGCTTCGGCAACGAGGCAGCGAGAACAAGTCTCGCTCCTTCTACGCTTCAGCAACGAGGTGGCAAGCACAAATTGTGGTGTTTCGGCAACGAGGCAGCGAGAACAAATCTCTCTCCTTCTATGCTTCAGCAGCGAGGCAGCAGATCATGAAGGGTCGATAAGAGGTATATTGAATTTCATATGAAATTTCAATTTTATGATTCAAACGAAAATCATTAACTACAAATTAGCTCTGATACCATTGTGGAGTTGCTACGCCTTTGAAATTTTTCAAGAATTGAATGTATCAGATATCTAAAGTCGGATACTTACAGTGCTTCTAATGGAGGGGAATGCTGTCAACGATCGAAGGGGAAGAAGCTCGTCGTCTGAGGAATAATCACTTTGAAGTCGGAAAATCCCTCCTTGTTCACAAATCAAGTTCCGACAGAATTTCTGATTTTCGTTGATCTCTCCTGGCAGCCTTTTGACAGCCTCTCGACTTCCTCTCGATGTTCTGTCCTCTCCTGCTCTTGGACGCTCCCTCCTATATAGGAGTTTGGACACGCAGAAGTCATGGAGAAATGCACACACTTCTTTGAGTGTGTGCACAGTTACTGTGCGATGCACATAGTAACTGCTCCACGTCTAACAAATCAATATAATTTAGTAAAGTTATTTTTAAATTTGCATAATTCTTTGTAAACATATTAATAATATGCTTGTTATTTTTAGGGTGATATGGTGAGACTGCGAGATGAGCATATCCAATCATAAGAAATCAAAGATGACATCGATGCAGTTCAGATTGTAGATAAGGTTTGTGATCAAGTCCTCGGTGTTTATTCTGGATATATTAGAGGACTTTGAAGTGGGCAAAAACTAGTTAGATCCACTTTTTCGGATGTCAGCTCCTCCTCCAGAACCACTAACGCAGCACTGCGTGAACAACTTCAGTCCGCTCAGCAATAATTAGAGGGGGCGAAAGAAGAGCTAGCAAACACTCAAGTTCGATTAGCTAGCACCGAAGATGAGTTGACATCAATGAGATCAAGACAAGATATATTTGAAGCAATTCTGAATTGGCTTGCACCTGGAGCTTTACAATCATTTATCCATGAGTCATCTTCAACTCCACTTCCTTCTCCATCTTAGAGTTTTTGAACATTTCTTTTTTAACCTAGTGAAATTGTGAACTTGAATGTGTGTGAATTTGGATACTATGAATTTGTGAAATTGAATATTTTGGACTTTAAATTTGATGTATTTGTGAAATTAGATGTTATGTTAGTTGTTGTTAAATGTATATGTTGGTTTTATTGTTTGAGTTGTATGTTGTTAAGTTAAATTGTGTGATTGATATTGTATTACAAGATTTCAAATACGAATTAAATGAATTTTAGAAATCTATATTTTGATGGTTAGCGATGATTTTTTCCAATTTCATTGCTAACCGTCGTATATATATATAACTCCGTTGCAATTCGATCAGAACCTGACCGCAATCCGATCGGAATCGAAATATGATTGGTTCGCAGTGAGAATTCAACCCAATCACGGTAGAAATCTGAATCCAACCCAATCGCAATCCGATTTCGATCACGATCTGATTGAAATCCGAATGTGATCGGACAATGCAAGCTCCCTTTGGGGTTCAGGCGACGGCTATAGCACGGATGACAGTCAACGACAAAGGCACATCGGCATGTGCAGGGATGAGTCACACGATGATAATACTATGCATTCCTAGTTACTATGCATTCTGCACGATCGAACGATCGATCTGTAATCGTGTATACGATCAAATTATGCATTCTTAATTACTGTGCATTAGTCTCGCTAGCAAATTTCATCATCATAAGAGACCTTTCATCTTAATAATTACTAATTTTCTTCATTTAAAAATGGCTATATAGTTCTTTTAAAGAAAACTATCAATTCTTATTTTTAGAGTAATTTCTTTTGTTTTTTGAACGGAGCCTATTTCAAGTAAATTGTTTTTACGGATAAAATTGAATGATTAATATAATGTAAAATTATAAAAATAAGCAGATCAATTCTTATTATTGAGTCCAGGTGCATGTTTTTTTTACTATATTTAGATATCGATATGATCATAGATTGATTATGATTAAATTCTTATCATCGAGAGGAGAGAATATTCGGGACGAAGGATTTCATTTTTTTTTGCTCAAAAGAAAAATATGTTAAAATTGAAATATTTTAAAAAGTTTAAAAATCAATTAAAAATTCTTAAATAATTGTAATAAATAAATAATAAACTAAGCAGAAGGATAAACAACGAGATGCAAAGGAGCTGCCGCTGTTGAGAAGGGAAATGGCGGATGCGAGGATTCTTCGTCTCATCTGAGCACCAGGAGGAAACGGCTGCGCCTCAATCCATGATGGAATCCGTCTCCCAGCCTCCCCACCCAGATAAGGGATACGAGCTGCGCGATCTTATGCAACGGTTCATGGCGGCGCTTGCCGAGTTCTCTCGACGCTTTCCTTTTGATGTTGGCTTCCAGGTTCCCGATTTTCTTTTATCTCTCAAATTTCGACTTTATTTTGATTTGATTTCAATTCATTTTCTTTTTTTTTTTTTTTTTTGAGCGATCATTTGATACTTTGCTATCACGGTGAGACGATTTCGTGAAGGCTCTCGACTTGGCTCTCCTGATGGTATGAGGGATTCAGTGCATAAGAGGGGAAAAAAGTTGTCTTTTGGATTTGAATTAGGAACCGATATTTTCTCTTGATATGACCTGAAGTTACTGAGCCTCCAATCTTTGGAAAGATAGTTAGCATGTTTCCTAATCTGAGTATCTGAGATTGAGAATATAGGCTAGCTTCATGGTCAAAATAGAGTTTGAAATTTTATTTGAATTAATTGACAATCAAATTATGCAATTATTTATTTTATCACTGTGTCTGATGATTCACAGTACCATTGATTTGGTACTGCGTGCTTAATGTAGCAAAGATAAGAATGCTAAGACAGATTCTTGCAGTTGCTATATATGATAAGATAAATAAGCTACTAATATCCAAGTTGTAGCTCCAATAGATTATAAGATGCAAGAAAATATGTTAAGATGGCATGGTCATGTCCAAAGGTGGTTCAGTGAATTCTATAGTTAGAAGAGCTAGATCGCCTATAGTGAGAGGTGTAAAGGCTAAAGAGGAGTAGATAAACAGTAGTAAATATAATAAAAATGAGTAAACTGATTTAAGTATGACTAGTGATATAATTTTCCATGGAGCTCAATGGAGACATAAAATTGATACAACATACTCCAAATTGTTGGGACAGACACAGATTGACAGCGATGATGACGAATCTGAAATGAATTGGTGTTGCATGTATAGTCAGGGAAGTAAGATATATATGAATTAGAGTATGTATTGGGCGGCGATCCAATTGTTTGTTATTGTTCTCTGACTCATATTTTGGCTATGGGCGGTGTTCAAGGCAAAGAAAAGCTACTCTATACCTTGTGTTGTGTATCATTACCTCTATACCAGTTAATAACTTCATATCTATGCCATATACATGTTCTTTTCTGTGCATAGAATCTTGTCAAATATACTACCTTTGTTATGCATGCACATGTAAAAAACTATTTCTTTGACTTTTTATATGATGACATGGTGAGAGATTTTTGTTATAATGACTCAAGTGTGTATTATTTTGACTTCAGAAACTTCGTTCTATCACATCACTTGCTACTCTCGCTATTACACTAATTTTTGCATGGAAGCTTTTGAGAACAAGTCCAGGCCAACAAATAAGGCAGCGCAGACAAACTTCCACATCACCTAACTTTTCTACCAACAACTTACATCTAGATACAAGTATCCAATCCTCTGAAATTCACTCATACTCTAGAGTTTCAAGAGAACAAAGATCTGTGAACAAATTCTTCCAGCCATTGGGGGTACTTTTAGCAATTGCAACTTTAGGTATCTATGATTAACAACTGTTGTCTAAGGCTTACCATGGTGATTGAATTTGGCAGCTGTCTTTGGAGCAACTAGTGCGACATAGGTTGAATGAAGGTCGAAAGGTGATTATTAAAATTTGCATTTTAACTATTCAATAATGTTTCTATTTGGTCTCTTGTTGTTTATTAATCTTGTAACCTAATTTGCTTAAATCTGAGTGAGATTTGCTGTCAGAATGCATTGTGAATTGACATTGTGAACAATCTAAGAATATGTACTAATACTGTGGACCAAATTACTATTATTATTTTCACCTTGTCTGAAGAGTGTTTGACTGGACATTCTGTACTCTTGTCCAAATTGTATTTTTTACATCTACAGCCAACACCATACAAATGCTGTTGGTATTTACCATTCCAACTAAGATCAAGTATTTGACTAATAAATTTAGCTCTGCTTCTATACAGCTCATCTTTTCTTCTTCTGTTATTCCAGCAAATATGGCTTGATTTACCATTTGATGTTTCAGTGATTGGACCAATTATAACACTGGACTGCTATTTTAGGCAAAGGTGATACACATTTTTTTTAATTTCCATGGGGCCTGACAAAAAATTTCAAAGATGATTTTACTTTCCACTAAGAATTGAATTTCCTAAGAATCCCACTGTGTTGGTTGTTGAGGATAAAACATTATGATTTATCTTTATTGTCAAACTCTCTTTATCACCTTAATGGCAGTGCAACTTGTAGGTTTGGATCTTAAGATTGTGGAATAAATAAAGTGTAGACATAATGATGTTTTACAAAATTCCAAGTTTGATTTGAGGTTTATAGGTTAATATAATGTTTAAATGCAGATCAAATAATTAAATTTATGTTTATACATAATAAAATGCTCAACATACGGTGTAAAAAAATAGTTGAAATAATCTGAACTTGCAGAGTATTCTGTTTAAGATTATCTTTTGGAAATGAAATTGTGAATCTGAATAACCTCTTGTAAAATAATGAGGTGAAAATTGAGCCATTTTTTAAAACTATGTTTGCATGTTAAAAGTATAAAGGGCAGTCTGTTGTACGAAACTCCCGATAATGTGAGATTCCGGAGAAGAATCTATTGTACGCAGTCGTACTCTGCATTGCAATAGACTATTTTCGAGACTCAAACTCATGACCTTTAGGTCACATGGTAATAACTTCACCGTTGTATCAAGGCTCTCCTTGTGCATGTTAAATGTATTAGAGTTAGAATTATTAGGTATAAGATGTAGTGGGCTTAGTCCAGTATCACTACTTCTAGTTTAAGATTTTGTCATGCATATATAATATTGTTGTATCCCTAACTTTATGTGGTATTGAAGCCTCCTGTAGGGTTTAGGGTTTACCAAAAAAGATACAATCTTGGGGCAGGCCATTGCCACCATGGTAGTTGGCTTTCCCCCTCATCAATCCTCCTCCTCCTCCTCCTCTCTCTTTCCTTTGTGAAAAGCACCTGGAGCATTAATTTTGTTGTGTTACTCACCTATGATTAATAGGCGCACACCGTCATCTTTTTTTTACGCTTGCAAGATATCTCGTGCAGTGTTCATGAGTTGTAACCCTCCTCACATTCACGCAAATTGCTTAACTCACACAACAATAAGGAAAGCTTGTGGTAGCAGACAGGTAGCCAATATCAAATTCATTTGTTTATGCCATTCTTGTCCTGGCCCCCCCTTCTCTTTGATGCAAGAGTAGCTCCACAATTCCACCTTTATGGTGGCAGAAATGTTGAACTCTTGCCTTCCTTATAAACAGGGTTTCTCCCACCTAGAAACATTGTGTCTCCTTCCTACATCATGAGCAGACCGCTCATTTCCTGCCTCCCATAACACTATACTGACCATTGCTCCTCTAGAATCAATAAATGTAGGACACCTTGCTTCTTTCGTTTTCTACTTTGAATCAGTGAAGAGGCCAAGTGATGTTACTGCAAGATGAACTTGAATCTACTTAAGCTTGTTTATTTTCTTATTGAGCTTATTCAACCTTGTGCTTTAAGAGTCTTATTTAGGTTGACCAAAGCTTGACCTTTTCAATGATCTGAAATAGATACATTATTGTCCTTATAATTTAGTCAAAAACATTGATCTAATAAATGAAATTTATATTGTTGTATCATTTTTAACATATTATACATAATATAAAAATTTAAAAAATTTGTAGAGGATTATGCTCTTTAGATATACGAATAAAAATATAAAGAAATAATATCATGTAGGCAAGTTGGTAAATAGGTTTGTACATGAATGTCAGTGAACCAAGCTTATTAATGTATTTCAACCTGTTGAATGAACATAAACACACTCTTATCGAGACAAATACTGAGTTTGTTCATGAACAAAGTGTTCATTTAAAACCCTAGTTGTTGTCCTTTTGTGGCTTGCAATGTTGATGTGTGAGCAGCAGCAGCCTCTGAACATTGACTGACGAGTAGGAAGGCAATCCCAATGTCCTTGAAGCCTGCCTGTATTTGGTTCTTGACCTGTTGCTCTTGACCTAGTCCAGCTTGAGTGGCCTCTCCACCAGCATCATCTCATAAACCCCATGAGTTTGCCTTTTCCTCCCGCATCAAACTTGATTTCTTCAAAATTAGTTCAGGTGTTGATCCTCAAGTCTTCATATCTACTGGTATTCTTCTTGGCTCTGTCATGTATCCTACTTTTCCTTGTTCAATAGGGATCAATAGATTTTTTTTCTTATTCTCGTTTTCCTCTTGGGTTCTCATCGTCCTTCGGACATCAACTCTTTTCTATTTTCATCCCCCAAAATGACAGTGAAGATTCATTCTCATTTTGCTACTCTAGTAGAGGAGTTGTGCTTTCCATTGTAGGCAAAGACCTGAATGTAATAAACATCTTGTCTTCATTTGCTACTTTTAGCAAAAGGCTGAAGTCTACATTTTCGGTGAACACTTGAATAAAGAAATATTCTATGCTCATTTTGCTAAATCTAGCAAACTGTCGAGTTGTGTTATCCATCTTCCCTCTAAAACTCCTGAGTGCTTTCTTTTTCTCTCATTCTATTGTGTCCTTTTGTATGTTCCGCTTCAAGAAGAAGCCCCATTGAGAGGCTTATTATTGATATCTCTCTTCATTCTGATTCTATTTCATGCTCTCTCAATTTTTTTTCCTCTCTGTTATTGGTGTACTGGCTAGTTTGAGATTGAAAAGGTCGTTGTTTGTGTGCACCATCAACTATTTTCATAGCTTTGGTGATACGAGCTCATAGAGATGATAATGTTAAGGTTGATGTGTGGATGTCACGCCCCGAGAGCATGCCGAATCGAAAATCAAACGGACGGCACCTCCCCTATACGTGGCAACATTTCGGGTTAATACAAGGCCCGTAGGCCCACAATAACAACAATATATATACATGAAAACAAAAACTACACAAGACACAGCGGAAACATACTACATCAATACAACAATCACACACATGCATACCGGTATGACTAACACACCACAACAACACGAAATCTCGACAAAATCTGAATATACAACATAACGAAAACACCAAAATACAATGCACAACGGACAGTCGGCCCAAAACAAAATACGGGAGCCTCGTGAGATGAGACGACGCGTCAATGCACGGTGCTCCAAGTCACACGGTCTTCTACTGCTACTGGGCGCATGTAAACCTGTGGTCCATGGGGTGGTGAGTAAACTCAAGAGTAATAAAAACATGTATATATGTAATATCGCATGTATTTCGACAATATAATCTAGATGTACAATGTATATCAAAGATAGTATATAAATACAAGCATATACCGCCTAATCAAATGAATAACCTAAACTCAAGTTCTACGCCATTACTCGATCCAACTCAACATATATCAAACATATATATAACAGAAGAGTAATACCAACACATAATCTACTCATGCACAGTGCCAAGGTATCTATGGTCTATCCAACCCATACCAATATCCGATACAATCAGATAACATATGCAAGAAACATGATTAATACGATGTCCACCCAAATGCAAAGAAACATAAGACAAACAAATGCAACATCACAATAATCATATATATATATATAGATCAGATCCATATATATATTAATCTCAACCATCCATATATATATATATACATGCATATATGTATATATATATGGTAATATGCAAAGCGCCATCGATACTAATGCAAAGATGCATGGTCATGTTTGGCCACCCTAAAGCTACCACGACCAGCAGGGCTCTGTGGCTCGAGCATGACAATCGTCCCAACTCAACACCAACCACTACTCTCGAGTGGCCGAGTGGGCGATGATCGAGTAGCATATAAGCGTAAAGAGCAAGCTACACGATGGGGGTCCCCGCATTGGTCACTCCGATACTACCCATGAGTGGTCGAGTACCACACACGCAGACTACGGCACGCAAATCCAACTACCACCGCCTATAGTGGTAGAGCGCGCAGACTCAATGCTCGCCACACCTGCATTCTCCTCCATGAGTAACCGCGAGGCAGGACGACCGCGACCCTCTCAACCACAAGGAGACCTCGTCCGCCAATACGAATGAACGCATTTAACGCAATGTCTCACATACAGACATCCACCATAGACTCTATCCTGCAGAGAGTCATACCAATCTACTCGACGCACTCTCATCCCGTAGAGTCGTGACTAATCGATCATAATACTCTCTATCCTGTAGAGAGTCATACTAATCTACTCGACGCACTCTCTATCCTGTAGAGAGTCGTACTCATCTGATTATAACAAACTAGGACCACCGGTCCGTAGCGATACCCTAAGTATCATTCCTCTGACCATTTACACAACACATGTTCGGTGGTAACATACAACCTAAGGGTACTAGAACTAACCCTAGGTTAAAGTCATTATCTACCTACGGATGACCTTTTTGCCCAATGTACAATCAGGTTGTCATCCGGACTTTACCATTTGCACTTAACTTAAACAAATTCTAAGTTACTTGCATCACCTATATGTATAACTCCTAATCATGATAAAATAACATGATATCAGCAATAGAGTTAATAGCCAACGGTAAAGGATCAAGCATACGATAAAAAAAAGAACAGGGTCAAGGTAATATGAACACCTAACATGCTCATATCAATGACTAAATCTGAATGAAATATAACTACCCGGACCAGGTAGGAAATTACCCACCTGCTTGTAGACACCAATCGTCTTCACGTCCGCGAATATCTCAAACCAAAATCCTGCAAACGAAACATACAAACATAACTCAATACTAACGTAATCAATCTATAGGAATATGAGTCTAATCCAATGCTAATCTCCGATTGATCAACTAATTCCCATAGTTATACAATCTCATACCGTTCATTAATTACCAAATCCATTGTAAACACAGTATGCATCCATAACATCCAAATATGGACTTACCAAGGTTAGCTTCCGACACCCAATAGTAAGGTATCAACTCCAAATCCATAGCCGAACTCAACGTTCAATTTCAATAGTCCAATTGGATTCACAAGGCTCCTCACAATATATTCTTCATCATCTAAAATGCATCACCACCCTTCTTGAATCCTCTCCTTGCATCCACCATTCAAGAAACAAAACAAGCCTAAGAGATTACCAAAACCTAGAAAATGAACCGGCAGCAAATCGACAATAAAATCGTTACCCTAGCTATGCTCTGGATCAGGAGACGAATCAAGGAGCAAAAGTTACAAATCGAAATTCATCGACCGACGAGGCGAGAGATCGCGGATCAATCGCAACTACTCTCGTTGTTGCTGAGAGGCGAGCTGGCTTCGTAACGCTTAACCCAAGCACGAAATCAGAAGGTTGAACATGTCGACGGTGTTACTTCCATCGTTGGTAGCTGTTGCGATCCAGATGCCACGGTGGTTGAAGGCGATTGTTCAGATAGATCTCCGGCAGTGAAGAAGGGGCGACTAGCATCAACCAAATCAGATCAGACGGCCTCGAGATCTTCGCCGACTAAATAGTGGAAGAAGAGGGCGACGCCGAGCCGAGCAGATCTCACAAAGGAGCACACCGCGCCAAGTCGCTGCCAAGATCTAGAGGGAGCAATGGCGACGAGTGGGAAGAGCATATCCGCGGCGAGTGTGCGGTTGTCGCGGCCGATGGCTATCGTTAGCCGATGCGCGGCGCGAGATCCACACCGGCGACAAGCAGCCTCTCCTACGGCGACGGCGAGGGCGCGAGCGGCGAGAGGCGAGAAATCACGACTGGAATGGTGGCACCGGATCGGAGAAGGAGGAGCTCGCGATCGAAGGCGTAAGAGGCGATCGGGAGAAAAGGGCATGTGGTGCTCGGCGGCCACTACGGCGCCACCACCGATCGACAAATCAAGGCCCACGGCAAGTGGAAGAGCCACCCAGCGACGACGAGTGGAGAAGAAGGGGCGCTGCCGTCGAGATCCAGATTGGGGGACGAATCGGCGGATCGAGGAAAAACGGACGGAGAAATGCAATGAAACCGGCGAGAAACGGAAGACCCAGTTAATGAAAAGGAAACGGATCGAGTTTCCTCATATCGGGTTGGGTTTGAAGATCCTATAAGCCCAGCTTCAATTAATCCCTATCATTTTAAATCTATGTTAGGTTTTAATTAAAGCCCTAATTATTTTTTTTTTTCCTCCGATATCTTACATTCTCCCCCACTTATAAAAATTTGGTCCCCAAATTTCGTACTAACATGCAAATTACTTCAAGCAAGTTTCCGAAAGGACCACCTACCTTCCTCAAGTGAACAGATGAGACTATCGAGCTCAGATAGTGTCCTCCAGCTCCCAAGTAGCCTCCTCATCAATATGATGTTGTCATCCAACCTTTATGAGTCGGATGGTTTTGTTCTGTAACTGACGCTCGTTGCGACCAGGAATACGCACTGAAATTTTCTCGTAAGTCACATTAGACTGAGGTATAATTCAGAACCTCTTTCCGAACATGATCAACATGCGACATGTATTTCCTCAGTATAAAAACAGAAAATACGTTGTGAGCACCCGCAAGTGTCGTAGGTAAAGTCAACCGATAAGCTACACCTCCATAATCCACGACACAAGATCTGAATAGATTTTCCAACGTCTAATTGATACACTCAGTCGCTCATCCGCTCTCATGGATGAAACGTCGCGCTGTCAAACTCGCGGCCCATATTCCGATACGCACTCTACCAAAATCTAAGGTACAGGATCTTTATCCGATTCGATACTTAAAAGTACCTACGCAATCCAATAATCTTTCGCAATACAACTCACCGAACGATCCAACTGTAAGACCCACTTAATAGAAAGAAGTGAATGATTCGATCAATGATCCACAATCACCCAAATCGATGCCCTTTACGTTCTAGGCAATCCCAGAACGAAATCAATCGTGATACGCTCCCACTTCCATTCCGAATCGGAATTTTCTAGAGCAATCAAACGAAGTTTCGATGTTCACCTTCACCCATCGCATACTAAACATCGAGCAAAGAAAATCGCTATAACTCTTTATACCATTCCACCAAGATAAACGCTTCCAATCTCAAGACTTCCAAGTACCACCAAGGTACATAGCTCATCTGGATGATCGATTTCAGAGCAACCGAACCCACTATCCTTCTCAGAGACGGGAATTATCTTCAAAAGAGAATTTCATCAACCATCCAAGATACACTTCACCACACACGTAAGAACGAGACTATAGCGATTAATCTCACTCGCTGCAATGGTCAGAACTGCTCGTGACTCCAACAACTCCATCAGTAGCTACCCAAAGAGCTAGTTAAAACTCCAATGAGCACTTCGCCCATACATCAGAATCTAGATAATAACTACTAAAGCCTCGCCATGTATACGATGTACTATCTCGTAGTTTCTTAACTCGTCAGAAGCATAAGGTACGCCTACGAATCAGACGGAATCGCTCCGATCCCTAAAACAATGCATCCGCGTACAACCTCCTTTTATCCACTCCGGACGGATTAACTAATACTCGTGTAAAAGTTAACCACCATCTAGGTCCTGTAAACTGGTTTCACCAGCTTCCGACTAAATAATTTTCAACATCACCTTTGTCAAACAAGTCTGTGGTATAGTAATGCTAAGACATTCTATCCACATCTACAGTACTAACCAAAACATACAAGGAAAACCACCATCTACGGTGGTCGAGTGCGCAACTCTAACTACCACAATCAACAGTGGCCAAGTTACGCAACTCCAACAACTACAAAAGGATTCAATCGTGCTCAGGATACACGATTCTCAAATCCAGTGACGACTACATCGTTAATTAGTCTAACTTAATCAAAATTCATACAATTCATACCAAGTATGAAATTGTCTTCTCCACACACCTGCATCTCCCTTACTCTAAGCTGACGATATAATAATCATCTCAGCGACAATGATAATTGTATGACATCATGTCATTACAATACCAACACTCCAGTCGTAAATCAACCTTAGAGTATACACAGGTGTCCTTTATTGATCTAAACAGATCATCTATCCCCAACGGAGAATATTCATCACGACAACTACTGTATCCCATCATCGATAATTGATGCATACTTTTAAAGGTTCATCCCTCTTTCAACAAAGAGTTCCGGATCTTCTCAAGGAGAAATACTGGGATATACAAATATCCCTTCCAACATCTCCTATAATCGCAACTTACATTCCTCTAATTTCTATAGTGTTTAACAACACTGATACCAACAAAAATATCACTCGATACGTGATCTTCGATACCAGGATTATTTTCGCAATCATTTCGATCGCCTACTCCACTTGTCTATGCAACGACAAGCCTGTTCATCCGAAACTACATCCGAAGGCTCTCAGATTATATACACATCCAAGAGACATACCATACCATAATCTTAACAATTTGACCATCCGTATGATACGCCTATAAGAAAAGTATGCCTATCAAAGTCTAAGGGTATCCTCGACTTCTTAATTGTTGGTCCACTTCTCACCTAACAGAGAGATACCACCGACCCACAAGTCGATGTAAAGGATCCCTTCTAATCCGCACTAAGAATGTTCTAGATACGGATACTGTAACTACAAGCATCTCTCAACATATTAACCTAGAGGGTAAACTAGAGTAATACCTCAACGATCAACTATCCGCCGATCCGATCCAAAGGCTCCCGCAGTCTCCGCCTTTCTCCAAGAGAACGAAGATCGATCCAACACCGCGACAAAGCTCAGCATTTTCGCGAATTTAATAATCCGGGATTTTCCTAGATCATTCGATCACATCACTAAATCCTACGAGCCGCAATCAGAATTACCGAATAGATACGACCATCGCCGATACTCCTCCTCGTACTAAGCCAATCCACATCCGAGGTAACTTGTTGTCTCCCAATCTTCTAAGATGTCTTCACGATGCCGCTTCAGGCCGATCTCTCAAGGGGAGTATCGGAACTTCAACCACGCCGAGGTAGTAGGTCGCCGCCGATTTAAATAACCCAATCTTCTGCGCCGATCTCGCCGCCGAGACGGTATCATCTTCCTCCCGAATATCCCAGATAGTCTTCAATCGAATCTTCAAAGTACACCTCTCCTCCATCAGATCGGTTGCCACCATAAAGAATAAATCGCCCAACGGATAACTGCCGCGTGTCTTGTGGGTCCGTGACCGCACACACACACAATCCTTCAAGTCTTGCTTTGATTTCATTGATATCCACAAGAACCTTCTGATGATCTGCGATTGGTCTTCTATAATCGGAAAGTAGCCCTAAGGCCTATTACTCCGATCTTGCTCCCTTTATCCAATAGTCGGAGACTTCTAACTCTAATAAGTTTACCTGCAATATTTGCTTACCGGTCTCCAACTCTTAAACTCTTGTACGGAGTCATTTTTAAACTCCTGTCTTAATCCAACGTCTTCCGGCAGGATCTGGTAGAAGATCCCGGCATCCTTATCCAACTATAAGTCAAACTCTGGGTGGCTTAAATCATCTATCCATCTTCTTGAGCTATTAGGTGGTCGTAACCTCTGCAAGTCTCACGACTCTGCACAATACATTATTACTGACCGATCACCCTTTTTTGAAGCTCAAGAATTCCTTATAATGTGTCACTAAAAGTGAGACGGGGGAAATACTCTCTTTCAACATCACTAATCCATGATCAAGTGATATATTATTTTCCGATAGTCATTTTCTGCATTTATCACCAAATACCGGCTTGATCCCGATAATGGTATGCAAATAACTCTACTTTCTCGGTATAACATGAGTTAAGTACTTAAAAGTACTCTCAAAGTTATACAACTCAAGATTTAACAACTCGTGATAAAATCCCTTTAAACTCCATAACCTAGCCTTCCGCTATCCGCATCCACAATAGTCAACAACTGCTCATTACCCATGTGTAATGATCCGACTAGCACGCTTAGTGAAAAATCTCTAAGGTCAAATCTCTGATTTCAACCAAAATGTGATGACTTGACCCATGTTTTTCCGACTTGATTACGCGGCTCCCAAAGGTAAATCACCTTTTCGACACGGGTTCAAAACTCACAGACTCAACAGTCATTCCGTGGTCAACTCATACCACTTACGAATGATAACCAACACACTACAAAGTTATTCTCAGTATAAGCATCTAAATATACCCAACATAACCGGAGTATAAACCCTAAAGGTCACTCCTTGGTCGCCTCGACGACCACTACTACAAGTCTACATGGTGTCATAACTCTATCAGATACACTCGATCAAGTTTATATAAACATCTACTAAACCATAAGTTATTAGAATTCTTACCTCGCGCTGAGCTCAGTCACGTCATCTCTCATCTTAGAAAACCAAAACCGAATAAATCGACTCCCGAGAATCCAAGACTCGACTCAAAAATAACATAGTATGGCATCGCAGAACCTTGGGCTCTGATACCACTAAAGTTGTCACGCCCCGAGAGCATGCCGAATCGAAAATCAAACGGACGGCACCTCCCCTATACGTGGCAACATTTCGGGTTAATACAAGGCCCGTAGGCCCACAATAACAACAATATATATACATGAAAACAAAAACTACACAAGACACAGCGGAAACATACTACATCAATACAACAATCACACACATGCATACCGGTATGACTAACACACCACAACAACACGAAATCTCGACAAAATCAATATACACAATATAACGAAACACCAAAATACAATGCGACAACTGACAATGGCCCAAAACAAAATACGGAGCCTCGTGAGATGAGACGACGTCACAATGGCGGTGCTCAAGTCACGAAGGTCTTCTACTACACCGGGCGAAAACCCGTGGTCCATGGGGTGGTGAGTAAAACTCAGCAGGTAATAGAAAACATGTATATATGTAATATCGCATGTATTTTGACAATATAATCTAGATGCATACAATGTATATCAAAGATAGTATATAAATACAAGCATATACCGCCTAATCAAATGAATAACCTAAAATGCAGACGCACAAGTTCAAGCACGCTACTCGATCCAACTCAACATATATCAAACATATATATAACAGAAGAGTAATACCAACACATAATCTACTCATGCTACATGCCAAGGTATCTACGGTCTATCCAACCCATACCAATATCCGACACAATCGATAACATACGCAAGAAATATGTATGAATACGATGTCCCACCCAAACGCAAAGAAACATAAGACAAAACAAATGCAACATCATTAATAATCATATATATATATATGTGATCAGATCCATATATATATTAATCTCAACTATCCATATATATATATATATACATGCATATATGTATATATATACGGTAATACGCAAAGCGCCATCGATACGCACAAAGATGATGGTCACGCTTACCCTAAAGCTACCACGACCCCAAGTGGCCTCTGGCTCGAGCATAACCGCCCCAACTCAACACCAACCACTACTCTCGAGTGGCCGAGTGGCAAGATGATCGAGTAGCATATATAGCGTAAAAGAGCAAGCTACGATGGGGTCCTCGGGTCACTCGACAAATACTACCTATGAGTGGTCGAGTACCACACACGCAGACTACGACGACGCAAATCCAACTACCACCGCCTATAGTGGTAGAGCGCGGCACTCAATGCTCGCACACCTGCAAGCATTCTCCTCATGAGTAATCGTGGAGGCAGGACGATCGCACTCTCAACCACAAGGGAGACCTCGTCGCCAGCGGCATGTAAACGCATGAATGCAATGTCTCACATAGACATCCACCATAGACTCTATCCGTAGAGAGTCATACCAATCTACTCGACGACTCTCATCCCGCAGAGAGTCGACTAATCGATCATAATACTCTCTATCCCGTAGAGAGTCATACTAATCTACTCGACGACTCTCATCCCGTAGAGAGAGTCAGACTCATCCGATTATAACAACTAGGACCACCTGTCCGAAGCGATACCCTAAGTATCATTCCTCCGACCATTTACACAACACATGTTCTTGGTAACATACAACCTAAGGGTACTAGAACTAACCCTAGGTTAAAGTCATTATCTACCTACGGATGACCTTTTTGCCCAATGTACAATCAGGTTGTCATCCGGACTTTACCATTTGCACTTAACTTAAACAAATTCTAAGTTACTTGCATCACCTATATGTATAACTCCTAATCATGATAAAATAACATGATATCAGCAATAGAGTTAATAGCCAACGGTAAAGGATCAAGCATACGATAAAAAAAAGAACAGGGTCAAGGTAATACGAACACCTAATACATGCTCATATCAATGACTAAATCTGAATGAAATATAACTACCCTGACTGTAGAAATTACCCACCGCCAGATAGACACTAATCGTCTTCACGTCCGCGAATATCTCAAACCAAAATCCTGCAAACGAAACATACAAACATAACTCAATACTAACGTAATCAATCTATAGGAATATGAGTCTAATCCAATGTTAATCTCCGATTGATCAACTAATTCCCATAGTTATACAATCTCATACCGTTCATTAATTACCAAATCCATTGTAAACACAGTATGCATCCATAACATCCAAATATGGACTTACCAAGGTTAGCTTCCGACACCCAATAGTAAGGTATCAACTCCAAATCCATAGCCGAACTCAACGTTCAATTTCAATAGTCCAATTGGATTCACAAGGCTCCTCAATATATTCTTCATCATCTAAAATGCATCACCACCCTTCTTGAATCCTCTCCTTGCATCCACCATTCAAGAAACAAAACAAGCCTAAGAGATTACCAAAACCTAGAAAATGAACCGGCAGCAAATCGACAATAAAATCGTTACCCTAGCTATGCTCTGGATCAGGAGACGAATCAAGGAGCAAAAGTTACAAATCGAAATTCATCGATCGTCGATTGAGGCAGAGAGATCAGTGGATCAACTGCAACTACTCCCTGTTGTTGCCAGAGGCGAGCTGGCCTCGTAACGCTTAACCCAAGCACGAAATCAGAAGGTTGAACACGTCGACGGTGTTACTTCCATCGTTGGTAGCTGTTGCGATCCAGATGCCACGGTGGTTGAAGGCGATTGTTCAGATAGATCTCCGGCAGTGAAGAAGGGGCGACTAGCATCAACCGAAACTGCGGCTGTACGGCCTAAGATCTTTGCCGACGAAATAGTGGAAGAAGAGGGCGACGCCGAGTTGAGCAGATCTCACAAAGGAGCATGACACCGGCGCGAAGTCGCTGCTGTCAAGATCTAGAGGGAGCAGTCGGCGACGAGTGGGAAGGATGGCATCGGGCAGATGCGCAAGGGTGGCGGAGATCCACACCGGCGACAGCAGCTCTCTCACGGCGACGGCGAGGGGCGCGGCGAGCGGCGAGAGGCAGAGAAATCACGACTGGGAATGGTGGCAGCCGGATCGGGAGAAGGAGGAGCTCACGCATCGAAGGCGAAGAGGCGATCGGGAGAAAAGGGCGGATGTGGTGCTCGTGCGGCTTGCCACGGCGCCACCACCGATCGACAAATTGAAGCGTCCGCCGGCAAGTGGGAAGAGCCAATTCCAGCGACGACGAGTGGAGAAGAAGGGGCGCTGCCGTCGAGATCCAGATTGGGGGACGAATCGGCGGATCGAGGAAAAACGGACGGAGAAATGCAATGAAACCGGCGAGAAACGGAAGACCCAGTTAATGAAAAGGAAACGGATCGAGTTTCCTCATATCGGGTTGGGTTTGAAGATCCTATAAGCCCAGCTTCAATTAATCCCTATCATTTTAAATCTATGTTAGGTTTTAATTAAAGCCCTAATTATATTTTTTTTTTCCTCCGATATCTTACAGTGGATATACGAGATAAGAAATGGGAATATTAGAGAAAAAGTTGGAGTTAAACTTACTGAGGGAAAACTTCGAGAGATGCATTTAAGATGATACTATCATGTACTTAGACAACTACTAAATGTTCCAGTTAGGCGATATAAAATTATGACAAATATGCATATCAAACGGGAAAGAGGGAGACCAAAGAAGACTTGGTTAGCAATGATAAAATAAGTTAAAATTTATTTAAATATTGATAATAATATAATAAGAGATAGAGTCTAATAACGTAGAAGGATTTATATAACCGACTCCATTTAGTGGGATAAGGTTTGGTGGTTGTTGTTGGGGGTGGTGGTGAAACGAGGTCGAAAGGATTATTGGATATGTGCTCTTTTGACTCCTTTAAGCTTTAGTTTTACCAACAAGTAGTATCTTTAATGTTTATCAGTGCAATGCCTACTTTGTGTTTTGCTTATGAGCATTTCTTTAGTTTATGTAACAAATTGGATATAGATAGTATCTATGCTCCAACTTGATAGGAAGTGTAAAGAGTATTTACAGTTTTTAGATAGGTGTGGTAAATTTAGTATGATATTTGGTACCTCTAAATTAGGATTTTATTATGAGGCTATATATACTTGATGTGTTGCAAACCGCAAGCGCACGGTCGTCGTCAAATAATAAAATATCGATCACACAGAGATTGATCAAGTACCGAATAAGTGCAAGGAAAGATTATCTAGAAGAATAAATGTTCGAGTGGTGATTGAATGAGAAAGGAAAACAAATGATCGAGAAACGATTATAGAGATAGTTTATGAAGCAACCTTAGGACTTCGGTTTCGCTACAATGTCTATTGTCTTGGCAGTTCTCTATTATATCAATATGTATTCTTAAATGAAACCTATCTAAAGATATCGAATGTCTCGTCCAAGATCAACTCGATATATTTACCTAACTTGACTTCTACTTTCACAGTGTTAGCCCTTAAAAGGATCTTAATCGCAATATGGGAACATGTCACGAGCACCCAACGGATCAATTCAAGAACTACTATTTATTACTCATAGGAGCCAAGGTTAGATAAATTATTACATTCTAGGGTAGGTTATGAAATCCTTGAGAGATCCTAATCGCTTTCGGGGTATTCATGCGTAGTTGATCTTGTTCGCAATATGGGAACTTATCATGAGCACCCCAGCAAATCAATCTTCATGAAAGCCCTTAATTGTTATAACTCCTCACAATTAGTTTTACAAAACCGATATTAGAAAATCCAAAAGCATGCAAATAGGTGATAAGCAAACTTGCAAGATAGCTAATACGTACCATAAAACCAATTCAAAAAATTCATAATCGATAAATAAAAGAGTTTTAACAATCCGTGGAAAATAAACAAAGAGCTACTCCCTCATCCTAAGATCGAGGAGAATTACTTTATAGTACAGAGAGAAGATATAAGTGAATTACAGAAAAACATTCGACAAAACTAAAGGAGGGAAAGAAAGTAAAACGGATTTGTCGATGTCGATTGAAGGCTTCCTCTGGCTTGGGGCTCCTCCTCAGCTCTGCAACTTGCCCTAGGATGCTCCTTGACGGCTGCCTCGATCCTAAGGGTTAGGATCTCCAGAATACAATTCTCCTTAGCCCTGAGGTCTTTTTATAACTTTTTCTGGGCGAGAAATTCGAGAAGTTGGTTAACCGCGGCACGACTGTGTCATTTGGCATGGCCAGGGCATGCCAGAGGGTGGAATGACTCGGCACGCTCCGAATTCGGGCATATTGGCGGTGCTGGGCACGACCGTTCCATTTGGCACGACCAGGGCATGTTGAACTCTGGTTTGCTACTCTTTCATGCGTTCTTGCAAGAAAAACTCACAACCACAGTTATCTGAATTAAAAAGATGAAAGGAAGGTAAATGCAAGGTTTTATGCATGATATGTGAATAAAATACGGGAAAAGCATGGTAAATAAACCCTAAAATATCGTATGATTCACACTCATCAATACTCGTGTAAATTTTATGGCTTATTCTATTGCAAGATGCTTTAGGAAATAATGAAAAAGTTTTAAATATGTTTCTCATTCATCATTGCAGTGCCTAGTTTGTATTCATAAGCTATGAGTATTCTTTAGTTTATGTAGCAAACTGTACATATATAGTATTTATGCTCCAAATTAAGGGGAGTGTGAAGGTTATTAGAGTTATTAGGTATTTGGTATAGCAGGTTTAGTCCTGCATTTGATATGTGTAAATTAGGATTTTATCATGAGGCTATATATACTCATGTAAATTCTATAGCTTATTCCATTGCAAGATGCTTTTTAAAATAATGAGAAAGATATACATATGTTTTGCCTACTGTGTATTACAACTTTTGATAAAGAAAAGGTGTGTTTAACTTGTGAAAATTTTTAGATTTTTCAGGTTTCATTCTCAGTTTTTGGAAAAATATTTTAAAAAAATCTTAAATTGTAGAAAATAATTTAAAAAAATGTGAAAATTGGGCAGAGGGAACTGAAAATAGAAAATTAAAGTTGTGATAATTTTCATCAAATTATCTCCATGATTCATATTCTTTGCATCGAGAAACTTATTTTGCATTTTACTATAATTACAATCAAATTTGTCAATACTATTCTTAGTTAGAGATATTATTTTGATAACTACATAAATAAATTTAAAGAAGATTTACTCAATTATTCTTACACCATAGAATATAAAAATACTAGTGTCACTATAAGTAGGCAAAAAGGAAAATAAAACTTATCAAATATAGCTATCTACATTAACTCCTATATGGCCATAGCTAAGTTCAATGTCGTCGTGTGGATATTCATTTTCATTTGGTAGGACAACTCACTGATTTCAAACGATGGTGAGCGAAATATGTTTTTTCGTTGATAATCTCTCATCTTTGGTAGTTGGAGTAACTATAGTCTTCCAAGACATTGTCTTACCAAGCAAAAACGAATAACATGATATTATTTTACTTAATCTATGGTCACATAGAAGTTGATATAGATAGCTATATTTAATAGCCACCCCTTTGCCTATTTCTAGGATACCTATGTTTGTATGTTTTACGATGTACAAATGATTTTGGATTTCTTCTAATTGGATCTTAGTTATCAAAATGATATCTCCCACCAGAGATATTATTTACAAATTTGATTGTAATTATAATAATGTGAAATACATATCTTAGTCAAAACTGAAAAAAAAAATGAATTTGAATTACAGGAATAATTTGATATAGATTCCCAATTTTATTTTATTTTTAGTTTTGCAGATGAATTTTAACATTTCTCTAAAATTATTGATACGAAATTGAGAACAGAAACTAAAAAACTTTGAGAATTTTTACAAATAAACGATAGCCTAATTATTTTAAAATTTTCTAACAGTGAGTTGAATTTTAGTTATGCAAGATAATCCAGGTTTTATTTGTACTGTTGATTTTTATATTATAAATGTACATAGATAGATGTATGTGTTTGTACCTGTTTTATTAGGAGCTACACATTTTTCATGTCCTGTTCTCTTATAGGTAACATGTCAGTTACTGGGTGTAGTTCTTGATGAAACAACTCCAGAGGAGCTCCAGGTCAGTTATCATCCCATTTTGTCTCGTCTTCTAAGATGGCCATTTACTTAATGAAGTACTAATATTTCTGAGCAGACATGTGCAACTGTCAGGTCGTCCATACTGGAAGTCCTTTTTCAGATCACAAAATCCTGTGATGTTTATCTCATGGAAAGAATCCTGGATGATGAAAGTGGGGTAAGTGTGCCTTTTTGTGAAACTAAGAGTTCATTGGATTCGTTTCTGGTATATTTTTGGTTCTCGCATGTTTACGATATTAATAGTAACTTGTTAATTAATGATTTTTCCCTCTCTCATAACTCCTGCATGTCTACATACGCACATGATTTTTCCATATTAGTTAGCAATCCCTTTCAAATCAATTAATCAAGTATGTCTTCTATTGCAATTTGTTTGTCATACAATTTAGATTAGCATAACACAAAAAAGAATAAAGAGAAAATAATACAAATGTTTATCATGCTGTAAATCCTTCACTGTATGACCAACTTTGTGTAGAAACGTTGGTGGCCGGCTAGAGAGGGGTGAATAGTCCTCTTTCGTCGTATGGTGGAATTCGTTCGTTGATTGCCTACAAGTATAATTAGCGCAAACGGAAATGTAAAGACAATACAAAGGCAATGCTAACAAACCGATATAACGTGGTTCACGGCCTCGCCGCTAATCCACGGTCTGATTCGTCCCCGATGAATCACTCCAAAACCAATCCAATATGGTCTCTCCCTTTAGCCAAAGCAAGGTGGAGGTAAACCTTCTTACAACACAACACACTCCTTCTTACAATAAGATTGAAGTAAGAACAAGAAGAACGAATTTAACACTTGTGGAGCACTTGGATGATAGTTTGGAGCATAAACATTAGTCATCCAAAAGTCCACACCTTCTCTATAAATAGAGAAGGTTGTTTTCTTCCCGTTGGCCACTGGTAGTCGACTGATGCCCCGATCAGTCGATTGCCCCTGTAGCCGTTGCCTAATAACGGCTTCTTCCACATTGGATTTCATCCAACGGCTCCCACATCAGTCGACTGATCGTCCCATCAGTTGACTGATGGAGCTATCAGTCGAGTGTCGGAAGTGAGCACTCGACTGATCACCATTCTGTGCCCGAAACCCTCGCGACTACCGATCACCGCCATCGGCCGATCGATGATCTCGACAATGATCGCCAATGCTTGGCAATCGAATCGATGGCACGTAAAACCGTGACTAAACACCACCAAGTCATAGTCGACTTGGAGCAATCGACTGCCATGACATGGCAGTCGACTGATACCGGGTAAACCTCAAACTTTACATCCGTTTGAGTGTCCGGCGGTCGGGTAAACCTCAATCCTTGCGGTTGAGCCTCCGACACTTAGCCATTCGGCCAAGTTCACCTAATGAGTTACTTACATTTCACTCATTCTCTCATCTCACTTGAAGTCCCTCGCCGAAGCTCTCTTCGTTCGCGGCCACGTCCCTCGGCAGTACCAAGCGCACGGCTTCGCAATGCTCCTTCGCGTCTCTTGCCCTCGAAGTCTGCTTCCTTGGCTTCGCTTCAAGTCATCTCGTCCGGCGGTCCCTCAGATGCATCAAGTGCACGGCTTCGCAATGCTCCTTCGCCGACTCAAGCACAAGGTTGTGAGTTGGTGAAACTTGCCAAAGCTCCATGTGCGAATTACTAAGTCCTGCAAGACTCCAACGCACATATCAAATCCAATCATCCTAACTTAAACCCTTTGCCACACACATCAAAACCATATCACATGGGTTGATTGCCCTAACACTTTTCTCTCTATGTTTATACAACCAGTTCTTGGTATTGATGCAGTAAGCAGATAACTTCATCCACACAAAAGTTTGTTTTTGCTGTTGTTCAATCATGTTGCTAAGTTCCTTTATTGCATCTAGTAAAGCTAATTTAAATCTTCCTGGATAATTTCAGAATCTAGGTGTTCTCTATGAAATGGAATCATAATTGTTTATCGATGTCGATCATATTGCTGCAGGATTACTGTTATCAGTATCTCTATCCTTCATTGCTATTAATGTAAAGTAAATTTGGTTCATGAAGAAGTATGTGATGCAGGAAAGGGTTCTTTCTGCTTTGGAAGATTCTGGAGTTTTCACTTCTGGAGGTTTGGTAAGAGATAAGGTGGGCTATATTGTTTTAAACATTCTGCCTTATCTCCATCCTTATGAAGGTAGAAAGGCTGGTTTATTATCTCTTGGTTGATTTGTTTAGCTTTGGCATCTTTCGTACTAGAAAATTTGCATGCATTAATAAATTTCATTTGCTCATAGAAAACTTGTCTTTGTATAATTAATAAACTGAAAACACATGGTCCAATCTTCTTCAAGAAGTGTCAACTGTTGGGTAATAATAGAACTGTTTCCTGTAGCATTAAAATTTGTTGTTCATTTTGGTTGCTACTTTTCAAGGTGTATAGGTTCTGAATTGGCATAATTTCTTGAGTTTCCAATGAACTATTTATGAATTAGTCTCTCCACGTTTTTGGAATGCGAAGGTTCATTACTAGTCCTATGGAGTAGATCACTTTTTTCAAGATCAAGTTATGAATATCACTTCACTAGTGGTGTGTTTGGTTCATAGGAATACCTATTCTATTCATATGTTTTATTGCAAAAGTTATCTTGGAATACCTATTTCCATAAATAGTTTTTCTAAATTCATAAGAAATAACTATTGGGTATAATTATTCCTTATCTATTTCATCTTTCAGTTAATGTGTTCGATTGGCACATTCGAATAGGCTGGACTCAGACATGCGGCTTGATCTGGACAGATCAAGCCTAACTGCTCGGATCAATTGGGCTCCATGGAATGGGTCAGTCTGACATGCTAGATCATAGATGCCTGAAGGACCAGTTGAGTCAGTCAAGGTCGGGTGGTTGGGCAGCTTGGTCAGGCTATGCGGTCCGAGTGAAGTTGAATGGGCTATGTGGGCTATGCAATCCTGTGGGCTGAGCAGTTTGGACTGTTTGGATGAGCTAGACAATTTTGTGGGCCAGGGTTAGACAGATAGTCCATATATAGGTTTTCTTTTATTATGAAAAGGATTCCATGTGCATTCCTTATAACATTGTATGGACCAAATGTAAGAATAGTTATTCCATGACTATTCTTTATTATGCGTTTCTGAAGTCTATCTGGGATTTGTTGAAGTGGTCCCTTTGGCACTTGCTGCTGCTGCTCTTCAGCATTTCAGTTTCAGCTGTAGTTTGTTTATTGTCTGAAAGAGGAGATAATCAGCTTAACTAAGAAAATTAGTCTGGAAGCACAATAAGTTTCTTCTATTTTAGAAGAAAACTTGGATTCGTGATGCTCATTTTCATGCAGATCTATTTTTTAAAAAAATATAGAAGGTACTAAAGTTTTTACTGCTAGTACAAAGTCAACTTATCCTATCTCATGGAAATTGAATTAAAATTCTTAATTAAATTGCCACTTCGTGTTTAATATTCACATTTTAATGTTTTGATGAACCCAGTTGTTCTGTTCCCTCTCTTGAGTGCCATTGAATATATGTTTAAAAATAGCTAATCTATCTGTGAATCATGGAACTTGTGCTTCATTTTCTAGATCCTTTGTAACATTAAACATAGCACAAATAAAACCCTTTCTGTCATTCTGATCATTCCAGTCTTTATCTTTCTCTGATCTGTAGGTTCTTTTCTGTAGTACTGAGAATGGGCACATATCATTTGTTCGACAATTGGAACCTGATTGGCATATTGATTCAAATGCTGAAATTGTGCACCAGTTGACTGTAAGTAAGAAGTACCATGCTTTTTCTCATGATTTTGCTATGACAAACTGTCAGCAAGATTTCTGGGAAGTTTCAATTTAACAGTGATTTTTCTATATGTGGCTATTTGTTTTTCTGTATATGAGTTTGATATGTTAATCACTTCATTTGTATCTGACCCCTATCATCCTATACTTAAGCTTGGGTCTGGACAAAGAGATTGCATTACCCGCCCTTTTGATCTATTTAGGTTTGACTACTCTCTTTATCCGATAGGCTTATCTGCGATTATGTGCTTATCTATGCTCTCTATTGTAATTGGTGTGTTATGATAGTGCATCTATGGATTCATCCAAGTATTGGGCTCCGACTTAATCTTGTATGGTTAAGGTAATTTCTTTCAAGAGTAACCAATTTTAGGTTTCTTTAACTTGGAGTGTGATTACATTTATTAGAATCCTTGAATAATGATTTATACTTTATACCACTATTTAAAATTTCATATTAATTCGGTTGGCATGGGCAAAACTTATTGTTCTGCTCGCTGACCAAAATTGGCGGGTCATCCAAACCAAGAGGTGGTAGAATCAATGCTATATCTGGTAATGCCAGCCTTGTCTCAGTTGGTGTATTTCTTTAGACAAGGGTTTCAAATTTGAAGGAGAGGGGAGGAAGGAGCTTCAGCTTTGGACCAGAGGAAGCTTTGGCTCTTGGGATAAGAGATGCAAGAGGAGGAAGGCTTGAGGGATGCATGAGAAAGCTCCACAGAGGTGTTTTCCTTGCTGCAGGGCTTCCTGATCTGCACATGTCGCTCAGGGATGGAATTGTGAAGCCGCAAGGAAATGGAAGGGAGTTCACTCACCCATCTTTGAGAGAGGCACTCCCCTCCTTTACAAATACACACAGGAATTCACAGGCATACACACGGGGATCCATGCACTTAGGATGATTCTAGTTCAATTCTTACCAGGCTTTGCTTTGGGTTAATGGTGGAGAACAAGGCTACTGGTTGGTGAGCTTGGGATGGCCGTGCCATTATCTTGAACTATGAAGTAGCTGTTCAAATTGATTTGGAAGGGAAATTTGTCAATGTTTTGTTCAAATCTAACTCCAAATTCAGGATTTTCAAATTTAACTGATCCAACTAAATAGATATTAAGTCATAACTTATGTTTTTATCAGTTAAACAGATTAATTCCAATATCCCAAATTATTAAAATCATCCTGGCATGGTTTGATGTGTGTGCCTTATCATGCTGAGGGTGAGCATAGTGTACTGAAAACCTTACCATTTAGGCCAAGCATCCAAACTTTGATATAAAACAATACTTTAAATCTTTCTTTCTATAAACCACCATTGTGCAATTCCCTCCAAATTACACAGTAAGTGGCTACGACTCGACCAAAAGGAATAGCACTGAGATTGCTGTAATTTTGTTTTTCTATTATATCAGGAAAATATGCTATCGAGACTTATGCAGTTTACTTGGAGATATTTCCTGACCACTTGATGTTCCCATGTTCTCCATTATGTATTCCCATCCTCTGTCTGTTGTCGATCTCTTTCAGTTCTTTAGATGCGATCCTTCGTGGAAATGACACTTACTATTCTTTGAAACTCTGATCCTTACTGGGTCACATTTGATCGAAATCCAATATTGAAACCCATCACTTGTACTCTTGACTTGGTTGTTAAGAATGAAATATCTTTCCGGTTGACCTACTAAAAAGGGAAAAGAAGGTAAAATAGAATATTCCTGCTAACCATTTGTGATAGGTCTATGAGTCATATACTAATCAGATTGGACTATGAAACAACTCCCTTGCTTTAAAAGAAAGCTTTTTGCAGATTAGTCTTTGGCTAGTACTTTAGTAATGTTGCCATTTGGCAACAAATATAGTGATAGCATTGTTTGCGCATTTTGAGTTGTTTCCTATCGATTTTGATTTTATATCTCATCCACTTGACACTTTAAAATATCAGCCTCACCAACCTGTTAAATTAGTATGTCTTCCTCACTATTTTTTTAGATCGACATGAACAAAGTGCAGTTTCAAAGTCAGTTGATATGTTCTCTTTTGTGACTACAGAGATTCATCAAATATTTACTTCATGTGACACCAGACCTACCTCAACAAATGGCTTCTAATGTGTTCATTTCAACAAGTTTGGAACAATTCTTTGGAGATCAAGGCCGAAGATAAGTTGCATGTTTCCTACCTAATCAGCTGAGGATCATGTAAGTCCATCATATTCATGTTACATTTTTATTTAGTCGACAACTATTGCATTTTGGCAATGAAATGGTTTGACGCTTCAATATAACGGTAATCTGATAATTTACTGATACATTCTTGTATCAGTGTATGAGAAACAAAATGGGAGTAGAATTTGAACTATAGTAACAATTTCTTGTAACCTTTCTCAATCATTTCCAGATTGCTTTTTTCATACACATTAGGTTTACGGTCTAGCTAATTAGCTATTGCATGAACTTCAATAACTTCACATCTTAGCTAGATTTTACTTTCCTGTATTATTTTGAATTAAAACCAAACTTTTTACTGGAATATTTACTTTGTGTAGAATATCCCACCCTCAATGGTTACATAAAAGTCCTTGGACCATAGACCATAGACCATAGGAAAGTGAGCTGCTTGTGAAGGGCACATGTGGGATGAACCAAATTCTCACCGAGTTTTTCATCCTCTATTTGCTTACTTCAGCTATTCCATGTTAGAATGAATTCTGATCAGAACAGCAAGTGCATTACCACTGCAGGTGGAGGCTTTCGAGCCTTTGTTTGCTTGGTGGTCCTTTGCTCCTTGCATTTTGCATTTTGTATTAGCACAAGGATCACGAGTAGGGAAAGGTTGAGAAATGGTGACCTCCGTTCTAATGTAATTCTTTATCCATGTATTGCTGCCCAAGATGCGGTGTCATAGTTTTTCCTTTTCCAATATTAATAAATTATTTGTATAGTTTAAAATTTACAGGACTGACCAAGTTTTGCATCCTTCACCCGACTCTTTACATTATATATCAATTGTGGCTCTACCATTTTATGCTATAGATTATTCTTTGTTAATTCCTGCAAGGCCTCGCGCGAGCCACTCCGTGGCCGCAAGGCCTCTTGTGGCCTAGCGCACGGCACTCTGCGGCCGCAGGCGGCCATGGGAGGCCTTGTGTGAGGCACTACGACCGTGTTTTGGTGTCCATGCTATGCCTGTTGGTGAACGGAATGAAATTTTTTGTCCATACTGACAATACAACATAGTATTTTAAACCATGGGCCCACGGTTCAAAATCGACAATTCGACAGTTCGGAATTAATTCGACGGTTTGAAAAACCTTAACCCTTAACCTTCAAAGGTGGTTATGGTTTATGGTTTAGAATCATCACTTATGGTTTGATTCATGGTTCACGACCGTTCAAGATTATTATTTATATTTTATTTTTTAAAAAAATATTTATAAATTTATAAATATGAAAAATTAAAAAATAAAAGGCGTGAACTTATTTACGTTGTTAATAAGTATCCATTTAGGGTAGGAAATTGAAGCTCACTTAGTTCGTTAATTCCTTTGGTATCAAAATCTTCTATTTCTCTTTTGAAAGTTGCATTTTTTTTATTCTTCATGACACTTTCGTGTTTTGTCCAATCATCAGATAGCGCTTAAGATTTCAAAAAGTTGAAACCAAACTAGATCGTCTTTCATCCAAGATATTACTTCTGGAATTAAATGTTTGTTCTGCAATAAGGATGACACTAGACAAGCTTTGCTATGATACTAATGTATCATAGTCCAACACCACTTGGTCTTGCACTTTGATACTAATGATTATTTTTATCTAACATCATTGTTATATTTTAGTATGATGAGGCATATATATCATGTCTTTTGATCAATTTTATATGTTCAATGATAGTTTTCACTATATATATAGTTTTATTGTTGAACAAATTATATTTCTTAGCAAATTATTATTGAATATATCGTACAAGTCAAATAGTCTGTAAACTTAATAAGTTAGGTGTTAAATGGATGAAAAAAATAGAATCAGTAACTTATTAAGAGAGTTAAATAGGATTAACAAATGTAATGAATTAACGGTGGAATAGTCAATCATTAAAAAATTCAAGTTGAAAAATTTACTTCAATAGAAAGGTGGAATAGTCTCATATTAAAAAAGTTAAAGCATATGAGTTGGTTTGTATTGAATCACACCATTAATATCATTAAAATGTTATAAATATTATTAAATGAGAGGCCCTCATTGAAAAATCTAAATCATTTTTTAATTTTTTTTAAAAAAAATTATGGGGGAATTGATGGTTTGAACTGCTAGTTTGCCCATTAAATTTGGGCTTGACCCTGTAATTGGCTCATTTAGAAATGGACCAGCTACAGTTCGGGCCCGTTGAACCGGACTAATAGCTAACTGATCCATTGATTCCGATACAGTTCCTAGCAGGGTCCGGTTGGGCCCGACCCAAGGGCAAACTTATCTTATGGTTGTTTTTAAACTTGTTTCTCAACTGATATTATAGTTTGTGGGTGAACTTAAACTTCTCCAAGCTCAATCTTTTTCCCATTTACCCTCGCCCCTATAGTAGTACTCCTTGAAGAACACTATGTGGTGAGAAATAACCACTTTGCTCTCTTACGGGCAGTAAAACAATACCCTTTGGTTTCTCACAAAGAAGCAATTGTTCGATTTGAGTCGGATCTTGTCATCTTCTACACGCTTGATAAATATTTCACAATCCTAGACCCTTAGGTTAAAAAAAAAACTTGATTTATGGGGTATGCTCTATAGATTTTGAGGACACTTTATTAGAACTTGTTTCACAAATGTGTATATTCTCACATATTGAGGGATGGGTTACTATCACTAATCATATAGCAAACCATGCAATACAAGGATGGATTCTTCCTTTGGAAACATGATTCAGAGGATCTTATTATCTTCTCTTTCAAGTAATCTAGAAACTCAGTAGATAAACATTCATCATCTCGATTTGATTGAAGCATCTTAATATTTCTACCTATTCATTTCTCTACTTCAAATTTGAACTTTTTGAATTTTTCAAAAGCTTCAAGCTCATGTAATATACATAATTACAACGTGATCAATCATCCATAAGTTTTAAAGTAGTTAAAATCTTGCCCACAGGGCACGGTGCAGGGGCAAAAGCGAAAAGACATCCCATAGGAGAATGCAGTTCAATTTTTTGTTGAGACAACATTCGGCGATGAATTTCGAAAAAATCCGTAGGGGCGGCCCTCTGTGTAGAAGTTTATTCGGCGGATGGAGTAAGGCTTTGACATTAGGCGGTCTTTTAGGGATGGCGCGATTATGGAGTCCGGACTGGACCGTCAAGCTACGAGTGCTTCCCTAATGTACCCAGGTGATTGGTGGAGATCTGCAGGGGTTTCGATCTCTTCCGACTCAGCTGTTGAAGAGGCGTCCCCGTAGGACCATGGGATCAAGCTGATCACCCCCAAGGATTAGTCGGGCCGAAGGCTCGGACACCTTGGTATCAAAAATAAAAAAAATAAATAAAGTAGTTAAAACCTTTATATGCAGATGCGAACATTAGACCTCATACATTAATATGTATTAAGCCTAACATATTCTACTTAACAAGCTCAAGCTTTCTGTTAAAGGATGGCTTTGCCATCTTGCCAAGTAAACAAGAGGCGCATGAGTCCAGCTATCTTCCCTTGTCAAGTTTGGATATACAATTTTTTTTTTATATATATGGTTTAGTCGACAATATTATAGATATAACACATTGTTTTTATAACAAGAACAATACTTTTTCTTAAATACAAATATGAAACTGCACTTGTGCATACAAGATATCGAAATAATATTATATAAGGAATATAGTAAAATCATCAGCCATTAAATTATTCCTTTAATCGATCAGTTATAAATCTGCCAGTGCACTCTTTGTGTTCTATACTTGTTCTTTGTTACCAAACTGATGAGCTTAGTAATCTGGATTTGTGTACAGAATTTGGCAACAAGTGTCGAATTGCGTGAACTGTTCCCGGCTACAAATTATTTTATACTTGTTTCTTTCTTTTTCTTTTTTTTTTTGCAAAAGTATACTCTTACAATCTAAATGAAGATTCTATGTTATTTGATTTTGATCCAAATGATTCATACTAAAGTCGACATCTCCTTCATTGCAGCATCCATTGAACGTTTCTCGAACACTTGAAATTTGTATGCCAATTGCATTAGCAGCTGTGAAAATATTCTCTGTTAAGGTTTCAGTTTCTCGAGCAATTTTCTCGTTTTGATTCCGCGATATCTTCCCATGTTTTGTGGTGCAGGTACATCTAAATCGATTGTCGATGAAATTGTGTGAGATGACTGGACTAGTAAATGATGCCGTTCACAGCCATCTCCTTCGATTCCGCAATGTCTTCCCATGTTTCATCAGCATCTTCAAAATCTAACCATTGTGCAGGTATATTTAACTCGATTGTCGATGAAATTGTGCGAGATAAATGGACTAGTAAATGTGGTTCGCAATCTTCTCCACCATTATCTCTGCTTGGTTGGACATCAATACTGGTACCGGTCGAGTCTTCATGTCCAACTTCACCAATGTTCTATCTAACCTCTTCACTCTTAAGTTTTCGAGCATCATCTTCATCTACAGCTATGCTAAAACTTTGTAAACTCCTGGCCAGATATAGACTATGATCAGCTATATCATCGAGTTGTGAATATGGCACATCGAGTGAAGGTGAATCCCTACAAATGTTATGTATCATCTTTAACATCTAAAATGTACAAATGATATCGAATCCGAAACTGAAATTGTTCAAGATAAATGTGGTTCACAATCTTCTCCGTCATTATCTCTACTTGGTTGGACATCAATACTGGTATCGGTCGAGTCTTTATGTACAACTTCACAAATGTTCTATTTAACCTCTTTGCTCGCAAGTCTTCGAGCATCATCTTCGTCAACAACTATGCTAAAACTTTGTAAACTCCTAGCCAGATATAGACGAATCGAGTTGTGAATACAACACGAGTGAAGGTGAATCCCTACAAATGTTATGTATCATCTTTTGAAGGTGGAAAAACCTCTTACAATCTGAGCTTTACAAGAAGAGCAACCCAAATACAAGTGTAAAGAAAGAAAATTAAATACAAATAAAAAGAATGCTTTACGCAAAATGCTTTTGCTTTTGGTTGTTTTGGAGTGCCTTGAAAGTCTGGAAAGTAGCAACATTTCCTCTTCAAAATCTTTAGAAACTGACTCTTCAAATAATCCACGAAGCTTTCTTTTATAAGTTGCTCAACGATTGATTTTCGTCTACTAGTCGATTGGTCTTACTCTTGTAGGAACGTTGGTGACCGTTAGAGGGGGTGGGGGTGGGGGATGAATAATGCGTTCGTTGCTTGATGGAAATTGATCGCGTGCTTATTACAATTATATATACGCAGCGGTAATGGAAAATACAATATAAACACAAGCACAATACACAAGATATAACGTGGTTTGGAACCTCAAGGTTCCTACTCCACGGGTTAGGCTCGAATGAGCCCTAGCGATGTCAAACACCACTAATAATCAAAACACTCCTTCTCGACAACAAGTCAGAGGCGGAGAAATCTCGTATAAGGATTACAACAGTAATACAATTATAAACCAAGCAAATACAAGTAAATACAACTTTACAACATGTGAACTTGAGTGCTTGCTTTTGGTTACTTGAGAAGAGACTTGAAGGTCTGGATTGCAACAACAAATTCCCTCCAAATCGTTTCAAAGAATTATACCAAAATCCTTCTCCACGAGCTCCTTTTAAAGCTTCACCTCGGGTTGGATTTCGTCTAGCAGTCGACTGATTGCGACCATCAGTCGACTGCTCCTATAGTTGTTGTGAGACAACGACTCGATTCACGTTGGATAAGTTCCAATAGATACACTGGCAATCGATTGTCATTACCCATCAGTTGACTGTCGAGGTTGTAGCCGACTAACCAATCGGCTATCGAGCGTTCTGTACCCGCAACCTCGATCAGCAGTCGATTGTCATTCATGGCGATTATCGCTCGAGCCATCGATTAAGCGCGAATGTTGGCAATCATTGCGCGACCATTTCCTGATCGAACGATCGACTCGGTAGTTCGGTGGTCATAATCTCGATCATTGTCGAAGTCAACTCGGTTGCCAAGTGTCAAAACACTTGACCAATCGACTGGTCCAAAGTCTCAGTCGACTAATAACCTCAACCATAAGGTTTAACCCCAAGTATGATGTCCTCATACTTACTAGACCACCTTAGTCTAGACCTAAGCCTTCTAGCCACCTTCGTTAGTCTCACGCCTATCGGATCCCTCCAAGTCATTCATGACTTGTTCATCCATATGCTAGCCTTCATGTGCTTCCATCGGCTATTGTCATGCTAAACTGGTTTACACTGCCAAGGCACATTGGATTTACGCTGCCAAGACTCCTACTTAGATTTTACGCCGCCGACCATTGGACTTATGCTGCCAAAACTCATGCTTAGACTTTACGCCGTCAATATCAACCCTTGGACTTTTCTTGTCAACCCATGTTGGACTTTCCAATTTCCAAGACTCAAGCTTGAACTTTCCCTTGTCAAGACCCATGCTTGGACTTTCCATGGCAACCATGTTGGACTTTCCAATTGTCAAGACTCAAGCTTGAACTTTCCCTTGCCAAGACCCATGCTTGGGTTTTCCATGTCAATCCATGTTGGACTTTCCATGTCAAATACCCATGACTTGAATTTTCCCATGATAATCACATTATCATATATTTTTTCGAACATCAAAATACCGCTCGAGTCAAAACTCGAGTCTGGTCAATCGTGACCTAGGTCGATTGCATCAACAATCTCTCCCTTTTTGATGTTTGACAAAAACCACAAACACCTTTGAGTTAGGCCACCTAACTCAAATTTTCTTACCAATTCTCCCAAATTGATAATTTCAAATCCTCCCATTGATTTTTCCCATCAATTCTCCCTTTTTTTGACATACATCAAAAAAGTTCTCTCCAAGGGTGTCAATGTCTCATATCCCAATAAGATCTTATAATCTCCCCCTTTATCCAAAAACATCTAGGATGTCTTCACTCTTCCTAGTGATAAGTCTCATATCACTAAAGAGAGGCAATCCTCAAACTCTCCCAATTTTTCCAATTGGGGATCTCACATTCTCATTTCTCTAAAATTCTCCTCCTCATGAGGAAGAATATATCCATCATGGATATCTCCCCCTAAAGGATTGTTCCCTCTTGACCATTGCACTACCAATGTCCTTGGAGAGTCCCTAAACTTATAGGAACACTAAACCATCAAAATTAAGGTTAAAAGTTCAACCTTGAACTTTCACACACCTTAAAATTGATACATCACTCAAACAACTCTATTAATCCATATTCAATGAATTTTCACCCCTTCCAATGCTTTCCAAAGCATATCCTAAGATTAGGAGCAGTTAGAGTAGCCTAACATAGTTGAAATCAGACTAAACAACCTTTGTTTACCCGAAATCAAGCCTGACAGTCGACTCTGACAATTAGCAGTCGATTGCCCTTGATGGCAGTCGACTGCCATAAGCGGTCGCCGATTGATTTTTGCAAATGCAGAATTTCAATAATAAAAAATGGAATTTAAAAATTCACAAGTAATTATACATAATACGAAAAATTACGAAAATTTATATGTATAATACTTATGTCGATCATTATGAGTGAAAAATATTTGAAAAATAAAATACCCATAAAATAATAAGATTGACACAAAATTCAAAACCATTAAAAAGTTTAATGTTTTGACCATACTTCGTATCAACTCCATCAATGATGATTGCTATCAAAAGATAAGATTTCACCAAGGTTTTTTAAAATGATTTTAAAATATTTTTGAAAATCTATATTGGATCATGATCAATGGGCTCAATGCATATGACTTGCACATTAGCTTTCCCCATGATCCACCAATGGTATAAAGTGAGTTTGAGTTCATCTAGATGCAAGAACTATGTACCTTGAACTTAACTCATTTCCTAGCATCTCACATACGTCTAGGGTGCTTGAAAACACACGCATGTTAATGTAATGTGAGATGTGGATTTTGGTTATACCTATATTAAGGTCTCATGCATTTTCTAGACAACACTACTTGATTCCCTTATACATGGGACTTTAAGTCATGTCAATTGTTCTTAAATCAATTTTACTTAAAGCATAGAATGATCATGGTATAAATGATAACATAAATAAGTATTGTCAAAAATCATGATGTCATGACATATGATTAAATCTAAATACACATGATATAAAATTAAACCCTAGAAATTAATCATGATATTTTATATGATTTAAATGAATATGATGTCATAACATATTATATGACAAATAAAGCATGACAAATAAAATATAAAGGTATAACAATATCTAAATTTTAGTGTTAATTTTCATTTGTTAGATTAAGATCATTTTACCATATAATCACTTATCCCCCAAGTATGTTAAAAATCCAAAATGGCACACCACGACTCTAAGACCTAACTTATGTCAATTTGATTAGTTTTTCAAACATCTTAAATGATATTGACACATCCTAAAATCTTTTAGGATATAAGATCAAATTTATTTTCAAGGTACCAATAACCTTGAAAATGATCTAAAGTATCACCTTTACCATGGTTAGGTTAACTACATATCCATTTAAAGTTGGCACAACCTAACCCATTTAGCGTGAGTCGATCACGCTCCTAGGAAGTCAAAACCTATTGGAGCTCCTTGGGTTTATTAAGTATTTCTTAGAGATAACTTCCCTAGATACCCTTCTAGGCTTAGAAACCTTGATCATTGTGGTTTTACCTAGGTTAACTCTAGGGGTGACTCCACTTGTAACCTTCTTAGTGGTTTCCCTAGATTTTCTTAAAACCTTAGCCACTAGGCACCTACCATGATCAACTCTAAGGATGACTTCTCTTGTGACATTGGTTTTCCTAGACCTAGTACTAGTTCCATAATCGAATGAAACATTGTGATAGGTAGACTTATCTACCTTGGACCTAGGCTTGTGGCTCAATCCTTTTTTGCCCATAGATGAGTCTTGCCTTATAGACTCTGGGCTTTGATCATTTGACCCTTTAATTTGATTTTGCATATTCCTAAGGGTCTTCTCCGTCTTCTCAAGTTTTGACCTCAAAACGTGATTTTTCAAATTCTAGTTTTTCTAATTTGGTGGACCCATTATTTTCTTGAGTAGATTTGCTCTTTCTAGGCATATGTCTATGATTTTTGGGATTAAAGCCTAGATGGTATTCTATTTTCCTAATAGTTTCCCTATGTAGGATTTTCTTAGAGTTATTAGTCCTAAATTTCTCTTTATTTCTAAAATTACAACTCTTAGCACTTAGGCAATAAAGTCTATTATTTCTAGCATGCTTTTCATGAACAATGGCAAGTGAATTAAAAGCATGCTTTTTAACATTAAACTTAGAATGTGCATTACTAAATTTTACCTTAGGGTTTGCTTTAGAAACTCCTCATACATTTGATGCTCCTTTTTGGACCTTCTTCCTCCCCCTAGGGCATTGACTCCTATAATGCTCTTTTTTATTGCATTTGAAGCACACTACATTCTCCTTGCTTTTAATTGTTGGGGCACCGACATCCTTAACCTTTGGCACCGGTAGAGTCTTCTTAACTTTCTTAGGACACTCTTGTAGTGTCCATTTTTCATACACTTAAAGCATACAATATGATTTTTATTTTTGATTGAAATGCTTGAGTTACCTAGGGTGGTGGTGGAATTTTGGACGTCTTCAACTCTTTCGAATGTTAAAGACTCTTCTTCTTGCTCCGGCATGGAAGGTGGTCTCTCCTCCCCCTCAATTCTAAAGGTGGAAGCTTCTTTCACTTCTTCCTCTTCCACCGATTCGGATATTGACTCATTCTCAACTTCCGAATCCTCACTTCCTTGTGAGGATGAACACTCCTCTTCGGGCTCCCTTTCTACTTGAGCCATGGATGGTTCTTCATGGAGCTTGACTAATCTATCCCATAGCTCCTTGGCATCTTGAAACTCACCTAACCTACATACAATATTATTAGGTATTGAATTTAATATTAATTGTGTTATCTTATTATTTCTTTCGAAATCTTGGACTTGTTCTTCGGTCCATCTTTTCTTCTTGAGGTATCTACTTTTTGAATCTCTTGGAATTTCAAACCCCTTCACTATGATCATTCAATCTTCAAAGTTCATCATGAAGAAGTTCTCCATTTATGCCCTCCATTGCTCAAACCTTTTTTGTCCATAGAAGGTGTATGAGACCAGAGTGTTGACATCTCATCCCAATTTTTTTTTCAAACTCCATTTTACCCTCTAGCACGTTTGCTCCTTGGCGGTTAGTCCAAATGAAGAACGACCTCGCTCTGATACCAATTATAGGAACGTTGGTGACCGCTAAAGAGGAGAGGGTGAATAGCACGTTTGTTGCTCGATGGAAATTGATCTCGTGTTTGCTACAATTATATTAGTATGCAGTGGAAATGGAAAATACAATACAAACACAAGCACAATTCGCAAAATATAATATGGTTCAAAACCTCAAGATTCCTACTCCACGGGTTGGGCTCGAATGAGCCCTAGCGATGCCAAACACTACTAATAATCAAAACACTCCTTCTCGATAATCAGTCGGAGGCGGAGAAATCTCGTACAAGGATTACAATAGTAATACAATGATAAACCAAGCAAGTACAAGTAAATTACATAAATACAAGTAAATAAAACTTTACAACATGTGAACTTGAGTGATTGTTTTTGGTTGCTTGAGAAGAGCCTTGAATGTCTGGATTGCAATAGGAAATCCCCTCCAAATCGCCTCAAAGAACCATACCAAAATCCTTTTCCACGAGCTCCTTTTAAAGCTTCACCTTAGGTTGTATTCTGCCTAGCAGTCGACTGATCGCGACCATCAGTCGACCACTCCTGTAGTCGTTGTGAGACAACGACTCGATCCACGTTGGATAAGTTTCAACGGATACACTGGCAGTTGACTGCCATTATCCATCAGTCGACTGCCGAGGTTGTAGCCGATTGACCAGTCGACTATCGAGCATTTTGTTCTCGTGACCTCAACCAACAGTCGACTATCATCCATGGCAATTGACTGCTCAAGCCATCAGTCGACTGCCCAATGCTGGCAATTGACTGTCAGGTCATTTCCTGCAATTGAACATCAGTCGACTCTGAGCAGTTCGACTAGTCATAATCTCAGTCGACTGTCAAGAGTCAACTCGGCTGTCAAATGTCAAAATACTTGACCAATCGACTGGTCCAAAGCCCTAGTCGATGGATAACCTCAACCATGAGGTTTAACTCCAAGTATGATGTCCTCATACTTGTTAAACCACCATTAGCCTAGACCTAAGTCTTTTAGCCACCTCCGTCAGCCTCACGTCTATTGGATCTGTCCAAGTCATCCATGACTTGTTCATCCATACGCTAGCCTTCAGGTACTTCCATCGGCTATTATCATGCTAAGCTGGTTTACATTGCCAAGGCACATTGAGCTTACACTGTCAAGACTCCCGCTTGGACTTTACGCTGTCAACCATTGGACTTGTGCTGTCAAAACTCCCGATATCAACCCTTGGACTTTCCTTGCTAACCCATGTTGGACTTTCCAATTGTCAAGACTCAAGTTTGGACTTTCCCTTGTCAAGACTCATGCTTGGACTTTCCGTGTCAACCAATGTTGGACTTTCCAATTGCCAAGACTCAAACTTGGACTTTCCCTTGCCAGGATCCATGCTTGGACTTTCCATGTCAACCCATGTTGGACTTTCCATTGCCAAGACTCATATTTGGACTTTCCATGTCAAGTACCCATGACTTGGACTTTCCCATAACAATCACATTGTCATACATTTTGTCGAACATCAAAAAACTGCTCGAGTCAAAACTCGAGTCTGGTCAATTGTGACCTGAGCCGATTGCACCAATAACACTCAGTCAATTTTTTACTCGATCGTTGTCTCATAATGGTTTGATCCATGTCAGATTTCAGTCAATCAGGCGACTGCTAGCCCAACAATCGATTGACCAGTCGATTCGACTTTCTGTGTGTTGACCACTAAAGTCAGTCGACTAGTCTTGCCATACCAGTCGACTGCTTTATCAGAGCACTTTTTCTCACTTTCTCGAGCCCTCGGTTGTCCGAGTACAACAGCTGCTACCCCGAGCACTGTTTCAACGTTGCCCGAGCACACACCGCACCCGAGCACTCATAGTGTCAAGCACTATTTCTATGCGTGCCTGCGCACTGCCTGACTACCAAGTCCGAGCGTCGAGTCCCGAGCCCTACTCAGACTTCTGGAGCACTGCTCAGGATGGACTTCCTAAGCCCCGCTCGGGACTGCCCTAGCACTGTTCGGGACTTCCGTTCCTCATAGCGCGCCCGAGAACCTCCAAGTACCGAGCACTAGCCTAAGTGCTCGAGTTGTTTCCCCAAGCACCTGCAATCGAGCGCGCCTGAGTCCTCGACTCGAGTGTTTCCCATCGCCCTAGTGCCCGAGCACCTTTCTCATTGCGGCTACCCGAGCGAGTTTTCAAGTCGAGTGTTTCTCAACCACTAAACTAGCTTTACCCAAGTACCAATGTATTAGTCGAGGTTTCGCCTCGATTGATGTCCTCAGTGTGGTCTTCGACTCGGACATTTCTCAATTGCTAGAGCAGCTCTGCTTCCCGTACTTGAGTGTGCACACGTATCAGTCGATTACTGAATATCTCCAATCAATTGATACCTCAGCAGTTAGCATATTCCTAAGTTAACTCCCACTTCATCTGGTATCCGGTTGACCTCAACCTACTATAATTGTTCTCGTCTAGCATCTAATCACTCTTGATTTATCGGAACCTCTCTTGCCTAGCGATCGGTCAACCATGACATACTAGGACTTCTCTTGTCAAGCTCGATCTTCCTGACCTGTCGAGACTTCATCTATCAAGCACGGTCTTCCTTGACCTGATGAGACTTCACCTACCAAGCATAGTCTTCCTCGACTTGTCAGGACTTCACTTGCCAAGCACGGTCTTTTTCGACTTGTCGAGACTTCACTTGTTAAGCACGATCTCCTCAATATATTAGGACTTTACTTGTCAAGCACGTTCTCCTCGATCTATCAAGACATCACTTGTCTAGTCATTCGGTCACCCTTGACATGTCAGGACTTTTCCGACACTAAACATCTGGTCAACCTTGATCCACCTGGACTTCACTCTTGCCAACTTCCCACTTAGACTTTCTATTACCAAATGTCTAGTGTCTCTTGACCAATTTGAATTTTTCACTTGTCAATTCTCAGTTGGACTTCACGCTAAACTCCATATAACTACGGATGTCACATGTCATCTCATAGTCATATTATCATTCATACGTCGAAATTCAACTCCAATTCAAGTCTCACTCGAGCTTGATTCATTTTGATTTGAGGTTGATTGTACCAACAATCTCTCTCATATCATCCTTTACCTTTAGTCATATTATTAAACATTGAAATTTAACTCAAGTCCAACTCGAACTTGATCAATCTTGATCTGAGATTGATTGTGCCAACAATATCGACTTCCAAAACTGAAGTTGTGTTGTTAGGCCGAAACAAGCAAAATGATTAAGTAAACAAAATTATTCCAAAACTTAAAAGAAGTTTTCATGGTGTATCAATTGTCTATTAAAATAAACTAACAATTCACTCTCGATTTTTATTTACTGAACTTGCTTTCTCTTCTGCAATGTAGTATGATATTTCTGACGTAGCATGGAGGTGCTAATAAATTTGTACGTATAACCCTTTATCAAAGTATATTAATGGTGTAATAAATTCTTCTCTGAGATTTCAGATTTAGAAGTTTTGGATTGTCCTTAGAGTATATTAATCGTTTTATCTATAGCAATAAAACGAGTACATTCATTCTTAGTATTTTTCATCATCGATCCTTTGATAATGATAAAGAAAGATAAATCACGAAGAAATTATATCCCTTGATCCGATAGTTAGAAATAATGGAAGACTTCTGAGTCTGAATAAAAATTTTAAATTTCATATCGAGATTTGATTCTTATTTATCTGTAATAACATTTGCGCTGCTCTATATTAATCGTTTTATGAAATGAGTAGCAATGACCAATTAATTTTTCCATGATCTCATTGTAACTAACAACCAAATAGATTTTCATGGTGACTCACATTTAGGAGACAACTTATTGGTGTATATTTATTTAGACATTATCATTTTTATAGGTGCGGGATCTGTTGTTATGCTATTATGATCGGATTCCGATCGAATCATGATCGGAATTCGACAAAAGAGTAGCGGGTGCGAGCGACGTTAGGCACAATTATTATGCATTCTTCACCGTCGTGTACGAATCACATTTTGTGCCGCTCAAGATATATATATATATATATATCAACAATATTATTTTATATTTTTAAGATTGTTTTATTTTTTTTATTTATCATTAAATCAACAAATTATTAAGATTTTTTTACTACAATCTATCAATTTCATAAAATTAATGAAATAAACTATTAATTTCGTTAACATATAATTATGCTAAAACAATTAAAATGAAAAGGTAAAAACAAATTTACTCTACCAAGACTGAGACATTCTAAAAAAGTAATATATTTTTTTCTACATTGTAGCAATTGCCTATATCAACAACCAAATAAAAAATATAGCAATTTTACAAAAAAAAAAAAAAGAACAACTAAAACATCAACAAGCATTAAAAAAACTACATTTTGGAGAAGAAAATGGTGCCAAGACATCCAGCAAAAAAAAAAGGATTATTATTATTATTATTTATAATTTAAGTATTCAATTTTTATAATCTAATTAATTTTAAAGATTATTATTTTATTGATTATCAAAATAAATTTAAAAAAAATATCAAAAATAAGAGTGAAGAATTTTTCATTTTCTATTTTTTCTCACAAAATAGAAAATAATTTTTTTTTATATTTTTCAATTTTTCAGAAAATACACTTTTATATTTATTGGAAAACAAAAATAGAAATAGAAATGATTTTTTTTTATGTTTTTCAGTTTTCTAAAAAAAATACTCTTTTAATTTTTAGAAAACGAAAATGAAAAACATCAATTAAATATATTTTCTCATTTTCTAAACAATAAATAAGAAAAAAAAAAATTACCTACCAAACGCCCCCTCTTTAACTTCAGAAATAACCACAAATATTCTTTTTGGGAAAAAAAAAACTTCCGCCCAAAATCTCACCCATTACACAATCTCAAAAGCGGAGGAAATTTTGCACCGGCAGCCGGAGGAACTCGAACGCCGCCGCCCACGCGGCCTGCGTCGGGTGCACCGCGTCCCAGTACAGGTGGTCCTCCGGCCGACCGCACACCCTGTAAACCTCCTTCCCCTCCTCGTCCACCTGCCCGCAGCTGCTCCCCTCGCCCTTGCTCTCGCAGCACGGCGCCAGCGGCCGCCCAAACTTCTCTGCTACCTCCGATGCCGCCGATTTCACAGAACAACCAGCACAATTAATTAGTACCGTATCGAGAAATTCAGGCGAAGATTATTTATCACCTTGGCGGCGGAGAAGGTTTGAGATGGCAGCGTGGACGTCGAGTCCAAGGAAGGACGTCGCGGCGCCGCTCCCCAACTCGGACATCAACTCGCCCAGCCGGCGGTTGTGCTCCGCCACGGAGGAGGACACGTCGGCGGAGCAGCGAGTGTAATTCGTCGGCCTGGTGAAGTAGGGCGTGCACCCGATGGGGTGGAGGTTAGTGACCATCACCTTGCCGACGCCGATGCGCTCGAGGCGCTTCAGGTCCCGCTTCAGCTCGGCGAGCAGGCCGCTCATGAACCGATCGAGATCCTGAAACAAAACTCACGTTAAGTTCCGAAATTTTTACCGCGATTAAACTAGCAAACTCACGAGCAAGTAACGCGGATCTCGCTGGGCGAGGTGGAGGTAGTCGTTGCCGGAGACGGCGACCAGCGCGGCGGAGTCCCCGACGTCGCAGCCGGAGAAGGCGCCGGCTTCGATCTGCGACTCGAACTGGTCGATCTGGAGCGCCAGGTTCCGCTGGAAGTTGCCGGTGTCGAAGACGCCGGAGCCAGCGACGGCGAAGTTCATGCCGCGGGAGGAAACGAGCCGGCCGGCGCCCGGCGCCCGCCTCATTCTGTACGGGACGGGCGACCCGATTCGCATGCAAGAAGCTGCCACGCCGCGCGGCGACAAACGAAGTCAGCGACCGGTGCGAGAGCAGAATAAGGCCAAGAGAATGAAGTCGAGTTGGTACAGAAGAAGAACATGCCGGAGAAAGAAGAAGAAGAAGAAGAATTGCGAAAGAAAGATAGACAAACCAACAAAGTCGGTGAGCACACGGCCGTCGGAGAACCGGCCAGTTGGTTTCCGCGGGAAGCTCATTCCGTAAGGAGGGAACCAAGAACGGGCGATGTTCCTCCCCAACCTCCTCCCCAAGTTTCCGGTGTCGGCGTAGGAGTCGCCGAAGACAAACAACTTCGACTGGTTTCCGCGCTGCCGAGCGCAGCCATTGGCCTCAGGAATCGCTGTTCCGATAGGGAGCTTACTCTCGAGGAGGGACACTAACGAGAAGATGCAGAAGAGGATGGAGAAGGCCATGAGAAGAGAACAGGGATCCAAGCGGGCTCAGTTAAAGAGTTCTGCTTCGTGCACGCTCGTGTGATCCGTCGTGATCACCCAGAATGTACAGTATTTTCGTAGAATATATTATAGTTCGTTTCTCAATTCGTCATCTATGTCATCCTCGCATCGTTGACAGTAGATCCAGTGGATTCACGATCGGATCAGCCGTATCCGATCGCCGTCTAACGATCGAATTATGATCGCGATCAGATCGATCAGTGACAATGCTGAACTCTCAACAATCACGGCTACAAAGAACTCGGGCGCATGGATGCTCCAACGAAGAATTATTGTGCATTCTCATCTCATGCGATCGGACGATAGATCATGTATCGAACGGACGATAGATCTATATCACGCACGTGTATGTATATTTTCATCACGCATGGTATCAAATTCGCTTAGTTTACCCTAAGGTTATGATGCAATGGTAAAAACGGAGAGATTTTTCACAGGAGAAATACAATTCAATCCTTTGCTACGATATCGTTCGACGGCGAATTTAAGAAAAATTCATTCGGATAGCCTTAGACCTAGAGTCTGCCCAATGGACGAAGTATGACTTCGATGTTGTATCATAGTTTAGGGATGGTGAGTGATGTCTGTCGAGACCGTGATGGCGAGGTGTCCAGGTAGCGTAAACCGGTAACTGTGGATGCTTCGGCGGAGAGATGCGCAACCCGTAATCGTTGAGCTGATTACGGAAGATCAATGCCACCAGATAGCCGAGCAGAATGAGGAGGACCGAGCCAAATGGAGAGCCTGCGCAGTAGCAATCGGTTAAGGGCGCCGAGAGAGATCTCGGCACGGCCCCTCCGACGCTCAAGACAGCTTAGTTGGAAGAGGAAAAATAAACTTAGAACAACTAGTATCAATGTTTTGAAAAACTTACTTCTCCTTTCCCAGGAGGGTCCTGTATATAGAAGGGAAGCTCTGTTCTCGAGGAGCTCATACGTATGACGAGCCTAATGGACCGTCTGAAGATCATCATTGTTACTTGATCGATTCCGACGTACGCCATCACTACGCGTCGTCGGGTTGATAGAGACAAGTCTCAATTAATGTTGCGCTAATCCCTTGAGATCTTGGCAGGGAAATCGCCTTGGACGAGCGAATTAATACACTGCGGTCGTGATAGGAGACCATTCTCTATTAATGCCACAGACATTCCTCTGAACCTTGTCAGTGATTTATCTTTTCAAAGGGGAATATGCTCCTTCAACTTGATGACATGGCCTTCCTTCTTTAGCTTACAATAAAATGGATCCTTTTTTATACGATTCTTATATTTCAGAGGCGGGGAGCCTGATACAAAGGAAATCCGAGCCGAGACGCAGGGCGTCTGGTATATGTGAGAGAAGTCCGAGCCGAGACGCAGGGCGTCTGGTATATGTGAGAGAAGTCCGAGCCGAGACGCAGGGCGTCCGGTATATATAAAGATGGGGTATTCGCAGCGGGTTCATCCTGTTTGCTTAAACCCTGTCTTTCAGTCTTACCTGGGTATCATTAGGTATCACCTGAGTATCACTAGGTATCAGTGAGATTGTGGAGTCCAAATTAAATCGTAAAAAAGTTATGAATATTTTTATGATTTATCCTTAGTAGCGTAGCCGGTCGAGGTTACTTGGACTCTAATCTTATCTAATTCAATTATTAGCGAAGTGTTTTTAAGATCTGTGAAACAGAATTGATCACTCTTACAAATCAATCGGATCGAAAATTCAGATGCTATATCAATAAAAAAAAATCGCTCAGTTTAATTAAAGTAACGAAATGGCTTTCATGTTGTGGGCGGTGGTGCGTTTTACAGGCTAAAAGAGCATGAGGGTTCGGTAGAAAGCAGCCTTTCTACGTGAATAATTTACACTTCCCTCAGGAAAAAGGTGCTGGAGGTTCTCTCCCAATGCAATAAAAATGATTAACCGGTTGGTCGGTTAGTTTCATTTTAAAATAATCGATATTTTTTTTATAATAAATAAATAAATTACTATATTAATCACCATTAAAAATTCAATTTTGATCGATAATTAATTCACTAAAAAAATAAGTGCATAAGCATAGAACACTCAGAGTTAAAATGAATTTAGTGTCGAAATCACTCTCGATACCTTAGATATCGATCCCCCTCTAGCTCATAGAGGCATTGGCTCCGTGGCTCGGTTCCATATTAATAGACCTATTAGCCGGCTCGACACTTATGGCATTCGGCCACATCAATTTTCAGAGTGTTCTGCCTTCCTTTTAGTTTCCTGAGCACACTCAACTAATCCAAGCATTGTTCGCTTGACCTATGTTCGAGTTGAACCCATTCGATCTCTACAGGGATGATACGTTAGTTAGTGCAGTGCAGATTTATACCAGAGAGGAATGATCGATCCTCGAACTAAATGGAAAAGTCATATTGGAGTTTCTGTCCTTCCATCACACTAGCCAACGTGATCGAGATCATAGACCATTCATAATTTACTTCATCTCCTCGTTGTGGGACCGATGAGAGGGGAGCTCCGCAAGGAGGGTTTCCCCTTTTTGTACCAGAGTTGAACCCATTCGAATTGTTCCTCTGAGTGGGTCTCCATCCACCCCTACATGCTATGTGTCTAATATGACAAGGTATGATCCTTTATAGAACATGACTCTAGCATGTACCAAATTGAAGGGGGGGGGGGAACACATGCCTCCACCATAATAGGCCGTAAGAAAGATACGAAATAGGTACTCACCCTGAGATTTATCCTCTTAGGATTAATATCCATTTGTTAGTTATGGTAATTTATCTTTTTTATAATTACTATGAAACCAACTAATAAAAGCACTCGGAATGAACGAATAAGATTATAAACGAGTCAAGTCAAGTTAAATTTTACAATATTAAGGCTTGTTTGATAAGATAACCAAGCCGAATTAAGCCAAGTTTAAAATTAACCAAGCTATTGAAAAACATGTTCAAGCTTGACTTGAGCTTGACTGATTTAATGGGTATCAAGTTCAATTCAAACTTGATTCAAACTTATTTAAGTTTAACTTATTTAAATGTTATTAAGCTCTTAAGTCAAACTTATTTATTTATTTAAATTTTTAATATTTTAATCCTTATTTATAAATGAGTATAAATAAGTCCCTAAATAATTTTTAAATGAGTTTAATCATAAATATTGTCCATGGAGACCGTTCATGAATATTGTTCACGAATACTATTCACATACGTATTCAAACTTGTTTATTTAATTTATCAAGCTGTTCAAGTTTGTTTATTAATTAATTGATTTTGATGCATATTGAACGAACGTAAATGAATTCTTACCGAGTCGAACACCAAATTTGTTCATGAACGCTTAGTTCGTTTACAGTCCTATGAGTGAATCACTTTAGAAGGTATATAATCTTGATATGACTAGATCAATTCTAATCAAATCTCTTGGCCTAATGATCCTCTTTACACCGTTAGAAGAGGGAGCCGCTCTCTCTTCTATTTTTCTTTCCTTTCCTTGAGCTCCATTTTTCAGAGTCTCACTTGAGTATCGAATTATATTACTCTAGCTCACCCGGAACATGTTAATTCATGCAAAATCATCTACACTCCGATGAGAAAATTTTTCAGTTCCCATGGAAATAATGTATTGATATGTACGGTGCAAAATTTATATAAGAAGTAAAGATTCGATCCTCCGTATCAATGGAATGTTTAATGTCCACATCGAGCCACGTTTTCCTCCGTATTTATCAACGTACTAAGGTCGATGATGATCTATGATTTACTCCTTTTCATATTTATGAGGTCAGAGTGAGGGAGTCATTAAATTGATAATTCTAACCTTTTGCACAGCGAGGAGAAAATTTTCCATATTAACATCTAACATCAGGGTTAGATTTTTACATAAATAACTTTATTTAGATTTAGAAGTATTGCCTTTGTCTTTACAAGTATCAAAATATGATGATATCATACTGTGTACCCTAGACTGAGTATTTTATATAATGGCTCGAGTAGTCAAATGCAAACTCTTTTTATCTCACATGATTTACAAAAGAGAAGTCGTTAAAGACTTTTAAAGGCGAAGGGAATTGATAGGCGATCCAAAAAAAAAAAAAAAAACAAACATAAATACATATCGATATTTTCAGTCGATCCTGATTATTCTTGATTATTTAAATGCTACAGGTGAAATTTAAAAATTAAGTCATATGTTCACTGTGCAACTTAAACATTTAATTTTAAAATTTTTGAACTCTGGACAAAAACTTTGATAGTCCTGACCTAGGATCGGACTCTAGATATCTTCAATGTGGATGTTAAAGGGATGATAATGCTTAGTATATTTGAGAAATGAATTTTTATTTTCTTAAAGTTTTTGAATTTTTCGATTAAATTAAAAAACTTGAAAAATGTGATTAACTGAAAGAAGAAAAAAAAAATAGTTGTCTTGAGGTTGCAAATTTATATGTAGAAAATGCAAGGTTCTAATCATACAAGTGAAAATTTGATATTTACTTTTATAATCAAATAGATATTTACTTTTATTTTCTTAAATTTGAAATTATTCTTTGCGTTAATTTCATAGGTGCTGTTAAAATTCCTTTCTAGAAATAAAAAGGTAAAAATATTTTAATATTTAAAATAAAGTTCACTCAAAAATTGAATGGATAGCTGTATTTATTAGGTTAGAATGTATTCGTGGAAGAACGATAAAGTATTTTTATAATCGACTGAGATGGTTCATAAGTCTTCAAGTTAAATCTATATTTTTACATAGTTCGACAATAACTGAGGCTACAATCTTTCTGTGGTGGTAGAATGGAGGAATTGAGTTTAGGTTAAAATTCATTTATGGAAGAACGATAAAGTATTTCTATGATCGACTTAGGTGATTCATAAATCTTCAGATTAGGTATATATTTCTACACAACTCAGTAATAGCCGAAGCTACAATCTTCCTGTAGTGGTGGAATGGAGGAATTAAGTTTATGTTAAAATTCATGTATGGAAGAACGACGGAGTATTTCTATGATCGGTCGAGACGGTTCGTAAATCCTCAGATCAGGTCTATATTCCTACACAGCTCGACAATAGTCGAAGCTATAATCCCCTTGTGGTGGTGGAATAGAGGAATTGAATTTAGGTTAAAATTTATTTATGGAAAAACGACAGAGTGTTTCTACGATCGGCTAAGATGGTTCGTAATTCCTTAGGTCATGTCTATATTCCTACATAGCTTAGCAATAGTCAAAACTATAATCCTCTTGTGATGGTGGAATGAAAGAATTGAGTTTAGGTTAAAATTCATTTATGAAAGAATGATAAAGTATTTCTACAATCAGGCGAGGCGATTCGTAAGTCCTCAAATCATATATATGTATATATTCCTACATATCTCGACAATAAGTCGAAGCTATAATTCCCTTGTGGTGATGGAATGGAGGAATTGAGTTTACGTTAAAATTTATTTATGGAAGAATGACAGAGTATTTTTACGATTGACCGAGACAGTTTGTAAGTCTTCAAGTCAAGTATATATTCCTATACAACTCGACAATAGTCGAAGCTATAATCTCCCATGGTGGAATGGAAGAATTGAGTTTAGATTAAAATTTATTTATAGAAGAACGATAAAATATTTTTACGATCGATTGAGATGGTTCATAAGTTCTTATTTCAAATTTATATTTCTATACAGTAATAACCGAAGTTATAATCCCATGGTTGAACAGTTTTTTTTTGTTTTTTTTTGGAAAAAGAGTTTTTTTAGTCAGCCAGATCCGTTATGTGGATTAAAACGGAACAGTCATTGCTCCTCTGGTAGCGGAGTTTAGGTCAAAACAGCCTTCGAGTTCTTCGACTAAACCACCCAAATCGTCACTGCAATACCCTTCTTCTCCCCCCTTCCTCCGACTTTGCATCTCGCCTCTTCGATTCTTCCAATCTCATCTCCTCTCCTCTCAGATGCGTCCGGGAGCTGTCGAAATCTTGCAGGTACCCTTTCAATCTTTGGATTTTTCCTTTTTGACCAACTTCTCGTGACTGGGCGCTCCGAATCGAGTCCCCAAATTTGTTTGTTGACCATTCAAGCGCATTGTCATCGCTAGAATCCGAAGTTTTCGGTCAATTTTAGCACTCCAATCCCTTTCCTCTATCCTGATCGTTTTCCTTCTTTTTTGTTTTTTTTTTTCCTTTGCTCATGTAGTCGGCAGTTCTTGTAGGAGGAGCCCTCTCCTCCAGGAAATGGCCAAGCCGAATGCCCCCCGGAGAAGGTTCCTATCGGAGCTTGGGTATGAGGAACCTTTCGAGCTATCGTCTAAGATGTTCTGCTGCGAACTCCAGCGGCTTCGGTTCTCACCGCGACAAAGATCCGTTCTTGCGCTTGCATCCTGAAGTTTCCCTGCTCCGTGGAGAGAGGAACGAACCAGTTAATGGTCCGATGGAGAAGGCGGGTGCTGCCGTCGTCGAGCATTTTAGAGACTCGGTTGCTGAGAGCCACTATAATGAAGCCAAGATCAAGGTTATTGGCGTGGGTGGTGGAGGCTCCAACGCGGTCAATAGAATGATTGAGAGTTCCATGAAAGGGGTGGAATTTTGGATCGTCAATACAGATGTGCAAGCGATGAGGATGTCTCCTGTGTTCCCTGAGAACCGGTTGCAAATTGGTCAGGAGCTTACTAGGGGACTTGGAGCTGGCGGGAACCCTGATATTGGTATGAATGCTGCCAATGAAAGTAAAGAGTCAATCGAGGTGGCACTTTCTGGCGCTGACATGGTTTTTGTCACAGTAAGTTCATCCTACATCCATACTATTGGTTGATATTCAATTAGTTGCTAGAGGCCAGGAATTCATTTTCAGTTGTTTGTATGTATGATGGGGACATAATGATTTCTCTTCTCCACATATTTCCTGTTGCTGATATTATTAATTTTTTTTCTAAAACATCAACTCTAGTCCCAGTTTGTTTCATGTAATTTCCATCTAATGTAGCATCATATATTGTCAAAACTCCTTGAATATTTGTTCCTTATAGATCTGTGATTTTTTTTTCTCTTTTAGGGTTCATGGTAGACACTCAATTACCAATCATGTTCCAATGAAATAGTTACGAAATGGTTTCAACCCATGAAGCAACTAATAATTAATCAATATTTTTGTAAAGAAATTGTATGGAGAAGTGCTATTTTATTATGTACCAACACATGTCACACAGAAAACTTCTCTAACTGCAAATTTCTTTTAGAGTTGCTGTTGTTGTACCATTCTATTTTTATTTCTCCAAATCATGGAGAATAAGTTCCAGAAGCTACCACATAGCAAGTCCTTGTAATAAATTGATTTGAAAAATATTTTCTTCCTTAGGACAATAAGATAAATATCTGGTAACATTCTCAATTAAACATTGCAGGTAATTACTAATAAAGAAATAAGACCTATTAATTTTATTGGAGGTAACCTATTTTAAGTTTTTAGTTTGCTTTTTCATAGGCATATGAAGCAATAGTTGTGTGGTTTGTTTCTAGTTTTTCTTAATCACACCAAACTTGAGCTATACAAGGAAAATAGATCATTGAAGGAATATTTTTGCCCCTTTTTCTTAAGGCTCGCTAATCTTAGGGATGTTTGGATGGCAGAGTCATCATTTGGTATTGCATGCCACAACTAGGGATGATTGTATGCTGCAAGATGGAATTTGGGCATTAACAATGGCAAGACATAAGCATTTTGGGACTGGACTATTGTGGGCCAATGGAATTTGTATGCTTTGATGGGTGAAGTAGTACTAACTTGGAATTAAGCATTTTGGTCTAGTGGTATAACTAATGGGTTAATTGTCTCATTTTATCCTAATGGATTATTGCATATACTTCATGCCATCAAAATTTGACATTTTGCTAGCTACTTTTTCAATCAGCTTTTCTTGTAAATGCGTAAATTGTTTCTTTTCTCGACTTGTTTTTAATTTTCTAGTTTCTGCTAGCCTGAAGTTGATTATATATTCAATCTTCTGAAGAAACCTATGTAACAAATGAAATTTCTGTGGCATGTTAGAAATGCTATGCAATTAGGAAACTGAGATACATTCATTGGCTTCTATTGGAGAGAAATTCTCTATTAACTGGAAAATTAACTTTTTCAGGCTGGAATGGGTGGGGGGACAGGAACTGGTGGTGCTCCTGTAATTGCTGGAATCGCTAAATCCATGGGCATCTTGACTGTGGGTATAGTTACAACCCCATTTTCATTTGAAGGAAGAAAGCGCACAGTTCAGGCACAGGAAGGAATTGCAGCTTTAAGAAACAATGTTGACACTCTTATAGTTATCCCAAATGACAAATTATTGACTGCTGTTTCACCCAACACTCCTGTGACTGAAGCATTTAACTTGGCTGATGATATTCTTCGACAAGGTGTTCGTGGAATCTCTGATATAATCACGGTAAACAAACACGGGAAGCCTTATTTATCCATTATATTGTTTGGAATTAATCATTAATCTTAGTCAGAAGTTCCTCCACGGTTCTCTGCATTGTAAGTACAAAAAGCTTAGCGTTTGCTTGGCCAGATATCTCAAACTGTTTTCAAGGAAGTTTTTCTTCTTTTCTTAATGAAACATGTATTAGTGGTTATAACCTTGTCTTCTTGAGTAGATTAAGATGATATAAAACTCTCAGAGGCTACTTTGCATAATTTTGCTTCTTGCTTCCTTCTCATGAAATAGTACATGATTGTTTCTGACTGGATTATTATCTTAACATAAATTCACAGGTTCCAGGTCTTGTCAATGTTGATTTTGCTGATGTGCGCACAATTATGGCAGATGCAGGTTCATCTTTAATGGGTATTGGTACTGCTACAGGTAATTTCACTCTAAATAATGTCTGTGTGGAATGCAGACAATATCATTTTTTTTTTTTTTTGTATTTTGGTGGAAGATAGCAAAGAAGACAGTTATCATGGCATGTCTCATATGCTTGTCCTCTAATCTTTTTACCTATACTTTGCCAATTGTGGCCACTGAAGATTTAGATCAGTTGTCCCTTTGTTAATTGACTGTTCATATTTTCTGCACGGTTTCTTTGGCATAATCATTAGTACTTCCCTTTTTGATGGATAACTATGAATCTACTACTAAAAACAAGGTTGGTTAAAGTAAATGAATATCACTACAAGAAATTTATTCAATATATCTGAAGTTCTGAAGGCTTTGCTAACTTCAGAGTTTAGAAATACTTATGCAGACATACTGACAGATTATTTGTTTAGCATTGTTTTCTGAAATTTACACACTTGTACGCGCCAAGAGGCATGTATTATTTGTTTATTTGCTCTAGCTAATCAGCAATGGCCATGTATGATTGTGCTGATAAAGGGACAAAAGCAATTTATTGCTATACTAATTGCAGTTTGTGCTATATGTTGGATAGCCCACTGTGTTGGCAGACCTACCATTTTCAAAATTGTGACTAGCTCTGTGAATAGTAGTACTTTTTTGAGTGGACTGGAGAAACTAAGTTATGGTGCATTATGTATGAGCCATCCTTTCAGCCATCTGGTATCATTTTGTAGGAAAAACAAGGGCAAGAGATGCTGCACTAAATGCAATTCAATCGCCGTTACTTGACATTGGAATTGAACGTGCAACTGGCATCGTCTGGAACATTACTGGAGGAAATGATCTGACCTTGTTTGAGGTACTGAGGTTTTGCTGTTTCAATTTAAATTGTTTGGAAGAACATTGCTAACTTTTTAGCATCTATAAGATTTTGTCACGAAAGGTTAGATGAAATTTATCGTGTGATTTGTTTTTGGCATTTATTGGAGGGATGCTTCTGTTTGAGTTTTTTTTTTTTATGAGTTCTTATTCTTCCTCGTGAAACGGAGGCAATAACAGATTTCACTTGTTTTCATCTCCTTAATTGGTCAGCATTTTTTTCTCCATCGTCAATATAGAAGGTAGGTCATGTTTTGAGTTCTTTTCATTTTTTATGAACTTGATCAAGATTTTAATATCCTTATAATATTGGTTCGTTGAAAATCACATTAGGATAGGGATTGTTATCCCTAAATATCATTAGGAATAATTATTTCTTAGGATAGAATTTTGATTTATTCCTAGGATAGAGTTTGATTTATTCTTTTGAATAAGCCCTAATCTTGTCTATAAATAGGGCTTCTTTCATGTAAGTTAAGTATCTTTTTTTATTACGAAATTACATGGTATCAGAGCTTTAGGTTTCCTTTTTAGGTTTCCCCATTTTTTTTCTCTCTCCCGCGTTTCCCTCCCGAACGCTGCGCCTAACTTTGTTCGCTCTGCGCCGATCTCGGATTCGAGAGGCGAGCGTAACAACGACGAGCTCCAGCGCTTCTAGCCTGGCTGTTTTCTCCGACGCCGTTCTTCTCCCGGCGCACGCTGCGTTCTTCTCCCCGGCAACTTTCGCGCTTCCTTCCTCACGCGGCCTTCTCACGCCGCGACGATCGGGCGTCATTCAGAAGAAGCACGGTGGCGGCGAAACGCCACCGACGCCCCCTTTCTCCGTCTTCTTCTCCGCCGCTTCCGCACGCTGACGCCTTCGCTAACTTCTTCACCGCTACTGGCGCCGTGCATCGCGCCTCCAGTCGCAGATAGGAGGACGACGTCTTCGCTTCTGCAGTGTTTTTCTCCCTGCCCTGATCCTCAAGGCCTCCTTTTGTTACAGACAAGGCCGGCTCGCCACGCAACGCAAAGAAGTTGCCTCCGCGATCGGCCGCCCATCCGCTTCCTTCTCTTGCTGGCACGCCGCCGCCTTGCTTTCCTGATTCCCACCGCTTCCAGAACCTTAATTTCGTAGTCGACGGTGGCTTTGCTAAGCAAGTCGGCCTTGAGCTTCTCCGTCTGGCAGGAAGCGTTCTTCTTCTCCACCTCCAGTTGCAGCTCCGCCGACGACACCTTCCCGTGGCCGCCGCCCTCCTCGCTGCTCATCATTCGCCGGAACACGCGCTCCATCTCTCCGGCGACGTCGCGGAAAACGACGCGGAAAACAAAATCCGCAGCGACCTAAGCGTCGCGGAAGACGACGCCTCTCCATCGCTCCCCGTCTTCCTCAGCGCAGACCTCGATCGCCCTCCGGCTCCTTCCACCTCGAGGGTAATCGTCTTTCCCGGTAGGGTCTTTACGAAGATTTGTATCTTCCTCGCGGTTGGTGTTCCTGCAGCACTGCCGCTCCTTCCATCTCGACCAGGAGCTACTGTTTTCTCCACTAGTTGGCTTCAGCTGGAAATCACAGCAGAGGCGTATAGGTTCGATCGCACTAAGAGCTCTGGCAAGAGACGTGTTCAATAAAACTTTGGGCTCGATCGATAGCTCGATCCTTCCTCTCCTTCTAGGATCGCCTCCTCCTGATCATCTCGCAGAACATCCCAAGATCTCAGCAGCCGACAACTCTAATACGTTAGATGGCCGCCTAATTCCTCACTACACAAGTCGTATTTCCTTAATCGTATATCTCGCCATGAAGTCCTCGGGTACTGACTGGGCCACCGATCATATCACCGTAATAGATCTCTTTTTCTTCACTATCTACTTCCTGTTATTTACCATTTGTCACCACGGCAAATGGTTCTCGAATCTCTCAAGGTATTGGTATTGCTTCATCCTTCTCCATCTCTTTCCATTCATAATGTTCTTTATGTTCCTGAGCCCCTTTAATTTGTTATCGCAGTCACCTTACTCGGTCTCTTGATTCAAGGCTGCCTCGTTTACTAAATCTTTACATGTCATTACAGGACCGAGTAGGGAGGATGATTGGCTCGGATATGAGTCTCATGCTTTATCGATTTCACCAGCCTCTTTTGTTGGTTCAATGGCGTCTCCACTTGTTATTCATGTTGGGACATCCTAGTCTTGATAAGTTAAAACAATTACATCCTAGTCTTTCTCACTTAAAGTCTTTATCTCGTAGTCATGTCACAGTAAGCATGTTCAGAGTTCTTTTCTCCTCGCATTATAAGTCGGGCTACGTCTCCTTTGCTTTGGTTCATTCCGATATTGGGGTCCGAGTCGTGTTTCTTCTACATTCGGATCACGATATTTTATTACCTTCATAGACGATTTTTCCCGTTGCAGACTTGGTTATATCCGATAAAAGATCGTTCGAATTGTTTTCTATTTTCCAATCTTTTTAATGAAGTCAAAACACAATTTGGTATCCTCTTCGATCCTTCGCAAAGTGACAACGACGCGAGTATCTATCTACTCCGCTTCGCACCTTTTTAGCATCTCGGCGTATTACATCGAACATCTTGTCCTCATACTCCCAACAGAATGGAGTTGCGAGAACGCAAGAATCGACATCTTCTCGAGACCGCCTTGACTCTTCTTCATCACTCTACGCTCCTCTTCGTTTTTGGGAGAAGTCAGACTTCATCGTGCGTTATCTTATCAATCGACGCCTTCCTCTATTTTACAGGTCAAATACCTCATCACGTGACTTTATCCAAACCACCTTCATCCTTTACCACCTAAGGTATTTGGTTCTACATGTTTTGCTCGTACGCCTTGATCCGCATTGATAAACTCTCCTCGATCGCATAAATGTGTTTTTCTTGGATACCCACGGTCTCAAAAGGGTACAAGTGTTATTCTCCTACTCTCCGTCGGTATTTCATCTCGATGTCGCGTTCTTTGATTCGGTTCCTTTCTTCGACCTTCAGAGTCGTCCGAAGTTTCCTCCTTCGTACTCACGTCGGTCTTTTATCCTCCCGAGGACTCTCTATCACCCCCAACTTCAATTTCTCCTCCGTTGCAGTTTATCGTCGTCTTGACTCTTTTCACCGCTGCCACGCCAACACCGATTCTATTGTGGAATCATGTCCGAGCGATCCTTCGCCTTCCTCCGTACAATCTTCAATCGATATTCCTATCAGACTTGAGGTATATATTCAACTCGTAATCCTTCTCCTCATTATGTGTATTTGAGTTATCATCGCCTTTCTTCTTCCTATTATTCTTGTCTTTCCTCCTTGTCGCCCTGCTTCTTCCAAAACCGCAGAGATGCATTTGCCCATCCAGATGGAAACAGCTATATGCCGAAAATGAGTGCCTTACGAGTCGCTGGGACTTGGGACCTCGTCCCTCTACCACCGGAAAATCATTGTTGGTCACGATGGGTATATACGGTGAAGGTCGGTCTAGACTAACTGGCCAAAGACTTAAGGCTCGTCTTGTTGCTAAAGGATATACTCGATCTTTGGATGGATTATGGGGATACTTTTTCCCTCGTTGCTAAAATGTCTTCGATACGCCTATTCATGTCCATCACGCGATTCAACACCGCCTCTTTATCGCCAGACATCAAGAATGCGTTCTTACATGGTGACTACCGCTCAAGAAGTCTATACGAGCAACCTCCGTGTTTTTGCTTCAGGAGTCTTCCACTTGTACGCCACAGAAAAATCTTTATATGGTCTCAAGCAAATACCTAGAGTAATGGTTCTAGATTCAAGATTGTAATTCAACATTCGGATGACTCTGAGCGAGGTGACCATTCTGCCTTTTATCGCCACTCATCTACTGTCAGATCTATCTAGTGGTTTATGTTGATGATATTGTCATCACAGCGTGATCATCTTGGGATTTCACAGTGAAACAACATCTTTTAAACATTTCCACAAAAGATCTCGAGAACTCAAATATTTCTTGGGATAGAAGTAGCTAGAAACGGGAACATTATATCCCAAAGGAAATATTTAATGGATATTCTGTAAGAAAGCAGAATGTTAAACTCAAAGACACTGACAACCCTACGATCCTAATGTTAAGCTCCCGCCCAAATCGGGGAGCCTCTACTGCGGATCCCGAACGATACAGCGATTAGTAGGAGACTAAGCTTACTACTTCGCATTACTCGTCGGATATCTCATTTGCCGTAAGTGTAGTAAGTCGGTTTCAACTCTCCATGTAAAGAACATCGATGGGATCTTTGTGATTCGCATTGTTCGATATATCAAAGGCGCCCAGAAAAGGTCTTTTGTTCGAAAATAAAGGACATACTCGAGTTATAGAGTATTCGATGCAGATTGGGCGGATCTCCAATGATAGGAGATCCACCTCGTTTTGTATATTTGTGAGGTAACCTTGTTTCTCGGAAAAGCAAAAAGAATGTTGCGCGAGATCCGGTGAGGCAGAGTATCGAGCTATGGTCATAGCCAGTCAAGAGCTTATATGGCTCAAACAATTGCTTCGGGAGCTCAGGTTTGGAGATGTTACACAAATGTCACTTATATGTGATAACCAGGCCGCCATGCATATCGCGTCAAATTCAATTTTTCATGAGAGGACAAAGCATATTGAAGTCGACTGTCACTTTGTCAGAGAGAAAGTCATATCTGGAGAAATATCTACTAGTTTTGTTAACTCGCATGATCAACTAGCAGATATGTTTACCAAGTCTCTGAGAGGTCCTCGAATTGACTACATATGTAACAAGCTGGGTGCATATAATTTATATGCTCCCGCTTGAGGGGGAGTGTTAGAATATTGTAGATATGATTAGGGATAATTGTTATCCCTAAATATCATTAGGAATAATTATTTCTTAGGATAGAATTTTGATTTATTTCTAGGATAGAGTTTGATTTATTCTTTTGAATAAGCCCTAATCTTGTCTATAAATAGGGCTTCTTTCATGTAAGTTAAGTATCTTTTTTTATTACGAAATTACATTTATGAGTTCTTATTCTTCCTCGTGAAACTGAGGCAATAACAGATTTCACTTGTTTTCATCTCCTTAATTGGTCAGCATTTTTTTCTCCATCGTCAATATAGAAGGTAGGTCATGTTTTGAGTTCTTTTCATTTTTTATGAACTTGATCAAGATTTTAATATCCTTATAATATTGGTTCGTTGAAAATCACATCTCGTGTGCATTTTGGAGGAGACGAGTCAAAGGCTTTTGCATATATAGATCCTCAGGACATACAAGCATTCAAGATACTAACTTACTCATTGTGGTTTGGTTTGGTTTGATGTTTTTTTCCTTCAGGTCAATGCTGCAGCAGAAGTCATATATGATCTTGTAGATCCAAATGCAAATTTGATATTTGGCGCTGTTATTGACCAGTCACTCGGTGGTCAAGTAAGTCAATAAAGGCTTTGTACATTTTCTGATGTAATCGCTTAGCGTGGAGGATAAAAATTTGCAGTACGATACAGTTTCTCATTATATGTTAATTAATATTATTAAATGGCTGTTTAATTTTGCCTAGTTTCACCACCATATACACATACTTAGTAAATGCATTCCTTCTTTTTCTTGCAAATATCGTCAGTATGATATTGTTTTAGTAGATGAGACATGTAAAGGAGTAAATGCTAAATTGAAATCTTAGTGGAAGATTTTAGACTTGGTAGAGTAAAGATATAATATATGAAATTTAAGTTTAGTAATATTAGACGTAATGAGACAAGTGTTAAGATAGGAGATTATGAGGTGTTTGGAACTAAGAGGTTTAAGAATTTAAGATCATTTTGCAAGATGATAGAGGAATTGAGAGAGATTGTCTTGTATAGAATACAAGCAGGATGATTGAAATGGAAGAGAGCGTCGGGTGTTTTATGTAATCGTAAAGTACCTCAAAAATTTAAAGAGAAGTTCTATAAAACGACAGTTAGACTTGCTATATTATATAGTGCTAAATGTTAGGGTATGATTCGAGTACATGAGCAAAAGATGAGAATTGCAGATATAAGGATGTTAAGGTGGATGTGTGCATATACGAGGATGAACTGAATAAGAAATGAGAGTATTAGAGAAAAAGTCGGAGTTGTATCTATTAAGAAAAAATTCCGAGAGACACATCTAAAGTGATACGGACATATACTTAGACGACCAATAAATGCTCCAGTTAGACGATGTGAAACGATGACAAATATGCACATCGAACAAACAAGAGGAAGACTAAAAAAAAATTTGGTTAGCAATAATAAAACAAGATAAAATTTATTTAAGTACGATAAAACAAGATAAAAATTTGGTTAACAATGATATAGAAAATGGCATAGAATGATTCATATAATTGATCTCATTTAGTGGAATAAGACTTATGGTTGTTGTTATCATCAGTACGATAATCGAATTGTCCGAATGAACTTGGACAACTGTTAACAAGAACCATTTTATTTCTGTATCAGGTGAGCATAACACTGATTGCTACTGGTTTCAGACGCCAGGAGGAAAGTGAAACTCGAATGCAGGTACAGTGTGTATGTTCGTCAATATTCCAAACAATACTCTCAGTTAATCTACGTAGTGAATTGACATTCATGAGATTTTAGGGAACACAAAGTGGCGTAGATAATCTCGGAATAAGCAGACAGAAATTGCCTTCAACCGAAGGCGGAATGGTAGAGATCCCTGAGTTCCTAAAGAGAAAAGGGCGTCCACGCTATCCCAGGATTTGATCCTGCAAATTGTGTTGTTGTCGTCGTCGTCGTTTTTTTTCTTCCCCTTTGAAAGCTGCTACTTTCCTTTGCCAATTTTCTCGTCGTCATGGATCTCCGTGCCCTCGTCGCGTGTTTTCCATAAAAATAGAATTGCTTGTAGGTTTGTTCTGTATATGTTCTTTAGTGTAGGTTTATGCAAATGCCACTGCTGGCTAGTAACTAGGAGATTAGCCAAGCGATAGTACATTCTGTTTTGCTTGATTTTCTATTACTGAAATTTGTATAATAAACAAGTTTGAACATTAGAGAGCTAAAAACTCGTTTGGCAAAGTTCGCAAATAGTATCCGAGAACTTGTTCAATTGGTATTAGTTTATCTCTTTTGAATTTTTTTAACTTGTGCCTGTTCATTATCTTATAAGTTCGAGTGCATTTAAATGGGAGTCATTTCCAGCACTAGAAGTCATGTTCTTGTCAAAATTTTTGTATTTAAATGCAAGATAATCAGCTCTTGTTTTTTCATGGGTTTTAAGAAAAGCAGTTGGGCTTGTTTCAAATTACATAAAGGATATATTTGATAAATTTTAAGCTTTTTATCTAGATCTTTTGTGGAGTTTTTTTTAACTGCATATATTTATTCGGATATTTGCTATATCTGAAACTTGATAAATGAAAGTCTTTTATGAAAATGTACAAATGAAAAAAAAACAATCAGCCAAAAAAAAATGCCTCAAAAGGCTTTAAAAAAAAGTGTCGATAAGAGTGAGGTTGATATTTTGATAGAAGTATAGAAATGTCTAGGGAAATAAGATATTATATGATTTATAAAATTATTTAACATGATATTGAAAATAAAAAAGATGTTTGATCAATTGAGGGTAAGTATTCTAATTCTCTTATATAAGAATAAGAGAGGTATATAAATTTGTGAAAATTATAGGGGTATTAAATAAATGAATCATACCATGAAATTTTGGAAAAGAATAGAAAAAATATTAAGAAAGGATATTACAATTCTCGAAAATCAATTTGGATTGAAGATCGACAATAAAAGTTATACATTTTCTCAGACAACTAATTGAAAAGTATAGAGAGCAAAAGCAGAATTTATATATGGTATTCATTTATTTAGAAAAAGCTTATAATAGAATTCCAAGAGAAATAATATGGAGAATTTTAGAAAAAAGAGGTGTTAATGTAACATATATTGAATTAATTAAGGATATGTATGAGGAAGTAACGACTAGAGTAAGACTTCAGGCAGATTAACCGAAGCATTTCTAATAAAGATAAAGTTACATCAAAGATCAACTTTAAGTCCTTATCTTTTTACATTGATCGTAGACGAACTCACTGGACACATTCAAGACAGTACTGTGGTTGTCACGCCCCGAGAGTATGCCGAGTCGAAAATAATCGGACAGCATCTCCCCTGTACGTGATACAATTCCCTGATATACATAAAGTCTTTCGGCCACAATCACATAATATATATGTGGACATAATCCAATAAACACAGCGGAAGATACTGACAAATAATAAATACACACTCAACTATGCACTCCGGAGTGACTTGACACAACAAGAACCATAATAGAAATTACATCAAAAGCCAAATACATACAACACATCCGTATACCATAAATACGGAAACGATATAGGATGAAATTCCAAAACAACAATCCAATAGAATACAACAATATGGAAATAATATCCAACCATTTGGTGTGAGATGAGATCAGTTGGCGAAGCTTCGAACATTCAAGGAATCTTCTACCTGTTACTTAGGCGATAGGAAACTCAGGGTCCGTGGTGGTGAGTATAAACTCAAGGGTAATGTGTAGAAAGTGCATGAACATGTAAGATATAGAAATCTACAAGTATACATGTGAAGATCTACAGGTATACAGAAAGAGTCCAGCAGACTTACAGTCCTAAATGTACTATCAACTAACCACCAGTATAGTCATACTCAATGCATATACTAAACTGATCAACTGAACATGAAGTAAAGTACTAACGTACCTGACAGTCTGCAACACCATAAGTTATATCATCCTGAACAGATATACAATAACGTAACTCATATAACGTACAAGGTCAATCTCATACCTGACCAACACTCAAACATATGAACAGTATATAATCACATGTAATAACATCCCGGTCCATACTACACTAGGACATGACGCTAATCAAATGCATACAACAGTCTGGACCAACACATATATCATGCTTAACACAGCAGTATATAATATGCAAATGACATGTATCATGATGAACAAGCATATGCAACAAACATAGTTCAATCAAATGCAGCATCTCACAGACATATGTAAAACATATATCAAATACATGCATACATATATATATCAGTAATGCATATGCATGGCCATGTCTGCGAACCCGTCCAACCATGACCCCAGAGTGGCCAGGGTGGCACAACATGACTACTATCCCGACTCTAGCTACCACTACTCACGAGTGGCCGAGTTGGGTAGTATGATTGAGTAGCATATAAGCGTAAAGAGCTAACTACTCCAAGGGGTCCTGCTGCTAGCCACGCCGTCCCTACCCATGAGTAGACGAGCACCGCACACAGGACATCTGCACATCATGCAACCACCGTCTATAGTGGGCGAGTGCGCTAACTACCACTCTGCACAGTGGCCAAGTGCGTATCTCCAACTACCACCGTCTATAGTGGCCGAGCGCGGCACATCTAATGCTCTGCACTCAACCCTGCTACCACTACCCCGAGTAGCCGGGGAGGCAGGATGACTGACGACCCGTCTCAATCACAAGGGAGACCCCAGTCGACAGCATGCATGCAATGTAATGATGCATAGTTCCACATACGTATCCTCGCAACACTCCCTATCCCACGGGGAGTCCTGGTCAACCAAAAGTCAACTATACAAGGATTACTAATCCACAAGGCACTCTCTCTACCACACAGAGAGTCATATACAACTGACAGTCAACCACGCTAAGACTTCCAGTCCGTAGCGATATACTATCGACAATCCATATAGCCATACACAGATACACGATCCATAATGGATATACAATCACGCTATGACCTCCAGTCTATAGCCACATATTGACAACCACATACTTATCTATGCACAGACAACTAGATCCACCATAGATGCACCACTGATACAAGTATGATATAACAATCGACTTCATAATCTAGTACATCACCTAATCCTAGTGATGTAACACAGTAACCCAATCTGAGGTCACATAGATAACCCTAATCACATGTACTTAACTGAACATCCATCAACTAATACACAATAGGGTTTGTAATTCATATTCGTGATAGATAAATGATGAAGTAACAGTAATATATCTCAAAGGTCAAGGCTAAGTACAAGCACATGATTAAATAAGAGTGAATCTAAGATCAAAGTAATAGCATAAGTCCAAATTCATGCACCAGATTCAGATCAAACTACCTGACCATGGTAGATATTACCCACCTGATACGAAGCTCGAACTAATCCTTACAGCCGTGGATTGGCTTCGTATCCCAAACCTGCACATAATAGCAAATTATGATTAAGTATAAGTACCATACAAATATACGAACTAAACACTACTTCGTTTCTATATTCGCATCCTTTCCTCGTCTACAAGTCAGAAACCCTGATTATCCCAATCTGATACACCCTAACCAAACTCATAGTAGATCACCAATATCCACAGGATCAATTAAGGTAAAGAGATCTAAACACACTTAAATCATCTTGCATACTCACAGATCTAACCTCACCATAATTCCACAGCTCACTTCAAATGCATCCCCAACACATTCTACAGTCGTGGTAGCTCCAACCCCAACAACAAATCGATCAACAATCCACATCCTCTAATCATCAACAAAATCGATTAAAGGAAACAGAATTGAACAACACTTGAATTAGGGTTGTAATGGCAACTTACTTCAAGATCAATCTATCACAGTCAATCAATTCACACTTAGAAATACTCCATCGCATAGATCAAATAGAAAACCTCAAACACTGCAATCAACAACAACAACATTGATTACACCCCAAATCATAATCAGATATCACACCAATCACAGCCGCCAAACACCAATCCATTGACAAAAAAACTCACCGGATCCCCAAATACATGGACACACCACAAATTCACATCAATTACAGATGAAACAAAAGGGATAAACAAAGCTTACCGGCCAAATCTTCACCGACAGCCCCTCCCCTGTTCACCGGAGTAGTCCCAGCTCCAAACACTGCTCAAACCATAAACCCAAGCTAATATAAAAAGCCCACAGCTAGATCTCAATTCTAAGCTTAAGGAGGAAGGAAATCGGCACCTTATCTAACTCCGGCGACGATCGACAGCAAGCTCCCTCACACTCGGTAGTTCACTCTAGCGACGATCCTAGCTCCCCAACCAACCTCTACTCGATTCCTACTGCTCAGCGCCTCACCCACTAGCCGGATCCTCCACCATCGACAGCAGCGACTCGCGGAGGAAGAGGAGAAACAACAATCGCGAGAAAAGAGAGGAAGAAATCGCGAGAGGAAAAAATCGACGATCGTGATGGGAAGAGCCAGTTTTGCCATCAGGAGGTTTTAAAGATTGTTCGACGGTTTGGTTCAAGCCAACCCAAACTCAAATCCAACCAGTTCAAGCCCAACCGGTTCAACCCTTAAAGCTAATCAAACCCTAAATTAAGCCCAATCAACTAATTAAACCTAACCACTAATTAAACCCAATCTCAATTAACCCTAGCCCTTAATTAAACCTAATTAGCTGAGGTTAATCCATATCAATTTTTTTTTTGTATCTTACAGTGGTGCATGTTATTTGCAGATGATATTATTTTGATGGATGAGACACGTGAATGAGTAAATGCTAAACTAGAATTTTGGCAGGAATCACTAAAAGTGAAAGGTTTTAAGCTTAGTAGAGTAAAGACAAAATATATGAAATTTAAGTTTAGCAATATTAGACATAATAAGACAAGTGTTAAGATAGGAGATGACGAGTTGTCTGGAACTGAGAGCTTTAAATATTTAGGATCATTTTTGCAAGATGATGGAAGGATTGAGAGAGATGTCTTGCATAGAATACAAGCAGGATAGTTGAAATGGAGGAAAGCATCGGGTGTTTTATGTGATCGTAAATTGCCTCTAAAATGTAAAGGGAAGTTATACAAAACGACGATTAAACCTGTTATATTATATGTTGTTAAATGTTGGACTACGACTCGAGCACATGAGCAAAAGATGAGAGTTGCAGAGTTGAGAATGTTAAGGTGGATGTGTGGACATACGAGGATGGACAAAATAAGAAATAAGAGCATTAGAGAAAAAGTTGGTGTTGCATCTATTGAAGGAAAGCTTCGAGAGATACGTTTAAGGTGGTACGGACATATATTTAGACGGTCAATAAATACTCCAGTTAGGTGATGTGAAATGATGTCAAATATACGCATCAAACGAGAAAGAGAGACTAAAAAAGACTTGATTAGCAATAATAAAATAAAATAAAATTTATTTAAATATAGATGATGATATAGTAGGGGATAGAGTCAAATGACATAAAATGATCCATATAGTTGATTCTACCTAGTGGGATAAGACTTTATTGTTGTTGTTGTTATATATTTATCATGTTCGAATCATAGATTGTTCGTTGAAATTTAACTGTGGTTTTTGAATTTATTTTAATAGTTTATGAAAAAAATTATAAGGATTAGATTGATTATAATTTTATAAGAATTTATTTTAACTGTGATGTTTATTGTATGTATACTAATTATAATAGTATCACATTTATATTTATATGTTTATTATTATATTTTGATATTTTATTTAATTTTCACAAGTATTATTAATTAAAAACTCATTCCTAGCATTTCACTACATCTATGGACATACACAATTAAGACAAATTTTATATTTTATGAAATGTGATACATCAAAAATATATCTTTCATGCAAATATATCATATGACATATTAATTAGTATGGTAGATGTATGAACTACAAAAATATGAAAAATACTTGCATCTAGATCCTAATTATTATTGTCTAAGATTATATCAAATATTATATTTGATATAATAATAATTCAATTCCTATGAATGTGTCAAATTCTCAAATTTTTATATACCATACATTTAATATAATTATGTTAATTTTGATTAATTTTTCATCTTCTATTAAATCTATATTAAATTCATTGACACATCTTAAAATCTTTTAGGATCATAATCTAACTAACTTCATTTTCAAAGTACCATATTATCTTGAAAATATCATTAATGTTCATTCATCATAGTTAGATTAACTACTTATTTATTCAAAATTGACACATCTTAATTCCATTTAGTACAAAGGAATCACACTCATAGAAACTTAATACGTATTGAAGTTCGTTGGATTCTCGCTAAGGATAATCTTGTATCTCTGTTTAAAATTTAAATATCTGAATTATTAAAAATAATAATAATAACAATAAAGCCAAAAATATTTTAAAAAAAAAAGAAATTATAGATTCGAAATTGTATAAAAAATAAATAAAGAAAGAAAGCGGTCGCCTAATCAAATCGACTTTGGGTTGAGATCTTTATTTTTTAAGACATTTAAAAAAAGACCCTTTCTTTTGCCAAGAGAGCTATATTAAAATCATCGAGATAACCTTATTCACGGGAAAAATATATATATTGAATACATTAAAAAAATAATTCTTTAAATTTTTTTCTCTATTTTATTTCTGTCAAAATCTAACAGAAAAAGAAATGAAATAAACGGTGGATATTTTCCTGTCCGCTTGTAGGAAATGAAGCGAAAATTAAGAAAATAAAATCCTTTGTATTTTCATCTATCTAATTTCCAAGTTGGATAGAAGTAAAAAAAAAAAACTATAAAAAAAATACATTTTGAAGGTCGCATTTGAGCATGTATTACCCAGTAGATAGAGTAAGAAAGATCATTTACCTCTAAAATTAACTAAGATTATCATTTAAAATACATTTGACAAAGGAGAAATGATTTTCACGGAGATAACGTAGTGACTAAGATACAATGATACTTATAGAAATGACTTGGATCGATTTCGAAAGAAATCTAAAACTCTTTTCTGAATTTAGATGATCTCTACGTATCTTGACCAGACCACCATATCAAAATCCATAGAATCCTTCGTGATTTACCTATCTCATAATGACCGTGGAATAGATCGATAGAGACCACTATATTGACGATTTCAATCTTTTTATAAACTAAGAAGATAAATGAATTCTCATAGAGATGACACGTTGATTAGTGCAATCTAAATTTGCACAAGTGGACACAAATTGATTTCATTCTTAGTGGAGTGTAAATACCCACATCAGATTCCATGTCCTTCATTGCACTAGTCAAGTTTCATATAGTAGCCAAAGGCTATCCATAATTTATCCCCTTCGATGCACTATAAAATGTGAAATCGTCATATTAACGACCCCCCACCGCTGCTCCTACATGTGAAGGGGGATAAATCAGATGTCAGATGGTCAGCGCAGAAATACAGAGTCATCAGTAATCTGATCGTCACCTCCAAAAATTAACCCTTTGTCCTTTCAAATCTTAATACGACTGTGCTAGTCATCTGAATTTATCCCGAGAGCTCCCTTTGATGCACTATAGGACCAACAGTTGAGGGTCACTTAAGCTGAACGCTACAACCTTTTGCACAAGTCAATAGAGATAAATGAATACTTGTGTTCCTGCATGTAAATAAGATGCCTAAATCTAGAGAAAATAAGGTAACTAAGCCGAGGAAATATTCACCCTCATATTGTAATGTTAAAAGAGAAATTCAGAAAGGGAAAAGAGGAGGAAAGTTTAATGTTGATACAGTCTTAACCCTAAATCAACTTGTTCGAGACTAATATTTAAAATTTAATTAATAAATCTATCACAACTTTATAAGTAGCTTCTAAAAATATTCAAAAATCCATCTTTCACATATACTCCATAACTCTGCCTGAACTCTCCTTTCCTCTTGCTGCAGCATGTCTTTCACTTGCCAATGTATCTTCATCACATCCATGTCATGCTGTGTCAGAATGGAATCATACACACAAAGCTACACCATACATTTTCCATAATTGTCATGATCATATCTTGGGAAAATTCAGCTGTTTCAATCTTTTCTTAATTGCTCTGTTCCACTACAACATAGAAGCAAGCACCTCTTGTACATAATCAGGATACAACATATAATCTTATCGAAATGTGCATGACTCTGATGATCATCTTGTCACTTCTGATAGTTCCCATATCTTTATTGTGCCGTCATCGCTAGCCGAAGCAAGAATCCTTGGTTCCTGCAAAATTTAACCCGATGACGGCGTCAATGGTAGGAGTCTTAGGTAACCTGAGAAGCCTGTGAATATGTTAGGGTATTCGAGTGTTAACCTTGGGATTCCATTGCACTGAGTTTATGTCCATCTCGTGTGCCTTTTCCTTCTTCAGCATAATCTTGTAATTTGGTTTAGCATCCTGAAACCAGAGTTATACATTGATTTGGGTTGCTTGTAATAAATGATTGCTACATTAAGTGAATGCCAAACACAATTTCAGGAAAAGAAATATATCAATAGCATGAGCAAGCAGTGCGTCGATATGCATATGTTAACATTCGAGATGAATTTCCAGATGTGGGTGAAATAAAAAACAAAAACCTGCAGAAGATTGTATAAGCTAGCTCATAACTCAGATGAGTTTGGAAACAACTGGATATGATACAGGGCATTGATACAGCAAAAGCTTCGGATTGTTGAATAGCCATCAGGTGAAATTTTACCATATTGTTAGTACTGATCTATGGCTATGGCCTGTGATCCATTTTCATAAAAAAGTGGAACCGCCATATTAGCGGCCCCCTCCAGTTGTCCCTACCGGTAGAGGAGATAAATCAGGACCCAAGTGGCAAGTGCAAAGGAGGAGGTCCGTCAATAGCTCAGAGTCATGATCTCTCCGGAAATTGACCCCTGTTCACTTAAGAGTTGCTCCTTTGCACTTACCAACTGGGCTAACCCTGTGATCCATTTTCATGCCGCACAGAAAGGTTGAGTTACTTTTCAGCTTGTCTTTTACTTTTTTTTTTCAAAAAAAAAAAAAAAAAAAAAAAAAGGGTTTCAATTGATTATATGTATTTGAAGTCTGCTAATTTCCTATTTGATAGTCAATTTGATATCTAGAAATGAGGAAAATAAAAAAGAAACAGCAGGCAAAAGAGAAGGAATAGCTAAAAGAGAACCCAAGATGCTGTAAGAAATTGAAACTAAGTACTCTGTGGGCATTGAGGAGATTCCTTTCGGATTGGAAGGGCTTTAGTCATGGAAAGTATTTGTAGGTGCAGAAAAACCATCACAGTATCTGCTTATTCACAGTGCGAGGGTTTGATGAGCTGAAACACCTTCAGGGCCGTTCTAGCATGTATTGTGGATTTTTCACCAAAAATGAAACTAGAGATTCAGAAGCAATTCTTAATAGAAATAACCCGTTTGACATTAGAGATGGATTAATGTAGGCATATAGGGAAGTGAATATAATCCATAGTAAATTGATAAAAATTGCACTGTGAGAAAGAGATTATAGAATTCAAGCAAACACATGAATTGGACTTTGTGTTATTCTGAAGAAAAATTATCATACGGAAAAACAATGGAGGGGAATTAAAAGTACCGAAATCTCTTTGCTCTCATAAAAGAGACATACTGTGTCATCACCTGCTCCACTAGCGATCACATCCTCCCTGCATTTAGATATATAATCATCAAACACTGACCTTTCTTCCGTGAAGGGATAAACTGCATGCTATTGTGATATATAACAGTTTACTGAAACAGTAAATCAGGACTTTAACTGGCAGTCTGATAAGAGCAACATTGTCTCCAATCTTATTACACGGTACCTAGAAATAGAAGGGTGCATGTTTGAAGGGGTTCCAAACACTGCAATTCTCCCTCGCCTCAACTTCAAAATTCACGTCGTTATTGACAGGACAAGCCACAAAATGCCACAATCATTAAAGTAATAGAATCCTAGCCTCCTAGGAAAAAGATATTGCCCTATTGTTTTACAGAAAAAAAAAATAATAACAAATGAAATTGTCCATGGCATTTCTCCTTCAAAATCTCCAAGAACCAACTTCTTCAAATCTCCACAAAACTCTCTTTTATAGGATTGTTGTTGGGTTGATTTCTACCAATCAATTAACTAGTCCTCTTTAAATTCGACCATTGCTTCGAGTTGTCAACTCAACAACTCTATCCATGTCACCACCAGTCGACCGGCTATAACCACTAATCTACTTATGTCTATCAGTCAAGTTCCTCAATCAACTAATAAAGACTCTATGAGTTGCTACGATTGATAATTCTATCAATCGACTAGTCACACCCTTAACTTTTGTAAATCCCATTAAACCTTTAAACTCAAAATTTAGGAATTACAGTCGATTGATATACCCCATCAGTCGACTGATACCTCAGTTTCAGTTATACCTAAGGTTAAGTCTCGCCTCACCTGGTATCTGATTGACCTCAACTTACTAGGACTTCTCTTATCCAACATTTTGTTACTCTTGGTCTGTCGGATCTTCACCCGCCTAGCATTCAATTACCCTTGACCTATCAGGACTTCACCAACATCAAACATTCGATCCTTCTTGACCTGTTTGGACTTTCCCTCTCATTTCATGCCAAGTGTTCGGTTCTCCATAATCCACTTAGACTTCCTTCATCTCATACCAAGTGTCCGATCCTTCGTAATCCACTTGGATTTTTCTACTTATTAAGCATCTGATCAACCTTGACTTACTTGATTTCTCGTTCCACATCTTCCATTGAACACTATATCCTTCAAGATCAACTAGGCTCAAGAACAATTATACCAACAATCTCCCTTTATAATCAATCTTTATCACAATCAACCTAAGTTTAGTCACCCTTGACCAACAATCTTCCTCTCATTCAAACTTATTATTAAAACATCTTCACATATTGTTCAAATATCAAAACTTAACTCAAACCCAATTCGAACTTAGTCAACCTTACCGGAAGTCGATTGTATCAATAACTCTTTCTACTTCTTACTCCTTTTATTTTAATAGATTCAACTCTTCAACTTTAGAATCTATCAATTAGACCTTAAACATGTTTATAATTTCATCATGTTTTCTCGTTTCATTATCTATTGAAGAAATACCTAATTGCTTTTGACTATTTGTATTTTATTTAGTTTTTTGTGAACTCCACACATTCCTCTTTAATCTTAATTCCATTAATTTTTTGTATGTATTTGATTAGTTTTTTGTGAACTTCCCCATTCTTCTTTAATCTCAATTCCATTATCTTTTTGTACGTGTTGCTTCCTTACAGGTACGGTGGTTTGTACTAGTCTATAAAACTTTCCATTTGACCTAAGGAGAATACAATAACTACACACTTTAAAAAATCCACTCTACATCGACTGCAGTCTTACACTAAAGAAAATCTTCTTCCTTTTTTGGCTTCCTTAAAGCCAACTTGAGGCAGGGTAGAAGTTGCCACTAATAATCTTTTGGTGCTTGATAAGAATCAATAAAAAAGTATTCTCAATGCAATTTTTTAAAAAATATATATATAGCATGAAATAGGCTCGCAGAAATTAAAAAAAAAAGTTCACTTTATAATTGAGATTAGTTAATTTTATAGTGTGGTTATGATTAATTAACAAGTTATGGGAACAATGAATCCTAGAAACAAAGACAGAATTTCAAACTCCCGACATTTCTAGTCTGTTTATCAAATCCAAGATTTTAGAGTTGGAGTTGTCCTTCACAAATTTCTATATTTTGAACAAAAAACTCACTAAAATAGTGCAATCTCAATTCATGTTATGAATTATCTTTGAAGAAATTAGAGAATTTTATTGTTCACGGTATTTTACTCATTTCCACCTCTAGTGGGATGCTATAATCCTAAGATTTTTGAGAGTAGGTTTTAGTGACAGACAATACTGAGTTTTTAATTTCTATTAGTAGGGACAACAATTCCTCGTTGTTAGTTGTAACCATAGTGTTTTAATATTTTAGCAATGCAATTTAAATTAGAAATTCGTGTTGGATCTCTTGCTTGAGTGTGCAGGATAGATTCATGAGGAAGTTTGAGGTTGTCAAACTTAGATGTTTGACTTTAGGGATTGCATGTGAACCACATGGAGAACTTTGAACTCACGGATAATTATCAAGGGTGCCGAAAGCAAAGACCCTTGTGTTTGATTGTTATAATCTTGGGTTTACTTCATGTAGATTGATTGCATTAATAGGAATTAATTTCTAGGTAGAGTTTGCTGTCCAAGGAGCCTCATCTTAAGCCTTAGAGGGTGTTCCGAATTATGTCTATGTCGACGGCTCATGCCTTGGATCTTAGGGATGCTTATGACACTCATAAATTGACTAAAAAGGGGCCGCGCAACATGCTTCAATCAACTAGAGAATTACTCCAGTCAACTAGAGCATTATCTCAATCAACTAGGATTGAGGGAGTATTGAAATAACTAGAATTGCATTGACACAACTTCCTCTCTAGAAAATAGGTCAATCAAGCTTCAATGTTAGTCGACCAACATTCTACAAAATTGAATGTTGTAAAAATGGGATAGGTTCGACCAATGGTCATTGGGGGTCTCCTAAAAGGATTTACTTCCTCTTTGGAAAAATGTGCCGACCAAGATTTTGACTAATTGAACATTGAGTCTCCAATAATTATATTTTGATGTTGGTTGACTAAAGTTGGTTTTTGGTCAACCAAAGCGCCAATAAAAGACTAAAAATAATAGTTTTTGTTGGAACTTTTAGCATACAGCCTTCTAAAAAAACATCTTTTATACTCAAGTGTCAAAAGAAAAATCAAGAGGGGCTTTAGAAAGAAATGCAAGATTCCATCCTTGGACTTGAAGCTCTCTTAGGTAACATTCTACTTATTTAGTGTTAAATTCTTATCTATAATCGAGGTTGAGTTTTATATTATATCGTTTGCTAAAAGGTGTCTATCAGGTTGAGTTTTATCATTTGTTGAAGGGGAGTCTTGGGGTAACGGTAAAATTGTTGTCTTATGACCTTGAAGTCACGGGTTCAAATATTGAAAACAGTTTCTTGCAAAGTAAGATAAGGTTGCGTACAATAAATCATTCCCCGAAACCTTGCATGACAAGAGCTTCGTGCACCGGACTGCATTTTTTTTTTTTTTTTTTTGCTAAAAGGTGTCTATCAGGTTGAGTTTTATGTTATATCATTTGCTAAAAGGTGTCTATCAATGACAAGCTCGTCTAGGATAATTGAGGTAAGATGTAGAGTGTGAGCAAGGCCTCAATGTTTTAGATAGAGGGTTATCCTAAAGGTTACTTAATGTAGGGAGAAGCCTAAATCAAGAGTTGACTAGACTGTAGAGGAGTATAATTGAGGTCATTTTCATGGAATACTTTGTATCTCATCATTGTGAGGAGTTCTAGTGTTGTATCATACTTCTAGAGGCTTAGTCTACTGCCACATTTAAGGAAGTAAATTAATGGATTTAAAGGTGGCATACCAAACGTGTCATAATTCATGGAGTAGGAGTGGGGCCTCCAACCTACATTATCTTGCATTGCTAACGTGAATTCCATTAGTTTTATTATTTTTGTTGAATATTATCATTTTGATATTGTTCACACATGCTATTTAATCACTGTGTTTGTGTTTGTAATTTTGCGACAATCGAAAACAAACATGTGTTGTCTATTCACTTCACCTCCTCTAGTCAAACTTGTAGCACGCTAACATTGTTGATTCCAGTGAAAAGGAACCAAGGCAATAGACAGAGAGGAGGTTGGTCAAATGGATAACTTCCCCTATTCACTCAGACAAAGAAAGAAAGAACTCTAAGAATACAATTGTTCAGTGAGGGAAAAAAGGAAGGTGTATGGAGAAGTTGACTATACTTCAATGTCTTCCTACACAAATGCATAGAACAGTTGCCTTCGTTTGTACCCACTACTTGTGAGCGGCCCACATCTCTATCTCATTGATCTCTGTCACAACGAACCTCAACTGTTGTAGATCCAACTACGTCTCCACACATGTCCTCGACAATTACCCTTCACTGTAGTAGATCCAACTGCTTCTCTTCCTCATTGACCTTCATCAATTCAAACCTCCATCAGAGTAAATCCTATCGTGTCTTCTCCTTGTTGACCTCTTCCACTATGAACCTTCATAGAACTTCTTCCCTTACGACGCTCAAATCTGCTGAGGCAGTCCACGCTCACATCTATTTGATTTACCTCCCTCTTCGGTTAGGGACAGCTGAGGGAGACCGCTAATGTAGCGGTTCTATATTTTTTTTCCCTTCGTAGAACTTCTTCCCCAACTTTGGTATCGAACCACCAAGAAGCATTAATATCAAAGCAGAAAGAAAAGGGAGAACATACAATTCTTCTATACATCAAAATGCAATGATGTATCTTGGTGGTGGAATAAAAAAGTGCAAGAGAAAGTCAAGGAAAAACGAATAGCATATAAGAAATTAAATATTTGTAAAAATGAGGAAAATTTGAAAAAATATACAATAGCCAAGAAAGAAACTAAGAAAGCAGTGAATGAAGCTAAGACTGAAACTTTTGAACGGTTATATCGAAAATTAGATACAAAAGAAGGGGAAAGAGACATTTATAGAATAGCTAAAGTGAGAGAGAGGAAGACAAAAGATCTTAATCAAATAAGATATATTAAAGATGAATGCAATAAGGTACTAGTAAATGATGAAAAAATAAAAGAACAGTGGAAGAGATATTTTTATCAACTTTTTAATGAAGGTTTAGGAGACCAACTTAATTTAGGTAATTTAAGTAGGTCAAATGAGTATAGAAATTTAAATTTTTATCGTAGAATTCAAATTTCAGAAGTAGAACAAGCTTTAAATGGAATGCAAAATGGAAAAGCCGTTGGACCAGATGATATTCCAATAGAGGTATGAAAGTGTCTAGGGAAACAAGGTATTGAATGGCTTACAAAATTATTTAACATGATATTGAAAACAAAAAGGATGCCTGATCGATCGGAGGTAAGATCCTAATTCCCTTATATAAGAATAAGGGAGACATACAAACTTGTGAAAACTATAGGGGTATTAAACTAACGAGTCATACCATGAAACTTTGGGAAAAAGTAATAGAAAAAAGATTAAGGAAGGAAACCATGGTTCTCGAAAATCAATTTGGATTCATGCCAGGAAGGTCGACAATAGAAGCTATATATCTTCTCATACAACTAATTGAAAAGTATAGAGAGCAAAAGCAGGATCTACACATGGTATTCATTGATTTAGAAAAAGCTTATGATAGAGTTCCAAGAGAAATAATATGGAGAATTTTAGAAAAAAGAGGTGTTAGTGTAACATATATTGAACTAATTAAGGATATGTATAAGGAAGTAACGACCAGGGTGAAGACTTGGTGGATTAATCAAGCATTTCCCAATAAAAATAGGATTACATCAAAGATCAGCTCTAAGTCCCTATCTTTTTACACTAATCATGGACGAACTCACTGGGCACATTCAAGACACATTACGTAGTGCGTATTGTTTGTAGATGATATTGTTTTAGTAGATGAGACACGTGAAGAAGTAAATGCTAAACTAGAATCTTGGCGGGAAACACTAGAAGTGAAAGGTTTTAAGCTTAGTAGAGTAAAGACAGAATATATGGAATTTAAATTTAGCAATATTAGACGTAATGAGACAAGTGTTAAGTTAGGAGATGATGAGTTGTCTGGAATTGAGAGCTTTAAATATTTAGGATCATTTTTGCAAGATGATGGAGGGATTGAGAGAGATGTCTTACATAGAATACAAGCAGGATGGTTGAAATGGAGGAAAGCATCGGGTATTTTATGTGATCGTAAAGTGCCTCTAAAACTTAAAGGAAAGTTCTACAAAAAGGCAATTAGACCTGCTATGTTATATGGAGTCAATGTTCACTACGACTTATATATGAGCAAAAGATGAGAGTTGCAGAGATGAGGATGTTAAGGTGGATGTGTGGACATACAAGGATGGACAGAATAAGAAATGAGAGCATTAGAGAAAAGTTGGTGTTGCATCTATTGAAGGAAAGCTCCGAGAGACACGTTTAAGGTGGTACGGACATGTACTTAGACGGCCAATAAATGCTCCAGTTAGGCGATGTGAAACTATACCAAATATACACATCAAACGGGGAAGAGGAAGACCAAAAAAGACTTGGTTAGCAACAATAAAACAAGATAAAATTTATTTAAATATAGATGATGATATAGTAGGGGATAGAGTCCAATGGCATAGAAGGATCCATATAGCCGACCCCACCTAGTGGGATAAGGCTTTGTTGTTGTTGTTGTTGTTGTTGTATCAAAATGCAATGATATTTCTCTCTTCCTCTTCTCATTATCCAAGTAAACAATATTTATCCCTTCTCTCACCACCTCCTCTCTCTCCACCTTCTCTTCTCCCATTCTCCTCCTTGCACTCTAACATCAGTAACTACCCTCTATGCAATATTAAGGACGATGAACGAGATTTCTAAGCTCAAATCACTTAGAAATGAGGGTTGACATTAACTTGGTTTATGAATTTTGGATGAAAAAATGTGGCCTAATATATCAATCAGTTCTTTCATCTAACTAAGTTATTAGTAACAAAGCAAATATAATCCTAGATATCTTAATATGTTTGGACGACTTGCACATATGATAGCTAAGCCTCATAAAAAAGACAGTCCGGTGCACAAAGCTCCCGCCATGCAAGGTCCCGAGAAAGAATCCATTGTATGCAGTCTTACCTTGCTTTGCAAGAGGATGTACTCTAGTTGCCAAATAGCTAAGCCTCATATGTTGTCAAATAGAGATGATTCAAAGCTATGAGTTAAAACTAACAATTCAATGCCATCAAACCTTCAACAAGATTGCAATACTCTAGTTGCTTTATATGAAGAGTTATGGGTTAATGAAGTGACGCCTAAGCTTAGATGTAATGAACTAGCATTAAACTAGGGTTGAGCAATGGGTGGGCTTGGTTGGGCCTAATAAGTTAATAGGTTAGTTATCTCATTTTCTCTCATTTGATTGTCATTACAATTATTATCCTTCTAGTTTTTATGTTTGGAACCAATGAATTCAATGAAACAAAGAGTAATAGATCAAATTTCAACCTATATCATAAATAACATTTGAAGACATTGGAGACAAATTTGTCTTGTCATGATCCTTACTCAATTATTCCTGAACTTTCTAATTCAATAATAGACTAATCAATCAGTTGTGGGTATAATGGTAATCTACTTCAAAGGTGGAATTCCATAATCCCACCATTTCTGATGGGATTATGAATTCCAAATCTTCAGGTAATTCGGAGTTCTTCCCAGTTTGTTGTATGGCGACAATATATCTAAGTCAATAGCAGACTAGTCAATCAGTTGTGAGTATAATGGTAATCTACTATCAAAAGTGGAATTCCACAATCCACCCATTTCTGATGGAATCGTCAAATCCCAAATTTATAGGTAGTTGGAGTTCTTCTCAATTTGCTGTATTGCGACCAAGTATTTCAATGAAACTAATATTTTAATTCCAAAAGTAGATGAGAAACCAGTAAGAAAGACAGCAAAAAAGTTAGTCTTGGTTATACCTGTTATAGAGTGTTATTGTTATCTAAAGCAAAAAAATAATAATTGCTGCAAACTTATACGTTGTATTTTGCAATGTAACAATGAATGACCAAGACCATTTTGACAAAAAAGAAAGTAAAAAGGAAAAAAAAGGCATGTGGTTCGTCCAAGATGTCTGCACCGGTATAGCAAATTTGATCCTTGCTAGAAACTTAAGTTGGTACCTTGACCAATGCACAGTAAATATTGTTCGATCATGGTAGCCAGAAAATGTACATAGGTGTTTCCTGAAGAAGAAAAAACTCTTATCAGCCAGAAAGGATACATAGACATTTCCTGAACTAAAGATATTTGAAGTTCAGATAATTGAAATATTTCATGAAGGAATGCATGTGACAGCTAAGTCTAGACACCAAAATAAAACTTATGCAGTAGATTATAACAAAGAAAAGTGATGAAGCCAATCTGCATACAACTAGAAGCTGGAGAGATTTTGGTTTGAATAGATTACACAAAATTGTGTATTCTAGTCCAAAATGAGATTTCCCTGATAGTGATAGGAAATTATAGACAAATATCAGTCAGACCAAACAAATAATATATAGAAGAGGAGTCATGGTGCAACGGTAAAATTGTTGTCATATGACCTAGAGGGCATGAGTTCAAGTCATGGAATCAATCTCTTGCAAAACAAAATAAGTTTGCGTACAATAAATTCTTCTCCAGGATCCCACATCGGTAAGGGCTTCACGCACCGGACTACCCTTTTTTTTTTATGCTCCAGGCACTCTTGAAAATTCCTATGGACGTTAACCACACCAAACTAAAATCATACAATTTTCAATCAAACTAATTTTCATTAGAATCAGCAAAACCATTGAACCACAATGAACATCAACTTAATGTGACAAAAGGTTTTTAAGGATGACCAAAAGCAACACACTACACTAGCAGAAGGTGATGATTAGCACACAAAAAAAAACTATGTCTGATACTATAATGATATACTGCTGAAATTCTTTATCAGATTCCAAAGTCTATTTTAAATGACACTGACTACATGCCAGCCATCAAGGAAGTAACGAATTGTCTTGTCTGTTGTGTTTTTTTTCCATGTTATTGCTTACATTACTTGAATAACATATCTTTGTTCATTTGTAGATTATGCACAGAGGGTCTCCTGGTTGAATAATAGATATATATTTGGTAATATTATGTACTTGAATAATATAAATCTTGTTATCTACATTGATATCAGCCTTAGTTAACCTAGGCTCGCCAATGCGGTTTAGTTCATCTCCCATATTTGAAACATGGATTTGGAAGCAAAATGGAAAGGACTAATTTACTCTCTTTTTGTCTTCATGTTTAGAAAGGAAAAATATCAAATTCGACCACTTTTACCTAGCTCGAAATTAAGTGCATGTATGGTAAAACAGAAGAAGTCAAGAGAGAAATTCAGTTCATGAATTGAACAAATATGTTTACTCTTGATGATTGTAAGAAGAGAACTGTGCAAGGCTTAAACATCTAACATGATCAAAAGCAAGATTGGCTTGTTAGCTCTGACCCATGTAGACACTAAATGGTGTTTGTCAAAAAGGTAACATTGATATCTACTGATATTGGAGAAAAAAATTCAACAAACAAATCAGGATCAGTGCCACATGAAAGATGTTGAGCAACTCAGTTATGAGCCAAAGAAAAAAAAGGTGGCATATTGAGAGTGCTCCATTCCCACCAGTTTATAAGCTGGACCACCTCATGGTCCCCCACATAGACAAGTTAATGCACCTGGGAGTTATCAAGAGTACCACCTCCCAAGTGTCTAGATTATGGAACAGAATAAACCACTCCCCACTTCAACATTCAATTTAGAAGATTTCAGGTAAGACAAGAAATTTAATGATAGTATCAATTGCCCAAAAAAATATAAAATGGTTCTGTGAGCGTACAGATTGGATCTATAGAGTTAGGTTCTGTTAACTCCAGAGTAGAAATGCCAACGAGAAATGAGGAAAAGAGAAAGGGGAGGAAGTAGGGAGAGGAAGAAAACTTGCAACTTGTTAAGGAAACGAGGAAGAAGCAGTAGGAAAAATAAAAATATGAGATTACCCTCATTTTGTTGCCGATCAAACTCGCCCATGCCTGCCCTCACATTGCCTGTTTCACATCAACCTCATTCACCCTACATCACACTACCTCACCCTTGCTGACCTCTCAGTGTGGCATCACCTTATCGTCACTGCATCTTCTAATTGAGCTGCATTGTTGTGAAGACCAACCAAAAAGGAGAGCAGATAGGATTTTCCCCTCCCCTTCACAAAGACTGCCCGCATCCACTTGGTTTTGGGTTGACGTGATTTAGTTCCAAATTCATTCTGCAAAATAATGCCTAAGTTCCTTATATCCAAAATTTTACTGAGGCATCTCGCAAATTGAAATCCACTTTTCATAGAATTGGTTTTCGTCGCCATGAGTAAAAACCTTAGGGATGAGCATTGATCATTAATGGTTGCAACCATTGCAAGGTTACTAAACTGTTTAACTTCTACATTAGTTGACATTCCTGCCAAAGTATTTGGAGAATGAGTTTCAATCCAAGTACTTCTATTGGAAGGGAGAATCTAAACAAAAGAACAAGATCAACGAGATAGGTAGGACATACAATACCATTTGGGATAGTGGTGAATTGCCATCCTCCAATTATATCACCTAATGTAGAATTGGAATGAAGGCATGATAGAAGAAGCAAAACAATGAAGCATCTGGAAAGCAAAACAAAAGAACAAGATCAGGAAATTGAAAAGGTCAAAAATTTCTCACCATTTTCCAACAAGTGATTTTGTTATATCCTGAAATTTATCTAGGGATTTATCATAAAATAGAAGTGTTAATTAAGTTTTAGTGATTGGATTTGAGGTTGAATTGAATTGCTGAGTTTAGGGTTGATTTTGATGAAATAAAGCTTGATTGGGGTTCAATTTAAGGCTTGTTAGGTTCTCTGAGTTATGTTTAAGTAGGGATCGAGTTGGATTTTCTTTAGGTTCGGTCTGAATCCCAATTACATCCCAGTTGGGTGTTTTATGACTTAACTACTGTTGGACTAAATTGACCCAGTCTATCTCAATGAATGGTTGTGGATTCATTAGTTAGTTAAAAGTTTAATAGAGTTTTTCTTTCGCCTTGTGTCCTAGTCTCTGTAACTTTCTCATGTTCCCCTCCCACCCAGTACGAACCCCATCTCACTACACCTTGCCAATAAGCATTGCTACTTCATCCACATGATCTCGATCTCTCTCATCATTTTCTTTCTCTAACGAGACCCCAACATTTCTTACCTATCATTCAAGTGAGTTTGTCTTGCTCCATTGAAGTATCCAACCATGATCTCACCAAGGAGCAAAGGAGATGGGCATTCAATCTTTTCCCTTCATTATTAGGATTATCCTCATAAAAGACAGTGACATAACCAAACAAATAATAGGATTACTAACTTTAATGTGGCTATGAAGGGTAAATTTGGTTGACAAAAATGGGACATGTCAATTAAAGCATAACTTGATTAAGGCTTAGCGAGAAAGAAAGAGGGTGAAAAAAAGTAAATTTTAAAACTTTATTTATTAGAAACATAAAAAAAATCAAAAAAAGATTTAAAAGGAAAATATTTTTGAATTTTCTTAAGTTTGGATTTGAGCTACATTGCATGTAAAAGTGGCTTTTCCGATCAAATCAAATGCAACTAATATAGAGGAAAACTAAAGAAATATTTCTTTTCTTTTTCATATCTCCATTATTTAGCCAAAGGAAATGAATGAAAAGTGTTGCTAGAAAAAACTTTTTGTCACTTTATTTCATTCTTGGTTTCCTTCCCTAGTAAAAAACACACCCTTGAAGTTGAATGGTAAAAGTTTGTCTAATGATGAGGTATTTATAAGAGAACAAATACAAAAGAATTCAAAAAGTAAAAAAAAAAAAAAAAAACCAAGCCATGTGATATAGAGCTCTAGCCCATTCATGCAATGGTGGGGTGTTGGCCATGAGAGCCCAATGCACATTAGTTAGATGTCAACCCATGTATCAAATGATAAGCTTTTGCTAGTTGGCTCTTGTGTTTCACCATAACACAAAAGATATATTTGGTGATAACTTAAAGCTGTTAATTGATGCTACCAGAAAGCAGATAAAAGGTGTTAATTTAAGTTGATAATTTGTGTAGATTTAAATCTTATTAATCTTAATTGATATTCTTATTGGAGAATTTATCCATGCACATCTAATGTTAACCTATTGCCATCTGTTCTCACTTCTATTGTTGTTTCTTTTTGGCCTCCAATTATAGGTCATTGTCAAGTCATTCTTACCTATCAATGCACTTTCTCATTTGAGCTTGAGATATGTGTTTAGTTAAGTTAGTTTACACGGACGCTTCTTCAGATCATGCACCAAATGAAGTCTATCATCATTCAGTAGACCAAACATGGATGGGGTGCGGCAGACTTTATCCTAAGAAAGTTCCTTCAGTTAAGGTTGAGCGTCACATGGTGAGATTATAACCATGAAACATCAATGGATATTCAACAAAAATGTAATGACTACAGCCACAGGAAAATATATCTCACCAAGGTTTGCAGCTATCAGTATCCCCATTCATTTCCTGTAGGTTGCTCGAGGTATCCCATATCTTCAATGTAAGATCATCACTACAAGACCAAAGTAAATTAATCTGTCAACATTTCCGAACAATATAACTGCGCAGGTTATTAGCTGCACACCTGCAAGTAACCATTCTATCCCCCTCTGAGTTGAAAGATAATGCCCAGACTGTTGATGTATGACCACTGAGAAGCACCAAAATACAAGGAAGAAAAACTGTAAGCTCCCTTCACCATAATTTTCAAAAGTACTTAGAAGTTATAACCTGTAAGTAATACTAAATAAATAAGTAGCAACAGTTCTGACCCTTGATAAAACTCAATCAAGGGTTAGGATTCATGTAGCCAATCCCAAATAGTTGGCACAATCCCACCTTGATGATGATGATGATGACATAGAAACAAAAGTGTTTCTGAAATGGCAACCATTTGAATTTCTCAAGTTGCAAACCTAAGTTTAGTTAATAGATAAACCTAAGTTTTCCATGCACATGCCTCTCCTTTAGGTGTTTCAGGAATCTTGGCTATCAAATATCCATTTGTTTTGAATAAGAACTGCATTTTGAACATGACTTTAAGTTAAACACTGTTAGTGCCATAGTCACATTATAATTTTATGCATCATGATGGCAAGAAAAACTAGAAGGTATTCGACGTTGACACTTTAAATATTAGCAATGTTATTATTAGCTAAATCCAACATCTTGGTAGATTGATGTGGAAGGATATGAAAATAGAAGTTGAATAGGTTGTTTGTAAAGGAAATTAAAGTGTCAAATATGCTTTGATAATTTGTCCTTTAGTGTTTCTCTACAAGACATTTGGTTATCAGGTGACTCAATAGCAGGATGAAGAACACTTCACTGTTTTAAGAATTTCCTCTCGACTGATTATGAGAAAATCAAATTGGCAATTAAGGAATTTACTTTGGCACTGTAAGAGAACAGTCTCACAAGTGCATTGTCAAAGATCCAGCTGAAGATGAACTATTTTATTGTGCAAAATCTAGAGCAGATAATAAAATAAAGTTTGTTCACAAAAGATCAAATTGGAAAGCATTGGATTGATTAAGGAACATATTTCTTTGACCATTTCTACATGAAATTTGCAGTTGATTCACAGAGTATCATAGCTTAAGTTTTAATGATAAAGTTCAGACGATCAAATTGGAAAGCATTGGACTGATTGTCAAGCTTTGAGTTCCACAGTTAAAATTGACTGGTGTCTGTAACAGAAGCAAGAACAAATTATTTGAAATAGTAAAAAACAATCAGAACACTAGATAAGAATAACTACAGACTTCAGTACCTGCTAATTTCATCAATTGTTTGCACACAATGCCAGTCATCACCACCACCATCCTCTGCCCAGACCTAACAACCACACCATGACTAAACTTTGGCCAATAAGTAATAACCGCCAGAAGTTGACTTGAGCTCATATTTACTAATAGAAGGGAATAACATCACTTGTTTTGCAATTCTATACCTTGACGGAGTTATCATAGCTGACAGAAACCAAAAGATCCAAATACGGATGCCACTGAACCATTTTAACATCCTGTGTATGACCTTGTAATACTGAAACACACTCAAACTCAGAGCTGGGCAGCATTTCCCAGATCCAAACAGTCTTATCTCGACTACATGTAGCAAGCAACGATCCAGAGGCATTCCAAGAAACACTCTTCACTTCATTTTCATGACCCTAAGAATAGAATAAAGAAATAAACAAGATGTGAATTTTTCAAAATGTGTAATTCTGAAGAAAAACTAGAAGTTGTACCACAAGTGCAACTTTAGAATATCGAATGTGTGTTGAATTAGTCTTTACCTCTAACGTCGCAATGCATTCAAAGTCACCATTAATATGCCTCCATATGGCAGTTGTAGCATCAAAACTTGCAGTAGCTAATAATTTTCCACAAGGGGACCAAGCACAAAATCTAACTGTACGAGTATGGCTATCTTCAAGAACAGCCTATTATAATAAAAATAGGTTAATTAAGGGTAAGCAGAGCAGAGACATTTCTTCAGTAGGTTACTCAAATACAACAATCAGCGTGATAAAGCAGAAAAAACAGAATTTAAATTTATCTAAACAAGCATGATGTGTGCCTCTATTTCAATGAAAACATGATGTCAGTTTAGGATGGCAGAAAATAGATAATCAAAATGGCATTATAATTTTGTTTTATAGACCAATGTTGGCTAAAACAAAGGAATGAAAAAAAATGATAAAAAAAAAGGGGGAGTGGAGGTGGGGGGATGAGAGAGAATCAACTTTATTGTGATACGAACTTGGTGAAATATGATGAAGTCCTTGATTACTTCTTTATAAATAATAAATAAAAGCACTGAGCACTTAAATTTTGAATCAATCAGTATAAAATAGAAGTTCAATTTTCGGAGATTTGTGACAAGTTCTTTCCAAGAGGATGTGTAATATTAAAAGTTGAAAGGCTAGAAAGCTAAACAAAAGGTTTATTAGTTGAATCACATGAGGAGTGGCATGCTATTGTACTGGTCTCCATCATTCATTTTCCTTAAAACAAAGTAGAAGACACTTTTGTCCCCAGAACTTGATTATCTGAGTGTGAGCATGTGCATGTGCTTGCGCATATTTGTACGCCGCAGAAATTTCTTATTAAATTTAAATCCTGAGACCAATTTTACAACTGAATTTTAGCCAGTGTTCGTTCTTGTTGTGTTAGACAAATAAAAAACTTAGATGCATTTGGACTAGGGTATTGCAACATGAAGAAATCTGAATTTTGAAAATAAGATTTCTGATTTAGATTAGTCTACTAGAATGTACAGATTTAAAGTAAAATTTATACTATCCCATGCAGTGCAAGGTGATTTGAATACCTGAGCCAAAACCCCAAAAGAATTTAACAAAAGTACCGACCTGGAAGCTTTGTTTTTTTCCCCCCAATTTAGGTAAGATCAAATTTCTTCTTTTAAGGGCGACATCCTTGCATATGTCAACTGCTTTTTTCAAGGGCATAGAGATTAAGTTGAACCAAGTCATAAATGTGTAATTTTCTGAATTTTGAAAATAAGATTTTTGATTTAGATAATCTACTAGAATGTACAGATTTAAAGTAAAGTTTATACTATCCCATGCAGTGCAATGTGACTCAAATATCTGAACCAAAACCCCTAAAGAATTTAACAAAAGTACAGACCTAGAAGCTTTGTTTTTTTTCCAATTTAGGTAAGATCAAATTTCTTCTTTTAAGGGTAACATCCTTGCATATGCCAACTGCTTTTTTCAAGGGCATAGAGATTGAGTTGAACCAAGTCATAGATGTGTTATTTTAAATTTTAGTAATTTGTAGCTTGCTATATATTGAATTGTATGATAAGTCTTGATAAAAATTTGATTGGGCCAAGTTAAAAGTTTCTCAAATCGAGTCAAACCTTGTTATTTTAATTATTTACGTCTATTGTATTTTGCTTATTTCAATATGAGTTAATATAAATTGTCTTTGGCTTAAAGTTTCAAAATCTTACAGGGTTTGGCAATCCTACCCACCTAATTAAAGTGTGTCCAACATTATTGCACGACCAATAATGCATGCTTGCATTAAACTCGACTAAAATTTGAAGCTTCAAACAGCATGTTTGAGTTATTTAACCAGTCACAATAGATTTAGAGTATCCATAGCATACAGAGAGATATAGGTCATATATAGAGACACATCCAGAGAGAGTGTGGCAAAAAAGAATCCATGTAACTCGACGTCCATGAACAATTTTCTCCGAAATGCGATCACACAAGCCCACACCTAACGCTGCATCTTAAAGGCTAATAGACCACAACTTTCCCCAGATGAGTAAAAAAATCGGTTTTTGACCTAATCAAAATTACCAAAATCTGTCCTTTGAGGAATCCAACTGCTGCGAAGAGAGAAATCAAACCTTGCAAACCCAAGATCCAGAAGTCCCTTGCTGCCAGACCCTGACGGTCTTGTCGGCGCCGCAGGAGGCCAGCATGGGCGGGGCGGTGGAGTCCGGGTTCCACGCGAGGTTCCACACTCTGTCGGAGTGGCCTTCCAGCTTCTTGATCTCCCGCAGCTCCATCTGTCGGTCATCGAAGAGCTCCATCGATACGATGATCCACGCGAAGGTCGGAGAGAGATTGAGTAGGGGAAAAGAACGGCGGCGGAATCGGAATTGAGGCTCCAGAAAGAGACTGTTCAAATTTAATTGTGCACCCCACAAATTCTATATTTTAAAAAATAATACTTTTTGGAATTTCAAATTTGTTAAAATATCCTCAAAAGTTTTTTAATTTTTATTATCTTCCCATCATTAACGGTAATAAAATAGCTAGTTGTGAAAAAGGATAAGAAAAAAAATAATTTAGAGATGAAATAGGAAGACTTTTATTCTTGGAAGAATTTTTTTTTTAGCCCACGAATATAATTACCTTTGTGATTTATTTTTCTTTTTCATCATGGAGGGATCATTTTTTACTATGGAAAAAAAAATCAATTTTATTTAAATATTAAAAGTAAGAAATAATGGAATTTTTAAAAGTTGGAATAATTTCTATAATCAATGGAAAATATCTTTTAGTAGTTGAGAGGACAATTAATTAACAAGTTTCCATCGGATAATCTTGCTAGCAGAATGCAAATTGTTATCATGAATACACTAATCAAATTCTATTAAGTGAAGCATGTGATCCTTTATCTCTCTTCTATATATTGGTAGTAGAATGTTTCCACGGGGATGGCGCGATGATAAGGCAGCGTGACTGCTTAGGATATAGGCTGGGGTCGATTCCGAAAAGGGTTAAAATCCTCCCTGGGTTTAGAGGACCCCCCGGCTGTCTTGCCACCGTATCCGGGACATAGTCTCCCCAGTGATTTACCTTCCCTCTCGCCAATAGCCCTGGGACGGATGGCAGAGGGCTGCTAATTGGGCAGATTCCCAACTTTTAGGATATATTGGTCGTAGAATTGATGGCAACCTTTTAGAGTGAGAATATCATCTTTTATTATTACGAGAGGACAATCAACAAATAAAAGATCAGCGATTTATCAAACTGCACACGTGAAGTTTAGAATTATTCAACATCACACCATATTTTCATATTTATCAAATAGCGCATTTAATTCTCTTTTTATCCCTCCCGCCAAATAGACATGCACCATTGTGGTGCTGAAATTAACAATTCCAACACCACTGTGATGTTGCAATCTCAGCACCACAGTAGTATTGCAATCCCAACAGCACTATAGTGGTGGTGTTGAGATTGCAACACCACTGTGGTACTGGCATGGAAATTTGAATTCTCAGCACCATATTTGGATGATTCAGAATTTTTACTGTGGTGTAGGTCTGTTTGACGGGAGGGGTAAAAAGAGAATTAAATGCGTTGTTTAATAAATATGAAAGAATGAGATACTGTTTGGACAATTCTAAACTTCACGTGCATTGTTTGATAAATTATCGATAAAAGATTGATGCTAACAATTATGCATACGCTATGAGTCTAGGAAAAAGCTTATGATCCGAGTTCTCTCATTGTTGATTTGCTCGAACAACTTAACGATGCCAAATGATTTACAAAGTCAAAAATTTTAATTCATGCGTACGAGGAACATTTAGTGTATATTTAGTTACAAAACGTTAAAAAAAATGTCCAATTGTTTGTGAAAATTGAAGAGTATTGGTACCAATAAATAATTAACTACAAAAATCCACTAAGATATGTATAAATTATGTTTCAAATCTATTTGATAAATAAACAAGAGAGAATTAATGTTCTCTCTTTTAAAAACTAGTAAAGTGAAGCTTGAACATTTACCTAAACAAAATAAAACAAAATAGAAAAAAAAATCAAGAGTGTCCCATATATATAGTTGACACTTCTTTTGGTAAAAAAAATCATCAAATGGATGCTCTATCATATGTTTTGTTTTCTAAAATATCTTTATTTTCAACAATGTTATATAACTACAATTAGCTACCATAATATATAAATTAGAATAACTGATAACTAAGTGGTTAGTATAAAAAAAAAAGGAATCAATTGTTACTAATTTTTGGCTAGATAAAAATATCCCTCGTGATTTATTTTTCTTTATCTAACTGTAGGACCAACGATAAAATACATATGAGATGAACACGTGATTTAAAATTTATAATTCAGATACAAGTAGTTACTTAATTATAACTATTTTAAAATAATTTTTATCAACTTAAAATAATTTTGACTAAGTATTTTGATATAATAATATTTTATATATAGTAATTATGATTAAAATAATTTTTTTTTCTAAAAAAGACACCAATTTGATATAATAATAATATTTTATATATAGTAATTACGATCTCAAAAGACTGTCAACTTCTCTTTGTATTATGGAGTAGGTGATTTGCGACTAATGGATTATTCGAATGCTGATTAGGAATGCAATTTGGATAAACACAAATCAACATTGGATTTTATATTCTTGATCAATGATAGAGTCATCTCTTAGAGCAGTAAGAAGTAAACCTGTATTACTCTATCTATGATGGAGACTGAGTTTGTGGCATGTTCTGTAGCAGTTCAAAAAAGTGTTTGGCTTAGAAGACTATTAGATGACTTAGAGATTTTAGCGGATAGTGAGAGATCAGTAATGATTTATTGTGATAATCAAGTCGTCATCGTTTATACTAGAGACCCTAACTTTCACAGTAGAACCAAACATATTGATACCAGATATCATTTTGTGAGAGATATCATTGAGAAGAATGAAGTAACTGACAAGTACATTTCAATACACAATTGTTGGTGCAATCGGCCCAGGTCACGATTGACCATACTCGAGTTTGACTCGAGTGATATTTTGATGTTTGACATAGGATGTTTGACAAAGTAGCTTGACATTGATGTTGGACACTGATGTCGGTTAATATGTTGGGGAGATTGTTGGAGCAATCGACCCGGGTCATGTTTGACCGGACTCGAGTTTGACTCGAGGGAGACTTTGATGGTTGACTAGGGTTGACCATGTGATTAAGGGAAAGTCCAAGCATGGGTCTTGGCAAGGTAAAGTCCAAATCATGGGTACTTGGCATGGAAAGTCCAAGTGAGACACTTGGCATTTGGGAAAGTCCAAGTCTTGAGTACTTGGCACAAAGAAAAGTCCAAGCATGAGTCTTGGCATGGAAAGTCCAACATGGGTTGGCAAGGGAAAGTCCAAGCTTGAGTCTTGGCATTTGAGAAGTCCAAGGGTTTGATATTGGTGGCGTAAAGTCCAAGGGTGAAGTCTTGGCAGCACAAGTCCAATGGTTGACGGCGTAAAGTCCAAGCGGAGTCTTGGCGGCGTAAGTCCAATGTGCCTTGGCGGTGTAGACACCGTTAGCATGACATAGCCGAGGGAAGCACCTGGAGGCTAGCGCGATGAATGAACAAGGAATGGATGACTTGGAGGGATCCGAGAGGCGTGAGGCTGATGGAGGTAGCTAGAAGGCTTAGGTCTAGGCTAAGGGTGGTCTAGCAAGTATGGAGACATCATACTTGGGTTAAAACCTCATGTTTGAGGTTGGCAGTCGATTGACATTATGGCCGGTTCGACTGTCGTGAGTCGACTAGAGTTTATTTCCCGATTTAGTGGAAATGCTCGCGATGACTACTCTCATTGGAGCGATCGTGATGTCGATGGCGATCATTGTCAGTCAGTGATCGGTAGCGATTAAATGTCGAGCCGAACGCTCCGTAGCCGGGGCAATCGGCTACTGGTAGCGATCGCGCCAAGAGTCCCGTTGGAACTTGTCCGATGTGGATTGAGTCGTTGTCTCACAGCTACAGTGTTGGCAGTCGACTGCAAGGCGGAAATTCAGCCCGATGGAGGATAAAAGCAGTTGTTCGTGGAAGGCTCGATCATCAGTTTTTTGGGAGCTTACTTGAGGCGATTTGAAGGCGATTTGCAGGTGCATTTCAGAGCCCTTCAACCTTATCCAAGCAACCAACAAGCAAAGCGCTCAAACCCTAGTTTTGTAAAGTGTTCTTTATAGTTCTTTGTATTTTGCTTGTATTGTTGTATATTACTTTTGTAATCTGTTGTAAGAGGTTTCTCCACCTCCGACGTGTTGTCGAGAAGGAGTTTATTGCTTAGTGGTATTTGTGGCATCGCTAGGGTTCGTACGAACCCAATCCGTGGAGTAGGAACCGTTCGGTTTCGAACCACGTTATATCTTTGTGTTCGTGGTTGTTTCATTTCGTTATTGCTTTCATTACTATTCCGCTGCGCATAACGAGTTTTTATAGAGACGATCACGATCAAATTTCATCTACGTACGGGCAATACGCTATTCACCCCCTCTAGCAGGCGCACAGGTCCTAACAAGTGGTATCAGAGCGAGGCCGCTCTTCTAAGTCTAACAACGAAGGGAGCAAGCTAGAGGGTAAAAGATGGAAGTCCAAGAACAATTAGGTTGGGACATCAACATGTCGGTCCCGTACTCATTATATGGACAAGAAGGATTCGATTCTTGGAAGAGAAGAATTGAAGATTTTTTATTGATGAGGGACATTGAGGAATGGGTCATTTTAATGGAAGGCTTTGAATTGCCAAGAGGGCCAAGAGGAGGATATCTCAAGAAGAAAAGATGGACTCAAGACCAACTTCAAAAATCCGAAATCAATGACAAGGTAATCGATATGATAGTTAATTTAATACATAACGAGTTATTGTCCAAGATAGGAGAAGTTCTAGATGCCAAGGAGCTATGAGAAAAATTAGCCAAGCTCCATGAAGAACCATCCATGGCCCAAGAAGGAGAAAGCTCATCCTCACAAGAAAGTGAGGATTCGGAGGTTGATAGGGAATCAACTTTCCGGATTGGTGGAAGAGGAGATGGAAGAAGTGGAAGAAACCTCCACCTCTAGGATTGAGGGGAAGGAAAGAATTTCCACTCCGGAACAACAAGAAGAAGCTTCCACATTCGGTCAAGATGAAGAAGTTTCAATTCCAACACCTACCACCACCATAGGTAACTCAAACATATCAATTTGTAATAAAAATCATATCATATATTTTGAGTGTAGGGAAGTCGGACACTATAAGAGCAAGTGCCCAAAGAAGATTAGGAAAGCTCCTCCGGCACCAAGAGTCAAGGATGCTGGTTCCCCAAGTCAAAAAAGCAAGGAGCATGTTATATGCTTCAAGTGCAACTCAAAAGGACATTATAGGAATCAATATCCTAGGGGGAGGAAGAAGACCCAAGAGGGAGTTTCACAAGTAGGGGGAGTCACTAAGGCAAACCCTAAGGTATATCATTTTAATAATAATAATGCTCCTTCTTTAGTTAATAGACAAAAGCATACTAGGAGTTTTAATTCTCTTGCATTTTATGAAAAGCATGCTAATAGGAACAAGTATTTTTGTTTAGGAGCTTAGAGAGTCCATGTAGGAAATAGAGAGAAATTTGGGATTAATGTCCCTAAAAATAACTTATCTAAGGACAAACCTAGGTCAAATAACTCTAGAAAAATTTTACCTAGAGAGACCATTAGAAAGGTGCAAGAGCACCTAGGTTTCAATCCTAAATGGACTAGGCATATGCCTAGGAAGTCAAATGCCCAAGGTTTAGATCAAAATTCAAAATTTGAGAAATTAGAAAAGAAAAATCAAGTCTTGAGGTCAAGGCTTGAAAAGATGGAGAAGACCCTTGCAAAAATGCAAAATCAATTTCAAGGGTCAAGAGGTCAACATTTAGGGTCTAGAAGTCAAAGCTTAGGGTCAAATAGTCAAAAATCAAGACCTAGGAAACTAGATTCATCCAAGGGCAAATCTAAGCCCAAGGAAACCTATCACAATGTTCCATTTGATTATGGAACTAAACCTAGGAAAACCGAGGTTATTAGGGAAGTTATCCCTAAGAGTAACCATGGTAAGTGCCTAGTGGCTAAGGTCTCTAGGAAATCTAGGGTAGCCACTAAGAATGTTGCAAGGGGAGTTACCCCTAGAGTCAATCTAGGTAAGACCCAAATGACCAAGGCTACCAAGCCTAGGAGAGTCATTAGGAAGGTATCTAGGGAAGTTATCCCTAAGGAATACCTAATTAACCCTAGGAGCTCAAATATATTTTGGGTTCCTAAGAGCGTGATTGATTCACGCTAGATGGGGTTAGGGTGTGTCAATCTTGATTAGATGGGTAGTTAACCCAACCATGACAAAGGTGGCACCTTAGGTCATTTTCAAGGTTTTGGGTACCTTGGAAATAGGGTTGATATTTAATCCTAAAAGATTTTAGGATGTGCCAATGCATTTTTGGAATTATGAAAAATCAATTAAAATTGGCACAATTTAGGATTAGAGGTTAGTGTGTCATTTTGGTATACTAGGGAGATTTATGATAATATGGAAAAATATATCTAATTATATCAAATGGCAATTAATATTAAAATTTAGGTATTACTATATCTATATATCTTATATGTCATGCTTTGATTGTCATATGTCATGTCATGACATCATGTTTATTTTTAATCATTTTATATGTCATGTTCATATTTAGGTTTAAAGATTGAATGTCATGAGTTTAAGTCTTATATCATATGTCATGACATCATGATCATTGGTCATGTTTTTATTTTGCTATCATTATACCATGATCATTTCATGCATCAACTTGATTGAAAATTGATTTAAGGACTATGGTATGACTTGGAGTCCCATTTATAAGGGAATCAAGTAGAGTTGTCTTAGAAAATGTATGAAGCCCTAGATTAAATGATCCAAAACCCACATCTCACATCCAATTGACATGTATATGTATTTATACACCCTAGATATATGTGAGATGCTAGGATATGAGTTGAGTTCAAGGTGCATAGTTTTTGCATCTAAATGGACTATAACTCATCTAATTTCATTAGTGGATCATTGGGAAAGCATGTGTACAAGTCATGTACATAGAGCCCAAGGAATATGATCCAAAATAAGCTTTTGAAAATATTTTTAAATCATTTTTGAAAAACCTTGGTGAAGTCTATCTTTTGATAGCAATCACCATTGATGAAGTTGATACAAAATAGGGCCAAAACATTGAAAATTTCAATGGTTTTGAGTTTTGTATCAAACTCACTATTTTATGGGTAAAATAATTTTCAAATATTTTTCACCCATTTTATTGGTCATAAGTATTATACGTATAATTTTTCTTGATTTTTCGATATACGTATAATTATTTATGAATTTTTGAAATTCAACTCTGATAATTGAAATTCGGAAATTTCAGTTATTAATCGACGCCTCGGTGGCGATCATTATCGATGTGGCAATGTGACGATTCTAGAGTCGACTGCCACGTTTGATTTTGAGTTAACAAGGTTTGTTTAGCCTAATTTCAGCCATGGTAAAAGTTCCTAATTACTCCTAACCCTATGATATACTTTGGGAAGCATTATAAAGGGTGAAAATCTATTGGATATGGATTAGGAGAGATGTTAGGTCAAAGTATCAAATTTAGGGTGTGGAAAATTCAAGTTTGAACTTTGAACCTTATTTTTTATGGTTTAGAGTTTCTATTGGCTTAGGGACTTCCCAAGGACATTGTTGGTGCAATGGTCAAGGGGGAGCAAGCCTTTAGGGAGAGTTATCCATCTTGGGATGATGGATGTGTTTCTCTTCTTGAAGGGGGAGAAGTTATTGGGAGAGTATCATCAATTGAAAAAATTGATGGGATTTTGAGAAACCCAATTTGGAAATTGGGAGAGAGTATAGGATTGCCTCTCTTGAGTGATATGAGACTTATCACTAGGAAGATGGTAGACATCCTAGGTATTTTTGGATCAAGGGGGAGATTGTAAGATCTCATTGGGACATGAGACATTAACCTCCTTGGAGAGATAACCTTTTTGATGTATGTCAAAAAGGGGAAGAAGATTAAATTACCAAATTTGAAAAATTGGTAAAGGAATTTGAGTTAGGGGCCTAACTCAAGGTTTGTTTTGTCAAATATCAAAAAGGGGGAGATTGTTGGTGCAATCGGCCCAGGTCACGATTGACCATACTCGAGTTTGACTCGAGTGATATTTTGATGTTTGACATAGGATGTTTGACAAAGTGGTTTGACATTGATGTTGGACACCGATATCGGTTAATATGTTGGGGAGATTGTTGGAGCAATCGACCCGGGTCATGTTTGACCGGACTCGAGTTTGACTCGAGGGAGACTTTGATGGTTGACTAGGGTTGACCATGTGATTAAGGGAAAGTCCAAGCATGAGTCTTGACAAGGTAAAGTCCAAATCATGGGTACTTGGCATGGAAAGTCCAAGTGGGGCAATTGGCATTTGGGAAAGTTCAAGTCTTGAGTACTTGGCACAAAGAAAAGTCCAAGTATGGGTCTTGGCATGGAAAGTCCAATATGGGTCGACAAGGGAAAGTCCAAGCTTGAGTCTTGGCATTTGAGAAGTCCAAGGGTTTGATATTGGCGACGTAAAGTCCAAGGGTGAAGTCTTGGCAGCACAAGTCCAATGGTTGGCGGCGTAAAGTCCAAGCGGAGTCTTGGCGGCGTAAGTCCAATGTGCCTTGGCGGTGTAGACACCGTTAGCATGACATAGCCGAGGGAAGCACCTGAAGGCTAGCGTGATGGATGAATAAGTCATGGATGACTTGGAGGGATCCGAGAGGCGTGAGGCTGATGGAGGTGCCTAGAAGGCTTAAGTCTAGGCTAAGGGTGGTCTAGCAAGTATGGGGGCACCATACTTGGGTTAAAACCTCATGTTTGAGGTTGGCAGTCGACTGACATTATAGCGGGTTCGACTGCCGTGAGTCGACTAGAGTTCATTCACGGCTTAGTTTAAATGCTCACAGCGATCGCTATCGAGCAAGCGATCGCATCGCTTAAATGTCGAGCATAACGCTCGTAGCCGATCGGCGATCATGGCGCTCGGCGATCGCCAAGAGTCCCGTTGGAACTTGTCCGACGTGGATTGAGTCGTTGTCTCACAGCTACAATGTTGGGAGCCGACTGGGGACTTATGGCAGTCGACTGCAAGGCAAAAATCCAGCCCGATGGAGGATAAAAGCAGCTGTTCGGGGAAGGCTCGATCATCAATTTTTTGGGAGCTTACTTGAGGCGATTTGCAGGTGCATTTCAGGGCCCTTCAACCTCATCCAAGCAACCAACAAGCAAAGCTCTCAACCCTAATTTTGTAAAGTGTTCTTTACAGTTCTTTGTATTTTGCTTGTATTGTTGTGTATTACTTTTGTAATCTGTTGTAAGAGGTTTCTCCACCTCCGACGTGTTATCGAGGAGTTTATTGCTTAGTGGTGTTTGTGGCATCGCTAGGGTTCGTACGAACCCAATCCGTGGAGTAGGAACCGTTCGGTTCCGAACCACGTTATATCTTTGTGTTCGTGGTTGTTTCATTTCATTATTGCTTTCATTACTATTTCGCTGCGCATAACGAGTTTTTGTAGAGACGATCACGATCAAATTCCATCTACGTACGGGCAACGCGCTATTCACCCCCCCTCTAGCGGGCGCACAGGTCCTAACAACAACATGATGTTGGGAGTATGGGGAATACAATCAAAGTCCCACATTGGTAAGACATGGAAAAGATCATGTGCTTATAAGAAAAAAGATATCTCCATTGGTATGAGGCCTTTTGGGTAAAGCCCAAAAATAAAACCATGAGGGCTTAGACCCAAAGTGGACAATATCATGCCATTGTGGAGATATGTGGAGCTTATAAGCACTAACAATTGGTATCAGAGCCATGGTCCATGTCAAGCCATGAACCTCGAACGAAGGAAGTTGAGCTCCCACGTCCAGATCAAGAGAACCAGACATCAGGAAGGAAGTCTAGTTGGGTCGGGGGGACCGAACAACTGGCATGAAGTCCTGGTGGGTTGAAGATCGGACATCAAGCAGAGAAAATCCTTCGAGGAGGGATAGGCTTGAGGGGGGGCCCAATGTGGTCCTTCGTTTGAGGGGGGGATTGTTGGGAGTATGGGGAATACAATCAAAGTCCCACATTGGTAAGACATGGAAAAGATCATGTGCTTATAAGAAAAAAGATATCTCCATTGGTATGAGGCCTTTTGGGTAAAGCCCAAAAATAAAACCATGAGGGCTTAGACCCAAAGTGGACAATATCATGCCATTGTGGAGATATGTGGAGCTTATAAGCACTAACACATGATGGTTGACTCCTTTATCAAAATGTCGGTTGATGACAAAGAAGTAATATATATTTTACTTCTACTTTGCGGAAATAAAATATACTTTGGTTAATTATGATGTACAAATCTTTGGTATGCATAAATCTTCTAATCACAGACTGCTCGCAGTCGAGATATGATCACCATTAAATCATAATGTCACAACTCTCAATCCGGTGATATGTAACGATTGATATCTTGTTCTTCTCAACAAGATGAAAATGTTCCAGCCTCTCTTCTTCTCGACAAGAAGTATGGGTTTCACCTCTTACTTGACGATCATCCACCACATACTTCACATAAAAAGTATGTTTATATAGGAAAAGATGAAGAACATGAATAGTCATCTCGTTAAAAGTTTATTGATATATATTTATGTTAGTGAATTCATAAGTTAATGGATCACTTCATTATCTCAATTTTGAATGTCCCATACATAGTGGGCATTTAATTTTCATTGGAATAACGAGTGACTCCTCCATTACCCATGTTGAATGCCCTTTAGTGGGCATTACTAGGACTGTAAACGAGTCAAGCCAAGCCAAACTTTGTAGTGTTCAGACTTGTTTGATAAGATAACCAAACTGAGCCGAGCTGAGCCTAAAATTAACCAAGCTACTGAAAAACCTGGTCAAGCTTGACTTGGTTTTTTTTTTTTTTAGCTTGAGCTTGAATTGAGTTTGACTTGTTTAATGGGTATCAAGCTTCTAATCAAGCTTGATTCAAGCTTGTTTAAATTTGATTTATTTAAACGTTATCAAGCTCTTAAGTCAAACTTGTTTGTTTATTTAAAATTTTACTAATTTAATTCTGATTTATAAATGAGTATAAATAAATTCAAAAATAATTTTCAAAAGAATATAATTATAAATCGGCTTGTTAATGTTCATGAACATTGTTCACGAACAATGTTCACGAATATTGTTCACGAACATTGTTCACGAAAATTAACAAGCCGAACACATACGTGTTCAAGTTTGTTTATTTAATTTATCAAGCTGTTCAAGCTTGTTTATTAATTGACTTTGATGCATATTGAACGAACATAAACGAGCTCTTACCGAGTCGAACACCAAGCTCGTTCATGAAGGCTTGGTTCGTTTACAGCCCTAGGCATTACTAACAGTGTTTAAGGTTCAATATTTTAGGATTTAAAATTTATAATTCAGATACAACTGTTATTAGTTACTTATAACTATTTTAAAATATTTGTTATCAATTTAAAATGATTTTAATGACCTTAAAATAATTTTGATTAAATTGATCAAAAGTATTTTGATATATTTTATATATAGTAATTATGATTAAAATAAAATAAACTTTTTATATATATTTTTTATTTTCTAAAAAAGACACCAATTTGACTTTGTTGTTGATAATTCATGGAAAGTGGGACGACCTTTTAATTTTTGCCGGAATAAAATAAAAATAAAAACACTGCCTAAAAACATTCAAAATAAACTGCTGCGTTTCGTAAACGATCATCAGTAGAAGCGATCGGCCAATCTGCCATCGATCACGACAAAATCTAGAGACCTTTACGCGCAGGCGACGGCATTGACGGCGAATCTCATGCATCAGTTCTTCACTGTAAATGCAAATCCATGAGAGCACATTATATTGCTATAAATAGACAAGATTGCATGAATCCTTCTTCATCTGCCCTAGTGGTCTAGTCGGCTTCGATCGACATGGCCATTCCATCTAAATCGCTGTGTACGATTTTGATCGCGCTCGCCTTCGCCGGAATGAGGTCGGAGGCCGGCAGCATCGCCGTCTACTGGGGCCAAAACGGCAACGAAGGCAGCCTCGCCGACGCCTGCGCCACCGGCAACTACAAGTTCGTCCTGGTCGCCTTCCTCCCCACCTTCGGCAACGGCCAGACTCCGATGATCAACCTCGCCGGCCACTGCGACCCCTACTCCAACGGCTGCACCGGGCTGAGCGCCGACGTCAAGTCGTGCCAGCGCCGCGGCGTCAAGGTGCTGCTCTCCATCGGCGGCGGCGCCGGGAGCTACTACCTGGCGAGCTCTCAGGACGCCAAGCAGGTGGCTGCCTACCTCTGGAACAACTTCCTCGGCGGCTCCGCCGCTTCCCGGCCGCTTGGGGACGCGGTGCTCGACGGCATCGACTTCGACATCGAGGGCGGAACCAACCAACACTGGAACGAACTCGCTAGGTACTTCAAATTCCCACGTGCTTAAATATTCATATATTTTAGTTTTTAAAATATTTTTTTTTAAAAATATTTTCTTATTAAAATATTTCTATATTTATATTTTTGTTAGGTAGGATGAACAAAAATTCGGTTAAATCAAATAAATTAACTAAATCGAACTCTTCGATTTGGTTTATTCAAAAATTATTTTTTTAAAAAAATATTGATTATTTATTCTATTCGATTTCGGTTTCGAAATGAAAATAATCGATTAAACCGATTAAATTGAATTGAAGTCAATCAGTCGACTGATTTATCATATCAATCGATTGATGAACTTCAATCGACTGATTAATGCAAATCAGTTGATGCCAACTAATTGTCTTGAGCCCCACAATCTCCACTATCATCAGTCGATTGATATTTCATAGCAGTCGACTGATATGAAAATATCAGTCGACTGATGATAAAAAATTTAATTTTTTCGATTTGTTCGATTTTCAATTTAATTAATCGATTTTTTATCGATTCAGTTTGTTCGAGTTTGTTGAAAAGTTCGATCGATTCGGTTTGTTCAAAAAAAAAAATTTGTTTATTCGATTTTGATTTAATCGGTTCGGTCTGTTCGATTATTAATCAATTGTTCACCTCTATTGTTAGGTATCTTAAAAGCTATGGTCAGGTCTACTTGAGTGCAGCACCTCAATGTCCTTACCCGGATGCTTGGATCGGAGGAGCACTCGACACGGGCCTTTTCGACTATGTGTGGATTCAATTCTACAATAACCCTCCTTGTCAATATAACTCCGGCGATGCAACCAATCTTGCAAATGCATGGAAACAATGGACCTCTATCCCCGCAAAGGAGGTGTTCCTTGGGCTTCCGGCGGCACCGGAGGCGGCTGGAAGTGGCTACATTCCGCCGGACGATCTCATTTCGAAGGTTCTTCCAATCATCGAGAGCTCGAGCAAGTATGGAGGGATCATGTTGTGGTCCAAATACTACGACGATCTCACTGGGTATAGTTCGAAAGTTAAAAATCATGTGTGATTTCGGAACGTATATATGTAATAAAATCATCACTACGTGGCTTTGTGCTAGGTTCATGTATTTGGAGTTTGATGTAAACATAATTTAAATATGAAAGAGTATGTGTGTTTGTTAGAAAGAATAAGAGGAACGAGCACGAGTCGATTCTAGAGGAGGGTCTAAAATTTCTCTTTAATGTTAGATGCCCCTCTTCTGTCATGGTCAATCGCATCAAAGCTAAAGGCCCCTTACGATTTATCTCTTTTATAATGATCGTGGAACACACCGATGAGGGTCATTAGATTGACGATTCTAACCTTTTGCAAAATAGAAAGAAGAAGAGGAATACTTTTTTCTTAGAAGAGAAGGAACAAGCCCCTTAACATTTACCATAAAGTTTCATATGATACATAAATATAATTTACCATTCTTCTAAAAGAGAAGGAACAAGCGCCGTGTCAAAATTTACCATTCTTTTTGACATGTGTATTTTAATCAAAAAATTTTGTATAACAATTCTGACAAGATATCTAGAGTATATATCTCTTTTATAGGAGTGGTGAATCCTCTGTCAGTTATTCAAATATCTTTGATCACTTTGACTTATACCCAATCAATTTGGAGTGATACCTTCTATGAAAATGGCTACAAAGAAATTAAAGCACAAGTTGTCATGATCAAAATGACTTGAATACTTCAAGTCTAAGGAAGCTCGCACTCGAACTGTAATGAGATCTTCATCGACATGAATAACCATATGAAGTTTTATAGCAGGTCACTTTAATGAACTAGTTATCTTAACTAGCATCTACATATTCACTCTTAACATTCCTATACTCCTTGGATAACATATTCACTCCCTAGGCTAGCTCAGTTAGTAAGTACAAAGGGCTGACTCTTAAGTGGACAAGGAGGGGTCAATTTCCAGAGAGTTCACCGCTCTGGCTATCGATCACCCTCTCCTTTGCACTTGTCACCTGGGTCCTGATGTACCTCCTCCACCGGTTAGGACAGTCGAAGGGGGCAGCTAAAGTGGTGATTCCATATTTTTTTTTGGATAACATGTACTAGTCTCATAGAATTGATGATGTTCAATTTCATCAATTCATCAATTAGGGATTGTTTCAATACTTACATAATTATGCATGATGAGAAACTCATTAATCATGATCCAATCACAATTTCTCTCATGTTATGTATCGTATTATATACTTCAATAAATGAGTTTAAGATCCAATAAAATACATATATAATATACACTCGAATAATGAATTGTATTAATAACATCTAAGACAATTCCTTTATGACATCTCTATTACAACAACGAATCTATTTTAAGGAATCCAAGTAGAACTCAAACCTCAACTTCTCTGTTTCCGAGCAATCTACTCGGTCATATTGTTTCTCAACTTGGCACTCAACATTCAACTTACTCGACAATTAACTATTCGACCTCGTCCTACTCAGTAGTAGGTTACTCGACCTCAACCCACTCAGTCACTTGACGACTCAATCGCTCAACACTCAGTCTCAGTAACTCAGCTTAGCCCTTCAAGACAGTTTGAGATAATCAACTTAAATCACTCAACAGATAAGTCTAAATTGATTTGTAATTTTAAATTTCGACGATTATCTCAATCTCCAGACACATAACACATATTGTCCTGCACATAATAGATTATTATTTAAGTAAATTACTAATCCCAACTATGTAATGTGTACTCATGTTTTTTAATCCTCAATGCACAGGTTATACCATCAATATTATTTGTTCATTATAGGAAATACTGAATGCCTAATTTTATTTATGAACGCTAATCCCTTGACACCTTTCACAATTTAGGAAACACTGAATGCCTAATCCTACTTATGTTTCACGATTAAAACCTTGATCATTAGTTTGCTTTCAAACAAGGATTCAATTCTGAGCAACGACAAAATACTCATGTAGTTTCTCAAATATTTATGATTTGATTTTCAATACGGTGCACTATAGAGTTTTTTTTTCCAATGGAATAAAAAATATGGACGGCTTGGTCACTCATTGCAAGCACTTCCAAATTTATTTTGATGACCAATGAAAAACTTTCATTGAATGCCTAATCCTACTTATGTTCCACAATTAAAACCTTGACCAATAGCTTGCTTTCAAACAAGGGTCTAATTCTTGTACTACATTACAATGATAGAGTGCTTGTACAGTCTTTCAAACATCCATAATTTGATTCCCATAAAAATCTAAACGGTTGGACCATCTACTACGATCACTTTTGAATTTATCTTAGTGATTGATGAAAATTTTTTATAAAGCCGAGTCGATCACCCTTAGGATTAGTAGATTCAAAAAATTGATTATCTGATGCTAATAAAAAACATGGAATATGTAAGCAAAAATAAATCTCTCATTGAAGTTGTAAATGGAATGCAAAATCCATCGAAAGGAACTTAAAAGAGACTTTGGGTGATTATTGCGAATTTTACACAAGAGTATTGGATGTAGTCAAAGAGGTGTTCGTCTCGGATTTATTTTTTAAATAATTTAAATTACTTTAAAAAGAATCTCAAAAATTAGTACGAAAAATTTAAAAATTAATTCATTCGATTCAGATTATCAAAATTTTAGCTTTGCAAGTAGTATTTGAATATAGGAACTCATTCACCGCGACTTCATTGTTCTCGTTTTTCTTATCTGAATAAGATGTCAAGGGTTTCACCATTGTTGAAGTCATGGATTTCTTGTACGATGTCATCAACCAAATGGATAACAATAGTGAAAAGCACTTTTTTGGATGAGTGATGGCTAAAATACGACGATACTTACAAAAATAATATAGATCAATTCTGAAAAAGGTCTAAAGTTTTTTTCTGAATTCAAATGACCTCTAGTATCTTGACCAGTGTTCTAAAAATCGACGATTTTATCCGATTAGGCGGCGCCTAGGCGGTGGACGCTCGTCTACCGCCTCGACATTCACAGAGGCGACGCCGCTAGGCGTCGCCGCATTCATCGGCGGCGTCGCCGCTTTAATCGGCGCCCAGAGCGATTAATCGACGTGTCGAGCGATCGGCCAGGTGTCGAGTTCGGCTCAACAATCGACCGCCCCGAAACACACCCATACCCGAGCGACACGCCCGTGCAAATGAGGAACCGCGCGTGTCGCGCGAAGCGCCCGTGCGACACGCGTGATGAGGCGTGTCACACATTTGATATGTGCGTGTCGTACATTTCCAATTCTTATTATTATTATTGCAATGGATTTTTAATATTATTTGCAATTATATTTTTAATTCTTATATTTTGCAATTTTTATTGTTTACAATCTTAAACGTTTTTAATATTCTTGTTACTTGTTGAGTTGTTGTTAGTTGTTATTTGTTACATGCATGTGGAGGCTATAAAGTGAGTTTTGACTTTTGAGTGCCCCTAATATATTAATTTTTTTATATATTATTATATTTAAAATATTAAAAAAATCGACCGCCTAGAAACCGCCTAGGCGGCCGCCTAGCCGCCTAGGCGCTAGGCGGCGAGTGACCGCCCGCCTACCGTCTAGCGCTTTTTAGAACACTGATCTTGACCACCACGTCAAGGCTCATAGAGCTTTCAGTGATTTACCTCTCTCACACTGACCGTGAGACAGATCGATATGAATCACTAGATTGACGGTTCCAATCTTTTACAAAACAATAGTGAAAAGCACTGCAAAAAGTAGTAGACATGAGTCGAAGTGCATGAGTAACCAGGTAGGCCTCGAATGTCTTCTTAATATAAGTCAATTGATTTTTCTTAACCACATTTAGGGAGATCCATAAATGAAACAAGATAAGTCCCTGAGCTATGGTGCAGCGGTATGATATTTATGTATGAAGGGCGTGGAGGCGGTTACTGCACGCATTATGCAATAACTGCACCCGCACTCGGGGAGTGCGTGTGTCCACATCTTCGCTGTGCTCGTTGCACTCAAGCCCTTATAAGGGTGGTCGTCCAAGCTTTGCAAAGGCTGCTGAAGAGAGGAGTTCACGAGCGGAGTGTTGTGCTTGTGCGATCAGAGTGCGGAAACTCTATCGGAGAAAAATCAGAGAGTAGAGAACACCAAGACAGGGCTGGATCTTAGCTCGTGGAGAAGGAGGATCTTTCCAGCGTGATCGACCCTCAGACGACAACCAACTTCATCATCCCTACATCCCTACAACGCTAGAACGCGATCTCGTAAGTTTTTTTATCTGCATTTCATTTTTTTCTATTTTCAGCACTTAAATTAGGTCAAACAGATGCTTTAACGACCAACAATGGTATCGGAGCCAAGTTGGTGAAGCATCTATTCAAAAATTTTCCTACAAAATCACTGTTTATCACAAAAGTAAGTCGCGAGAACGAAGAACAATGATTTTGTTGAGCAGTTTTCGAAAATAACCACGCAAAGCGCTCTGCTTGGCGATTTTGTCGAGGATCGGCAGTTGCGAGTGGGAACATTTTTCCGATGGGAGCAGTTCTCGAAAACTACTCTATTGCGGCGATTTGGTCGATCGAGAATCGGTGGTTGCGATGTAGAAACGATTCCTTGGGGAAACGATTCCTGAAAAGCTCGCTTCTTGGCGATTTTCAAACCGATCTGTTGCTCGGTGGTTGAGATCTGAAACGATTCCACTGGTAAACTACTCGAGAGAAGTCACGATGGGAATAATTCCACTGGTTGAGCGATTCCACGTGGACAATTGCTTCGAGCAATTCCTGGCGAACAATTCCACAGGAAAAGCGCCGGAGAGTAATCTCGATGGGAATAGTTCCTGGTAGAGCGATTCCTGAGGGCGATTATAAGCGCTTCTCGAGCAATTTCGAGGCCGTCTGTTAGCAGCCGATTTAACTTTCCGAGCAGTTCTCGGGGGCGATTAGGAAAGAATTCTCAGCGATTCGAGAGTTCTCGGGATTTGGTCGATGCGGAGGATAGACCTGCGGATTGAAAAGCGCCCGAGGTATAAGATGTCTACTGATGCATACGGTTGAAATTTCAGACCGGTCTGACTTACAGACCGGTTGAAATTTCAGACCGGTTTAGATTACAGACCGGTACAGAAGTTCCAAGAAAGTGCTCGGGATTACAGACCGATCTGGAGAGTAGACTGGTATGGTTTCGTAAAACTAGTCTGGAAACTGGTTTGGACGTCAAACCAGTCTGAAAACTGGTCTGCACGTCAAACCAGTTTAGAGACCAATCGAGATTTCAGAAAACCAGTCTGGATATCATCAAACTGGTCAGGAATTTAAGAAACTAGTCTGGAAATTCGACAGACCGGTCTGGATTTTGAAAACCAGTCTGGAAATTTGTCAAACCGGTTTGGAATTTTGGAAACTGGTCTGAAATTCATCAAATCAGTCTGGATTGACATCAAACCGGTCTGGAATTTCAGAAACCAATCTGAAATTCGTCTAACCGGTCTGTAATGATGAGAAACTGGCCTGGCCAGAAGGCTAAGCATACTGTTGGTCAACGTCAATTGACTAAGTTGACTTTGGTCAACTTAACTCATAACTTGATCGTCGAGTATTTGTTTGGAACAAATAGAACTTGACTTAAACAACTTATAGATAGGTTAATAAGAACTAGCGTTGATGGCTAGGGACGATGTGAAAATAAACTATCATTCATGTTACTCGAGGGCTTAGGGTACTCGGAGAAGAATGGATGGTGTTTAAGTTTTCACATATTAATAGTCATGTCAAGTCAAAACAGTTTAAAACTATTAGACTTAGATGATAGTTGATTGGTAACAGTATCAGTCGACTATTCTCCAAAGAATCAAGGAAATTTATCCTTGACTGAATGTGTTCGTTCTATGTCAATATATAAATTGAATTAAGCCGGTATATGTACTGATTTATCGATTTTGTACTAACTTAATTAATTTTAATTTTTTCAGATGACACGGATGATTATCATGATGACTGGACGCGATGTGTTGCATAACCAGCTGAGGGAGGCTATCTAGGGGATAGAGTATGACTCAACACATGGAGTCGGGTGACACATAGGGAGATTGGACAGACTGTTTTGGAGACTCGAGATGCAGGAGTTTTCAATTCTGGTTAACTACAGGATCTGGGCTCTGGTCCGTTCGCTGCCTCAACACCTTAGTGATATTGCGCATCAGATTTGGGGGCGCTATGAGGGGCGCGTTACCTATACCCAGTTGTGCGCTGAGTTACTTCACTACGAGAATTGTGAAGTGCACTGTGAAGAGGATCCTGTAGAAGATCCAGAGGAAGATCTGGAAGAAGACCCTGAAGAGATTTTTCCAATGGGATCTCTTCAAAGGTGTCCTTCAAAGGATTCTGCATCCTGGCATCATCTGGAGGGCATCTCAGCGGAAGGTGTTCAAGTTTAGCCGAAGAAGAGTGGACATGTTTGGATTATTACTGCGCTAGTGCTTGTACTAGTGGGAGTAATAATCACCTATTTAGTTTGTTAGGGTTGTTTCTGTTAGTTATAAGTAGGAAGAATGTTATGTGTAACATTCTTAGTAGAGTTTTTTTGTTATATGTTAACAATGTACAACATGTTTAGTTTAAATGAAATGTTTCATTTTATGCTGTTTACTCTACGTGATGCATGATATTTATTTACTCTTTGATTTGTTCATAATAAGTATAATTTTAAATGATAAGTTCATTTAATGTGTAATATCATGTTTGGATAATGATTAAGTTCATTAGATGGGATGTATGTAATATAATTGATCAAAGTCGATTAGATTGGAACATACAAATGATGAATGGGAATTTAATTGTCATTTGATTTTGTAAACTAAATCAAATTTACATTGAGTCAATTTAGAAATTACATACATAAATGTATACACCAAATAACTAAATAATGTGTTTATTATGTTAGGTTATGACAACCAAAAACATCATAGTTGTACTCAATAAGGGTGAGAAACTGAATGGAGATAACTACAAAATCTGGCAACTCAGGATACAGTATGTCCTAGAGGAACAAGAAGTTCTAGAGGCTGTAAATCAGGTCTTAGTAGAATTTGTAGATGGTCCCACTGCAAAAAACAGGCGAGATCTTGATGCTTATAAAGCATGGAAGAAAAAGGACTCCACTGCTAAAGGCATTTTGATTAGTTCAATGGTGGATGACCTAACATTTGAGTATGAGTTGTATTCTTCGGCTCATGTTGTCTGGGTAACTCTTAAGGATAAGTACAGTGGAGTTAGTCTGAGCAAGCTTCGACACTTGACGATCAAGTTCGACGGCTATAAAAAGCGCCCGAATATCATGATGGCTCAACATCTCAGGGAGATGTCGAACATTATTCGGGAACTTAAAACTGCTGGTCATGAGCTGACAGATGAACAAGTTCAGGAAGTTATTCGATCCCTTCCGGATTCTTGGGAGACCATGAAGCAGACCCTTATTCACAATGAAAGTATTAAGACTTTCACTGATGTCTCACGTCATGTTGAACTGGAGGTGGAGAGAGTAGAATTCGCAAGGATTTCTGGCCAAGTCTATTTGGCTGTTGATTCTGCTGGATCATCTGGATCTAAGAAAAAGAGATGGTTTAAGAAGGAGAAGGCCAGGAAAGAAGAAAGAAGTTACTGCTGCAGATGGGGCAGACTCAATCAAGAAGAAAAAGAACAAGAAGATAGGGAAGAAACCTAAAAGCAAGGTGACTTGCTTTAATTGTGATAGAAAGGGTCACTACGCTCGGGAGTGTACTGAGCTAAGAAAGGTAACTTCAAGTCTGTCTTCTAAGCATTTTGTTGCTAGTTCTGTGTTGTTGGCTGATTCTTATCCTTTGTGAATTATAGATTCGGGAGCAACCAACCATGTAGCTTGGGAGCGAATTACATATATGGAGTACCGTAGGGTACCAGCTGGCAATAAATGGATATATGTAGGAAACAATGCAAGAGTCGAAGTCAAAGGAGTCGGCACTTGCAAACTTAACCTTCGGGGTGGAAGTACTTTGATGTCTTGTATGCTCCTAAGATTCGAAGGAATCTTATTTCTGTTACTTATCTTTTTGATTTGGGGTATTGTATTAACTTTTACAATCGATGTGTGGAATTTAAGATTGACTTTGTGTCAATCGGATATAGTCTTTTAACGAATGATTTTATGGTTTTTGATGTGGAACCAAATGTCAATTGTGCAATTGATAGTTATTTTTCGAACATTGCTCTTACTAGTGATGCAAATATAACTGATGATGTTTGGCATGATAGATTAGGACATATAGGACAAGATCACATGAATTGATTAGCTAAGGAAGGCTTATTGGGCTCTCGTGCTAAGATTAGCTTGTCTATATGTGAGCATTGTCTTGCTGGAAAAGCAACTAGGAAACCATTTGGTAAGGCTATTAGGGCAGAGTCACCATTGCAATTGATTCATTCAGATATTTGTGGTCCAATGAATATGAAGGCTAGACATGGAGCTTCCTATTTCATTATATTTATTGATGATTTCTCTCGTTTCGGTCATGTGTATTTGATTTCTCATAAATCTGAAGCATTGGATTGCTTCATTCGTTATATGAACGAAGTTGAGAATCAAATAGAACGTAAGGTTAAGACTTTACGCACTGACCGTGGAAGAGAACATTTGTCTAATATGTTCAAGACAATATGTAATGATAAGGGAATTATAAGACAGTGATAATCCCTGGAACTCCACAGCAAAATTGGGTTACTGAGAGAAGAAATATGACTCTTCTAGAAATAGTTAGGTCTATGATAGTGCAGGCTAATTTGTCAATCTCCTATTGGGGAGATGCATTATTAGCTACTACCTATATACTTAACAAAGTGTCTTCAAAGTCAGTTCCATCTATCTCATATGAACGTTGAACAGACAGAAAACTATATTTGAGCAATCTGAGACCTTGGGAGTCAGCTGTCTATGTTCATGATAGTTCTCACTTCTCACAAGTATGAAAAATTGGGACCTAGAGGTAAGAAATGTATCTTTATAAGATATTTTGATACCTCCAAAGATTATGTTTTCATAGGTGAGCAACAAGGTGGAACAATCTCCGAATTTGATTCAAGAGATGCTACTTTTTTCGAAACAGAGTTCCCAACTAGAGGTGAAGTTGATAAGACAATTCCTCTATTTGAGGAGGATGAGTCGTTGTCAACTGGACAGGTGTCTAGTGGAATACCTGAAACTAGTCAACCCAGTGAGAGTATTTTGTCTAGTCACGAGGTGACTTCTCATGAGCCCAACTTACGGAAAAGTATTCATAAGATTAAACCTAAGAAGAGGTTTGATATTGAGAATGAGACAATGATGACACTCCTTGTTGACGATGAAGAACCTCAATCAGTTAAGGAAGCTCTAGGCTCTAGAGTTAGAGAAAAGTATAGAGATGCAATGGTTGAAAAAATAGAGTCAATGATTAAGAATCATGTTGGGAGTTAGTCGATCTTCCTCCTAGCCAAAGGGCTATTAGAAATAAATGAATTCTCAAAATAAAGAGGAAATCAGATGGATCGATTAACCGATACAAAGCTCATTTGGTTGCAAAAGGATTTACCCAATTGAAGGGTATAGACTTTGAGGAGACATTTTTTCCCGTAGTAAAGTTTGTGTCAATCCGAGTTATTTTGACTTTAGTGGCGCATTATGACTTGGAGTTACATCAAATTGATGTAAAAGCCGCTTTCCCTAACGATGAACTTGATGAGGAAATCTATATGGTTCAACCAGAATGTTTCATTGCTGAAGGCCAAGAAGATAAAGTATGTAGATTGAAGAAATCTATATATGATCGGGCTAAAGCAAGCATCAAGACAGTGAAATATAAGATTTAATGAAGTGGTTTTATCTTATGGTTTCGAAATAATCAATAAGGATCATTGCATTTTCCTGAAGAAGGACAGAAGAAAGTATGTCATTTTATCATTATATGTTGATGATATACTAATTGTAGAAAATGACATCGGTTTTGTGATAAAAGTCAAAAAGTGACTTTCATCATAGTTTGACACAATAGATATGGGAGAAGCTGAATACATCTTAGGAGTAAAGATCATCAGGGATTGATCTAAGAGACTTTTGGGTTTGTCTCAAGAGTCTTATATAAATAAGATGTTACAACATTTCAGCATGTCTGATTGCAACAGTAAACAAACACCTATTATGAAAGGTATTGTTCTGAGCAAAAGTATGAGTCCCAAAATTCTTGAAGAAATAGCTGAGATGAATAAAAAATCATATGTCAGTGTTGTTGGTAGTTTGATGTACACTATGTTGTGTACTTATCCCGATATCAACTATGTTGTTGTTTTAATCAGTCGGTTCTAGTCAAATCTAGGACCGAGACACTGGAAGGTAGTGAAAAGGATATTCAGATATCTGAAAACGACGATAGGTTATAGTCTCTGTTATCAAGGATTAGATATGAGCCTAAAGGGCTATTCAGATACGGATTGGGCTGGGGACTGGATGATAGAAAATCCACATCAGGTTATGCGCTCTTGTTGAATGGTGGCGTCATCTCCTGGAACAGCAAGAAACAGACATGTGTGGCCTTATCAACCATGGAAGCTGAATATGTGGCATGTTTAGCAGTTGTATAAAAGCGATGCAGTTAAGGAGGTTCTGAAGCATCGAAGATTCTTTGAGACAATGGAATTTCAAGGATCCTAAATATCACAGCAAGGGCAAGCATATTGCTATAAAGTATAACTTTATCAGGGATATTGTTGCTAAGAAGAAGATGATTCTTGAGTATATTCTTACATGAGTTATGCTTGTAGATCCTTTTACTAAGTCGATGACTAGAGAGTCATTTAATGAGCATGTAAAGTCTATGGGACTTCGTAGAATGTGATAATTTTGTAATGACAATCGGATATTGTAATTTAATTGTTTTAAATGCAAGCCATAATTTATTCAGTGTATGTGATATTACATTTTGATAAGATCTCGGTGAGCATGTTGATAGATAGTGATTGGTCCTCTCATATGGACAATCATCTCTGTTTGTTATGTATGAATAAGGGTAAGACCATTACTTATATGATAGCTTTGGAAGTTATATGTATAGAGATAATACTTATAAGTTGGGGGGTCGTCTTGATATGTGTATCAAGATAAGATCATTTAAGAAAAGTGATCGAAGTAAATATTCCCACAATTTACTATACCTGTTTATGAGCCAAATTAGAATTCATATATTGAATTCAGGATTAGATATTTGAAATGTCTGGATCAAAATCTATACGATGTTGAGGAAAACATGCGCTTTTTATTGGTGAAGAGAATAACATTGTAGCATGTGTTTCATATCACATGTGCTAAGGCGACAAGGAGGGTAGTAGGAGAATGGATCCCTACTTCTCTACTATGTGAGCCTTTTGAGATTATATATTAATCTCAACATTTGCCCTTTGTGACTATTTAGGTGTCTGCTTGAAGTTTTAATCAGGGTTTGCTACTTTAGCATGTAAACCTATTGACTATAGATGATTCGATCTATGGAACATGACTAGGAAAGCAATTGATTAAAATGAATAGATTCACACTAAAAAGGAAGATTAAATATATTTACATCTTTTGAGAATTATTCACTGGTTGACCCATTTTTGTTATGTATGGAAATGATTGTGAATATTGAGAATATGAAACATGCTCTTGATTTGATGGTCATTATAAGGGATTAGAGATGTTCATATTAATGTAAATGAAGAGTATTTAATCTGGGTAAATAGCAAGATATTATATATCCAGGAAAACGGTTAAGTACCACCATGAGAATGGTTCAATACCACCTGGAAAAACAGTTGTGTGCCACCTGGAGGATGGCAATGGGTCATCAGGTGAATGACTATGTGTCATTCAGAAAATGATTATGTACCATTTGAAGAGCAACTAAGTTAGGCATAACAACTTTTCTTAGCATTGATCGCTCTATGAGCAGCTATGTAAGGTGTAACAACTTTTTTAGCATTGAATTGCTTAGTGTGCTTGCTGTCGCACGAGCCATTTTCCTATGTATGAATTGGTTGTTTTAATGATCTTTATGACTATTAATCTCTGTTCAATTAATCTTTTGGGACTATGATCTCCGACTCTATTATGGTCTACGTGACTAGAAACTTTTATTAGTCTTTTGCGACTATTGACTCCGGCTCTATTTAGTCTATGTGATTAAATACCTCTTTTAGGTCTATGTGACAATTTGTCTATGCGGCATAACTTGGACAAGTGGGAGATGAAGGGCGTGGAGGTGGTTACTGCACGCATTGTGCAGTAACTACACACACACTCAGGGAGTGTGTGTGTCCACGTCTTCGCTACGCTCGTTGCGCTTGAGCCCTTATAAGGGTGGGCGTCCAAGCTTTACAAAGGCTGCTGAAGAGAGGAGTTCACAAGCAGAGTGTTGTGCTTGTGCGATCAGAGTGTTGAAACTCTGTCGGAGAGAAATCAGAGAGTAGAGAACACCAAGACGCGGCTGGATCTTGGCTCGTGGAGGAGGATCTTTCCAGCGTGATCGACCCTCAGACGACAACCAACTTCATCATCCCTACATCCCTACAACGCTAGGACGCAATCTCTATAAGTTTTTTTTTATTTGCATTTTATTTTTTTTCTGTTTTTAGCACTTAAATTAGGTCAAACAGATGCTTTAACGACCAACAATGTAGATAAATAAAAATTCTTGAGTCGATTTCTAATTACGATGTATTTATGGATTTTTCTCCAAATGAGAGTCAGTCCCTTGAAATACTTAAGTCTGTTGAGAGAGTCCACGCTTGCATCCGTTTGATTTATTTTCCTCTTCGATTAGAGACAACTGAGGGGGTTGCTGCCCACTAATACAACAGTTCCACATTCTTAAATGAATCAAGAGAGTCCTAGGCTGTAATAGTAAGGTGTCCATGTAGATTCGTAGGAACCCCTAGGTTGATCCCTAGTTACGGTATATTTACGGATATTTTTTCAAATGGAAGTCGGTCCCTTGGAATACTAGGTATGTTGAGGCAACCTATACTATCACCCGTTCAATTAACCTTCCTCTTCGATCTTCGGTAGGAACAACTGAGGGGGGCCGCTAATGTGGCGGTTCCACATTCTTAAATGAAACAAGAGCCTCCAGGGGTTACGGTGTAGCGGCAAAGCATCTCGGCTCTCACACAAGCACGGTTCGATCCCCAACTACTGCAAATTGCATAATTTTTCTCCAAATAGGATGACAACCCAAAAAAATTGAGGTTGTCAACGCGAACACTTCTCAATTTACTTACCTTCTTTAAGCGTGGAATGATCATAAGAGGTTCGCTAACGTGACAGTTCATACTTTTTTTCTTAAATGAAACAAGGAGAAGACTGCAAGCAAGCACCCAAACTCGAACATCAAAAAATCATGATCCTTAGCTCTTGGTTTTCTCATGTAATTATTGCTAATATCTTTGTTCCCCTTCTTAATTTTGTGTTTAGGAGGTGGGCATAATCCAACATCATGTGGAACATGGTGGTCATGCCTAAATTATTATCACCCACACTAATTACATAAAACAAAATATTATTGTAACCACCTCGTCCATCCTCTTCTAACCTAAGAATCTTACCTCTTCGCTTCGCGATAACACAAACCACTGTTAGTTAAGTTCGATGTTCATTAATTGTGCAATAAACTTGATTACGAATGCGATTAGGTTAGGGCTTCGCAAAGGCTTAGTTAGCTCACATGGACTATGTGTAAAGGGCCTTCCATTTGGTTGTTGAGATGAGGGACCTTGGAAAGTTAGTCGAGAAATCTATCTCAAGTTCAATCATTCTACATAAGAAAGAGTGTTGTTGGTCTTAATGGTAATCAAGCTACTTAGGGATCGTCTTTAGATTGATATAGTTTTGCTTTTATTCGTTCGCTTCATTTTGAAGACGGAAACATATCGACTAATGCAAGATTTAAAATTTCCTTTTGAAAACACAATGCTAACTAGTAATGGTACTACATCGATACGATGACACGTCACACTTGAAAACAAGAAGGTGAATAATCACAAAAGAAGAAATAGGGTTGAGTCGTTGAGGGGGAACTTCTACACCATTACACCAAGTCTATAAACTCAACTAGATCATCAATTCCCTACCCAAACTATATTAAAATTATGTCTATATGAACTTTTGGTTTTTTTAATCATCAAATCGTATTAAATGTAAAGTATTTTTCTTTTCAATGCAAAAATAATAATAATAAAAAATATTTTTCCCCAATAATATTGTTAGTGATTTGGATTCTTACCGAACATTTTTTACTATCTTGACTGAGAAATTTTTTAAAAATATAAAATCGTCATATTAACAGTTTTCTTAATTGCTCTCATTAAATATACCATAGTTAGAAATCAACCTAAGAATCCTTAGAAATCTATATGAATACGTTATCACTTTATCATAGTCCGAATGCTTATCTTGTAGCTTCTTAGATGAGAGGTTCAATTGTCCTTAAAAAGAATTTTTTTAAAAGAAAATTGAACCTTGCTCTCTGTTACAATTTTATCATTCGAAATTCGATTTGGGGACTAATCAAAGAAATTAGCTAAAATTACTTGAATATTTGTACGTTTTTCAGTTGTCCCTTTTCACTATTTACATAAAATATTATAAATAGATCTTAATCGTCCCAGAGCTATGGTGCAGCGATATGATATTCATATAATTTTTCAAATATTTTAAATTTGATTTTTAGCTACGATATATTTATAGGAATTTTTCTTTAAATAGAATGATAAACTCTAGAATATGTATGAAAAATTTCCGTAGAACTAAATCGATCATCATAAAATTAATCAAACCAAATATATATATATATATATATATATATATATATATATATATATATATATATATATATATATATATATATATATATAGACCTCACACTCGATCCTCCGCGCGTCACGCGGAGGAAATGCTGCGATTACACTCGCGCCCGACCCCTTGCCGTTGCCACCACTGCGTCGTCTGGCCACCTCCGACCACCGGACCGGGTGCGTTGGAAGCGCACCTCGCCGGCGGTCCGGACGGGATCGGCTTCCGGCTGGAAGCCGACGCAAATCGACCGAATCGCGATCGACAGTGGCGCGGCCACTGCCGACCGTGATTCGGTTAGATCGTGGCCGAATCACGGCCTCACCAGGTCGGGAAAGGATCGCCCAGCGCCGACGGTCCTTTCCCAACTGGTTTGCGGCCGCGATTCGGTCACGATCCGGCCGAATCGCGGCTGATTTGCCTCGGCTTCCGGCCGTAGTAATCGACCAGTCGGTGGCAACACTGCCGTGAGGTGTGCTTCAACGCACGTCCGTGATCGGAGGTGGCCGGACGGCGGCAGCGGCGATGGCGAGGTGTCGGTCGCGGAGTCATCGCATTCACAATCGCGGGTGATCGAGCGACAAGTGCGTCGTGGACGAAGCGCGGAGAGATCGATTCTTGTGAGATTATATATATATATATACATATATATATTATCCTACACAATTGATCCATGAGCATCAATGTGACACTGTTCAATCGTTTGTGTATTATAATTTAATTCTTAAATTCTAAAAAATCGAATGATAAATAATAAAGATATTCATAGATATTTAAGAATTCGCATATGACTCTAGAATATATATATAATATACTTTGACTTCTTGTCAAGTTTGTATTGACTTTACTTCCTTTTGTTATCTCCACCACCTGAATCAAACAAAAAGAATATAGAAACATAACAGGAAACCATTTGAAATGCAAAGTTATGTTTATCCTACATCACTAATGATTGGAAAAGTCCTACAAATATTGAGAGCATCACCTGTTAAAGTAAGAGAGACTTGATTTATCTTATATATTAAATATCTTTTGTTAAAGGAAGAGATGAATCATAAATTATATTTAAAATTTAAAAAGAAATTTTCATAGAATGATAATTAGATCGGTTATATTATATAGAATTAAATATTAAATTATAATTTAAATATGTGAAAAAAATAAAAATTACAGAGATGAATGCTAAAATAAATGTGTGGACATATCGGAATGAATAAAATAAAAAATAAAAACATTAGATATTGAGATTGAACTTATATAGAAAAAATTTCGGAAGATATATTTAAAATGGTATAAATATATACTCAGATGATCGATAGATGCTCTAATTAAGCAAGATGAAACTATTACAACTATATAAATCAAATGAAAAGAAAATATTTGAAATTATTTGTTTAGTAAAAATAAAATAAGATAAAATTTATTTAAATATAAATAATAATATAATAAAAGATTAATAGTACAGGAGGATCATATTTATTTGTAGGATAAAATTTAATTATTATATTTTATAAAAATGAGATAATTCTCGTGCCACTTCCTTTTGAAATACATGCCGATTTGGTCCTATGAACATTACATGAACACTCAAAACTTAAAAAACATTATTTCTTATACATTCAGAAGATTAGAATTCAATCAATTCAAGATTAAAAATAGTGTCATTTTCATTAATAATTTAAAATATATCCAAAATAACAACGAAATGCTACATCAATATTTTAAATTTCCTAATGCAATACATGTCCAATTAAATTTGAATTCGGTAATTAAGGAAACATTAGAAATAAAATGTCTTATATTTAATAGAGTAAAGATACGGTATATAAAATTTAAATTTAACAATATTAAATATAATCAGATAATTGTTAAATTAGGAGATAATGAATTATCAATAACAAAAAGTTTTAAATATCTAAGATTTTTTTTTTTAAATGAAAGAACTAAAAGAGATATCTTACCTAGAATATAAATATGATGATTAAAATAAAAGAAAACATGAGTATCCTTTGTAATTGCAAAGCATCTTTAAAATTTAATTAAAAATTTCATAAAATAATAGTTAGATCTACTATATTATATCGAATCGAATGTTGGATTATAACTCAAGCATATGAGCAAAAGATAATAATTATTAAAGATAAAAACTATTAAGATGAATGCATAAACATACGAAGATGAATAAAATTAAAAATGAAAATATTAGAGTGAAAGTTGGAATTGAATCTATTGAGAACAAATTTCAAAAAATATATTAAGATTGTACGAATATATATTTAGACAACCAATAAATGCTCTGATTAGATGATGTTGAACTATTATAAATATACAAATCAAATGAAAAAAAGAAAGACCTAACAAAACTTGATTAGCAACGATAAAATAAAATAAAATTTATTTAAATATAGAAGATGATATATTAGAAGATAAAGTCCAATGTCATAGGATGATCCGTATAATTAATTTTATTAGATAAGATTTGATTATTGTTATGTTATTGTTTTGTAAAAGAGAGAGAGAGAGATAATTCTGGTGCCACGACCTTTTGAAAAACTTTCCATTTTAGTTCTCTCTGATGAAATTACATGAACACTCAAAACTAACAATTAATAGCAAATCATAGCCGGTTGTTGGGGTGGTTTATCTTTTCTTCTTCTTCTTCTTTCTTTCTTTGTTTTTTTTTTTTGGTCAATTTGGGCACCTTAATGACATGCCCAAATCTCTACCGTATAAGGAGTAAAAATAGTGTACAAAGTAAAAGATCAAATATATAGAGTTTAAATTTAAATTAGATACAATAATATAATTATTAATCTAGTAGATAATGAATTATCTTTAATTGAAAGTTTTAAAGATTTAGGTGTTGAGATTATTGAGAGTGCAATCAAAGTCTCACGTCGAAAAGACATGAAAAAGATCATGCACTTATAAGATGAAAAGATATCTTCATTGATATGAGATATTTTGGATAAAATTTAAAAATAAATTCGGTATAAGTGGAGAATATCATACTATTGTAGAGATATGTGAATTTTATCAGGATCTAACGAGGAATATCAGAATTATGATCTAAGTCGAGCCATGTAGATGGAATAGCATCCTCGAATGAAGAAAGCGAGGACTCTCATGTCCGAATCAAGAGAATCAGACACCAGACACGAAGTCTAGTTGGATCAATAACTAGATAACTTATAGGAAGACCTAATGGGGCGAAGATTAAACATCAAACAGAGAAAATACTTCAAAGACGGATAGACTTAAGAGGGGGTCTGATGTGATCCTTCATTTGAGGAAAAATTATTGGGAGTACAATCAAAGTTCACGTTGAAAATATATGAAAAATATCATGAAATTATAAGATGAAAAAAGATCTGCATTGGTAATAGATCTTTTGGGTAAAGTCTAAAAAAAAATCCATAAAAGCTTAGATCTAAAGTGAACAATATATCCAAAGTAAATAATATCATATCATTGTAGAGATATAAGAATTACATCGAAATTTAACATTTGGATTATTTTTGTAAAAGAATGAAGGAATTAAAAGATATATCTTATATAAAATAAGAACACGATAATTGAGATGAAGGAGAGTATCAAGAGAACTTCTCTTTTTTTTAATAAATATTTTATAATTATAACTTTTGTATTTTTTTGAAAAAAAAATAATAAAATAAAAAATGAAGGGATTATTCAATGGGTAAAATGAATCATTACAAAATAATCATTAAAAAATAATTGTTACGCCATCTATATTCACGGAGTTTCATCTCCGTTCTGCCTTCATCTCTGTCTCACTTCATTCATCCATAGCTATGCCAATCTCCATTCAGAGCTCCAACGACCGTCAATTGGAAGGAGGAAGTCCATCTCACATCCATCTTCATCCACAGCTCCATTTCACCATTGGGATTCCGATTTCAATCCATAATTTCTTATAGTTTGAATAGTTAAATTGCTTGTTTACCTTTATTCTTGTTTAATTTCTATTTGTAATTTGCTTTTTGAAATATCTCTTGTACTTGTTCAATTTTAGTCTATTCAGTTCTTTCATTTAAATTCTTGCAGAGTTTCTTCGGTTCAATTTTAGTCTAGATGCAACTAAAAATATCTCTTTGAGCTTGTTGATTAATCCAGATAGTGCATCGGGAATCGAACCGAATATACCAGGAATGTGATACGATGGCAAGAAACTTGTATTGGGAATTAGAACTGCGTAGATACAGTTATAGATGAACAGAAATCAAACTTCGATATGAAATTTAAAATTTTCATCCGAATTTAAAAATTCTTTGTTATTTCTGATCAATAGATGATATAATTCCTTCGTAATTTATTTTTTTTCATCATTATCGAAAGACCGATAATGAAAAATATTAAAGAGAACATAATCGTTTTGAATATATTAATTAATCTATTAACAATTCCAAATGCTATCTTAAATATTCAGGGAGCTGAGGTAAATATTGTGCAGAGAGTCTGCTCTCATTCTAATTTTGAACTCTATTATAATGATAAAATTATTACGGTGTGATCTAGAGACATAGACAAACCTACTTAGGGGCTATCCTAGACTATAGTCTAACTTTTTTTTTAATTTTAAAGATATTGAGTCTTTGATATAACCCTACATATACTATACACACAAACTCAACTATAATACAATCTAAAATTAGTAGTTCAGTTCAATTTTAATTTCTAGATCCATCCTTATTTAGATATCACGAATTCGAGTCTTAGAAAAAGCTTTTTGTAAAGCAAAATAAAACTGCATAAATAAATTCTTCTTTGAGATCTCATACCATGAAAACTTCATGCACCGAACTATTTTTTTTTAAGAACATGAAGTACACTAATAGTATATTTCCAGTTATCTGACTTGGCTCATTGAAACAATACTAGTTTCAAAACATGACATTTATTATTATTATTATTTAGCTAGCACAAATTTCAAAGGCGATTGATTCGGTCCTACGAAAATTTTTCATCGGCTATCAAGATAAATCGAAAAATGTTTGCAGCGGACGAGCCAGCAACCTAACATCCTAAGGTCTGTCCCAATCTGGAGAAAAAACTTTGCCGATGCGTCGGAGTGAGAGATCCAACTAGAGATTCTTGAAAGATTGTATGGCAATGGCAGTGGGCACTCTAACGTTGCATCGTTGTCCAAGATCAAAACATAACATTTGCTTTCACAATATATGTCTGACTAAGCATGTTTATTGGTTCCTCAATTTGGGTTCTGGTTCGATTTTGATCGCTTCCGAATTTGTCGACGTCGAAACCATCCAAAATCAGTTCCACATCGGTTCCGATTCCAAAGTTTTAAATTTGAAACCAATTCAATTCGAATCTGTTTCGAAATAGTTCCGGATCGATTCCGAAATAGTTTCGGACTGATTCCGAACTGATTTCGGACTGATTCCGAACCGATCCAAGATTCGACATGAGTGTATATGATATTTGAATAGCATGACGCAAATATAAAAATATATTTGGAATGTTTTATATTTTCTTCTGAACTTGAGCTTCCAAATTCATCTATCATATCCGTAGTCTTATTATTTTTTTTCTATTGCAAACTAATCTTGTAGACGTGTTAGGATATGTTAAGAGTTTCCATCTTTAAATTAGCAAATATAACCTAGTCCAAATCGAAATCGGAACCAGTACCGTACCAATTTGAAAACCGGTTCCGATTCGTTAAAAAAAAAACCGCCCCAACTCATTCCTTAATGGAATTTGGGACGGTTCTATAATTGATTCCGGTTCTGAATTTAACGGGTCAGTTCTGATCCGATTTTCCGTAAAGCATGCCTATGTCCGGCAGCTATTATCTCTATGCAGAATCGTAAGATCATATCTCCATTCAGAATCGTAAGATCATATAGAGATTATTATAATAAATTTCACCGAGTAAAAACGGAAAACAAATAAGCATTTATCTTACAAAAGATGAATGAATTTGAATTATGCGACGACAACGGCAGTAGGAACTTCTCCGGAAGAATGAAATGATCAAGAAATCAGAAAACAAAGCAAGAGATGCCTATCCAACCCCAAAAGGCGAAGAGAGGAAGACGTGCTCAAAACACACACACACACACACAAAAGCTCCTTAAAAGAACTCGAATTCATTCTTTTGTAAAGGAACCAAAACGAGAAACAAAAATCAATTCCAAACACCTACGAACAGTTTAAATCCGGATCCAAACTGCAGCGTCTTCTCTACAAGCTAATCGATGTAAATCGATGCGCAGTAAAGCAAACCGAGAGATCATTAGGGCCGGGGACCGAGAATCCAAATCCATCGACTCAGATGATCATCAGAAATCCCACAAATCATAAGGAGGCATGAACAATAATACTCGATCGGAGGAGAAGAATTAAAAACCTGAGTTTGGATGGCAGCCGAAGCGCTTCGGGTTCAGCGAGAGCACGAGCAGCAGCGGGCCGAGGCGAAAGACAGCGGGGTAACGCCTTGGGCTTTGCTGGACGAAGACAAGATGCCCACGTGCTGCGCACGCTCTGTTGCATATGTGTCGGATCGGTTCGCTAGGCCTAGGCAGATCCAGAGACGTCGAGTTGGACTGATCCATCGGATTAATCCGTCTCACTCACTAATTTAAACGGTTTAGATTGAAATTTTATCGCACTATTATTTTAGTTGACTTAAATGGATCAACCTGTGCGAATTGCAGATCTAGAAGGATCGGCTCGTAGTGAGCTCGGGTTAACTCGCGGATTGTAAAATATCAAAAGAAAATAGAACATACGAAAATAAAATTATATAAGTTTTTTTACAATATTCTAATACTAATAAGATAAGTTTTTCACGATCATAACTTTCTTCTATCACACATATATCTCAATAAAGAGTAAACGAATTAGAGAAAAGAATAAAAGAATCTAAGTACTCCAATATTTTTTTCTTATATATTCTAATTATTTTATATTATCTTGTCACTACTATTTCTAATTAACGTATAAAATGATGACATATCAAAGTCAAACAATTATAAAATCTAAAAAATCTCAATTGGATTTCTATTCAGAGGAAAGATTTAAATATTTTAGAGCATGAGAAGAATAAAAACATTGATATTCAATTTTATCGGTCGATAATTTAATCTCAATTATAAAATTTTAATTGCTTTAAATATTTACTTTCTTATCATGATATCCTATCCATCTTATCGATCGTCACCTCAAGTCCTAACACCTTAATAATTTTAGATTTTTTATTATTTTTTATGGCTCGTATATTGACTCTTTTAATCTGCAATCCATTTTGAATTCAATTGAAAAATTTTCAACTCATCGAAATAATAGATCAATTTATTCTTTCTTATTAAATATTGGATTTACGATGGATAAATCAATTTTTTTTTACATCCCTAGACTGATATCTAGTGAATTCGTTTATAGTTTCCCTGTAAAAGTAGATCAAGTAAGAGTACCTTTTATAATAAGGTTATGGATTTTTATATTCAATTTAAAAGCATAATCATCTCTAAATTAAATATAGACACTTGAATTTCTTCAAAACCTAGCAAGAAGTTATTACAGCGAGACGGGTTTTTTTTTTGTTGTAAATTCTCCACTTGAAAGTAAACTAAGGTGGCCTTTCATTTGAATGTGAAAATACATTCGATATTAGATTGGAATCAATATTATTATTTAGTTTATAAGTTAAAATTAATTATGATTGTTAATATTATTATTTGGGCGACAGCGGTGAGCAAAAACTACGGTGAGCAATGGACGATGGGTGACGAATGGCGATCAACAATCGACTGTGGGCGAGAGGTGACAGCGGGCGATGGGTGGTGGCAGTGGGCGGCTAACGGTCGAAGGCACGCAACTCGTGCCGACGACGACCACCCATCGATCACAACTATTGTGTACGACGAGCGACGGATGACGAGTGACGAGTGATGGGCGACCGAAGGTGAGTAGCCGAAGGAGGCAGTGACGACTGACGGGCAACGATGGCGCCCGACCATGGTCGACGACGACGGTCAATCGATGGTGGAGGTCGACCATGGTCGGCGACGACAGTCGACAAACCACGACGACAACGACAAAGACAACGATGGCGGAGGAGCATCATTAGAGAGAGAGCAGAGGGATCGAGAGTCGATGAGAATGAATCCTAAACTCATCACTCTTTGGATTTTGTTCATTCCTAAATAATTAAGAATTATTCTATTCTCTCAATTTTCAAACTCATTAACCAAATACTCTATATTTCTATAATTCCATTCCCTCATTTCTAAATCCGTAAACCAAACACCCATAAGTATATGAATTATTGCCCATGCGGACGGAGTCGAATTAGTATTCAGACAGTTGAATTGTAACAATGGACAATGGTTGATTCTATAGAACACATATCATTTGAGAAAAAATGCACCTCATCTGAGAGACCGTTTGGTCACCGTAATTTATCTCCTCTCAAATATTGTGGGGTTGGTCTAGAAAGATATTCGAGGCGAACGCTATCACATTTTACAATAAAGTATACGATAATTTATCAAAGAGCGCATCTCAAATTTAGAATTGTCCAAACATAACCCCATAGTTTCATATTTACTAAACGACGCACCTCATTTCTTTTTTATCCCTCCCGCCAAACGTAGATACTAAGCTGATCGAAAAAAAGACGGTGCTGAGAATTTAAATCTCAGACCCACTACGTTTCTGGGAATATGATTTTTAGCACCACTTTTTTTCGGACAGTTGATATTGTACGTGGTGCTGAGATTTTAAATCTCAGCACTATTGTATTTCTAAGAATATAATTTTCAGCCCCACTGTATTCTGGGAATATAATTTCCAACGCCATCTTTTTCTTGGGACAACTTGCAGATATTGTATGTGGTGCTAAGAATTTAAATCTCATGACTATTATATTTATGAGAATTTATATTCCCATGATCACTGTATTCCTGGGAATATAATTTTCAGCACCATCTTTTTTTAGACGAGCTTGATATTGTACGTGATGCTGGGAATTTAAATTCCATAACCACTATGTTCCTGGGAATATGATTTCCAGCACCATATTTTTTTCGATCAGCTTGATATTTATGTTTGACGGGAGGGATAAAAAAGGAATAAGGTATGTCGTTTGGTAAATACGAAACTATGAGACTGTGTTTGGACAATTCTAAACTTGAGATGTGTTCTTTGATAAATTACCGTAAAATATATGAAGATATTGTCCTCGGGCACAATATCAAGGTAGAATAGTAGAGTGATTTCTCATACAATACAAATTCTATCATTTTCAAAGATCTCTAGCTCTTTGAAAAATTTTCAAATTTTCATCCACTAGTCCTATCTGCGCTATTCGGATTTATCTCGAATGGATTGGATTCGATGGCCGATAAAAGTCTAAAATTCCTCTTGGTTTTAGATAAATCCTTTCCTATTTTACTACCGTGTCAAGAGACTTTGTCCCCCTGTGATTTGCCTCTCTCTCGTCAATGTCTTGGGACAGATAACATGGATTGCTAGTTGAGTGGATTCGCAGCTATTCGGATTTATCTCGATGACTAATAAATTTATTTTTATGAGATCGAATCATCTATGAATAATCATGCAAGTCAAAGACCGGGACATTTGCATCTTAAAAACAAAACAAAAATATATGAAAATGTTAGATGGTATATGAAATTATTTTTCCACATGAATTATTTTTTTTTATCTCGTAGATATTTGTTAGGCCTTTGATTGATACCGTTGAAATTCATTGTGCTGAACGAAGCAATACCGATTAGTTGAATTACAGAGGAGAATAATGTTGTGTTTTTCCCCCTTCTAATTTAATTTGCCTAGTTAATTAGTTTATAATATTTTCATTAACTTTTGGTGGAGTGAATTAATCTCTCACTAAAAATAACCGTTGGATCGAGCGGATCGCTAGAGGGGGGGTGAATAGCGATAAAAGATTTTTCGTCGAATTCGTTTCAAAAGCACAAGTAAACATAGCGGAAAGATAAAATCAACACAATAGGGTTTTACTTGGTTCGTAGCCTACGGCTACTACTTCAAGACCCTAGTGGTCCTTAACCACGTACGGAGGATAAATCACTAACGAACTCCTCCTCGTTGGAGGTAGAAGTTAATCGAATATACAAAAGCCAAACAATGAGGTAGAGGGACACTCACTCTCTCCTCGTTGCAATAAAAACTCATAGAGTAGAAAGTAAATACAAGAATTAATAGACGACTAAAAAAAAACTTCTACCGACGACCAAAAGGATGGAGGCTTAGGCTTGTGTCGTCGGCGTTTCGTCGTCGGGGAGTCATTGGAGTGTTGTCGCGTTATGGAGGCTTTAGGGCACTTTAGAAGTGATGAAAAACCTTTAGAGAAATCCTCCTTTTATAGTTTTTGAGTCCCTCATCGAGGGGATCTTCAGTCAATCAAAACTAGGCACAAAACTCCTTGGAATGAGGTGATAAGACTTGACTCTTCGAAGCTGATCTTTGACTATCAGTCGACTGATGACAACGTCAGTCGAGTTGCAACCATCAGCAGTCGACTGATGAATGCAGTCAAGTGGTTCTTGTCGGCAATCGACTGATTCTAGCTGAAATCACAAGTTAGCTTAATAAAAACATAATTTTAACGGCTGCCGATCGTCCGATCTCGACCTAGACCATCCATGGGATGTCTTTGGTCGGATCTACTCTTAAGACCATCCCCGTAAGGAGGATACGACCTCGCTTACGCTCACACACACGAGCTTACCTCGATACTTACTTTGTAGCTCTTGCTTCTGGCCTTCGACTCGATTCTTTCGGCTCCCTCCGAAGTCACTCGAGTGTCGCTCGACCACCGCGGTTTCCTCCGGGTGTCATTAGCCTTCAGCTCCAACTTTAGCACTTTTTTGTATACTCGATTCAGCTTATGAGATAACGATATGAGCTTAACTTTGTATCGTTTGCTATAATCAAAATTCAAGTTCGACTTAGGTGCCTATTGCACCAACAATAACTTTGTAAGAACGACCATTAATTTTTTCCTTCATCTAAGATTTTGAGTTATTAAAGAATGAGTTGATCTTGATTTTTAAAATTGATCTTAGGATCTTGATCGAAAGTAAAAAATTATGCCCATTTTCATTGTGAAATTAGAAAAATGAGCCCTATAAAATACTAAAAAAAGTTTGAGCCCTGGACGAGAGCCTCAACATCCAAGCTGTTAGTGAAAAATTTGTCGAAAAAGAGAATAAAAACAAAAGAAGAAGAAAATTGGTTCGGAAATTAGTCTCGCATGTGTTTAATTTTTATCCGTTGAGCGACGACCCTTCCACTCGGCACCGTCAGATCACTAAGGCCGACTTTCGTCCCTGCTCGACGGGTGGGTCTTGTAGTCAAGCTCCCTTCTGCCTTTGCACTCAAGGGCCAATCTCCATCCGAGCCGAGGAAACCTTTGCACGCCTTCGTTACCTTTTGGGAGGCCTACGCCCCATAGAAAGGAAGTTTGAGGCAACATAACTATTTTATATTGAATCAAAATTGATGATAGTACAGTCTCGAAGATGCAATGGTAGAATGTCTATGTATTATTTTAAACATCTTAGATTTAATTGTCAACTGCGGTATATTTATAAGCTTTTTTTTTTCTAAGTGAGATGATAAATCTTAGAATATTAAATTATTTCATTGTAAATATTTTTCGATTTATCTCCGTGATCGATGAAAAACTTGCATGGAACTAAACCCTGGGATTAGTTGAATACTTGACTAAAAAATAATAATAATGATCATGTAAATATACTCAGGTGGGAGTCTTTTTTTTAGTTACCCTATTCGAGGTAAAAATTGCTCAAGCACCCACCGATATCTTCACTCAGATTATTTTTCTATTAGACTATATTTGATATGGGGTAATATAATATATTGGTGTAGACATATTAGATAATCAAATTTGAGTTTTGATAATGACAAAAATTCAAAGTTAAATCATATTATTATTTAATACGCTATTTTAAGTGTATAAAATTTTTAGTAGTCTTAGCTGAGCTCAATACCAGGAGGAATGGTAGTCAAAGATCAGATGCTAAGCAACAAGGCAAAATGTCAAAAGATAAAGCAAAGCAAGCTCCGAGTGTGAAGCGGTGATAAGATCGCACCCTCAGTATAGGGACAACCTTAGACGTCAATCTGACTAAGGTTTCTGGAGGAAAGCCGAAGTCAAGATTGAACAGTCAAAGGACTATCACTATTAATATACTTAAATATACTATGATAATCTTGTAATGCATGTGAAAGATTGAATAAGAACCAAGTATATTTATCAAACACCTTGCAACAGTCGATTGAACAAAACTAGCAGTTGATTGATACCGAATTCCTAATCCAGTTGAGTCAACACCTGCGCACGCGCAGTGTTGTGAATAGTGATTCACCATTCACAGTAACTGTGGTGAACAGTGAAATCAATGTTCACCGCAGTGATTTGTGCACAAGCACGCACGACTTTGGCGCCCAACTGATCCTCCTCCTCTCTCTATATATATAGAAAAATTTTCTACTGTGCGATAAAATTATCCGCGCCCGTCCGCTACACGCCGACCCCGTGCCCGTCCGCTCAACGTCGCCACGTCGTCCGGTCACTGAACCAGATGCGATCGACGCGCGACTCGCCGGCGGTCCGTGCGGGGATCGGATTCCGGTCGGTTAGCGGCCGGAATACGGCGCAAACCGGTCGAAAACACCGGTTCACACGGTCGGCAGTGGCGCGACCACTGCCGCCCGCGATTGAGCCGGATTATGGCCGAATTGCGATCGGAATCCGATGGCGGACGGACCGGCGTCGCCTGCGGGTTCGTTCGCCGTTGAATTCCAATCGCAATTCCGTCGGAATCCGGCCCTATCGCCGTCGAAATCGGCCGCTCGATTCTGGCGGTCGATTTCGACCTCGATTCGGCCTGCCGACGACCGAATCCCGACCGGCTGAGTATACCGGACGGCCCGGCGTTGGCTGTCGATCCGTCCGGCGTCGGATTTCGACCAGAATCCGGCCCGATTGCGGCCGGCAGTGGTCGCGCCACTGTCGGCCACGTGAACCGGTCGTTTCCGGCCGGTTTGCGCCGGATTCCGATTGCTAACCGGCCGGAATCCGAGCCCCGTCGGACCGCCGACGGGTCGCGCGTCGATCGTGCCCGGTCCGACGGCTGGCGGTGATCGGACGACGCGGCGACGACGACGACAATGCGTTCGGCCCGTGCGTGGCGCGGATGGACGTGGACGAAATGGTTGCGCAGGAGAAAAAAACTTTTATATATATATATATATATAAAATTGTTCTCCGGACAATTAAAAATTTTAATTATTTAATTTATGTTTTGAATATTTGAACACTGTATGGCATCCGTGGCAAAAGGAGGAATAGGACCAACTGCAATTTCAATTCCCATTTCAGAACAGAATGTTGAACAACCTTTAAACAATCATTATTAACATGCAATGCAGTTATATATCTTTTTGAAAAGTAGAACTCTTTTTGAAAAGTAGTCTTAAGCTTTTTTAATAACAATCATTAACATGCAGTTATCTATCTTTTTCTTTCCAACGCATTTCATATAATTTTAATATTCAATATTATTTGAGATATATAATAAATGGTAAACAAATTTATATATATTAGACTCTTTTTAAGGGACACTACTGGTATAATTAATACGACATAAAAAATAAATATTTATTTTTTCCCGACTTAATTAAAATTATTTTAACCTGGTTTAATTGATTATTGTAGCATTCATTCATTGATGCCTAAGCTATTTAGTTATCCTTATAGTTAATTTAGTTATACATATTAAGATAAACTTTGAATAAAAAATATATTTTATATATAAAAAATTCTATGTATATATATTTAAATTAAATTAAATTAATTAATTTATAAATAATTAGGATATAAACAAATCAAGTGTTCTCGAATAATTTTGATGTTTGACTCCGTTTAAATTCGTTTCATATATATTAAATCAATTAAATAAATAAGTTTGAACAGTTAAATAAATTAAATGAACAAACTTGAACACACATATATATATATATATATATATTCGGTCTGTTAATGCTTATGAATATTATTCATGAAAAAATATAGAACTATCATATTAGTGACTCTCTGCGACTGTCCTTACTGATGGAAGAGATAAATCATGATCAAATGGCAAGTACAAAGGAGGAGGTCCGTCAATAGCCCAGAGTCATAGCCTCTCCAAAAATTGATCCATACTCATTTTAAGAGTTGTCCCTTTACATTTACCAACTGACTAATCCTGGGACTCTCATAAACAGTATTCATGAACAATATTAAAGATAACAAGGTTATTTAAAAATTATTTGAGCTTATTTATTTAAACAAATAAATAAGTTTACGTTTAAACAAGTCAAAATTAAATAAATCAAAATCAATTTTGAACCGAGCTTGATCAGAAGTTCGATACATATTAAATAAGTTAAATTTAATTAAGTTCAAGTCAAATTAAATCTAAAAAAATAAAATCAAATCAAACTAGATTTTTCAATAGCTTAATTAATTTTAAATTTGATTTATTGTAAAATGTGATTTAATTTGTTTATTGTAGCTTGTCGATTCCACAATAAAAAAAGAGGATCGACTATGCCTAAAAGATGTGGAGGATTAATATCCGTATCCGACTTTGTCCGTGGAGACGATTTGATTTGTTTACTATCCTAAATGCAATGAAGTTATTTTTTTAATATTATTTTTACCTTATAATAAAGTGACCTGTTCAGTTAGTTAAATAGATTTAATTGGGTTCAATAAAAAAAAGGCAACTTTGTGAACGCTGCGTCGTCACCTGCTAAGAACGTGGGACAACGACGGGCCTCAAAAAGGCAATGCCGTGGCCTCCCAATCTCATCGAACTGAACGTTATCTAAATCATCATTCGATCATCGAAACCACCACCACCGAAGGAGGAGGAGGAGGAGGAGGAGGAGGCCCTCGTTTGAATCGCTGACGCATCTCCTCCCTACCTTTGTACCAATTGCAAGCCTCCGTTTCCCCATCGTCCACCTCCAGATGCGTGCAAGTTACCACTTTGATGAAGGAGACGAGGCAGGATCGCGTCCGGAGTGGAATTTAATCCATAGCAAGCCTCCATCGCCCACCAGGTTTCCTTCTTCCTCTGTCTCCTTTCTATCTTTCTGAAATTAGCGGCGCTGAAACAAGGGAAGAAGAAAGAAAAGAGGAGGAAAAGAGAGAGAGGGTGGGGAGGAGGAGGAAGATTGCGCCGTTGATTTGACCAAAGGTGGGATTTTTAGGGAAGACTCGTTTGAGGAGGGGGAGATGGGGAACGTGACGTCGTCGGTGGCGGCGCGGTTCGCGTTCTTCCCGCCGGAGCCGGCTACTTATGAGGTGTTCCGGGAGGGGGGCGGAGGGGAGGGGCAGCTGCGCCTGTCGGGGTTAGCGCCGGAGAAGAACGTGGAGGTGCATGTGGTGGAGACCAAGGCCGGGAACCGGGTGGTGGCAACCTTTTGGCGCCACCCGGTCGCACGCTTCACGCTGCTCTACTCCCACGGCAACGCCGCCGACCTCGGTCAGATGCTTGACCTCTTCCAAGAGCTCCGTGCTCACCTCCGCGTCAACATCATGAGGTACGTAGGGCAAGACCAGTTCCTCCTGGTTCCCTGCTTTCTGATCCTCTTATGTCGTCTTCAAGATTGCATAATCTAAGACACAAATTGTTTCGTTTAGGGAAATATTTCGTGATTTTACCATTGATTAGGAATTTTTCTGAGGAATTGAACTGAAAATGTTGAATTCTGATGCTGCAAAACCTAGGTTTCTTCTTTGCTTTCACCTGCTTTATGATCACCTTATTTTGTCCCCAAGATTGCATTTTTTAAGCAAAAAAAAAAAAAACACAATTGTTTGTTCTAGAGAAATATTGCATGATCTCATCATTGATTAGGGAATTTGGTAAGAAAGTGAACTGAAAAGGTTGAATTTTAATCTTGCAAACCCTAATTACTCCTCTTTTTTCACCTGCTTTATATGATCGTTTTAAAGAAATTTGTTTCTTTTAGGGAATTTTTTCATGATTTGTCCATTAATTATGAATTTCTAAGAAATTGAATTCAAAAGGTTGAATTTTGATGTTGCAACCTTAAGTTTCTGAGATAGTTTCTTCAAGTAACAATTCCATTCTCCTAAAATCCTTTCTCAATCTTGAATCTTCAATGATCGTCTTAATTTGTGTGGTTCCTCTAGCTCAAAAAAAGAAAAGTCCAAATTACGATTAAGAAAACACGCAATCTAATCTATTTAATGATCTTCATTTTGCAGTTACGATTACTCGGGTTATGGAGCATCTACGGGGAAGGTAAACATTGGCAAATTCATAAGAAATGCAAAATTTCCCTTTCATATTCCACCTGTAGTTATCTTCTACCTTCTCGTTCAACTTCGATGCATGTACTGAAAACAGATTGACAAAATGAAACTTAAATGCCTTATTATTTTAATGTCCAATGTGTATTCAAATCTCGATTTCTTTGTTTACAAATAAATCTGAGATAGAAGTTTGGATGGCTTTAACTACTATTACATGTAGCGCTTGAGAAATATTAGCGACAAAATCAAAATACAATATTGTGGGCATAGATTTTGTCAACTGACTATATTTTTCTTTCATCATCCTGGCAAAAGCCATCTGAGTTCAATACATACTGCGACATAGAAGCCGTGTACGATTGCTTGAAGAAAGAGTATGGCATAAAAGAAGAGGAGCTCATATTATATGGTCAGTCTGTTGGCAGCGGGCCAACGTTGCACCTCGCTTCACAACTACAGAAACTGCGAGGTGTTGTCCTCCACAGCGCAATCCTCTCCGGCATACGAGTTCTGTATCCTGTAAAAGTGACATTCTGGTTTGATATCTTTAAAGTAAGGAGTTGGATTTTGTTTTCCTTAAGTTTTTCGTAGTCAATGTATTTCGCTGTTAATGTAAAGTCTCTTTTTTGCAGAATATTGACAAAATTCGACTGGTAAACTGCCCAGTTTTTGTCATACATGTAAGTTTTCTTTCCCCAGCAAATTTTCGACTGGTTTAGTTTTCTGTGGCATAATTGTTTTTTTAGTTTACTCATGAAACTTGCAAATGAGGGTCTCCTTGTGCTATTTTTGAGATAATGAAGAACATAGATATGCAAGAAGTGCTAGATCCTTCATTAGTCTATTTTTTTTCCTCGACGAGATTTAGTTAGTCGAACAGCATACGAATTCTCTTCGCAAGTAGCTGTTCACCTAGCTCATCCCTTGTAAGGCATTTTGAGTAGCTTTGCCAAATTGGGAAGAAAAACCACTTAGATCAATCTTAAAGTGTAGAATAGATGTCCATTTCTGATTGACTTCCGAGGGTAAATATAAACATGTTTTGATCTCTTTTTTCGCAACTAATTGTTGTATGTAAGTTTACTCAATCAATCCAAATGCACTCTGTTCGCTCTCGCATTCGAGAAGCTTATGATGTCGATGTAGAAATTACTTATTGGACACTATTTTGCACAGGGAACTGCCGATGATATCGTCAACTGGACTCATGGTAAACGCTTGTGGGAACTTTCGAAAGAGAAGTATGATCCATTGTGGATCAAGGGTGGTGGTCACTGCAACTTAGAGACTTACCCCGAATACATCAAACACCTAAAGAAATTTATTGGCGCGATGGAGAAACTTTCCGCGAAACAAGCCAAACAAAGCAGTCAACCCCCACTGACCATTACAGAAGTGAAACACAACAAGTGTTTGCGATTCGGGAAGTGATGCTTTTACTAACAATTCAGGAGGTTCATATGCAGCCATGCCTTAGTTCTCCGAACAGTTCTCGTCGATACGATCAGTTTCCAGTGGCGCCTTTCTTAGGCAATATGATCAGTTGAAAACAAGAGCAAGATCTCTATGGAATGTGCATGATCCGATCCGTCTGAAGGGAAAGCGCAGAATCGGAAGTCTTCAGTGAGATTGAATTGTTTGTAAGATTTCTCAAATTAATGGCTCATGTAAATCCTCCCACTCGATCTCTTCAGTAAGATATGAGTGAGCTATGATCGAAATAGCAGAGAGGGATTGTGCTTCATCTTTAGGTTGGCAAACAAGAGATGACACGACGGATAAGAATTCCGGCGAGCGATCGATCGATAGCCTAGAAAAGATTGTCATTTGTGTATGGAAGTTAGACAATGTGTATCCCATCTAGAGATAGCATCAGCCATTTCTTTGATGGTATTCTTCTGTTTGCATCTAAACTGAACATGGATACGAAAATCCACCAAATGAAGTAGGCATCTAAACTGTCGATCGCTTTCGCGCTCATCTTCAAATGTAAATTTGAAATACAAATTTGTTGGCGGGAGTGATTTTGCAACTGGAATTTGTTCTATAGCTTAAACGAATAGGTAAGATGTTATTGGAAACTTGATTGTCAATCGATAAAACCCTTGGATATGAGTTGTAAAATGCTATAAGTTCCTTCGGGATGATACGTTGATTAGAGCAATATAAATATTGCTATAGATGAATAAAAATTGAATTTTGACGTGAAATTTAAAATTCTCATCCGAGTTTAGAAGTCTTACGTTATTTTTGATCAAGGGACATAATCTTTTGTAGTTTGTCTTCTTCATCATTGAGGGATCGATGATGAAAAATATTAAGGACAAATGTATTCGTCTTTTACTATAGAAGTAAAATGAGCTATTGTATAGAATCTTTTATTTGAACTATATAATAATATATTATCTATTCTATTAAATAATAAAAAAATTAAATCAATTTAATTTGCAAGATAATTCAAAGAAAAATATTTTTAAATATATTATCGATTTTAATTTAATCCATCATTTAATTTTTTTTTATATATTTAAAATTATTCAAAATTTTGAAATAAAATCTCTTCCAAAATTTTTTAAATATTTTTTCCTTTGCGTCTATTTTCATACATTTTGAGTTATCCCGAAGAAAAATGATATAATAGTTTATCAGCAAAGGACGCATCTTTTGCAAAAATATTGAAATTGACAACCTAGAGATCTTTACTAGTCTGTTCTACGGGGATTATGAGGGAGGTAAATTACAAAGAGATCTATGAGCCTTGATGTGATGGCCAAGATACGTGGAAGTCATCTGAATCCAAGAAAGGACTTTAAACCTCTTTCAAAATCGACCCCTGCCACTTCTGTAAATATCGTCGTGTCTTAGCCACCACACTATTCCCATGGAAACATCACCGTATATTTGCAAAGGACGCATCTTAATATTCATCAAAGGATACATTAAATTTCACAAGCCACCAAATATTTTGTCTTAGTGAGCGATAAAGCAAGGTGACATTTCACATGTTAATATGGTTCGATCCTGTGCTAAAATAAATCCAACTTTGAATTTAAAAAAAAAACTTGAGCAGACAACTCCGAGCCAAGTATTGGTCGAGAGTTTATCTTTTTAGATGAAATATATCTTCGACGTCGAACTTACCTTATAGGGACAGCACGACCACGTCACTAGGCTTAGGTATTAAATCGCGAATAATTTTCTGATTTACCTTAATAGTTGATGGAGCATATTGCATCTAGCAATTACTTAGTGATTCATAGGATCAGATCAGTTATTTCTAAGATTTGTCAGGTCGAAGACTTGAATATATATAAAGTGTGCGTCGATATGCAATGAGTTTTTCATTGTCTGATCAAATGTGATTGCATTGTAAATGAGAAATGCACAATATTTATCTCTCGTGACTCCGATCAAATTCTTCATTGTCGATCGTTATCCGCACTATAGCCCAACCCATAAATCCATCGGGATTGTCGCTGTCGTTCGGTCGACCGAACAATGATTGGATTTCGATCGAATTGGGTTGGAATCCGATCGAATTGTGACCGCCAATGTCGCAGTCGTCTATGACCGCAATCGCAATCGCAATTGAATTGTGGCCACCAACACCGCAGTCGCTTGCGGCAGCAATTGCGATCAATTTCAACCCCAATCCGATCGTGGTCCGGGCGACATCGGAGTTTAGTTAGATTCGAACCGAATCGCGATCGGAATCGACCGTGATTCTGTCGGAATTCGACCGTAATTCGATCGGACCGTGGCTGGATTGCAGTCGCTCTACGGTGATATCGAGCGACAAACTGCTCCGACGAATGAAACATTGTGTATTCTTTATTACTGTGCTTGCTCGAGTGTGCCCGAATTATACACCACACGGTGTTTAGGATAATATTTTTGTGTATATATATACCTGTAAATACAAAGGTATTTTTGATGCACGTCATTGCTTCGATGGCTACTATAGCCGGGATTGATACCGTCGTCATCAGAACACCGAAGTCCATCGAGAGCACTTTTGTATTCACATGTCCACATGGAGTATACACGATTATATAGATATACTGATTCATGAGTATCTATAAATTAATTTTTATTATTCATCATTTGATATTTTAAAATTTAATAATTAAATTATATTATACACTCGTCGATTGATGAATAATGCTAAAAGTTAAAAATCTGTCCAACTAGTAGTATTCTCATCACAATTGCCTTGTGATCGCAATTAGAGGTAAATCATGGGGAGACTATATCCCTTAATATGGTGGCAAGACAGTGGAGAAATCATATGAACCCAGAGGGAATTTTAGACTCCACTCCGGAATTGATTCCAATCCATATGCTAAACAACCATATTGTCTTACGATCGCGCCATCTTCGCGAGAACAACTTATGAATAATGATAATACTCCCATGTCAAATTGGATTGGATAATTCCGAATTTGTACGTATTTTATCTATCCAAACAAGATATTAAATTGGCGCAGCGATGATTCGGATGCACTTAACATTCCCAAAGCCTTCTCTCTCGGCTCGGAAATTAAAATTTTTGAGAAGTCAAAATAATTCATAGTAAAACACAACTTTTCTCTCTCATTCGTTTTAGAGTTTGACGAAATTATCCCGGCTTTTTATATTTTCCTCTTCTATTTAAAAAAAAATATATAAAATCATCATATACGAATGATATTCTTTAATTATTTTTATTGATGAAGAAGATAAATCAAGATTTCAAATAATAAATACAAAAAAAAAATTGATTTATAATTCAAAGTGATAAAATTTTTGAAAATTAATTTTTATCCATTTAAAAATTATCTTTTTATATTTATTAACTGAGATAGTCATGAGAGTTTTTTCTCTTTTATTTTAAAAAAATATAGATCCACTCCAACTCTCTCCGACTATCTAGGAGATAAATTAGAAATTTAAATAATAAATATAAAAAAGATCGATCGATATTTTAAAATCATGATTTTTTAAAAAAATGATTCTCTATCTATTTAAAAATTAGTATTATTATTATTATTATTTGATATTAACTGAGATTTTTCCTCTCCTATTTACGAAGGGTTTTATTTTAGAAATTCAGCTAGCTGTCGGCTCGGGTTTCAAAGACGCGGAATTTGGACATTCTGCAATCGTGGAGCCCAAATAGTCAACATCGCGTCCAACGTCGAATCTGGGTAAAATTCTCGGGTGCGTGTTGACTCGGTTCACTTGGATTACTCCACGCCGCTTCCAGCTTCCGCCTCTCGCCATCTCCCTCCCTCTCCCTCTCTCTTTCTCTCTCTCGCCTGCTCTTCCCTCGCCCCTTCTTCTGCTCGTCCAATCCGCCGAAACCTCGCCGTCGTCGAGACCGAGCTGGTTGGGAGGAGGAAGGAGGGAAGAAATGGCCGGGTATCGCGCGGAGGACGACTACGACTACCTGTTCAAGCTGGTGCTCATCGGGGACTCTGGGGTCGGCAAGTCCAACCTCCTCTCCCGCTTCACCCGCAACGAGTTCAACCTCGAGTCCAAGTCCACCATCGGTGTGGAGTTCGCCACTCGAAGCGTCACCGTCGATTCCAAGGTCCTCAAGGCCCAGATTTGGGACACCGCCGGCCAGGAAAGGTATCGGTTTTCACTCTTCCCCTTTCCTTTTCTAGAGATTTTAGGGTTTTCTTTTGGGGAGTGACTTAGTTGGGATGGGATGCCGATCTGTTTCTTGGGTTGAGGGATCTAGGATCTGGGAATTCTGGAGTAGGCTATGCCAATACTGCAGCTATGAGTTCACAATTTGATCTCATTTGTGGAATCAAATAAATTAACTATCTCAACATTTTTCCTGTTAGCTTTAACTTCCCCTTTTCAGAAAAACAAAAGCTAAAATGCGTGCTATAGTTTAGTATCTAAGGATTTGATGACTAAAGACAATATACACATGACATTCGACTTCCTTTCAAGTTCTGAATGATGATCACTGTTGTCTTATATTTGTTTTGGCGGAAGCATTTTGTTCAGTAAAAGTTTTAAAAAAGTTGTAGTAAAATCTTAGCAGATTCTGTCGATTTAAATCAACTGATTTATTGGTTAGATCTTAGAACTTGAGTTATGTAATAGTTCTCATTACGTTGATAAAAATCCAAGTCTTAAAGCCAACCAGTATTCCTATTGTTGAAGCTAAGAGGCTACATGTGCTTTCTTCCCATGTGGACAAGTGCAGTGGTCCATATAAATATATAAATTGGTTGCTTTTATAACAACTTAGAGCTTTTGGCATAATTAAATAGTCATTTAATTTTTTACATGGTACTGAAGCAGGAGGTCTGAGACTCATATCCTACCCGTGTCAAATAAAAAGGCCCCTACCTTTGAGTTATGATGAGCATGACACTTTCAAACAGTAAAACTATAGTTCAAAATGGGAAAAAAAAGTGTTATTAGGCACAGCAAATTGCACATATCTATGCAGAGTTTTAAATTGACTTGTGGAAAACGTACCATAACTTCTACCACCTAAGTGTGGTGTCCTTCACTGTGTCACTACAGTTAGCATTGCCTTTGCATGATGAGAGCATGTTTCCACTAATCCAGTCCATATTCATGATGAGAATGGGTGTTGTCAACCAAGTCGAATCTTTACTTAATAGACACCCTCATATGATGGAACTCTCAGATTGAGATTGCTTTGGCTATGATCCATTTACTGGGATTGGCTTTACCCTGATTTTATCTACAAGAAAGAGGGACTTGGGAGTTTCCTTGGTTGATCCTTTTTTTTATGCTTAATTCAGCTTCTCATGATTCTTAGTGATAAGGAAGCAAAAAAAATTGAATTGTAGATGGGGAATCTTTATGTTTCCTGGAGCATCCTTGGTGCATCTCACCATTGGGAGAATTGAGCTCATTTTTTATTATTTTCTATTGTGTTGTGCTTGCCCATTTATTGAGGTTAAATTGTGGGTGCAATTCCGTCTGCTAGGTCACAAAAGAAGCAGCCATTTGTAGTGCTGAATGCACACTAGCAGTCTATGAGCCAGAACAGAAGTCTGCTTGCCACACATAGGGGGACCTTTCTTGAAGATAGTCCCATTCCAGTTGAGCATAGTTTACCACTCTTTAATCATTTAATGTGAAACTGTCATGTACTGGAATTAAAATAGTATTTCTTAGTTGAAAACACAACCTAGCTAAGAAATATGTAAGTTACAGTTGACACTTTATCTTGTTTGGATCAGTCATTTCATTAGTTTGTTTTAACCGAATCACCATGAGGGAGACAAGTGGTAAGATCTTGGGGTTTTCCATTTACTATCATAAAAATAAAACTGCCTGTGCTAAAGCTGAGAGAGAGAGAGAGAGAGGCTGAATTCACATATTTGAACTATGACCAACCAACCTCGTGCACATGCACATTGCAAGTGATGCGCCAAGAAGGCTATGAAGTTAGACCCATGAACAAGAGTTGTGTCTAATGTATTGTGGTTTTGATTCTTTGTAAATTGAATTAGTTTTGAGCCAGTTAAAGAACATAAATGCGGTGTCATCTATGTCATATTGATGTAGTGTCATATTTCTTATATTTGATGTAAATCCTAGATGCAGTTTGATAATGTTATTATGAGTAAGTAATCTGAGTTTTTGCCTGCTTTCACTTTGATATGATAAAAAATAGTGTCATTCTTCTTTTTGGTCAACCCACAAGAAACACAAGTAAGGTTTCTTTCTTTGTTAATATCTAGTTTTGAAATGTTGCTAATAATATGAAATGGGAAAATCTTTCTGGCCTATGAGGTGCTCAAGTTATATCTTGAGATATTGATAAGTTTCAATATAGTATGCCTAATCTTCAACCTTATTATGATATATTGTTTCAGTTTTTGTTGATTTACAAGGCTTTACCTAGGAATTGTCAATGTTGTTCAAAACTCAACCTTTGGCGGTTAATTCTAGTAAATTTAAGTTTGACTGACCAACCCCCATATCAAAAATGAAAGAGAGAAGGAAAATGAAGAAAATCTGAGACAGCAAAACATAAGTAAAAAAAAGAGAAATAGCAAATTCCACAAAGTGTAATCCAAGTTGGCAATTATCCGACGGGAGTCACAAATTTTACTTTATTTTTCCATAGGGTGCACTTCTCCTTACAAAATCGCTGAAATCAACCTCTTAGTCTAATTGCCCATTCATGAACAGGAGCCATCAATGGTTTGACACAAATCACTTTGGAGTTAAGCATGGCCGTATAAAGATGAAATTATGATTGCAATTAGGATCACTCCCGAGCATGTCTATGTTTTATTTCATGTACATGAAGGTCGTTAAGGTCAGTTGATTAGTTTGAGTCAAACCATCTTGATATATCGAAACATGTCATAATGCAAAGTTAATACCACAATTGGAATCAGTGTCATCCTAGGATCACATTCATTCTTTTACTTTTGCAAGTCATGCATAAAGAAGCCATTAAGGTGGATTGACTTAAACCCATTCAACCGTCCTAATTGTGTCAAAAATGCAAAGGTAGGACCGCAACTAGAATCAAAGCATTCCTAGAAGCACCTGCATGCCCTTAAATATGAATTTTATACAAGACCATTAAGATGATTTGATCAAAACCACCTTGATGTCCTAAAGTAACTCATTTCAGAAAAACAAATTCCACTCATGAATTCAATGATACTCTTATTTCTCTAAAATAATAAAATTTTAGTTGTCAAAAAAATATAGAACTAAAAAAAAAAGGTTCTTAAGGTTAATGTGTTTTGGGTATCTGAAAAAGAAAGGCATGAGCAAGAGCACCCGATGGGAAGAAATGAAATTTGAGTGTCTATTGGGAGAATCTCAATTTTAGGTGATTTTTAGGAAATTTTCCAAGAGAAATACGTGGTTTTAATTGTCATACTTGGGTGATTATTTGAGATCTACCATAAGTCTTTTAATATTTGGTGTTGTCTGAGCTTTTGATACTCGGACTAATCATATCTCCGGTATATGTATTAACACACCACAACACAAATATAGGTATGAAAATCAATTTCCAAGCCATCAGACTCTTCTTCAAGAACGAGAGGAGAGGGAGGAAGCTTACGCACCATTGTTAGTGACAAGCAATGTTGATGGAAAGGAAGAGAAGCTCAACATCGTATGAGTTCGACAACATCTTTCACTCATGTTGGACAAATCAAAACTTTAGGTCCAGGTTATTTATAACATAATCATAGCTATTATAAATTGTAAACATATATACCTCCAGTTATAAACTAGAATTATCATATATACTTATATAACTCAAGTATAAATTGTAAAACTTAGGATAACATATACTTGTAAGTTTATAATATAAGGAGCTTATATTTCTTATATTCATATTATTAATTTAATAGATTATAGTTTTGGTAGATGAAACACGTGAATGAGTAAATATTAAATTCGAATTTTGGTGGGAAGCATTGAAAGTGACAAGTTTGAGGCTTAATAGAATAAAGACAATATATGGAATTTAAATTTAGTAATATTAGACATAATAAAATAATTATTAAAATAGAAGACGATAAGTTGTTTGTAACTAAGAGTTTTAAGTATTTAGAATCATTTTTGCAAAAGGATGGAGAGGTTGAGAGATATCTTATATATAATACAAATAAGATGATTAAAATGAAAGAGAATAGTACATTTTTTTTGTGATTGTAAAGTACTTCTAAAACTTAAAGGGAAGTTCTATAAAACGGTAAGTAGACCTGTTACGTTATATAGAGCTTAATATTAGATATAACTCGAGCACACGAGCAGAAGATGAGAATATTAAGGTGGATGTGCGAATATACAAGGATGGACATGATGAGAAATGAGAACATTAGAATAAAAGTTGGAGTTACACCTATTGAGGGAAAATTTCAGGAGATACATTTAAAATGATATGAACATATATTTGAACGATCAATAAATGCTCTAGTTAGGCGATATGAAACTATAACAAATATGCACATTAGACGAGAAAGAGAAAAATCAAAGATCAAAGAAGACTTGTTAACAACGATAAAACAATATAAAATTAATTTAAATATAGATGATGATATAGTAGGGGATAGAGTCCAATAGTATAGAAGGATTCATATAATTGATCTCATCTAGTGGGATAAATCTTGATTGTTGTTGTTGTATAATTAGATTAACATTAGTATTTACATTTTTAAGATTAATCATGTCCTCATATTTGTATCCTAAATTTAGACCTTTTTCTAACAAATCCTTGTGTCCTCATTTCTAACAAAGCACGATAGGTATTCTTTCCCAAGTCTAACATTGGTCTGAGCACACTGAATAGGAATAATTTGGGGGCACAAGGGGAGAGGATTAAGAGAAGTCCTTGACCTCTATCAGCATAGGCCCTGGGGGAGGGCTGCCCTGGGCCCTCGCCCAGGGCCCAAAAAAAATTTTTCATAAAAAGGTCTCAATTTTCAAAATTTTCAATAGAAAATAGGGCTCAATTTCTAAATTTCGTCCAGGGCCTTGAGTTAAAATTTTAAAATCCAGGCCGACTCTGTCTATCAGTTGCAGGCATTTGACAAATTATTCTTGGGGAGAACAAGCAGCCATCAACATCTTCAACCTTCAAAATAGATTGGGTTAAAAGAATGTGGAGAACCATGAACAAATCAAGTGAACAAATCAAGTGCCCCGTTTCCAGCTGTTTTAGATATAAGAATGAAGGATGGTGATTTTGCAAAACAATGAGAATACTTCAAGAATTTGATATTTTGTTTCAACTACACAAATTGAAAGCTATATAAAGCTTTACTTGGTACATTTCTGAATGAGAGAATGTTCTTTTGTTACATAATTTGATCGACTATTGCAGGTATCGTGCAATAACAAGTGCTTACTATCGAGGGGCAGTTGGCGCATTGCTCGTATATGATGTCACTCGACGCTCTACATTTGATAACGTTGCTCGTTGGCTTAGGGAGTTGAGGGATCACACTGATCCTAACATAGTGGTGATGCTGATTGGTAACAAGTCAGACCTCCGCCATCTTGTTGCTGTTCCTACTGAAGACAGCAAGGCTTACGCCGAGAACGAATCATTGTATTTCATGGAAACCTCTGCACTAGATGCAACAAACGTTGACTTAGCATTTCAAGAGGTCTTGGCTCAGATTTACCGCATTGTCAGCAAGAAGGCAGTCGAGGCAGGTGATGAAACAGCCTCTTCTATACCAAGTAAAGGTGAAACAATAAACGTGAAGGATGATTCTTCTGCACTGAAAAAACTTGGTTGCTGTTCAAGTTAGTAATCTCGATGCCTCTCAAAAGCTGCTTTCTCTTTGCGATGCATTATTTTAGTTCTTCATGTGCAATATTTGAGTTCATTATTTCTTTCTAAATTACTCATCCTGCACCTGAACATGGATAAAAACTGAGTTCTTGTTATCTTAATGCTTGCAACTGCAAATTTGCCTGTTTTCCGATATCACAATTGCCACTTAGGCTTTACTATGTTTTGAATTAGAATGATCATTGTAATTTAGAATTGTGTGTTTTATTAGAGTATAGAAAACTGTTTACTTTGGAGGTGACTTTATTTTTATATTTAAGATCTCTCTGGTATAAATTGACCTTAGCTTGTATCTGTTTAACTTGTCAAACTTTGACAACTCAAAAGTTCCAGTCATGAATCAAGCATGAACTAGAAAGTCAAAGAGTTAGAATATCAAATTCACATTTGTTTCTTATGCATAATACTTGTCAACTTTTTGGCATGGCAGTACGTTTGAAGGTGGGTTATTTCACATCTTGCTGGTGTTTTATTGATCAAGTTCTACTATTGTGTTTTTTTTTTGTCTTTTTTGATGCATTAAAAGTGATAAAATATATAAATATAATTTGGCTAATTTAGATTGTTGAAAAGGTTTTTTTTTTCCCAATTGCTTACTGAGTTAAATAATATGATTGCATGTATTATGGAATATTATCAAGTGAATTAAATATGAGTCATAGTGACGTGAAGTTATCAGAAGGAACTGAAAATAAAATTGAAAAAGTTTCGGACCATTGAAGCAGTAGCTCAATTGGTCGAATTATAAATATATTTTAAATTTTTGAAAACTAAAATATAGGTATTAATAAAAACTTTTGGTGTTCACTGTCGAAAATTTTGAATGTGGATCAGTTTAATTCACATTTTTATGTCATAGCCTATTATTTATTAGTGGATCACTTTCAAAATCTTCTTGTCTTTCTTATCATTGAATAGCTTCCAGCGGGCGAAAAATCTCTGGTAACATTATTGATTACAGTAAATACAAGAGGAATATAAAAGATGAGCAAAATAAATACAAATTAAAGATTACAACAATGAAGTTTTCTTTTTTCTTTGTTTTTTTTTACTTTGGAATGTTCAGAAAATGGATCCCTCAAGAACAGCTGTCAAGTTGTTCTCCTTTTATAGAGTTTTTGTTATTCTAAAAATTATGGAACCGTCGCATTAATGACCTTCCACGGTTGCCCCTAACCATTGGAGGAAGGTAAACTAAGAATTCAGTTGGCAAGTGCAATGGCAAGGTGGAGAGGGGTGATAAAATTTGCAGGAATCGATCCAGTCCATTTCGAACAAATAACCTTTGCACCTACCATTTTGTTAGCTTGGAGGTTGAGTTCTTGTTATTCTAGAATCTGTGACTAGTCAATTAATTTGCACTATCCATTAGTCGATTAATATGCTAACGTAGTCAAGAATTTAATTTTTAAGAGTTGTTTGAGTTGTTAATTTTTATACTTAGTTGGAACTTTAAAAATAAGTTGTTTAATTTTTTTTTTGGAAAAGTCTGACTGGCTTTTTATTCAGAAAATTAGGATTTTGTTAAAAAAAAGTCTCTTTATTTTATAAAGAATAGGTCATGTCGCTCAATACATATCGTCCATTTTCTTTGTTATGTTTTCCCCATCGTACTTTTTTTTTTCCTCCATCGTACTTTCATTATTATTATTATTATTATTCAACACGCTTTGTTTCTTCTCCACACAATTATTGTTCGTTCTTGTTTGCTATACTAATCTACCTATCGCAATCACATTATCAAGCAATGTTATTTCATCTTCTTCAGTGCCACTTTTATTAAGATTTTCTATTCTCATTAAGATTTTCTATTCTCATCATTAACATGTCATTTTTTCCACCGAATCCTCCACCCATTTACTGTCATCTTTATCTTTCACCGTTTTATTCCATCATCACTAATTCTCTCTTTTTCATTTGTTTTTTAGTTTTAATTATATTCCTTGATTGTCTTATCACTCTCGTACATCATCAAATTTATAATCGTCTTAGATCATCATCTCCCAATCTCTATTGTTGTCATTATAAGTGCTTCCTCACGATAACTATCTATAATATAAGAGATCACAAGCAAAGGATATCACACTTACAAATTCTATAACATCATTCATTTTTTTTTAATTATTATTGTTTTACTTTATAAACGTTATCAATTTTTTTTCATTATTTTTGCCTATTTTATTATCATCATCTTACTTATCTATTTTAACATTATTCTTTAATTGAATTTACTATCTATTTCATCATCATTCATTGAATTTTCTGTTTATTTTCTTAAATCACTGTGCATTGTAAGTTTATAACATTCATTACTTGTTGAACCTCCACATCATCATTATGATGAAACATCCCACTATAAAAAATATAGATATTAAATTTGAACTTTTGAAAGACGAACTTAAGACCTACCGATTTAGAGTGGAAGATCGAGAATGATTTAAAGTCTATATTGTTGACAACCTAGTAAAGGACACGAGTCTTGAGCTTCCAAATCACATATTGTACATAATTCAATCATCATCTATGCATCATCTGCATTGGAACATCAATCAATTATTGATAAAATAGACCACTTTCAAGACACCTAAAATCGATCTAGATCTACATTTAAATTTGAAATTAGATCCGAAAAAGATCTTTCCAACCAAGTCAAACTAGATGTCCTTAACTTCGATGGTTAGGTAGACATAAATGCATTCCTCGATTGACTTGTCGAGATTGAAAATTACTTTTACTAGTACAATATACCGAAATTGAACAGGACAATTTGCAAAATTTAAAATCAGATTCGACAAAGAAATATTTGCAGTGTCCAAGATCAATATGTAACAATGTAGAAAAATCAATTTCACATTTGATAGAGATAAAAAATAGATCCTAATTAGAAAATATATTCTATTATATTTTAGAAAATAATAATACACTTTGTGGATTATCCTATTAGTGTAAATGAATATCTAAGTAAATTTGAAAGTTTACGAATGTGTTGTAATCCTAAATTAGAATCTAGTTAAATTATGATATACTTCATTCATGAATTGAAACCTATAATTCAAAAACAAGTACATTATTGCTCCCAAGGGCACGGTGCAGCGGCAAAAGCAGAGAAGCATTCCACAGGAGAATGTAGTTCGATCCTCTACTATGATATTGTTCGGCGATGAATTTAGAAAAAATCCATTTGGGTAGCCCTGAGGCCTAGAAGTTTGTCCGGTGGACGGAGTACGACTTCGGCGTTGGACCGTCGTTCAGGGATGACGCGACTGCAGAGTCCGAGCTAAACCGTGAAAATGCTACGAGTGTTTATCTGATTTACTCTTTGTGGTCGGTGGATGTCATTTGGACTCCGACCTTACCCGATTCAGCTGTTGGCGAGGTGTCCCGAAGGCCCATGAGGCAGGGTCGGTCACTTTCAGAAATTAGTCGGACCGAATATTCGAATACCTTGATGTCAATAAAAAAAGGTAAATTAATTGCCTCAACCTCAATTGAAGAGGCTTGCTAAAAGACTCAAGCATACATTCATTAGATTCTTTAACCAATAATAATCCTACTTATTCAGCATCTTTACAATCTAACAAGCCTCTTAACCAAACTTATTTTGGATTTATCATCGACCGAAAATAGACAAATATGCAAGGAAAAACGAAAAATCCTCATATTCAATGTTTTAATTGTCATGAAAAAAATTATATGACATCCAAATGCTCAAACACAGTCTTAATCTTAGAACAAGAACACAATAAAAAAAGTTGACTCTCTTAACAACATTGTGAAAATGAGAAAAGTGAAAAACGTACTAAAGGAACTAATGTATTCAATTGTATCTTTTCAATACTAACATCAAATGACACATGAAAACTTACCAGTATCTTCCACACATATATAAAATGTGGGAATAAATCTTGTAAAATTATAGTCGACAATGGAAGTTGTATGAGCATAGTTTCCATATAGGCCCTCTAAAAGTGGCATGAGTAAATCAAACCTCCTTTCCAATTATATAACGGTGTTTTGTTCTAATAAAGATAAGCTCATATAAAGATAATATATAGCATGACATTCTTGTGAATGTGACCCATGTCATCCTTGGTTGACCTTGGCTTTATGATCGTTTTGTTACTCATGGTGGTCAAGAAAATACCTAGTCTTTCAAACATAATGACAAGACAATCAAGATGTACTTAGTTAAACTTAACAAACTAGAGTTCAAACCTAACTTATCACTAAAATGACCTAACCCTTGAGACAACCCCACCATCTTCTCATATAATTCACATTTGAAAAGAAAAAAAAAATGATACCATTAATAACCTATGACATTAAATTGAACCCTACGAAACTTGAGCGTGTAACTTTGATCTCGAGATTTCAATTGTCTAGTCTATCACTTGTTGACTCACTCACAACAACTCAATAAACTAATCTATCGATTGCAGTACATTCAAATCGTGTATATTTCGAAAGCTCATTATTCTATTGATATGACTCCCTTACCATTTCTCCTTTTGAGTTAGCTGAGAGCTTTACTAAGCGAATTAGAGAGATCTATGCTGATATCAAGAGAAAAATCGCATCGAGTAATATGGTTTATAAAATTTAAGCTAATCCACATGGTAAATTTAAGGAATATAATGTAGGGGATTATGTGCTTGTCCACATTCACCCCAAGTATATTCTTAAAACTCCTCAAAAAAATTTCATAATCTCTCTTTTGGTCCTTTTCAAATTATGAGAAAAATTACTGTTAATTATGTTATTAATTTGTCTACTTATTTAAATATTAATCTAATTTTCAATGTTGAGGACTTATTCTCATAGCAGAGAACATTCAAGTCTTAGATAAATCAACAACTCATCAAAAATCGAGTTCTTTTTAATATAGGAGAATAATGCAAATAAAAAAAATGTATTGACATAAAAAAGATAATGATTAAATAAATAAATTAACAAAAAAAAGAAGATATTTTTATTTCACAACTATTCTACTTTCCCATTTAATACAAAAAATATTAACATAAAAAAGATTGAAGAAATAAATTAACAATTATCTAATTCAGTAAAAAAGGAAGCACTTGACGGAATCAATTTCTCTTCTATTGAGGAGAATAACAATTATTGTTAAATTATGATTTACATATTGCTCTTGTGCAATTTTGCTTATCCACTTGATCTCCTCTTGATGATAATGTTAGTGCTATATCTTAATTGCCTCATGTCTTTTATAATTTTAATAAAAAAATAAACATAATCTTCTTAATAAAAATAAGAAACAATATTCGTATAGAATCAAACATATAATTATAAAATTAAATCTAATTTTAACATACATTCTCTTTGTATTGAACTACTAGAAGGCAAGATATGTTGCAATGGCAGAGCATCCATGCAATCTTTCAAGCATTTTAGGTTTGATCTCTAACTGCGATGCGATGTATTTGTAAATAAATTTTTTCAAATGGAATGACAACCCGTAAGACGACGAGCTGTTGGATCGCGTAACAGCTCAAATGCATGCACTTAAACTCATGAATTGTGTTGTACAATCTACAACATGTAACATTAAAATTTAAAGCAACAACAAAAACATGGACCATGAGCACATTCATTCATTGTCCCCACGGGGATGACGGGTTGGTTAAGGCAGAGGGTGCTTGCCGAGGAAAGCAGGGTTCGATCCCTGGGGTGGTGGGATTAATCCTCCCCTCAGTCGTAGCTGCCCCCCCCCCCCTGCTGGTACCAGCCTGCCAAATGCCATAGGCTCAGTCCATGGGGGTATCGTCTCCCGTGGGCCTGTCCCGTGATTTACCCCTTCGCGAATTCCTCTTGGGACGGGGGGCCGGAGGCTGCTAGTTTGGCAATTCCAAACTTGCCGATGAGCACATTCATTCATTCATGAGGAAGTAGGCTTTGTCTTTCTAATAGAAATGTTGAGCATCAGCTTCCGATAGTATACCTTCGACAAACTCTTTGTCGAAGAGTATGTACGTACACTTCAAAGTGAGCGTATTCATTATGCAAAAGGTTGGAACCGTCAACCTAACAACTCCTTCGCCCCGACCCCTTAGGATTCGAGAGGGAGTAAATCACGGGAGAGCTATGCGCTAGATGTGATTGGTAAGACAGTGGATGATCATATGAGTCTAGAGTGGAGTTTTAGATTGCCTCCGAAATTGATCATTATCCATTGTGCAAGATTCTCCACTGGCTTACCAACGCATCGCATCCGCAGGGGCAAAGTGAAGGTATTCATAAGATCATAAAGTGGATACTTCTCGCCAGAGTCGGTCATGATTTTAAAATTTGAACTTAAGGCCCGAACGAAATTTAGAAATTGGGCTTCATTTTCTATTAAAAAATTTGAAGATTATGCCCTCCTTATGGAAATTTTTTTTTTTGGGGCCCTGGGCGAGAGCTCCAACAGCCCTCCCGTAGGGCCGGCTCTTCTCGCCAAGAATTCTAACCAACAAAGATAGGGATTCAAGTATGGACAACAAGCATGGATTTTTTTTGTCAATATATCCAATTAAATTATGGAGAAACTCGCAACTCTGATCTTTTCATCATTTCCTTTCGATGTTTAATAATATTCCAACTGTTAAAAAGCTTACAACTAAAAAAGAACACATTTGGAAGAACAACAAAGGAATGCGTAGGTAACTAGTGGACGGATCGAGAAGTGTCGGCAAGATTTTTCCGAATATTTGCATCTTTCGACTGATTGAGAAACTGAAAAAGCCTCCTCAGCTTTCATAGGGTGATTGAACAACCAAAACATGCTCTTGAAGCAAACAAAAATTCTTCATATGGATCTTCCTGCATTTTAAGGGCAACTAATCTCCTCTTTGTCAAACAAAAGTCCCCTCGTTTAGGCCAGTATACATCCAACGGTAGAACATCATATTATATCCGGTTAGGATTTCCAAGTGGCTTTAACTCGTGTTGACAAAGTTGATCGAAACACATACCGACTTCCTATCGATTAACTCTACGACACTAGTACATTGTATGTGTATCGACGGCTATCGGATGACATAATGATCAGAGATACCAACAGGAAGAAGTATTTCAGGATACTGAGTTCTGATTTCAGAACAAATATTTGAGTGGAATTGCAAGGATAAACAGAATCTAAACTAAATTGTATGAAAGACATATGGAGAGAATGGAAAAGGAAGAGAATGAAAATGGACCAAAGATTGATTCTCATGGAATTTGTACAAAGCTCTGTATGTGAGGGGTTATTCTATTTCACTTCCATAGCATATCCTTCACTTTTCTTCACATCAATAAAGCTCGACATTCTTTCCGATAAATCGGATTTATGTCATATTTTTCTTTGCGAAAAGTGAGACATCAAAGTAGCTTTGGAAGAATATGCTGTAGTAAACATAACTGAACATGTTTCAGAGAGCTCACCAGTGGTGCATTCATGCAATTGCAAGCTAAGGCCACTTTGTCTGGAGGAATTATGCTGCAGATATGCTGAAGTTTTTCATGTGGTAGGACTGGCTATAAGTAGTGGGGATGAACTGGACCTGGAACGTCGTCGAGGTGGTGTTTGATGTCGACGACGATGAAAAGTGACGGTGCATCGCTGGGCAGTCTCTTCTTTGGCAGAGGCAGAGAGCTCAGTACTCTTTTGCAGCATTGCAGTGCAGCTATGAGACTCCTGCCAAAGGAGATTTGCCCAGCTATTGACCTTCACAAATTGTCATTTCTTGTGTAATGCTAATGTAATATATATATACACACACGTGTGCGACAGTTGTGCAACTAAGGGAGCACACCACTTGGCAACGTGAACCGTTGACTACCATGTGGTGCGCACCCTCAGTCGCGTATGATGGTCACTTAGCATATCATATATATATATATATATATATATATATATATATATATATATATATATATATATATATATATATATATATATATATATAGAGGAAGAGGGGAGGAGAAATGTTACACTTAGCATTCTTTATGATGTGCGTCCATGCGCGATGTGCGCACAACCGTCCGATCTCCGTTTGATTCATGGGAATGCACATAAATGAGAAAACACTTTTCATTTCTCTTCAATCGTTGATATTAGGTGCGCATTGCACGTGTCGAGCATAACACGACTCTCTCTCTCTCTCTCTCTCTTATATATATATATATATATATATATATATACATGTGAAACTGGTATCCTGCGCGTCCATGTACGAGCAAGCACATTAATTAGAAATGCACTCCGCCCCAACATGCACTGCATGACATCGCCGCTGCTCGGTTAGATTTCGGCCATGATTTGGCCCGATAAAAGGCGACGGCGATCCTGACGGATCCAGGGGTTGGACTATAGTGTCTATCGCTCCGACGATGCACAAGTGCTCCAACGATCCATAAGCGAAAGCACTGAGCATTCCCAGTTATTGTACAATTTCGTAGATTAGACGACTCACAGTGAGTCGTGCATGCGATGCACATGAAACCGTCACGCAGGATCTCTCTCTCTCTCATTTTTCATTTATTGTACAATCACGTGAATCAAATGATGATTAGACCATGGAGAAGCTGTGTGTGTGTGTGTATATATATATATAGAGAGAGAGAGAGAGAGAGAGAGGGGGAGAGAGCTTCTCTATGGTCTAATCATCATTTGATTCACGTGATTGTACAATAAATGAAAAATGCATAGTGCTCCACCCATGTTATCTTCTTCGATGAGCACTATAGCTCAACTCCTAAACCTATCGAGATCGCCACCGCCATCACCACCGTCGACTGACTGATCAAACTGCAGTCGAATTTCGATAGTAATATGATCGAAATTCGATTGCGATTCGGCTAACATCGGAGTCTAGCCATATCACGACCCGATTCCGATGGGATTGTGGTCGGAATCGATCGGGATTGTGGTCGCGACGCTAGCGGTCACAAATCAATCGGATTTCGATCGCAATCCGATCAGGCTCGAAATTCGATCGAATCGCGGTTGGATTCCGATCAAATTACGATTGAAATCCTATCGATTTATAGCCGCCAATTAAATTGTTTTATCATCATATCGCATCGTGGAGACAATACATATTCTTCTTATTAAAGAGTGAGTCACTAGTTCCTAACAAATCATTTACACTGTGCTTTTATAATAACACAATTCAATTCAAGTTCATTGTAATGCCATGTTTTTTTTTTTAATATAATGTATAGCTAACTCGGAGAATTTCGAATCGATTTGGTGATAGCTAACTTCACTTAGTGAACCTAACAAGTTGACCCAACGAGGAATTAATTTTCGAACTCGATCTATATTTCAATGACACAAAGATGCATACAAGAGAGGTAAAATGATATTATGTCTGAATCATCTAAAAATTCTTTTAAATTGAGACTCCAATGACTCTTCAAAATCGCATGTCCCGTAAGTTAGGGAGAGATAATCTAGGGTCCATATGGCGAGGTCGACTTAGTCAACAAATATGAATACATGTCCCCACTTCATACCCTATGACTTCATTTCTTCACACCTACATATCTCCACTTCTCTCGTGATAGATATATAATTCTCTGGATGGAAGGAAGATGGAGAGGTAATGTGAACTCTACACTTTTTCAATTATGTTGTCTTTGTTTTCTCCTATCCCTTGTTCTGACTTGAGTGTCAGAGGGGACTCGTCAAGGTCCGTCTTGACGTCCTCTTCACTCGGTGTTACATTGACAGGTCATCTCGAAGGTTTTTCTCCGCTCCAAGATTGACACGTGGAATTCTTGACTATGAAGACTCTGTTCCCAGTTCCTACGACCTCGTAAGTCACAAATCCCTTTAGGTGTCTATATATTCAACCTTTTACTATCACTATACCTAAAGCAAATCCCCCACAAACATCGAACAATTATAACTTATAGTTCACTCTTATCATTAGGTTCTACGATGAACATTTTTTAATTTTAAACAGAATTAGATGTTCATTTTTTTTTTTTACTTTGCACTCAATCAACCGAAACAAATCGACCAATCTTCAATCATTAAATATGGGAAAATATATGGTTAGTAATTTTGTTTATAATTCAAGTATTGAGGTCCTACGATCCGATTAAATTTCGAAGATGGATGATCTAGTCTCTACGAAAAGTTTTTATCCATCGCTAAAATAAATTCGAAAAGTATAGATGCATCGTAATGGATAGCTCAACATCACTAGTAATTCGACTGTACGTCTTGAACTCTGATTGCTTGAGAATTCATCTCTTTTACCATCACATTGCGCAGAGGCAATGACTGACATTCTTGTATCCTTCAGTGTTTTTTTTTTAACCCTTCTCGTTAGGACTTTATTTTTAAAGCATATTTTTCATTTTAAAAATATGTTTATGTTAGTATTATTTTAATAACTTAATTAAATATAGAGTAAAATACTCCAACTTAATTAAATAAAATACTCTTTCCTTGTGAAAATTGTTCAATCATCGTGATTTAAGAATTAAGCATTAATTCGGTCAACGACAATGAGAATTAAGTATTTATCTTAGTAAGTGAGATTAGTTATATAGATCTTTCTACGTTATTAAAATCGATCTCCTACCATATCTTCTTTTATATTTAATTAAATTTTCTTTGATTTTTCTTTCTCAATTAATATATATATTTTTCAATGCTCCTGTATCAGTTGTTTATGTATTTGTTTATATTATTTTAAATGTGTGTTTTGGAGCGTACATCAATCTTAATATTTTTATCTATACAATTCTCATCTTATTCATGTGTTTAATTTAACTCAATATTTAGTTCTATATGACATAATAAATTTAACATAGCAATTATGCCATTTTGTAACCGTTACATAATAACACCTACAATAGTTTTAAAATAATTTTGATCAAATTAAAGTGATTTTCAATCGAGTTTGAATAATTTTGATAAGTTAATAAAGAGTATTTTATAAAAGCTTCGTGTTGTACAATAATAATAAGCAAATTGAATTAAAAATAAATTATTAAAGTGATTTGCTTTACCACGTTTGTAGCAGTTAATTGTTATTATTGATAATCTATTTAATTTTATGATTTCACTAATGATTTTCAAATAATAGAGGCCACTGTATAAGCAAATGAGGTATAATAGAGAATATATAAATGGGAATCATATTATTTCGGGGGAGTATTTTTTTTTTTTTTTTCATTTCAGAAATATACATGATAATATGTTAATTACATAGCCAAAATTATGTAGAAAAACTCTAAGGGTATTATTGGAATGATAAATATGGTCGGGGTGATAATAAAATGCGCGATTCAAGTTTTGCCATGTTTTCTATGTATAAATAAATAAATGGGAATATTTTTCTTTGTCAAAGGGTCCCAGCAATCCGAATTAGGCTCCTCCGGAGTTTAAGTTATAATGACGTCCCGTGAAAAAGTTCATTTATTTATAAGATAAAAAAATATCTCTATCGATATGAAATTTTTTAAATAAATAAAATCATAAAAATTTAATCTCAAAATGAACAATATCATAACATTATCGAGATATATAGATCTTATAGATACTAACAATCTCCATTGTAGAATTAAAAAAAAAAATAGAGAAAGAGAATCTCAGAGGCTCAGTGATGGTTAGGATGGTAGAACGATAATTATACGGTCACAATTTCATTCTTTCTTTAGACATCGCTCTTTGAAAATTTTAAATTAAGTCATTCTCTTGAGTTCCAAGTGTGAGCCTCTAATGATGAGTCTTGACTGAATCACAAGTTACTTGTTAACTCCATCATATATTTTTTTAATTTATTCTAGTGGATGATATATGTAGGACTTGATCGATATATATAGGACTGAATTATTAAAAAAATAAATTAAAAAAAAAAAAGAAAAAAAGAGAGAGAGAGAGAGAGTCTTCTTTCTTAAAGTTAAAGAAGAAGCCTTCCTTTATAGCTTTATACCGTGGAAATCCTTTAATTTAGTAGCTAATTCATCTAAGATATAATCAAATCTTGATAAAATGATTTATTTTCGAGGAGATCGGGTCATAAATAAGATTTAATCCCGATGATATTTTTATCCCGAGTGGATGTAGCATGGATTGCTTCAGTGGATTTAAAAGATTTTTATTACTTTCTTTTTTAATTGATTTCTTTTTTTTATTGACATCAGAGTATTTGAATTTTCAATCCGATTAATCTCTGAAAATGATCAACTCCATCCCACGGATCTTCGAGATGTCTCACCAACAACTAAGTCAGGTAAGGTCGGAGTCCAAATGATCTCCACTGACCATCAAAAGTAAATCAGAAAAGCGCTCACAATTTTTTTACGGTTCAATTTGGACTCCACAGTCACGTCATTCCTGAACGATTGTCCAACGCCGAAGACGTACTCCGTCCATCGGACAAACTCCTGGGCTCCAGAAGCGTCCAAATAGATTTTTTTTAAATTCATCATCGAATAATATTACAGTAGAGGATCGAATTATGATCTTCTATCGAGAGGATCGAATTACGATCTTATGCAGAATACCTCTCTGCTTTTGCAGTTTTTTCTATGTTTGTTGATCTGCGACATCATTTTTTCTTTTGCGCCTTGTTTATTTTATTTATTTTTCTTGGTACCATTTTATTTTTAAGTGCAGGGTTTAGTCTACAAATAAATATAATCTAATTTCAATTAATAACTACGTACATAAAAGTCTATTTTTAAATAAATGGATTAGTTTACAAATTAATAGTAAAAATCGTAGTAACTAATTAATATGTACTAACATGTTAGTTAAGAAGATAACTAATATGCACGGTTTGCCTTTATATATACAAACAGAAGTCAAAAGAAAAGGCAAGTGAACGGACTTGTTCAGTATAAATCATTGATCTACACTTAACTGGAAAATAAGAAAAGAAGCCATGCTTAAGCTGAGTTAATGCAGGGAATGAAACAGTAACCAATATTTTATGTCAACAAATTAAAGCGAGTACAGAATTAAGTCGTTCCACAACCAAGAAACATGAATAAAAATGCAATATCTGATGACAATCAAACAAATTTGTGACTCTTTACCGTGTCGAAACCTTCTTTAGTCGAACAGGTTAACTCGCTCGTTGAATGCATCAATGTGCTCTTTGGAGACACATCTGGCGATCAGTCGGGCACCCTCAAATGGTGCCGGTGCCTTCAAGAGAATGCAGGAAGCAATGTAATCGTTGTTGGTGAACGGACCGCAATACATAGGAGTCCCCCACCCATAGTCCACTCCTGAGAACCCCAGCTTAGTCCAATCGGAAACATATATGGTTTCGTAGTTGAATGTCATGCTGAAGGGATCGACCTCAAATTCGTCATTAGCCCACTTCAAGACGTCGATTGCCATCTGGTCCTTGGCCTCCTTGATCAAGTCCACGATCTCGACGACTGACAAATTGTTAACCTTCCCACTCGTCGTCGATACTTTTACAGGGAAGATTGAGTTGCCATAGTAGCCCTTTTCGATCTTCAGAATATGGCGAGTGCTCGCGAAGAAACACATGCGGATATTGACATCGGGGTCTGAATAAATAGCCCTAGTGCGGCATTGCCAGACCTTGGCAATGATGATGTCGAAGGTTGAACACCATTTGCCTTTGCTGTGCTCCATGTACTGTTTCTTCAGTTGGTCGATGTAGTGCGCGGGGAAGTCGACTGCAGAATACTCCAGGGCCAACTTGGGCAAGTCGGGGAGCGGAGCAGGTTTGATCTTTGGATTGGGATAGCTGTCCCGGTTCCAGACCGGCTTGATGGTTGGCTCTGGAAGGCCTCGAGCAAGGTCACCAATCGCGGAAATGACTTGTGCCGATCCTAAGCCATCAGCGGATGCGTGGTTGAACCTTAGACCAATGAGGAAACCACCACATGTGAACTCAGTAACCTGTTGTTTTATTGCAAGCACCAGAGCAGATAATTTCAGCATTGCAATATCGAACTGATCCTATCAGTCTGTATGATGATGCAGAAGTCATGCTCGGATTCATGTAACTGGGCACTTAAAGCTAAAAGAGCTAGTTACACAAATGGCAATCTCCATGATTGAGACAAAAACAAATTAATGTAAGTCTGGTCTGATTTTTTGCTAGTATCAATGTGAACTATTGTTGAAGAAGATATCCATAAGTTGGACAAGAACAAGACGAGTTTCAACTACTTGAGTCTGCTATATTAGTTGGAAATACTCTAGCTCTTGTTCTGGCAAAGAGAATGTCTGAATTTTAATGCACAAAACTAAGTTGTTTCACGGGCGATGAAGCAATTGATTGATTTAGAACTAACATTATTCTTTTCTCTTCTCTAAAAACAAAAATCCAAAAACAGGAGTTGTTTACAAGTAAATCTTGATGATATATTAGAGAAGTTGGATGATTTGGATAATCACTCAACTAAGACTGCAAGGTTGAACTTAGATGTTTCGTTCAACAGAACTAATGATTCGTCTTAGGAAGAAAAGAACGAGCTAGTCCTCAAGCCAGCTGAGTTCCATTGTTCTTGTCATTTCTTCAAACACCTTTATTGCTGCAGTTTCAATGTTCCAGTGGTGGATAACCACTGTTCCAGCAGATTATGACAGTTCTCGCAACGACAGCAACGATCGCAATCATTAAGGGTAAACAATGTAACTTAGATTGAAATTTAGGATGAGTCATGAGCTTTGACCCAATCGAAGTTCTACTTGCTTCCAGATCTAGAACTAAAGATCCAGGGGTTTGAATCAATCTAGCAACCGACCGATTTGAGCAAGAAACTAGTAACAGATCTACAACATACAAGTGAATCAAACCAAGATTTCAACTTTTTCAACTTCTATTCCTCTTGATTCAGTAAGATTGAAGTCACGGGTTCGTGCAGTCCTAAATTGCAGTTGTTCTTTTTTTTTTTCTTTTCTAAATACCGTAAAATCGCTTACCTGAATCATCATCAAGGTATTGGCAGAACTGGTCTCGAGCTCGGTGTAGGGTAGGATGTCGTCCTGCCCAAGCATCATGGGGCGCTCCAGATAGTTGACGTCGGCGAGGCTGCAGTTGGCGGAGGCGGCCACGAACCAGACGCCCTCGCCGGTGCACTCGATCCGGGGCTCGCAGCCTTCCGGCTGCACGATCCGGCCGGCGATTGGGTAGTACGGGACCAGGGCCCGGGCCAGCGCCTCACGGATGACCTCGGCGGGGTTCTGGCCGTGCTTGTAGATGTGGAGGGAGTCGACGAGGCCGCGGTGGGTGGGGTATCTTCCGATCCAGTCGAGCGTCAGCGATCCCGGAGGCGTAGGCTCCGCCGGCCGGACGTAGCCCTCGGAAGTCTTCGTGACGGTGAAGCCCATGGAGCAGCTGCAGCCGGAAGCAGGTAGCGGACTTTGTCTTCCCTCTTCCTTTTGCGTCCTCGAACTAATTATATAACAACTCGACAAATTTTCGTTTTACTCCCTATTTCTTAATTATTTTACAAAAACTCTTTACATTTTAATATTATCGCTTTATCACTGTACTTCGACGGTACTTAATAAAACTGTAAGATAAATAAATAAATCCTACAGGGATACTTTTAAAAATAAGTAAAATATGTCGTTGAAATGAAATTGTCCTACCTACTTCAAACAAACCGTGATTTCCCACCTAATTAATAGTTAATTAACTAATATTTCGATAAAAATAAATAGCTGGACAATTTACCATATCATACACAAACTTAAAAAAATAGTCTAAAGCTCGAGAGTTATCCCAATTGATAAATATAAAAAAATAACTCTTAAATAGGTAGAAATTCGATTCTAAAGGGTTTCTTAAATCACCTATTTATCGATCGATCATATAAACATATTATGATATATATATATATATATATATATATATATATATATATTTATTTATTTATTTATATTTATATTTATTTATATTTATTTATATATATATATATTTATCGAAAATCTCCATGCTTGTCCACCCCACGCCAACCCCGCTCCACATTGTCGCGCCGTTCGATCATCGTCGTCCGCCGGATCAGGTGTGATCGACGCGTGGCTCGCCGGCAGTCCGACGAGACTTGAATTCCGACCGATTAGCGTCCAAAATAGGCGCAAACGGACCGGAACGATCGAAATACGCGATCGACAGTGGCGCGGCTGTCATTCCGTCCACCGTCGGATTCCGACCGAAACCGATCTAATTGCGGTCGAAATCGATCGCTCGATTCTGGTGGCTGATTTCGACCACGATTCGGTCGATCGGACGATCGAATCTGCCGGCGGCCAAGTATATTAGATGGGACGGTGTCGATTTTCGGCCGGATTCCAACCGCGATTCGGTCGAAATTCGGCCGCATGTTTCGGTCGTTTCTGGCCGGTTTGTGTCAGATTCCGGACACTAACCGGCCGAAATCCGAGCTCCGTCGGACCGCCAGCGAGTTGCGCGTCGATCGCGTCTGGTCGGCGGTGATCGGACGGCGCGGCGACGACGACGACAATGCGCGCAGCTCGCGCGTGGTGCGGACGAGTGTGAACGAAATGGTCGTGCAGGAGAAAAAAACTATATATATATAGTCTAAACATGTAGGTACTAGATTTTTTCTAACTCGAACAATCGAATCAAATAAAAAATACCTTGAAAACAAAGTTATGGAGGCTCGTGGTCATCTAGCGACCCTTCTCGATCATTGGTAGTAATAATCATGCGAATATCAAATCCGTTGAATCCGCGAGAGCGAATATTTTCGATCATGAGCTTATGGTTGGGCAGTCATAAAATCACAGCCAACTTAGCTTGAGCATGCGACGACGAATGCTTGTATTTTAGCCGTCAAATTTCAATCGCTATAAACTCACTAAAGCTCGACGATCCAAAATTGCGATGGTGAAATTTTGACCGTGCGATTGTAAAATTGTGGCTCGACAATCACTAGCTAGCTCTCGTGGCTAGGCATATGTGGGTTTGGTTGTCGTGTTTGTGAAATTAGCACGATCTCAAGTTCATCGCTGTGCTTGAGAACGAGCTCGTAATGAGTTATCTATGAGCTCACGATTGACTCGTCGCGATTTTACGATCATCTAGTTCGAGAGAGCTAGCATTAATCACGATTGTTTGTATTTGTTTTGTTTTGTTTTATTTTATTTTATTTTATTAGGACATCTACAATGCAAAAGGATATTTTTTTCTAAATATTAATTATTTTTATTATGTCCATCTCATCTAACAAATATTTCATTAATCGAATATCTCTCTTTTAAATAATAAAAAATTTTTAAAAACACTGTAAACACGGTAGCATGCAGGTGGGCTCTACCATAGACCCACTCACATTTAAAAAATAGAAATTATCTGATAAAATTTTTTGTCGGATAATTTCTAATCACCTCATTTCCATGAGGGATATTTGAAATTTAGAGATATTTGGAGAAATATTTCCTCCAAATATCCGCCCTCAAGGTTAGAATAACGCGTCTACTAAGCACTAGGGCAATGAAAATAAAAGTTAAATCGGCGTTTTAAGTATGTTTCAAAAGAGCATGGTGTGGTCATGTGGTGATTAAAGTACGATGATATTTATAGAAATAGTATGAATCGATTCTGAAAGTTTAAAACTCTTTTTTGAATTCAGATGACTTTCACATGTCTTAGTCATCATGTCAAGAGTCATAGATTCTTCGTGATTTATTTTTTTTATAACGATCGTGAAACAGACCGATAAAGATCACTAAATTAACAATTCTAATCTTTTACAAAAAGAACACAGTGTGCTAATAATAAATGGGATATTAAATCCCATGCTTCTTGCTCAATGTATTAAATATTTACTGTATTCAAACCATTCTTAATTTTGGATTGTCCATTTAAATTCATTTGTACTTTTAAGATTTATATTGATAAAAATATCTAAAGAGATCAAATCGATTGCTTTCAATATAGTGAACAATCAATTAATAATCGAATTGATTAAATCGAAACTAAATAAATTGAACTTGTTTTGAATAAATCGAAATGACTAAATTTTCCAACGAAAATTGAACAAATCAAACGGTAAAAAATCAATTAATTAAATTAAAAATCGCATTGATTGAATTTTTTATCACCGGTCGATTGATATGAAATATCAGTCGATTGATGATGATAGAATCAGAAGTTACGGAAGAAACTGGATGAAAATTAAAATGAAATCGTGATTTTTATTTTGATGTTCAATACAAGACATACCAATCGACTAATTTTATATTAATCAATCCGTTAATGAACTTCAGTTTAATTTAATCCATTATTTTTTTTTTTTCAAATTCAAACAGAATTGAATGGACAATTTTTTTTTTTAAAAAAAATTGAATTTTCGAATAACTCAAATCGAACTTTTCGATTCAATAGTTTATTTGATTTAATTTTTGTTAATTATTTGAATTTTTTAAAAAAAACACACACACACCTAATTTAAAACAATTGATTAATACAAGAGTGGACAGATAGTCGTTAATCACATGATCACTCATAGTCGTTAAACATTTACATCCGTTCAATATTTTTCATCGTCGATTTTTTAATAATAATTAAAAAAATAAATCACTAAAGCTATAAGATTAAAAACAACTCTTAATCACGTGGTCACGTGACGGAGGTTAGTTGCAGTGACCCAATTAAGTGGTGACTTTGGAAGGTAGAAATTGCCAAAAGAAGCAACCGAGATCATGATGATCGCCGGAGGCATTTTTTTCTTCGCATTCCTTCGTAATCACGCCAAACAAAACAAACTCACCTCATCTGGAAAATTAAATTAAAGCGTTTCAATTTAAATTTGCCATTATTTTTAATTCAAATTAAAATATATAGATTTTGAAAGTTTTAGTTTAGTTTATTTCCATTCCAAATATAAATTATAGAAATTAATTGACAACCATTAAATGAATAATCTATGAATACGAATTGTTTATTAATTAAATCAAGTCAAAAATCACAATAGAATCGATTCTTATTTTTTTTGTATATACTTTGGATAAATGTGCGGTTGTGATTAAATCTAATAGCACTATTTAAAAATAGGTCTTCATTCCTCTGTAAAAGTTGAAATCGTCAATCTAACGTTCTCCATCGATTTGTCCCAAGGTCATTGTAAGAAAGATAAATCCTGAAGGGCATCGGCCTGTTCCAAAGTCATTATGAGAAAGGTAAATTATGAAGGATTTTATGAACTTTGACGTGGTGGCCAAGACACGTAGGGGTCATCTGAATTCAGAAAAAGATTTTAGACCTCTTTTAAAATCAATATATATCATTTTTATAAGTACCATCGTATCTTAACCACTATGTCATCTTCGCGGGGACATTGATTTTCATTCTTATCTCTATATAAATGCATATATAATAGTTTGGTTTATATCAATAAAAAATATAGTTGTTTTTCACCACTTAAATTTATTTCGTTCCTTCTTCCAATTTAGTTATTGCTTTAGTGAACGTAACCTTCTAACTAGAATTATTTTTCTAGGAGTAAAATAGGACAAACAATTTTAATATTGTTTGGCCCGATTTCAAATTAGATGGGAAGCTAGCTTGATTATAAGATGGGTAGACAATGATATCTATACATTTGAAAGCTCAAAATCTTTGGAGTTCTATTGATCCAGATCGTTCAGAAGGAGTTAATGCGAACTCTCAACATCGAGATCAACTCGCATTGGGACAAATTCAATTTTTGGCATGATAGTAAATGTCAAGACGACAAATGAGGCTTGGGACATCTTAAAAAAATATGGAACAACTAGTTAACGATTCTCCTCAATTGTCTTAATCGAAGAAGAAGATAAATCGGGTATGAGCGTGAGCCGTCTCAGTAGACTTGAACGTCTCAAAGGACTGACTCCTATTTAGAGAAAAATTCACAAATACACTATAGCTAGGAATCAATCCAAGAATTTCTAGTTATCTGTGTGGATGCCCACCATTGCACCATAGTTCGGGGGCTGACTTGGGACATCTTAAAATTGGCATACAAAGGAGTTGATCGAGCTTAAAAATCAAAGTTGCAATCACTGCACGATCAATGTAAGATGACCTCTACAAAAACAATTAAACAATATTTTTCGTGTCTTATTTATTTTGTCAATAAAATGAGATTATATGGAGGTAAAATTGAAGATGACCTAGTAGTTGAGAAAGTTCTTCGAACTATACCATTGAAGTATGATCATGTGGTGGCTTCAATTTTGTCGACAATTTTAGAATTAAAAGGTATGATAGAAAGTCATATTGATAGTGTTGAAGAGATTGTTAGTGTAATCAACCTCAAATCAATGTGGACCAAGTTCGAGTGGGACTCAGTAGAGTTTTGATGTTTGACAATAGATTTGACAATATTCATAGTTATATGGAATTGTTGACTGAGAAGTCAAGTATGTCGGTTGACCAAAGACTTGATAAGAAAAGTCTAAGTATGGATACTTGATAAGGACAAGTCTAAGTATGAATACTTGATAAAGAAAAGTCCACGTATGGATACTTTGCAACGAAAATTCCAAGTTGAAAACTTAGCAGGGAAAAGTACAAGTATGGAGATTTGACAATGGAAGTTCTGGAGGCATGACCTCTTGGAAAAGAGAAAGTCCAAGTGTTCCAGACTTGGCAATGGAAGTCTCGGAAGAACGACCTCTTAACAAAAGGAGACTCATTAGCATGACAAAATTGAAGGAAACACTTAAAGGCTAGCACAAAGGGTGAGGAGTCGTGGACTCAACCTAAGAGTGTGAGGTTGATGGAAGAAGCTTAAAAGCTTAGGTCTAGGCTAAGGGTATCCGACAGCATGACAAAATCGAAAGAAGTATTTAAAGGCTAGCGCAAAGGATGAGGAATCATGGAGGACTCAGTGCATCCTAAAGGCATGAGGCTGATAGAAGATGTTTAAAGGCTTAGGTCTAAGCTATGGATAAGTGTCAAGTAAGAGAGGATCATACTTGATGGTTAAACCTCAATTTTAAGGTGTACCAGTCGACTGGTCGACTGCTCGGACAAGTGAGGAACTCACAATACTCGAGAAAATGCTCAGACAGTAGACTGGTTGAGTGCTCGGGCGACGAGGGAAAGCCACTCAAGCGCTTCAGTGCTTGGGTGTTTCAGGTGCTCGGGCAATAGACCTGGTCATGGTCAGGGTCTGGTCCGGGTCTGGGTCGGAACCGTCGGGTCCGGGTTGGCAAAATGCCAACCCTTAATCGGCCCGCTCGTGGTTGGTTGCGGTCCGAGTTGTGGAACCGTCGGTTCGTCGAGTCAGTCGGGTTTTAGTTAAATAAATAAAAATTTAAAGAATGATGTAAATAATTCAAATAAAAAAAATTGCACAATTGAACTTATAAAAACTCTATCAAATATTTCATTATTTCAATAAAAAATATATTACATCTCAAATTTCAATATCTTGGACTTAAATAAAAAACCTATTACAATAAAAAGAATAAATTACATTTCAATTTTCATTATATTCAATCAATTTCAGTTGTATTTGGTATTTCCTCCCGTCGTCGTAGTTCCGGATGTTTCCTCTATTTCGTCTTGGTCTTCTTCGTCACTTTTAATATGTTGGGTTCGACTTACAGCTTTTGACCAATCATTGAGTAAACATTGCGCTTCCAAATTTTTCGACTTTAAGCTAGAACGTCTCTCGTCCAATGTATTTCCTCCGATACTAAAAACTTGTTCCACTACAACCGTTGAAACTGGACAAGCTAGAATTTCTTTTGCCATTATAGATAAGATTGGAAATATTTGAGTTCTTTGTGACCACCATTTTAGAATGTCGAAGCTTTTTTCATCTGCATCACTAAAATCAAAAGAAGTGGTAAAATAATTCTCAAGTTCCTGACTAGAACTTGAGGATTCTCGTGGACGTTTAGTCTGTTCCTTTAATAACAGTTGTGCTTTAGTGAGTTTAGAAGTAATAATACTAGTTGTAGTGGATTGATATATTTCATGTTTAATAGTTTGTTCACCATGTTTAATGTTATATTTATTATAAATATCATGTAAATGAGTTTTAATATTAAACAAAATCAAAGAAATATTAGGAGCAGTTTCGGTAATAGGGCTTAAAGATTCATAATATAATGCTAACATATCTTGCAAACCATCTAATTTAAGTCTAGGATATAAAACAAAAGCACATAAAAATATTTCAGGAATGTTTAAGAAATATTGTTGTGGGCCTACGGGCCTTGTATTAACCCGAAATGTTGTCACGTACAGGGGAGATGTCGTCCGTTTGATTTTCGGCACGGTATACTCTCGGGGCATGACAACCATTGGATGTGCTAGAGGAGGGGGTGAATAGCGATTTTGATTGATGCATTGTTGCTTGTCTACAATAATATTAGTGTGCACAACGGAATACAAAAACAAATAGATACAAACACAAGAATACAAGACACACACAATCACAACACAAGAGTTTTACATGGTTCGGAACCCTAGTTCCTACTCCACAGCGGTGCTCTAGTGATCTGCCCTCACTTTGAACTTCTCATTCTCGGTATGATACTGAAGGTGGAGAAATCTCTTACAATAAGCTTACAAAAGAAAAATACAATCAAAATGAAAAACAAAAACAAATACAAATAAAAAACACTTTACAAAAAATTACTTTGTTTACATGATGCTTTTGGTTCCTTTGGATGACTTTTGAAGACCTAAAATGTAGTAGCACTTCGCCTCAAAATCGCCCAAGAATTGCTGCTCTAATCTTCCCATCGAGCTCCTTTTATAACTCCACTCGGGCTGATTTTTTGGCTTACAATCGACTGGCAAAAGGGCCCAACTGACTGCCCCCTTATCTATTGTCTCATAACAAACTAATCCACGTAGGCTTTCATCCAACGGATACCCTAACAGTTGACTATCATTACCATCCATCGACTGTCAGGCCTTCAATCGACTGCCTGGTCGACTACAAGACCTTCTATGCCTTGCCAACTTAAGGTCAGTCGACTGCTAGTGGCCAGTCAACTGGTGCAAGTCACCAGTTGACTGCTAGAGCCATAATTCGGTAGTCGAGCCTCAGTCGACTACTTGACCAATCGACTGAGTTATAACCCCAGTGGACTGCCCGAGTCAATTAGGTCTCCCGAGTGTCGTGCACTCGACCAATCGACTGGTTCAAAGTCTCAGTCGACTGCTAAACCTCAAATATGAAGTTTAGTCTATGTATGATTCCCTCATACTTGATACTTACCCTTAGCCTAGACCTAAACCTTCTAGCCACATCCATCAGCCTCACACCCTTAGGATATATCCGAGTCCTCCACCACTCGTTCACCCTTCGCGCTAGCCTTCAGGCACTTCCATCGGATATGTCATGCCATCGGGTCTACTTTGCCAAGAGGTCGTGCCTCCGAGACTTCTCTATTGTCAAACCTCAATGCTTGGGCTTTCACCGCCAAGACTACACACTTGGACTTATATGGCCAAGACTACACCCTTGGACTTTTCTGTTGGTGCAACAATGTCCCAAGCATTTAAGTGTTTTGATGTTTGGATAATCATCTAAGTTAGGTAATATTTGTGATCTAACTATGATTGTGTTAAGTGACAGAAAAATTCAAGTATGAAGACTTGGTAAAGAGAAGTCCAAGTGTAATCTTGGCAAGGAAAAGTCTTGGCAGCGTAAGCCCAAGCATGTAGTCTTGGTGGCGTAAAGTCCAAGCGGACCTTGGCAAAGGAAGTCCAAAGGCGAGGTCTTGACAACGTAAGTCTAAGCATGTAGTCTTGGTGGCGTAAAGTCTAAGCCGACCTTTGGCAAAGAAGAAACCCAAAGTATGACGAAATCGAAGGAAGCTTTTGAAGGCAAGCGCATGGATGGAGTCGTGGACTCAGAGAAATCCTGGATGTGCAAGGCTGATGGAGAAGCTAGAAGGTTAAGTCTAGGCTTAAGGTATATTTTCAAGTATGAATTAGTCCTACTTGGGATGTGCCAGTCGACTGGAACATTGTGCCAGTCGAACTGGCCTTCAATATGCAGCTTTAGGAGGTCAAAGAATCGTTGGCTGATCGAGTTACCCTCACCGAATCGATGATAGTCGACTCGGGACCGGATCACGCATACAAGATGGCGATCGGATCGACATTATTGGCGATGATCGCCATGAAACAGCCTCGTGGCCGAGCTAGCCTACGGCTACGGCAACATCACCAAATCACGATTTTGGCGATGGTGATAGGCCTCCCGTTGGTGATGACGGCTGTGAATCCCGCGAATCAGGCTTGTCAGAAGCCATTAGCTGCAGCGGCAGTCGACTGATGAAGCACATCAGTCGACTGATGGACCTCCAAAGGGAAAATCAGTTGTTTTCCTATAAAAGGAGGCCAAGGGGTGCATGAAGAGGCTAGTGCTTACATTTATACTCATACTCTCAAGCTCCCCAAGTCTTCTACAACTTTCTAAGTGATTTCTAACCTCTTCTTCTCTAATTTCATTTCTATCATTTGTAAGAAGAGAGGTTCATATGTAAAGAAGGCTTCTCCACCTCAAAAAGAGAATTTTAGTGGAAGATTGGCTTGGGTTGATCCACCTTAAGGATCGCCGTGGAGTAAGAGCATAATCTCCGAACCACGTAAAGACTTTTTGTTAGCGCTTGTGTATTGTCTTTTCGTTTCTTGTTTTTCTTTAGAATTTCATTTTGCTTCCACTAACCATCTTTGTAGAAACGAAAAGAGGCTATTCACCCCCCCCCCCCTCTAGCCTTCCAAAGATCCCCTACAAGTGGTATCAAAGCCTGGATCATATCGGAGGATCTAACCATCAACCGAAGCATGACATTTCAAGAGGGTTATAGCACGACGAGACCTCCATTCTTCGACGGCAATGATTTCGGCTATTGGAAAGGTAGGATGGAATACTACCTTATGAATGACATTGAAAACTGGTTTAGTATTGTAGATGGATTCGAAAAATCGGTCGATGAATACGGAGTTCCACTACCAACCAAAGATTGGACAAAGGAGATGGTGAAGAAAGCGCAAGCTAACGCAAAAGCAACGACCACACTTCAATGTGGTCTATCCAAGGATAAACTCTCCAAAGTCGGGCTCTTCAACTCCGCAAAAGAGCTTTGGGAAAAGCTCATCGAATTGAATGAAGGATCAAAGAAGACAAGAAGAGCCAAGAGAGACCTATTAATAGGTCAACTCCAAAGCTTCACCATGAAGGCCAACGAGACTGTGAGCCAAATGCACGGTCGATTCAAGGAGGCGGTCAATGGGCTACACGTAATAGGTGAGAAGGTCGACAACCCAGACCTTGTGAGGTATGTACTCCAATCCTTCCCTAGAACAACTTTATGGGCATCAATGGTAGATGCTTATAAGGTGTCTAGGGATCTTTCATTAGTTAAACTAGATGAACTTTTTTGTGAATTCGAATTACATGAACAAGCTAACCCTTCTTCAAAAGAAAAAGGTATAGCTCTCGTTGTAGGCAAGAAGGAAAAGAAGAAAAAGGAGAAGAAGGAAGTTTCTTCATCATCCGAGTCGAAGGAAGAATCTTCAAGTAGCAATGAAGAGCTATCGGCTAGTGAGGTAGGTCACTATGTAAAGAGGTTTGGTGGGAAATCAAGAAAGCTCACCAAGAAGGATGTAAGGAGGATGTTCCAATCCTCCAAAGGTAAAACCTCTAGTAGTTCAATTTCTACTTGTTATGGTTGCAATAAGAAGGGGATGTTAGTGAAAGTCCTAGAGTCAATCATGTGATGATTGTTGTATGGACTTTATTGTATCATATTCCTATTTATAAAGGCATGATTATTTTATTTACTTGTATTTGTGTCAAATAAACTAAGTATAATAACGTCCTTGAGTAGTAGGTTATTATCTATATCAATCGATTGGTTGAATCGATAATGAGATGATATAGAGAATACTACTCTTAATCATTCCTAGTCAAATATTAACATTCAGGGACAATGTTAATGCATAGAGACTAGCATGTATGTCAACTCGATGACTTGATCTCACAAGTCATTGATATGAGATATCAAGTTGACACATGGGTATGCATTGGAGAATGTATACTGAATGACCCGCCATGAGAAAGTATCATCGATCGTTATATGAGTGTCATATACTTTCTCATGTGACTATTAGTTCATGGACCTGAAGTCACCATGGTTCCCTACATAAGGAGTTGCATACTTTGGCTTCGTCAAATGTCACCCGTAAATGGGTGGACTATAAAGGCGATTACTGGGTATGTAACAAATTATGCAGAGGAATGTGAGTGATGTAGATGGGATCTATCCCTCCTATATGACGGGAGTGACATCGTTATTCTTGATAGAGTGAGACCACGAAGTGCATGGCCATGCCCAAATGAGTCAATATGAGATATTGAGCTCATTTGATTAGAGTGAGTCTACTTGGAGTTCAAGATATAGATTGTACCGAGGATGACACGGTCTATGCCTCAATTGGTCAATCTAGATGTCAAGGATAGAGGGACATTGTCACATATTGTGAGAGTCACAATTAATAGTCACAAAGGTGATGTTGGAGTTCAACATTCTTGTAACTTGGGTAGCAATGATGTGTTGCTAGATACCGCTCATTGCTTATGTTCCTAAATCGATTTAGGGACATTACCAACGTTACAAGAACCTATAGGGTCACACACAAAGGGCAATTAGGTGGAGATTAAGTTCATATAATGAACCATGAGGATTAGGTTCATGGGATGAACCAAATTGGATTAAGAGTAATCCAAATTAGACTAATTGAGTTATACTCAAGTTGATTCAAGTGTTGAATGAGTCTAATTTATATTTGATTCATTTAGTCAATTTAAATTAATGAATAGAGATTCATTAAATCAAATTAACTTGAATCAAGTGGTTAGATTTGATCAACCATGGGAGATAAGAAGTCAAGTTTGACTTGACTTGAGAGGGAAGATGAATGATCAATTTTGACTTAACCAATTACCATGTCATGGTGACATGACATGGGGGTCGGCCAATGATGATGTTGACTTATCATGTTGTGTCACCTCATGAGGGAGACCAAGAGTCATTGGCTCTTGGAGTTACATGTATGCATGTAACCCCCCAAGACTTGAAGTGGCCGGCCACTCCATTTGATGAAGGTAATTCATTTTGTGGTAACTCCATCTTCTTCTTCCTTGGATCATCTTCCTCTCAAGCTTGCTCTCTCATTCCTCATCTTGGCCGAACCATCCAAAGGGTGCTAGCACACTCAAGGTTGTGTTTTCTCCACCATTTGTCCGTGTGGATACCAATAGAGGAGTGTGCACTTGACACTCTTGAGTTCCGGCAAAGTTTTTGGACGAGCGGGATAAGCGAAGGGCATCGCCACGAGGGTAATACTCTCACCTTTTAGATCTAAGGTTTACTTAAGCACATACATGTTTTTATTTTATATATCTTTGCACGGATCCGTGGCCGGGTTTCCGAGATTTCCGCAACGCAAAAAACGGTTTTTGCGTCTCGGAAAACCCAACAGGGGCACATCAAGCCAAATTACCCTAATCTAAAGAAGAAGGAGGAGAAGGAGAATAAGAAGAAGGAAAAGAAAAAGAAGAACTATGGTAGCCCAAACTTGGGACACCCAAAGCCTAGAGGATTCCTCCGATGACGAAAAACTTTGCCACATCACAAGAAACATAACACTCATGGCCTTGGAGGATAGCTCAAATGAGCAGTCATCATCATCTTCAAGCGATGAATCGTCCTCTAGTGACGATGAGGTAAAAGACTCCCCTAGGGTAGAATTACTTTACAAAACTATTGCATATCTTAAAAATGCATTAGATAAATCAAAATCTAGGATTAAGGATTTAAAAGTAGAAATTAAATCAATTAAAAATGTAAAAATTTCTTGTGATGATGCATGTTCACTTAGGAATGAAAATGATGAACTTAGAAAAGAAATAGGTGAATTACGAGCATGCTTAGAAAAATTCACAAATGGTTCTAAATACCTAGATATGATACTTAGGGACCAAAGAGTCATTTACAACAATACCAGAATTGGATATAAACCTAAGGAAAAGGAAGTAGCTTTTGCCTCCCTAATTAGTAGAAAATCAACCATTATGAGCAAAGTTAGAAAGGCATGAGTTCCTAAGAGCTATGTAGTTAATGTTATCGGTCCTAAGATTTGAGTACCTAAGACTTGTATTTTTCATGTTGTATAGGTAGAAGGACCAAGCTTGTGGATTGTTGATAGTGGTTGCTCAAAACATATGACCGGTGATGATAGCAAATTTTCCACAATCAACCACATTAGCAAGGGGACCGTGTCTTTTGGAAATGGTGGAAATTTTAAAATTCTAGGAAAAGACACAATTGAGGTATCCCCAAACCTTGCTATTCATAAAGTATTGTTAGTTAAAAATATGAAATTCAACTTGCTTAGTGTAAGTCAATTATGTGATGCCAACTTTGATGTTCAATTTAACTCTTCCAAATGCTTTATAAGACATAAAAAATTAAATGATTGCATGTTAGTATGATATAGGAAATCGAATATTTATTATGTTGATTTATCTTATGCTTCTAACATTTCCCCTAAGTGTCTTATGGCAAAAGAAGAACAAAGTTGGTTATGGCATAGGAGGTTTGGGCACATCAACATGAAAAAAATTGCCAAGATAGTCAAGATGGAGCTAGTCAAGGGTTTGCCAAAAGTCAAGTATCTCAAGAACAAGATGTGTGATGCATGTCAAGAAGGGAAACAATCAAAGTCATCACATAAGAGTACAAATTTAATTAGTACTTTCTTGCCATTAGAGCTTATTCATTTAGATGTATTTGATTGTCATAGTACTCCTTTAAATGGTAGTAAATATTGCTTAGTTATAGTTGATGATTTTTCTAGATTTACATGGGTATATTTTATGAAACATAAGGATGAAACCCTAGAAATAATCATAGGTTTTAGCAAAAGAGTAGAGAATGAAAGAAGTATCAAAATCAATCAGATCTGTAGTGATAATGGTGGAGAATTTGAGAATTCTAATTTCTCAAAATTTTACTTAGAATAAGAGTGCAAGCATGAATTTTCTTGTCCTAGAACACCCCAACAAAATGGGGTGGTAGAAAGGAGAAATTGTGCCCTACAAGAGGTGTCTAGGACTATGCTTAAAGCATATTCACTTCCTAGCTACTTGTGGGCGAAAGCGGTTAATACCCCTTGCTATATCCAAAATAGGATTTTCATACATGGATTTTTAGGAAAAATACCCTTTGAATTATGGAATGACACAATTCCAACAATTCATTACTTTAAGGTCTTTGGATGCAAAGCTTACATCTTAAACATCAAAGACAATTTAGGGAAGTTTGAGTCCAAAGCGGATGAAGGAATCTTAGTTGGATACTTTTTCTATACAAATTCATCATATTTCTCCTATATAAAAAAAAATCCTATTTAAGAGGTCGATTTTTGAATATTTATAATTACATTTCGAATTAAATAATAATAATAATAATAAATAAAACACAAAAACCCAACACAAGTTGTAAACTATTTCAATATAATTGGATCGGTTTCAATTTTAAAACACAAAACAAACTACAAATTCAAGGAACAACAACAATGCAATGCAAGAGAATTGACAAATTACCACTTAATGTAGTGAAATTTTGCGTGTATATGAATTACACACTTAAGATGATCCTGAATAGTTGGCACAAGCACAACTTCATGGTAATGAAAATAATATCGACATACAGTTAAAGGTCGATTGGAACTGTCTCGATGACTTCCAACTACCAAAACAGTTCGTTGGTATTGCAGAAGGAAAACAGAAATGCACGTATAGACAAAGCCATAGGGAGGATAGGAGGCTAATTTGCAGGTAACTCAGCATCTCAGAAATGGAAGAATATATATATGTCTATATATCACATGTCGTCTTCATCAACTTCATCAATTCCCACCCAACGAGTGAAAGCAAAGAGGAATTCCATGAAAGTCACCATCCCATTCTTGTCCCAGTCCATTTCTTCTGTGGAAAACAAAAGAAAATCGTCAAGCAAACAAGCCATTGTGGTTTTATTATGGATGGATCACAATAATTTATAGTCACATTTATTAACAAGGCGTGGGACTCAAAATGGATGGGCTCATACCTAGATGAGTACAACTGTATAAGATGAGTTCAGTCGAGACTCGACTGATAGGGGCTCATAACAAGGCAAAATTGCAATCTGATTGATGATGATCTTCTACTGTCTACAGTCAGGTGCTTGCTAAACAACTTCCCCCCTAGCCAAACAATTGCATCTATTTGACAGCCCTTGGTAGAACAAATCAATGAAGTACTTCCATTAGCAGGCTTGGGAAAGGATGCAAGTAGTTGTCAGTTTAGTGTAACTTAAAAGTCTCAATTACTAGAAGTACCTCCCTAATTCATGAGTGGATGAATTCCTAGGGCATGTTTTCTACAGTCGATTCAGTTACTGTCTCCTTACGGAAGGAGGTGTTGTGGTATTCCACACTCAATACTTTCCTTATGGAGCCATATTGAAAGAATTGCACTTTACCTCTGGCATCAGAGGGAACAAGATTCGGTACTTTGATCTCAATAAAAATAGACTGAACTTTGAATATTCAATGTATTTTAATTATTTTGTTTTTGCATTCTACAGTTCTGTTAGTTTAAGGATAGTTATTTAGATAAATAAAGGGAAAAAGAACTTTGAACTTCCTCTGTTCCCTAAAGAGAAACGAGAGATGTTAAAGCCCAATTTCTTAGTTCTATTTCGACTCAAATTGGGCGAAAATGAAGAAACTGAAAAGTTTATTTGCAAACTTCTCAAGTCATTCTACAGTTTGCTTATCCTAGTGAATTTCTCTCCAAGCAAACACCAACACCAATCCAAGAAAATATTTTCTTTTTTCCTTTTCTCAAAACTTATTTTCAGTCTTTCTCCCCTACTTCAACTCTAACTAAGCATAGCAACACAAGAACAAAGATATAGATCAATTTATAGGAATTTCCTTTTGAACCTCAGAAAATGCATGTGATGGGAGTGTTAATATGAAGGAGATGCTGATAAGTCTTTTAAATTTTTTTTTCATGTGTATTAACACAACCAAGAAATGGAAATGAGGGAAAAATGACTGACCAAATCTTTTCATGGCGATTCGTCCTGAAGAGCGTTCCCCTGCAGTCGTTTCATTTATAGCATGTACCATCTCTGTCTTGCTAACATATCCATCCTTATTCTCATCCAAGAACACAAAAGAATCAACTAATGTCTCAAAACTTGCCTCAAGGTCAGCCAACCCCATCCGGGATTTCTAGCAATGTAGTCATGGAAGAACGAAGTTTGAAGTTCCATTCCAAACTAGACTTCTAAAAAGAAAAATATATGAAACTTTTGAAACAAAATCTAAAGGAACATGAAAAAAAAAACAGTCTAGTATGAGAAACTAAACCGAATACTTGCAAAATATCGGAGTATAAAAAATTCCAGCCATTCTTTTCAAATTCAAGTAGGATAAGCCACCTTAGTAATCAATGGACTATATTAAGCAGCCTGCTCCAAATTGTTCAAACTATTATGGACCTTTGTGCATGTTTCTTTGATGTCTGTTTTGTAAAATCACAGTGTACTTTACTGCTACATAATGTATTGTTACAAAAGAATTTGATTCCATGAATTGTAGTTTCCGATTCAGCAAATTTCGTGCTTATACAAGTATAGATGCATGCCCATAGATGTGCGTGACATGTAAATTCATCTTGGCAGTTTCTGTTCAATTAAAGCTACATGAAAAAAATTCAAGCAAAGCCACATAGGCGTAACATATTTCTCATACATAAGTCCCAAGGAATAATACAAAGAAAATTACTTGAGTAATAAAATTAGATATATTAAGGATACTGCTTGTGCAGCTGTTGGCTCCTCGAGAAGATAAACAAGGCACATAAGGACAACAAACTCATTAAATTTCATACCCATGTTCTCATTGATGTCACATGCCAAAAACAGATCATGAATCTCCTCCTCATTAAAGGAAATTTCTAGCTTCCGAAAACAATGCTTCAGCTCTTCTTGATCGATCGTGCCATTGGAATCTTCATCTAAAAACAATAATTACAAAATAATGGGTATCAATAGAAGACATTCACATGAGCTATCATATCTGAGACGGACGCTATTAGTCAAAACAATAGGTAGTACTAAAATACAACATTAACTAATAAATTGCTATCAATGATTAGCTGTTTATCATTAAAATTATGTTCCTATTCCTTTCCCTTCATGTCTTACATTGCCTTAAAATACTCTTCAAATTATTGTGTATCTGAATACTTTAACTTGCTGCAAACAATAAAATAAAGCATATACCTGTTCTATGTTATGTTAATCACAGTTTCAGTGCTAGATGCGAACTCAAAACTCATATATTATAGACTTCTCTGATTCCTTGTAAAATGAGTATTTTAACTTACCAAATTGCTCGAAAATGGACTTGCATTTTCTGAAGCTCTCATCGATTTTCCGAAATTTCAAAATGATGCTCTCAAATGATTTCACAGAAGTTCCTTGTGATGCCCTTCTCTGCATTGCCTCAACCATCTTTGCATCAAGTTTTGACTCCGAACCACTACACCTCGGCGAGTGGCTTTTTCCAAGCACACTGCCCATTTAGAGCAATAGTATAAGCAGGAACACTATTTACCTGGAAAAGAATAACGCAATAAAACATATATAAGACCTGAACTCATCAATCCGAAAGAATTCAGAACCCGATCCTCCCACAGGGCATACTATGAATTCATATGTACCGAAGAAAATAACTAAATTTTCATAGAAAAATAACATATTTCGTGCAAAACCATGGATTCCCGGAGACCAGAAGCACATATCTCGAAAATGATCCAACAAATCGAAACCATCAAAAGCTCAAGCCGACACTTCCAAACCATAAACGCAAACAACGAAAAGAGAAAAACATAGCGACGGATGAGAACAAAAGAGGTCTTTTTGACCCTTGCCTGATACTTCCATGGCTCTCAGCAATCCATCAAAGGACGAAAGTGGCGAGGCGAATAGGAGACGGAAGCGGTAGGTTCGTTGATCGGAGGAGAGGGCTTTGCTGCGGGATCTCCGATTCGAGAGGGAAGGAGAAGGATTGACGGTGGAGTAAGCGGCGTTCAGAAGCGGCAACGGAAGGAAGGGGGTGAGGGGCGAGAGCAGTCGAGCGACTGTGTGCGAGCGGCTAAGGACCGTCAGCCGTCTTCGTTTCCTTCCTTAATTAAGAAAAGAAAATTAAAGATTTTTTTAATGATAAATTTAAAAAATCGTTATTTTTCTAACAAGCGTTTATTTTATGGTTGAAAAGTTGTGCCATCTGCAACCAAAATGGAGAGATATTCGATAAAAAAAAAATATAATTCTATTTTTTATTATGATATAATTCAATGAAAATTTTTGAAAAAATTTATTCGGATAATTTTAAGATCCAAAAGTTTGTCTGATAGACAGAATATGATTTCGATGTGTGATTGTAGAGTTTGGATTGAACCATAAAAAAATTACGAGTACTTTTTTGATTTATTTTTAGTGATCGACAGAGGATCCTGAAGATCCATGGGATAGGATGGATTATTCTCAGAGCATCTCCAATGATAAAAATCATTGGAGAGCTCCTTTCTATTATTTTATTAAAAAAATAAAAAAGGATGCTCCTCAACTGAGGAGCACTCCTACAAAAATCTCTCTTTACATTGGAGAGAGATGTCGCGTCATTATTTTGAGAGCTCAAAAGAGTTCTTAGTGTGGATGCTCTTCAAAATTAATCGGATCGAAAGTTTTGATATCTCAATGTCAATCGAAAAAAACTATGCTATCGTATTCTAAATTTATATATTATTTTTTTAAAGATATATTTATATATTTTAAATTTTCTATATTTCAACCTTATATTTTTTAAAAATATATATATAATGCAAATGTAATTTTAAAATTTTTAATTTATATCGCTTTACTTTTGATTTTTCTGAAACTCTTTTATAATTTTTTTTCTCTTAAAAATTTTATTAATTCGCAAAATGACCCAGTGGAAAATGCCACTTTGTGTCATGTTATTTTTTAAGTAAAAAAAATATATAACAAAAATATATTTATCTTTGTAATTTACAAAGCTTGTAATTGATTTTTTTTTAATCCAAATCAAACAAAAGTAAAAAAAAAAAAAAATATCACCTCGCCCATGGATGTGGTGCCGTAGTCGAATAAAATCCAAACATCTAAATTATTAAAAAATCCTATTTTTTCGGCTAGAGAAAAAAAAAATAGAGATTAAATACATTATGATAACTAAAAGTTTTAAAATAAAAACTAAAACATCAAGGGTATTTTGACATCGATAAAGATCATAGTTATCTTAGAAATATTATTAAAAGCTTTTTCGACATTAAGTGTAGGATTAACTTCAAAATGAAGATTAACTAACTACTAACCACCATCACCATTCCATCCAATAGGATTGTACACGAACTAATCATTCATGAATAAACTTGGTATTCGACGATCAATACGAACTCATTTACGTTCGTTCAATATGCATCAAAATTAATTAATAAATAAGTCTGAATAATTTGATAAATTAAATAAATAAACTTGAACACATATGTATTCACCTTATTAATGTTTATGAACTGAGTTCATGAATAATATTCGTAAATAGTATTCGTGAATAATATTTATAATTAAACTCATTTAAAATTTATTTATGAGCTTATTTATAATCATTTATAAATTAGGATTAAAATATTAAAAATTTAAATAAACAAACAAGCTCAATTTAAAAGCTTGATAATGTTTAACTAAGTCAAATTTAAATAAGTTTGAATCAAATTTGATTTAAACTTGAATCGAATTTGATTAGAAATTAGATACCCATTAAACAAGTGAAGCTCAAATCAAACTCAATTAAAAAAAGAAATCAAGTCAAGTTTGAATAGATCTTTCTTCAACAGCTTCACTAATTTTAATTAGATTCGATTTAATTATCTTATCAAATAAATTTGAACACTATAAAATTTAATTTAACTCGATTCATTTACAGTCCTACGATCGAACACTTAAGAGGCCTCAGGATGAGGTCAAAAAACATAAGAAGATTCACATCCGTGAATGCTGAAAGCAGTCAGGAATCCTCCTACCAAATATATACCATATCTGACACCGCTACCATAGATTTGTCTCAAATTAAAGTTTTTTTTTTTTTTTTTTAACTTCGTTCTCCTTAATTCCATTGGAAATCTGAGATCTAATTTGAGTTTATCTTCTTGAAGCAGCTAGCAAATGCCATCTCAACAGAAATCTCAGATCTTTGTTCCTAATTCCATACGATCTTAGATCATGCGTGCATGCGTTCATATATATATATATATATATAATTCTCTCAAAATAACTATTGCAAGCAGCTAGAGTAATTAGGGTTTCTTACCGCTATACACAGCATACAATAAGTGATCAAAATTAGGGTTTCTCTCCAAACACATGCACACGCAATATATATATATATAACTTGATTAAATTAGGGTTCTTAATTAATTAACGTTCAGTTTGATTACAGCTCTAATTAATACATGATCAAAGTGACCATTATTTATAATAACTTAACTAATCAAATATTAGTAGGCTTAGTGATTATTAATTTATGGAAGATTATGACATACGATGATCATGGTTTTTATTTCCAAGAGGAGACTGAATAGAGAGGTTTGTTCTTCCACCTCAAGAAGAAGAACTGATCCTCCTTCTCCACCTCCACATTGTACCCCTCCGTCGGGTAATGGAGTCGCAATAGCATTCTTCCTTGCGACACGGCGAACCTGCTCGGGGGAATGCTCTTGAATCCGGCACTTCGCATTGCAAACTCCCACCTTTCCGACCACCTGAGTGACTGATCTCCGCCGGAGATCGCACCTTGAATCTCCCTCCCTAGCCATGATTGCTCTACTTCCGACCTCTCTCGGCTCGACGGCGGTAATGTCGCCTCTAGCGACTCGAATATAGCCGAGTAGTACTCCACCGTGGCGGCAAATTGTTGGGTGAAGTCCGGGGAGCTGTGGGATGGCAGTGGCGACATTTCCTTCTCTGCCACCGTCACCACCGCCGGGTTAAGTGCTTTGAGAGTTCTGAGAAAAGTGAGGAGTTCTTCGTTTTGGAGCTTGTTGAGGAAGAGGACACAGTTGATCACCAGAAGGGTTTCGTCATGGTCGAGCTGATTAATGATGCGATCATAGTTGGGACGGTGTTCGGGAAGGAGAAGAGGTCGGAAGTCCAAGTCCAAGTCGAAATAACGCGCGAAGGTGCTCAGGCGATGGCCGGTGAGGCAGAGAGTCTCGTAGTCGCTACCCGCGCCGGTGATCCTGATCGAAGGGGGAGGATGATTTCCGGCTGTCGAGATGGCCTGGAGGAGCAGCGGCCACTGCAGGCCGTGGTGGGTGTCGAGGTCGAGGATGTGGAGGCGGCGACATCCAGCCGCGGCCTCGAGGATGGCCTGGTTCGCGGTCAGGTGGGCGAAGCGGAGGAAGGGGGTGATCTTGTTGAAGAGGAAGTAGGCCGAGGAGGACGGGTGGCAACAGCCTGGACTGCCGGCGATGCGGAAAGAGAGAGCGCGGCAGAATTGGCGGACAAGACGGTCGGTGGAGTCGTCGGACCCGGTGTTGGCCGCGGAGGGGAGGGAGGAGATGGCGCGGCTTGCGGCGGGGAGGTCGCCGCGGTGGACGAGGTCGGCGCAGAGGATGAGAAGCTGCCGCGTGGGGAAGGAAGAGAAAACGGTATCACAATGTTGGAGGCTGGAGCCATGTTGATGATCTCCGGCCTTGTCCCCGTCGTCGCCACTGGTGGACGACATCAGTGAGCTGAGCATGGCGATTGGCGGTGCAAGTACTGGAATAATATTACAAGGAGGAGAAGGAGGAGGTAGAAATTAAAGAAAAGGAAGACATGAAAGCTGTAAAAACCAGACAGTTACTGCTTAGTGGGGGAGGCAAATAGTTTCCAGCGAGAATATAATAATAATATTTCAGATCCCAAAACTTCACGGCCAACGCGGTAATAGAACAAATAAATTCATTATAAATTTAATATTTAATAAAAAGAAATATTTCCACAGGTCATTTTGATAGATTAAGAAATCTCTAATATAACTCAATCCAAAATAAATTGTAGATTAGACGAACAAATCTACAAACCAAAAAAATTAAAATAAAATTCAAAATTATTGAGGTGTTGATGACTTGAATTGATAACTGATAAGACGGATAGAATATCATGATAAAATACATTTGAAGGAAATAAAATTTTATAATTAAGATTCAATTATCGATCGACAATATTAGATATCGATATTTTTTATTTTTTTAATACTCTAAAATATTCAAATATTGATAATATGCAAATTCAATTTTTGACTCTCCTAAATAGAGATCTAATTAAAATTTTTCAGTACTTGTAATCGGTTAACTCTAATATATTATCATTTCCTATATTAATTGAAATAGTAGTAATAAAATAATTATAAATTAATTAGAATATACTAAAAATTATTAAAATACTTAAATCAAATTTTTTTTTTTATCTAGAATATTGGTAAAAAAATTTAAATAATTTTTTTTTCACAAGTTTTATCTTTTTTGACATTTTTCAATTAGCGGACCAATCCAAGTCCATCGCAGGCCAACCCGTCTAAACCTTCAATCCTCGCGGATTGATTCATTTAGGTTCATCAAAATGACGGATTGATAAAATTTCAATCTAATCTACTTCAATTATTTGACAGAGCAGACCAACCCAACTTCACGCCTCTAAACATAGTACAAATATACAATATAAATATATAAAGAATGAGCATAGAATTAATCCTCGTTGAAGATAGGATGTCTGCTTGCATTGTGTCAAACATCAATACGGTCATAAATCAATCATGATTTATCTCTCTTCATACAATAGTAGAACCGATCTCGAAGAGCGCTTGAGATGAACAATATCATCATTTGCAAAGACGAATAAATTCAAATTAAAACTCATGCAATTCAAATTATGACCTCTTATTCTCTTAATTACTTCACCACTACACCGGGACAAAGAATATAATCATTTGATTTGGCTGTTAGTGATTAGGCAGGTCACTCTAGTGATCTCCAACCCCAACATTTAACATTTTTGTTGCTTGTGTTCCTCTTCCACTTCTTGATAGTTGTAGGCGCAGCTGATAATCACGCTATGTGAAGGCTCTTTGCTGGTCTTATGATCTAGCTCTAATCGTTCGAGCAAGGCTTTGAAGGCATCCATTGATAGCCGAACGATCTAACTCAAGTCATTCGCAATTTTATGCCTGCACGAAATTATACACCTTCTTCCCTCAAACTGTTAACGATTCATATCATACATAATTTTTGTGTAGTTCATCTTCCTTTTTCGCTCAATTTTCTGTTTGCTAGGAGTTTACCTTGGGTTTAGGCAAGCTGAAACACTAGCTTCTCGCCTGCTCCATCATGTTGTTTTTTGTTGCGAAAAACCACAAGCAGAGCACCCTCGAACTATCCGACGTCAAGGATTGTTGATCTTCAGTCCGCTCAATGAGTGGGTTATTCCATTCTGGTTCCCAATCTTGTGAAGCTCGGATTCTATTGTGTTCATGATCTCTATTCCCTCGAGGTCTGGTTCCGGCACGTCTACATGGAGTGAACCATGCTTGATGAGCGATTCCTTGTCCTTGGACTTCGCTTGCTGCACAATGTAGCTGTAGAGTTCTTGGTGGAAGGGATGATCGAGGGAGTAGCAGTCATCTAAATCCAAAGAAGAATCGCGAGATGATCTGAGGCCATTCCTTTTACAGAAATGGGGAAGGGAAGTATAGTCCATTATCTGAAACAACCAAATTCATTGTGAGTTGGTTGGTACAAGTCGAATCTATATATATATATATGCTAGTCACTATTTTTGAGTTTTTGACTATCAAAAAGTTTTCATGCTATCTGAGTTCTTTATGATACTAATTCGAGATAGAGCTTCCAATGTTTTTTGAAAAAGTAGACATTCCCAGTTGCAGCAGTGACACAAATTAGCAATAACTTCTGGGAGGTAACTGTAAGTAGCATTGCTTTCTGAGAAAATGGCAGAACAAGATTGGACATGTACAATGCAAGACATGAAGTTTAAATAATATCAAAGGGTTAAAAAGAACCTCGACAGAACTGATATTTTTGCCAATATTCTTGTTATGAGAGAATATCCGTCGGTTTAAACTCACAATTAAAACTTTCGATGATGCTCAAAAGTGAAAGGTTTCTTTACCTTCAACAGCTCGTCTCTGCCGCAACCATCTAATACTTGGACTTTCCTTCGAGTTCTTTCTTGCAGAAGTGGTTTCACAACCTAAGTCAAAAAGGATGACCAAAATGTTCAATATTATGAGTATGCAGATTGCTAAAAGCTAACAGCAATTTCCGATGACAAGCCAATTTATATACCTTCCAACAAGCTGAAAATATATATGGAGCATTGACGATATAATAAGTTTCTGTCTTCTCTGGATAATTCAAGTCATCGATAGTAGCCATGAGAGATACTATCTGTGACATTAACGCGAGAAATGTAGTTATTAGTGCACTATAAAGAGAGAGAGACAGAATAAAAGAGAACGGAGAAATGTAAGGGTAATGAATTATGCCGCTGTCGAAGCAGGAAAGCTGAGATAAATTGAAAATGTTTCCAAGCACCAGAACAATGAAGCTGGGCACAACTCAATTAGAAGTAGGAGCAGCTCATCATATGCCTTAATGTATGTAAGGTGCTACTACCTACTGGTTACTCTTGTGCTGCTATGTTATCAGCTCATTGGGCACCTTATTCTTGAATTAGATTCGGCCGAAGTGCTTGGACAAAAGAAAACATGGTTTGGACTCAGTTTGTAGTCCATTCATTAGTGGTTTAGTAGGGTCATTTGTAACTCTCCAATTTAGTGTCACATGGTGGGTTATGTGCTAATAAAAAACAAAGCTCTACAAGCCTAAAATGATTAAGCCACATTAACATATGCTTAAGTATTTATAAGCCTAAATGATTGAGTTACATTAACATATGCAATATTGAGCCACTGGTTTGATCTGACAAGTTAATAAGTAGAATACTCATTATCATTTATTGGTACAAACCTAGCTCTAAACACGGTGAGTTGTTGGAAGGTGTTGGCAAGGTTGCTAGTGCTATGGTGTTGCCACCCTTGGGTCTCACATACCACCAAACAAAATGCTTATGAGCTATGAGTTAGACTTTAGGTATTGATAGGAGCATCAACACTTATGTAGGGACATTGTTAAACTCAAACTTGTCTCACATGGTGAGTTGTTTGCTGATCACAAACCTTTATAAACTTAGATTTGTGAGCAACTGTTACTCGGTCTTAAGCATTTTGACTCAGTTATTGCCATATTTTTTAAAAAATTAAAATTTAGGTAAGTGTTTTATCCACATATGCAGTAAAGGAAAATATCCAATTTAGCTCTTTCATGCTCACTATAACTAGTTATTTCTGTTTTTTACTGGATGTTTTAATTATAACCCCAAATCTAGTAATTGGTTTATGACTTATTCTCCCATCCAAATGCGTTGTGACATTGCAGCTATATTTGGTTGGATGAGTTTTGCTTAAACTACATAACTTCAATACAAACCCCCTTAAAAGGTGAGAAATTACAAGATGCGACAAGGAAGATTCACTAATCTTATTGCTATGACTCTGCTATAGTTATTTAGAAATTTATTTTGATTTTGTATTTTGCCATCTCAGCCTACTCATTTGGCATTATGCTTATCAGATTATACCCTTGAACATGCAGTTATGTTCTCTTCCTAAAACTAATAACAACCATTTTGTCAGGCTAATCATTTATCACGCCGGGCAATGCCATTTTGTATCAAAATAAAATAATATAAAAAATAGTAATTTTCCTAAATAATTGATTTGATAAACAAGTCATGTCATGACATATTACCATAATTGTGTTGTATTGTGTCACTTTGATTTTATTTTTTTTGTCTCCATGATTGAATTGTGTGTTTGTTATCAAATCATGTTTGATGTCAAACTTAGAATCTCCACAAGACATATAGACATATTATTAAAGTTATAAACTAACTTGTATACCAACACTCCGATAAAGAAGTAGAGATCCAAATAAGAAATAATAAGGAAAGTAATAGCAAAGAATAACCTTTAGATTGCTCAAGGATGAAAACTTCAAACCAGTCATATCCAAAATTTTGAAACAAGTGCCGATGTTTCGCCCATACTTCCTACTTGCAGCAGGCTAAGGGGTGGAAAAGGCGGCATGAATTATAGGAGCTGGATGAATGTAAGGCAAGAAAGTTATATGTAGAGGGTACTTACCAATACTACACGATCACGGTATTCATTCATCTGAATGTGTGATTGTATGTAATAGTTAACCTATATGGAAGAGGCATACCTTGAATAAGACTAAGAATTGAAAACTTCACAACAAAAACTATATGAAGATGGAAGTTTCATTAATTAGCAAAACTATCTCTTGAAAAACCATTGCCATATGCTTATTTACTTATACAGACAGTAAGCTTTCGTGCATGTATTGTACTACCTCCCTTGCCAATTTCGATCACATTGGTACACTAGAAACAAAACTGCAAACCTGCATGATTATTTTGCTTTCTACTTCTTCATGGTAAGTTACTGCAATTGGTTAGTTTTATTTAACAAGATTCAGCTTTTACAAAAGTGCTAAATTGATGCATGGTCTGTAGCCCCTCATGGCTATTGTCAACTAATCGATCTTGAAGTGGATTAAATCAAGGTGGTACAAGCTAAATAGATAACGACAAACAGGCATGCACAAATAAGCCCATCGCGGATGATTAATTAATACGGACACTACTATCTTAAAGGAAGCAAAGTCATTGGTTATTAATGGGAGTTATATCCGAAAGCGTATATGGTAAAGATTTAATTGGCTTATGATAAATTTTAATAGATTGAGCAGGATTGTGCGCAAGCTTAACATTTATGGTTTATGGTTTAGCACTCCTTTTAAGACACTGATGTAAAAAGTAGGATTGTAAGTTTCTTCAAAATGTGTTGTGTTTACCATTGATTAAAACAAGGCAGCATGAGTAAAGAATTACCAAAACACAAAGGCCACATAATACATAAGTCCTAACTTTATCTTTATAATATTGCTTACCTTTATGATCTTTTGTTTAATTCATCTTTGTCCTATTGTTGTTCCAGACTCACTATCCCAGATATATACATAGTATGAACAATAAAGCTCATCTAATCTCACAAGATTTACACATGCAAAGCAAGAAGCTTTTGAAGGGCTATGCTCTGCCATTCCATTGAGAAAAATATAGTTAAATGGAAGAAAATAACTGTTACAATACTTACAGACGCTTTGTCAAATGTGCTGAGACCGGCACCTATTGCAAAGACAGGAACACCCTGTAAAAGATGGAAGTGGAGAAAATATTAGTTTAGATTAGTAAAATCAGAACCACAACATTGTTGACATCATATAACCATTGCTTGTAATACTTTGTCCATTTATAATTTGAATATCAAGGCTAATACATAAAATTGGTTCATATCCGTGCTTGCCTGCTGCATTTATAGATTTTAAAAACAAAATCATGAAATATAGTGAATTAAGAACACTGAAACAAAGTTCAATATCATTTTCTCAGGAATGGGCAAAGAATCATAATAGCACGAGTGACATAAACAAATCACTTACTAATGATAAACTAAGACCAGGATATTACATAGAAAACAAACCACATTTGTTTCAGATGTTAACGCTAGCAAAAACTAGGATACCCAAGTGCAATCAGGAACAGAAAATACAAGTCTAAATCATGCCTGTTTTGAGTACCCTGACAAGCCCATAAGTTGCGAGTCACGTATCCCTCTGTATAGGTTTTCCGGGGTTATAGGTTTCTGCATTTATACAGGATTATGTGAGAAAGAAATATATATACACTGAAAAAGTAGTGAGAATTTGCTTTACATTTCTTATACTTCTTTTTTTGCATGTTACAAGATCATGAAATAAACACACAGAACATATGCCAAATGTAGTTAGTTTTATTCCTGATCGTTCAGGGCCTTCAAGATCAAATGCAAATCAAACAAAGTGGTGATCATCTGTTCTATTTTTGGGACTAGAAGAGATTTCTAAAAAGACGACATAAAGCAAATTGTAATAATCACATTGTATCAGGATTTTTTAACTAAATTATCTTAACCAACAAACTTAGAGCTCAATATGCCAAAAACAAGGTACAATATCCTATAATAGGAAATGCAAATACTCACACACAATATGTCATCAATTTGGTTTTGTATCCTCCAGTCTAAACAGTCCACTAGCTGTCAAAAGGGATAGCATAAGCATCTTAGCAAGAAAGCATCTATATACTTTTTTCATGATCAAAATGTTAATGTTCAAACACAATCAACTAATACCATCTTATTTGCTTTAAGTACATTCCACTCTCTAGCCTTGAGAAACCGCGTCAAAGTATGTTTTGGGTTCCCTTGGTGCATATTCTGCAAGCAGAACAAGGAAAATTGCTACAATTTTCATCCTCAACTTTAATCTACAAAAATAAGTGCACAGTAATTTGGATTGGAAGAAAATTTGTATCTTCCAATAAATATTGTGTTTTGTCGTTCAATTATATGAATCACACACAATAAGACACACTACAAAAATATATTGAAATAGTGATAAATTTTTGCAACGAAAAAAATTTATTGTAAATCTACAATGAATTTGACGACGAATTATCAAATCGTCGTTAATTAGTAACGAAATTTGCAACAAAAAATATATTGTCGCAAAATTAGCAACAAGCTATGTATTTGTCGCAAATTTTCCAATAAATAAATTGTTGTCGTCAAATCCATCGCAAAGTTTGTGACGAACATGCCTTTCGTTGCCAAATATGCGATAAAAAATCAAACTTGTTGCAAAATTTGCGACGAAATTAAAAATTCGTTGTAAAATTTGCGATGAAAATGGATTCGTCGTAACATTTGTGACGAAAAACAATTCGTGGCAAATTTTGTAACAAAATCTCCAACAAAATATTTTCATCCCTCATTTGATTTTGTTAGAAAAATTACGTTGATTGTCGATGCTATCTTATTGAAAAATTTGCAATGAAAATATAAATTCGTAGCAGATTTTTGAGACAAATATGGAATTCGTCGTAGATTTTGTGATTAATATATAATTCGTCAAAATATTTGCAACGAATTTATAATTTTATCGCAGATTTGCAACTAATTTAGCAACAAAAAAGTTTTCGTCGCAAACATCAATATAATTTTAATCCCTCCTCCTTCTTTCCCTTCTTGCGCTCGCGCTTGTGCTCTCCGGTACGCCTCCTTTCCTTCGATCCCTTCTCTCAAAATCGCAGATCTGATGGTGATCGCTGGATCTGTCGTGGGGCGATGCTCGGTGTCACCCCTGCTGCGGGGCGACGGTCAACGTCGGCCTGCCAGTAGCGATGCTCGATGTTGCCAGATCAACATCATGCGCATACATGGGGCGACAAACCCCCTTCTCGTGGCACGACCACAAGATGGGTAGCAGGTTACGTGATTTATCCGATTAACACGTCATTTTAATTTTTTAAATTGGTTAATGTTTAATATAATTTGTAAAATTTTAACGAACTTTTGTCTCTTTTAGGTTTGTTGTGCATTTCATTGTACTTTCTGGTGATCGGTATGTACAACATTTTACTGTTAGTTCATCGGTTGCCTCCACCACTGAAGGTACTTTCAATTCAAAATTTTTACAATTATCATTTTACAATATAATATCAGTTTATGTATTTCTTTTATTACAAACTTCGTTATTGATTTGATATGTTATATAGTCTAATAAATATGTAATAGAAGAATTTGTTTTGAGTACTAATTTAACGTGTGTTGTTTTTTATTTTATGACAGATTCACAAATTCTGTAAATGTTATCCATGAGATCAATAAAATAGTGAATAACCATTAGAGGGAGCTTCGATGACTTATACGAGCACTCCGAAAGAAACCAAAAATATGTGGTGGAATGAATTCAAAATAACTTATTCCAATAAATTTATATATAAAATTGTAGTTAATATAATGAAATAATTTTGTCTCCATTGTAGTGATCATTTACTTTGGAGGAGACTGAAACACTGGAGATAAGGAGGATTTTTAAGAAAAAATATGACGATCACATTAGAAATGTACTAAATCATGCGAAAATCAAAGCTAAAAAGCCACACTGCATAACTGGGGAGAATTGAAATAAGATTGTTCAATATTGGGATATGAGGATAGTAAACGAAAGAGTAAACAAAATAAGAAAAGTAAACTTATAATGTTCGTGCATCATCTGTGATGTATGCAGGAGGCTCAATCAATATCGATGAATATAGACATCAATTTGTGAGTTTTTTCAAATCCTAATTTTTTAATTTAATACGCACTATTTTATTATTTATAACGAAGTTTGTTTAGTCCAACGAAATAGAAACTGAACCATTATTCATTGACACTTTCATCCGTACATTTCAAAAAAAAAAAAGACAAGACATGCAGTGGGGAGAGAGCTAAAACAATGAAGGTTTGTATTTTCAAAAATTTAAACTCATTTGATATGATTTAACTTTTTTCATTTTTATATAGAAAAAATATGATGAATTTGTACAGAAAAATTCGGATGCAAGTGATGATCCTGCCGAATCTGAGCCATCAGTTGTAAATATAAATCTATGGCTCAAAGCGATTGGCAGATCGAAAGGTGAAAGAATAGTTGAACTTGGTTCTTTGAGCTGAACTTATAAAGTCTCTAGTACATCTTCAGCCTCACCGATAGTAAGAGCAGAAATAAATCAGTTGACCGAAGAGGTTAGCCATTTGAAGGAATTACTAGTGCAAAAAGATAACGAACTTGAAGCTATCCACAGTTTACAAAGACAGAGGGATTAGGAAGTAAATGAATAGATGAACGAATTTCGTAGACAACAGATGTTAATCATGCAACATCTTCAATTATCCTCTGTTTCAAATTAACTACCTCCTCCTCGATCTCCTCCTATTGATGCAAATGATGATGAAGATGAAATTTTTGATGATGGTGATCATGTATGAATTGTTATATCCAAATATTATTTGACTTTTTACATTCGATATGAATGTATAAGTTAATTTGTATGATGAATGATTTGTTATATATATTATTGATTTAGTATATTAGATGTTTATGGAGTTTGATATGTGATTTGATATTGTTAGATGTTTAAATTTTATTGAGTCATTTTATATGTGTTTTGATTGTAAAATTTATAAAAACAAATAGAAATAGTTGGTTATATCATAGTATTTTTTTTCTTTTTTTCTAGATTTGCGACGAAAATCTATTTTCGTCCCAAAATTCTAGCCATCAGTCGACTGATGGCTCGCGCATTATCAGCATACTTAGTATCAGTTGACTGCCTCTGACAATCAGTCAATTAAAAAATAATATATGGTCTGCTACAGTATCTCCAGTCGACTAGTCGATTGGTGATACTGTAGCAAGTCAAGATTATTTTTTAGTCAACTGGCCAATTGACTGGCCCAACATCAGTTGACTGATAAGTCAGAGGCAGTTAACTAATGGTCTAGAATTTTGCGACGAAAATATGATGAAAATTTGTTTCGTTGCAAAATTTAGGATCTTCAATCACCTAATGAATTACAACAGTCGACTGGTAACAATGTTGGTGGATGTTAATGGCGTTAATATTTATCAAATTTTATGATGAATTTTTATCTTCGTCACAAATATTTGGGATGATTTTTTATTTTCGTTGCAAATTTTTATGATGATTTATTTGCAACGAAAATAATTTCATTGTAAAATTATTTTGCAATGAATTTTGAATTAAAATTGGTTGCAAAATTCGTCGCAAAATCCATATATTTTTGTAGTGACAGACCAAATAAGATATAGCAAACAAGCAGTTAATCACGTCAAAAGACAAAACTTAAGCACAAAAGAAAAAAAAAACAGTGAGGAAACAAAATCTGATTAGTCCAACTAATTTATTTAGTTACCCGATAAATTGGTTATATCCCATGGCTTATTCTGTTGAGATAGAGGATTAGAAGCATCAGCATGTTTGTGCAAGTTAGAGATAACGTTACTTATAGATCCAGATCAATGGTATTTAAGAGGTTGTTTGAGTACACCATTCATACCACAGTTCTAGCAACCCTCTAATAACCTGACACAGCAACCGGATTATCCCATTTGCAAACAAGTTAGAGAGTTGCATAACAAATAAGACTGTACGAAAGAAATTCGAAAATGTGGAATTTTCAAATTCAAAGCATTGTAATGCAATTTAAAGTAAATGATAGAAATTAATAGAATGATTTGATAAAAAATTAAAATCGTCAACCTAACGATTCTCACGGCCTGTCCCATGATCACTGTGAGAGAGATAAATTACAAAAAATCTTTAATCTTGACGCGATTGATCAAGACATAAGAGGATCATTTGACCTCAGGAAAGGGTTTAGACCCTCCTCCAATACTTATTTTGTAAGTATCGTTCTGTCCCAATCAACGCATCATCCCTACTGGGACACCTTTCTCAGTATGCGAAGCCAATTTTTTGTTGTTTTGCCCTTTGAATGATTTGTTTTTAACAAAAAGTTGAACATGAAATTAACGGAAGGAGGCACTGCTATCCGCAGCGTAACGAACTTGTAACTTTCTCTTAGATCAGTAAATTTAACAAGTCCAATCGATTTTCGCATGCAAAATCTGATATTTTCATTAAGAAAATTAGATCGGAAACATCGATCCAAATTAAAGTTGTCAAAGTCAAACAAAAATCAATTCAACCAAAATTCATGCTTCAAACTCAAAAACCCCACTTCAGCACAAAATAACGAGAACCCGAGCCCAAATCCACCAAACTCAAAGCAACCAACACAAACTCCCACATATCCAGAAATAGTAAAGGATATAGAGTCTATAACAAAAGGATCCAAATAGTTGAGGAGTCTTCAAATGTTCAATTTGATGAGACCTCTAACACTTATCCTAGGAAATTCTCCATTGATAAGGATATCAATGGAAATAATCAAGACATTACCCAAAAGATTCAAAACTTGACCTTAAGAGGTAATGATCAAGGGAGAGGATTAGTGAGTAATGATCAAAGGAGAGTAAGAGGAGATTCCGATGATGAAAAGAGGATTGAGGATAGTCATGATCAAAATCAACTTGATACACCTCCTAGAACAATAAAAGTTCATCAAAATCATCCTCTAAACCAAGTTGTAGGAGAATTATCTCAACGTGTTAGAATTAGGTCTTTTCATAGAGCTCCCTCTAGTCAAATAGCTCTCATCTCCAAAATTGAGCCCAAATCAATCAATGATGCATTACTTGATCCGGATTGGATTTTAGCAATGCAAGATGAATTGGCTCAATTTGAGAGGAGTCAAGTTTGGGAGCTAGTTCCTAGACCCAATGATAGCACCATTGTTACTACAAGATGGGTCTTTAGGAATAAATTAGATGATTAAGATAATATAACTAGGAATAAGGCTAGGTTAGTTGCAAGAGACTTTAATCAAGTTGAAGGACTTGACTATGATGAAACTTATGTCCCGGTTGCTAGGTTAGAGTCAATTAGAATCCTATTAGGTTATGCCTCTTACATGAGTTTTAAACTCCATCAAATGGATGTAAAATCGACATTCCTAAATGGATTCATTAAGGAAGAGGTGTATGTAGAACAACCTCCTGGGTTTGAGAATGTAGAATATCCAATCCATGTATACAAGCTTAGCAAAGCTTTATACGGGTTAAAACAAGCTCCCCGGACTTGGTATGAAAGATTATCCTCTTTCCTAATCTCTAAGGACTTTAGAAGGGGTAAAGTAGATCAAACTTTATTTATAAAGTCAAAATCAAAAGGCATCTTTGTAGCCCAAGTATATGTTGATGATATTATTTTTGGGTCAACAAATGATGAACTCCTTCAAAACTTTATAAAAAATATAGAAAATGAGTTTGAAATGAGTCTAATTGGAGAATTGAATTTCTTCTTAGGTTTACAAGTTAAACAAACAAATGAAGAAATTTACATTTACCAAACCAAATATGCCAAAGAAATGACTAAGAAATTTGGTTTGGAAAAATGCTAAAGTAGTATCAACCCCCATAGCAACCAACACTAAAATAGATAATGATAGTGATGGCAAATCAATTGATTTGAAACTCTATAGGAGTATGATTGGTAGCCTACTCTACCTAACCGCTAGTAGACACGATATCTTATTTGTGGTAGGTATGTGTGTTAGATACCAATCATGTGCCAAAGAATCTCATTTAATTGTCGTTAAGAGAATTTTGAGATATATTAAAGGCACACTAAATGTAGGACTTTGGTACCCTAGGGCTAGGTCATTTGATTTGGTTGGGTACACTGATTCCGATTATGCCGATTACAAATTGGATCGGAAAAGTACTAGTGGTGGATGCCAATTTCTTGGATCCTCCTTAGTTAGTTGGAGTAGTATGAAGCAATCTTGTGTTGCCCTATCGACCACCAAGGCCGAGTATGTGGCCATGGGTGATTGTGTAGCTCAATTACTATGGATGAGACACACTTTAGAAGACTATGAGCTACAATACTCCAATATAAAAGTCTATTGTGATAATGTGAGTACCATAAATTTGATCAAAAATCTAGTACATCACTCTAAAACAAAGCACATTAAAGTGAAACATCACTTTATTAGAGATTATGTGGCAAAGGGGGGCATTGAACTCAATTACATTGAATCTAAGTCCAACTTAGTCGCCATCTTCACCAAGGCTCTCTCCGAAGCAGAATTTTCATCACTTAGGCGAGAACTTGGAATGTGCTTAGTAGAATAGAGAGTTAGTTTTGCATGATCCTATAGAAACCCTAGGATTTTTACCTCTAAGTATCTCACAAAAGACTTAAGAAACCACGACTTTTGTATTGAGCCACTTAGACTTCATGTGAGATGTTAGGAAGATGCACTTGGTTAATCATGTTTGTTATGATGCATCATTATGAACCATGGTGTCATCTAAAGATATTGATCCTTAATTGGACCAATCATTAGGAAGACTTGTGTACAATTGATGTGCATATAGCTCTATGAACATGATTGGAAATGTCAAATCAAATACAATTTAAACTATGTTGATCACTTTTTGAAAAATAGTTGGCACTTGATAAACAAAAGTGATACAAAGCTTACAAAAACTTCATAACTTTTGCTAAGTCTCAAGTTTGTATCAATACCAAAATCTAGAAGTAACATATTTTTAAAACTATGTTTACATGATATAAAATGATCTAACAAAGTTGTTCACAAAATTTCATGATTTTTTAATCTTTATTGAATTAATTATACATTTCCCAATCTAGCTAGAAAACCTATCAGACTGATATCAGTCGATTGGCGTCTATCTCCAGTTCGACTGATGTGTTTTTCCCGAACCGGGTTCACCCGGTTCACTAGTAGTTCGACTGCTATTTATGACAGTCAACTGCCATGCACAAAACCACTCGTAGCCGACCGATCGGTTCGACTGGTCCTCTGTCGATTCAAGCGATATTTATAGCGATCATTGCCGCGCCTGGTTAAGTCGTCATTGGCCGATCGACTAGCCTTGAGAAGTTCATTGGCATAATGGCGGTCAGAGTATTAGGATTATCCCATTAGTTCGACTCGCGAAAAACCCAAACCCTCTTCTCTTCTTCTTCCAACGCGCATTTCCACTGTGACCTTCTCGCTCCCTTCTTTCTTTTTCCGACGATCTCACCGGCCGGTTCTCGTGCTTGAAGGCTCTTTCGACTCGAGGACCCTTTCTTCTCACCATTTCAAGCCCATGTTCCCACCACAGCCCACCCCTTCGGTTAGGGCTTCGTGAAACCTTGACTCCGGCACCATTTTTGGTCATTAGCAGCCTTTCACCATGCCTTCTAGGTAAACCCTCACCTCTACTCTTGGATTCTTTGTTTATCTACTCTTGATTCACTAACCATTGTTGTCTTGTTTGTTTTTATGATGCATTCATCATCATCATGCATTTTTGACCTGCATTGTTCCTTTTCTTTCAATCCGCACATTTAGGTTTAAGCGTGTTGTATCTAAACGCACTCATACACCACCTGTTCATGAGGGACTATCGAACTCTCAACCCACGACCGATCCTAGGTTTTCCAATTCAACCCTTGAACATGCATTCCATAAAAATAAGTTTCAACTCATCCCTCCTCGATCATTGTACTCTAAATTTCTTAAAGACAATTGTTTCAACATTGTCCAGATTGTCCAATTCTATAACTTTGAGTCCTTGGTATTTTGTGACCACCCGGTCAACATTACCCTACTTTCTGAGTTTTTCAACAACTTACGACCGGCTGGGGATGGCTTGAGATATCGGACTCACGTTGCTCAACGCGATCTGGATTTCAGTCCCCAGATTTGGGTAGATTTCCTCGAATGTCGCCCATCCGAGAGTGAGTTCATCTTTTATCCTTCGTGGAGTGTGCCACTTCTGCCTCCTTTCGAGGATATCTCTCTAAACTCGCTTCATTCTCTCTTTTACCATTCTCCTCATCCTCTAAATACTAATTTTTTCCAATCCCAAGAGCTTTCTCCTCGTGACAATGTCCTTTATAAGGTCATTGCTCATTGCATTCTCCTAATAGTTACCCGTGGGCTGGCCTTAGTCCTTTCATTGCATCATTCACTTTTTCCTTATGCATATATTCCGTCAGTATTTAGATGTAAATATTGGTCTCAACACATTTCATTGCATCATTCATTTCGTCAGGCCAAACAATGGAAAGGTTCATATGCCATTCGGTAATGTGCTTACTCAGTGGTTGGGTTCCATCGGCATCGATGTGGCCCAGGGGGTCATTAAACCCATGACTAAGAAGTATGACCAAATGAATACTCGGAGCTTCTCCTTGGCGGGCTTGAAGCCTCACGAGGGATCCATTATCTGGGACCCTGCACGACGACAGGCAGGCGGTGCTCCAGGACTGGAGGGTGTTGTTGCGGAGGGTGCCGCTGCTGAGGGTGTCGCTGCGGAGGATGTTGCTGCAAGCAATGCCGATATGCCGGACTCAGTCTCCTCAGCCCGCTTCGATGCTTTTGTCGAGAGGATGGATGCGCGCTTTGAGGAGTTTCGCCGGGAGCAACAGGAGCTCCTCTCCCTGATGAGCGCGATGCACCGACAGTAGCAGAAGATTCTAGCGATTCTCCGCCCTCCTGCACCCGGACATCCGCCTCCTCACGATGGTTTATTGTCAATACCGATGGATACTGATGATGACGATCTCTAGATAGCCTACATTTTGTATTTTGTTTTTTTTTTGCCATCTGTACGACACTAACTCAGACTTATGTTAGTAACATCTTTATTTAATGAAATGGAGTTGTTTTTTAGTTCATCACTATTCGTGTCTATATTACTATGGGTTGATATTTTAAGTTTTAAGAATTGAACACATATTACTAAGTATTTTTGAAACCCTTTATTGTCTAAACAACTTGATCGTAATCCTCGTTAAGAGTATTGATACGATACAATCTAAACCTATTCATATTTTTATCATTTTGAATCTTGTGTCAATCCATTAATCTGATGAGCATATTTTTAGTCTAATATTTTTCACACATTATATTAGTCATAATTAATGTGTATGTTGAGTTTCATGATTTTTGGGCATCCACGGAATTTCCTATGCTTTTTTTTTTGAACCTCGACTGAAAAACTCTGATTTCAAAGTTATCAGGTATCAGTCGACTACCGTTATTGGCAGTCGACTGCCAAGGCCAGTAGTTGACTGATGACAATATCAGTCGAACCGGTGACACTGTTTTGGGCTGGAAAACCTATTTTCATCGTTTAAAAGTCCAATTTTGGATCTTATATCTCCATACTATGATATGAAAGAAGGACTGCATTGATGCATTGGTTTAGGGGGAGCTTCATCCCTAAAATCTATATTGTTGGTGCAAAGTTAGGACATATTTGCTTATTTCTTGTTTCATGTTTTGCTCGACATGATTTTTATGCATCATGACCTATGTCTTGGATTAAGGGGGAGCCCTGACTCTATTTTATACCTTAGCTCCAAGGCATGGTAACTTGTATTCTCTCTTGTACTTGTTAACTCCTCTTTTTGATGTATGTCAAAGGGAGAGAAGGAAAATTTAAGTTAGATTTCATATATGATGGTTGTCTCTGAGCATATTTCAATAAATTTCATTTATGATGTTTATTTCTGAGCATAATTCAAGACCTAACTTAAATGATTGTCAAACATAAAAAAGGGAGAGATTGTTGGTGCAACAATGCCCCAAGCATTTAAGTATTTTGATGTTTGGATAATCATCTAAGTTAGACAATATTTGTAATCTAACTATGATTGTGTTAAGTGACAGAAAAATCCAAGTATGAAGACTTGGTAAAGAGAAGTCCAATTGTAATTTTGGCAAGGAAAGGTCTTGGCAGCGTAAGCCCAAGCATGTAGTCTTGGCGGCGTAAAGTCCAAGTGGACCTTGGCAAAGGAAGTCCAAAGGCGAGATCTTGGCAGCGTAAGTCCAAACATATAGTATTGGCGGCGTAAAGTCCAAGCTGACCTTTGGCAAAGAAGGAACCCAAAGCATGACCAAATCGAAGGAAACTTTTGAAGGCAAGCGCATGGATGGAGTTGTGGACTCAGAGAAATCTTGGATGCGCAAGGCTGATGGAGAAGCTAGAAGGTTAAGTCTAGACTTATGGTATATTTTCAAGTATAAATTAGTCATACTTGGGGTGTTCCAGTCAACTGGAACATTGTGCCAGTCGAACTGGCCTTCAATATGCAGCTTTAGGAGGTCGAAGAACCGCTGGCAGTCGACTGGGAGTTATCCCAGTCGAACTAATGGTAGTCGACTTGGACCGGATTGCCACATACAAGCTGGCAGTCGACTGACATTATTGGCAATCGACTGCCATAAACAGAAAGGCTCGTAGCTGACTAGCCAATCGGCCATCGGCAGATCATCGAATCGCCGATTTTGGCCGACTAATAGGCCTCCGTTGGTGATGACACGAATCCTGCGAATCAATGGGAAAATCAGTTGTTTTCCTATAAAAGGAGGCCAAGGGGTGCATGAAAAGGCTAGTGCTTACATTCATACTCATACTCTCAAGCTCCCCAAGTCTTCTAAAGCTTTCTAAGTGATTTCTAACCTCTTCTTCTCTAATTTCATTTCTATCATTTGTAAGAAGAGAGGTTTATTTTTAAAGAAGGCTTCTCCACCTCAAAAAGAGAATTTTAGTGGAAGATTGGTTTGGGTTGATCCACCTTAAGGATCGCCATGGAGTAGGAGCATAATCTCCGAACCACGTAAAGACTTTTTGTTAGCGCTTGTGTATTGTCTTTTCGTTTCTTGTTTTTCTTTAGAATTTCGTTTTGCTTCCACTAACCATCTTTGTAGAAATGAAAAGAGGCTATTCACCCCCCCCCCCCTCCTCTAGCTTTCCAAAGATCCCCTACATTTTCCTCTGCCAAATATCTATATTTGCACTTTCACCGTCAAGACTACACACTTGGACTTACACGAACAAGATTACACCCTTGGACATTTCCATGCCAAGTATCCATACTTGGATTTCTCTATTGTTAAGTATATATACTTGGACTTTCCTTGCCAAGTCTCCAACCTTGGACTTCCACTCAAGTCTCACTCGAGCTAGGTCAACCTTGACCTGAGATCAATTGCTCCAATAATTGCCTCCTAACAATCTCCCTCATATGACCTTGGATATCCCAATCATCCATTAGTCATATGTTCAACATATGGCCAAACCATATTGATAAATACATTGGCAATCCCATTGTCAAACCCATTATCAAACATTAAAACACTGCTCGAGTTCCACTCGAGTTTGGTCAATTGTGATCTGGGTCGATTGGACCAACATTCTCTCTCTTTTTGATATTCGACAACACCTTTAAGTTATGCTATCCCATAAGCCCAACTCGACTCTTCTTATGCCAAAGTATAATGAAGGTTTACCTAACTTAAACCCTCATTTCTCCCCCTTTGGCATACATCAAAAAGTCTACTAAGATTTTTAATGTCTTATCTCTAATGAGATCCTACATTCTCCCCCTTGGTCCAAAATCATCCTAAATGTCTTCATCTCCTTAGTGATACAACCTTTATCACTAAATGTAGGCAATTCTCATTCTCCCCCATTAAAAACTGTTGGATCGAGAAAAACACTGGGGGGGTTGAATAGCGTCTTAAAATCTTTTCTTTTCGCTTTGAAAACCACGTAGAATCAAAGCAAATCACAGTGGAAAAGTTAAAGACAAAAAACACAAAAAGATTTACTTGGTTCACAGTTCACCGGCTACTAATTCAAAATCTTGTGATCTTTGATTGCTTCCGAAGAGCAATCACTAAAAGTCTCTTCCTTGTTGAAGGTAAGAGAAAAGATGATTACAAAGATGATAAGGTTTGGAACAACCATACCGGTCCTTATACAAATTAAGTACAGAAAAATAATAATAATATAACGATAATAAATAGTAGAGGATGCACGGTCGGAGTAGCGTTGTAGCACAAAGAATCACAGTCGGAGAGCAAGAGCACTTGGGAGTTCATTGATTCCTAGGGTTTGTGTCCTCCCCTCCTTTTATAGACTAGTGCCTTGGAATGAGTCCTGATGTAGATCCAAATCTTGTGGATTTTATCTTAAGGTGGCAGTTTATCTTATCTTGAGGTGACATCTTTGATCGATAACTCTTTGACCTTGGCTTTGGGTTGATTCGTCAACATCAATCAATTGTGTTCATCATCAGTCGACTACTGTAAGGTACTTGCTTGACGTTTCTTTAGTATTTCACCTGCATTACAAGATTAGCATAGAATATTCAAGCATATTAATAGTGACAATCATTTGGCTATTCGACCTTGACTTCGGCATTCCTCCGAAGGCCTTGATCAAATCGACACCTAGGATTGTCCCCTTATCAAGGACGCATCTTTACCATCGCTCCACACCCGGAGCTTACCTTTGCTAAACCCCTAGTCCTCTGACCAGTTGGACTTATCTGCTTAGTTTCTGATCCTGCAAACTTACTAAGACCGCAAGCTTGACACATAACATTAGATCACAATATAACTTAACTTTGAACCTTTGTCATAATCAAAACTCATGTTCGATTATCTAGTATCCCTGCACTAACAATCTCCTCCTTTTTTATTTATGACAATATTATTCAAAGTTAAGGAAATAAAAGCATAAAAGAATTTAAAGATTATTTTTCAAAACTCCCCTTTAATTTTCTCAACTTTACCCTCTCCCCCTTTGACATATATCAAAAAGAATGAAATATTAAGTTCTTTTAAATTCTGCACCAACAATGTTTAACCTAGGTTAAGATGTTACCTTCCAACCTTTAATATTGTTATAAAATTTTAAGAAAGAACTTCAAAACTTAAGGTTAACATTAATATTTTTTTTTAAGGAATTTAAAGACATGTTTAAATTTATAAGATATTAAAGACTCATGTCTATTAGGTTTTACGCCAAACTAGAGGTAGTTAGAGATATTAAATCTTCTCTCCCCCTTGGCATAAATTTATTTATTTTTTATTTTTTTTAATAACACACGAAATTTTCAAATTGAAAATTTTAAAAGCATTGTAATATTTTTCAAATATATTTTAAAATCTTTACAAATACTGGTCTGTCAATTAGAACCTCCCTCTTAACCTGACATCCTTGTTAACCACAAGGAGGGCTTATCTATAGGGTTTCAGTCAATCAAAATCTCTCCCTTTGTCTGACAAACTCTTAGGACATCCTTGTTGGCCACAAGGAAGGCTTACCTAAGTGTCTAGAGGGTCTAGGTGTCTAAAGTTGACCTAAGGATCTAGAAGTTCAGTATTGGTCAACTAATCATCATTTTAAGAAATATGGTTTTTCAAATACTAAGTATAACTACACACAACAATCATGACAACCAATAAAAATAGTTTTAAGAATATATTTATATGTAATTTTTGAAATCATTTTCAAAACTATTTTCAATTTATTGTCCTTACCCATTCTACATGATCAACCAAGTTATCCTTATAAGTGTTGTGAGATGAATTTAATTTTACTTAGTTAAGTTTAATGTCTTAGAAATTAATTAACCTTGGGTTAGATTCAGATTTAATATTTAGTTAGTTAAGTGAACATTTCAAAAGATGACTTCCAGGTTATGATGAGGCATAGAGGCATTCTTTGATCAGAACAATGACCATTTCCTTAGACAAAACTAACTTAGAAAATTATGTTGGTGCAATCGGCCCAGGTCACGATTGACCAGGACTCGAGTTTGACTTGAGTGATGTTTTGATGTTTCGACAAAAACATATGACAATGTAATTGTCATGGGAAAGTCCAAGTCTTGTGTACTTGGCATGGAAAGTCCAAGTGGAACACTTGGCATTTGGTAAAGTCCAAGTCTTGAGTACTTGGCATGAAAAGTCCAAGTGGGACACTTGGCACATGAAAAAGTCCAAGCATGGGTTTTGGTAATGTAAAAGTCCAACATGGGTTGGCAAGGGAAAGTCCAAGCATGGTCTTGGCATTTGAGAAGTCCAACATGGGTTGGCAAGGGAAAAGTCCAAGCATGGGTCTTGGCAATGTAAAAGTTCAACATGGGTTGGCAAGGGAAAGTCCAAGCTTGAGTCTTGGCATGAGAAGTCCAAGGGGTTTGATATTGGCTACGTAAAGTTCAAGCGGGAGTCTTGGCAGCATAAGTCCAATGGTTGGCGGCGTAAAGTCCAAGCGGAGTCTTGGCGGCGTAAGTCCAATGTGCCTTGGCGGTGTAGACACCGTTAGCATGACATAGCCGACGGAAGCACCTAGAGGCTAGTGCGATGGATGAACAAGTCATGGATGACTTGGAGGGATCCGAGAGGCGTGAGGATGATGGAGGTAGCTAGAAGGCTTAGGTCTAGGCTAAGGGTGGTCTAGCAAGTATGGGGGCACCATACTTGGGTTAAAACCTCATTTTTGAGGTTGGCAATCGGTAGCATTATGGCGGTTCAGATCGTGAGTCGACTTGAGTTCATTGCGATTTAGAGTGGAAATGCTCTGGCGATCATTGCTCATTGGAAGCGATCGATTAGTATCGGCAGCGATCGGCCGCGAATGATCAACGATCATTGTCGATCGATGCTCGAGCCACAGCGCGCTCGTGGCCGGCGCGATCGGCTCTGGAGGCGTTGTCTCACGAACAGGGCATCAGGCCGACTAGTGACTTATGACAATGATCGATGGCGTAAATCCAGGTCGCGCGCAAGGATAAAAGGAGCTCGACGGGAGGGTTTTTGGCATCAGTTCTTAAGGGTTTTTCTTGGGTGATTTGAAGGGGAATTGTTGGTGCTCTTCCAGTCCTTCAAGGCTAGTCCAAGGCAACCAAAGATCAAGCAACCAAAGTGCTCTTGTAAAGTAGTTTTCTTTACTTGCATTATATTTCATTGTTGTAATTGCTTTTATCTATTTCTTATTGTTGTAAGAATAGTTTGTAAGAGGTTTCTCCACCTCCGACTTGTGTCGAGAAGGAGTATTTGTGGTTAGTGATTGCATTGGCATCGCTAGAGCTCTTTAGAGCTCGATCCGTGGAGTAGGAACCGGTTCGGTTCCGAACCACGTTATATCCTTGCGTTTGTGTGTTTGTGTTTTCGTTATTGCTTTATTATCTTTGTTTCCACTGCGCTAACGAAAATTATAGACAAGCACGAGAACGTTTTCCATCTACGAATGGTCAAACGCTATTCACCCCCCCTCTAGCGACGTCAAATCTCCAACAATTGGTATCAGAGCCCGGGGCTCTTCTACGGACTAACCGCCGGGAGCTAGGACAAAGAAGCTAGAGGGTGAAGATGGAAGAACAATTGGGATGGAATATTAACACACCGATCCCTTACTCCTTCTATGGACAAGAAGGATTTAGACAATGGAGGGCGAGAATTGAGGACTTCCTAATGATGAGGGATTTCGAAGAATGGTCCATCTTAATGGAAGGATATAGCTATCCAAGAGGACCAAAAGGTGGATTCCTCAAGAAAAGGAGATGGACCGAAGAGCAAGTCCAAGCCTTCGAAAAGAATGAGAAGGTAATGAAGTTGTTAATTGATTTAATACCTAACAATATCTTGTGTATGTTAGGTAATTATGTAGATGCCACTACAACAAAAAATCGAATAGACAACGGTGAAAAACCGTTGTCTATTAGCAAAAAAATCTGTGGTAAATCGACCCGTTGTGAAAAGTGATTCGGGCAAAGACAACGGTGAAAAACCGTTGTCATTTCAAGGATAAGACAACGGTTTTTACCTGTTGTCTTTGACCGAATCACTTTTCACAACGGGTCAATTTACCACGGATGTTTTTGCTAATAGACAACGGTTTTTCACCGTTGTCTTTTCCTTAAATCTACAACGGTCTTTCACCGTTGTCTTTGACCGACCACCGATTTACCATGGATTTTTTTTCTCATAGACAATGGTTTTTCACCGTTGTCATTTCTCAACGGTTACTCTAGAACACAATAAACCGTTGTAGATTTATAGTGTTGCGTTTTTAATATAAATCATACGACATCAAAAAGAATTATAGAAAACACATATATACACGCGCACTTGTAGCAATGTAAAGTACAAGGTCACATCACATTTTAAATGATCACTCTTACCGATATATATTAAAAAGTATTGTGGCAAAACAACTACACATCATATGCACCAAAAGTATTATGCATAATATGCAAAACACATATAGATTACCACATGTAACCAAAAGAGGTAAGTACACTTAAATCTCTCCTAATCATATGATATGTGATCTTGTATGCATTCAGCCCACTTCGAACGTACTTCATCAATTTCCTTTGCCGCTATCTATCACGATTTTAGCATGTGAATAAATGAATAAAAATGTAATTAAACACTATGGTATCAATAAGAAAATTTGAAAATATATCTAATATTACTATTGATCGTAGGGAAGACTTGTCAAAGGATGCGGCGCCTTCAATTATCTCTCTCATATATCGTAAAACAAAATAACCGCATTTAACTCTATCCGGTTGAAAAGGAACCTGTGATGAAAAAAATTATAGCAGTTATGCAAAAATTTTCACAAAGCTTCTCATTTCCTACAAAGTACAAAATATTTAACGGATCTTTGCTAGATTTCAACATCAATATAACTTTCATATCTGCCAGAATGCACAAAAACATTTCCCACTATGACTATGAAACGAACATACAAAAATATAGACATAATAAATTATTATACGTAACTAAGCAAAATAGGTAAAAACAAGTATAATACTCACTTTCTGAATATAGACCAGATTTGTTCTTGTAATTCATGATTCGAAAGATGGTTGTGCTTCATTAAGTTTGCTTGCTAATTCATGCTAAAGTTCATGAGGATTTAAATATGACCATATCTTATATACTTCTTAGTATGCTTGCACAACTAGGAAATACAGACCTTGCAACTCAGATAGCCACCCAAAGACTGGATTAGCAATAGCATCATAAAAAAGTTAATTGTTCACACAACATTACAAGAATAAAAAGTGCAATATTTAATATAAGATGCAGTGTGAAATTTCTTCAAGCTACTAAATTCCAAGTAATTGATTCAGGCTATATAATTCCTTGTTTGCAACCAATTTTTTTAGGAGAGATAATTATTTGGAAACTTACTTCTTCACAAAATTAGTGGCATTTCTAAACTATGTATCAAACCAACAAGAATGGTCAAGTTATTTAAGAATACAAACAAACTCCACTCATTTGCTCTTTGTAAAATCAATACCAACTATCAGATTCGAAGATTCAAGACCAGCATTTGAAAGAGCTTCGGTAACCTGCATTATAAAGGTGGAATAACTTAGAGTATTGCAAAGAAAATCCATTTAATAGACAAAAGAAAATTTGCAAAGTTAATTTAGGTTTTTTAAGTTTTTATACAAGTATATTGATCGGATAAGGTGTAGCATGTCAACTCTTTCCAAATGTTTGCTTAGCATTGACTTCTTATATCAAGCGTGTTTGAGAAGCATACTCAATTTGGCTTTAGCTAAAGTCGAAACACATCAAGTCATATTTGTCCCAAGTATTTGAAGTCACTCTGATATTTTATTCCTCCAATGAGCTCTATGTAAGACTATATCACTACTAATATTCAAATCAATTAAATTATATTAATTACATTCCTAAATTTCTTTGATTACCTTGTACCTATTAAAGCTTATACTCTAATCAATTAAGCTCCTCTAGATATAGAACATATTGGTCGATTTTAAAAATGTCCAACTTTACATGACAAAAAGGTGTCACTAAATTAACACTGCAGTTAAAATCATGGTAAGAATTTGATCAAATACAAGCGCCAAATTTTCGCTAATGGTTATGACTATGAGTGTCTTTGAATATTTCAACAAATATACTCTGTAATCCCAAATGTAAGAAAAGGCTCTGAAACCTTCCAAATAATTGACAAAGTTCTTTTAAAGTATTTCTCAAGATAAGTAGCCTTAGATTTAAGTTTTAAATCCTCAATGGTAAAATTATAATAACAGAAAAAAGTGTTATGAAGTGCTAATAACTTGTTAGCAACTTTTAGCCGAACTAGAGTTTCAAATGAAACAAATTGCTAAAATGATAGATCATGTAAGTCTATTACTAAAGGGAACTTCGGAAAATTCAACATGTAGGTGAAATTCAAACAAAACTTTCAAGTCTAGACATATTGCACACATTAAGGAATTACTATGGTGGCATGAAGACATCCTACTGCATCAAATTCTACAAAGAGACAAAAGTTAATATAATAAAATTGAAATGCAACGAGTAAATGCAAAGAGTTTTAGCAAACCAGTTTTGCTAAAAGAATTTTCTTCTCAATTTGAATAGAAATCAAAGATCTGCATAAGAGAAACACCATGACCATTGTCTCATGCAAAGCAGGCTTCTTGAGGCACTCACTCGCTTTCGCTGTTGCATATGGCTTACCCACTTCTCCAACGCAATCGAATCAAGACACCATCAACAATTAGTGACAGTGGCGCTGTATTGAAGACTCTGTCCGACCGCCACAATGCGGCTGATGGTGAAACCAAGCTCACTGCGAAGGCTGGTCCGATGATGCGACGGATGGAGGAAAAATCGACAGTGGTGAATCTACCCTCACGACAAAGAGCTAGGAAGGGATTACCGACAATGGAAATCGAATCGGCGACACCACCAGCATCGAATCCTTTGCTCGTGCGAAGAGGACGACAATGGAGCAACGACCACTGGCGGAAGAGAAGATACGACGATGGGGCGGCAGTGTCACGTACGGAGTGAGGGTTGTGACAATGAGAAAGAAAGGGAAATAGCTCGCCGACGAGGCAAGCGGTGGTGGCAATGACCGAAGAAAAAGGAAGAGAACGAACAGAGGGCGAGCAACCGTGAGAAGGCGGCGCGGAAGAAGAAGGGATGGACGAGCGCGCAACCTAGAACGAACGGCGGAGGTTCTTTGGGAAGTAGGAACGGCGGAGGTTTTTGGGAAGTAGGAAGAGAAGTTTAGGGAAGCATTATTTAACCTAACAAATTTTTAAATATATATAAACTTTTAAAAAAATTATTGTTGTAATATATTGTTTAAAAAATATATATAAATTTTTAAATATATTGTTGTAAACGTATATATTTATATTTTTTTAAAAAAAAACTTATTTCCAATAATTTTAAAAAAATAGTATTAATAATTAAAAAAATAATTTCACCGTTGTATTATAATAAAAAAAATAGTATTAATAGTATTAAAAAAATCACCGTTGTATTATTTCCAATAATTTTTAAAAAATAGTAAAAATAATTAAAAAATAGTATTATAAACTTTTAAAATTTCATTGATAACGGTTTAAAACCGTTGTAATATTATCACAACGACAACAAAAAAATTCTCATTGACAACGGTTGATTGCACCGTTGTCCCAACTGTTGTTAAGATAAAAAAAAATCTTAAAGACAACAGTTCTGGAAAATCATTGTAAAATGTGTTGTTGATTTTAAAAAAAATATGCTCAACGACAACAGATACTGTAAAACCATTGTCTTTTGTGTTATATGGACGCTCAAAGACAACAGTTTTGTCAAAAACCGTTGTCTTTTAACAAAAAGACAACGGTTTCTCCTAAAACCGTTGTCTTTGTGGTGTTGTCTTTTAGCATTTTTGTTGTAGTGTGCAAACGAGCTATGGAGCCAAGTGGCCAAGCTCCATGAAAGCCCATCAACGGTCCAAGAGGAAGAGACCGAAGAGGCTAATGCATCATCCTCACAAGGAAGTGAGGACTTGGAGGTTGAGAGATCATCAACATCCAAGGAGGAAGAGGAAGTAGAATCGGAAGTTGATAGGGAGTCAATTTCCGGGTTGGTGGAGGAAGTGGAAGAAACATCCACTTCTAGGATTGAGGAGGAGATTAGAGTTTCCTCAACACCGGAGCATCAAGAAGAAGCTTCGACATCCGGTCAAGATGAAGAAGCCCAAAATCCAATTCCGGTCTCCATTAACCTAGGTAACTCAAACACTCTAATTTCAAATAAAAATAATATTATGTGTTTTGAGTGTAGGGAATTTGGGCACTATAAGAGCAAGTGCCCAAAGAAGATTAGGAAAGCTCCACCGGCACCAAAAGTCAAGGATGCTGGTTCCCCGACACCTAAAGGCAAGGAGCACATCATATGCTTCAAGTACAATTCAAAAGGACATTATAGGAATCAATGTCCTAGGGGGAGCAAAAAGACCCAAGAAGAAGCATCACAAGTAGGGGGAGCTAAGGCTAACCCTAAGGTACATTTTAGTAATGCATCTTCTAATTTAAATGCTAAAAAGTATGCTAGGAACTTTAATTCTCTTGCAATTTATGAAAAGCATGCTAATAGGAATAAATATTTTTGCTTAGGAGCTAAGAGAGTCCATGTAGGAAATAGGGAGAAATTTGGGACTAATGTCCCTAAAAACAACTTATTTAAGGACAAACCTAGGTCAAATAACTCAAGACCAATTCTACCTAGGGAATCAATTAAGAAAATAGGGGATCATCTAGGTTTTAATCCCAAGTGGACTAGGCATATGCCTAGGAAGTCTCATGCCCATGGTTTAAATCAAAACTCTAAAATTGGGCAATTAGAGATTGAAAATCAAGCCTTGAGGTCAAGGCTTGAAAAACTTGAGAAGACCCTTAGGAACATACAAAACCAATTTAAAGGGTCAAATGATCAAAAGTCTAGGTCCAAATCTCAAAGTCAACACTTAGGACCTAAGAGTCAAAAGTCAATCAAGGGCAAGCAAGGTTTGGGTCACAAACCTAAGCCTAAGGTGGTTTACCATAGTGTTCTATTTGATTATGGAACACAAACTAGGTTTAAGAAGACCAAGGTCAATAGGGAAGTCATCCCTAAGGTTGACCAAAGGTTGTGTCTAGTGGCTAGGGTTTCTAGGAAACCTAGGGTGGCCACTAAGAAGGTTGCAAGGGGAGTTACCCCTAGAGTCAACCTAGGTAAGACCCAAATGACCAAAGCCAACAAGCCTAGGAGGGCCATTAGGAAGGTATCTAGGGAGGTTATCCCTAAGGAATACCTAATTAACCCTAGGAGCTCAAATCGGTTTTGGGTTCCTAAGAGCGTGATTGATTCACGCTAAGATGGGTTTAGGGTGTGCCAACCTTGATTGGATGGGTAGTTAACTCAACCATGGTAAATGTGGCACTTTAGGATATTTTCAAGGTTATGGTTACCTTGGAAATAGATTTGAATCAATATCCTAAAAGATTTTAGGATGTGCCAATGCATTTTTGAAATTAAGAAAAATCAATTAAATTGACACAATTTAGGTTTAGAGGTTAGTGTGCCATTTTGGTTTTTTTTGGCACACTAGGGAGATTAGGTTAATATGGCAAAATATGATTAATCCCAACAAATGGCAATAAATATTAAAATTTAGGGATTATTATACCTATATATTTTATATGTCATGCTTTGTTTGCCATATAACATGCCATGACATCATGCTTACTTTTAATCATTTTATATGTCATGTTCATGTTTTAGGATTAAGGTTTTAAATGTCATGTGTTTTTAGATTTCATCTTATGTCATGACATCATGATTATGAGCATATGCTTATTTATATCATTTCTAATGCCATAATCATTCATGCATTTAAGAAAATTGGTTGAAATTGATTTAAGGACTATGACATGACTTGAAGTCCCATTTATAAGGGAATCAAGTAGGGTTGCCTAGGAAATGTATGAAACCCTAGATTAGGATGAACAAAACCCACATCTCACATTAAATTGACATGTATGTGTATTTTATACACCCTAGATACATGTGAGATGCTAGGATATGAGTTGAGTTCAAGGTGCATAGGTTTTGCATATAGATGAACTCAAACTCATCTTATATGATTAGTGGATCATTAGGAAAGCTTGTGTACAAGTCATGTGCATAGAGCCCAAGGAATATGATCCAAGACATGGTTTTGAAATCATTTTAAAATCAATTTAGAAAACCTTGATGAAGTCTATCTTTTGATAGCAATCACCATTGATAGAGTTGATACAAAATAGGGCCAAAACATTGAAAATTTCAATGGTTTTGAGTTTTGTATCAAACTCACTATTTTATGAGTAAAATAATTTTCAAATATTTTTCACCCATTGTAATGACTATAAGTAATATACGTATCAAATTTTATGATTTTTAAAATTATGTAGAATTACTTATGCTTTTCCAAATCTCGATTCTGATAGTTGAAATTCGGAAATTTATTCGATCGCTACTGAGTGGCGATCGGTGATATAGTGTGATCGGTGATTCTTTATCGAGTCATTGCCAGGTCTGATTTCGGGTTACCAAGGTTTGTTTAGCCCGTGTTCAACTATTGAAAAGGTTCCTAATCACTCCTAACCCTAGGATATGCTTTGGGAAGCATTATAAAGGGTGAAAATCCATTGGATATGGATTAGGAGCTGTGTTAGGTCAAAGTATCAAATTTAGGGTGAGTGAAAGTTCTATGTTGAACGTAAAACCTTAATTTTGATGGTTTAGAGTTCCTATTGGCTTAGGGGCTTCCCAAGGACATTGTTGATGCAATGGTCAAGGGGAAGCAAGCCTTTAGGGGGAGGTATCCATCTTGGGATGATGGATGTGTTTTTCTCCTTGAAGAGGAGAAGTTATTGGAAGAGTATCATCAATTGGGAAAATTGATGGGTTTTTGATACCCAATTTGGAAATTGGGAGAGAGTATAGGATTGCCTCTCTTGAGTGATATGTGAATTATCATTAGGAAGATGGTAGGCATCCTAGGTATTTATTTTTGGATCAAGGGGGAGATTGTAAGATCTCATTGGGACATGAGACATTAACCTCCTTGGAGAGAAAACCTTTTTGATGTTAGTCAAAAAGGGGGAGAATGTTTGGGGGAGAACATTTGGAGAGTGTTTACCAATTTGGGATAATTGGTAAGGGATTTGAGTTAGTGGTCTAACTCAAATGATTTGTTTGGTTTTTGTCAAACATCAAAAAGGGGGAGATTGTTGGTGCAATTGGCCCAGGTCACGATTGACCAGGACTCGAGTTTGACTCGAGTGATGTTTTGATGTTTCGACAAAAACATATGACAATGTAATTGTCATGGGAAAGTCCAAGTCTTGTGTACTTGGCATGGAAAGTCCAAGTGGAACACTTGACATTTGGTAAAGTCCAAGTCTTGAGTACTTGGCATGAAAAGTCCAAGTGGGACACTTGGCACATGAAAAAGTCCAAGCATGGGTCTTGGCAATGTAAAAGTCCAACATGGGTTGACAAGGGAAAGTCCAAGCATGGTCTTGGCATTTGAGAAGTCCAACATGGGTTGGCAAGGGAAAAGTCCAAGCATGGGTCTTGGCAATGTAAAAGTCTAACATGGGTTGGCAAGGGAAAGTCCAAGCTTAAGTCTTGGCATGAGAGTCCAAGGGGTTTGATATTGGCTGCGTAAAGTCCAAGCGGGAGTCTTGGCAGCATAAGTTCAATGGTTGGCGGCGTAAAGTCCAAGCGGAGTCTTGGCGGCGTAAGTCCAATGTGCCTTGGCGGTGTAGACACTGTTAGCATGACATAACCGACGGAAGCACCTAGAGGCTAGCGCGATGGATGAACAAGTCATGGATGACTTGGAGGGATCCGAGAGGCGTGAGGCTGATGGAGGTGGCTAGAAGGCTTAGGTCTAGGCTAAGGGTGGTCTAGCAAGTATGGGGGCACCATACTTGGGTTTAAACCTCATTTTTGAGGTTGGCAGTCGACTGGCATTATGGCCGGTTCGACTGCCGTGAGTCGACTTAAGTTCGACTGCCAGTTTAGAGCTGGAAATGCTGCGATCGCTCGAGAAGCGATCGGTAGTGTCGGCAACGATCGCGGGCAGTCGGCGATCGCCTAATGTCGAGCATCCGTATGCCTCGCGATCGGCTCACGGCTGCGCGATCGGCCAAGAGATCCGTTGGAGTTTTTCTAGCGTGGATCGAGCCGTTGTCTCACGACAACAGTGGCATCAGTCGACTGGTGACTTATGGCAGTCGACTGATGGGCAAAAATACAGGTCGCGCGCAAGGATAAAAGGAGTTCGATGGGAGGGTTTTTGGCATCAGTTCTTACGGGTTTTTCTTGGGCGATTTGAAGGGGAATTGTTGGTGCTCTTCCAGTCCTTCAAGGCTAGTCCAAGGCAACCAAAGATCAAGCAACCAAAGTGCTCTTGTAAAGTAGTTTTCTTTACTTGCATTATATTTCATTGTTGTAATTGCTTGTATCTATTTCTTATTGTTGTAAGAATAGTTTGTAAGAGGTTTCTCCACCTCCGACTTGTGTCGAGAAGGAGTATTTGTGGTTAGTGATTGCATTGACATCGCTAGAGCTCTTTAGAGCTCGATCCGTGGAGTAGGAACCGGTTCGGTTCCGAACCACGTTATATCCTTGCGTTTGTGTGTTTGTGTTTTCGTTATTGCTTTATTATCTTTGTTTCCGCTGCGCTAACGAAAATTATAGACAAGCACGCGAACATTTTCCATCTACGAACGGTCAAACGCTATTCACCCCCCTCTAGCGGCGTCAAATCTCCAACAAATTACACACTTAATTTACTTAGGTTCAAATCCTGGTCTAACTAGTTTACGATGTGGTGAGGTAGCTTCAGTTAGTTTCACTTAGTTAAATGCACCAAGCTAGATACTCCTTATCTAACCCGGATACACTTGACTTCATTTTCCTAACGTACTATCATCTCACCGCGTCTTGATACTATGTTCTCAAAATTAATTAATCAATTCCTATCTAGCCGTTCTATTAATTTAAGACTAATATGTATGACATGACTTAAATAAGTATGATGAATAAACATGATATGTATGAATGACTATGTCATATTCGATTAATTCAATCAATTTAAATTAGTTAATCTCTTGGGTAGATTTTTATTTGTTTCATAGTTATAAGATACTCTATGATAATTAGATTTATAAATTTTAGGATCTTGATTTTTGATTAACTTAGACTTATAACTCAAGTCTATATATTTATTTGTTGAATTTTTAAAAGTTGAAGGTTTAATTACTAAATTATTAATTTGTGTATAATCAAATAGTACTTTATTATAACTAATTTTATTAGTTTGATTATTTAATATTGAATCCTCAATTAAGTTATGTTTTGAATTATTTAAAATAGATTTAATAGGATTATTATAATTCTTCAAAATCGAATTATTAGAATTTTTCAAAGTAGAATTAATAGAATTATTAGAATTTTTCAAGATACGATTATTATAATTTTTCAAAGTAGAATTATTAGAATTTTCAAGATATAATTATTAGAATTTTTCAAGATAAGATTATTAGAATTTTTTAAAGTAGAATTATTAGAATTTTCAAGATAGGATTATTAGAATTATTAGAATTTTTCAAAATAGAATTATTAGAATTTTTCAAGATAGGATTATTAGAATTTTTCAAATTAGAATTATTAGGATTATATTTCAAATTTTCTAGATTAGATTTAGAATTTTTTAAATTTAATTTTGAATTTTTTTAATTCAGAATTATCTTGATTAATCAGATCTCAGGTTTGATTATTTTTATTAAGTCCTAGATTGATTTTATTCTTGATTTGATCTAGATCTATATTGATTAAATTAAAATTTTGATTAAGCTCTTGATTAATTTTATCAAAGATTAGATTAATTTGATCATTTTATTCAATATTATTATTATTATTTAAACTAATTACATGTGAATTATTTAATTTTTATTGGCTGAATTATTAATTATGTTAATTAATTGACAACAATCAACTAATTTGCTAGTTTTGACACACAATTTATCTAAATTATCAAGTATTTTAAAACTTAACTTCTCAAAACTTTTAATTTTACTAACCATCTTTATCTCCAGGCACCAATTTTTATAGTGACCGAATCTTTTGCACCTGAAACACTTGATGTTCTCCTTGTTCCTCCGGAATTCTGGCATTGGTGCCTCCTTTACCGCCAGTTGAATCGTTCGAGTCTTACGAGCAAGACACTTATTTTTATAGTGTTCTCTTTCCCTGCACTTGAAACAAATAATATGAAATTTAAATATTAAATTTAATTTGTTACCTTGTGAATCCTGATCTAAATTCTCCCCCCGAATCATTGATATGATAGATTTATCCATCTTCCTGCAATGTTAGTTACACAAAAAAAATGTCCCAAGACTTAGTCTTGGATTAGCAGTGCGGGAGATAATAAATACAATAAAATAAAAAATGAAAAAAAAAATGCTCAATTGGTGGTCGCACCGAATCTGAGTGCCCCCGCTCTGATACCAAATGTTGGATTGAGAGAGACGTTAGGGGGGGTGAATAGCGTCTTAACATCTTTTCTTTTCGTTTTGAAAATCACGTAGAATCAAAGCAAATCGCAGCAAAAAAATTAAAGACAAAAGACACAAAAAGATTTACTTGGTTCACAGTCTACCGGCTACTAATCCAAGGCCCTGCGATCCTTGATCGCTTCCAAAGTGCAATCACTAAAAGTCTCTTCCTCGTTGGAGGTAAGATACAAGACGATTACAAAGATGATAAGGTCGGTAATAACCTTATTGGTCCTTATACAAATTAAGTACAGAATAATAATAATAATATATCAACAATAAATAGTAGAGGACACATGATCGGAGTAGCGTTGTAGCACGAAGAATCACGGTCGAAGAGCAAAAGCACTTAAGAGTTCATTGATTCCTAGGGTTTGTGTCCTCCCCTCCTTTTATAGACTAGTGTCTTGGAATAAGTCCTGATCTAGATCCAAATCTTGTGGATCTTATTTTGAGGTGACAACTTATCTTATCTTGAGGTGGCAACCTTGATCAATAACTCTTTGACCTTGTGCTTTGGGTTGATTCATTGACATCAGTCGATTACACCGTGTCAGTCGACTGGTGATTCCTATCAGTTGACTGTTGTAAGGTACTTGCTTGATGTTCCTTTAGTATTTCACATGCATTATAAGATTAACATAAAATATTCAAGTATATTAATAGTGACAGTCCTTTGACTGTCCGATCTCGACTTTGGCATTCCTCCGGAAGCCTTGGTCGGATCAACACCTATGATTGTCCCCTTATCGAGGACGCGTCCTTGCCATTGCTCCACCCCCGAAGCTTAACTTTGCCAAATCCCTGGTCCTCTAACTAGTTGGACTTATCTGCTTAGCTTCTGATCTTGCAATTTTACTAAGACCTGCAAGCTTGACACAGAACATTAGATCACAATGTAACTTAACTTTGAATCTTTGTCATAATAAAAACTCAGGTTCGATTATCTAGTGCCCCTGCACCAATAAAAACATCCATCATCCCTTGATGGATAAACTTCCCCTAAATATTTACTCTCCCTTAACCATTGCACCAACAATATCCTTGGAGAGTCTATAAGCCTATAGGAAATCTAAACAATCGAAAATAAGGATAAAATTTCAAACTTAAACTTTAACCTCTCTTAAAATTCAATACTTCACCCTAACTAACACTCTTAATCATTTTCAATAATAATTTCATCCTTCTAATGCTTCTCTAAGTATATCATAAGGTTAGGAGAAGTTAGGGTATTTAGGGGTGTTGATAGATAACTAAACAAACCTTGTTCAACCAATATTAGACATGATAATCGACTGAAATTAGAAATCAGTCGACTGCACTACCACCAGTCGATTGCTCCAAGAGCCAGTCGACTGGTTTCTACAATTGCAGAAAATGGGTTTTCTGGCTGAAATTTAAAAAAGCACAAGTAAATCCTTTTTTTTCGGAAAATCATGAAATTTCATAAACATATTACTTATGCTACAATAGGTGAAAAATAGTTTTATATTAAAATGTCCATTATTTTGAAGAACTGTTATAAAGTTCAAAACAATTGAAAACTTCAATGTTTTGTCTAATCTTGTATCAATCTTATCAATGATGATTGCTATCAAAAGATAGACTTCACTAAGGTTTTTCAAATTGGTTTTAAAATAGTTTTCAAACCTTATATTGAATCATGGTCAATGGGATCAATGCACATGACTTGTATATTAACTTTCCTCATGATTCATCCTTATGATTTAATGTGTTCTAAGTTCATATTGATGTACCATTCAAGTACCTTGAACTTAACTCATATCTCTAACATCTCATTTTGTGTCTAGGGTGTATCAATACACACACATGTCATCCTATGAGTTTTGTGAGATGTGAATTTGTTCTTCCCTAAATCTAAGGGTTCATGCATCATACCTAGGCATATCCAGTTGATTCCTTTATCTAGGACATCAAATTATGTCATTGTCCTTAATTTCAATTTTAGTTGATTTTAATGTATGAATATGATCATGGCATAAATAATTTGCATAATTTAAGTATATTTGTCAATGATGCATGATATCATAGCATGATACCAATTAACCTAAGCATTATGATGACATTTAACCAATCTAAGTGATATCGTGACATTTTAAATGATTATATTAAGCATGATGTCGTGACATAGCATATGACAAACAAAGCATGAAAAATTTTATAAAGTAAAGGTATAGAAACACCTAAGTTTAAAGCTTAATTGTCATTTTCTAGAACTTATACCAATTTGTCATAACCAACTAAATCCCTCAAGTGTGTCAAAATTCCAAAATGGTACACTTTTGACTGTAACCTATTTTGTGCCAATTATAATCAAAATTCAAACTTCATAATTTCTATTAGCATATCCTAAAATCTTTTAGGATTATTTCTAAAATTATTTCCAAGATATCACATAACCTTAAAAATATCTTAAAATGTCAATTCTACCATGGTTAGGCTAACTATTCATGCATTCAAGGTTGACATACCCTAAACTCATCTAGCATGAAGGGATCACACTCCTAGAAACTCAATACCTATTGGAGTTCCTTGGATTTACTAGGTACTCACTAGGGATAACCTTCCTTAGTACTTTCCTAATGACCCTTCTAGGCTTAGAGGTCTTGGTCATTGTGGTCTTGTCTAGGTCAATTTTAAGGATGACTTCCCTTGTGGTCTTCTTAGTGACTTTGCTAGGCTTCTTCGAAACCTTAGCCACTAGACACTTATCGCGGTCAACTCTAGGATGACTTCCCTTGTGACCTTGACTTTCCTAGACCTAGTATTTATTCCATAGTTAAATGAAACATTATAATAAGTAGGTTTATCTACCTTGGACTAAGGTTTGTGACTCAAACCTTTCTTGTCCATAGATTTTTCTTGTCTATTGACTTTCAAACCTAGACCTTGCCCATTAGACCCTTGAATTATATTTTTCATTCTTTTTAATGTCTTTTCTAATTTTTCAAGTTTTGACCTCAAAACTTGATTTTCCATCTCCAATTTCCCTATTTTTGATTTTTCATAAGTTCTTGGAATATGTTTCTTCTTCCAAGGCATATGCATATCTTTCATAGGGTTATTGCCTAGGTTCTCCTTAGGTGTTGACTAGTCCTTAACCCTGAGATTATAGTGTTTGACCCCTAAACAAAAATATTTGTTTCTAAATTGATCCTTTAGCTTACTTTCATGATATCTAGCATTTAGACAATAAACCTTATTACTCACATGTTTTTTATCATGACATAAAGAAAGAGCATTATTAAAATATATCTTAGGGTTTGCCTTAGCTCCCCCTACATTTGAACTCTCTCCCTTGTCTTTCATAGGGTGACTCTCACTTGGGCATTGACTCCTGTAATGACCATTTTGTTGGCATTTGAAGTATACTATGTGCTTCTTACTTTTGCGGATCGAGGCTCTGATCTCCTTGGTCTTCTCCTTTGCCTTTGACACCACTTGTGCATTTTTCTCGACCATTTTAGGGAACTTACTTTTGTAGTGACCCTTCTCCATACACTCAAAACATATAATATGATCTTTATTTTTAATCACTATGTATGAGTTACCTATTGGGGTAGAAGAACCGTGAGCTTGTTCTTCATCTCTTCCGAATGTAGAGATCTCTATTTGTTCTTGCTCCGGTGTAGGTTGTCTCTCCTCTCCCTCAAACCTAGAGGTGGAGGGGTTTTCAACCTCCTCGACATCGGATGTTGAGCACCTCTCAACTTTCGAATCTTTATGAGCTTGAGAGGATGAGCATTCCTCCTTAGACTCCTCCTCTACTTCTTTGATCGGTGAGAGATCTTCATGGAACTTGACCAAGTTATTCCATAAATCCCTTGCATCTTTATAGCCACCTATTTTAGGCAAAATATCATTAGGTATTAATTTAACCAATATTTTGCCTACCTTATCATTGGTCTTGGATTTTTGAAGTTGCTTCTTAGTCTATCTTTTCTTCTTAAGAAATCCATCCTTCAGATCCCTTAGAGCTTCGAATCCATCTACAAGGATAAACCAATCTTCTATATTACACATTAGAAAATTTTCTATCTTACCTTTCCAATACCTGAAATTTTCACGATCGAAAGAGGGTGGAATTGTGATGTCGTAGCCCAATCCATCATTGGGCAACTCCATTTCTCTTCTACTCCTCTAGCGCGTGCTCCCTTGGCGATTAGTCCTTAAAGAGCAACATCGCTCTAATATTACTTATTGGGGACCGTTGGATGCGCTAGAGGGGGTGAATATCGATTTCAATTTCTTCTATTGATGCGTTGTTGCTAGTCTACAATAATGTTAGTGCACAAAATGGAATACGAAAATAAATAGACACAAACATAAGAATACAAGACACACACAATCACAACACAAGAGTTTTACATGGTTTGGAACCCTAGTTCCTACTCCATGGTGGTATTCTAGTGATCTACCCTCACTATGAACTTCTTCTTCTTGGTATGACATCGGAAGTGGAGAAACCTCTTACAATAAGCTTATAAAAGTAAAATACAACCAAAATGAAATACAAGCAAAGAACACTTTACAAAAGATTATTTTGATCACTTGATGCTTTGGTTGCTTTGGATGACTTTTGAAGACCTGAAATGTAGTAACACTTCGTCTCAAAATTTCCCAAAATCCGCTGCTCCAATCTTCCTGTCGAGCTCCTTTTATAACTCCGCTCAGATTGATTTTCAACCTGACAGTTGACTGCCAAAAGGCCCCAATTGACTACCCCCCTTATCCGTTATTTCATAATGGATCAATCCACGTAGGCTTTCGCCCAACGGATACCCTAGCAATTGATTTCCATTACCATCAATCGATTGTCAAGCCTTCAGTCGACTGTCCGATTGACTATGAGACCTTCTGTGCTCTGTCCACTTAAGGTCAGTTGATTGTCCATCCATGACAGACGACTGCTAGTGGTCAGTCGACTAGTACAAGCTAGAGCCATAGTTTGGTAGTCGAGCCTCAGTCGACTACTCGACCAATCGACTACTTGAGTCGACTAGGTCTACTGAGTTTCGTGCACTCAACCAGTCGACTGGTCCAAAGCACAAGTCGACTGCTAAACCTCAAACATGAGGTTTAACCAAGTATGATTCCCTCATACTTGATACTTACCCATAGCTTAGACCTAAGCCTTATAGTCACCTCCATTAGGCTCACGCACTCAGGATCCAATCGAGTCATCCACAACTCGTTTACCCTTCGCGCTAGCCATCAAGTGCTTTCACCGGCTATATCATGCCATCGGGTCTACTTTGCCAAGAGGTCGTGCCTACGAAACTTCTCCATTGCCAAGCCTCAATGCTTGGACTTTCACTACCAAGACTATACACTTGGACTTATGGGGCCAAGACTACACCCTTGGACTTTTCCTTTGCCAAATATTCATATTTGGACTTTCGTCGTCATGACTATACACTTGGACTTACATCCAAGATTACACTCATGGACTTTTTCATGCCAAGTATCCATACTGACTTCTCCATTGTTAAGTATCCATACTTGAACTTTACTTATCAAGTCTCCAAACTTTATCTTCCACTTGAATCTCACTCGAGCTAGGTCAACATTAACCTGAGGCCGATTGCTCCGACAATCATCTCCTAAAAATCTCTCCCATATGACCTTTAATATCCCAATCATATACTAGTCATATGGTCAACATATGATCAAACCATATTGATAAATACATTGACAATTCCATTGTCAAACATCAAAATACTACTCAAGTCCTACTCGAGTCTTATTCAAATCTGGTCAATCGTGACCTGGGTCAATTGTGTCACGCCCCGAGAGCATACCGAGCCGAAAATCAAACGGACGGCACCTCCCCTGTACGTGGCAACATTTCGGGTTAATACAAGGCCCGTAGGCCCACAATAACAACAATACATATGTATGAAAACAAAAACTACAGAAGACACAGCGGAAACATACTACAATCAACAAACGACAACACACAGCATACCGGTATGACTAACACCGACTCAGGACACCACAATAAAACCAGAAAGGAAGAAAAGGGTACAACATCAATAGTCACAACTACAATCATCACATAAAACAAATCCATAACGGAATACAATGAGAACACCAAAAATCCGGACTCTCGGAGTTGAGATGAGATGATGCCAGCTAGCGGTGCTCCAAGTCCATCACGAAGTCGGCTACCTATTACCTGGGCGACAGAAAACCCAGGGTCCACGGGGGTGGTGAGTAAAACTCAGCAGGTAATAGAAAACATGTATATATGTAATATCACATGTATTTCAATGACATATTTAGATGTACAACAGGTATATCAGCATAGTATATAAATACAAGCATATACCGTCTAACTGAAATGAATAACATAAAATGCAGACATACCTGAAGTCTGCTACGCTACTCTGATCCAACCTGAACATATATCAAACATATATATAACAGGAAGAGTAATACCAACACATAATCTACTATGCTACAGGCCAAGGTATATATGGTCTATCCAACCCATACCAATATCCGACACACTGTATAACATATGCAAGAAACATGCATGAATATGATGTACAATCAAATGCAGCAAACATAACACAATCAAATGCAACATCACAATAAGCATATATATATAGACTGTATCTATATATGTATACTAATCATAATCATCCATATATATATGTACATGCATATATGTATATATATGGCAATATGCAAAAATGCCATCAGTCGGCAATGCAGCATGCATGGTCATGTCGGCTCACCCTAAAGCTACCACGACCCCAGTGTGGCCTCGGTGGCTCGAGCATGACAACTGTCCCAACTCAACACCAACCACTACTCTCGAGTGACCGAGTGGGCAGTATGATCGAGTAGCATATAAGCGTAAAGAGCAAGCTACACGATGGGGGTGTCACGCCCCGAGAGTATGCCGTGCCGAAAAGCAAACGGACGGCATCTCCCCTGTACGTGGCAACATATCGGGTTAATACAAGGCCCGTAGGCCCACAACAACAATATGATATACACAGATATCAACATATCAAATGCAGCGAAAACATACAACAGATAAAACAATATACAATGACCCAACTGTGCACTCCGGAGTGACTTGACACAACAAGAAACATAATAGAAGCAACAGCGAAAGCCAAATACATACAATACGTCCGTATATCACAGATACGGAAACAATACAGGTTAAAACCACAAAACGACAATCCATAGTAATACAACAATACAAAAAATAGGTCCATTCGTTCGGTGTGAGATGGGATCAGCTGGCGGAGCTCCGAACGTCCAAGAAATCTTCTACCTGTTATCTGGGCGACAGGAAGCCCAGGGTCCAGGGGTGGTGAGTATAAACTCAGGGGTAATATATAGAAAGTACATGAACAACATATAAGGATAGATCTACAAGTATACATGTGAAGATCTACAGGTATACAGCATGAGTCCAATAGACATACAGTCATATCCATATCTAATAACAAGTAACTACAGTAAAGTCATACTCAATGTATATACTAAACTGATCAACTGAACAGGAAATAATGTACCAACGTACCCGACGGTCTGCAACACCATAAGCTATATCATCCTGACAGATATACAATAACATAACCCATATAATGTATCAAGTCAATCCCATACCTGACTAATACTCCAACATATGAACAATATATGATCACCTGTAATAACAACTCGGTCCGTACCACACAATGACATGATGCTAATCAAATGCATATAACAGTCTGAATCAACGCATGTATCATGCTCAACACATAGCAGTAAATAAAAATGCAAATGACATGTATCATGATGAACAAGCATGTGCAATAATCATAGCTCAATCAAATGCAGTATCTCACAGGCATATGTAAAACATATATCAAATACATGCATATATATATATCAGCAATGTATATGCATGGTCATGCCTGTGCACCCCACTCGCTACCACGACCCCAGTGTGGCCTAGGTGGCAGGACATGACAACTATCCCAACTCCAGTCGCCACCACTCTCGAGTGACCGAGTTGGGTAGTATGAAACAGTAGCTAGCCCGCCATAGAGCTATATGCTATCCACACGGGGGTCCCTGCTGCTAGCTGCTCCGCCTCTACCCATGAGTAGACGAGCACCGCACCCAGGACAACTGCACATCACACGACCACTGTTTATAGTGGGTGAGTGCGCTAACTACCACTCCGCACAGTGGCCAAGTGCGCATCTCTAGCTACCACCATCCATAGTGGCCGAGAATGGCACGCACAACAATGCTCTGCCCTCAACCCTCCAACCACTACCCCGAGTGGCCGGGGAGGCAGGATGACTGACGACTCGTCTCAACCACAAGGCAGACCCAGTCGTCAGCATGCATGAAATGTAATGATGCATAGCTCACACACAAATCCTCGCGACACTCCCTAACTCACAGTGTTAAATACTGGAAAATTTAAAATATTAAATTAAATGGCCAAAGAGATAAGGAAAATAATCCTGGAAATTTTTAGGAATTTTTAGGAATTTTTCCGGATTTAAACGGACTCCGTATGAGACTTTTACGGGGATAAAGTAGATAGGCTTTATTTAAGGGGTATTAACCTAAACCGGAAACCCTAAGTTTCTTTTTCTATTTTCTTTCTTTTTCCCCGTGTGACTCCTTGGCAGTTCCTTCACGCTCCTCTTCCTCGCGTGCTCGCCGTCTCTGTGCCACACTTCTTTCTTCCTCGCGGCTGACGCCGCGCGCCGTCGCCAGCGACGCGTCGGCGCCTATTCTTCCCTGGCCGGTCTTCTCTCCGAGGACTGGCCGAAGCCACCGGGCTCCTTCACTCGCGACGACAAGGGATTTCGCCAACGCGAGCTCACCGTCGCCGCCCGGTCGTGCTCCCTTCGTCAAGCCAAGAACCTTCTGCACATGGCCGCGCGCCTCTTCTCCTCCGCAAGCGCCGCCTTCCCTTCGCGTCTGCCGCCAACAGCCGACGACGAGGCCACGCCGGACTCCTCTGCCCTAGACGAGGAGCGCCGGCCTCTACGGCCATAGGACCGCCCGAGCCTCCTCCTCTGCCCTTCTCTCCGGTGGTTGCCAGAGCAGGCGATTAGGGCAAATTGGGTGAGATTGTTGCCGGTGGGGGGAGCTGCCCTTCTGGCCGAGCATCGCCGGAGCAAGGTAAGGGGTTGACTGGGGTTTGTCTAATCCCTACGGTATGTTTCTGTGATTTGACAGTGGATTGTGTTTGGGCAGTGATTTAGGGCAACAAGGAAATTTGCCGGCGAACTGAGCAGTTGGGAGGTTCCAATCGCAGGTATATCTCGAGCTATCTCTTGTTTGGTTTTGGTTTTGTTGGAGGTGGCTGTGGGTGGATAAGGTCGTGTGAATTTTGTAAATTGAGCCTGAGTTGTGGTCAACTTGTTTTGGTTGATTTGTCGATTTGGGTTGATTCCGGTGTTATTCGGTTGATCGGTATAATATTTGGAGGATTAGGAATTAATTGGGTTATGAAGGAAATCGATTAATTATTCGATTTGTCGTTGAATTGTATATTTTGTGCTTGACTATAATTATGTTATCTGCAGGTTTTGGTCACGAGGCAGGTCCCCAGTCGTGACGATTTGGTTTCATTCTTGCGGATATATATTCAGGCGGGTATTCTGACTTAACTTTTAGATTAAGTCAAATTGATATGCTAGTAGGATAGCTTACAATAACTTTTTCATGTTTATATGCCTGGTATACTTTTGGTGCCTACTAGATACATGCATGTGATAGGATATGATTATATTTCCCTGTTTGATTTGGATCATAGTATGTGGATTAGGGATATGTACATATTGGTTGTACATATCATTCGGATAGGTATTTTGAGTAGGATTTACATGCTTTAGTATCATGCACCATTTTCGCATGATTGCATGCTAGCTGGACGGGGTTCCATTATTGTTGAGCCCACAGCTAGTTACATGGCCTGCACACACTGCCACTCATGGGTTAGTGGTACATCAGGAGGGTGTGTGCAGTTGCTCTGTCAGGCTCCGCTGGTCCGCTCATGGGTAGAGATGAGGCAGCGTGGTAGCGGGCAGGGATCCCTCCTCTGGTCTATGACACCGGGAGATGAGAGCTTAGCTCCCCCACTATGTTTGGGGCAGGAGGATAGGTGTACTCCGACAGCATCCTGTCCACTCGGTCACTCAGGAGCAGTGATGGCAGAGTGCACAGTTGTCATAGCCCTACCCACTCGGCTTCACCATTGCGTGTGAGGCGGCTGACTGGCGTCAGGGGTGACCATGTCATTGGCACGGCATGCATTTTGCACTGATTGCATTTTGTATTGTGTTTGCTGCATTATTGTATTGATGCCTTGGATGTGCATATGATTGTCATGCATACAGGATACATGTTTATATATGGTCAGGACTCTATTACTTCTAGTCAGACACATGCTCCTATATCAGTAGGAGATTGGTGAAATCTGATCATTTTATATTTCTTGCTTGCATACCCTATTTATGTGAGACTGTACTGGCATGATATTTTTATTGTTAGCTATACCTTATTTTGCATATCTACTATACCCGCAGAGTTCTTTGAACTCACCCCGTTGATTTATATCTATTTCGTGACGCTATCAGAGAGTGCACTTCACTCGTCGTGAATGTTTTATTTTGGATATTTGCTTTATGGTTTGAATATTTTGGTTAGAGGACATGTATAGGTTTGGAGATTGATTTTGTATTTGGATTTTTTGGTGTCCTTATGGACCTCTGTTCGGAGTTTTCTTCGGGATTGGATTTTGATTGAGTATTCCTGTCCAGATGGCAGAAGGGGTAGGTTTATATGTGATATACTTTTGATTAGGTCATTTGTTTGTAGGCCTGAGGCCTAATTATACTCTGCGTGTGTTGTTTGGATTCCGGTCGTGTTGACCGATGTATAGTGGTCGTGTAGGCCTTGTATGTAAATTGAGATTGTCACCCGTACAGGGGAGATGCTGCCGGATTTTTCGTCTGGCGGGGTCTCCTTCGGGGCGTGACAATTTATTTGGTATCAGAGCGCCTAGGTTTTCGAGTTCCTAGGGGTTTTTGGATTTTTCGGAGTTCGCCATGTATTGGCAGGTTTTTGCGAGGCAATTTGGAAAATTTTGGATTGATATGGATTTCCGATGATTTTATATTTCGGAAATTCGAGGATTTATGACGAGGTCAATATGGGGATTTGGCAGCGACAGAACCTCTCCTGCGGCAAAATAGGTATGATGAAAATTTTATATATTTTTACTTCTAGTAACATCTGTTCTAGTAGCATCTGTAATAATTTAACAGATATGAGACGAGGTGGGTGTGCACCTGCACCGAGACATGGTGCAGGGTAACCACGCAAGAGGACAGTGAGATCTCTGGTTATGGAGTTGTCAGAAAGGGTCTATTGAGTTTTGACTCATGTGCAAACTCGTAGTATGGGTCGCCCACCAAGGTGACCAGCCGGAGTTGCCGTAGTGTTTATACTCCAGGTTAGATTTGGCTATGTGTTTAGTGGATAACAGAAAATAACATTTAGTGTATTGTTCACTATTCGTAATCGTGGATGGAGTTGACCACAAATGACTTGTTCAGTTTGTGAGTCTTGGACCTGTGACGAAAAGATGCATTGTCTTTGAGAGAGCCGGATCTCGAGTCGAGCGAAAGTCAAGTCGTCACATTGGTTGTGGAAATCAAGGACTACAGTGTTAGGGATTTTCACTGATTATGCTAGGTAGATAATTACCCTGTGGGGTATTGGACAAGGACTGTATATTATTGTTGATGCAGACATTGGAGGTTTAAGTTACGAAGTTCCATAGGGATTTTGATTCTTGAGCGGCTTGAGCCTTAGAGTGATAACATTGAAGGTATTGTTAAGTACCTAACTGGTATTTATATAGGAGTGGAGATAGTTTCTTACTATTGCAATGATCAAGTTGTTACTTGGTGGAATATGTAGGAGAATTTTGGGAAAATAACCCATTACGGGATCATGGGTTCAGGATGTTTTCGGAAGACAATATATTTCCTTATGCTATTTTTGTATGACTCATTGTTGAGAAATTCTTGAAGCTTAAGTTGAGTGATCAATTGATAATGGAGTTTCACTATAGAGTTTACTAGAATCGCGGAGTTTACCCCCACTTAAGGGCTCAAGATAGTGATTGAGTTGTTTGCGATCACCCACAATTTATTGGCTTACATTTGGATTAGGATAGTTGGATTTTTCCATCAGATCCTATCGGGAGGCATTAGGGTGAGTCATATTTATAAAAATGACTGCAACAAGGGTCTCAAGAGAATAGTGTAGTCAATCTAGTGATAATAACCTACACTTCGGATAAGGTAACGGTAGGAGACGTGAACGTGCTTTTCTAGCTGAATTCACGTGACATTATTGTGTTCCCATGTTGATGTTCGATATTGATCAAGGCTCTGTCCCGGGAATGAAAGATGGATGAAACACCTCATTTCCCAGCCGAAAATAGGAATATGGATTTAAGTTTTCTCCTCAGATATATGTCGCTATCAGAAGTGGTTTGTACACTTGTGGAGATATGAGGCTGGTTGTATGGTTCTTGAAGAAAAGGAGAGGAAGAGGTGTATACACCTAGATTCATACAGTTATCGAATTCTTTTTCTAGATTACTGTGAAATAGGGAATCCATTAAGAGCAGAAGTGGGATGAGTTTACATCTTTACTCGAAAGGAGTTGTAGATGGTTGAAGGATTGATCATTGAGGTTGGTATCAGATGATTGAAGAATTGATCATTGAGGTTGGTATCAGATGATTGAAGGATTGATCATTGAGGTATTACTTTAGTTTACCTTATTTGATGATATATTGAGAGATACATGTGTTTACAGATATCTGTGGTTAAAACATGTACAGATAGGATTAAAAGGATTTTCATATTTGGATCATGTGGATTAATAGTGTTTCCACTGATAGGTGAGATGTTGAGGTGATTACTGTGATGATTATCAAAGGGGTATGAAAATGATTTTGGATGTTTAGAGGTTGATTGATGGAAATGTTATATTATGGTGGGAGAGTTGACTTAATTGTTTTATAGTTGACTTGGTTGATATAATGTGAATATCTGGATATTAACTTGGAGGTTATGATTGTGACATGATGGTATAAGGTCTCTCGGATGCCTGTATAATCGAGTAATCGATGTAGTGTTGGAGGAACTTCTAGGCTTGCCATTGTATAGGCAAGTAGAGTAGGCGATTGGAGTGATTTCAAAATAGTTTCGATATCGAAGATCCCTCGTGAGATAATTTATTTGTCGAGGTAATGTTATTTTTACGAGCTAATATTTTTACTTATGGTGCGCGTTGGTGAGGGCTAGTGTAAAGCGCACAAGGTTGTTAAAGCTCGTGATGTACTCAAGGCAATGTCATTCAATTGGGTCAGTAATCCAATCGAGTTGCTTAGATACTCATCGATCGGTCTTTCGATGATTCCAAGTGATATTTGTTAGAATGACGATTTTTCAGGGGATAATTTAGTTGATATCAGTGTTGCTTAACACTATGGGAATTGGAAGAATCTAAGTTCCAATTAAAGAAGGTATTTGATGGGATATTTGTTGTCCCAGTATTTTATTTCTTGAGAAGCTCGAACTCGTTGTTCAATGAGAGATGAACTTTTGAGGTTGTACATCGATTATCGATGATGGAATGCGGTAGTGGTAGAAGGAAAAGAATATCCTTCATGGTGGATTGAGGATCTAATTAGATCAGCTTTAGGACACCTGTGTATACTCTAGGATTGATTTATGATTGGTGTGTTGATATTGTAGTGACAGGGTGTCATACAATTATCAAAGTCGCAGGGATGATTGATATATCATCAGTCTAGAGTAAAGAGGATGCAGGTGTATAGTGGTGACAATTTCATACTTGGTATGAATTGTACGAGGTTTGTTTATCTTGTTTGACTTATGACGACTTAGTCGTCCAGGGATTTAGGAAATCGTGTATTCTGGACACGATTGGATCATTTATGATGGTGGCAGTTGGAGTTGAGCACTCGGCCACCTATGATGATGGTTTTCTCGTATGGATTTGATTATTACCATAGATATGGATAGGATGCTCTAGCGGTATTACACCGCTGATTGGTGATGGAATTTATTTGGTCTGAAGCTTGTGAACATAGTTTCAGGGCTCAGACGATGGTTGACTTTTACACCAGTGTTGTGTGATCATTCTCGGGTGAAAGGAAAGTTAATTTATATGCGGATGCGATGTTTCAGAGAATGGAGCATTTCTGATTTAGTTGATTGAGACATATCCCATGGTTACGTCAAATGAGGAACTACGAGATGGGTTGTCATATATATATATGACGTGGACCTAGTAGGAGTTGTTATGTTGTTTTGTAGAGGTGAGGAGCAGATTTGCTTATGAGGTTTTAGCTAGCTACTGTGTAGTTGCATTTGAATTTAGGAAGAGTTACTATTGATTCAGAACAATGTATAGATTCTGTTGTGATGATAGAGCATCTACCATAGAGTTGTACTTTTGCTCTATCGGTTCGGAATTAGTGATATTGGAATTTGTATGTAGTAGGTGGCTAGATAACTACCTGACATCTTGACTGGCTATGAGTCCCGGTCGTCGTAGCATGTCATTGCCCGTAAGTAGTGCCTTTTGTATTACCTCGAGAGCCACGAGGCTTTATCATGATATTTTGATAAGTATTGTTGAAGATTGCAATAGGTTCTATATGTTGCAGATGTATCGGATTGTATTCGGAAAATAGTAAGTATTGAAACGTTCTCCGTGGAGGAACGACATGCGAAATATAGTTGATTTGGAAGTTTGGAAAAGGCGGTATATAAATAATCAGCAAGGTTCTGTACCAAGAGAGAAGTGGGAGCCTAGTATGATGGACAGTGTTGGGAGATTATGTGGAATTCGGAAAGGACTTAGTATGATTAGCTAAGTCCGCTCATTTTCATTCGATCCATACGATGAGTTTGTTAGATCGCTGGATAGGTTATATTATGGCGATTTCCAGTTCATGGAGGATCTTTGAGTATCGTATGTGATAGCGATTCAGGATATACCTTCGGATTATGGATAGTCTTTAACAGGTCACGGATATAGAGATCCACTCAGGTACAGTTAGGTACTTGTTATAGGTGGACGAAATGAAGATACTATTCATATTTTGGAAGGGCTGCTAGAAGCAAGTGTGATTTGATGTTAAGGGATATCAGTAACCCCACTTAGTCACTTGAGGTGTGACTTGTCTCCAGATGCTTGAGATGGTTGTTGGGACATCTCGTACTAATATACGAGTAGGAAATTTGGGGACCAAATTTTTATTAGTGGGGGAGAATGTTAAATACTGGAAAATTTAAAATATTAAATTAAATGGCCAAAGAGATAAGGAAAATAATCCTGGAAATTTTTAGGAATTTTTAGGAATTTTTCCGGATTTAAACGGACTCCGTATGAGACTTTTACGGGGATAAAGTAGATAGGCTTTATTTAAGGGGTATTAACCTAAACCGGAAACCCTAAGTTTCTTTTTCTATTTTCTTTCTTTTTCCCCCGCCGCGCCGTGACTCCTTCGGCAGTTCCTTCACGCTCCTCTTCCCTCGCGTGCTCGCCGTCTACAGCCGCCGCGCCCACTTCTTTCTTCCTCGCGGCGACGGCTGCCGCCTTCGCCACGTCACGCCCGACGCGTCGACGCCCTATTCTTCCCCGCCACGGTCTTCTCTCCGCGAGGACCGGGCCGGCCACAGGGCTCCTTCACTCATGCGAGAAGGGATTTCGCAACGCTGAGCTCGCCGTCGCCGCCCGGCCGTGCTCCCCCGGTCGCCGCGCACCTTCTGCTTGGCCGCTGACGCCTCTTCTCCTCCATAAGCGCCGCCTTCCTTGGCGTCTGCCGCCACAGTAAAGCGAGGCCACGCCGGACTCCTCTGCCCTAGACGAGGAGCGCCGGCCTCTACGGCCATAGGACCGCCCGAGCCTCCTCCTCTGCCCTTCTCTCCGGTGGTTGCCGGAGCAGGCGATTAGGGCCCGTTGGGTGAGATTGTTGCTGGGGAGCGCCCTGCCGAGCATCGCGAGCAAGGTAAGGGGTTGACTGGGGTTTGTCTAATCCCTACGGTATGTTTCTGTGATTTGACAGTGGATTGTGTTTGGGCAGTGATTTAGGGCAACAAGGAAATTTGCCGGCGAACTGAGCAGTTGGGAGGTTCCAATCGCAGGTATATCTCGAGCTATCTCTTGTTTGGTTTTGGTTTTGTTGGGGGTGGCTGTGGGTGGATAAGGTCGGGTGTGAATTTTGTAAATTGAGTCGGAGTTGTGGTCAATTTGGGGCTGAACTTGGGGTTTTGGTTGATTGGTCGATTTGGGTTGATTCCGGTGTTATTCGGTTGATCGGTATGATATTTGGAGGATTAGGAATTAATTGGGTTATGAAGGAAATCGATTAATTATTCGATTTGTCGTTGAATTGTATATTTTGTGCTTGACTATAATTATGTTATCTGCAGGTTTTGGTCACGAGGCAGGTCCCCAGTCGTGACGATTTGGTTTCATTCTTGCGGATATATATTCAGGCGGGTATTTTGACTTAACTTTTAGATTAAGTCAAATTGATATGCTAGTAGGATAGCTTACAATAACTTTTTCATGTTGATATGCCTGGTATACTTTTGGTGCCTACTAGATACATGCATGTGATAGGATATGATTATATTTCCCTGTTTGATTTGGATCATAGTATGTGGATTAGGGATATGTACATATTGGTTGTACATATCATTCGGATAGGTATTTTGAGTAGGATTTACATGCTTTAGTATCATGCACCATTTTCGCATGATTGCATGCTAGCTGGACGGGGTTCCATTATTGTTGAGCCCGCAGCTAGTTACATGGCCTGCACACACTGCCACTCATGGGTTAGTGGTACATCAGGAGGGTGTGTGCAGTTGCTCTGTCAGGCTCCGCTGGTCCGCTCATGGGTAGCGATGAGGCAGCGTGGTAGCGGGCAGGGATCCCTCCTCTGGTCTATGACACTGGGAGATGAGAGCTTAGCTCCCCCACTATGTTTGGGGCAGGAGGATAGGTGTACTCCGACAGCATCCTGTCCACTCGGTCACTCAGGAGCAGTGATGGCAGAGTGCACAGTTGTCATAGCCCTACCCACTCGGCTTCACCATTGCGTGTGAGGTGGTGGCCGACCGGCGCCGGGGTGACCATGTCATTGGCACGGCATGCATTTTGCACTGATTGCATTTTGTATTGTGTTTGCTGCATTATTGTATTGATGCCTTGGATGTGCATATGATTGTCATGCATACAGGATACATGTTTATATATGGTCAGGACTCTATTACTTCTAGTCAGGCACATGCTCCTATATCAGGGTAGGAGATTCAGGTAAGTACAGTCATTTTGTATTTCTTGCTTGCATACCCTATTTATGTGAGACTGTACTGGCATGATATTTTTATTGTTAGCTATACCTTATTTTGCATATCTACTATACCCGCAGAGTTCTTTGAACTCACCCCGTTGATTTATATCTATTTCAGGATGAAGCTATCAGGAGAGTGCAGCTGCCGGACCCCCACTCGTCGTGAATGTTTTATTTTGGATATTTGCTTTATGGTTTGAATATTTTGGTTAGAGGACATGTATAGGTTTGGAGATTGATTTTGTATTTGGATTTTTTGGTGTCCTTATGGACCTCTGTTCGGAGTTTTCTTCGGGATTGGATTTTGATTGAGTATTCCTGTCCAGATGGCAGAAGGGGTAGGTTTATATGTGATATACTTTTGATTAGGTCATTTGTTTGTAGGCCTGAGGCCTAATTATATTCTGCGTGTGTTGTTTGGATTCCGGTCGTGTTGACCGATGTATAGTGGCCGTGTAGGCCTTGTATGTAAATTGAGATTGTCACCCGTACAGGGGAGATGCTGCCGGATTTTTCGTCTGGCGGGGTCTCCTTCGGGGCGTGACACACAGAGAGACCTAATCAACCAAAAGTCAACCATGCAAGGACTTTAATCCATAAGACTCTCTCTATCACACAGAGTCATACACACCTGACAGTCAACCATGCTAAGACCTCTAGTCAGTAGCGAGATCCCATCAACCGTCCATATAACCATACTCAGACACACAATCCATAATGGATATACCATCACACTAGGACCTCTAGTCCCTGGTCACATACTGACAACCATACACTTATCTATACACAGACAACTAGATCTATCATAAATGCATCACTAATACTGATATGATATAACAATCGCCTCCATAATCCAACCCATCACCTAACCCTAGTGATGTAATACAGTAACCCAAACTGAAGTCACAAAGATAACCCTAACCACATGTACTTACTGAACATCCATCAGCTAATACATAATAGGGTTTATAGTTCCTATCCGAGCTAGATAATCAATGAAGTACCAGAGTTTATATCTCAAAGGTCAAGGCAGTACAAGCATATGATTAAACATGAGTGGATTTAAGGTAAACAGGTATAAACATACATATCCAAGATCATGCACAAGAATTTGATCAAAACTACCGGACCAGGTAGATATTACCCACCTGATACGAAGCTCGAATGATCCTCACGGTCGTGAACCTGCTTCGTATCCCAATCCTGCACAATAATACCAAATTATTGTTAAATACAAATCTCCAATAATTATACGAACAAAATACTAATTTGTTCTATATTCGCATCCTTCCCTCGTCTACGAGTAAGAACCCCGATTATCCAAATATCCAAATCACACAACCAAACAAACCATCATCCATACTAATTAAAACTTACCTCACAACCTCATCCGGAAGATCCAATCCACTATAGTAATCCTCGTTCACCTGTAATCTATTTCAACTTCCAAAATTTAGAGGTATATTGATTCACAATCACCAATAACCATAGAAACCATAAGTTTCCCTCTAATTAAATTCCTGGACTTCTCAAATCAACAGAAGAAACAATGCATCAATCCCAAATTCACCTTAGGAATTTCAAATTCGCAATGCTCTGATTCATTGGCCAAAAGCATCACTCCGATTGCCCCTTTCCCACCTAGAAATCACGAAGACACAGCTAACGTCAAAACTCCCACTCAACACCTCTGATCTAGAAATGGATCAAGGTATTACCTGTACATGGAAGAGGAGCTAGATGGACGATGGAACCTACCCAGCTGAAATCCCCTGCTCAAATCGGCCCTCTTGTCTATCCCTTGAAACATCCTCTGAGGAAGCAAGCGATGGCAAATCAACCTCAACCCGTCGGTGTCGGGTGGTGGCACAAGGGATCGAGATTAATCAAACTATCAGCACTCACCCTCTTCCGGATCGACAGAGCACCGCAAGATGACAACATCACAGATCCTAACGAGTTGAGCTCGCTGCTGCCCGGATCAATAGAAGGCGACAATAGAGAGCTCCGGTGGCGGCATGCATGTAAGAAAGAAAGTGGCGGGAAAACTAGCGTAACAGCATCGATTTAAAAATGGGAAAGGCGAGGGTGATCACGTCGGTTGGAGGAGCTCGCTGCCGATGAGATCTGGATAAGGCAAAGAACACCTCCGACGGCCAATCCCCGATGAATGCAGGCGACGACTGGGTGTGGCAGTTGCAGACATCCGACGAAACTGGCAACGACGAGCAGCTCCGACAGCGGCGATATTACGGTAGAAGAGGCAAGACACCAGAATCCCAAGCTCGAGCAGTGGAGATTAGGAAGAAGAACCGACGGAAGGAAGCTCGGAGAGAAGGCATTCGCGGCAGAGAAGAATCGGCGTCGCGAGAGAGAAGAAGAAAATCGCGGAGAAGGGAAGACGACAATCGCGACGAAAAATGGTTTTCGCGATCTGATTTGGGCGATTTACAGGAGGTTCGGGTGATTCGATTAACCCAACCAAATCCAAACCTAACCTGATTTGGGTTCAGCTCAGCCAATTCGACCCAATCAGCCCAAGCCCAATTTCAATCAAGCCCAATTCCAAATCAAGCCCAATTTCAACCCAACAAGATAATTAACCCCATTTAGCTAATCAACCCAATTAGTCTACTAATTAAACCCAATTAATTAAAGGGTTAAATATTTATTTATTTATTTATTTTATTTTATTTTTTTTCGTATTTTAGAGGGGGTCCTTGCTGTTGGTCACTCCGACAGTCACTACCCATGAGTGGTCGAGTACCACACACGCAGGACTACGACACGCAAATCCAACTACCACCGTCTATAGTGGTAGAGTGCGGCACCTCAATGCTCTGCCCTCACACCGGTTACTCCTCCTATGAGTAACCGTGGAGGCAGGATGACTGGCGACCCTCTCAACCATAAGGGAGACCTCGTCGCCAGCGTGCATGTAAATGCATGAATGCAATGTCTCACATACAGACATCCACCATAGACTCTCTATCATGTACAGAGTCATACCAATCTACTCGACGCACTCTCTATCCTGTAGAGAGTCGTACTCAACTGATCATAATACTCTCTATCCTGTAGAGAGTCATACCAATCTACTCGACGCACTCTCTATCCTGTAGAGAGTCATACTCAACTGATCATAATACTCTCTATCCTGTAGAGAGTTATACCAATCTACTCGACGCACTCTCTATTCTGTAGAGAGTCATACCAATCTACTCGACGCACTCTCTATCCTGTAGAGAGTCGTACTCATCGAATTATAACAAGCTAGGACCACCGGTCCGTAGCGATACCCTAAGTATCATTCCTCTGACCATTTACACAACACATGTTCGGTGGTAACATACAACCTAAGGGTACTAGAACTAACCCTAGGTTAAAGACATTATTTACCTACGGATGACCTTTTTGCCCAATATACAATCAGGTTGTCATCCGGACTTTACCATTTGCACTTAACTTAAACAAATTCTAAGTTACTTGCATCACCTATATGTATAACTCCTAATCATGGTAAAATAAGTATGATATCAGCAATAGAGTTAATAGCCAACGGAAAAGGATCAAACATACGATAAAAAGAACAGGGTCAAGGTAATATGAACACCTAACATGCTCATATCAATAATTAAATCTGAATGAAATACAACTACCCGGACCAGGTAGGAAATTACCCACCTGTTGTAGACACCAATCGTCTTCACGTCCGCGAATATCTCGACCCAAAATCCTGCAACGTGCAATATGCATATCAATAGATCTCTAGCATAACCCTAAATCAATCCAAATTCTGATTAGTTAACCCCTACTAATCATTCCCTTTATGGATTCATATAACTCACGGTATCCCTAAGATGCCCAACATTATATATATAAATTCACAAATGGAACCAATAGTAAACTAGCAATAGATCTAGATCACATCCTTAATACCTAGATTACATTTTCCTCACTACGTTCCATTTAATCATTTATTCTTGAATCAATATCAGATTAACTGCCCATAAATCATATACTACTGTATCATGTTCCAATCTAAACTTACCACAGTAATTCGACACACCCTTCTACAATATATATCTTTAAATACACCCATCAGAATTTACCTTCACTGCCAACACATATCTTGCTTCCCCGCTTCAACTTCAAACACTGCTATAGATCCATGATCCAAGCCTCCTGTCTCCTGCCTCAAATCATTGTCACAGAAGTCAAATAACCACCGCATATCCAACACCAAAGCCTCCTAAATCAGAAGAGGAAGAGTCTTACCCCCTTTAGATTGCTTAGTTGCTCACAGATCAAATCAAGCCACTGGAACCAAGGTCGATGATCCTAGCTACCGCCAGAACATCCAGGTCCTGCTCACGACACAGCAACATCTCGGGAGGAGCCGACAGTGGCAATTGGCCTGACGAACAGTGGTGTCGAGTAACAGCAGCACCATCCGCTGGCCACAGAGCAAGGGTCGTCGTACCCAGGGGCAGTGGAACGGCGACTGTGATGGAGAGAGGAGACGGCAGCTGTGGTGTGCTATCAGTGAGCGGCAAACAAAAGGGGCGGCGACAAGTTGTCCGGCAGCGGAGAGAAGATCAGGCTGAGGGAGGAGACGAGTTGCGGCTTCCTCCTCTCCAGTCGAACCGCCACCGGCTCGAAACCCTTGCTCCGACGATGGTCGGCTAGAACGGCAGCAGCCACGAGTTCGGCCGGCGATCACTGGATCAACACCGATGGAAACCGCTCCTTCTCTCGCGGCGAGGGGGAAGCGACCGAGATGTGAAAACCAGAGGCCGGCGAGAGGGCAACAGTGTCGACGAAGCCAAGCTTGGAGCGATCCAAGACGACTATGGGCGGAGATCAGGCGGAGCGACGGCGATTGGGAAGAAGAATCGGGGAAAAGAAGAGGAGTCGAGGGAAAAGAATCGACGGGAAAACGGAAGGATTTGGTCTAATTAACCCATTTAATACCTCGTAGAAGATAGCCTAAATAGGCTTTATAAAAGTCTGTTCATTTTATCCCCATGAAATATCCATAAAACACCCGTTTAAATCCAGAAAAATTTCTAAAAATTCCTGAAAAAATTCCACAAGATATTTTATCAAATAACGAGGAATATATATATATATATATATATATATATATATATATATATATATTTCCGATATTTTACAAATTGCACCAACACCTTCTTAGTGACTTTCCTAGACTTCTTGAAAGCCTTAGTCACTTGACCCTCATCAAGATCAACTCAAGGGATAACTTCCCTTGTAACCTTGACTTTCCTAGACCTAGGCGTAGTTCCATAGCTATATAAAACTCTATGGTAAGATGGAATGATTTCCTTGGACTTGGTTTGTATCCCAAACCCTTTTTGTCCTTAGGTGATTCTTGCTTACCAAAACCTAGGTTTTGTCCATTAGACTCTTTAATCATATTTTCAATCCTTTTAAGGGTTCTGTAATTTATCAAGCTTAGGTCTCAAAACTTGATTTTCTATCTCTAATACCTCAATTTTTATTTGTCCATCATTTCTTTGGACATTCTTTCACTTCCTAGGCATATGTCCAGTTTTCTTCGAGTTATTGCCTATATTGTTTTCATCCTTCCCATCCTTATCTAAGTTAGGTCTACCTTTAAAGATTTTAATATTTTCTTTAGATAGACTAGTTCTTGAGGTAATTGGTCTAGAATTGTCCTTAGGTCTATTTTCATGATATTTGGCACCTAAATCAAGGTATTTATTGCCAGTATGCTTATTATAATGAAAGACTGAAATAACATTAAGACATAATACCTTGAATTTTGTCTTAGGAGCTCTCCCTACTCTTGAGCTCTTTTCTATTTCCTTCCGAGGATGTCTTCCTCTTGGACATTGGTTCTGATAATGACCCTTTTGATTATGTGCTCCTTTCCTTTGCATTTTGGGGCTTCGATCTCCTTTAGCTTCTCCTTAGCCTTTGGTGCCACTTGAGTTTTCTCCTGGATTAAACTTGGTAATTTGCTCTTGTAGTGCTCTTTCTCCCTATACTCAAAGTAAATTATATAATCTTTACTTCTAATAATTGACATTGAGTTACCTTTCTTTGTGGTAGGGGAAACATTGCTTGTTCTTCATCGGCTCTGGATGTAGAGGTCTCCTCTTTCTCCGGTGTTGATGATCTATCCTCCCCCTCAATCCTAGAGGTGGAGGCTTCTACAACCTCCTCGACTTCAGATGTTGAGTACCTCTCAACTTTCGAATCTTCAAGGTCTTACGATTATATGCTTTTCTCCTTTGGACTTATCATCATATTCACTTGGGGTTGGTGAGGGTTCTTCATGGAGCTTGACTAATTTGCTCCATAACTCCTTAGTATCCTTAAACTTTCCTAAATTGGACAAAACATCATCAGATACCAAATTAACTAACATTTTGGTTTCCTTTTCGTTTGTCTTGGATTTTTGAATTTGGTTCTCTGCCCATTTCTTTTTCTTGAGGATACTTCCCTTCTTGTTCATATATAGGAGCTTCGAATCCATCTCCAATGTTAAACTAATTTTCTAAATTATTCATTAAAAAATATTTTATTCTACTTTTCCAATATACGAAATCGTCTAATTCATAGGTAGGTATAACTTGCGTGTCGTATCCCAGTTCATCATTGAACTCAATTGTTCTTGATAGATCCTCTAGCATTTGCTCCCTCGACAATCAATCCATAGAAGAACAACCTACTTTGATGCCAATTGTTGGGACCATTGGTAGTGCTAGAGGGGAGTGAATAGCATCTATTCGATTTCTTCTCTAGCCTTTCGATTGCATGCTTGTCTATAAGAGGTTAATGTAGCGGAAACAAAATAAACATAAACAAAACACACCACAAGCATTGCATTTGGATTTTATATGGTTCAAAATTTCCGATTCCTACTCCATGACCTAACTCTACGATAGTCCTACTATCTTTCTTCTTTTCGAAAACTTTCGGAGGTAGAGAAACTTCTTACAAACTTGGAGCTTACAATAAGACAACCAAATAGAAGAATACAATAATGAATCAAAATACAAATGAAAAACACTTTACAAGATTATTGCTTTTGATCATTGTTTAATTTGGTTACTTTGGAACGACTTGGAAGGTTTGGAAAGCAGCAACTCTTCCCCTTCTAAGTCACTAAAAAATCAACTATTGAACTTGTCGCCAAGTCTTCCTTTTATAAGCTCCTTATTGGTTGATTTTTGTCCACCAATCGACTGGTCACTCAATCATTGTCTCACAATGACTCGATCCACGTTGGATTTCAGTCAATCAGTCGACTATCAAACCACCAGTCAAGTGGCCAGTCGACTCCAGAATATTCTATGATTTGCTACAGTGACAATAGTCGACTTTTGTGTCGGAACATTGTTTCTCAACTTGCAAGTCATCCATCGCTTGAGCACCACAGTCGCTTGATTCTTGGGCATTTCTTAATCACTCGAGTATTACCCTCAGTGCCTAAGCACTGCTCGAGCACCGCGACTTCCTGTCGTCCGAGTCAGATGTTTCTCAATCACCCGAGTGCTCGACTCCTTTGATGCCTATGCACGAGTGCCCATGCACCTTTCTCGAGCGCTCAAGTGACTGAGTACCACTCAACCCTAGCACCCCCTCGCACACCTGAGTGACAAACTCGAGCGCTTGAGTTCCATAGTGTTGAGCTCTGTTTCTATGCGTTCCCGCATACTCACAACGTTGAGCACAATTTCTACGTGTGCTCGTGTACCGCTTGAGACTGAGTGTGCCCGAATCCTCGACTCGGGCATTTCACATCGCCTGAGCACATGCTCATGCACCCGAGTGACAAGTCCCAAGCCTCGCTCGGGACAAATTTGTTGGTGCAATCGGCCCAGGTCACGATTGACCAGGACTCGAACTTGACTCGAGAGATATTTTGATGTTCGACAAAAACATATGACAATTTGATTGTCATGGAAAAGTCCAAGTCTTGAGTACTTGGCATGAGAAGTCCAAGCATGGGTCTTGGCAATGGAAAGTCCAAGTCATGGGTACTTGGCATGGAAAGTCCAAGTGGGACACTTGGCATTTGGGAAAGTCTAAGCATGAGTCTTGGCATGGAAAGTCCAACATGGGTTGGCAAGGGAAAGTCCAAGCTTGAGTCTTGGCATTTGAGAAGTCCAAGGGGTTTGATATTGGCGGCGTAAAGTCCAAGCGGGACTCTTGGCAGCATAAGTCCAATGGTTGGCAGCATAAAGTCCAAGCGGAGTCTTGGCGGCGTAAGTCCAATGTGCCTTGGTGGTGTAGACACTGTTAGTATGACATAGCCGATGAAAGCACCTGAAGGCTAGCGCAATGGATGAACAAGTCATGGATGACTTGGAGGGATCCGAGAGGCGTGAGGCTAACGGAGGTGGCTAGAAGGCTTAGGTCTAGGCTAAGGGTGGTCTAGCAAGTATGGGGGCACCATACTTGGGTTAAAACCTCATGTTTGAGGTGTGCCAGTCGACTGGTACCATGTGGCAGTCGACTGGCAAAAGTCAACTAGGGTTTGATTGCGGGAATTGGCCTAGCAGTCGACTGCCAGATGAGGACAGTCGACTGATCGTGTGATTAGTCGACTAGTGCTCGGTTTTTCGAGCACAGAATGGAGTTTGACTCGATTGCTGGGGTTAGCAGTCGAGTGGAGGTTCGAACAATCGACTAATGGTCATGATCAGTCTACTGATGATGAATCCGTTGGATTTTTCCAGCGTGGATCTAGTCGTTGTCTCACGACAACAGTGACATCGGTCGACTGATGTTCCCGAGCAGTCGACTGATCGACATTTTCTAGCCCAGGCAGAAGTTTTAAATGGAGCTCGTGGAGGAGGAAAAAGTATTCGATTCTTGAGCATCCTTGGGACGATTTGTTGCTGCAAATCAGGGTCTCCAAGTACATTCTTCAAGCAACCAAAAGCAAGCAATCCAAAGGCATTTGTAAAGTGTTTTCTTTACTTGTATTGCATTGTATTTCATATTGTATTTGCTTGTTGTATTTAGTTTATTGTTGTAAACTATTGTACGAGGTTTCTCCGCCTCCGGATTGTTCCGAGAAGGAGTGTTTATTAGTGGTTGCGTGTGCATCACTAGAGCTCGTTGAGCTCAACCGTGGAGTAGGAACCTTGAGGTTCCGAACCACGTTAAATATTTGTGTTTGCGTGATTGTCTTGTTTCGTTATTGTTATTATTATTATTCTGTTGTGCGCTAACGAAATTTGTAGAGACAAACGCAATCAAAATCCATCGACGAACGAATACAAGCTATTCACCCCCCTCTAGCTTCCAAGGATCCCCTACAAGTGGTATCAGAGCGAGACTGCTCTTCAAAGTTTAACAACTAAGGGAGCACGCTAGAGGGTGAAGATGGAATTGGAAGAACAATTGGGATGAGACATCAACACCCCAATTCCATATGCCTTTTATGGACAAGAAGACTTCAATTCTTGAAAGAAAAGAATTGAAGATTTTTTGATGATGAAGGATTTTGAGGAGTGGTCCATATTAATGGAAAGATTTAAGTATCCAAGAGGACCAAAAGATGGCTTCCTCAAGAAGAAGAGATAGAGTGAGGATCAACTCCAAAGATTCGAGAAAAATAAGAAGGTAATCAAATTTATTTTTGATTTAATTCCTAATGATTTCTTGTGTAGCCTAGGTGAGTGCATGGATGCCAAGGAGCTATGGAGCGATTTGGCCAAGCTTCATGAAAATTCATCATCGGTCCAAGAAGAAGAAGAAGAAGAGGAGTTTTCACCCTCTTAAGCTCAAGCAAGTGCATCGTCATCTAAAGAGCTTGAGGATTCGGAAGAAGAGGAAAGAGTGGAAGAAGCCTCCACTTCAAGGATTGAGGGGGAGGAGAGACTATCCACACCAGAGCAACCTCAAGAGGAGCTATCCACCTTTGGGAGAGATGAAGAATCTACTCTGACCACCACAACCACCCTAGGTAACTCAAGCAATTCGATTTTAAACAAAAATCATATAATTTGCTTTGAGTGTAGGGAATCCAGACACTACAAGAGCAAGTGTCCGAAAAGGATAAAGAAAGCTCCACCGGCACCAAAGGTCAAGGATGTCGATCCCTCAACAATCAAGAGCAAGGAGTAAGTGATTTGCTTTAAATGCCGACTACCGGGACATTGCCAGAGTCAATGCCCAAGGGGGAAGAATAAGGGGCAAGGAGCATCACGAGTAGGGGGAGTTTCTAAAGCTAACCCTAAGGTATTTTTAAATAAAGCTCCTTATTCAAAAAATGTCAAAAAGCATGCTAGGAGTTTTAATTCTCTTGCAATTCATCATGACAAACATGCTAGTAAAAATAGTAAATATTATTGTTTAGGAGCTAAGAGTGTCCATTTCTCAAATAAGGAGAAATTTGAGACTAATGTCCCTAAAAATAATTTATCTAAGGACAAACCTAGGTCAAATAACTCTAGACTAATTCTACCTAGGGAGACAATTAGAAAGGTGCAAGAGCACCTAGGTTTCAACCCTAAATGGACTAGGCATATGCCTAGGAAAAATAATGCCCAAGGATTAAATCAAATTTCTAAAATTGGGTAATTAGAATTGGAAAACCAAGCCTTGAGGTCAAAGCTTGAAAAATTTGAGAAGACCCTCAAGATTATGAAAAATCAACTAAAATGGTCAAATGGTCAAAGCTAAGAGTCTAGGACCAAGAGTCAACACCTAGGACCTAAGGGACAAAAGTCAACCAAGGGCAAGAAAGATTTGGGTCACAAACCTAAGCCTAAGGTGGCTTATCATAGTGTTCCATTTGATTATGTAACACAAACTAGGTCTAGGAAGACCAAGGTTAATAGGGAAGTCATCCCTAGAGTTGACCAAGGTGTTTGCCTAGTGGCTAAGGTTTCAAGGAAACCTAGGGAAGCCACTAAGAATGTTGCAAGGGGAGTCACCCCTAGAGTCAACCTAGGTAAGACCCAAATGACTAAGGCTAACAAGCCTAGAAGGGTCATTAGGAAGGTATCTAGGGAGGTTATCCCTAAAGAATACCTAGTAAACCCTAGGAGATCAAATAGGTTTTGGGTTTCTAAGAGCGTGATTGATTCACGCTAGATGGGTTTAGGGTGTGCCAACCCTGATTGGATGGGTAGTTAACTCAACCATGGTAAAGGTGACACTTTAGAATATTTTCAAGGTTATGGATACCTTGGAAATAGATTTGATTTTTGATCCTAAAAGATTTTAGGATGTGCCAATGCATTTTTGGAATTATGAAAAATCAATTAAATTGGCACAATTTAGGTTTAGAGGTCATAGTGTACCATTTTGAATTTTTGACACACTTAAGAGAAAATTAGCAATATGGAAAAATATACTTAATAATAATAAATGACAATTAATATTAAAATTTAGGTATTATTATACCTATACATCTTATATGTCATGCTTTGTTTGTCATATAATATGTCATGACATCATGCTTACTTTTAATCATTTATATGTCATGATTATATTTAGGATTAAGGTTTATATATCATGTGTTTTTAGAGTCCATCTTATGTCATGACATCATGATCATTGGTCATGCTTTATTATGTTATCATTTATGTCATGATCATACTTCATGCATTTAAATTAATAAAAATTAATTTAAGGATTTTGGCATGACTTGGAGTCTCATTTATAAGGGAATCAAGTAGGGTTTCCTTAGAAAAATGCATGAACCCCTAGATTAGGATGAACAAAACCCACATCTCACATCACATTGATTTGTGTGTGTTTTCATACACCCTAGATATATGTGAGATGCTAGAAAATGAGTTAAGTTCAAGGTGCATAGTTTTTGCAACTAGGTGAACCTAAACTCATTTTATCTTAATGGTGGATCATTGGGAAAACTTGTGTACAAGTCATGTACATTGAGCCCAAGGAATATGATCTAATATAGGTTTTTAAAAATATTTTAAAATCATTTTAGAAAACCTTGGCGAAGTCTATCTTTTGATAGCAATCACCATTGATGAAATTGATACAAAGTGAGCCAAAACTTAGAAGTTTTTCTTTACTTTTGAATTTTGTATCAATTTTGATATTTTATGGGTAAAATAATTTTCAAATATTTTTCACCCATTGTATGTGTCATAAGTATTATACGTATAAATTTTTATGATTTTTCGATATACGTATATTTATTTATAAATTTCCAAAATCCGTTTCTGATAACTGAAATTCGAAAATTTCAGTTATCAGTCGACTGCTCTTGGTGGCAGTCGACTGATCTCTGATCAAGTCGACTGCCAAGGCTGATTTCGAGAAAATAGGTATGTTTAGCCCATGTTCAGCTACGGTAAAGTTTCCTAACCACTTCTAACCCTAGGATATGCTTTGGAAAACATTATAAAGGGTGAAAATCCATTAAATATGGATTAAAAGAGTTGTTTAGGGTTTGTATCAATTTTAAGGTGAGAGAAAGTTCTATGTTGAACTTTGAACCTTAATTTTGATGGTTTAGAGTTCCTATTGGCTTAGGGACATCCCAAGGATATTGTTGGTGCAATGGTCAAGGGGGAGCAAGCCTTTAGGGGGAGATATCCATCATGGAATGATGGATGATATTTTTCCTCATGAGAGGAAAAATGAGATTTTGAGATACCCAATTTGGAAATTGTGAGAGTGTATAGGATTACCTCTCTTGAATGATATGAAACTTATCACTAGGAAGATGGTAGGCATCATAGGCATTTTTGGACCAAGGGGGAGATTGTAAGATCTCATTGGGATATGAGACATTGACCTCCTTAGAGAGATAACCTTTTTGATGTATGTCAAAAAGGGGGAGAAGGTAAAATTACCAATTTGGGATAATTGGTAAGGGATTTGAGTTAGTGTTCTAACTTAATGGTTTGTTTGGTTTTTGTCAAACATCAAAAAGGGGAAGATTGTTGGTGCAATCGGTTCAGGTCATGATTGACCAGGACTCGAGCTTGACTCGAGAGATATTTTGATGTTCGACAAAAACATATGACAATGTGATTGTCATGGGAAAGTCCAAGTCTTGAGTACTTGGCATGAGAAGTCCAAGCATGGGTCTTAGCAATGGAAAGTCCAAGTCATGGGTACTTGGCATGGAAAGTCCAAGTGAGACACTTGACATTTGGGAAAGTCTAAGCATGAGTCTTGGCATGGAAAGACCAACATGGGTTGGCAAGGGAAAGTCCAAGCTTGAATCTTGGCATTTGAGAAGTCCAAGGGGTTTGATATTGGCGACGTAAAGTCCAAACGGGAGTCTTGGCAGCATAAGTCCAATGGTTGGCGGCGTAAAGTCCAAGCGGAGTCTTGGCGGCGTAAGTCCAATGTGCCTTGGCGGTGCAGACACCGTTAGCTTGACATAGCCGATGGAAGCACCTGAAATGGATGAACAAGTCATGGATGACTTGGAGGTATCTGAGAGATGTGAGGCTGACGGAGGTGGCTAGAAGGCTTAGGTTTAGGCTAAGAGTGGTCTAGCAAGTATGGGGGCACCATACTTGGGTTAAAACCTCATGTTTGAGGTGTGTCAATCGACTGGTGTCATGTGACAGTCGACTGACATGAGTCAACTAGGGTTTGACTGTGGGAATTGGCCTAGTAGTCGATTATCGTCGATGAGGGCGATCGATTGTTAGCGTAGCCAACGATCGACATACCGGCCGATCGATCTTGTGATCACCGATCGGTGCTCGCTTTTTCGAGCATGAATGAAATCGACTGATCACGGGGGTTAGTAGTCGAGTGGAGGCTCGAACATTCGACTGATGGTCATGATCAGTCGACTGATGATGGATCCGTTGGATTTTTTCAGTGTGGATCTAGACGTTGTCTCACGACAACAGTGACATCAGTCGACTGATGTTCCCGAGCAGTCGACTGATCGACGTTTTTCAGCCAGGCAAAAGCTTTAAATAGAGCTCGTGGAGGAGGAAAAAGTATCCGATTCTTGAGCATCCTTGGGGTGATTTGTTGCTGCAAATTAGGGTCTCTAAGGTCATTATTCAAGCAACCAAAAGCAAACAATCCAAAGACATTTGTAAAGTGTTTTCTTTACTTGTATTGCATTGTATTTCATATTGTATTTGCTTGTTGTATTTAGTTTATTGTTGTAAACTATTGTACGAGATTTCTCGGCCTCCGGATTGTTCCGAGAAGGAGTGTTTATTAGTGGTTGCGTGTGCATCACTAGAGCTCGTTGAGCTCAATCGTGGAGTAGGAACCTTGAGGTTCCGAACCACCTTAAATATTTGTGTTTGCATGATTGTCTTGTTTTTTTATTGCTATTATTATTATTCCGCTGTGCGCTAACAAAATTTATAGAGATAAACACAATTGAAATTCATCGACGAACGAATACAAGCTATTCACCCCCCCCCCCTCCTCTAGCTTCCAAGGATCCCCTACAAAATTTCTCTATCTCGCTCAGAGCTTCCTGAGTTTCGCTCGGGACTTACTTCCCAAGCATTGCTCAGCTCAGGCTTTCTATTGCCCGACCACTTGACCAATCGATTGAAATAAGTCATCAGTCAACTGGTACACCTCAAAATTGAGGTTTAACACACTAAGTGTGATCCACTCATACTTGACAATTACCCTTAGTGTATACCTAAGCCTTTAAATTTCTTCCATCAACCTCGCATCTTTTGGATGCATCCGAGTCTACGACTTCTCACCAGTTACGATTGTCTTCAAGTGTTTCCTTCGATTTTGTCATGTTGTCGGGTCTTTTTTTGTAAAGAGGTCGTGCCTTCAAGACTTCCATTGCTAAGTCTCTATACCTGGACTTTCCCTTATCAAGTCTCCATTCTTCGACTTTCTTTGACAAGTCTCTATACATGGACTTTTCCTTGTCAAGTCTCCATACTTGGACTTTACTCATCCAATCATATCGTTAAACATTGAAACTCTACTCGAACTTGGTCAACCTTGACTTGAGGTTGATTGCATCAACAATCTCCCCCAATAATTACCAATTTGCTTGCAAAATTATGTTTTGAGTAATGATAATGACTTATCTGATGAAGAAATTATTAAGTTTGCTATTTTTGCAAATTGTGATACTATATCTTTTGAGGATATTGCTATAAAAACTCATTGGTTGAAGGCAATGGATGAGGAAATACATGCCATTAAAACAAATGATACTTGGAAATTAACTGAATTACCTCCAAGAAAAAAAAATCAATTGGAGTAAAGTGGGTTTACAAGACAATGTATAAGTCTAATGATGAAAATGATTGTTTTAAAGTGAGGTTGGTAGCAAAGGGTTACAAGCAAAAAGTTGGGATTGATTATTTTGAAGTTTTTGCTCTTGTAAGTAGACTTGATACGATGCACATACTTATTTCACTTACTACTCAAAATACTTGAAAACTGTATCAAATTGATGTGAAGTATCCTTTTCTAAATAACCTCTTAGAAAAAGAAATATACATTGAGAAACCTATATAATATGTAAAGAAAGGAGAAGAGAATAAGATTTACAAGTTTAAAAAAACCTCTATATGATTTAAAACAAACACCGAGAGCATGATATAGTTGTATTGATTCATACTTTGTTGAAAGTGATTTTTTGAGATGTCCTTATGAGCATGCATTATACGTTAAATATATTGAATGTGATGGTACACTCATAGTATGTCTTTATGTCGATGATATGATGTTTATCGAAAAAGTTAATCACAAAATTTAGGGAGGCTTTGATTAGTAAATTTGAAATGATAGATATAGGTCTAATGAGCTATTTCCTTGGACTTGAAGTTATTCAAATGGATGATGAAATTTTTGTCTCACAAAAGAACTATGCTTCTGATATTTTGAAAAGGTTCAAAATGGAGTATTCTAATCCAGTTTTTACTCCTATGATTGAAAAAATAAAGTTGTCTAGAGATGAAATGGGTAAGAGTATGGATGTTACGACTTATAAAAGTTTGATTGGAAGTATAAGATATTTGGTTGCTATAAGGCAAGATATTTTTTTTTGGAGTTGGAGTACTTAATAGTTTTATGAAGAAACCAAAGGAATCACATTAGAGTGCACCAAAGCAAATTTTGAGATATGTCAAAGCTATGATTAATGATGGAATTTTTTATTTTATTAATAAAATTGTGACACTTGTTGGATATACAAATAGTGATTAAGTTGGAGATGTTGAAACTATAAAGAGTACATCAGGATATGCTTACCATCTAGGTTCAACTATATTTTTTTGGTATATATTTTAAAAAATAGCATGCGGTAGCACTTTCAATAATAGAAGCAAAATATATTATGGTAACAAATTGTGATATGCAAACAATTTGACTAAGAAAAATATTAGATAGTGTTTGTTTAGTAGAAAATTGTTTATTTTTTGTTTTAATTTTATGAGAAAATAAAAAAATACAGGAAATGACATTTGGTTGATATTTTTCATCTTCGTTTTCTAAAAAATAAATGAGTATTTTTTGAAAAACTAAAAAATATAAAAAAATTATTTTCTATTTTCTGAAAAAGAAAAAATTAAAACGAAAAATAAAAAAAATTCTTCGAACCAAACACCGCCTTAGAATTTCTTCAATGCAAACAAGATGCCCCTACAGTAGTTATCTTTGATAATAAGTTAACAATTACATAATCTAAAAATGTTATGATTGTACCAAGTATATAGATATTAAGTATCGCAAAAATCAGAAAATGACCAACATCGAGTATTATCCCTATGAATGTCAAGTTGCAAATACCTTTACAAACCCAATAAAGACGGAGACTTTTCTCAAGTTGAAGAAGACAATTGAGATGACTAACTTTTGTGACTTGGTTTGAAGGAGACAAATGTTGTATTAATTAAATCAAGTCAAAATCATAATAAGAATAAATTCTTTTTAATTTTTTGGATAGACTTTGAATAAATGTGTGGTTGTGGTTAGACCTAGTAGTTTATTTTAGAATAAATGCATATATAATCGTTTTGATTTATATCAATAAAGAGTATATTTGTTTTCTCCTACTTAAGTTTATTTTGTTCCTTCTCCCAACTTAGTTATTGCTATTAAGAATGCAATGGATAAGACGGTAGAATGTTTCCCAAGCAATCAAGGTTCCAAGTTTGAGCGCCTAAGAGGGAGCTTGAACCCTGGCTCAAAGTCGTCCGTTGATTTTAATGTATTTTTTAGATTTATTTTGGATGACCGATGCAAAACTTCTAAGAGATAAGATCTTCGGAATTAGTTGGGTCGAAGACTCGAATACTTGACGTACCAATAAAAAAAGTAATATGTTAGAGGACGATCTCATTCCTAAAAAAACATTAAGACAAATTATATAATTATTTTATATGCATTGATAGTAATTTTTATTTTCAAAAAATAAAATAAAAATAAAAGGACGTCCATTGTTTTTCTATTATAAACAAAATAAAAAAAAATATTTTATAGCAGTTTTGATCAATTTTATTTAAAATTGTTATAAATACATTTACAATCTCCAACCTTAAAACTATTTTAACATCACTTAAAATTGTTTCAATATCGATTAAAATTATTCTAAATTAATTCAAATTGTGTAATTTAATCAATTTGAAATAATTTTAACTATTACTAGAGCAATTTAAGAATAGTTTTGGGAAAAAAAAGAAGTTACAAGTGTACCAATAATTTCTAATCAAAACCAATACAAAAATATGGAAGCGATTTTCATTAAATTAGATTTTTTTTTTACCAAGACACAATAGTTCGATCTTCTACTGCGATATCATTCATCGATAAATTTAAAAAAATCCATTCGGATGACTCTGGGACTAGGAGTTTGTCTGATAGACGGAACACGATTTTCGATATTGGATTGTCATTCAGAAATGACACGATTATAGAGTCCGAATTAAACCATGAAAAAACTGTAAGTGCTTCTCTGATTTATCTTTAGTGGTCGATGGAGAAACTCCGATCTCACCCAACTCAACTATTGATGAGGTGTCTCAAAGATTCATTAGATAAGATCAATCATTTTAAAAAATTAATCACATCGAGATTCGAATATTATGTGCCATAAAAAAATAGTTTTTTTTATCAACCGGAGCGATTTGATTAACTTGTAACCGCTTTAACCGAAGCAATGTTAATTATCGGTTTTTAGGATTTAGGATTGTAGATATTTTACAATAATTTTTGTTAAAATTATTATATGTATAATAATTTTGGACGAAATCGCTATAAATGTAAATATTTTTTGGATAAAAATAAGATAAAGTACGTTTTTTTGTCCGTACCATAAATAGCTAAAATGTTTATTAGGCCTTCTTGCGAGCCTTTTATAGGCCTTCTTGCGAGCCGATTGGGCCCATTCGCTTATTATTCTCGACCCGCGATTGAAGCCCATTTCCGCCCTCCCCAAATTTGAAAGAAACAGGGTGGGTGCTGCCGAAAACACTTGCCATTCTCCCGCTCTCACCCTCGCTTGTTGCCGGCAATATCCGCCCATGGCTTCTTCCTAGCGACTCTATTCGCTCGCAACGCTGGGGATCGCTGGTAATGTTTCTGATGCGAACTACTTTTTAGGTCATGATGTCTGTCTTCGACAGGCCTCCGAAAGATTCGATATCTAGGGCATTTTCTGGATGTCGTGGTCGAAGTGATTTATCTGTCCGGATTATGTGAAAATTTTATCCGAAGGTTTTGTGAATGGACTTTTTTTTTTAATGGAGTTGCTTGAAAAGATGACTGCTATTGCAGCATTATTTTATTTAACGATTGAATGGGGCGGCAAAATTAGATCTTTTGGTTGCGAAAAATTAAGGCTTGGGGAAAGATTGATGATGATCCACTACTGTGCGACATTTGTGGAGATCGCAGTCTTCGAGACGGAGATTGAGGTTTTCCTTTTCCTTGATAAGGTCACCGACTTGATCATTGAAAGGTCCTGATTTAACTAGTTCGTTTTGGCCTGAGAACTCAATTTAATCAGAACCCATTTTAAGCTCCCCGTCCACTGTTTATTTAATCAAGGACTATGTTTTCCAAAAGCAGTTTAATGAGATATGGCCTTTTCAATCGTTTTTTGATGCTTATAATTCCTTAAGTGCGAGCCTTTGTTTCCAAGTGCTGATTTATGGTTTTCACACCTTCTAATGAAAATCTAGCTGCTTAGTTTTGGATTGATGTTTCTGCCTTTTCCCCCAATTTCTCATTACTTTTTGATGCTAATTCTTCTAATTCACTGAACATAAATCTTTTTCCCTTGTTCTTGGTTACATGGTCACCCTAGGAGTTTGGTGATAGGAGTTTCTGTTGGCCGTTTTTTTTAATACTTCTGCATATTGAGATAAACGATTGGTTGATGTTTGGGTTACCCCAAATCAAGGCTCTATTTTGACAATTGACTAGCCAGGGTAGCTTGTTGTTGTTGTCCTGTTGCTCATTTGAGTGGTGAAGTTAGCTAGTTATGTTTGTAGGAAAGTTAAATATTTTGGGAATAAAGAGAACTACATTACAGCTTGGAATTTCTGAAGTCTCTCAGGAGCTTCATATGAAGAGGAGCTCCCTTATACCTGCAAAGTGATGCTATGCTGATCATAAATGAGATGTGATATGCCTCAGAGGCATTGATGGTGACTCAAGTTACTTTACCACAATTAGAGCAAAATGAAACATTAACATTAAATGTAGAAATGACAAGCACCATTTTTCCTTGGTATTATTTGAATTAACCTACATCGTGCCCACTGCTGATTTTCTCTAGTAAATTCAATACTTCGATATTTTTTTCCATAAGGTAGTTTGGACACTATTGCTTCTGTTCAGTTTGAACACCAACCTCTATTTGAGTTGTTTAGCTTTCTTAGCCACTCTTCCTATTAACTGTGCTGTTATTAATGGAGTCCGTAGACATAAAATGCTTCATTTTTCTATGTCAGCATAATAGTTCTGGTTCCTCATTTATCTAATAGGTTGTAATAGAAGATGTAATCATGATAGGAAGGTAGGATTACTGATGAATATTCTTCAAATTCATAGCATGTTTAACAGTGTACAGAAAAGTAGTTCTTATCAACAATTTTATGTTAAATATAATTACTTAAATTTTCATTATTCTAATGTCTAATAAAGTTTCATATGTTTAGATGCAGAGTGAAAGCAGGTTTAAATCTGCTAATGGGAACAAATCCATCAAGACTAATTGGCTCAATCACACATCCGCATTTGAGGAATTTTCATGTCAAGAAAAATTTCTGAGCTCTGCCTTTTTGTTCTCTTTATCAACACAAAAGCCTCAACCTGAGAAAGTTGCTGATGACATGTTGATTACAAGGTATTTGTTCTCAAAGGTTTTGCCTGTTATTGGTATGAATGTTTGTCAAAATGCATTATGGGTGTCTATTAATTATATTGAAAATCCTCGAGCATGCCCCAACAATCATGTGAGCTTTAGATTTTCAAGCCTTTTCCCAATAATTTTAGTGAAATTTGAGGAAGATAGAAGCATTTTCACAGTGTTGCAAGTTTTTGAGAAGTGTATGTAGGTGGTATGTGGTAGACCCATTGCATAGTGCATATGCAATATGTGAGAGCATGTGTGGTTAATTTTGAATATTATCAATATTTATATTGATATCTAAAGAATTTATTACTTGCAAAATAAGTACTTTAGTTAATATTTACAAGTTACAAATTATGGAATATGATACTTTAAATTTTAAATCAGTTTGGTTCTTCTAAATTAGTTCAAATTAACCAAATGAGGAAATTTTCAATTGCACATTCCATATGCAGCTACCATGTGCTCCCATTCAAAATTTACCTAGGTGATTGAATATGCAACCAAACTGGGCCTTTTAAAAACTGTATTAAGTTATCTATATAATTTTTCAAGAATTAAGATTTGTGATTCCACTCCATACTTTTGCGATCATTTCAACTTTACTGAATCCTATTATATTTTCCAACATTGAACTTAAGCAACACTTCATCACTCTTTATATTCATCATCATCCTCATCAATGCTATGTTAGTCCTCTCAATTGAATTCTATGCAAGATTATATTACTAGCAATGTTGATATCTATTAATTTGTTTTTAATTATTTCAATTAGAGATTTCTTTGGTTTTTCTTTACCCCTTACACATTCAATTCTAGTTTATTCAACCAACTTATCTAATCATACAATCTATTGACATCTTTGAACATGTTCATATCTTCTAAACATAATTCCTTTCATTTTATTGTTCTTGGAGTTATTTCTAATTTTTCCTTGTTAGTTGTGTCTTTGATTCTATCTTTTCAAGTTATCCTAGACATCCATCTGAGTCTCATATGCAACATTAACTTTTTCTCTCAGTTGTTACCTAATTGCCCAACACTTTCATCTATGAAGCATGACAAGTTGTGCTAACAATCTTGTAAAAATGTTTCTTTTATCCTAAGAACACATGATGGTGATACTGGACTTCAGATGCTTTCCATTTAATTCTTCCACTCTATATCCTATTTATGATATCTACATCAACATTTCCCTTTTTCTTGTTGAATAAGAGGTTCAATGCTTATGAAACTCTTATTGGGATTCCATATTGATTTGTGATACTATTCCTTTTCTTATTTCCTTGTTATTGATCTTTTGTCAATTCTACTTAACTTAAAACTTTAGTTTCTAAAATTTCTCCCTACAATTCAACCTTCAAATTTAATATTTGCATGCCTGTTATTCAATGTTGGGTTTTTGCAGTTTATCAATATTTTATTCTTTTCAGTGCCATTCTACCAGATTCTTAGTGATCCAACACTTGTTCAGAATGAGATTGTATGGGCATATTACTAATATCAATTATTTAAATAACTTTTATGTGCTTTTATTATAAATGTAAACTTAGCTCATTCCTTCATCTTAATATATGAATCATCAGGTCAGTTGATTGTAAAGTTCAAGGATCTGAGCTGTTGCAAGTACAACACATTGAGAAGGTAAATTCAGTGTATGATGGCTGATTATAGATCTTTCCTTCATTGGCTATAATTAATTGTTTGATATTGTCAATGTTGAACTTTATCTTCTGCTCTTAAATTTTGTATTTACTTTACTAGGGTCATTGGGCCTAATCTTTGGTCTAAAAATAAGTGAATAAATTATCATTTTTTTATGCTGCAGGTTGCATATTCTTTCTTTTATATTGTTCAAGCATGTTGGCAATTTTTTTGCCACACCAGGCAGTTGCTCATGTTGATTGATTCAATTTGTAATTCTATTCATTTCAGGCTTGGAAATCTTTTTGCAACATTCAGGTGGCATGCAGGAACTACTTAAGGCCTGGTGTAACTTCTGCAATACCGGACCATAATAAATTTCATGAATCTCTTCCACCCTCTCCCATTGTTAAAAAAGTTAATAATTCACAAAAGATTAAATATTCATGCCATGAAAACCGGTGCTCCAAAGTCATCTACGATTCAGACTACAGATCACATCCTAGAGGTGATACACTGAATTGTGGAAATTTTAGTAAAAATGATGATGCGTCTTCTCGACCAAGACAACCATTTGTTACTGAAACAGCGATGCCACAAACTTCTTCTCATATGATTGTTGATACCGATGAAGCTGTGTGTGCTTCTGTTGATAATCTTGCCAATGACATATTTTTAGATGCCCTTGATGATGATGAACTATTGGAGGTAGGATATTTATCAACTTCTTTGTTTACAGAGTTCTAATAAAAAATTCAGTTATGGTTGTCTGCTTGAGGCTTCATATAAATCATAGTTATCATGAATTCCAGAGTATTGATGTAGACCAAATAGTTATGGAACACTATCAAGTAACTGGCACACCAGAAGGTTCTGTATCTAAACAGGCGCCTTTCACTCCAGTCTCTAGAAGTTACATAGGATGCCCTCGTGAAGACACATTGCCGCTGAAACTCTGTGAGTTATGTATTCATGGCTCCAAGGTAAAATCTTTAGTGCAACACAAGCTTTTTGGTTACGAGTTTATACATTCTTCATGGCATTGTCACGAACTATGCAGCTAGGTCAATGTCCAGGAGCTTCAGTTCATTTGCAGCAGATGAAAGATAGGCTTATTACTATCTCAAATGAACTTCTCGATAATGCTTCTGAGCTTAGTCCTGAACACTGCAAAAGTCTTAATCAAGAGCGGTTTGTCCTTGTATACATTTACTTTAATGCTTTGCTACATGAGCTCTTTTTTCGTCAATGAATATTTTTTTGCTACCCTTAATATTTGTACCAGTTTACATCTCAAAAAGAAGATCCAGCATCTTGAGAAAGACCTTTCCCTTTCAAAACAAGATGAAGAAAGACAGAGGTCATCTTTCATGGCATCAACAACTACTTCAAGGAATTTTCAACTCGAGATTCCCTCAAGTATGACAGATCCTGTCAACTTTAACTCCCAGGCTTACATAAGAAATGAACCAGGAGACAATATGACTTGGAGCTCACCTACTTCATCCTGTTACACAAACCAGTTTGAGATTACACCTGCAGAAAGACAAGTATTTACTCCAAAGCTTCTTGACATTAATTACATCGAAGGATCTGGAGATAAAAAATGGGAAAGTTTAGACTTTCCATGGACAAAGAAACTTGTGGTGATTTTCCCCCTCTAAATTTCTTTGTGACTTTTCAACTTTATCATGTTCGGTCCTACTGAATTTTCCTTCTTCCTAGGCTAACAACAGAAAAGTGTTTGGTAATCACTCATTTCGCCCCAATCAAAGAGAGGTGATCAATGCTACAATGAGTGGTTGTGATGTCTTTGTTTTAATGCCAACTGGTGGTGGAAAGAGTTTGACATATCAGGTATAATATCATTGAAGGCTATATACTTAATTTTAAATCTGTTTTCCTGTCTAATATGTACAAAAGTTTAGTACCATTTTTCTTAATCCTCATTAGGGATAGTGATTCTCATTTATTGTTAAACCGATACCTGCTATTCTAGGTAATATTATTTGAGAAGCATTACATAACTGCTATTTTGGAGAACCAAAGTCCTAAAATAGAACTCATGTAGCACAAATATACTTTTCTTGGCTGGTTCTGTATATAATTAGTCATTTCTCCACATACCTCTTATAGAAGTTTTCTTGCAGCTTCCTGCTCTCATCAGCTCTGGAGTAACATTAGTTGTCTCTCCTCTTGTCTCACTCATTCAAGATCAAATTATGCATTTATTACAGGTACTAAAGGAAGTGTAATGAAGTTCCACTATTCATAAGTAAATTACTGTAAACTGAGCTGTTTTACAATTTTTTTGAGCAGGCAAACATTCCTGCTACTTATCTTAGTGCCAATATTGAATGGGCTGAGCAGCAGGATATTTTTCGGGAACTGATGTCTGATGTTTGCAAATACAAGCTGCTGTATGTCACTCCAGAAAAAATTGCAAAGTAAGTCTTTCCTGGACAACATAGGATTATCATATTGACATCATTAGCTGTTTCATAATTCAACTACTTAGGCAGTGGACAATGTATTATATGCACAAACGAAACCATTAATGCCATAAAAGTTAAAATGTAGGTGATGCCAACATTGTTCGATCAACTATTTTTGGCATTCTGTAGCCGAATCATTAAAACTATTTTTTTTAGAAAAATATACAAGGAATATCACTTTGAAACTTATGTAAAAAATATTAAAAAGAGTTATGACTGACAATTTGCAGTGAATTTCAGATGAATGAATTACTGGGCGACTATAAACTGAAATTATACCATCATTTAAAGAGGTCAAAGCTGATATTATAATTTGGATTGATACATAAGGTCTAGTAGACTATTAAAAGAGTTGAATTAATTAGAATGGATTGTCTAATAGGGAGAGAGGGTTAAAGAAAATATTAGTCAATTTCACTGGAATAGTACTAGTGATATAGTCTTGCATAGAGCTCGAAAAGTCCATAAAGCCACCTAAAGTTGGGAGATATACGGCTTGATGATGATGATGAATGATATTGATGAAAATGACAAAAGGTCCTAAATACAATTTGTTACTTGTCTTTCTATTTCTCAAGGAAAAGCCTTATCGTATAGAAAAACTTTGTGACATAACTAGCAAGAGGATAATGTGGGGTGTTGCAACTGGAACATGATAAAGAAGACTAGGTTTTGTCGACATGTTTAAAGGAGACATAGAGATGCACCGAAGAAGTTGTGACACTTAGGTAAGTAATATGAGAAGTGGTACAGTAATTTCCAAGATTTTTTTGGTTAGAAACTGGGTTCGTCAGAAGGGTCGCAAAATGGGCATTCTAGCACGGGAACACCTTATGTCATGTCAAATTTCCAGTGAAAAACGGTGCTTGTCATGGAATGCCGTTCATGGGCATTATAATGGCAAAAAAAAAAGGCTCAGAATGAAACAATGAACTTTGGATTTTTTTTTTATGGTGTTTTGATGCACATTTGATTTGATTCTTTGCATTCAAAGATTTTTTTATGTTTTGTCTGTATTCAAAATGAAGACAGACAAATTTGATTAGATTTGATTGCATCAGAGGGCTATCATCTTTTTCATGACTTTGCAATTAATGGAATTATGTAAGACTACCTCCTTCGTTTCATTCCCTGAGTTCAATCCTCTTCTTTTGTTGCCTCTGATTAATCTGTCTGATCAGCTTATCCGGGTCACCAAACTCAGTGGCCTCTCGATAAGGTAATGGCATATAAAGAGTCTCCATCAAATTTTACTAATTCTCTATTTTTTTTTATAAATCCACGCCGCAATCGTTCTGTGAAATGATATTGGAGTTGGAACGGTAGATTCCACGACAACCATCGTGTCCGTTCTTGCAAACCTTGGTTAGAAGTGATAGAAGCCATCCTTAATATAATGAAAGTATCTGTTAGAATATTGTAAATATGATTAGGGATAATTTGTTATCCCTAAATATGTTAGGGATAATTATTTTTTTTTTCTAGGATAGAGTTTGATTTATTTTTAGGATAGAGTTTGATTTATTCCTTTGAATAAGCTCTAACTTTGGATATAAATAGAGTTTCTTCCATGTAATAAAGTGGATTTTCTTTTTATGAAATAACAACATGGTATCAGAGCAGTTTTTTTTTTCTCTCCACTCGTCGTAAGCTTCTCGCGTCTTTCCCCACGCGATTTGCATTCCTCCGTCCGCGGCCTCCTCCCATCGCAACAACTTCTCCGCCTCGCGGTCAGCTTCCTCTGCCCACGACCTCCTCCCTCGCGGCACACGACGATCTCTCCGCCCGCAGCCTCCCTCGCGGCACGCGACGACTCCTTCGCCTCGCGGTCAACTTCTCCGACCGCCTCGCATGCGACGACACCGCCGCATCCTCCCTTGCGACACGTGACGACCCCGTGACCTCCTCCCTCGCGGTCAACTTCTTCGTTGCTCGCGACGCGACACTCATCGCTCGCTCGCCTCGCACCGCGATGTGGTGTCACACTTTTACGCGCTGCCGATCGCTGGCTCGCAGATTAGGGCTCATGGTTCCGGCCCTCCTTCGCCACCGCGACCTTCACCCGCAGCTCATGCGCACTATAGCGTCGGCCACCTCCTCACCGCCATCGTAACGACTCCGGAGGAGGAAACCAGTGGAGGGAAGTCCTCGTCGTTGTTCAATCGCGTTGCACGCGTCGCACGCGTCTGCCTCTACTCACGCGCGATTTGACGACTTCCGTTCCTGTTGACTCATCTACTGGTTGCATCTACCTAGTGGTTTATGTTGATGATATTGTCATCACAGGTAACGATCTTCTCGGGATCTCATAGGTGAAACATCTTTTCAAACATTTCCAGATAAAGGATCTTGGCAGACTTAAATATTTCTTGGGGATAGAAGTAGCACAGTACAGAAATGAGATCATTATATCCCAAAGGAAGTATGCAATGAATATTCTAGAAGAAACAAGAATGTTAAACTCAAAGATAGTTGACAACCCTATGAATCCTAATGTCAAGCTCTTGCCAAATCAGGGGAGCCTCTACCAGATCCTGAACGATACAGGCGATTAGTAGGGAGACTAAGTTACTTTACTGTTACTCGTCCAGATATCTCATTTGCAGTAAGTGTAGTAAGTCAGTTTCTCAACTTTCCAGTAAAGAATATTGGGATGCTGTGATTCGCATTGTTTGATATATCAGAGGCGCTCTAGGAAAGGATCTTTTGTACAAAGACAAAAGACATACTCGAGTTATAGGGTATTCTGATGCAAACTGGGCAGGATCTCCCATTGATAGGAGATCTACCTCTGGTTTTTGTATATTTATCGGAGATAATCTTGTTTCTTGGAAAAGCAAAAAGCAAAATGTTGTGGCGAGATCCAGTGCAGAGGCAGAGTATCGAGCTATGACCATAGCCAATCAAGAACTTATATAGCTCAAATAGTTGTTTCAGGAGCTAAGGTTTGGAGATGTTACACAAATGACACTTATATGTGATAACCAGACCGCCATGCATATCGCTTCAAATTCAGTTTTTCATGAGAGGACAAAGCATATTGAAGTCGACTGTCACTTTGTCAGAGAGAAAGTCATATTTGGAGAAATATCTACTAGTTTTGTTAATTCACATGATCAGCTAGCAGATATATTTACTAAGTCACTGAGAGGTCTTCAAATTGATTACATATGTAACAAGTTGGGTGCATATAATTTATATTCTTCAGCTTGAGGGGGAGTGTTAGAATATTGTAAATATGGTTAGAGATAATTTGTTATCCCTAAATATGTTAGGGATAATTATCTTTTTTTCTAGGATAGAGTTTGATTTATTCTTAGGATAGAGTTTGATTTATTCCTTTGAATAGGTCCTAACTTTGGATACAAATAGGGCTTCTTCCATATAATAAAGTGAGTTTTCTTTTTATGAAATAACAACAGTATCAATCTAGTTTTATTATACAGTTAGGACTATCAAACATGAAGGTTTTGTTTAGTTAGGCTTTCCTCATTAAAGATCATGGTAGAGGCCCATGCAGTTGATACTAAATAGTTAAGTTTGGGACCGCAACTACTTTAACAGTTAGGCAGGTTCTTCTGATGAAGCTATATTTATCTTTAGGAGTTCTGTTTTTTAACCCTAGTCTTAGTATTTGGAGTTGTTACTGATGTCTGTGCATAATGGTCTATCAGTCCTTTTACTGCTATCTTCAGTCATCATACAAACCTCACTGGAGGGTAAAATATCCCGCTACTCTAGTTGTTACAACTTGCCGTTCTGGAGAATCTGACTAACTTTTAAATTAAATAATTGTTTTGCTGTTGTTTTGGTATTTCATCTCCCCATTTTAAAGTCATTTAGATTGTTATAATAAAAGTAAAAGATATGCAATGTCTTTCTGTCAATCGTTGTATGAAAGTTGATTTTTTTGCTTTCTTAGTTTTTTTTTGATAATATTTTATTTTGAAAATTTATATTTGACCACAGGAGTGATGTTTTGTTAAGACATCTGGGATCTTTGCATTCTAATGAACGCTTTGCTAGAATTGTTATTGATGAAGCCCATTGTGTAAGTCAATGGGGGCATGATTTTAGACCGGATTATCAGGTAATTCAAATATCCTAAAAGTTAACATCTTTTGGAAACAAATAAAATTTAGTCTGATTTATTTGTTTCTTTAACAGGGTCTTGGCATTTTGAAGCAGAAGTTTCCAAATGTCCCAGTAATTGCTTTAACTGCTACTGCAACTGTCAGTGTAAAGGAAGATGTTGTACAAGCTCTTGGTCTAGTCAATTGCATTATTTTTCGACAGAGTTTTAATCGCTCAAACTTATGGTAAGTGCTAATAAAATACTATCAATCTCAATTTTATTTTTGGTTATTTTCCCCCTTTTTCTTTTCAGGTATTCTGTAATACCAAAGACAAAAAAGTGTCTAGAGGACATTCATAATTTCATCATGGAAAACCATTTTGACGAATGTGGCATCGTGTATTGTCTCTCTAGAATGGATTGCGAAAAAGTGGCAGAAAAACTACAGGTTCTTTTGGTCAAATAGCATTCTTTTTAGGCATTGTATAAGGGATGAAATCAAATTTATGCTTAGCAGTCCATTATGCTTTCTCCTGTGCGCCTATTTTAGGTATTAACATATTTTTGTATTATCTGATTATATTTATTTTATTTACTTATGTTTGGGGGTGCAATGCATCCTCAATATATTTATATATCAGCTGTTGATTTCCTACTTTCCTTTTTAAATGAAGCTACATGTTAATTATTCCTCTAGAAGATTATATTATAGATTAACTTGCCAACTTTTTCACAGTTGGACATAGTTCTATTTTCTTGATCGAGTTTTAATAAATTATGTTTTGGAAGTTTTTAGTCTAAGTGTTTATTTTGGTAAGTTAACATCTTCAGTAGAATAAGTCTATAAAGGAACTCTCCAAGTCAGTAATTGTCTGGTTAGAGAAGTTTTGGTTAAGTTTAATATAAATTTAATTATTTTTTTTTACAATTTGCAATTTAGTTTATTTCTTAATTTGATTGAATCATCCTGGACGTAGGATTATTTCTTTCCTAAAATGATTTAATTTAATTTCTAATTTTTTTGGGGTCAGTCTTTAAAAAGAGCTTACTTTTCCCAAGTTGATTATCTTTTACATTTTTTTTTTGCAATTTTTTGTTGTGTTTGTTTATTTCTTTGTATGAGATTGTTTCATCTCAAATGATATCAAATTTTCATGTGACTATTAGAATTGGAACTCTTAATCGGCTTCTCCACAATCTCTTAAATCTCCTTCATCTTTGTGCATCCACCTGCCCATCACCTTTATGCCTTTTACTCACTTCATCCATTTTCACCCTTTGCTACCTTACAATCTGCAAAATCTTCCATGACCACCTTCCCTAGCAACCTGCATCTACCTTCTTCTCATCTTTAATGACCTATCCTAGTTAACTAGAATGACGGCCACCTATAGACTTGATTGATCATGTTTGGGGCCTTCGACCAATGCTCTATCCTCTTTCAAATTTGTTATACCTTCATTGATAGCACCCACATTCACCTTCCACCAGCCATTGTTTGATTTCTTAAGCTGCCATTCTTGTAGGATCTCATAGGGACAAGCTCTGCAAAACTTCCACTTGAAGTAGTTGACCATATCTGCTTTACTACAACAGTAAGGAAATTTCAGTCTCCTTTGCCAACAACGTTTTCTATCTTTAACTTTGTAACACACACGAAGTTTTCATCACAATTAGATTTGATTTATATAGATCTTCTACATAAATATGGATTTTAAACTTATTCCTTTCAACACTAGTGACAGTGAGTTCTTGTAGCCCAGTGCCTGGCTAATGACCCATGCAGGATAATATTGTCATCTGTGAGTTGCGAAGACTCACAAGCCACATCTTTTTAATTTGTCATCTCTATTGCATGCTAACCAGAAGTGGAGCATTGGCGGGTAAAGTTATTGCCCTGTAATCTAGAGGTCATGGATTCGAGTACTGAAAACAACTTCTTACACAACAGAGTAAAACTGTGTATAATAAATTCTTCCTTGAAACCTTGCATGGTGAAAGCTTCGTGCATTGGACGGTCCTTTTTATTGCATGCTAACCACTTGTCACATTACAACTTTTCTCTCTCCTTTAGTTGATCTAACAACACATAATAGTTATAAATTAGAACAACTTGACGTCTAAATTGGGTAAATAGAAATCAAGTTGCTCTCCATGTTGATTTAGCTCACAGAGAAGTGAAAGGAAAAAAAAAAGGTTCAACCATTGAGTTTTTATTAAACAAGAAAAATTGGGCATTGGACCTTATACATCCAAAATGCCAAATGTATTCTTATAAAAAAAATAATGACATGAAGGATATATTAGATCTTTTAATTTGATTGATTAATTAATTGCTTTTGAAGTTGATAGAAGTAAACCCTATTGATCTTTTCTTGTTATCTCGTGTTGCTAGTCCTCCTGCTTTACTCCTTCAACTATCTCATTGTCTGTGCATCTAGTTTTGATACTTCAATTCATTTTATTATCATTACTTAAGTGTCCACTAAAGGTTGGAATCTGCCAATCTAGCGATCCTCACTAGTCGGTCCCACGACCATTGTGAGAGAAGTAAATCACAGAGGGTCCTATGAGTCTTGACGTGGTGGCCAAGATACGTGGGGATCATCTGAATCTAAGAAAGGACTTTAGACCTCCTCTGGAATTGATCCTTATCTTATCCGTAAGCTCCACCGTACCTTAGCCACCATGCCATCCTGTGAGGACTACTTAAGTGTATAGTATATGAATGCGGTCAATAGATTTGTAATTTAATTGATTGACCAAAGTTGGTTTAACTATCATCCTCCAAGGGTGTCATTTCTCTTGATTGGAAGATACCCTAATAAAAGAAATCTAGGAACCATATGATCCAAGTAACTCATGAATTCAATAAATTGTCTATATTCATGCAAATACATTTTACTATACAGACAACAAAATTATATAACCAGAAGATTGATGAAACATAATAAAATACATTAAATAGAAACCAAACTAGGGAATCAAAAAGTTGAAATCTCCGAGCATCTCTATGTATAGCAAAATCAACTATAATATAAAAAAGAACGCCTGTGCCTGACAAATTAAAGGTTAAAGAAAGCAGATAGTAAGCACAAATTGTTAAGTGGGTAATAAAAAAAATTGTGCATGAATTTAATCTTCTTTAGCAGACTAAGGAAATAAAGTAAGATACAATTTTGTTATGTCAACTTTAAGCCTTCCATTCTTAACTTATACATAACTATATATGTATCCATAACCATCTAATATTTTTATATTGGAATTTAGAGCTACTAATTATTATTATATGTTATCATCAACGAAAATGTATTTTCATTTCTTATTATGTCGTTTGATTAACATATATATAAAAGTCAAGAATAGTTTAACTTTGATAATCAGTTAAGAAGTGAATTACGGGAGTCAGTATTCTCAGAGTGTGATAATGTTATTTGACATACCCCCTCACAATTGGGATATAGAAATAAAGCATCATTACGCAAATAAATGCTGATTGTGGGCGACTCACGCTATCATAACTCATGTGGACGGTAAAGTACTTTGATATAAGGTTAGGCTCTGAGTTTTCACCTTTGATTATTTCATTATCTCCATTTAATATGTTTACTTTGCTTAATTCATTTTACTATAACTTGTTAAATTCTAAGTTCACATTTTGTCAGTTGATATGAACAATCAACCAAAATCAACTTGGTATTATGACTCATGTTATCCTTATACAGTGTATTGATAAAGGTTACATAACAAGAAATTACAAATATCAACAATATAGAAGGTCAACAAATCTAAAGACAGGTCTCAATAGAAGAGTAATTCAGAGTATCCATTTTAAATTTTAAAACAACTCTTCTCATCTTAATTCCCATATAAAATCCACATGTGAATATGAAATAATACTAATTATTTATCCTCCAGTGGTTTAATTATTTAATAACTCATTTCACTATTTTTAAGTATTATTTTAATTCCCAATTTTGAAAACAACTATACAAATATAAGTAAACTATTTATCTACTTAATTTATGCACAAGGAATGTGTATAAAGAGTCCAAGCATAGAATTTTCTTGTCTATATTTACTACAAAAGCTTTGAGCATCGGTAGGTCATTATGCTCCACTCGAACTCGTATCTACAAATATAAAATGAAAATAATTTATGAACATGGAATACCGATGATAACATAAAAATATAAAAAATATAAACATATATAAATTCAAAGTTGATGGATCAAATTTGAATCTTATTACCTCGATAAGTTTCCAATTCCATTACGACACCAATTAAGATCATATAACAAAGTAATTCATACACTAACCTGAGAAAGTCGAAAAGTACCATCTTTGTATTTTCCTTTGCTCGATAGAATAAAAGGTGTTATTCAAAACTCTATCGTAACATTAATATAAGTTTTTTTTAGGACAAAAGAGTTACCAACATTCAAAGGTTACTCAAATGAACTTTGATCTTTTCTACTTTACGTTGGAAGAAGATTAGAGAATTGGGTTGTTAGAGTTGTTGTTGGAGTTTGTGTTTTTTGGTATACTAGCAAGACAAAATTACATAAGGAGAATGAAAGAAAGACGAAGACAAGCAAGAAATGTTGTTGATTGCTAGAACTAATGATACTATAGCTAAAAGAGAAAAGGGGGGGAAGAGAAAACCTTTTCCCTCTTCGTTGACGACCTCGATTCTTTCTGTGGCTTCAACAATGACACAAAAGAGCAAGGAAAAACAACATTGAACTCTTCTTGCTAAAAAGGGTAGCTCGGTGCATGAAGGTCTCGCCATGTGAGATTTCGGGGAAGAGTCTATTGTACGCAACCTTATTCTGTTTTGTAAGAGGTTATTTTTATGACTCGAACTCGTGACCTCTAGATCATAAGGCAATAATTTTACCATTGCACTAAGACTTTTCTTCACCAAACTCTTCTTGCTACGCAATCAAAAACCTTAGAAACAGTGAAGAAAAAAGAAGAGAGAAGAGAAAGAAAAACAACCTACTTTGTTAGCAACTTCAGTAAGCTTCGACGACTATTGTAGCAACGCTAAATTGATTGTTTAATGCTTATTCATTTTGATTTTCTATCTAATTTTTATAATTATGCTTTGTTGCGATTGTTGTAGTAGAAGAAGCTTCATTGGAATAACAAAAGTAGTTATTAAATTTTTTCGCAACATTAAATATTATATGCTAGAGACATTTTACTTGAATTTTCTCCCTATGATGTTGAGTCTTAGACTCATCGTGGCCGGTCGTAAGCTTGGTTGAGAAAGGGTGAGGGTTGCGTTAGGTTGCCAGCCAACATTGAACTTGGACAAATTTCAATAAATGGATCCATCAAGTTATTATGCTAATGCTAGATTGTTTATTGGAAAAAATGCATTGTATGGTTTGATTGCAATGTCTCAACAAGGACTGCTACATTTCTATGAGAATTTGAATGTATTGTTAAATATACAAGGGTTTTCACATCATAAGTTGAATAAAAATAAATATTATAAGAAAATTGATTGTTTAAGATTTGGAACATGAAATATAGGAATGCTCATTAGTAAAATAATGAAAGTATTTGATACTATTATTAGAATTTTGTGTTTACAAGAGACAAAAATAGATAGAAGAGAAGACAAAGATGATAGAGAATTTAAGTTTTAAGTTATGATACACAAGAACAAGCAAAATTTGAAGGGAAGTAACTATTATTATAGATAGTTCATTAAAGGATGAAGTAAAAGGGGTAATTAGAAAAGGTGATAGAATTATAGCTCTCAGGATAGTGATGGCGAAAAAAACTATTAATATAACTAGTATATATGCATCTTAAGTAAGATTAGATGAAGATGCTAAAATTAAGTTTTGGGAAGATATGGATGAGGTATCATAGAGAATTTCGTCGAACGAAATGATTTTAATAGGGCTACATTTGATACGGGGTAATCAGGCTTGTAATGTAATAAGGATTATATTACAAGATGATTTACTTTGTTTGGTAACATTTCAAAGATGTAATGTAGTGTAATTGCATTATAAAATAAGAGCCAAGATCCATAATCTCGATTACGAAGAAAAAGCTATGTAATCCGATTACATTACGGACTAAATATTTATCATGACAAATATATCCTTGTCCGATGATCGGCGGCATGACGATCGGCCGATCGACCGTGACGTCGCATTGGCTACGGCGATCGACCATCGGCGACTGGCGATCACCGACGACCACGATCGGCCGGATCGGCGCCGATCACCGACGACCGCCAGCAATGATCGACGACCACAGTCGACGATGACTAGCCGACGAATGGCGACCGACCGACGATTGGCGACTGATCAGCGATCGACCGACGACCGACAATTGATCGGCGGTCGGCGATCGGCGATCGACGATCGGTCGACAGTCGACGATTGGTTGGCGATTAGCCGACAATCGGTAGGCTATCGGCGGCACGCTGGCGATCGGGCACCGGTCGGTGACTAGCGATCGGCCGGGAACCGATCGACGATCGATCGGCCATCGGCGACCAGCCGACGATCGGTCGATGATCGACTGGCGATCGACGACCGATGACCGACGATTGGCCGGCGGTCGGCGGCCAACGACCAACTGGCCGGCGATCAACCGATCAATCGACGATCGGCGGCGATCGTGATGGACGACGATCGACGGCGATCGGCGAGCGATCGACGGCCGGCGATCGGCCACGACGATCGACGAAGGATGATCGACGACGATCGGCGATCGATCACGATGGCCGACGATCGGTGGTTGCCGATAAAGACGGCGACGGCGACGACCGACTGGCGACGATCGGCGATCGGCCAACTGATGGCCAGTGATCGACGACTAAGAATTATATTACCTTAAGAAGAAATTATAAGGGTATTTTTGTCATTTTATAATAATATAAATTACATTCCTTATAACAAATATGGACACCAAACAACGGATGTAATCACTTTTGTAATCAAAGATTACATACCAATCGCTAACCAAACATAGTAATGTAATACACATTACATTATATTACAAACTTGATTACATTACAAGGTTGATTATATTACCTCGTACCAAACGTAGCCTAAAAGGAGATCTAAATGAGCACGTAAGAGTGAAAAATGAGGAATATAATAGGGTACATGGGGATTATAAGTTTGGAATACATAATAAAGAAGGAAAAATTATATTGGATTTTGCGATAGCATATGAATTTATATTAGCTATTACATTTTAAAAAAAGAATATTTGATCACATTTAAAAGTGAAAATAATCAATTGCAAATTAACTTTCTTATGGTGAGGAAGAAGGATAGAAAATATATAGAGATTATAAAATTATTCTTGAAGAAAACTTAATTATCCAACGTAGGTTGGTGGCGTTTAATATGCATCTTAAGCATAGTATTAATAAAAAAAATATGTATGACTTTTAGAATTAAATGCTGGAAGTTAAAAGATGAGAAATAAAATATATTTAAAGAGAAGGTAGAAGTACAAGTATTAAAACAGATACATAATAACTGAAATAATACATGTGATAAGATGACATTAAAGCTAAAAATGGTAGTCAAAGATTTACTTAGTGAGTCAAAGGGATGTGTACTATCAAGTAAAAAATCTTGGTGGTGAAATGAGAAAGTGTAGGAGAAAGTGAAGAAAAAACGATAGTCTATAAGATATTGTATACTTGTAAGAACGAGAAAAATTTAAAAAAGTATACAATAGCAAGGAAGAAATTAAGAAAGTAGTAAGTGAAACTATGAATGAAACTTTTGAATGTATACATCGATAATTGAATACAAAAGAAGGGGGAAGAGATATTTATAGAATAGCTAAAACTAGAGAGAGAAATACTAGAGATCTTATCCAAATAAGATGCATTAAAGATGAATGCAATAGGGTACTATTGGACAATGAGAAAATAAGAGCGATAGAAGAGGTATTTTCATCAACTTTTTAATGAAGACTTATGTGATCAATTTAACTTAAGTAATTTTAGTAGGTCAAAAGAATATAGAAATTTAAATTTTTATTGTAAAATTCAACCTTAAAAAATAGAACAAGTTTTAAATGGGATACAAAATGAAAAAGTAATTGGATAAGATGATATCCAATAAAAGTATGGAAGTGTCTAAGCAAGGTATTGAATGACCTACAAAGTTATTCAACTTGATATTAAAAATGAAAAAAAAAAACTTGATCAGTGGAGTATAAGTATTCTAGTTCCTTATGCTATGACACTACAGGAAAAAAATAATAGAAAAGAGACTAAGGAAGAAGATCACGGTGACTAAAAATCAATTTAGATTTATGTTGGAAAGATTGACAATAAAAGTTATATATCTTTGACACTTAACTAATTGAAAAGTATCAGGAATAAAAGCAAGACTTATATATGACATTTATTGACCTTGAAAAAGCTTATGATAGAGAGTGGAGAATTCTAGAAAAGAATGGTATCAGTATAACATATATTGAAATAATTAAAGATTTGTATGACAATGCAATGATTAGAGTGTAAATGTTAGGAGGATTAATCGGAGTATTTTTCATAAAGATAGGATTACATCAAGGATCAACTTTAAGTCTTTATTTTTTTACACTAATAATGGATGAATTCATTGGGCAAATCTAAGACATGATATCATAGTATATGCTATTTGTAGATAATATTGTTTTGATAGATGAGACACGTGAAAGAGTAAATGCTAAACTTGAATTTTAGAAAGAAACAATAGGAGCGAAAGGTCTTAGACTTATTAGAGTAAAAAAAAGAATATGGAATTTAAATTTAGGAATGTTAAATATAATGAGATAATTGTTAAATTAGGAGATAATGAATCGTCTTTAATTGAAAGTTTTAAATATTTAGGATTGTTTTTATAAAAGGATGGAGAGATTGAGAGATGTCTTGCATAGAATACAAATACGATGATTGAAATGGAGTAGAACATCATATATTTTTTGTGATTGTAAAGTACCTTTAAATTTTAAAGGGAAGTTTTATAAAACGGCAGTCAGACTTGTTATGCTATATGAAACTGAATATTGAGCTATGATTCGAATACATGAGCAGAAGATGAGGATGTTAAAGTGGATGTGGACATATGAGGATGAATAGAATAAGAAATGAGAATATTAGAGCAAAAGTTGAGGTTGCACCTATTGAGAGAAAACTTCGAGAGCTATATTTAAGATGGTACAGACATGTACTTAGACGTTCGGTAAATACTGCAGTTAGGCGATGCAGAACTATTACAAATATGCAAATTAAACGAGTAAGAGGAAGTCCTAATAAGATTTGGTAAACAATGATAACACAAGATAAAATTTATTTAAATATATATGTTGATATATTAAGGGATAGAGTCTAATGGCTTAGAAGGATCCATATAGTTGATCCTACCTAGTGGGATAAGGTTGGGTTGTTGTCGTCATTGTATGATGTTAAGTCTTAGAGAAATTATACTTAGATGTTTACTACTTTTTCTTACTTTTGAAAAGGACCCTAATTGAAATTGATAACTCACCTAGAGTTGAGTCTTAATAGTGGAAAATAATGCAAATTAGGAATTTAAGTCTTAAAATTTTTTACATTTGCAAGTGTTTATTGCAGTAAGTTCTCTTTAGGAGAATAAATCTTTAAATGGAAGTCTCTAGGTGGTTGTCTTATTTAGGATTTTGGAGCAATTTTATTAGAAGCTTAATTTAGCTTGGTTTGTGTCTTAGTTTGTTATTTGGTTTATTTCCTCAATCATTATGTTTTTAAGACTTATAAAGAATATTACTTGATCATAAGATAACATCTTTGGTACTAGGTGAAGGTTTAATAATGACCATTTTTTTTTTAAAAATGCTAAAGATTAGAACTGTAACTGTATGTTCATTATGTTGTTTGTTTAGCAAACAGATCTGCAAGATTGCTTCTTGATCATAACTATTGTAAAAATTGAGTGTCTTTTGCATCACGAGGACTATTGAAAATCCTGCAATATTTTCAGGGATACGAACACTATTAAAAATCCTGCAATATTTTCAGGAATATGGACATAAAGCAGCATTTTATCATGGAAGCATGGATCTTCATCAAAGAGCTTACATTCAGAAGCAATGGAGTAAAGATGAGATCAATATAATATGTGCAACTGTGGCATTTGGAATGGGTATTGCCTCATTTATTGCATAAGGATTTTCCTCCGTTTGTAGTCAAGGCATCAAAACTTGATCTCAATTGCACATAATAGGTATTAACAAACCTGATGTACGTTTTGTTATCCATCATTCTCTCCCAAAATCCATTGAAGGTTATCATCAGGTAATATCTGAAATTCATCTATAAGTCTAATGGGGCATAATGCCTTGAACTCTTGATAGGACGACATTGACTAAAAGGTTTATCATTTTGAATCTTAGGAATGTGGACGTGCTGGTAGAGATGGTCTAAGATCGTCTTGTGTATTATACTACAGCTATAGTGATTACGTGAGCTGTTGCATGCTTCTTATTACACTTCTCTCTCATTTTTTTTGTATTTTAAACTATTCTTTGACAGTGTGATTTTCCTTTTTTCTTGCAAGAATAGATACGTGTGAAGCACATGCTTACCCAGGGTGTGATTGAGCAAAGTACTTTGACACCTACAGCAAGACGCAATTCTTTAGCAAGCAATGACAGAGTGTTAGAAACAAATATTGAGAACCTGCTTCGTATGGTACTCAACAAACTCAGTGCTTTCTTAGTAGCAAGTTGGAAGCAAGATACTAGGCTCACTTTAATACCTCCACTGCAGGTTTCCTATTGTGAGAACAATGTAGATTGCAGACGACTATTACAACTGATACATTTAGGAGAGAAGTTTGACCCAATTAACTGCAAAAGAACCTGTGACAACTGTTCAAAAATGTTGACCTGCGTTGACAAGGACGTAACTGATATTGCAATTCAATTGGTTAGAAACTGTTTTTTTCTAAAGTGAATATATATATGAGATCACTGGCGTGCTATCAAACTTTGTTCCTCACATATTATGTTTCCATTAACTTGGTTTGTAGGTTGAGTTGGTAATATCCACAGGAAAACAGTACTCAACATCTCATATACTTGACGTGTACAGGGGTTCCCTTAGTCAAAATGTCTGCACTTGGTTATTGAATTTCACGTTCAAAACTGTGATGGAAACAAATTTGAACTTATCCCGTAATATTTTACTTATGCTGTAGGTCAAGAAACATAGACATGATAATTTGAGCCTTCATGGAGCTGGAAAGCATCTAGGAAAAGCTGAAGCGTCAAGAGTTATTCACCATTTGGTTATTGAAGATATTCTTGTGGAGGATGTCAAGAAGAGTGATATTTATGGATCTGTGTCTTCTATTCTGAAGGTAGTGTGTCAAATATATAGTATTTCATGTGATCTATTAATAGATTATTTTAGGGATGAGATCCTGTTTTGCTACCAGAGGTCTGCTAATCTAACGTCCTCTCTTTAGTCAACACTTAATGACAACCAAACTTGTTTTGATTCTGCAGGTAAATGAGTCAAAGGTTCAAATGCTTCGTTCTGGAAAACAAAGGGTTGTATTGAGGTTTGCACTTTTTCCTCTGTTTTCCTACAGTTGGATGCATGTTTATTTTTTTGTTCTTTGTGTTAGGTTTGTCTCTTGACAAAGCATTTAGGGTGTGCTTGGTATGGTAGAATGGAAGGGAATCGAATCTGAATAAGTAGGGTTGTAAACGAATCAAACGTTTATGAATAAGCTTGGTGTTCGGCTCGATAAGAGTTTGTTTAAGTTCGTTCAATGTGCATCAAAGTCAATTAATAAACAAGCTTGAACAATTTGATAAATTAAATAAACAAGTTTGAAGATATATGTGTTCGGCTTGTTAATGTTCGTGACCAGTGTTCATGAACAAACTCATTTAAAAATTATTTATGAGCTTATTTATACTCATTTATAAACAAGGATTAAAATATTAAAAGTTTAAAATAAACAAACAAGCTTAACTTAAGAGCTTGATAGCGTTTAAATAAATCAAACATAAACAAGTTCGATTCAAGCTTAAATCAAGCTTGAATCGAGCTTGATTAGAAGCTAGATACCCAATAAACAAGTCCAGCTCAAGCCAAGCTCAATCTCTAAAAAAAGAAATCAAGCCATGCTTGAACAGGTTTTTCAATAGCTTAGTTAATTTTAGGCTTGACTTGGTTTGACTTGGTTATCTTATCAAACAAGTCTGAACACTTTAAAACTTGACTTGATTTGACTCGTTTACAACCCTATGAATAAGATTAGAATGAAATGCAACAAAATGAAAAAGGGAACAATATATTCCATTTCTTTGTTTTGTTGTAAAAATGCAAAGTAGTGGAATGGTTTTTTTCTATGTTTTAACTCATTTAGTTCATCTGGTGCTTTCTATCAATGATTCACTTGGTCTGCATGGTTGGTGCCCAATCTACCCTTTTTCCCCAACATTTCTCTCGAAAGATGTGGCTTTATCAACCAACGTGCTTGGTTCTATCCAGTTAATCCACCCAACATGCTTGGTGCCTAACTTGTCCAGTTCACTAGGTCGATCAATCTGATGGATCACCATGATAGCGCACATTAACATTCCATCATCTTTGAATCAACATAAGTGGAAGATGTAAAAGGTGAAATAAGGTTTTCCTCATTGCCTATGTTTTTATCATGATGACTTTAACCTTAGTTTTACTCTAGAATTAAATCATCACCTAAATGAAGAGGAGTACAACTGATGGGGACTTTTTAAACTTCAATTTTGGTATGTCTCCGCACCTTAAACTTATTCGAATTAAACCTAAAAAGCTAGATTGGTTACACCATTAGACACATTTTGAGGGTCCTGCAGCCTATAATCGTTAACCTTTGCTAACAGTCCAGCCATTATGAAACTCAAAAACACAATGTCAAGTTTCTGACAACTTCCAAATCACCCACACATCTCATGTATGAATTTACCCTCAGAACATTTAAGAATGCTATTGAAAAACCTCCCTGAACTTGAACTTTCCTAAATCTCTAGGATTAGACTCCCTTATCCATCCTCAACTTCTAACACTAAAATTGTTTCAAAGAACCTTTGCTCTTTAGGTTTTAACTGAGACATACATGCTGAACTTTCTGCTTCAAACTTGAAATTAACCATGATGAACTTAGGAGTACGTTCACACTCTAGAAATCAACTTGAGAGAGAAGTGCGATCAGATCATAGCAATGAATGGTGAACTATCACAGTTGAATAACCATGACAACTTAGGAGAGCCCCTATTGTAGAGTGGGTAAGATCCTACCTCATTGAGGATTCACTGCTCAAAGTGACTTCCCATTGCCCTTTGGTGGTGACAGAGAGGAGCATCACAAGAAGAAAGGATCAGGGAGATAAAAGAAAACAAATCTTGGATTGGAAGAGGAAAATGAGGGTGAAGGCTTTGTTCCATCTTGAGATCCCTCAACCTCCCGAGTAAATAAAGGTAGAGAAAATGCCAATCACTTGATCCTTACAGCTGTCACAAGCCTCATCTAAGATGAAATGGAAACCAATCATGATCTTTGTCGCATCATAAGAGAAAGGAAGATGATTGCCAATTGAGAATGTTGTACTACACGTTGTTGAAAGCTATCAGAATCTTTGTTGCAATGGTGGAGAAGTCAATGTTCCATAACCTTGTAGGCTACAAATGGGTAGTGATGAGTCCATCCATGAACTAGAGTTTGGGTTTCGGGAAGAATGCTTGTATATTGGGCCTATGATCCCGACAAATGTTGTAGGTGTTAGCGTGATGATGCCTTAGGTGGTCATGTTCAACCAAGATGTTTAGATGTTTGGTGTGTTTGACAAAGAGCGTAAATTAGGTTTACCTATGTGATTGGTGTGTGCTATGAAGTTTGCAGGGATTTGGTAGGATGCACACAAAACTTATGGAGCTTGTGACTAGACAAGGTTGAGTCATGGCTATTTTAACTCGATGGCTTAAAGGTCCATTAGAATTGGAGAAGAATGTTATGAGACATTTGACGCACTGTAAGACAAGGAACATGGACTATATAGATGACCTATCAAAAGATGACATGTGGAACAAGTCGATGACTTGGTACATTGAGAGGTTGAGGACCTGATAGGTGTACTCTTGGGCAACGCAAAGCTATTACAACTTGAAGACGTCTTAGTAAGATGTGAGAGTATGAGAGAATTTATAATTTTACATTTTAGATAGATTTCTACCTAGGTGTGAACTCACTAAAAAAAGGTAGCAACTTACATTTCTATAAAAGCTATTGCTTTTTCTTGTTTTATCTTTATTGTAAAAGATAGATTTCTATACGAGATTTTTTCACCTTTGATAAGAAGAAATACCAAGGGATATTTTTAGTAATGACTTACTTATTAGTTAAGTTGTAAAGTATGACTTAAGACTCCGAACCACATTAAACAACTTGTATTAGTATTGTGTTACTTGATTTTGGTTTATCTTATTTTTGCTGCACTCAATAGTTTTTTGCCCTTGCAAGAACACACACACACAAAAAGAGCAGCCTATTACATGAAGCTCTCGCCAAGGCAAAGTCTCGGAGAAGGGTTTATTGTATATAGTTTTTACTCTGCTTTGCAAGAGATTATTTCTGTGACTCAAATCCGTGACCTTCATATCACACGATAATAATTTTATTGTTGCGTCAAGACTCCCTTTTTTGCAAGAACACAGAAAAAAATTGTATTTGCTTGTCAAGACGCTATTCACTCCCTCTCTAGCACTCCGGTCAACTTTATCAATCCTTAATAGTAGGGTTATTGGATTTCTTCTTGATTCACTGACTAACTTGGCTTTAAAAGCTTAGTTTGGCGTGAACTTGCTTATAGCAGTGATCATGTGTTTCATGGGACTTTTGAAGCAAACAACTGATAGACAAAGAGAGCAAGATCATTATATCTGTCAATGCAAAAAATGATAGCAGACTACGTGAGACCATCATTGTCATCAGTTATCAGTATCATCCCAAGTCTTCTTGGTCGACCATATAAATATCATCACTCAATTGAGCTCTATGCCTATTTATATCACTACAATAACAAACAACAACAACAACAACAAAACCTTATTCCACTAGGTGGAGTCAGTTATATGGATTATTTTATGTCATTGGGCTTTATCCCTTACTATATAATCTATATTTAAATAAATTTTATCTTGTTATATTATTGCTAACCAAGTCTTTTTTGGTCTTCTTCTTCCTTGTTTAATGTGTATATTTGTTATCGTTTTACATCGTCTAACTGGAACATTTATTGACCGTCTAAGTACATGTCCGTACCATCTTAAACGTCTCTCTCGGAGTTTTCCTTCAATAGATGCAATATTGATTTTTTCTCTAATGCTCTCATTTCTTATTCTGTCCATCCTCGTATGTCTGCACATCCACCTTAATATCCTCATTTCTGCAACTCTCATCTTTCGCTCATATACTCAAGTCGTAGCCCAACATTCAATGTCATATAACATAGTAAGTCTAATCGCCATTTGGTAGAACTTCCCTTTAAGTCTTAGAGGCGCTTTACGATCATATAAAATACTTGACGCTTTCCTCCATTTCAACTATCCTGGTTATATTCTATGTAAAACATCTCTCTCAATCCCTCCGTCATCTTGCAAAAATGATCCTAAATATTTAAAGCTCTCAGTTCCAAACAACTTGTCATCTTTTATTTTAACACTTGTCTCATTACGTCTACTATTGTTAAACTTAAATTCCATATATTCTGTCTTTACTCTATTAAGCCTAAAACCTTTTACTTCTAGTGTTTTTCGTCAAGATTCTAGTTTAGTATTTACTCCTTCACGTGTCTCATCTACCAAAATAATATCATTTGCAAACAACATGCACCATGGTACTGTATTGAATGTGTCCAGTGAGTTCATCCATGATTAGTGGTAAAAGATAGAGACTTAAAGTTGATCCTCGATGTAACCCTATCTTTATTGGAAATATCTCAATTAATCTGTCTGAAGCCTTCACTCTAGTTGTTACTTCCTCATACATATTTTTAATTATTTCAATATATGTTACATCAACACCTCTTTTTTTTTAAATTCTCCATATAATTTCTCTTAGAACTTTATCATAAGTTTTTTCTAAGTCAATGAATACTATTTGTAGACTTTGCTTTTGCTCTCGATATTTTTCAATTAGTTGTCTGAGAAGATATATAGTTTCTATTGTCGACCTTTCTGACATAAATTCAAATTGATTTTTGAGAATCGTGGTCTCCTTCCTTAATTTTTTTTCTATTACTCTTTTCTAAAGTTTCATGGTATGACTCATTAGTTGAATAATCCTATAGTTTTTACAAGTTTGTATGTCTCCTTTATTCTTATATAAGGGAATTAGGATACTTGTTCTCTATTGATCAGACATCCTTTTTGTTTTCAATATTATATTAAATAATTTTGTAAGCTATTCAATACCTTGTTTCCCTAGGCACTTCCATACTTCTATCGGAATATCATCTGGTCCAATGGCTTTTCCATTTTGCATTTCAGTTAAAGCTTATTTTACTTTTGAAATTTTAATTCTATGATAAAAATTTAAATTTCTATATTCATTTGACCTACTTAAATTACCTAAATTAAGTTGGTCTCCTAAACTTTCATTAAAAAGTTGATGAAAATATCTTTTCCGCCGCTCTTTTATTTCTTCATCATTTACTAATACCCTATTGCATTTATCTTTAATATATCTTATTTGATTAAAATCTTTTGTCTTCCTCTCTCTCACTTTAGCTATTCTATAAATGTCTCTTTCTTCTTTTGTATATAATTTTCAATATAACTATTCAAAAGTTTCAGTTTTAACTTCATTCACTGCTTTCTTAGCTTCTTTCTTGGCTATTGTATATTTTTTCAAAATTTTCTCATTTTTACAAATATATAATTTCTTATAGGCAGTTCATTTTTTCCTTGACTTTCTCATTGCACCATTAAGATTTTTTACTTGGTGGTGCATGTCCCTTTGACTCACCGAGTACATTCTTGGTTATTATTTTCAATTTTGATACCATTTATCCCATGTCGTATTAGGGTCACTGTATATTTCATCTAATACTTATACTCTTATCTTCTCTTTAAATATATTTAGTTTCTCATCCTCTAACTTCCACTACTTAATTTTAGGAGTCGTGTATATTTTTTTCCTATTAATATTATGTTTGAGGCGTATATCAAATATTATTAACCTATGCTGAGTAGTTAAATTTTCTTCAGGGATGACCTTACAATCTTTACAAATCTTTTTATCTTTCTTCCTAATTATAAGAAAGTAAATTTGTGATTTATTATTTTCACTTTGAACATGACCAAGTGTTCTTCTCTTTTCTTAAAAAATGTATAAGCTAGTATAAGATCATATACTATTGCAAAATCCAATATAGTTTTACTTTTTTCATTTCTTGTTCCAAACCCATAACTCTTATGCATCCTCTCATATTCGTCATTTTTCGTTCCGACGCCTATTTAAATCGCCTCCTATTAAAATCATCTCATTTGACGGAATATTTTGTAATATTTCATTCGAGTCATCCTAAAACCTTAATTTGGTATTTTTTCATCTAATCCTATTTGAGTTGCATATACACTAATTACGTTCATAGTTTCTTTCTCCACTACTATTTTGAGAGTTATGATTATATTCCCCCTTTCTAATTACTCCTACAACTTCATCCTTTAACGAACTATCTACAATAATACCCACTTCATTTCTTGTTTTATTCTTTCCTGTATACCATAACTTAAAATCCGAGTTCTCTATCATCTTTGCTTTCTCACCTACCTATTTTGTCTCTTGTACACACACAATATTAATTTTTTTTCTTAATCATCATATCTATTATCTCCATTGTTTTGCCAGTGAGGGTTTTTATGCTCCATGTATCAAATTTTAGACTATTAGTTTTTCTATAATATTTATTCTTACCCAATCTATGGTGTGAGAATTTTTGCTTATTTAACATTGCATCCAAATTCTCATGGAGATGTAGTGGTCAAAGTTTAAAATTTCGACCCGAATCGATGTTTCGGTTCGTGATCGGAACGATACGGTTTCGGTATCGTATCGAGGCATATTGATAAATTTCGATAATTTTTTAATATAAAATATATAAATTAAAAATGAAAATATTAATTTAAATATTAAAAAATTAATAATATTAATTTCAATTAAACAGGATTAAAAAATAAATTATTATTTTTAATATATAAATTAATAAAATAATTTTAATTAATTTTATTAACCTATAGTTAAACTATAGTTTGGGAAGTTAATTTTTTTCCTTCGCGAGTAGCTGCTTGGTCGCCGCGCCTACGCGAGGTCACCGGCACCGCGGTCGTCTGGCCCTCCGTCGCCGCCGCTGCCGCTGCCTTGTGGATCTCGTGGGCATGTTTTGCTTCGTGGCGCAACGAGAAATACTACATGTTTCGGATGAAACGGGTTGGTATTTCAAACAATGGTAGCGATCCTTGTCGATACGTTGCAGTCGAACCCTGCAACGTGAACTCTTGTATATTTTTCACTACTCCTAAGTTCTGAAGATGTAGCGGTCCTTGTCGAGATGTTACAGTCGGACTCTGTAATGCGTTCCTTTCGGGGAACAATCTAGTATTAACACAGTAGTTTGATTGATCCATTCATTGAACATTTGTTTTAGTTTAACGCTGGCTAGCAACTTAACCCAATCCTCCTCTTTTATTTGGGCTTGAGATCAGCCACGATAAGATTAACTCATCATGGGCGGAGTTTATATCACTTATAATATTTAAATTATTAAAAAAAATTATTAAAATAATTATTGTTTTCTACCTGAGATGCTCGAAATAAATTATCAATAGTGTAATCTACCACCAGGATTTTTGCAACATGGAGGCGATCAGCTTATTCCATTCTCTATGATTCTCTTCTCAGTAATTGGGCAAGCAGCTTAGTACCAACATTTATACTTTGCAAATTTTTCTACGAAGATGTCAAACAACATAATATAATTGATTTTTCAATTCTTGAGTCTGTTTATTCAGCGCTATCATGATAGCTTGCTTCCTAAGCATGCATAGCAGTGCCCTATTATCAGTCTACAAGTTTTGGCAATTTTTTCACATAATTCTGTAGTTCTCAGATATGCTATTCCTTTTTTGCCCTGTTTATGATTGCTTATTTCTACATGTGTGTGTGCGCGCGCGAATTTTGTCAACGTGTTTGTATATAGTTGATTACTTTCAGATTAGAAGCTTTCTTCATATAGGTGACTTATTATTACTATAAAAGGGTAATCTGATGTACAAAGTTTCAGTCAATATGAGATTCCGAAGAAGGATTGGACTATATTGAATCTATTGTACGTAATTTTATCTTGTATTGCAAGAGATTTTTTCTGCGATTGAAACATGTGATCTCAGGGTCACACGATAATAATTTTATCGTTACACCAAGCCTTACTATTACTAATGACATTTTGTTTAATATGGCGTATAATTGCAGCTTATTTCAAATGTAATAGCAGTTAATGTTCATATGGCACCAGGTTTCCTGCTCCTGCAAAGCCATCTAAAATGAGCAAAGCTCAAGAGACACCAGCAGCAAAGGGTTCGTTACTTCAAGAAATATTGAACCCCACAACTGCTGACGTGGATGCTCCTCTGCAAAATGAAGTGGACTTGGTAACATGCGTATCCATCTTATAATGTACTGGTAAAACAGAGGTAGCTAAACAATCTAATTGAACAGTAATTTTGTTCTAATTGCAGAATCTTTCTGCCAAACTTTATGCTGCTCTACGAATGCTGAGAACAGCACTTGTAAAAGAAGCTGGTGAGGGAGTCATGGCATATCACATATTCGGGTAAGCGTTTTTTTTTTTGTTTAAAACAAACAGTAACTAATGCACAAATATCCTGGATATCCATAATCTGTGTTGACGATGCTTGACGAATTCTAATTGCTATCTCAGAAATGCCACATTGCAGCAAATCAGTAAGAAATTACCCAGAACTAAAGAAGAACTTCTTGAGATCACTGGCATTGGCAAGTACGTTTTTCTTGAATCTACTGTAGATCGAATGCTATAGGTATATTCAATCAAATATTTTATTCCAGGGCAAAGGTACATAAGTATGGGGACCGGCTACTGGAAACTATAGAATCTACAATTGCAGAGTATCGCAAAACAAGCAGGAACAGCAGTAGCAGCAGCAATGATAATACTGATGGAACAAAGAAACGAAGAAGTTCGGGAAGTAGTGATCTGCGTACCAATAACAATGACTTCTCTGAAAGCACAGTTCAGTCCAAAAAACGACTAGCAAGGCTAGTAAATGCAGAAAGTGCACCATCAGCTGCTGCAAGTTATGGTCGGTGTATCGATATTGATCTTGACGGTTATGAGAGCGAAGAGTCAGTACCTGCAATGCAGGGGCCTTCTGGTAGAGTTCTGCCAAAATGGTCAAGGCCAACAAGCAAAAGCAACAGCCCTAGAGATGACCCTTTTCAGCAATATGCATTCAAGAAGTAGATCAGGTTGTTAGTTTCTCTCGGGGTCTTCCTTATGGCTCATGGTAATGTGCTGAAGATATATAGAGTCAAATTCTGCTGCTCGAACGGGGATTCTGATGCTTAGTTTGGATGTTTCATCCTTGAACATGCAATCTATAGTCATGTTATCTTTGACATGGTCGAACCCAAGATTTGCTAAACATGCAGAACGAGGCATCATGCAAAACCTGAACGAAAAATTTCAGCAGTGATCTTAATAGTTATCCGGGGGTGATATGTCGATGCAAATTCAATTTGCTCTGCAATTTTGTAAACTACTTGTGAAATTAGAGCATTATGTTTCAGCCATACTATATATCTTATTAGTGTTATATTCTGTGATATAATAGAAGAATGCAGGTACTAGGAACGAAAGGATCGCGGCAATGGTGGCGAAATCAAAACAGCGCGAGTTCAAGTGCCTTCGATACTCTGTTTACCTGGATGGAAAGAAAGAAGGGGAGAGGATGATAGTAGAAAAGAAAAAAAAACAAAAAAATGACTATTGTTACATGAATCAAAGACCCATTATGTACATTTTTGCTACTTTTCCTTCCACTTAGGCCTCCTGAACTTGAGGTCCAACCAGAGTAAAGCTGGTGACTGCATTCAATACCGCAGGATTTATGTTAGCTTGCAGTTAAAAAACTTTGTTTATTAAAAAATTATTATGGCCAAATTGAGTTAGAGGCCAAGACATGGTGTCAGTATCATTGATCTGCATGGTGCCATGAAATTTGGTGTCTCTTAAATTTACTAATGCTATACTTTGAGATGATATCTTCAAACCAAGAATGTACACGTTCACAGTGGAAGTTATAAAGATTTTTTTTTATTTATAAATATGTATAATGTTGTAATAGAAGTGCAATAATAAAATTGTTATAGTGTGATTTAGAAGTCACTAGTTTGAATAATAAAAATAGTTTTTGTAAAATAAAATAGAATTGTGTACAGTAGTTTTTTTTTTTGGGATACTTTGTATTGATGGACATTTTTTGCACCTAGTTGTTCTTTATAATGTTGTAATACATTAGTCGTTGGATTTTTTTTTTTTTTTGGTTAAAATCATTAAAAGCACAAGAAAAATTTACTTATGCATAAGCAATTGAATTTACAAATTGAAAAGGATTACTTCGATTAAAAAAGGGAAAAAAATCTGTATCTAATCTCTCTCCATTTTAGAAATTGCAATATTCTTTCTTAAATTTCACCAGTTTTATGCAATGAAGTCACCTTGATGAAAAAATAAGGTGAATAGGAAATAAAACGACTAAGGCCCTGTTTACTATACCAGTTTATTGATTATAAAAAAAATATTTTCAACAACAAAAATCTGAATATTTCTTGTATAACTTTGCCATTAAAATGAAAATAGGTTGTCACTAACAAAGAGCTAGCATGTTTAACAAGGGTGCTATTTTCTACTAAGTTTATAATAAACATGGAAGGGAAGAGATATTTCTCATGCAGCAACAAATCGTTACATCCCAATTTAAAAAAAAAAAAAAAGAAAAGAAAAGAAAAGAAACGAACGATTGACAAATAAGACAGAATTGTAGTTATACTGACTATGAGAATCAAACTAGCTCCAATGAAAGACTAGAATTAGAGAAACTAAAATGTAAGCTTAATCACTAAAATCCAGAAGAGTAAATTCAGAAAACAAACAAACAAACGAACTGCAATTGGTGCAGTCATAGGAGTCTAAGGCACTAGGTCAATAATGAAAATCGAACCTTAAGAATTTTTAAATAAACAATAGAAAAACAAAGTTCATTGATATATGCTTCAAAGTTAATGACTCGTCCCTAATATCCTTCATCATTGGTTCCTCAGTGATGATGAAAGGAGGTAGATCACGAGAGACTATGCCTCTTGACCCGTTAGTAGATCAAGAGGGGTCATCCCTAATATCAATTTGAAGATGATATGGGTCGGCAGTTTTACCCACGTTCGAAAGAGGATCTATTTCTTCTGAGTCGAACTGCGACCAAATAAGTCTTGACTTTTGTAGACATGAAAAGAGTTAGGAGAGAGCACAAGGATTTCTTTGGACGAAATCCCTTCGATGCTCAAATCAAACTTTGAGTTAAAAGAATACGATAGCAAGTGAAGATTACAATCGAAGTGAAAAAGATCAAGTTGCCTTTCCATTCTCTTGAATATCCCTTTTATACAAACTTGAGAGCACCCGTTGTATCTCTTCTAGGATGCGTCTATTCCACCCGTTGCACTCTGTGTATCCGTTCCAACCATCAACTACCAACCTCTTTTAATTACATAACTACATTAATCACTCAGGTGAAATGTTATAGTCACCGCGTTTATTATTTGTAATTGCCAATTCAGAGGAGATGTAATGTCTCTTTGAATCAATATTCTCCCTCTAAATTATTAAATATTCTAATATTCATACTATGAGGCCTCGTCTACCCCTCCCCAACTCCAATATATATATTATATCGATCAAGCCTTTTTTGAATCACATGGACTTGTATTCTCCCTCTAAATTACTAAATGTTCTAATATTCATACTGCGAGGCCTCATCTACCCCTTCTCTACTCCAATATTGATATTTTAAAAGAACTCCACGCAGTTTTTTTTTTCTTTCAGATTTTGTATATTGATCAGCTTTGAGAAACAACCAAGCAAAGGAATGGCCTTGACCAGTAATTAATTAAGCACGCTAAGCCACTGCTTAGGAACATATGCATTAATATCCCATGAGCTTAAAAACCATACAAGCAGTGTAATGGCTTTTTGAATGAGCAATTACTATATCTTTGGTCGTCTGAATGCTAGCATAAGAAAATCGATCAGTAATTTATTGACATGTTTACTTTGAAAGATTTGGATATTGTTTCGATCTCTTCTTTCGAAGAGTATTTGTTGGAGTTTTATGAGAATAATCTGAATTTAAATTTATGAAATGAATTTAGAATTATTTGTCAAGATGACACTCTTCTTGGCTAATTGATCGAGTTATTGAGTGCTCAATGACCGAGTTGTCAAGTGTCAAAATGATCAATTGATCGACCGCCCAAAACTAATCGCGTGTCTGAGTAGACTGAGTACCCAAATTGGATGAGTGTCCAACATACTGAATGTTGAGTTGCCTAAGTAGGCCAACTTGTTGAGTGACCAAACTAGTTGATTTCCTGAGCTAGTGGAGCACCCAAGCTAGTTGAATACCCAAGTTGGCTAAGTGCTTGAGCTACCCAAGTGGCCAAGCTGGCTAAGTGCCTGAGCTGTCAATTTGCTTGAGTAGCCGAGCTGCCAAACTAACTAGTGTTGAAAGGAAAGAGTTATTAAGATGTGTTTGATACAATTTTCTTAAAATAAATTCGTCACCTTCGACAGTGCTTCAAGGTTACGATGGACAGCCAAACATAGATTGTTTTAGCGAACTGAGCATATACCTGGACGTTATCACGGAATAGTTGCTATGTAGGTTGCTCAGCAGGGATGAAGAGAACATGGGAGAACAAAGTTAGATGGAAAGCTCATCTGTATTATTATGCATGAGGTTGTAGCCTCTTTATATAGGAGCTTTGACCATCGACTCCATTAATTGTTTGACAAGTCGTCGAATTATAATGCCTGCAATTGACATCGTTAATACTTGCCTAGTTATGGATTCAACAATAATTTCCATCCATTACAGATTGTAAAATTAATGTGTTTGTTATCCAATGGAGTAGATAAAAGAAATTCAGGTTGGCAAAACATTGGTTGGTTGATCGACTTAGGCAATTTTTGTCGTGATTAATCTGATATTCGACGTGCATATGTAGGTCGCCCTCGCGCACCAGTTATCTGAGTTCAGTGCAATTTAAACTTTGGATTTACACCCCTGCAAGCTCGTGCATAAGAGAAAGCCTCTTATCCATACATATTCAGAACATAGATATTGTGATTCGTTATAAATCAATCAATTTACTATGAAATTCTCAATGTGAGACTAAAATTCCATGCATATTAGAGCTTCCATTGTATCCGTTCATTTCATTTCCATTCTATTGGTTATGCCCATGTTGAGGCATGATATCATGAATAATGGGTAACCACCCATTATCGCCAATTTATAACTGTTGGTGCAATCGATCTCGGGTTAAGATTGACTAGACTCGAGTGAGACTCGAGTAGTATTTTGATATATGACAATAGGTTTGACAATGGATTTGATAATACATATGACAATATATATGATCATATGACTAGTGGATGGTTTGGGACATTCAAAGTCATATGAGGGAGATTGTTAGGAGGTGATTTTTTGAGCAATTAACCTCAGGTCAAGGTTGACTAAGCTCGAGTGAGACTCGAGTGGAAGTCCAAGTTTGGAAACTTGGCAAGAGAAAGTCCAAGTATGGATATTTAGCAATAGAGAAGTCCAAGAATGAATTCTTGGCAAGAGAAAGTCCAAGTGTATAGTCTTGGTTGTGTAAGTCCAAGTGTATAGTCTTAGCGGCGAAGTCCAAGTATGAATACTTGACAATTGAAAAGTCTAAGGGTGTAGTCTTAGCCGTGTCAAGTGTGTAGTCTTGGTGGCGCTAGAGGGGGGGGAGGGTGAATAGCATTTCTCCGATTCGATCATTTGATTACGTTCGTGCTTGTCTACACCAATGTTAGTGCGTAGTGGAAATAGACATAAACACTAAAACAAAATACAAGATAAGCAAACACAAATATAACACGATATTTTACGCGATTTGAAATCCTAGTTCCTACTCCACGGTCGAGCTCCAGAGTGAGCTCTAGTGATGCACACCACCATTAAACCTTTTCTTTCTCGAAAATACTCCGGAGGTAGAGAAACCTCTTACAATGAAGATTACAAAATGAATAAGCAAACCAAATACAAAGCAAATGAAAGAATATAAAACAAAACACTTTACGAGTGTGTTTTTGATTGCTTGTTGATTTGGTAGCTTTGGAGTGCCTTGGAGGTCTGGAATCACAACAAGGTTTCTCCTTCAAACTCCCAAGAATCGACTTCTTCTCCTCTTCACGAAGTCTCCTTATAAAACTATAACTCAAGCTGATTTCTACCGACCAGTCGACTGCTCACTTGACCATTGTCTCACAACAGATTAATCCACGTCAGAAATTACCCGATCGTTGATCGCTCGCCCAACAAATGAAAGTGTCATAGCTATCAATCGATCATTATAAGATAATAGTCGATCGCTTAACCCTAGCAATCAATCGCTAGAGTCACACCAACAATTGAGCCTCGCGATTGATTACTCTACCAGTCAACCGGGCTATAACCCTAGTCGACTGTCGGAGTCAACTAAGCCCTTCGAGTACCAAGCACTCGACCAGTCGACTGGTCAATACTACCAGTTGATTGATAAACCTCAAAACTGAGGTTTAACCCAAGTATGATCCTTTCATACTTGATACTCACCCTTAGTCTAAACCAAGCCTTCAAGCCACTTCTGTCAGCCTCACACCCTCAGGGTCCATCCGAGTCCTCAACAACTCCTTCACCCTTCGCTCTATCCTTCAAGTGCTTCTATCGACTTTGTCATGTCATTGGGTATCCTTAGCCTAGACCTAAGCCTTCAAGTCACTTCCATCAGCCTCACGCCTTTGGTTCGAGTCCACGACTCCTCACCCTTGGCACTAGCCTTCAAGTGTTTTCATCAACTTTGTCATACTAATGGGTCTACCTTTGCCAAGATGTCGCACCTCGGGAACTTACGCTACCAAGACTCCACCCTTGGGCTTACATGACTAAGACTACACCCTTGGACTTTTTCTTTGCCAAGTATTCATACTTAGACTTTCGTCACCAAAATGTCACCAAAACTACACACTTAGACTTACACGACCAAGACTACACCCTTGTACTTTTCCATTGCCAAGTATTCGTACTTAGACTTTTTCCGCTAAGACTACACATTTGAACTTACACGACCAAGACTACACATTTGGATTTTTCCTTGCCAAGAATCCATTCTTGGATTTCTCCTTTGCCAAGTATTCATACTTGGACTTCCCTTGCTAAGTCTCCAAACTTGGACTTCCACTCAAGTTTCACTCGAGCTTGGTCAACCTTGACCTGAGGTTGATTGCTCCAACAATCACCTCCTAACAATCTCCCTCATATAACCTTGGATGTCCCAAACCATTCACTAGTCATATGATCATATGTATTGTCAAACCTATTATCAAACATCAAAATACTACTCGAGTTCCACTCGAGTCTGGTGAATCTTGACATGAGGTCGATTACACTAATAATATCCCCTTTTTGATGTTCGACAATACCTTTAAGTTAGGCTATCCCATAAGCCCAACTTGACTCTTCTTATGCCAAGGTATAATGAAGATTTCCTAACTTAAACTCTTCAATTCTCCCCCTGGCATACATCAAAAAGTCTATTAAGGTTTTCCATGTCTCATCTTCTAATGAGATCTTTCATTCTCCCCCTTGGTCCAAGACTCATCATAAATGACTTCATTTTAATGAGAGACAATTCTTATAACCTTCATTCATCATCCCTTAATGGATAAACTCCCCCTTGATCATTATACCAGCAATATTCTTGGAGAGTTCCTAAGCCTATATAAAATCTAAACCATAAAAAATAAGGGTAAAAGTTCAAACTTGAACTTTAACATCCCTTAACATTTGATCCTTATCCTAATTAACTCTCCAATTCATTTTCAATGAATATCTCACCCTTCCAATGTTTCTCTAAGCATATCATAGGGTTAGGAGTAGTTAGGGTGCTTAGGGGTTGCTGATAATTAGCCAAACAAATCTTGTTCATTAAAATCAGACATATACCAACTATGTCAATGGTAGTCATTTGCTTACATGCAATATTGATCGAGTCGATTTTTCAAAATTAGACTTTCAGTTTAGATTTTGAAAAAACATAAATAATTATATATTTTTCGAAAAATTATGAAACTTCATACGTACATTATTTATGTCAAACATTAAGGGCGAAAAATAGTTTTATATTAAAATATCTATTATTTCGAAAGAATGATACAAAGTTTAAAACCATTAAAAACTTTAATATTTTTTCCTAACTTGTATCAACATTGTCAATGGTGGTTCCTATCAAAAGATAGACTTCACCAAATTGTTCTAAAATGATTTTAAAATATTTTTTCAAAATCTATTTTTAATTATGGTCAATGGGCTAAATATACATGACTTGTACATTAGTTTTCCTCATGATTTCTTCCTATGATTGAAATAGTTTAAGTTCATTTTGATGTATTATATAAGCATATTGAACTTAACTCATTTTTTTAACATCTCACATGTGTCTAAGGTGTGTCTAAGGTGTATCAATACATACACATGTCATCCTATAGTTCTTGTGAGATGTAGATTAATTTTCCCTTAAACTAAGGGTTCAAACATAGCTACTTAGACATATCCATTTGATTCCTTTATCTATAACATCAAATAATGTCATTTGTCCTTAAATTCAATTTGATTAACCTTAATGCATAAATCATGATCATGGCATATATTGATTGCATAAATTAAAACATTTGCCCATGATTCATAATGTCATGACATAATAAGCATAACCTAAGTATTAACATGACATTTATCAATCTAAGTACTTATCATAACATTTTAAATAATCATATGAAGCATGATGTCATGACATGAATTACGACAATCAAAGCGTGACAAATATATAAAATACAAAGGTATAGAATACCTAAGTCTTAAATCAAATTGTCATTTTCTAGAATTATATCAACTACAATCATTGCGATAATAACACCTAAATCCCATGAGTGTGGGAAAGTCTCAACTTGGCACATTTTTGACTTTAACCTATTCGTGCCAATTATGATCAACTTTTCAAACTTCATAATTTCTATTGACACATCCTAAAATCTTTTAGGATCATATTTCTTATCTCATTTCCAAGGTATCATATCACATTGAAAATGCTCTAAAGTATCAACTCTACCATGGTTAGGTTAACTACTCATCCATTCAAGGTTGATACACCCTAAACCTATTTAGTGTGAAGGGATCACACTTCTAGGAATCCAATATCTATTGGAGCTCCTTGGATTTACATGGTACTCACTATGAATAACCTCTCTTAGTACATTTCTAATGACCCTTCTAGGCTTGAAAGCTTTGGTCATTATGGTCTCCTTAAGGTTAACCCTAGGGATATCTTCCCTTGTAACCTTTTTGGTGATTTTCCTAGGTTTCTTTGAAACCTTAGTCACTTGACTCTTATCATGGTCAACTTTAGGGATGACTTCTCTTGTGACCTTGGCTTTTCTAGACCTAGGGCTAATTCTATAACTATATGGAACACTATGGTAAGAAGACTTGATTTCTTTGGACTTAGGCTTGTAACCCAAACTCTTCTTGTCCTTAAATGATTCTTGCCTCCTACATCTTGATTTTTGTCCACTAGACCATTTAATTGAATTTGTCGTCTTTCCAAGGGTGTTATCCAATTTATCATGTCTTGAGTTCAAGATTTGATTTTCTTCTTCTAATACCTCAAGTTTTATTTTCTATCATTTCTTTGGACATTTTGTTTCTTCCTAGGCATATGTCTAGTTTTCTTAAGGTTGATACTTAGGTTGTTCTCTACCTTCCTATCCTTAGTATCCTTAGGTTGAGTAGTTCTTGAAGTACTTGGTCTAAGATTGTCCTTAGTCTTAATTTCATGATGTTTAGCTCCTAAGCAATAAGCATTACTACTAGTATGTTTCTTATGATAAATTACAAGTGCATTAAAATGTGATACATTATTAGCATGCTTTTAATCATGACATAAAGGAAGAGCATTATTAAGATATACTTAGATTTATTTTAGCTCCCTTACATATGAAGCTCCTCTCACGTCCTTCCTAGGGTGACTCCCCCTCGGATATTGACTTCTATAGTGACCCCTTTTGTTGTACATAAAGCACATAATGTGCTCATTGCCTTTCTGTATCGGGGCTCCGGTCTCCTTGGTCTTCTCCTTCACCATTGGAGCTATTTGAGCCTTCATCTTGGCTTTTTTTGGATACTTACTCTTGTATTGTCCTATCTCTCTACATTCAAAGCATGTTATATGATTTTTATTTTTATTGACCATGCTAGAATTACCTTCCTTATGTGTAGAGGATACTTGGGAAGATCCTTCATTTCTCCCGGATGTAGAAGGTTCTTCCTCTTGCTTCGGCATGGAAGATCTAACCTCCCCCTCAATCCTTAAGGTGGAGACTTCTTCAACTTCTTCTTCCAACTCGAATATTGAACATCTTTCAGCCTCCGAATCTACAAGCTCTTGAGGAGATGAGCTTTCCTCTTCTTCGATCTTGTTATCATCTTGACTTTGGGTCGGTAAGGTAATCTCATGAAATTTTGCTAATTTTCTCCATAGCTCCTTGACATCCTTATAATCACCTAATCTACACAAAACATCTTTAGGAATTAAATTAATTAGGGTTTTTGTTACTCTTTAATTTATCTCGAAGGCTTGGATTTGCTCTTCGGTCCATCTCTTCCTCTTGATGAGCTTGCCCTTGTCATTTGTAGGAGCTTCGAACCCGTCCACTCATCCATTAGGATGAACCATTGCTCGATGTCCATCATAAGGAACGTCTCCTTCCTCGCGGTCCATGTGGAAAAGTCTTCTCGGTCGAATGGTAGAGGAATCCGAGTGTCATAGTTGAATCTGTCACTTGGCTCCATTCTTCTACTCCTCTAGCGCTTTTGCTCCTTCCGGCTGTTAGCCCTTGAAGAATGACCTCTCCCAATATATACTGCTTATAAAATGCGATGTCGAGTGATGCTTGTGTGTGCACTGGGTGGCTGATGCAAGGGTTGTGAGTAGATAGTCGGAGAGTTTTTTCTTGTGCAAGAGTTGTGTGTGTGCAAGGTGCAAAGAAAACTTTCCTCTTTTGTTGAGAAGAACAAGAGGATCATCATAATCACCGGGCTTAAGGTTGTGATGTTGTGATACTATGGTGACATTCATTATGTATCTCGATCCATGCGAGTGAGAGATTGAAGATGACAGTTTTAGTATCATCTACAACAAGGTATACTTTTATTATTCTGCAAGTATATTTTCATAAGTTTACATTGGTATCAGAGCCAGTTGAATGTGATTTCACATTCAACGATTTCATGAGTTAATACTTAGGAGTGGTTGTAGATCGAGAGGTATAAGGTACGTCTGATAGCCAAGGGTTACATACAGATAAAGGACATTGACTATAAGGAGATTTTCTCTCCAGTAGTTAAGTTTACTTCGATCCATTTACTTTTAAAGATTGTCGCGATTTTAGATATAGAGTTACATTAAATGGACGTGAAGATCGCTTTCCTTAATGGAAGTTTAAAAAAGGAGATCTATATGAAACCACCTCCTGGGTTTGTTCTAGTAGGTTAGGAATGTTGGTGTAATAGGCCCCGGGTCAATGTTGACCAAACTCGAGTGGGACTCGAGTAGGGTTTTGAGGTTTGATAATAGGTTTGACCATTGTTTGACAATATGATTTGACCATATGACTAGTAGATGATTGTGATATTCAAAGTCATATGGAAGAGATTATTTGGGAGAGATTGTTGGAACAATCAACCTCGGAAGTCCAAGTTTGAATACTTGACAAGGAAAGTCTAAATATGGATATTTAGGAAGGGAAGTCCAAAGATAAAGTCTTGGCACCATAAGTCCAAGTGAACTTTGGCAATTGAAAAGTCCAACATGGATTTGGCAAGGAAAGTCCAAAAAAATGAAATTAAGGATAATAACATGATTTGAAGTTCCATGATAAGGGAATCAAATAGAGTTGCCTAGATAAAATGCATGAAACCATAGATAAGGAAGAACAAAAACCCACATCTCACAAAAATATTAAATTGACATGTGTGTGTATTAATACACCCTAGACACATGTGAAATATTAGAAAAATAAGTTAAGTTCAAGATGCATAGTTCTTGCATATAGATGAACTCAAACTCATAATATGACATTGATGAATCATGAGGAAAACTAATGTACAAGTAATGTACATCTAGCCCATATACCATGGTTCAAAATAAGATTTTGAAAATATTTTAAAATCATTTTAGAAAACCTTGGTGAAGTCTATCTTTTGATAGCAATCAACATTGAACAAGTTAATACAAGTTAGGCCAAAAATATTAAAGTTATCAATGCTTTTGAACTTTGTATCAATACTTCAATTTAATGGGTATTTTATTATAAAAATATTTTTTATCCATTGTATTTCATGTAAGTAATATACGTATGAAGTTTCATGATTTTTCAAAATACGTATATTTACTTATGATTTTTCAAAATCCGATTCTGAAATCTGATTTTTGTATTTTGCAGAAACCAGTCGACTGCTGCTTGGAGTAGTCGATTGGTGGTAAGGCAGTTAACTGATGGTGCTGATTTTGACTGAACAAAGTTTGTTTAGTCATGTATTAACTATTTTATATTACTCTAATATCTCCTAACCCAAGGATATACTTTGGAAAGCATTCGAAGGGTGAAATAATCATTGTAAATGATTAGGAGAGTTTTTAGGGTAGAGTATCGAATTTTAAGGGAGGTTAAAGTTCAAGTTTGAACTTTTATCCTTATTTTCGATGGTTTAAGTTTTTTATTTACTTAGGAATTCTCCAAGGACATTGTTGATGCAATGGTTAAGGAGGAGTAAGTCTTTAGGGGGAGTGTGTCTATCAAGGGATGAAGGATGCAATTTTGACCAAAGGGGGTGAAATGAGGGTTTAAGTACCTTCATTATGGATTGCCTCTCATTTAGTGATATGAGACTTATTACTAGGAAGAGTAAAGACATCCAAGATGTGTTTGAACCAAGGGGGAGAATGTAGAATCTCTCTGGGAGATGAGACATTGATAACCTTGGTATACTTTTTGATGTATGTCAAAGGGGGAGAAGTGAAGTTTAAATTAGGTAAACTTTTACTATGCTTTGGCATTGAAAGAGTTAAGTTGGGTTATTATTAGTATAACTTAAAGGTATTGTCAAATATCAAAAATGGAGAGATTGTTGGTGCAATAAGCCTTGGGTCAATGTTGCTCAAACTCGAGTGAGACTCAAGTAGGGTTTTGATGTTTGATAATGGGTTGACAATGGAGTTGACCATTGTTTGACAATATGATTTGACGATATGTTTATTATATGATTAGTGGATGATTGTGATATCCAAAGTCATATGGGGGAGATTATTTGGGAGAGATTGTTGGAGCAATCAACCTCGGAAGTCCAAGTTTGGATATTTGGCAAGGAAAGTTAAAAAAATATATATTTGGTAAGGGAGGTCCAAAGGTATAGTCTTGGCACCATAAGTGCAAGTGTATAGTCTTGGCGGCATAAAGTCTAAGTGAACTTTGGCAATTGGAAAGTCCAATATGGAGTTGGCAAGGAAAGTCCAAGCATTGTCTTGGCAAGGGAAAGTCCAAGCATGGTCTTGGCATTGAAAGTTCAAGCATGGTCTTGACAATTAAAAAATCTAAGTCATGGGTACTTGGCAATTGAAAGTCCAAGTCATGGGTATGTGGCAAAGGGAAAGTCCAAGTTTGTAAGTTTGACAGCGTAAAGTCCAAGCATGTGGTCTTGGCGGCGTAAGTCTAAATGGATCTTGGCAAGAAAGTCCAAAGGTGAGATTTTGGCAGCGTAAAGTCCAAGCTTTTTGTCTTGGCAGCACAAGTCCAAATGAACCTTAGCAAATGACCCGATTAGCATGATATAACCGATGGAAGCACCTGAAGGCTAATGTGAAGGATGAAGAGTCATAGACTAAAGGTGAGGCTGATGGAGGTGGCTAGAAGGCTTAGGTCTAGGCTAAGGGTGGTCAATCAAGTATGAGGGGATTATACTTGGGGTAAACCTCATGTTTGAGGTTTACCAGTCGACTGGGGTTATGAACCAGTCGATTGATCGAGTGTTCAACACTCGAGAGCTCAGTTGACTTAGATCGAGATTATGACTAGTCGACCGCAAATCATCGCCCGATCGGCCGCTATATGTCATTAGCGATCGTATCATGCATGGGCGCTTAATCGCGCGTCGCCATGGATGGATAGTCGATTGATTGTGAGTGGCCAGAGCACAGAAGCTTTAGTAGTCGACTGGGTAGTCGACTGCTGGTATGGGCAATCGATTGTTAGGGTATCCGTTGAAGTAATCCAACATGAATTAAGTCCGTTGTGAGACAACGATACTGTTGGCAGTCAAATGTCAGACGCGAAATTTGCCCGATGCAGGTCATAAAATGAGCAGCTTGGAGGATTTCGGCTAAAGTTTTTTGGGCGATTTTGAAGCGAAGTGCTGGTACATTTCAAGGTCTTCAAATGCTTCCAAAGCAACCACAAGAGCTCTCAAGCAAAGATTATTGTGTAAAATTTTCTTTACTTGTATTTCATTCATTCTTTGTAATACTTTTATATTTTCATTGTAAGCTTTTTGTAAGGGGTTTCTCCACCTCCGACGTATTGCCAACAAGGAGAGAAGAGTATAGTGGGTATGAATCACTAACTCACCGTAGAGTAGGAACTGTAGATTTTGAACCACGTAAAAATCTTAGTGTTATGCATGTATTGTATTTGTCTTTTGTTTATACTTTATTTTCGTTTCCGCTGCACATTACTAGTCTTTTATGTTTATTCATGGAGTGATTAAACATATTAATGAATATAATGTTGAGCAAAATCTGGGTATTATTTTCGATGAGGAAAGAATCTCAATGGATGTAATTAGTCTTGGATCTGGGGCGCAACGAGATTTTTGTATCTTATGATACAATGATGACTATTTAATTATCCTAACATATATATTGAGTAGTTTTTATTTGTAGGTATACTCACAACTCGCACGACGTCCAACTCTGTGTAAAAGCTTGGTAGGGTGATGTGATGGATCACATGAGATGTGATCTAATGACTTTGAGATGAAATGTCGTCATTTGTAAGTGGGAGATGTTAGTTCCCTGCCCACGTTGGGGCATGGAAATATGCCCACGTTAGAGCATGGGATAATTAGTATCCCATCTTCTTAACGTTTCCCTTCCAAAATATATGTGTTGGTTTTGCTTGAGAGAGAGATGTTGATGATTTCAGAAGAGCTTTTATTTTGTTGAGTATAACAAGATATTCATTGTCTGACATCATGGGGATAAGGTTGTGACGTTGTGAAGCTAAGGTGATAGTTCGTTCTATGTGATTATCATCTCGACTGTGAGTGATTGGAGATCAAAATTTGATAGTTTTGAAGCTTCCAACATCTACAAACACTGAGGTATACTTTTATTATTTCACAAGTATATTTCAATTCAAAGAGTTTACACATGCAAATGCATCGGACCTGGGGATCAAATCAGAGAGTCCTGAGACTGCGTGGACACCTTATCATTGCACTAGCCCTCGAGGCTATTACCTTATAATTTGATTCTCTTTCAGGTAGGTTACAACGTAGGACTGGGAGATAGGCATTTAATGAATATTCTCATAGATCAATTGTAGCTAAAAAAAATGATAAAGCTCACCTCGAGCACTCCTCCAAATCTATTCCACAACACTTGAATAGAGATAAATCATGATGATCGAACGACCTCTTAGATGGGAAAATATTTTTTATTCGAAAAATTAATTTCATCAAGAGTCGATCCTTATCTTTTATAGTAAATCTATCATTCGAGTACCAAACTGAATATTCTCATAGATCAGGAAACTACACAAGTAGTCCACTTTGACCTAACAAGGACTTATGCTTGAAACTCCAGAGAGAGGGTTTGTCCATTTAAACTTTGTTGCTGATAGCAGAGTAGATCATTTGTAAATTCATCTTTGCAATCTCAGCTCAAAGTATTAACTTCTATTCAAGTTCCATTTAGCCGGACTAGAGATATTATAGATGAAATACAAATCTACTATTATGATTATAATCGAAGTTTCACATTGAAGATTTAAAGTATGATTTATTTTAGTATGACTAAAATAAACTGGGTCTAAGCTTAAGTCTAAAAGGGGTTTTAGATCTTAAACTTGTTGGATTAATGGTTTAATCCAATATACTTTTGAAATTTTTTAATAAGCCTGAACCAAAAAAGATTCACGAGTTTAATACCCACGTTTATATTTTTGTATTATTGGATATGCATGAAAAAGAAAATGTCATATTAGATATGATTTGAAGACTATATAAATCTTATATGATAAGATAGTATAAGATTATGGCAATGCTAAAAGTTAGGGTTTTAGTCTCGATTTATATATAGTAGCTACCACTACGGTGTGGGTGAGATATATTGAATTCCAATTAGTGCTTGTGAGACGTGTGATGGTTGTGCTTGTGTGGATACCTTAAAATTATGAACATAATGATTGTGCTAGATCGACTCTAAAGATTTGCAAGAGCTTCATGCATCAAAGGTAACATTCTATTTCAAATTAGTTTAGAATTTCTATGAACAAGTAATTTGTAATTCACTTGGATCCCTGGAGGTTCCGTTTTCGTTGCATTTTTTACTAATTTTTGCTTAAGAACCCAACATCTACCTGCATTTAAGAAATTGAAGAAATACAACATGATTCGTAAATAAATCTAGTCTTATCGAAATTTTACGACAAACAAAACATATGAAAGAACGATGGAAAAATCATAAACAAAACCTAAGTGTAACAAAATAGTCATCGCCCATCGTCCGTAAGATTCTAAATTCATGTGAAGAAGAGAGACAAGTCTTTCATAGGGTGTTTGGATGACGATGTTGAATCTCTTTTCATCGATAGGAAGCAAAGAGTCTATCGAAGTATTCAGTTCTACAGGACCACATCCTATATATAAAGATTGAGTCGAATTTGTTATCAGTTCATCATCAATAATGAATTTGAACTAATAGATTCTACACATAAACAATCAACATCTAATAAATCGAAACTCATGAATCACTAATTAAATCACTTAATCAGTCGAATTAATACAACACAATCGGATAATTACTGGAATAACATATAAGTCCATGTAAAGTAGTATTATGTGGTTTTCGGCTGAAATGTTAGCAGTGTTATCTTTCTTATAAGGATACATATATTTGATGATCATGGGGTTTGCATTATCTATCATTTTTCCTGTCTTATATCATTTTGAATAGTAACTTTGATGTCTATAGCCAAATGCTTGTGCACAACCTTAATTTATTTTCCCTCTCTGTGTTTATCTAATTAAGGTAAATGATCGATGTTGCATAATTTATTCTCTGCAAAATACAATTCATAAATCTTCTTTTTGATCGCTCTAAAATTCGAGTGTTAGTATCAATTGTCATACGTCGAGTCCAACTGCATATGAATTGGTGTAACTTTTTGTTCTCCGGAATGACGTATTTGATAAGTACGGTATATACTTGTAGAAATAAACAAGAGTCGAATTTCATTCTTAGGGCGATGGAAATATTTGTACCGAGTGTTTATCTTTCATTGTATTTGTCAATTACGTCGAAGTAAAAAATTATTTATGATTTATCTCTTTTAAAATGATCTTGAGATAAATTGATAAGACTGTTAAATTGATGATTTTAATTTTTTGTAAAAAATGTAACTTCTGATTATATATGTTTAGTTGTCCCATTTCTACAATTAATCTTTGGCTTCGTAGTTGCTGTATTTCGATATTGCATTTATGAAAAACAGTTTAGATCTTTTCGTAAATTGTTTTAGATATTACTTGTAAATCAATTTTAGCAGTGATTTCATTTCGTAGTGTGGCATAAATGCACAGAAAATAAACCTTTTGTCATTGAAACAATATAGAAAATTGTAGGTGGTGGCTTCATGCTTTTGTTCAATTTTTTATACAAAAGGGAGTCTCGGGAGATTCTTGAGTTGGGAGTTGAAATACTCGAAAGTTTAGAAGGCAAGAGACGAAGGAGTCGAAAACTTGACAATTCTGAAAGTCAGAAGCCGAGAGAGACAGAAACTAGATAATTCGGAAAGTTAAGAGCCGAAGGAGTGGGAAACTCGACAACTGGATAAGACTAGGGGAGTCGAAAATATGAGAAGTGAGGAACTCCAAAGTCAAAAGCATGAGGGGTCAGGAACTTGAGACCACCGAAGAAATTCCTCTTAATAATTGTCATATCCAATCTTCTAACAATCTCTTACAATGATAGCTCCTAAACACGTGACATGTCAAGCAGAGAATCCTCGTAACAACCCACCAAAGGGTATCATTAGGAGATAATCCATAGAGGCGAGAAACCTCGAAAGTGACTACATAAAGAGAAGTGAAGGTGACGAAAATATATGATTATATTTTTATTGTACTAGTTACTTTCTACATCTCACTTTTTAACTTCTTTTGTCTAACTTAAACATCGGAGAAGCATCAACGCCCTTTGACCTATATTACATTTGACAGAATACTACTACAACCAATTCGAATATGCTATCGGAAAAAAAGATAAAAAATTGACCCCGTCAAGGGTATGGACTAATTTAATACTACTAAAAAGAGTAATAAAGTAACCCTAGATATGTTAGTTCTATTTGGCTATTACTGTGGTAGGCAGGTCCAGCAAGTGATAGAGGATGCAATTGTGGTCATGGTTGTGAGAAAGCATATCAACTCTGTTGCATTTCAACTTGCTAGAACCATCTCAAAGCCTGCTTGCTCATCAAAGTGAAGAATCCAGTCGTCCAGTCCTGCCCAATGTTTTCCTCTGGATGGATGGAATTCCACATGAAGTTTAATTGCTGAATCTGAGGACATTGGCTCGATTCAAACTAAATTAAACCAACTTAAAGCTCCTATTGTTAAAGAGGCAAATAAAGGACAAGCTCATAACGAGATACAAGTCATCGTCGTAAAGCATCCAAGAAAAACAACTAAAAGAGTAGTAATTTATCAAAAGATGCATTCAAGTTTAAAATTATTCAAATACATTCCTATAATTTCATATTTATCAAAGGGAGCACCTCATTCTCTTTTTATCCCTCCCATCAAATATAGATTTAATATTCAGATATTATATACATCCGAGTCACAACTGAAAATTTCGAACCATCCAAATGTGGTGTTGAGAATTCAAATCCTAGAACCACTGTGTTTCTTGAAATATAATTTCCAACACCACCTTTTTTTGACCTAATTTCTGATTTATATCAGCCTAATTTCTGAAATATGGTCGTGGATACCTAATAAAACCTTGAATATCAGAAATTTTGAGCACGAATACACAAAGGGGCGCTTCCCAAATCAAATGAACTTGGATTTGATCGAAGAAGAGATGAATAGGGGCATCAATAAGTTTTGACCGAAACTCATTGATGGATCTAGAGGAGTCCAAATTCTGAAATCTTGACATGAACTGAAAGATCTTATAATATGAATTGTTAATGTGTCGAAGAAATTTGGTTATGATCCCCCTATCTTCCAGTTTTGGCCACATGTCACGTATAAATTCAAGTTGGGCGAGAAAAAAAAATAGTGTTGGGAATTATATTCTCAGGAATACAGTAGTCCTGGGGTTTAAATCCCAGTAACATAGTAGTTCTAGGATTTAAATTCCCAACACCACGTACAATTTTAAACTGGTCGAGACAAAAGATGGTGCTGAGACTTATATTACCAGGAACATAGTGGTGCTGAGATTTAAATTCCCAACACCACGCACAATATCAAGCTGGTCGAGAAAAAAAAGATAGTGCTGGAAATTATATTCCCAGGAACAGAGTGGTCTTGAAATTTAAATTCCCAGCACCACGTATAATTTTAAGTTGGTCGAGACAAAAGATGGTGCTGAAAATTATATTACCAGGAACATAAAAGTGCTGAGATTTAAATTTCCAGTACAACGTACAGTATCAAGCTGGTCGAGAAAAAAAGATGATCCTGGAAATTATATTCCCAGGAAAATAGTGGTCCTAAGATTTAAATTTCTAGCACCACATACAATTTCAAGCTAGTCGAGACAAAAAGTGGTGCTGAGAATTATATTACCAGGAATATAGTGGTGCTGAGATTTAAATTCCCATCACCACGTACAATATCAAGCAAGTTGAAAAAAAAAGTGGTGCTGGGAATTATATTACCAGTTTGATATTGTATGTGGTGTCGGAAATTTAAATCTCAACACTACTATGTTCCTGGTAATATAATTTTCAGTACCACTTTTTTCTCACCTAGCTTGAATTTATACGTGACACACAGCCAAAATTGGGAGTTAGGAGAATCAAAACCAACTTTCCTCGACACATCAACAATTCATGCTATAAGATCTTTCACCCATGTCCAAGATTTCAGAATTTGATTCTGGTCCATCAACGGGTTTGATCAAAACTCATTGATGACCCTATTTACCTCTTCTTCGATCTAATCCAAATCTATTGGATTTGGAAAGTGTCCCTCTGTATATCCATTCAAAATTTCTGATATTTAAGATTTTATTAGATATCCATAGTCATATTTCAAAAATCAAGTCGATATAAGTCAAAAAATCAGACCGAAAAAAATAGTATTAAAAATTATATTCCCAGAACAATTATGATCCTGAGATTTGAATTCTCAACACCACATTTGGATGATTCAAAATTTTTAATTGTGGCTCGAATGCATACAATATCTGACCATTAAATCCATATTTAACGAGAAAAATAAAAAGAAAATAAGATATACTCTTTGATAAATATGAAATCATATGATTGTGTTTGAATAATTCTAAATTTGATATGCATCCTTTGATAAATTGCCACTAAAAGAGTTACAAAATAGCGTTTTATATTCTTTTTCAAAAACCACCTGGACCACAACTGAAAACTGACTCAACAAGGCTACTCTACATGGACACACATAAAGTGTGACCCAAGTGATGCATTTATCATAGAAAAATAGAGGGGAACATAAAGTGTGACCCAAGTGATGCATTTATCATAGAAAAATAGAGGGGAAAAAAACAATGGCATATGATCGCAATGGCATAAGTTTACTAATCATACATCGGCTTGAGAAACCTAGAGGTTAATTGACTACAGAGACAGTTGAATTGGCTATCAATGAGTTGAAGAAACTCAAGAACAGTCAGCAGTTTCTTCAAAAGAATAGCCAGACGTCATTTTGCAGTATGTGAAACAATTAAAAAAATAAGACTTGGGCAAAATAAAATATGTACAATTCATTTAAATATAAATGAGAGTGGGATAAAAGTTTGATTGTCGTTGTGGTCGTCGTCCCGATCATGCAAAATCAAAATCATCCTCGTAGCCATAGTCTTCATCTCCGTAGTCATCATAGCCTTCATCTCTATCTCCCTTGTAATCATCAAAACTACCATCCAAATCATCATCCTTGGATGCTCCTGGTCCATCGCCATCCTTGTTATCTGGATCATCTGCATGATCATCCTTCTTATCGGGGGTTTCACAAGGATCATCAGCATCTGATTCGACTTTTTGCTTCTTTGCACTGTCTTGTTCAGACTGTTGAAATACATTATCAATATAATTGAATGCAATCTAAAAAAAAAAATGAATGCCGATGTAGAGTTTATTTCATGATGATGTTCAAAGGACAGAATTTTTTATGATATTGTCAATATGAAATAATCTATTCAGTCCTAAAGTCGTCACTAGAATTCCAAAAAAATCAAGTTGCCAAACAATCAGTAGATAAACTGCAGGCGGTGGCAACTAATTTGCCTACAAAACCACTTGATTTTGCCAAATATATGCACTCGGATTGTTGACCAAAGTCGTCATATTCTCTTGATTTTTTTTAAGAGCGCACTCACATAAAGTTTACACATTCACCGTGTGGAAAATTACTATGATTGAACAAAAGCTAGAAGCACCTAAATGAAAAGCTTTGATATTTTCATTTTAGGTAATTTTATAATACAATATTACAACATTACAAAACAATCAAAGTTTTCATAACATAACTTGAATAAGATTACCAGTGCAATCCTAGATTTGAATAAGAAACACATCACAAAAGCAAATTAAAAATTCTTATTGGTTCAATCGCTTTAAATAATTGTAGCATATGGATGAAAGTATGACTCGCATTGAAATAAAGGAAAAGGAAGTAGAAAGTACAGCGAACAGAGTTTCCAGCGCTTCGTAGTTGACTTTTAATCCGAAAGTCTGAAACAAAACATTACACTGATTATCAAAATATGGGAATCATTAAGATCCATGACCAATTTCTCTTGATGGAAATCCAGTGTCACAAGTGCATGCAACAACAAAATCATCCATACCTTTCTCTTAAGCATCTGACGTGTTGCTTCAAGAGGAGTCTCGGCCGGAGTCATATTTTTAGCTTCTTCAGCCCGTCTTTGTTTCCTTTCCTGCAACCAAGATAACATGATAGCAGGACAAAATATAAAATGTACAAAGCGGGAAAAACCAATCAGACAAAATATATTTAGAATGTAAATTTGGTAAAATATTTTCAAGATTTTTATTGTGCAAGAAGCAATCAATAGCGGACAAATTAGGGGAATACACACATCAATGGATGTACATACAAAACATGGTTTGAGTAGAAGAAGGCATAGAGAATAGGCAGATTGGAAAGATCATAGTTGAAAAGTGAGGATAAAGAAAGAAGTTTGCAGGGAGAGGACAAGGAAATTCATCCCCCCTTGCGTTGCCTTCAGCAATCTTTCACATCATTTCCTAAAGGAAAAAGAAAGAGGGAGCAATTTAATTTTGAAATTGACTCTTTCAGAAAACTCAAAAAAACAATGAATAATAATAAACAGATTTGTAAAAACAACAACAACAACAACCAAACCTCATTCCACTTGGTGGGGTCGACTATATGGATCATTCTATGTCATTAGATTCTATCCCCTGCTATTTCATCTATGCCTAAATATAATTTCTTTTAGTTTAAATCCAGAATTTGAAATATATTTAGGCCAGGCCAAAATGAGGAACTCGAGAGAAATAATTCCTCCATTTCTTCCTTCCCTCTCTTACCTTATGCAAAAACAGAGGGAAAGGTGGATGCCTTGAACCATTTCCTTACCCCAGTTTATTTCAGCTCGTGTTTCTGCCCAAGGAAACACATCCTAAAGGAGCAACTGGATGGCAAATCAGACTCCATTATTGCTCGGATAAAGATCTTTTTACTTCACAGCCACCTCTTGATTTGTCACTTGGTACCACTATAAGCTTATTAGCTTTAATACATTTTAGGTATTCATAGTTCATATCCCCAAAATGCATTGGGTGCCAACATTTATTTAATATCCACATGGTTTGGCATCAAGACCATGCCGTAGTCAAGGCAAGAAATGGAACTTTCACAGGACTGCGACACTAAAACTTTTAGCAAAGGAAGGTTGGAGTTTACACTAAATATCTACAGTGCAGAAAGAAAAAACACTATTCTAAATTTAGATGAAGAACTACGGGATATGAATAAATTACATAGAAAGTGGAATATATGCCAAATACAAACACATATTATATAAAATGCAATTAACAAATACTAGTTTTGCATCAAGCAAAAAGGTACACAAAAAGTATATCATATTAATTAGCACCTTTCTGGATTTTGCTAGAGCTGCAGCAGTTGCTTCTGCAAGTTCCTTTGGCTAGCAAATCATCTGAACCATTTGCAAACTTCGCTTCATATGCCTCCTTGGCAGCTGCAGCAGCAGCTTCCTTTGCTGCTTGTTCCTGCTCAACATTTATGTCATGAAATCAAATCTAATATTCAAATGAAAAAATTTATGAACATTCAAGAAATTACTCGTCACCTCAAGATACTCTTTGTTCATTTCTTCCCATATAATCTTTTTAAGTTCCTTCTCTTTCTCAGTGTGTAGGTATCCATTTACCTAGCAAAAATGTTTTCTTTGAGAAGGAACAAAAGTTCTTGGCATGCTGACAACAAAATTATTTTTCACATAGGTGATGAATGAACCCAACATGAAGATGCTATGAGTTTGAAGTTTAAGCAATTCACGCCCAAAATTGCTAACATGCATGACATACCTCAGCATCATCGATGTCAGAAAAATGATCACTCCCATCATCTTCTGAATCTGCAAAACCATGTTGTTCACTGAAAGTTGATGGGTCAATTGACTCATGCCCTGCAGAATCTTTCAAAAAGGAGAGAAAAATAACCAAGATAAACTACTATTAGTGCCCAGAAACAAAATAGAACCACCAACTTAATAAACTGTCAAAATAAAAAGGTGTATGGGTTTTCCATCATACCAGCACTTCCAGGTTCCGTTGTTTCCTTCGATGTTTTTCCTTCAACATGGCCAACATATGGAGTCATATTAACATTGCAACTTCCCTCATTCTGTAATAGCCCGTTGCACATACATTTAGGTATCCAACTAAGGTTCTTATTAAAAAAAAAATGCAAGAAAATCTCAGGAAAGCTACATTTTTGCATGCAAGGAATCTTGGAAATCCTTCCATGTCAATGTAGGAGCTAGCTGGTTCTGTAGATTCAGTGGTGATTCTAGGCTCTATTAATGCATTTACCAAATTTTGAAAAAAAAAAAGAAGAATAAAAAAGATAGATGAAAAATGATAGTATAAGGTGGATATCCCAATCATGATGCAAAGACGGACGAAATTTGTCATTCTGCCAGCTGCTTGACACTGACACCGACACCGAACCGTGGGACATTGTGATCGTAGTGGCCTCCAACCTCCGCAGGGTCGCAGAGGCACCGTATGTTTTTTTTCCTTTCCTTTTTTATTTTTTTTAATATTTAAGTTAAGATTTTTATTTTTAATTAATATATTTTATATTTAAAAATACCAAAACTGTATCGACACAGCTCAATACAGTACCGAAACTATATCGTTCCAGTCGCGGACCTAAATCTTGACATGGGTCAAGATTTTAAACTACGATCCCAATAACTCTAAGAAGTAGAATATACGAAGGGCTCCTTAAACTATCAAGCTTTCAGGAAAATTAATGTATTAATCATAGGTCTCTATTGTTGGTGCTAATGTTAGCTGACGTGCCCTAACATGCAAAACCATATATCCAAGCTGCTAAAGGCCAAAGTAGGGACATACATATAAGGTCCAACTATATAGTGGAAGAAACTGAAAACATCACTGCATTTACACTTTTAAAACCAGCAAGCAAACACAAAGATAGCCTTTTCCCCAATATTTAATAAGTATTTCTAACAAATGGTTCAAGGCTCAATATAGTAAATATAAGGAGGTCATATTAAAAAGGTATAAACTAATCTTCGTCAATTAGATGGTAGGTTTAATAAATGGTATGTAAATTGACTACTTCATACATAAATTATAGGGCATGCTGATACTTGTGATGCTACTCATATTACCCTCACTGTAGAACAGCCTCAACTCGACACTGGCCACATTGTTGGGCTCATTGTGACCATTACTCATCCTCATTGCACATCCAAGAGGCTCGGTGTGCAATGAGTGTCATCGCCGAGCTCTCTAGGTTGTCAAGTTCATTGATTTCATCACGAGACTTCAATAATTAGTGCTTGAAGAAGTGAAATATGATCAGCAAGAATGCCTCTCTGTTTTGTTCTATGTTTTGTCTTGTGTCACCCATGGATTAGTGTCTTGTATATATAAAAGACCTTGCATTGCCCTATTTAATGCTTGGAAATTGGAATAGTTGAGAAAATAGCAATGGTGTTATTGAGAGGGGAAGACGGCGAGGGCCTGATTCATGTGTTGATACTAGGCATATCATAGTTGATAGACCCATGATGACCAAACTATTTTACAACTCCAATAAATTTGGGTTGATTTGGTGGAAGAATTCATGTATTTTTATCAAATGTAATGATTACATTTCTTTTGGTGTTGATGGTGCGTTTGTTGTTTTGCTGCAAAGACAATTGTGGAGAGTGGACTTACTGGAGTTGTTTGGGTCAGTGAGCTAGGTTGATTTGATATTTTTTTGGTTGTTTTACATTCATTTTGAAAATCTAATGATTCATATGAGCAATTGTTCACAGTAAGAGTCAAATATCAAAGTAATCATTGCTAACTTCCTTGACTTCTTGTTTGAAGTTTTTGGAGTATGGAAATGCAAAGTGATCTTGAAAAGGGTTTATGGGACAATTGCCTTTTTATTATTTAATCGTCTCTCTATCTTCAATTTATCCTCCCAATAAAGCATGTTGAAGGAAATATTAAATCGCCGCCCGCCTCCATCTCCCCAAGAATATAAGATGATGGATAATTTTTTCACAATCTGCTCTTCTTATTATCCATACTCTTATTAGCATCCACCACTCTCTCATCCATCCTCCCAATTAATCAGGCCCAACACTTGTGTGACTAATTTAATATGCATCTTCGGCAATTTGTGGTTTCTTTATAATTAATATTATCTATCCTTTTTTATATGGCGATTTCTTTTTAACTAAACGATATAATAATAGTATAATATCCACAAATTCAGTCACTAATACTGAAATCCACTTGAAAATTTTGAGAGGAAGAATATATGATTGATTGAAGGTGTCCAACATTGTGAAACAAAAGTCCATTTCAATGTTCCAAAACTTTTAACAGCTTAGGAGAGGCATCTGATTTGTCATACAGCATAAGAATAAATTAATTAACAACAGGGGAAAATCATATCTTAACTGATTCCATAATGAACAAAAGTAGAAGATAAATGCTATAAATTAGAAACAAAAATATTTTTTAAGCTGATGACTCACAGTGATATTTATATGCTTCTCATTTGTTTGCTGGTTATCTAGGTTGGATTCTTCTGGTAATTTTATTTTTTCCATCCTCTGCTTCTCAGCACGTTGAAAGGCTGGAGGATCAGCACCACCTTGAAGTCCCCCAGATATTTTAATGAACTGGCAGCAACGAAGAATATTTCCTATATATATGATTCTTGGCAACACAATAAATCACTAATGTGTAAAAAACTCGGATGTACCTTATCATAACATTTCTTGCAAAGTCCATGAGCAAAATGAGGTGCATCAGTTTCTTTGTGTTTACATAAAACTTTACCAGGCTTAGGTAATTGATTGGATGGAGATTCAACATCTACATCTTCAGCCCTTGAAAGGAACTCCTCTATCTATCCAAAAACAAAAAAGTTAGCAAGGATGTAATCAACTTTCTTTTAGAAAAATTTGATTGCCAAAACATTTTACATAAAAGTAGGTGAGCCCAGTGGGATTCTTTTAAGGACTCCAAATAAATTTACTGTGCAGTTGCTGCTGGAGTCTGAGATATATCAAACTACCACACTTTTAATCTTTCTCTCTGTTTACCCATACCCCTAAGTCTCAAACTAATGTTCCCTACATTGATAATTGCTTTGTTTAGATATATCAAGGAAATTCCTATGAAACACACCTTGATCAAATATCTATGAAAAAAATGTGGAACCGCCACATTAGCGACCCCCCACCGCTGCCCCTACGTGTGGAGGGGGGTAAATCAGGTGTCAGATGGCTAGCGCAAATACGAGTCATCGTAGCACAGTCGTCCACCTCTTGATCAAATATCTATGAAGCTATCAATAGTGGATTGCTCACTCAATTTACTATGAACCCATTTTTTTGTTTTTGATATAATAAGTAGTCGTCATGCTTAATTGAATCATCGAGTTTTATTTCATTCCATGCTTCGGCGCCATGTATTTGACACTCTTAACATGGGTCAAGATTTTAAACTACGATCCCAATAACTCTAAGAAGTAGAATATACGAAGGGCTCCTTAAACTATCAAGCTTTCAGGAAAATTAATGTATTAATCATAGGTCTCTATTGTTGGTGCTAATGTTAGCTGACGTGCCCTAACATGCAAAACCATATATCCAAGCTGCTAAAGGCCAAAGTAGGGACATACATATAAGGTCCAACTATATAGTGGAAGAAACTGAAAACATCACTGCATTTACACTTTTAAAACCAGCAAGCAAACACAAAGATAGCCTTTTCCCCAATATTTAATAAGTATTTCTAACAAATGGTTCAAGGCTCAATATAGTAAATATAAGGAGGTCATATTAAAAAGGTATAAACTAATCTTCGTCAATTAGATGGTAGGTTTAATAAATGGTATGTAAATTGACTACTTCATACATAAATTATAGGGCATGCTGATACTTGTGATGCTACTCATATTACCCTCACTGTAGAACAGCCTCAACTCGACACTGGCCACATTGTTGGGCTCATTGTGACCATTACTCATCCTCATTGCACATCCAAGAGGCTCGGTGTGCAATGAGTGTCATCGCGAGCTCTCTAGGTTGTCAAGTTCATTGATTTCATCACGAGACTTCAATAATTAGTGCTTGAAGAAGTGAAATATGATCAGCAAGAATGCCTCTCTGTTTTGTTCTATGTTTTGTCTTGTGTCACCCATGGATTAGTGTCTTGTATATATAAAAGACCTTGCATTGCCCTATTTAATGCTTGGAAATTGGAATAGTTGAGAAAATAGCAATGGTGTTATTGAGAGGGGAAGACGGCGAGGGCCTGATTCATGTGTTGATACTAGGCATATCATAGTTGATAGACCCATGATGACCAAACTATTTTACAACTCCAATAAATTTGGGTTGATTTGGTGGAAGAATTCATGTATTTTTATCAAATGTAATGATTACATTTCTTTTGGTGTTGATGGTGCGTTTGTTGTTTTGCTGCAAAGACAATTGTGGAGAGTGGACTTACTGGAGTTGTTTGGGTCAGTGAGCTAGGTTGATTTGATATTTTTTTGGTTGTTTTACATTCATTTTGAAAATCTAATGATTCATATGAGCAATTGTTCACAGTAAGAGTCAAATATCAAAGTAATAATTTCTAAATTCCTTGACTTCTTGTTTGAAGTTTTGGAGTATGGAAATGCAAAGTGATCTTGAAAAGGGTTTATGGGACAATTGCCTTTTATTATTTAATCGTCTCTCTATCTTCAATTTATCCTCCCAATAAAGCATGTTGAAGGAAATATTAAATCGCCACCCGCCCCCTCCATCTCCCCAAGAATATAAGATGATGGATAATTTTTTCACAATCTGCTCTTCTTATTATCCATACTCTTATTAGCATCCACCACTCTCTCATCCATCCTCCCAATTAATCAGGCCCAACACTTGTGTGACTAATTTAATATGCATCTTCGGCAATTTGTGGTTTCTTTATAATTAATATTATCTATCCTTTTTTATATGGCGATTTCTTTTTAACTAAACGATATAATAATAGTATAATATCCACAAATTCAGTCACTAATACTGAAATCCACTTGAAAATTTTGAGAGGAAGAATATATGATTGATTGAAGGTGTCCAACATTGTGAAACAAAAGTCCATTTCAATGTTCCAAAACTTTTAACAGCTTAGGAGAGGCATCTGATTTGTCATACAGCATAAGAATAAATTAATTAACAACAGGGGAAAATCATATCTTAACTGATTCCATAATGAACAAAAGTAGAAGATAAATGCTATAAATTAGAAACAAAAATATTTTTTAAGCTGATGACTCACAGTGATATTTATATGCTTCTCATTTGTTTGCTGGTTATCTAGGTTGGATTCTTCTGGTAATTTTATTTTTTCCATCCTCTGCTTCTCAGCACGTTGAAAGGCTGGAGGATCAGCACCACCTTGAAGTCCCCCAGATATTTTAATGAACTGGCAGCAACGAAGAATATTTCCTATATATATGATTCTTGGCAACACAATAAATCACTAATGTGTAAAAAACTCGGATGTACCTTATCATAACATTTCTTGCAAAGTCCATGAGCAAAATGAGGTGCATCAGTTTCTTTGTGTTTACATAAAACTTTACCAGGCTTAGGTAATTGATTGGATGGAGATTCAACATCTACATCTTCAGCCCTTGAAAGGAACTCCTCTATCTATCCAAAAACAAAAAAGTTAGCAAGGATGTAATCAACTTTCTTTTAGAAAAATTTGATTGCCAAAACATTTTACATAAAAGTAGGTGAGCCCAGTGGGATTCTTTTAAGGACTCCAAATAAATTTACTGTGCAGTTGCTGCTGGAGTCTGAGATATATCAAACTACCACACTTTTAATCTTTCTCTCTGTTTACCCATACCCCTAAGTCTCAAACTAATGTTCCCTACATTGATAATTGCTTTGTTTAGATATATCAAGGAAATTCCTATGAAACACACCTTGATCAAATATCTATGAAAAAAATGTGGAACCGCCACATTAGCGGCCCCCCACCGCTGCCCCTACGTGTGGAGGAGGGTAAATCAGGTGTCAGATGGCTAGCGCAGAAATACGGAGTCATCAGTAGCCTGGTCGTCACCTCTTGATCAAATATCTATGAAGCTATCAATAGTGGATTGCTCAATTTACTATGAACCCATTTTTTTGTTTTTGATATAATAAGTAGTCGTCATGCTTAATTGAATCATCGAGTTTTATTTCATTCCATGCTTCGGCGCCATGTATTTGACACTCTTAACATGGTTAATTTTGTTCGCTAATAAAGACTTGATTATCATAATAGCAGTCCCAAGCAACAGAACTTACAAGAGATTGCCCTTGTGTTCCTACAGATGTATTTACTAATAGAATGAAACTGGCGTTCATGATTATTGATGCTGATGTCCACCATGGGATGGATTCCTAGCTTCCTAACAATTGATACTAATTATAGTTGCATGAACTATGCCCTCGAGTTTTCAATTAACACAAAATTGAGCTAACAAACTTGTACCAATACAAACTCATTAAGCAGCATACATATGGAAGTCTTTAAGAATCTGGCTTTCTTAAACAATTATACTAAACAAAACTTTTTTGACACAATGTCCATCATATTTGAGTTGGTTCATAGTTGGTGAGATCGTTTCTTAGTTTCCTAACGATTCATACACACTATAGCTACATGAACTATCTGCTCATTGAGCAGCATACTCACAGAATTGTGCTATTGATGAAAAAAATTCATGCAAACAATTAGTAGATTCAAGGTTTAGTTACAAGATTCAACTAACTAGCCATTGAATAAGATACTTGGAAATTTTGTTCTCTCTTTCATATAATCCCACATGCAAGATAATGTGGAAGCACATCCAGTGATGCTTATCATTGCGACCTGAAAATCATACAGTGATTACCTAAATTTTTAAGAGTATCTTATGAATGTTATTGATGTGGCACTGAAGCAACTGTCTAACAAACCACCATGAGATGTATTATTCCACTAGATACCCATAATCCACACATATAAATCTAAAAATGAGTTCTTAAAGTCAAAATTTTTACTGTGTTTAGGGACAAGTTTCAAGCCTCCTTACTATCCAACATAGAGAATATGTTAGTCTCCTCTCTTCAAGCCTTGAAAGAATTGAATCTCCATATAATACCATTCTACTCTTGCACTAGTACATTATTCCAAAGTAGCAGTATTTTACTACATTAACATGAGTAACTAGTCTGCATGTCAAATGTAGTTCAATAAATTGTCTATATAGGATAGCAATAAGCAGTCAAATGACCATGGTATGGTATATTCACACCATATTTTAAATGCCAAGCGTATCAACACATGAATTTTACCATTCCACCCAATGTGGCACTGGCAACAAGCAAACGTTACAGCACAAGAGACAAACATTGTGCATAGGTTTCTACAGTGTCGGATAGGTTGCAAGCATCCTGCAATGCCGCAAGGATTGCACAAGCATTCTGCAGTGTTGGCAAGGTCATGCACATGTTCTGAATTCTACAAAGCTTCTTCATGTTCCAACTTCTACGACATTAGGAGGGTCATGTGAGTATTGGCAAGATCGTGCACCGTCGAGCGGGGGTTCAACAAGAAGAAGGTGATAACATTCCTTCTTCCTCCTCTCTTCCTACGCTTTAATGCCTCGGGTACCACATCTTGACATTCTTCAATATGGCATGAAATTCTCTTGTCCCGGTTAGGGATAGAAAAACCAACTCGAAATGAAATTTCAAATCATAGTTCACAAACGAATGATTTTGGCAATCAAAGAACTGAATTTATAGGTTATTTTTTTCATTAAATTTAAAAGTAAAATAAACACCACAAAATATGCATGAAAGTGAAATCAATTACACAATAAGCTATATCAACATTATTTAACATTTGTTCAAGTATATGAAAACTTACAGTTAAGCTACCAGACTCTGTACTTTCAAACTCTATTAACCGTGCCTAGTAAGAGTCGCTTCACAGATGTGTACAACAGAAACCTAAGTAAACACACAAAAAAAAAAGTTTTGCAACGATTAGATGAGCAACCCTGTTGTATGAAAATAATAGATAATATTTGAAATTTAGATTTTAGGTTTGACTCTCAAATTCCATAAAAATTGTAGCAGTAAAGGGGAATTCCACACGGCATTGAATGAAATATACCAATTATATTCTCAAAAATTCACATGGATTAGAGCCCAGAGAAATTTAACCCAATAAAGCAACATGATCAACACTTTTTGGTCAAAATAAATAAATATTTTCATAGTTGTTACATGTAACACGACAAAGAATAATTTCTTCAACACCGCATAGATATAATATCATTGACAAAGTTTCACATCAATTTCATAAATTTGTAAAGCATATTAACTTGAACAAAAACTAATAACATTTGTCTACTAAATAATAAGAAGATCAAGCTATTGCAAGTACAAAGGAAAAGCGAAAAAAAAAAAAAGATAAAAATAAATTAACTTAAAAGTTTACTTGATAAAATTTTCAATTGCTCAAAGAATGTAATATGCATGAATGAAAAAAAAAAACTATTGGTTAAACTTGTCTTATAAATTTGCTATATTCCTCCAACTTCAAGATGACTACTGTTAGCATTTACACATTTTGCAGTGTAAATTACCTAAAAGGTTTTCCTTACGATATTCGATTGGGATTGAGTTCCAAGCGTTTAGGTTCGATATGAAATATAAATGGGAATTCAATGGAACATTGGATGACATTTCTCGGATATGAATTTGCATGGTACCAAGAAATTTGGTGTCTCATAAATTTACTATACTTTGAGATGACATCTCCAACCTATGCATGAATGCATTTAGAGTGGAAATTAGCTAGAAAGCTTTTTACTTACAATATCTGATTTGGAGTAATTAAGTCCATGAGAATGTACAGATATGTATAATGCTGCGCCACATAATCCGCTAGGTTTCCTCCCTGTCTAAAACCATTAAAAGCACAAGAAACAAATTTACTTATGGATAAGCAATTGAATCAACAAATTGAAAAAAACTTTGCCAAGAAAGAATAATACCTGCATCCAATCTCTCTTCATGCTTGCAACCAAGCGAAGAGCCGTATCAGAAACTGCATTATTCTTTCTGCCTAAAAGTCCTAAATTTCACAAGTTTTATGCAATGAATTCACTCTAGTCTGTCTAATCTCATAAATGGGTTACCTTGATGAATAAATACAAAAAGATGAATTTTTAAATATAAAATAGAAAACAAAGTTCACTTACGCTCTGTAAATCGATGGATAAAAAGACTTGGATCCACTATTTTCTGGACAATTGGGTGCTCCAAGAGGTTCAAAGTTTTACAAAGTTGCAGAAACACAGCTCGAGCACATATCTGAAACAAAATATAAGTGAGCATTTTATCTTGCCTGCCTAGCAGTAGTTGTGCTATGGGAAAGAACCCAAGAAAATTTGATTCAAAGCATGAAGAAGCGAAAAGGAGCAAGATGTACATACACATTTATCTGAAAGTAGTCAGAGAAATCAATGAGAAGGTAGGGCATTTTCTGCTGCCTGGAAAAAGAAGCAGTTAAATTGCCTGAATGAAATTCTAAACCAAGTTACAGCATTATGAATACAACATTGGTATATGCTTCAAAGTTGACAACCATTGCTAATCACCTTCAAATTAGTCAGTTTTTAAGTGATAAAGTAGAATAATCTAACAACTTATATGCTCTCATCTCAGATAGAGAATTTTAATCAAAAAAGAAAAGCATGGTTTTGTTAAGTTTATCTAAGTGCACAGAGTAATATAGAAAAGCAATCATATAACCTATGAGCACACTAGAAATTCTCAAGAAAATTTACAAATAAAAATTATGAACACTAACTAGATTGATACTGAAAAAAAAAATGTAAATAGAATGCTTGAAGTTTAAAACATACAAAATTAAGGAATCAAACTAGATTTTTTAATTGCAGATATATCTGGACATGGAAAGTCATGAAATGTTCTAATATTCATACTACGAGGCTTCTTCTACTCCTCCCCTACTCCAATAAGAACTCCACACAAGTTTTTCAGATTTAGTATATTGATCAGGGTTAAGAAACAACAAAGCAAAGGAATGACCTTGACCAGTAGGCAAGCTACCGCTGGTCAAAATGGGCAGGTTCAGATTGGGCACATATGCATTAATATCCCATGTGTTACAAAATTCTTGTCCCCCATGGTTAAACCACTTCTAAAAGTTTAAAAAGCATACAAGCAGTATGCCATTATTAATTGTGTGATGGCAATCCACAACCAAATTCATGAATTAATAATGTGTTGTGCATAATGGTTTTTTGAATGAGCAATTACTATATCTTGGTCATCTGAATGCTAGCATAAGCAAATCCAACAGTAATTTACTGACATGTTTACTTTGAAAGATTTGGATATTGTTTTATCCAAGGTTGGTAGTGGGGAAAAAGGGGGATGACCTTAATGATAAAAGAGTGCATATAAATACTTGAAAAGCATCATTGAGGCCATAATAGTGGTGGCATGGCTTAATCATAACCATACATTAGCATGCATTTCTCACCTGCAAGCAAGATAGAGACAAGCTGCTGCAACATGAGGTACCTTGCGTCCTTTGGTGAAATTCTTATCTACAACCATCTTCAGAAATGGGAATGTGAGACTAAATTGCTTTCCATGTATTGCAACCAAGCTATAAAAGTACCTGATAGAAAGCATGAGCATTGTTGATTATAGAATCTCCACCGCTAATATTCAGGCCACTTACAATATAGCTAATCTCATCTCTTCCTAGACAAATGAGGAGCAAAATCAAAGAAAGGGAAAAAAATAATATTCACATAAATCTAAAAATCAAATAGAAATTTCTAGAAATATAGGGCAGGAAAAGTTGTAGCAGAAGTGATAGGAACATAATTTGAAATTGATACTCATAAGAAATTTTAGTCTTAATAGCATTAAGCAAAATAACAAATTAAGCGCAGAAATATGTAATACTTGTATGCAGAGCAAACTTGGCAGTTTTTTTATTAAGAATCAGCTAATTTAGCTACAATACTTGTGTTATATACAGAATTTCTCTATTCCCCAATTGATTTTGAAAAGGTTTACTTGACAGAAATTTGATCGTCAATGTTCCTCCACAACGAGTAACCAGTAATTCAAATGGAAGCATTGATCTACTTGCACATCTTAAATGAATTATTATAAACAATAAACAACCAAAGGAGTAGCTAAATCTATGCTCTTACAAACACCAGAAGTCTAACACAAAAAAAAAGTCTTTTAGAACCTTGAGCAGGATTGAAACATTACCCTTGTGTCACAATTTTTCTAGTTAAACCAGTCAAAAATATGTGGTTCAACACTGTTTAAACAGGAACTGAATGGGCTCTTATTCTAGGTTTAGTAGGTTGGAGCTGCCAGTCTGGATCTGGTTTCAAATAATAATAATAACACAGCAGCAAAACCAAGCACAAGAAGACCAAATGATAGAAGACAACATAAACAGATAAGTCCTAAATCACACACCTTGCATAGGGCAAGGTGATAACTGTAACTAAAAAGATCACAATAGGATGTGACTTAAAAATTAGTGCAGAAGTTTTTTACTAACTAATGAACATTGAAGTTGCAAAACATAGAAGCATAACCATGGAATTCCGTCACAAATACAACCCCTAAATTTGCATAGACAATCAAGTTACACGTCCTAGATTACAAAAAGTTAAGATTTTTTTCCTATGTGAATTTACCTCTCTTTAGAGTTCTTTGATATGTTGCAGATAATTCATGTTGCAAAATCTTCATGAGATTACCAGTTAGTCGACTCTGGAAAAAAAAAAGAAAGAAAAGAAGTAAATAAAAAAAATAAGTTTACGGGAAAAAAAAATAAATTCAGGTTACTTAAAGGTTCCATGGGTCAACACATGACAAACCTGGCCACTGCTATCCTTTGCAAAAGTGGGACCAGTGTAGTATATCTCTTGATCGAGAATCCTTCCACATAAGGCACAGCACCTAGAACAGCATAAAAGGGAATTTAATGGAATACAATAATACGAGGCTATCCTCACATCCTATTCAAAAAGTGCCAACATAAACAAACAAACTTGCCCATATCAATAATACAGAACAACTCACACATATCCGTTGTCAGGATCCCTATAGATGGGGCATTCCTCATCACAATGGCTACACCAACCCATTGCCAATGACTTAAATCAACCTACAAACAATCAGTAAATTAGCAGACTAATGAAAAAACGAAATATAGTATTTGCAAAGTAGTGTGTGCATTTATCAATAGAGCATTTACAAATATGAATATGCTGACTCAGACTAATAGAAGGACATGTGAGAGAAATTAGACAATATCTATAGATAAAAAGAAGCACATGAAGAGTCTGAAAGAACATAACATCAACACAAACACTAACAACAATTGGCATTGAATGAAAAATACCAATTATGTTCTCAAAAATTCACATGGATTAGAGCCCAAAGAAATTTAACCCAATAAAACAAACATGATCAACAATATTTGGTCGAAATAAATCAATATTTTCATAGTTGTTATATGCAACACCACAAAGAATAATTTCTTCAACACCGCATAGGTATAATATAATTGTCAAAGTTTCATATCAATTTCATAAATTTGTAAAGTATTTTAACTTGAAAAAAAACTATTCACATTTTTCTGCTAAACAATAAGAAGATCAAGCTATTGCAGGACAAAGGAAAAGCCAAAAAAAATTGATAGGAATAAATTCTTAAAAGTTTACTAGATAAAATTTCCAATCGCTCAAAGAATGTAATATGCCATGAATGGAAGAGAAAAAAAAAAAGACTATAGGTTAAATTTGTCTTATAAATTTGCTATATTCCTCCAACAACTTCAAGATGACTAGTCTTAGCATTTACACATTTTGTAGGGTAAATTATCTAAAATGTTATCCTTATGATATTTGATTCGGATTAATTGAGTTCCAAGCTTTTAGGTTCGACTTGAAACAGAAAGGGGATTCCTGTAGAACATAGGATGATATATCCTAGAATCGTTTGAGGTGCCGACCGTGCCGCCCGAAACGGACGGTTTTTACCGTCCCGGTACGGGACGAGCACCGGTACCCTACCGGAACAGCATACGCGAGAATCTCACGTGCGTCCTCGTGTGCGAGTTGCCGGCACAGTGCACAACAGAAGTAATCGATTCGCTATATGAACGATGAAGACTTACTTGGAAGCAGAGGCGAAGGCGACCGGCGAGAGATCAGTAGCGACGGCGAGGCGGCACCACTCTTCGGACAAATACGATAGTATTTCTATATTTCCAGAAGAGGGGAGATGCTGGCGGTCGACGACAAAATCGCGATCGTCTGCAACAGGCGGCGTAATCGCGAGTGGGAGAAAGGAGGCGGCGTAATCGCGAGGAGGGAAAGCAGAAGGATGAAGATGACAGGGGTTTTAATAAAAATTTAATATATAAAAAAAATAAAAATATTTTAATTATAAATTCTGAATTCGAATTTATTCAAAACCAAATTTTAAATTATTTTTTTATTTATTAAAAAATAATTTAAAATTCAAAAATTATTTAAATTTTTAAAATAATTTAAAATTTTATAAATCATTAAAATTTTATTTTAAAATAAGAAAATATTCTATGAGATTATTGTAAAATTATTAAAGAGTATTGTCAATTAATAATTCTTGTTTAGAAATGCAAAATATTTTACTTATATAATTAAGTTGGTAGTAAATTAAGAGATTATATAAGAAGTGGTAGATTGCTTATGAATCAAGCATTTCAAACTCTTTCGAATAAATCAAATTTTAAGTTAATTATTTATTTTTTAAAAATAAATTTAAATTTTCAAAAAATATTTAGAATTTCGAATTTTTTTTGAATTGCTAAATAATTTTTAAAAATATATACTTTTAGATGTTTTGAATTATTTAATTTTAGAGCTATATAGAAATTTATAAAGTGTAATTTTTAATTATGACTATGTAAAAATATATATTGATAATTAGTTAATATAATTATAATATCTAAATTTATATTTTGTTATTATTTTTATACCATTAAAAAATATAAATAAATTAAAAATATTTGAATTAAAAAATTTGAATTTATATTTTACATTAATTCAAATTCAAACTGATAAAGTATTAAATTGATTTTAAATCTTAAAAAAATAAAATCTCAAAAAAATTAAGAAAATTTGAAATAATTCTAAAATTAATTTATTTTTTTTTGTTTTGTTAAATTTTTTAAGAAAATATATGATTTGAGATTTTGTAACAAATTTAATTTCTTAAAATAAAAGTTTAATGTTTTAAATATATTTAAAAGTTAATCTAAGACTTTTAAATAAATTTAAAATATAATTAATAATTATTAAAATTATCCTTGACTTTTTTAAAAATATATAAAATTATTTTAAAATTTTTATTCTATTATTCTCAGTGATTATGAATATTTGAAATTTTATCTTGAGATAAAATTTTTATAGTTATTTAAAAATTTTAAATAATATTCTTATACTAAGATACTTATTTTATTTATTTATTAGTTTATTATAATTAGATATCCTTCTTGTGATTTTTTATTAGATAATTTTCTTATATTAATTTTGTTAATACTATATGATACTACTGGTACCTTCCCTACATAATCTCCGATAGAGGGGTTAGTAGATGACCCAAGATCCGATCCAAAATACACGGCTCAGCTAAGAAAGAAAAGGAAGATTGACACGGGCGAACATTAAAAGTCATTGCGCGGCGAATATCGAAGTCATTAGCGCAGGCGAACATTAGAAGCCATTACGCGGCGACATCGAAGCCATTGGCATGGGCGAATATTGAAAGTCATTGGCACGGGCGAATATTGAAAGTCATTGGTACGGGAGAGTTAATGAAAACAATTGATACGGCAAAGGAGAGACGGAAGGCGCTTCGCCAAGAGGTTGGTCCAATCTGATCAATACAAAGGGAATTTGACATGGGGAAAAGAGGAGTTGGTTCGGGTTGATAAAAAGCCCTAGGGCTAGGTCACCCGTGGGCTATAGACCTAAACTAGCTTCCCTCAACACGGAAGGTTGAGGGAGATAGTCTAGCCTAGTTTCCCGAAAAATAGAGGAAAATGTGTTAGGCAACGGCCTGGGAGGCCCCACATAATATTCCAAGGAGTCTTCGCTCCTGATATCTGTAACAGAATTATTCTCCAGGGAAAGGTGGTGGTCACGTGTACGATGGAGATAACCTACGATGTTACGATGAAGGAAAGGGGAAGATAAAAGGGAGGGAGCAAAGAGGAAAAGAGGATCCGACAATCATTCCAACCCAGCAAGAGAGCAGAGGACGCAAGAGGAAGAGGAGAACCACAGTCGCCTCACCGGAGGAGAAGGAAGGAGATCTATCGTTGTCACATCTCTTGTATTTTTCTTGCTTTACGATATCACTGTAAAAGGTCTTCTATCCTCCACCTTCGAAAATTAACCCTCCGTAAAGGAGGACCCTCATAGTGAAAGTGCTTAGGCACCGCCTCCGGTGAGAAAGTTCACCTCCGTGGAGTAGGAATCCTTATTCCGAACCACGTTACATCTTGTGTCTGAATCTCGATTGCTATCGTCGGTTTGCTTGCGTTTCACCTATTTCATCTTCTTATTCTTTACTGATTGCGGCCGGTGAGGACCCTCTGAGACCCCCCTCAGTGCTTCACTGCATTGAAAACGGAGCGAGCAGGTTTTCACTCTTTCCGCATCAGTTGGCGTCGTCTGTGGGAACCTTGAGCTGGACGTCGAGATGCAACCGGAAGAAGTACAACCCCCTGCTACCTCAGCAGCGGAGGAGCGTCCCATCATCCTTCTACCCTCGCAGTTGAAAGCCCTGATGGATGACGCTATCACAGAAGCTCTCGCTAGGGAAAGGAGAAGGATCGGATATCTGCATCCGTATTCCGGGGAACCTTCTTCCAGAGACCCACCCCCAGAAATGTCTCCTCCCTCTCGTCACACCAATGGGAAACATTGCTTAGAGGCAGACTCGGGGGAAGAACGCCTCAGAACACTATGCCCTTCACCCAAACGCGCAGGGAGGAACAGGGCGAAAGTCAATCAACCAGGCCTCCGGAAGTATACGATCCCAGTCCCTTCACAATGGACATTCTCTCGGAGCTCCCTCCATCCTACTTCCGGAATCCTCAGATTAATAAGTATGACGGTTCGACGGATCCCGAAGAGCACATATCTCAATTTGATGGAGCAGCCTCGCTCCACTGTTATACTGACGCTCTCAAGTGCCGAGTCTTCCGAACCACCCTAACTGGCTCGGCGCAAAAGTGGTTCAATACCACGCCCTGTGGTCTATCACTGTTACGATTTCGGAGAATGTTCTCGAATTTGTCACCGCAAGGCGTATAGACAAGACGCCTATGTTAATGCATATCACCCGGGGACCTTGAATCCCTTAGGGGTATCTTCATTGATTCACTGCAGAGGAAATCCTTCACCGATCCAATCTTTGAGAGGTGCTATTCGCATGGATCAAAGGAGGGTCCCTTCCTCGATTCCTTGTTAAGACAACTGTGGATAGTTATGAGGAGCTACTAAGCCCGCGGAGCGATTCATCCATGAAGAAAAGGATTAAAGGTGCGGAGAGCGAACGGATCGCGCGTTAGCCCCAAGAAAGGGCTCGTCCCCATCGCTCCCGCGCCTCTCGGGAGTATCCAAGACCTTTTCGACAAGAGGTCCCGAGGCCTCGTCCGATGTTGCCAGGAGTTCGCCCCGTCCCACCCTTACAAATCCTGGCCGCGGAAGCGCTTCCTCCCGTGAGGACTTGGAAAGAACGGGAAATGGAATTCTACGACCAACAGGGTCTGCTGCAACGACCCTTAGGACATAGGGGGATCCCACGTAACCCCCCAGCCCCGTTCTTTTGCCAATATCATACAGAATACGGCCACAGTAGTGGCCGATGTTTCAAGTTACAAGAGGAATTGGATCGCCTCCATACTGCATATCCGCGAGTAAGGTTCCAGGCAGGAGGACCGGCATGGTGAGGCCCACGACCAGATGTAACCCGTCCAAAGTCATATAATCAACAACCTCGGGTCACTTTCCCCCACACACCGTTCCAGGAGGATGTCTCTCAAGAAGGTCCATCAGGTGAGGGCCCTTCATCTAATCTAGATGACATTCCCACGCGGGGAGTTATTCATGTTATAGCTAGAGGACCTACCGACGGGGACTCTAACCGGGCGCGGAAGTCGTACGCCCGTCTCATGGAGAGTTTGGCCATCGTCACCGACCAAACTATTCAAGTGGCACCGCCCGTTTCATTCGGGCCAGAAGATCTACAAGGTGTCCTGCTGCCCCACACGGATGCATTGGTCATTCGCATTGTTAGTGAAAGCCCTAGAGCCAATCATATGATGATTGTTGTATGGACTTTATTGTATCATATTCCTATTTATAAAGGCATGGTTATTATATTTACTTGTATTGGTGCCAAATAACTAAATATAATAATGTCCTTGAGTAGTAGGTTCTTATCTATATCAATCGATTGGTTGAATCGATAATGAGATGATATAGAGAACACTACTCTTAATCATTCCTAGTCGAGTATTAACATTCAGGGACAATGTTAATGCGTAGAGACTAGCATGTAGGTCAACAAGATGACTTGATCTCACAAGTCATGGATATGAGATATCAAGTTGACACATGGGTATGCATTGGAGAATGTATACTGAATGACCCGCCATGAGAAAGTATCATGGATCGTTATATGAGTGTCATATACTTTCTCATGTGGCTATTAGTATGACTATTAGTCCTTAGACCTGAAGTCACCATGGTTCCCTACATAAGGAGTTGCATACTTTGGCTTCGTCAAACGTCACCCGTAAATGGGTGGACTATAAAGGCGATTACTGGCTATGTAACGAATTATGCGGAGGGATGTGAGTGATGTAGATGGGATCTATCCTCCTATATGACGGGGTGACATCGATATTCTTGATAGAGTGAGACCACGGCGCATGGTTATGCCCAAATGAGTCAATATGAGATATTGAGCTCATTTGATTAGAGTGAGTCTACTTGGAGTTCAAGATTTAGATTGTCACAGGGATGACACGGTCTATGCCTCGATTGGTCAATCTAGATGTCAAGGATAGAGGGACATTGTCACATATTGTGAGAGTCACAATTAGTAGTCACAAAGGTGATGTTGGAGCTCAACATTCTTGTAACTTGGGTAGCAATGATGTGTTGTTAGATACCGCTCATTGCTTATGTTCCTAAATCAGTTTAGGGACATTGCCAACGCGTTACAAGAACCTATAGTCACACACATGAGAGCAATTAGATGGAGATTAGGTTCATATGATGAACCATGAGGATTAGGTTCATGGGATGAACCAAATTGGATTAAGAGTAATCCAAATTAGACTAATTGAGTTAGACTCAAGTTGATTCAAGTGTTGAATGAGTCTAATTGAGATTTGATTCATCAAATCAATTTAAATTAATGAATAGAGATTCATTATATTAAATTGACTTGAGTCAAGTGGTTAGATTTGATCAACCATGGGAGATTAGAGGTCAAGTTTGACTTGACTTGAGAGGAAGTTGAAGGTCAAGTTTGACTTGACCAAATGCCATGTCATGATGATGACTAGGCATGGCCGCCAATGATGATGCTCCACATCATCATTGACTTAGTCAATTAGTGCCACATCATGAGGGAGACCAAGGGTCATGGGAGTTACATGCATGCATGTAACTCCTCCATGAAGTGGCCGCCACCATTTGGGGGTTATGTGAGTGAAAATTTATTTTTGTGAGTAATCACTCATTACTTCATCTTCTTCCTTGGGAATTTTCCTCTCAAGCTCTCCCTCCTTCCTCTCTTTGGCCGAACCAACCAAGGAGTGCTAGCACACTCAAGGTTGAGTTTTCTTCCACCTATTGCTTGTGTGGATACCATAGAGGAGTGTGCACTTGACACTCTCGAGTTGGCGGACTTTGGGCCGAGCGGGATTTGCGAAGGGCATCGCATCAAGGGTAACATCCTTATCTCTTAGTTCTAAGGTAGATCTAGAGGATTTTGTAAGCACATACATGTAATTAGTTTTAATACTTCTTCGCGGATCCGTGGTCGGGACTTCCGGGGTTTCCTTGGCAACGCAAAAGCGGTTTTTGCGGCGGAAAAGCCCAACAAAGGTATCGAGCCACGTCACGAAGCATGTATGTGTTTCGTTTTTGTATTTTTATATTAGATATAAAAATTACAGATTTTTATGTTTCTGTAAATTTCCTAATTTTATAGAATTTTTGGGTATTTTTCTCGTAGAGTCGAGCAACGAGTGTTGGGACACTCGTGAAGCTTCAACCGTCGAGAAAAACTCTCGAATCGTGAGTTCTCGCTTTAGGTTTTTGGGACAGCGACTTAAGTCGCTGTAGGATCGTTAATAGGGACACTCGCGAAGTTTATTTTGCAGTAGGGCGCTGCCCCTATCCCGAAAGGGCCATGTCCCGCGATCGCGAAAGCAACCGCTTAAGCGGACCGTTTGAGAGATGACTCATAAATTCGAAATAAATTAGGAAAAATTATAGAAATTTTCTGTAAAATACATAATTTTGAATTATGTATGATTCTGTGATTGTCATGGCCCAATAACCCAATAGGATTGGATTATGTGTGTTGTAATTCATAATACGGCTGCGTCTTGGTTTGTGGTTGCGTGTTGTAAAATGTTTGCGACTGCGCGTCGCACCTCTTCTTTAATATTCTAGTTGTAAATAGTTTTAGACTCGAATGTAACTCGAGTTTCGTATTTGTAATGTACAAAAATGGAGCGGTGGAAAGTCCACTTGAAGACGAGCTTACGAGAAGGGTGACGACGACACATGGCGGTCAAAGGAAGCGCTTGGAGAAGCCGCTAGCCTTAGGTTGACCGTCCGATCTTCTCATTGGCTTGAGAAGATCGTAGTAGGGACATGACTATATCACATTTAATTATATATATATATATGTTGATATATATATATTTAATTGATTTATGCTTGTATGTATGTGATGCATGCTAGTGAAAAAAAAAAAAAAATTGCTTGTATGTATATGATGCATGCTAGGTTAATTTTCTTGTATGTATATGATGCATGCTAGAATAATGAATGTATGTATATGATGCATGCTAATATAGGATAATAAAGGCCTAAATGCGTATAAGATACACATTACGATTAGATTAGATCATAATCGAATCAACTCGAAAATGCCTACCGAGCCTTGATACCCATCACTACCTTGATCATTTGTTGTTGTTGAATCTGCCAAAGCAGAGCAACGCATATTATCTTGGTAGGGTGCGGAGGGACAATCTTGGTCCCGCCTATCATGACTCGGGTTAGAGTAAGCTCAATTAGATTGAGCAAAACTAGTTAACTCAATTGGATCGAGTAGAACTATAGGCATATTCCAATCGTTGGAAAGATAGGTTAAGATCGCATTTACACTAAATCTTGGGCGATTTAGCCAAAGCTAACTCAAGGTCTTTTGTAAATGTGGGTCTTAATCCTATAAACAAGAGTTGCATAGAGATGTAATCGGTAATGTGTTACCCACCGATCGCATCTTAAGTCTTGGCGATTTAGCCAAAGCTAACTCAAGGCTTAGTATGATGTGGATCTTGTCCCACGAATTATAGCTAGTTTGTATGAATCAAGTAAATGTGGTTTGACCACATCCATAACTCGATTCTATAAAATTCCTATAATTCATGGGAGCATCATTTGATTAAAGGCCTAATTAAATGATAAAAGGAATATGATATTAATTCTGCATTGTATGTTGTAGATTACTATGTCGAACAACACGAACACTCTCTCTCTGCGATCGCCTTGAGAAGGACAAGCTCAATGGAGCAAATTTCTGGATGGTGCAGAACACGAGAATTGTTCTCACCCAAGAAAGGAAGGTCAGACGTCTGAGCGGCCCATTCCAGGCACCTCCGCCACGCCTCGCGGTGACAAAGATGCTTACAAGAAGATGATGCATTAGATGTGTCATGTCTAATGCTCGCGACCATGAACTCGAGCTTGAAGCAACATGAGTTCATGAATGCTTATGATATGGTTGGACATCTTCGTCAACTATATCAAGGACAAGCTAGGCATGAGAGATATGAAGTCTCTAAAGCACTATTTGGGTCTAAAATGCAAGAAGGGACTCTGTAGGTTCATATGTACTCAAGATGATTGGGTCGTAGAAAACCTACAAAGGTGGATTCCCACTTGGCCAAGAGCGGCCATGACCTAATCTTGCAATCTTTGCCAAGAACCTTCGATCAATTTGTCATGAATTATAACATGAATGAAATTGATAAGCCTTTACTGAAATGCTCGGATGTTGAGAATGCTGTGAGCTTAACCTTAAGAAGGTAAATCGACACCATTTTGATGGTGCGAGAAAAGGCAAGGGCAAGCCTAAAGGTAAGGGAAAGTCCCAAGCCAAGGGCAAAGGCAAAGAACTTAAACCCAAAGGAGGGGTAGCGAGGAAGGGGCTTGCTTCTTTCGAGGAAGCGAGACACTGGAAGCGTAACTGCAAGGCATACCTGGAAGATCTTAAGAAGAAAAGAAGTGAGACTTCTACTTCAGGTATAAATGTTATAGAAGTCAATCTATCTATTTCTTCATCTTGGGTATTAGATACCGGATGTGCATCTCACATTTGTACCAATGTGCAGGGGCTGAGAAATAGCAGGCATTGACAAAGGCGAGGTGGACCTACGAGTAGGCAATGGAGCAAGGGTTGCTGCTGTTGCTGTAGGAACTTATGATCTATCTCTGCCCTCTGGGCTTGTACTAGAATTAGAAGAATGTTGTTATGTGTCTGCTTTAACTAAGAACATCATTTCAGTTTCTTGTTTGGACAAGAAAGAGTTTTCATTTATAATAAAGAACAAATGTTGTTCAGTTTATTTAAATGATATGTTCTATTGTAGTGCACCTAATGAGCGGACTCTACTTTCTAGACTTAGAGCCCTATCTATAACATAAGTACCAAGAGGTTCAAGTCAAATGAGTTGAACCAAACCTATCTCTGGCATTGTCGCAGGTCACATAAATGAGAGTCGCTTATCTCGGCTCCATAAGGATGGGGCTGCTAGACTCATTTGATTTTGAATCATATGAGACATGCGAGTCTTGCCTTTTAGGCAAGATGACCAAGACTCCTTTAGTGGACATAGCGAAGAGCAACAATTTGTTAGGACTTATACATAGTGATGTATGTGGTCCTTTGATATTCTTGCTAGAGGTGATTCTGGTGCTTCATTACATTCTTGATGACTTGGTAGATATGGTTATGTGTATCTTATGACACATAAATCTGAATCCTTTGAAAAGTTCAAAGAATTCAAGAATGAAGTACAAAACCGACTTGGCAAGAGTATTAAGATACTTGATCGGATCGAGGTGGTGAATACCTTAGCCATGAGTTTCGTGACTATCTAACCCAGTGTGGGATTCTATCCCAACTCACTCCTCTGGAACACCACGGTGGAATGGTGTATCCAGAAAGGAGGAATCGTACCTATTGGATATGGTACGATCTATGATGAGTCACACTGCAGATCTTCCTATATCCTTTTGAGGATATGCTCTGGACACAGCCTTTACCCTTAAGCAGTGTACCATCCAAGGTATGGTAAAGACACCATATACGATATGGACAGGGAAAAATCCCAAGATGTCTTTTATGAGGATTTGGGGTTGTGAGGCTTACGTACGACGTCAAGTCTCAGACAAACTGGGACCCAAATCCGATAGGTGCTATTTTGTTGGATATCCCAAGGATACAAAGGGATATTACTTCTACATTCCCAGTCAGCACAAAGTGTTTGTGGCAAAGACTGGGGTTTTTCTAGAAAGGGATTTTGTTTCTAGAAAATTTAGTGGGAGTACCTTCGATCTTGAAGAAATTCAAGATAAGGACCATAGCACTGAGGCCTTGATGGAGGTTGAACAGGAACCACAAAGTGTTGTGGGTGATGAGGTTGTTGCACAAAGAGTTGTGGAACAACCACCTGTTCAAGTAGACCTACCTCTTCCTTGGTCACGATGAGAGTACTCATTTCTCTTGTCGACCATGAAGGCGTTATGCTCATTGAGAATGAGCCTACCTCCTATCGAGGAAGTGTGATGAGCCAGTTACGAGAAATGGCTAGACGCCATGAGATCAAGATGGAATCCATGTACACTAACCAAGTATGGACTTTGGTTGATCCACACGAAGGGAATTGAGCCCATTGGGTGTAAGTGGGTCTTTAGGAGAAAGACTGACATGGATGGACTTACGCATACCTATAAAGGCCGATTGGTGGCTAAAGGTTTCAAGCAAATTCATGGTATTGACTATGATGAAACCTTTTCTCCAGTGGCGATGTTTAAGTCCATTCGGATCTTGCTTGCTATTGCAGCATACCACGATTATGAGATCTGGCAGATGGATGTCAAAACCGCGTTTCCGAATGGAAACTTACTCGAGGATGTGTACATGACACAACCTGAGGGTTTTGTAGATCCACAGCATACTGGGAAGGTATGCAAGCTGCAAAGGTCCATTTATGGGCTAAAGCAAGCTTCTCGGAGCTGGAATCTTCGATTCGATGATGCGATCAAACAGTTTGGTTTCATCAAGAATGAAGATGAACCCTGTGTCTACAAGAGGGTTAATGGGAACACAGTTGTGTTCCTTGTATTGTATGTGGATGACATACTACTCATTGGGAATGACATCCCTTCGCTACGATGCAGAAGACTTGGGCGGGGCGTGCTTCTCAATGAAGGACTTAGGTGAAGCACCGTATTCTAGGCATCAAGATCTATAGAGATAGATCTAAGAGATTGCTTGGCCTAAGTCAGAGTACATACATTGACACGGTATTACTTCGGTTTGCCATGCAGAATTCCAAGAAAGGACTTCTGCCGATGTCACATGGTGTGAGTCTTTTGAAGACTCAAAGTCCCTCTTCTAGAGAGGAGAGAGACCGCATGGATAAGATCCCTTACGCATCTGCTATAGGATCTATCATGTACGCCATGCTGTGTACTCGTCCTGATGTCTCGTATGCTTTGAGCATGACGAGTAGATACGATCGAGATCGGTGGCGTCCTTTGGATAGCAGTCAAGAATATTCTTAAGTACTTGAGAAGGACTAAAGAATATTTCTTGATATTTGGAGGCGATGAGGAGCTAGCTGTAAAGGGTTACAGCGATGCCAGCTTCCAAACTGACCAGGATGATTACAGATCGTAGTCAGGGTTCGTGTTTTGCTTGAATGGTGGCGCTGTGAGCTGGAAGAGTTCGAAGCAGGACACAGTTGCTGATTCTACAACAGAGGAGTATATCACGCATCTCGAGGCGAAGGAGGCAGTTTGGATCCGCAAGTTCATTACTGAGCTTGGGGTGGTTCCTAGCATTGCAGATCCTATAGAGCTCTATTGTGACAACAATGGAGCGATTGCACAGGCTAAGGAACCTCGCTCACACTAGCGGACCAAACACATACTACGGCGCTTCCATCTCATTCGAGAGATCATCGATAGAGGAGATGTGAAGATTTGCAGAGTACCCACAGAGGCTAACATCGCAGATCCCTTGACCAAGGCTTTGGCACAGAAAAAGCATGATGGTCACACTAGGTCATTGGGTATTAGATACTACGGTGATTGGCACTAGTGCTAGTGGGAGATTGTTAGTGAAAGCCCTAGAGCCAATCATATGATGATTGTTGTATGGACTTTATTGTATCATATTCCTATTTATAAAGGCATGGTTATTATATTTACTTGTATTGGTGCCAAATAACTAAATATAATAATGTCCTTGAGTAGTAGGTTCTTATCTATATCAATCGATTGGTTGAATCGATAATGAGATGATATAGAGAACACTACTCTTAATCATTCCTAGTCGAGTATTAACATTCGGGGACAATGTTAATGCGTAGAGACTAGCATGTAGGTCAACACGATGACTTGATCTCAGAAGTCATGGATATGAGATATCAAGTTGACACATGGGTATGCATTGGAGAATGTATCTTGAATGACCGCCATGAGAAAGTATCATGGATCGTTATATGAGTGTCATATACTTTCTCATGTGGCTATTAGTATGACTATTAGTCCTTAGACCTGAAGTCACCATGGTTCCCTACATAAGGAGTTGCATACTTTGTCTTCGTCAAACGTCACCCGTAAATGGGTGGACTATAAAGGCGATTACTGGGTATGTAACGAATTATGCGGAGGGATGTGAGTGATGTAGATGGGATCTATCCCTCCTATATGACGGGGGTGACATCAATATTCTTGATAGAGTGAGACCACGAAGTGCATGGCCATGCCCAAATGAGTCAATATGAGATATTGAGCTCATTTGATTAGAGTGAGTCTACTTGGAGTTCAAGATTTAGATTGTATCAGAGGATGACACGGTCTATGCCTCGATTGGTCAATCTAGATGTCAAGGATAGAGGACATTGTCACATATTGTGAGAGTCACAATTAGTAGTCACAAAGGTGATGTTGGAGCTCAACATTCTTGTAACTTGGGTAGCAATGATGTGTTGCTAGATACCGCTCATTGCTTATGTTCCTAAATCGGTTTAGGGACATTTCCAACGTTACAAGAACCTATAGGGTCACACACATGAGAGCAATTAGATGGAGATTAGGTTCATATGATGAACCATGAGGATTAGGTTCATGGGATGAACCAAATTGGATTAAGAGTAATCCAAATTAGACTAATTGAGTTAGACTCAAGTTGATTCAAGTGTTGAATGAGTCTAATTGAGATTTGATTCATCAAATCAATTTAAATTAATGAATAGAGATTCATTATATTAAATTGACTTGAGTCAAGTGGTTAGATTTGATCGACCATGGGAGATTAGAGGTCAAGTTTGACTTGACTTGAGAGGGAAGTTGAAAGGTCAAGTTTGACTTGACCAAATGCCATGTCATGATGATGACTAGGCATGGCCGGCCAATGATGATGCTCCACATCATCATTGACTTGGTCAATTAGTGCCACATCATGAGGGAGACCAAGGGTCATGGGAGTTACATGCATGCATGTAACTCCCCCTCCATGAAGTGGCCGGCCACCATTTGGGGGTTATGTGAGTGAAAATTCATTTTTGTGAGTAATCACTCATTACTTCATCTTCTTCCTTGGGAATTTTCCTCTCAAGCTCTCCCTCTCCTTCCTCTCTTTGGACGAACCAACCAAGGAGTGCTAGCACACTCAAGGTTGAGTTTTCTTCCACCTATTGCTTGTGTGGATACCATAGAGGTGTGTGCACTTGACACTCTCGAGTTCCGGCTGACTTTGGACGAGCGGATTTGCGAAGGGCATCGCATCAAGGGTAACATCCTTATCTCTTAGTTCTAAGGTAGATCTAGAGGATTTTGTAAGCACATACATGTAATTAGTTTTAATACTTCTTCGCACGGATCCGTGGCCGGGACTTCCGGGGTTTCCGCAACGCAAAAAAGCGGTTTTTGCGGCCCGGAAAAGCCCAACACGCATATCCTTGGCCAATTATGAAGTGACCCGGGTGCTAGTTGACTCGGGAAGCTCCGTCAACATCCTCTTCCAGGAAGCTTTCAGACAGATGCAGCTGGGAAATGCCCAGCTAGAAGATGTGGTCACCCCCTCTTTGGATTCGCGGGGCATGTAGTACACCCTACGAGGCAGATTTCCTTGCCTCTGACTCTGGGCGTAAAGCCCAGCCAAAATACCAGTATAATCTCTTTCCTCATTGTGGATGCTCCGTCCACTTATAATGCTATTCTTGGGCGTCCTTTCCTCACCCTTTTTCAGGCCGTGGCTTCCCCATACCACCAGAAGCTGAAATTTCCAGTGGGTCAATTGGTAGGAGAAGTTCGTGGAGAACAGAAGGCCTCCAGGAGCTACTACGTGCAAATGGTTCGGGACGACCAGAAGAAAGCCTGAATCAACAACCTCAAAGGCAAAGCTGTCATCATCACTGACGTCTGCGTCCTGGAAGAATCCCCCCCAAGGCTGGCAAAATAGAGGAAGGAGAACTGGTGGAAATCACTCCAGGAAAGGCCACACGGATAACACAACAACTGAAAATCAAAGAAGAGCTGGTGGCTTGCCTGAAGGAGAATGAAGACATCTTTGCAAAAGACGTGCACGATCTCACGGGGATCAACCCTCGAGTGGCTGAACATCGTCTCAATATCATTGAAGGAGTCCGACCCGTTCAACAGAAGAGGCGACATTTTGGACCAGAAAAGGACAATGTCATAGCCGAAGAAGTGGACAAGCTGCTAAAAGCAGGTCATGTAAAGGAAATCCAGTTTCCCGAATGGGTTTCTAATGTAGTCCTGGTCCCCAAGCCGTCGGGGCAATGGAGGATGTGTATTGATTTCCGTGATTTAAATAAAGCATGCCCTAAAGACTGCTACCCCTTGCCTCGTATTGATCAACTGGTGGATTCTACTGTGGGATATGAAGTGGTGTCTCTAATGGATGCATATCAAGGATATCATCAAATACCTTTGGCAGAAGAAGATCAAAAAAGGGTTAGCTTTGTGACCACAGGAGGGTTATACGCCTATGTGGTAATGCCTTTCGGATTAAAGAACGCAGGGGCTACATATCAGCGCCTTATGGACAAAATCTTTGCTGAACAGAAAGGGAAAAATGTGGAAGTCTACGTGGATGACATATTAGTCAAATCGAAGGCCACTCGGGATTTAGTCAAGGACTTAAACGAAACCTTCGCTACATTGAGGCGGTTTAATATGAAGTTAAACCCTAATAAATGTCTGGTCGGGGTAAAGAGCGACAAGTTCTTGGGGTACATTGTGACTGAGAAAGGGTTGCAAGCCAATCCTGAGAAGGTCCAAGCATTATGCAATATGAAGTCACCCGCTAATCTGCGGGAAACACAGAGGCTGGTGGGCAGGATCGTTTCTTTATCACAATTCATAGCCAGGTCGACGGACAAAGGGCTGCCTTTCTTCAAGGTCCTCCGCAAGGCTACCAAGTTTCAGTGGGATGATCAATGTGAACGGACTTTCCAGGAGTTAAAGAAATATTTGGCGGAACTCCCACTGCTAGCCAAACCAATAGCCGGCGAACCTTTATGGATGTATCTGGCCGTCTCAGATGGAGCCATTAGTTGGGTATTGTTAAAGCAAGAAGGTTCTCATCAGCAGCCTATTTATTACACCAGCCATATCCTTAAGGGGGCGGAATTCGTTATCTGTGGAGTATATCCTAGTGCTAACCGCTCGCAAGTTAAGGCCGTATTTTTTGGCTCATCCCATCACCGTTCTAACCCACAACGAATTGGGCAAGGTCGTCACTAAGCCCAATTTCTCTGGAAGATTGGCCAAATGGATAGTAGAACTAAGCGAATATGATATTCGCTACCAACCTCGAACGATTATCAAAGCCCAAGCACTTACGGATTTTCTAGCAGAGGTACCCTGCGTTTCGGAAGAGGGTTCGACAGCCAACGAGGAGGGATCAGAGGCTTGGAGTATATTCGTGGACGGCTCTTCAGGGTCTATGGGTAGCGGCGTCGGTGTTCTATTAATTTCCCCTGGTGGTGAAGAAACTCGATTAGCCGTTCACCTGGAATATCAGGCATCTAATAATGAGACGGAATACAAAGCCATTTTAGCGGGCTTGCAAGCTACTAAAGCGGTGGGAGCTTCTTCCATTATAACCCATTCGGATTCCCAGTTGGTGATATCGCAACTCCAAGGTTCTTTCGCGGTTCGAGAGGAAAGGCTGCATAAATACCTGAAGGCTTTTGAGAAAGAAAAAGCTCAATTCCGTCAGGTCCTCTTAAAGCAGATACCGCGGGAGAACAACAGAAAGGCAGATGAATTGGCTCGGTTGGCTAGTGTTATGGAAGGAATGAAGTCCTCAGAAACGGTCCATACGAAAATTCATACTTCCTTAGCAATATACAGCTTGGAGGGAGATGCACCCGAATCAAGCCTGATGCTTGATTGGCGGACCGACATCATAACTTATTTACGGCACGGGAAGATCCCTGAAGAAAAAATAGCGGCTTCCGCTTTAATAAGCCGAGCCAAACGGTTCACACTCTTAAATGGGGACTTATACAAGACTTCCTTCGGACGACCCTTATTGAAATGCTTGGGAAATGAGGATGCGGAATGGGTACTACGGGAGATTCATGAAGGTTCTGCAAAGAATCATTCAGGGGGGAGAGCTTTGGCAAGGAAGGTCTTCTTGGCAGGATATTTTTGGCCGACTCTTCAGCAAGATGCCGCTCGTATAGTGCAAGCTTGTCTCGCTTGTCAAAAACATAGCAACCGTTCCGAACGGCCAGCTGAGTTAATGAAAGCGGTGATCTCTTCTTGCCCTTTCGACCAGTGGGGAATGGATATAGTAGGTCCGATGCCAGCAGCCTTCTGAGAAGAAATTTTATATTGGTGGTGTGGATTATTTTTCCAAATGGGTGGAGGCAGCCCTTAGCGAGTGCGAGAATGCCGTAATACAGTTCTTATGGAGAAACATTATTTGTCGCTATGGTATTCCTAGGAAAATAGTCAGTGACAATGGACGACAATTCCAGGGAAAAAAGATCCAAGAATGGTGCCAGAGTCTCAACATTCAGTAAGCTTTCACTTCGGTCACTCATCCTCAAGCGAATGGGCAAGTGGAGGTGACTAACAGGATCCTCATTCAAGGATTAAAGACCAAATTAGGGGCTCAGAGGGGGAACTGGGTAGAAGAGTTACCAGACGTCCTGTGGGCCTATCGAACCACTCCCAAGACAGCAATAGGAGAAACTCCCTTTAGTTTGGTGTACGGGACGGAAGTTGTTATTCCAGTCAAGGTTCTGTTAAATAGCGCTCGGATAAAGGCATACGAACCAAATCAGAACCAGCTCCTCCGAAGCATCGAGTTGGACTTGGTGGAGGAAAAGCGGGAGATGGCACGGAGGCGAGCGGAATTCTACAAGCAAAGAGTGCAACGAGCCTTCAATAAGAAGGTGATGCCTCGAAGATTTCAAGAAGGGGATTGGGTTTTGCGTAAGGTTAATCCCGCTGGAGATCTCGGAAAGCTGACTCCAAACTGGGAAGGACCCTATGAAATAACGCACTGCGTAGCAGGGTCAGCATATTATCTGAAAGATGACCAAGGCAAAGAGCTTCCACGACCTTGGAACGCCCTTCATTTAAAACTTTTTCACACTGTATGAGAAATATGGAATGGAAGAAGAGAAATTATGAGACTCCGAAGGGGGTACTTCTTGAATTGATTACATTAATTAGATGCCGAATACTCTCCAAATTTCATTAAGGGGTTATTTACAAAAGAAATACAATGTTGTTAATAAATCTTGAAGAAAAAAGAAAAGATGGAAAGGGAATTCCCGTTTCAAAACAGGCTATCATATTATAGCTTGAACCGGTCAGGAGGATAACGTTGAAAACCAGCCTCCCAATTTAAAGAAAAGGAAGGATAAGGTGGAGGAGGTAATCCTTGGTTAGCATACTGCTGAACCGCTTCATTAAATCCGTCCTGATAGGTGGTGCGCAGTAAAGTGATGAGTCTCTCCTGGCGGTGCGGACGGTCAGGGCTTCGCTCACCATGCAGCCTCTCGCATTTTTCTTATTGCTCTTGAAGTTTTCGACGCACATCCACATAGGGTCGCGACACCTCCATAATAGCATCGGCTAAGATGGAAACATCATCGGCTCGGGAGCCTTGGTCCTGCTGCACAAGGTGCATCATCTCCACCATGTTCTGACGCATAGAAGCTGAGATCCCCTCCACTGCTTCAGAATAAGATCTGGTTCGGGCGAGTTCAGTGCTCAGTCTCTGGAGGGAAGTCTCCTGCCTGTGTAGACGGGCATGAGCATGCGCCCGGGAATTTATAAGGGATGAGTTTTCTTGTACCTCCTTGCACAAGCGGGTGCGAAGGTCCCCTATCTTATCCTGTGCTCGCTGGTATTGAACCTGAAGGCGAGCGATGACATCAGAATCCTGTTGCTTCCCCTGGAGGAGTTCTGCTGCCTGCCCTTGGAGACGTATTAATTCTTGAGCCGAGGAAGACTCCTTATCGGGAGGGGCCAGTGGGACTTCCCGCTGAGGCACGGGTGGCTGCACACACGGGCGTTCTTTATTCTCTCTTAACGCCGCAATGATAGTATCGATCATACGAATTTGTTGGCGAGCCTCGGATAATTTCTCCGCACAGTGCAATTGTTATAACGAGTTGTTCCGATTTTGGCGATCGCTAAATCTTTCCGTTGTTGTCGCTCCCATTCTTGAGCTTGAGTCTGATATTGAAGGAGGGAGTGATTCAACTCTTGATGATTGGTTAAGGTCTGCATGCCAGTTGTGAACAAGAAAATCAGATAGTAAGACAAAGCTAAGAGAGCTAATCGAGAAAACATACCAAATCTAGAGCATGACGCAGGCTTTCCATGCGATGAACCACTTCCTCTAAGTTCAGAATCCGAAGACTCCGGGGAGAAAAGGAAGAAGATGGGACGGATGATACTGAGGTGGGAAGTTCACGGGGGAGGGGAAGAAGGGGAATGACATTTGGAAGAGGAGAGGGGCTCTTCCGGCGATGAGTGGAAGGGGAAGCTTGCGGTAAGGGGACATCGATCGCCATGGGTTCGGAGGAAGAATGATATTCAGGGGAGAAAGAAGGCAAGGATGGGTCAGTCTCTATCATCGGCTGACATGGAGGCGCATCCTCCCCAAGTTCATCCTTAGGTTGGGGTGGAGGAGAAGGCGACTTCTGAATGTTGGTGGCAGAGGGAGAAAAAGTATGGGAGTTAGGGTTCGCAAATGTCGGGGAAATGGAGAAAGGAATAATGGTACCAATTCCCTCCGGGGTAGAAGTAACAAGAGATTCAAGGGGGGGAGAGGAAGACGAACAAGGTGAAGTAGCTGTGTTGGTGGCCAGGGAGGAAGAAGAGGTCGAAGTTGACGGATGACCGGCTTTCCTCTTGCGATGTGGATAACGACCTGCTATCTCCTGGAAAAAGGTAGAGTGCATTTTGATGATCTAAGAATAAGGATTGGGGCAATGAAGTATGGCGGCGGAGGAACGAACAGACGGAGAAGAAGGAGATGAAAAGGCAAAGGGATGAAGATAGGCAGAGAAATGAAGGCAAAAGGATCCCTTATAAAGGGGAAGTGAGTGGGCTGATAATCGTTCTTGGGCTCCTACTGATAAAAGCGGCCCTAAATGAAAGGGAAAGAAGGATTATTTTTCCTAAATGACTCGGTGGGTGCTAGAGCCTTCAATTACATGGGAAGGGGCGGATATGCGTTCCCCCTTGGAAGGCAAGCACAAAAGAGGAGGTATGAAAGCATTGTCTCCTTTATATTGATGGCTTCGGGACTATATACATCTAAATTTCTATCCCATGAGGCGAGCGGAAGATATCCCGTGTGGTGGTGGAGCGGAAGACCGAGACCCCTCGGTTATTATTATTCTACATCTAAATTTCTATCCCCGTGAGGCGAGCGGAAGATATCCCGTGTGGTGGTGGAATGGAAGAGACCCCTCGGTTATTATTATTTATTCTACATCTAAATTTCTATCCTCATGAGGCGAGCGGAAGATATCCCCGTGTGGTGGTGGAATGGAAGAACCGAGACCCTCGATTATTATTTATTTTACATCTAAATTTCTATCCCCGCGAGGCAGAGAGGAAGATATCCCCGTGCGGTGGTGGAACGGAAGAACCGAGACCCCTCGGTTATTATTATTTATTATACATATAAATTTATATCCCATGGCGAGCGGAAGATATCCCCATGTGGTGGTGGAGCGGAAGAACCGAGACCCTCGGTTGTATTATTTATTCTACATATAATTTTCTATCCCCGAGAGGCAGAGCGGAAGATATCCCCGTGTGGTGGTGGAACGGAAGAACCGAGACCCCTCAGTTATTATTTATTCTACATATATATATCTATCCCACAGTGAGCGAAAAGATATCCCCGTGTGGTGGTGGAACGGAAGAACCGAGACCCCTCGGTTATTATTATTTATTCGACATCTAAATTTCTATCCCCGCGAGGCAGAGTGGAAGATATCCCCGTGTGGTGGTGGAACGGAAGAACCGAGACCCTTCGGTTATTATTATTTATTCTACATCTAAATTTCTATCCCCGTGAGGCAGAGCGGAAGATATCCCCGTGTGATGGTGGAACGGAAGAACCGAGACCCCTCGATTATTATTATTTATTATACATATAAGTTTCTATCCCCGTGAGGCAGAGCGGAAGATATCCCCGTGTGGTGATGGAACGGAAGAACCGAGACCCCTCGGTTATTATTTAACCCTATATTGTTTTATCCTTGCAAAATAGCAGAGTTAATTCATTTAATGGTTCTATATCCCAAGCGGATTATGAAGGCGGAAGAGCCGATATATGTCTCAGTCTATGGGGATACGAAAGAAGTAAAGCGTGGTACAACATCGGAGAAAGGAGATAAACTGGGAAAGTTCATTAATGCAAAGGAATTACATATTTTAAGTCATTTACGAGGGAAAACGACAAATAGAAACCCTTATACATCTTGAGTATTATAGTTCTTTGTTGAGAGGAATGGAGGGAGCTCTCTTATATGGTTGAGGTTGGCACAATAGTTGTCGCCGGTAAGACTGCTGCAGGAAAATCTGTTTGGCCAATTCCTTTTGGGACCTGACCAGTTGTTGGCGCAGGGAGCGATTACTGGAGGAAGTTTCCTTCAGCCGTTGCTGTAAGTACTTCACTTGCTCCTCCAAGCTAACTATGTATCGGCGGTCATTTATCTGTTCTTCAGAAGGAGAGGAACTGCTGCCCTGTTCAGATATTCTGTCCATGGCAAATAAAGAGAAAAGGGAAGGATGGAAGCTATCAGGTAAAGATCGGGAACTTTTATAGCAACGAAGGGGGAAAGTGCATTTATGGGTAGAAGAAAGGGGGACCATAAATGCCAGTAAAGGAGAGGAGACGTGGGGGCAGTAGTGGGAAGGGCAACGAGACTATAACTATAATTAAGAGGGTCCGAATCCCCGGGCGATGATAGAAGAAGGTATGTTCAGATCAGATTATCGTCCTTTCGAAGACAGAACTCTTACCTCTACGAGAAAAAGACAAAAGCAAACATCAAGTTCCCTCTCTCATTTTTACTCATATATTTGAAATGATTACATTAATTTGATCTATACAGATTTTCTCTGATTACTCCCCATAGACGAGGCGGGAGAGGTCTCTTTGGGAGGAGAGGGCGCCAGGATGACCCTGAAGCGCTCGACTTGAGGTGAAGGAAGAGCTGATGGACCTTCGTTGAACGAAGAAGGATGAGCTCCTGCCGGGGGGATTGGGATGAAAGCCAGCGCTGGCGGAAGTGGAGGAAGTTCGTCAACGGCGCGGGGGTCTCCCACTGTATACTCCCAGGTGAAGGGAGGATTCCACACCCTGTTGCGGAAGGAGGGAAAAGGAGCCCGAAAAGACCTCCCTTTAGGAGGAGTTGGAGTTGGACTGGAAGGCGGGAACGGAAGGGGGCGGAAGGCTGAAGTGGCGGTCGAGCGGGTCTCTGAGTCTCCAGTATCTTCCGAAGCCCAGTTCCATAACTCGAAGGATTCTGACTCTGAAGAAATTTCGATGGGATGCCCTGCTGAAGCCATGATAGTGAGATAGAGGGACGAAGACATGGAGGGTGATGATTTATAATGAAAGAAAAGCAACGGGGGAAGTTCTTGGGAAGTTGAAGAAGGCGAGGAGGTGGATATAGTTTCGAGCGAAAGGAATGGGGAAGGCTAACAGGCCAGAGTCACTTAAAGCAAGTCCCCAAACCGAAATCGGGACGGGTGTGAATAATATCAGACAAAATACTTCAAGCAGATTCCCGAACCGAAACTGGGGCGGGGTGAATAATGTTATTCAATATCTCTCCCATAAGCCCGAACCAACGAGGTGATTGCACCATCCGATACGGGAAAAGAGATAACAGTATAAAAAAGGAGGAGTTTAAAATTGGTCCAGAATTCCCGACCCTTCAAGAAGCAGGACAAGACGATGATAACTAAGCCTATGGACAAATTCATCATTCAGAAGCAGAAGAGAGGCTATTGATAAAATTATCAAAAAAGGAGAATAGTAGAAATTACAATTCAAAGAGTTCGGACGGACATTTAGCTAACGCCTCTGTGGGATATAAATAGCTAGTGTCCGTGCCAGGAGGCGGGTATCTTTGTTCGGCATTTTGAGCCGAGGACACCTCAAAACCTAGTATAAAGAGATCTACCCCCTTCTTGACATAACGCCCCTTGAGGTCGGCTTCCTGCTCCTTTAGTTGGTCATGATATTGAACCACCTGAGCTTGACTTTCCGCCAATTTAATCGCCAAAGCATCTCTCTCGGTGGCTGCCTGTATAGCTCGCTGTCCTAAGGCTGAAAGAGCTTCAAGATACTCCTGTTGAAGGGTAGATTGCTGCTGAGCCACCGACGATAAGGTTCGGGGAAGAGCCGCTACCATGGAGAAAAGATCTTGACACTTCTTTGCACAGGATTCCCTGGTAATTGCCCAGGCTTGACGCTCCAGATTAAGATGGTGGCGTTCTTGTTGAAGTTGTGTGTGATAGTAGCCGAAGAGTTAGCATCCTTGATCATGGCGTCCATAAGATATCTCTTATACTCCTTCAGTTCCTGAGTCAGGATGTCTACCTGTTGCAGCTCACTGGACTGCAAGAAGAGGCGCTGTTCTAGTTCTTCATTTTTTCGTTGCAGCTCCTCTTTTTAAGCCGGACCAAGGCTAGTTGCATCATGACATCTTCGCACTGGCCCCGAAAGTCTGCCTCCTTTGCCTCCTGCTCGTTTAATCGCCGCACGAGCTCTTTCTGTTGTGACACGGCGGCAAAATGGCGAGCCTCCACACTAGATTGGAATCGGGCTAGATGAACTACCATGTTGTTATGTTGGGTGGAGGCCTAAAAGGAAAGGAAAATTATCAGCATACATCAGTATAGGAAAATACCCATAGCAGAGAGGAGGAAAAGAAAAAGTAAATACCTCTGCCAACAGTTTATCCACTTGCTTACACGAGCCTTGTATGCCCGACTGGTTAAAGAATTTTACCTTCGAAGGGTGCCGAATTTTCAGCAAGGATCCCAGCGTGGCCTTCGGAGGAACAGGAAGGGAAGGATCCTCTCCTTCCAAGGAAGATGGGGGTCTGGTACGGCGAAGAGGGGTAGGAGAGGTTCTCGAGTCGGGAGGTATAGGAGCTTGGAGGGATTCTGTACGAGAAGGCATGGGTGAATTTTGTGCAGATGGGGAGGAATGAAGAAATTGGGAGGGAGAATCCCCTCCTTGGGGAGATAAAGAAGGGGCAGGGGAGGTATTGCCTTCCCTTCTGGGCTCATAAATGGTTAAGGGTTGAGCTCCCGGCTGGTCGGAAGATAAGGGAAGAAGAGCTGATGAACTTGAGGCTCCTTTCTTGATGAGTCGCAGCTTTTTTCGGGGGGATGACGGAGCTGCTACTAACTTGCCTCTTTTAGTTGAGGTCTTCTTTTTCTTGGCAGCCTCAATAGCTTCCCCTTCCACCAAAGCCTTCTGCATTAGATCGTCTGCAAGGTATACTTATAAGAAAGATGAATAATTTAAAAAGGAAGTCATAGTGCAGGACCAATATCACCCTACCTACAGCAACCGAAGTCATCAAAGGTAGAGGAGACAATCCAAAGTGGCTTAACAGAGGAGTTTCTATTAGGTGTTTGGAGCAGTAATGTAGCTCTCTTAATACTCTATACACTTCCAGGAAGGGGCATTGGGTCCTCGTTTCTCGGAAGGGAGGCAATTCAGGAAGGGCTACCTTCCATGTATCAGAATAGGGAAGGGACTCGGGAAGTTGTACAAAGAAATACAATTCTTCCCAGCCCTTGTGGGAAGTGGGCAGGTTCACCAGGAATTGACAGTCTGAACGGCTAGATAAATAAAAGAGACCTGCCTTAGAAGACTTTAATTGGAAGAAGCAATGGAATATTTCAGGGGTCAAAGAGAGGTTCAAGTGTTGGAACACTATGTGGGCTCCCGATAGAATTCGGAAGGAGTTGGGGGTGAATTGGTTCAGGGGTAGTCCGTAGAAGTTTAGAAGGTCCAAATAAACTGGTGGTATGCAGGATAGGCCGTTAAGAAATTGTTCGGAGAAAAGCATGTTAAACCGGAGGAGGATTATGAGACCGTGCAGTTTAGTCGTGAAACAGCATTTTATAGAGGGGTCTATGTATTCGTTCTTAATATTAAAGAAATAATGGTTACAATCTAACTGGGTTATGGTATGTTCATACCAGGCGGGTGAAGAGGTGGTCCTAGGAGCCATGGATGTGAACAAAGCAGAGCACTTACTCGGGGGTTAAAGAAGAATCGTGTGGGGAAAGGAAGGGCTGGGTCGCCGAAACGCCGCCGGTGAAAATCACTGGAGGAGAAGAACAGGCTGGATTGTTAAGCACACTAAACGATATCTAAAAGGAGAAGGCGAGGGTTTATATAGGGTTTTCCGCGACGATTCAGCTGCACGGAAGGAGAAGGAGAAGCGGAGCCCATGAGCCCAACGGGCCTCCCTTAATATACTTGGGAGAGTTATAAGGGAATGGATGGATTTAAGTTGAGAAATGAGGAATAGGTCAGAAACTTTATGTACATTGGGACAGTCAAGCTTATAACTTCGCTTGACTATTTTTCGGGGTTGACTAATGATACTACTGGTACCTTCCCTACATAATCCCCGATAGAGGGGTTAGCAGGTGACCCAAGATCCGATCCAAAATACACGGCTCAGCTAAGAAAGGAAAGGAAGATTGGCACGGGCGAACATTGAAAGCCATTGGCACGGGCGAATATTGAAAGTCATTAGCGCGAGGCGAACATCAGAAGTCATTGGCACGGGCGAATATCAGAAGCCATTGGCACGGGCGAACATCAGAAGCCATTGGCACGGGCGAATATTGAAAGTCATTGGTACGGGAGAGTTAATGAAAGCAATTGATACGGCAAAGGAGAGACGGAAGGCGCTTCGCCAAGAGGTCGGTCCAATCTGATCAATACAAAGGGAATTTGACATGGGGAAAAGAGGAGTTGGTTCGGGTTGATAAAAAGCCCTAGGGCTAGGTCACCCGTGGGCTATAGACCTAAACTAGCTTCCCTCGGAAGGTTGAGGAGATAGTCTAAGCTTAGTTTCGAAAAATAGAGGAAAAGGTGTTAGGCGGCACAGGAGGCCCCACATAATATTCCAAGGAGTCTTCGCTCCTGATATCTGTAACAGAATTATTCTCCAGGGAAAGGTGGTGGCCACGTGTACGATGGAGATAACCTATGACGTTACGATGAAGGAAAGGGGAAGATAAAAGGGAGGGAGCAAGGAGGAAAAGAGGATCCGACAATCATTCCAACCCAGCAAGAGAGCAGAGGACGCAAGAGGAAGAGGAGAACCACAGTCGCCTCACCGGAGAAGAAGGAAGGAGATCTATCGTTGTCACATCTCTTGTATTTTTCTCGCTTTACGATATCACTGTAAAAGGTCTTCTATCCTCCACCTTCGGAAATTGACCCTCCGTAAAGGAGGACCCTCATAGTGAAAGTGCTTAGGCACCACCTCCGGTGAAAAAGTTCACCTCCGTGGAGTAGGAATCCTTATTCCGAACCACGTTACATCTTGTGTCTGAATCTCGATTGCTATCGTCGGTTTGCTTGCGTTTCACCTATTTCATCTTCTTATTCTTTACTGATTGCGGCCGGTGAGGACCCTCTGAGACCCCCCTCAGTGCTTCACTGCATTGAAAACGGAGCGAGCAGATTTTCACTCTTTCCGCATCACTATAATTATTAATTTTGTTAATACTCAAATAATAATCTTATGATCGTACTTGAAGACACCGAAACAACAATGTAAAAAAGCATAATAAAGTCTTGACAAGTTGAGATTATCAGATATAGACAGATGAACTCGTTGCAAGTCAAGACTGATCGAATATTAGATGAAAAAAGTCCTAATAGATGTAAACTAAATACTAGGTAAAGTGATATTTTAGCCTTGATAAGACTAAAATGAAAGTATCATTTGTTGGTGCATGGAGCACCACATGATCGAACTTACATTTTGATGTATGAAATAAATGTTTAAAATAAGGATTATGTGTATCTCAAGTGTCCAGGTACATACAAATTTAATAGAGAAACCTTACTAGGTCAAGTGATTAGATACTATACAATGAAGTCTTGATATGTCAGGTGATCAGATATAAAAAAGAAACCCTAATAGATCTAGGTGAAATATATAATAGGCGAAATCCAAATAGGTTAGGGAGATCAGATATATGGTAAGTGAGTCAAATGATTGAACACCAAGTAAAGGAACTATGATAGATTAGGTGACTAGATGTAAGTAGCAATAGAAGTCTCAATAGATCAAGTGACCATACACTAAGCAAAGGTAAATCCTAGAGGTACTAGATAAGTTAAGTTTCAGAGGGACCTTCTAATATATAAGGTAGTGAGGAGAGTTCTATTCTAACTATGGGATGAGGATAAGCTTTAAGGCAAGTGTGAGTTTGATAGAGAAATCCCTTGGTGTTTCGAAGTCAAAATGAACAATTGTAATTATCTGAGCTTAGTTTGATTGATATATATAAATGCTTGTAGACTAACTATGTAGTGCAAGTAGATAGCCCGAGTCAATCGACCATACCAAGTGGTATAGGTGACCGAAGTTGGTCCAAGCGACTAGAAATGGTCAAAGCGACCTAAACCCAGTTACCCAGATCCCAAATAGCAATTTAGACAATATACGTATTGAAGTGACACAGGTTCAAGCACCTAGAAAAGGTTCGAGTGACTGGAAGGACACATCTTCGATCCGTCGTAAGGAGATATCCATTAGAGGTTGTCGCATGAGCTTCTAGGCACCCAAAAGAGCTTTTTGATGACTAGAACATGAATAATCACAGTTTAATGGGAAACATAGACATAGTTGGGGGCGTTCAAAAGGGGTTCAAGTGACTAGAAGAACACTTGAAAGGGGACCTTAGAGATCTTTCATTAGAACTCATGTGACACTAAAATGCAAGCATCTAACCTTTCAAGTGCTTTGGTATGTCCTAAGCTTTTAGTAGGCAACTCCATGCTCCTCTTTGGTATCTTTAAGTTGTCTTATTGTTTTCCTTACTAGTATTTTTCAAGTGCTTTCGTTACATATATCTGTGTAAACAAATACCATAACAAGTTTCTTCACCTCCAAATCTTTTTGGAAAGGAAAATATATAAAGATTATATTAGGATCGATCCACCTAACATATCATACCCCGTTGAATAGGAATTTTGGAAGGAAGTCAAACCATATTAAATCATTGTATCCTTATATGTTTATTTTTCTTTACTTATTTCCATTGTGCATAATTATTATTTCATTTTTCTACTATGCTTGTTACTCTGATTAGTTGTTTAATTGTTTGCATTGCTATTATTTCATAAAATTAAAATACGTAATGTTATTCACCATGCTAGCATTATCTTGATCATATCATCAGTTGACTACTATGAAAATAGCAATTGACTGATAAACAATAAACCATGAACTTGGAGTTTGAGGGAGTTTACGAGGGTTTACTGGCGTGATCAATCGTTTGCTGGGTGTTAACAGTCAACTACTGCATCAGTTGAGTGAACGACTCAACTGATGGCTCTATTAGAGCAAACAAAATATTTGGAACTCAATTGCTCAATTTAATTGATCGTCATCAGTTGATTGATGGAGAGGATACTCGATTGTTGTGGTCAATACTGAGCTAGAAAAAAATCATTCAGTAAGTGCAATGTTCAAATTTACAGTGGAGTAATTGATTGTTAGGAGTCATCAATCAATTGACAGGTAGTTTTCATTTCCAACATGAAGCCTATAAAGGAGTATTTCATGAATGATTTTCAAAGCTTATTCTCAGAGACTTTGAAGAGGAAGTGGTATTGCATTTCAAATATTTAGAAAGCAATCCAAAACAACTAAATAACAGAGCAATGATCACTTGTGAAAATAATTTATTGACATTTTATTCGTTTTTCATTTTTATATTTGTATTTTGATTTGTGTTGCTTATAAAAGAATAGAGATTGTAAGACGTTTTTTTATCTTTGAAAAATTTGTGTAAAAAAAAAAACTTAGTAGTGGCAGTGTTAGGACCAAGTTATGAAGTAGAAATCGAGGTTTTCAAATCATTAAAAAAATTGAAGTGTTGTGCTTGTATTATTTATCTTGTTTTATATTTTTATTTTTCACTATATTTTAATTCTTTGTAGACTAGTATTATGATTGACGAACAACAAAAGTAGCAAATCTTTATTCATCCTCCTTTAAGGATGTCACCGATGCTAACAAAAAGTATACAAGAATATATAATAATGATAATAATAATGATAATAATAATAATAATAATTTATATAATTATTATATATAAATTACTATTTTTATCATTATTTTTTTATATCAAATAAAAAATAAGAATAAATTAAAGTAAAAAATAAGAAAAAAAAATCCTATGAGATTATTGTGAAACTATTAAAGGAGTCATATTATAAATTTTGTCAATTAATAATTCTCTATATAATGCTTACTTAAATAGTTTAGTTGGTGGTAAATTAGGAAATTATATAAGAAGTGTATTTATGAACTAAACATTTTAAACTCGTTCAAATAAATCAAACTTTAAATTAATTTTATTTTGTTAAAATAATTGTAAGTTTTAAAAAATATTTAATATTTTAAAAATTAGTAAATAATTTAAAAAATTTCGGTTTGTTAAATACTTTTTAAAAATATACGATTTTAGACGTTTTGAATTAATTTAGTCTTAGAGCTATATATTAATATATAAAGTGTACAATTTTTAAATATATAAAGTGCTTTGAATTAATTTAAAAAAAAAAAATCTCTCACATGGATTATGATTCTACGGACTTCATTAACGTTCGACAATAAATTTAAGAGATTTTTTTCTCAAAACAACTTTTAAAAAAATCTAATATTCATGCTAAAAAAATTAAAAAGATCTAGATGAAATTTGAATGCATTGGCTAAGTTCTTGAGGGCGTCAAAAATTGATAAAGGAACAATAACATATATATTAGTCTTTTGGGGATATTGATATCAAAATATTGTTTGTTTTAGCAACGGCGGAGTCATCCCCGGGCTAATCGCCGGAAAACAAAAAAATATCCCCAGGTTGAACTAAAATTAAATGGGAAAAAAAAATTGTATTGTATTACAATGCCAAAAAAAAATTTCCTCCGGGCTAAAGCCTGGATAATCCTGTATGTGGTTCTGCCCTTGTGTGTTAGATCTTAGAGTGTTAAAAAACTATGTTTTCATAGAAGTTGAGTGTCAAATATATATGTTCCTGGACAATTCAAATAGGTGTATTTAGAAAATATTTTACAAGACAACTCGATGGAATTTACTGAGGCAGATTCAGAATTTTATATTGGAGAGTTCGTCATACTAAAATATAATAATATTAATTAAAAATAAATAAATAAATAAAAAATTTGATAATAATGATTTAAAATTTGGAAAAGTTTGGGGGCCATGGCCCCCAAAACAGCCTAGATCCGCCCATGTTAAGGAGGTTAAGCGATGTTTAATCATATTGACGAACTACATTCTTGAGAGATCAAGTTGGAGAATGTATTGATCATTAAACGTTATTGACATCAAAATATTAGGGATGTTACGCCTTAAACCCGATCGGGCTAAGATTTATTCATTTAATAAACGACCTACATGGATTACTTGGCCTCCGAGGCAGAAGATGAGGGATTTATAATCCTCTCAATCACGATAGTGTTTGAGAGCAGGTCGGAAAGGAAGGATAAAAATCTAGTAGGTAGTAAAAGGGAAGAGAGGCATTGGGTATACAAGAAAGAAATATCGGCAATTTCCCAAACACAGCAGCTGAAGTTCGGAATTGCCCAAAACACGCACTATAGTTTCAGAATGACCAATCCGCGCGCGTAATTCCCGAAATACCCCTCCCGCCAAACAGCTTTGGAATTTAATGCAGAGAGAGATTTGCATCCATCCGAGGCACAACTGGAAATCCCGAGCCATCCAAACGTCTATTCGACGTGGGAGAGCGGCATCTTTGATGAGCACCACACGCACTTTCCTCCGCAAAACCAAGCGAGCAACACCATTTTGATGAAACCTAGAAGTTATCAACGACATCATGCTCCCACGAATTTATCGTGATTAATCCGGAAGTTGCGCGACTCAGCGACCACCGCTTCACATAGTTGCATCATGTATGTATGTGTTTTTATTCTTGAGACTGCTATGAGGTTAATAAATGCATTGTAGGTGGTTGTATAACCAAGTTTACCACACATCCATAAATACGATGCAGGCATATCATACCAAAGTAGACCAATGCACCCATAATTGCGATGCAGGAGATTCATAACCGAGTTTTGTCCCCACCTAAACAAATGCCACCTAACTTAAAGCGATGCTTCGATTAAATCCACGATTCGAAGTTCCCCTGATTGATATTCCGGCACTAGGAGATTCAATCTGTCTGAGAGAGTAGGTGGTGCTGGCAATGAAATTCCCAGCACCACCGTATCCCTAAAATTTAAAATCCCAGCACCATGGGAGAGTAGGTGGTCTTTGTGATGAAATTCCCGGCTCATTGATCTGGATAAAAGTGATCTTTGAGAATTTAAATCCCGATAACATCGTGGTGGTCTTGAATTCTGTTCAACAAATTCGGGATAAAATATGGTCTTTGGGAATTTAAATCTAAATCTGCCAAGTGGTCGAGTTTAATACTCGGCACCATGGGGAATGAAGTTGTCGAGATAAATTGTGGTCTTTGGTAATTTATATTCCGGACACCACGATGGTAATGAGATTCAAACTCAAAAAACCTTGGTCTTTGGGAATCGAATTCACTAGACCAGGGAGATATAAGTGGTCGACATTAAGGGTGGTGCTGGGATTTGAAACCTCAGCAACACTATGGTCCTGCGAATAAGACTCCCAACACCATTGGCATTGGACTGGTCGAGATAAATGGTGGTGCTGGGAATTTATATCCCAGCACCACCGTGGTAATGGGAATAAAACCCCCAGCAACACCATGGTGCTGGGAATGTAATCGCACCATGTACATATAAGTTCTTGGAATTGTTGGTGGTGCTGGGAACTAAAACCCCAGCAACACAGTGGTTCTGCGTTTAAAAATCCCAGCACCAGGGAGATGGAACTAGCCAAGATAAATGGTGGTGCTGGGAATTTATATCCCAGCACCACCGTGGTAATGGGATTAAAACCCCCAGCAACACCATGGTGCTGGGAATGAAATTTCCAGCACCATGTACATCAAATTTGCTGGAATTATTGGTGGTGTTGGGAACCAAAATCCCAGCAACACAGTGGTTCTGCATTTAAAAATCCCAGCACCAGGGAGATGGAACTGGTCGAGATAAATGGTGGTGCTGGGAATTTATATTCCAGCACCACCGTGGGCCTGAGATATAAATTTCCAGCACCATGGAGAGGGATCCTGGCTGAGAAAAAAAATGGTGCTGTAAATTTATATTGGAGATAAATAAAGTCGTCTTGGCGGGTCGAATCCAAGCGTGACCTATACTATCATTCTCCACCTTTCCTTATGCTCCCAAACAGTAGTTATGAAAAATAATGCTCTGTGCCAACATTCAGACGAGTGTGGCAATTGGCATGCTGCGTGCCAATTGGCACAGACCCAAAACTGCCTGTAGGAGTGTGGGAACTAAGTATCCCTCTGCGCATAAACCCTGTAAATCTCTTCCTCTTCCATTCCATATAAACCGTTCATAATTTCAACATTGAAAGGTATAATTAGTTAAGTGCATAATTGGGAAACATAACCATAAACTCTCATCCTCCACTTGTCTTCAGACTTCTAAAGCCTAGTCTAAAAAATTCAGCCTACTTGCATAGCACACTACATATAACAGTGTTGATTTTAAAAACATTTGCAGGGACGACCCCCTTCCTGATGAAGTGTTAACATTTTTGGAAACAATTGAATCAAATTTGAAGGATAGAGAGTTAGATGATCAAGATTCCATAAATCTATGCCCAAGTAATATTCCATCTTCATCTCAGTTTACTGATGTGGGCAATAGAATTACCAGTGATCAACACCTTGATATAAATAGAGACGGTTCTTCCATACTCGAAGAAGAGTTTGTCACTGCTACCACAGTAGATCATGAATATTTTGAACAAACTTGGAGTGAAGAGGAGGTAAGTGATATACATGGGATAGAAGAGTTAGAATATACAAATTCTTCGGAAGAATTCTTAGCTGATGATATCCAACATGGAGAAGGTGAGTTAAACCCAGATCAGTACAGTGACTTAGAGGAAGTGTTCCCAATTGCTGATCCTATGTTTCTAATCCACAAATAAGACTATTGGCGGATGTCGGTTCGCCAGATCCAAATGAATTTTTCCTTTAGACAAGTTTTCCTCTCACAAGAGTTTAAAGATGCACTAGTAAGGCATGCGATGCTAAAAACTTGAATACAAGCGATTGACACAGACTAAATTAAAGTTATTTGCTTTAGTCGCCTTGTTCATGGAGTCTAGTTGCAAGTGGAGCGTGGAGTTCATCACAAAATATATAGCGGCATGAATGTGACGGTGTTAGAAACAATGAGATCACCATGCTTGCACATCCACATTTGTAGCAAATCAGATTGTAGGACGGTTAGCTACCTCTGATGATTACAAACCAAGTTCACTTCGAAGAGAAATGCAAGCTAGGTTTGGTGTTCACATTTCATACAAGAAAGCATACACAGACGAAAGCATTAAAAGAGTGGTAGGTGATTTTGATCAGGCCTATATTGATATTCCAATGTACTTGCGTGAGTTAAGAGTTAGAGATCCTGATACATATGTTGCAGTACTAAGAAATGGTGAAAATCAATTCCAGCGATGTTTTTGGGCATTTGGTGCTTGTCGAAGAGTATTCAGGATGTATTTGAAAACTAATTGGAATTGATGCTACACGTATGACTGCAAGTATCACGGTGTTTTGCTAATAGCTCTGCCGTTGTGTAATGCAAAAATAATGCGATTGCATTTGTAATTGCCGAAGTTGAATGTGGATCTGCCTGGAAGTGGTTTTTGGATCATGTAAAGACATTCCTTGATGTCCTTCCAGAGTCGTTGAGCATTGTATAGAATAGACAACGGGGGATTATATAAGCAGTTAAAAAAGTGTATACATCTGCTCATAATGCTTTTTGTTGCTATCACTTGTATTTTAACATGGTAATGAGATGCGGGATAGATCCTCATTAGGTTTATTTTGGCGGCAGCAAGAGCCAATACAAGAGTTGACTTTGATCGATTAATCACGAGAACATGCATGACAAACACAAGAAGCATATGCGTGGCTACAAAAGATCGATCCAAAAGATGGGCCAATGCACACTTTCTGGCGGGAGGTACACAATGTTAACCACTAATAGTTAGAGTTTAAATGCATTATTCAAGGAAACACGTGAACTCCCCATCACGGTTTAATTGACAACACTAGAAGAAAGCTTGCTCAATGGTTCTATAACCAGTAGTGAAGAATCTTCAAAAAGGTCAGGTTTTCTAACACCATATGCAATTAAAGAGATTGATGAAAGCAGAGAAAGAACTAGATTATATTCGGTATTCCCATATTAACAAACGGAAATGGAAGTAAAGAAAATAGATTCTTAGTATATTGTTGATTTGGATAGGCGAAGTTGCATCTGCGGTGAGTTTCAAATTTCAGGAATTCCTTGCTCGCATGCTATTGCAGTCATCATATATCGGAACATGGATCCATACCGTTACTGCGAGCATTATTTTCTAAGGGAAACCTGGGAGGCCACTTACATGGATCGTATTTACCCATGTCGAAGTAAAAAATTTTGGCCTAATGGTGACAAAATTTTCGGAGTTCTACCTCCTCATAGCCTTGTGCAGCCCGGGCGAAGAAAAAAGGCACGCATAGAGTCCAAACATACTGGGAGGGTGAAAAATAAATGCAGCAGATGCAAACAGCTTGGGCATAATAGGAGGTCTTGTAGAATGCCGCCGGCTACTAATTCCTAAGTATGTTTATTGTGGTTGTGTAAATATTTTTAAAGGAAACAATGTTAATGTTAATGTTAATGTTAATGTTAATGTTAAGCTATTTTACAGAATTGTAATGGAAAAATTTGTTACGCTATTTTGCAAAATTGTAATATAAATCCCTCGTGTATCGTGTCCAAAATTTCGATTTTCAAGGCGAGGATTAGGTTTACACGACCAATTTTGAAATCAATCCCGTGCCGTGGCACCTTGGAGGTAGGAGGATCAGAAGGAAGTTTCCTCGATGCAACAACATGTGAAGTCGTTAGGTCTTTCAGTCGATGTAAAGATTTTGGAATTTGGACTCCTGTAGGTCCATCAATGGGTTTCGACCAAAACCCATTGATGGCCCTACACAGGACTACTGTGTTCCTGGGATTAACATTGCCAGCACCACCTTATGTCCGGGCTGTTTGAAAGTGTATGCGTAATCTGGAATTGAAATCCCGTGACCACCGTGTTCTCCACCATGTAAATTGTTCGTAGTCACAGGGTGAAATCCCAGGACCACTGTGTGTTCCCCAGTTCTAAATTGTACGTGGTCCTGCGAATTGAAATCCCAGGATCACCTTATTCCTTAGCCATTTTGAAATTGTACGTGGTCCTGGGAAATAAAATCCCAGAACCACTATGTTTCTGGGATTATAATTACCAGCACCACCGTATTCTAAATCCGCCGTTAATATAAAACTCCCGGTGGAAGTTCAAACATCTCAACACCACATTTCATTTCTCTCTCACTCCTTGCGTTACATCTGCGGAATTTCGCTTCCATTCCGTGCCGTTCAACCTCTCGGTTCGATTCAAACTCCCGGTGCGATCATAACCCCGGTGTCAGTTCAACCTCCCCGGTGCGAGTTAAAACATCTCAACACCAGCTCAACACCATCTCAACGCGTTTTTCGACCTAAGTGAGTTTTGTAGATTTCTTAAATCTTTGTGTCGCTTCTCGGTTCTTCCGATCTATCTAGGGTTTTGCCTTTTCCGTTCACGATCTCGTTTTAACTAGGGCCTAATAGGGTTTAGGGTTTTAGGGTTTACCATTTAAGCAGAGGTAACGTTTGTTTGTATCATCACACATGTTTCAATCCATTTAATCTATTAGTTTAAAATCGCTGTATTACAATGCATTTGGTTGTTAACCTAAGGAATTTGTTTCAGTTAACGATGGCTTCAACTGGCGAATCATCAAGCGATACTTCTGCAAGAACCCGTGCGTTGATGCGAGGAAGAACCAAGAGAATGAACTGGAAAAGCAACGTTTCACAGTTTAAGAAATTTATTGCAAGTGTGCCGCCGAGTGTGGAAGAAGAAACGCTTATTGAGCTCCCCTTTGCGTGGGTTTTGGACATTCCGGATATTACCCATGATCGGACCCCTCGTTGAATATGTTTGATAATTGGGAACTGCGGAGAAATGTTTTATATTCCAAGACAAGAAATTGCATTTCACAAAGACGGATGTCTCCCTCATCCTTGGTCTACCAGATGATGGACTTGAAGTTCCTATGAATAATGAAGCTCCATCTGGAGAGCTCTATTTGCAATATTTCGTGGAAGCTGATTGCTCTAACAAGCATCTGGAGGATTTATTGAAGACTTCCAGATCTCCAGATAATTTAGGATCTGCAAAGTTTATTGTCGGTTGTTTATTTTATATTTTTCTCTTGTGTGTTTTTACTACCACCGGTATAAGCCTAGAATACCTATCGATCACTTATATATTGTTTAGAGGATTTTGAGAACTTAGGAAGGTACAATTGGTGCGAAGCACTTTATACGTACATGGCTCCTCAAATGGAGTCAATTGGTATGGGAGTCACATTGCGACCAAAAGCAGACGTCGCCGGTGGATCTACGAGACCAATGCTTAAGGGTTTCACACACTTATTGGCTGTGAGTGAATATATTTTATGTGTTCCGCAAATAGTATAGATCAATCTGTCTATTAATAACTAATCTTGTCATTCCAGGTATGGATGTGTGAGCATTTGTGTATCCTACCTCCACACGTCCCTCATGCTTTGCCGAGAATGCTGAGATGGAGGTGGAGTTCCACAAATGTAAGGGTCGTTAAGAAGATGGTAGATGGTCTCGTACCTGACAAAATCATTGTCGATCTAATTCCAGCACAGTCAGAGCTGCATCTGGTACACACCGCTTCCCCACCTAGATCTTCTGCATCAACTCCTCAACCCGAAACTCAGGTTGACGCAAGAGGAATGGCCTGTCCAGTATGCCAGGAGAATGCAGAAATTGTATCTACTCTAAGCACCAAGCTAGTTGAAGCAAGGTGTGATTTTGAAAGCACCTCCCTACTTAAAGAAGCGACCATCAAACAACAAGAAAAGAAAATACAGGAGCTTCTTCAAGAGTTAGAGGAGGTCGATGCTTGAAGCAACGAGATAATTGAAAGGGATGATATAATTGCTGAAAAAGAAGCATTAATAGCCGAAAAGGACAGTTTAATACTGGAGCTTCAACTACATTTACAATCCCGGGATGTAGAGGGCCTACAATCACAGCCTATTCAAAATGCAGACCAGCCCTTCTGCATACACTAGGCGGAAGGTTTGTGTGAGGAAGAAGACTCATGACGCTCTATCACCCCCTAGCCTTAGAAGCCTCCCTCCTGCATGGTTTTCAAACATCCCTAAAAGAAGGAGAGTGGAAACTCTAATTGTCCCCAGCAAGGCTATTGAGTATCCCTCAGTAGACCCTAATATCTCTCCTGCAGAGCCAAACATTGAGCAGGAGTCAGTCCAGGATATTAAAGGGAAATCAATTGTCGAGGAGGTGAAAGCGAAATATCGAATCTGCACACAAGTCTCCGCGGACAAACAACCAACACCCGGCGAAGTGAAGGGAGGATATTGGAGGTGAGCATAAGTTATCTGTCGGACCTAGGATCTGCAAAATATTTACAAAGCTGAGCAGTTTTATTTTGTATCTGACAAGCTTATAAAGAATTCATAGTAAGATGGATCCAAAGCGTCGAGTGTTTATTGAAACTAAAAAAAATAGAGTAAGACAGTCTTATATTCTTTGTATATACCTTTCATATTATGTTTTGAGAGTTGCTAATAACCCTTTCCTTGTGTAGTGTGATGCTGACCACAGTGTGGAAGACCGATGCTATTAACTTAAACATGGACTCTTTCCTTACCATATTTGATTGGAATGTTTTGACACATGGGGATTGCATAAGCGCATATTTTTGATGTCATTTGGCGGTGCAAGGTGGTGATAAGCCGTACTACAACTCAATATTCTGAAATTTGGATTTCGGTAAGTTTTTCGCCCTTTTGCATGGAATTGTAAACTTTACGGCGGTGTTATAATGATTATTTTTATACAGGATATGTTTAATATGATGTACGCCCAAGCATTCGAGCAAACTTTAAAACCCGAGCAATCGATCGGATACATATTTTGTCCAATAATCCGTGGCGAGCCTTTGCCACCTACTAGTGGTCGACTTGGAAAATTCAGAGTTTATCCACTCTGACTCCTTGTCCGTCGGAAGGCTTACACTACTCGATTTGAAGAAAGCGTAAGCATTAGATTAGATTTCAGTTAAATAAACCGTTTGTGTATGGAGGATTCATAGCATTTATTTGGGTCCCAGGTTGAATTCTTTAAAAAGATCCACCCTTCGTATTATGATAACTGGCATCCTGGCCTGGCTGAAAAATTTTGTAATGCAAACTTTTCCGTGCGTTAAGTCCAGGGTCCCAGACAAACCTCTTCGTAAAACATCTAATAATCTTTGTAAATACCATATTTTATAAGCTAGCAATGGACTAATAATTTAAAATGTTTTTACACTATGATTGCGCATTTTTATAATCGATACATTGAGAGCCTACTATTTGGGTACCCTAAAAATTGAGACTGACCGATATGAGGAGCTTGATTCGTGGTGGGAATAGAATAATCTGTGACTCACAATTTTGTTTGCAATTATGGTATTCTATAGTGAGATATGTGTAGGAGAAACAGAGTTTTATATTTGTAACTACACGAAGTGCACACTGTAAAAGTCATTAGTCATTTGCAAAGTGTTTGCAAGATGTAGTATACATGTCTGATTATGGAATATATATACTTTGTTAAATATTTCAACCACTTTGACTTTGCAATCTGTGTAGTATCTGTACAATTAAGTGGTGCTGGGAATTAAATTTCCAGGACCACTGTGTCCCTGGGATTTTATTCCCAGCACCACATTTTATCTCGTGCAGTTCGGTACTGTACGTGGTGCTGGGAATTCACTTACCAGCACCACGGTGTTCCTGGGATTGAGATTCCCAGCACCGCCTTATTTCTGGGCCAGGTCGCAAATGGACGTGGTCCTGGAAATTAAATTTCCAGGACCACTGTGTTCTGGATTTAATTCCAGCACCACATTTTGAATCGGGCCGCGCTGGTGGCACGCGCCCGAATCGGGAGGCAGGAGGATCAGAAGGAAGTTTGGTCGACGCAACAACATGTGGCCGTTAGGTCTTTCAGCGATGTAAAGATTTGGATTTTGAGTCTCAGAGGTCCATCAATGGGTTTCGGTCAAAACCCATTGATGCCCCTAGTCACCTCAACTCCGGTCCAAACCAACTCCAGTGGCCTTGGGACTTGCCCCTCTGTGTATCGTGTCCAAAATTTCTGCTTTTCAAGCCATGATTTATTCCCAGCACCACATTTTATCTCGCAGCGGTTCGATCGTACGTGGTGCGAATTCACTTACCAAAGACCACGGTGTTCCTGATCGAGATTGAATTGACCGCCTTTATTCTGGGCCAGTCGCAATGGGCGTGGTCACGGGAATTAAATTTCGGTGACCACCGTGTTCACGGGATTTAATTCCCAGCACCACATTTCAGAATCGTGCCCCGTGCCAAGTGCACGCGCCAACCGGGAGGCGGAGGATCAGAAGGAAGTTTGGTCGACGCAACAACATGTGAAGCCGTTAGGTCTTCAGCGATGTAAAGATTTCGGATTTTGAGTCTCAGAGGTCCATCAATGGGTTTCGGTCAAAACCCATTGATGCACCTAGTCACCTCAACTCCGGTCCAAACCAACTCCATGGCTTTGGGACTTGCCTCCTCGTGTATCGTGTCCAAAATTTCGCTTTTCAAGCCATGATTTATTCCCGGACCACATTTTATCTCGCGTGCGGTTCGATCGTGCGTGGTCTTTGAATTCACTTACCAGCACCACGGTGTTCCTGGGATTGAGATTCCCAGCACCGCCTTATTTCTCTGGGCCGTCGAAATGGGCGTGGTCACGAATTAAATTTCGGGACCACCGTGTTCTGGGATTTAATTCCCGGCACTACATTTTCGAATCGTGCCCGTGCCAAGTGGCACGCGCCGAATCGGGAGGCGGGAGGATCGAGGAAGTTTGGTCGACGCAACAACATGTGAAGCCGTTAGGTCTTTCAGCGATGTAAAGATTTCAGATTTTGAGTCTCAGAGGTCCATCAACGGGTTTTGGTCAAAACCCATTGATGCCCCTAATCACCTCAACTCCGGTCCAAACAACTCCGGTGGCTTTGGGACTTGCCCCTCGTATCGTGTCCAAAATTTACGCTTTTCAAGCCATGATTTATTCCCAACACCACATTTTATCTCGCTGCGTTCGCAGATCGCGTGGTGCGAATTCACTTACCAAAGACTACGGTGTTCACAGGATTGAGATTCCCAAGACCGCCTTATTTCGGGCAGTCGCAAATGGGACGTGGTCACTCGGGAATTAAATTTCGGGACCACCGTGTTCTGGATTTAATTCCCGGCCACATTTTGAATCGGGCCCGCGCAAGTGGCACGCGCCGAAGGAGGCGGGAGGATCGAAGGAAGTTTGGTCGACGCAACAACATGTGAAGCCGTTAGGTCTTTCGGCGATGTAAAGATTTGGATTTTGGACTCAGAGGTCCATCAATGGGTTTCGGTCAAAACCCATCGATGCCCCTAGTCACCTCAACTCGGTCCAAACCAACTCCGGTGGCTTTGGGACTTGCCCCTGTATCGTGTCCAAAATTTCGCTTTTCAAGCCATGATTTATTCAAAGACTACATTTTATCTCGCGATTCGATCGCACGTGGTGCTGGGAATTCACTTACGTGCACCACGGTGTTCCTGGGATTGAGATTCCCAGCACCGCCTTATTTCTGGGCCAGGTCGCAAATGGACGTGGTCCTGGGAATTAAATTTCCAGGACCACTGTGTTCTTGGGATTTAATTCCCAGCACCACATTTTCAGAAATCAGGCCCCGTGCCAAGTGGCACGCGCCCGGAACTGGGAGGCAGGAGGATCAGAAGGAAGTTTGGTCGATGCAACAACATGTGAAGCCGTTAGGTCTTTCAGGCGATGTAAAGATTTCGGATTTTGGAGTCTCAGAGGTCCATCAATGGGTTTCGGTCAAAACCCATTGATGCCCCTAGTCACCTCAACTCCGGTCCAAACCAACTCCAGTGGCCTTGGGACTTGCCCCTCTGTGTATCGTGTCCAAAATTTCTGCTTTTCAAGCCATGATTTATTCCCAGCACCACACTTTATCTCGTGCAGTTCGGTACTGTACGTGGTGCTGGGAATTCACTTACCAGCACCACGGTGTTCCTGGGATTGAGATTCCCGACCGCTTTATTCTGGGCGGTCGCGAATGGGCGTGGTCACAGGAATTAAATTTCGGGACCACCGTGTTCTGGGATTTAATTCCCGGCACCATTTTCAATCGGGCCCGTGCAAGTGGCACGCCGCGGAGGCGGGAGGATCGGAAGGAAGTTTGGTCGGCGCAACAACATGTGAAGCCGTTAGGTCTTTCGAGCGATGTAAAGATTTGGATTTTGGAGTCTCAGAGGTCCATCATAGGTTTGGTCAAAACCATTGATGCCCCTAGTCACCTCAACTCGGTCCAAACCAACTCCGGTGGCTTTGGGACTTGCCCTCGTATCGTGTCCAAAATTTACGCTTTTCAAGCCATGATTTATTCAGCACCACATTTTATCTCGTGCGGTTGATGCATGCGTGGTCTTTGAGAATTCACTTCTGACACCACGGTGTTCACAGGATTGAGATTCCAAAGACCGCTTATTCTGGGCGGTCGCCAAATGGGCGTGGTCACAGGAATTAAATTTCGAGGACCACTGTATTCCTGGGATTTAATTCCCGGCACCACATTTTAGAATCGGGCCCGTGCCAAAGTAGCACGCCCGGAAGCAGGAGGCGGGAGGATCGGAAGGAAGTTTGGTCGACGCAACAACATGTGAAGCCCGTTAGGTCTTTGAGCGATGTAAAGATTTGGATTTTGAGTCTGAGGTCCATCAATGGGTTTTTGGTCAAAACCCATTTGATGCCCTAATCACCTCAACTCGGTCAAACCAACTCCGGTGGCTTTGGGACTTGCCCCTCGTGTATCGTGTCCAAAATTTCTGCTTTTCAAGCCATGATTTATTCCCAGCACCACATTTTATCTCGTGCAGTTCGGTACTGTACGTGGTGCTGGGAATTCACTTACCAGCACCACGGTGTTCCTGGGATTGAGATTCCCAGCACCGCCTTATTTCTGGGCCAGGTCGCAAATGGACGTGGTCCTGGGAATTAAATTTCCAGGACCACTGTGTTCCTGGGATTTAATTCCCAGCACCACATTTTCAGAAATCAGGCCCCGTGCCAAGTGGCACGCGCCCGGAACTGGGAGGCAGGAGGATCAGAAGGAAGTTTGGTCGACGCAACAACATGTGAAGCCGTTAGGTCTTTCAGGCGATGTAAAGATTTCGGATTTTGGAGTCCTGTAGGTCCATCAATGGGTTTCGGTCAAAACCCATTGATGCCCCTAGTCACCTCAACTCCGGTCCAAACCAACTCCAGTGGCTTTGGGACTTGCCCCTCTGTGTATCGTGTCCAAAATTTCTGCTTTTCAAGCCATGATTTATTCCCAGCACCACATTTTATCTCGTGCAGTTCGGTACTGTACGTGGTGCTGGGAATTCACTTACCAGCACCACGGTGTTCCTGGGATTGAGATTCCCGGACCGCCTTATTCTGGGCGGTCGAATGGACGTGGTCCTGGGAATTAAATTTCCAGGACCACTGTGTTCCTGGGATTTAATTCCCAGCACCACATTTTCAGAAATCAGGCCCCGTGCCAAGTGGCACGCGCCCGGAACTGGGAGGCAGGAGGATCAGAAGGAAGTTTGGTCGACGCAACAACATGTGAAGCCGTTAGGTCTTTCAGGCGATGTAAAGATTTCAGATTTTGGAGTCTCAGTGGGTCCATCAACGGGTTTTGGTCAAAACCCATTGATGCCCCTAGTCACCTCAACTCCGGTCCAAACAACTCCAGTGGCTTTGGGACTTGCCCCTCTGTGTATCGTGTCCAAAATTTCTGCTTTTCAAGCCATGATTTATTCCCAACACCACATTTTATCTCGCAGCGATTCGGTCATCGTGCGTGGTGCCGAATTCACTTACCAAAGACACGGCGTTCACTGGGATTGAGATTCCCAAAGACCGCCTTATTTCTGGGCAGTCGCAATGGGCGTGGTCACTCGAATTAAATTTCGTGACCACTGTGTTCTGGATTTAATTCGGCACCACATTTTCAGAATCGTGCCTGCGTGCGCGCACGCCCGAATCGGGAGGCAGGAGGATCAGAAGGAAGTTTGGTCGACGCAACAACATGTGAAGCCGTTAGGTCTTTCAGGCGATGTAAAGATTTCGGATTTTGGACTCCTGTAGGTCCATCAATGGGTTTCGGTCAAAACCTGATGCCCCTAGTCACCTCAACTCGGTCGTCCAAACCAACTCCGGTGGCTTTGGGACTTGCCCCTCCGTATCGTGTCCAAAATTTCGCTTTTCAAGCCATGATTTATTCGGCCACATTTTATCTCGTGCGATCGGTGCAGGCCGAATTCACTTACCAAAGACTACTGCAGTTCACAGGATTGAGATTCCCGCCGCCTTATTTCTGGGCCAGGTCGCAAATGGACGTGGTCCTGGGAATTAAATTTCCAGGACCACTGTGTTCCTGGGATTTAATTCCCAGCACCACATTTTCAGAAATCAGGCCCCGTGCCAAGTGGCACGCGCCCGGAACTGGGAGGCAGGAGGATCAGAAGGAAGTTTGGTCGACGCAACAACATGTGAAGCCGTTAGGTCTTTCAGGCGATGTAAAGATTTCGGATTTTGGAGTCCTGTAGGTCCATCAATGGGTTTCGGTCAAAACCCATTGATGCCCCTAGTCACCTCAACTCCGGTCCAAACCAACTCCAGTGGCCTTGGGACTTGCCCCTCTGTGTATCGTGTCCAAAATTTCTGCTTTTCAAGCCATGATTTATTCCCAGCACCACATTTTATCTCGTGCAGTTCGGTACTGTACGTGGTGCTGGGAATTCACTTACCAGCACCACGGTGTTCCTGGGATTGAGATTCCCAGCACCGCCTTATTTCTGGGCCAGGTCGCAAATGGACGTGGTCCTGGGAATTAAATTTCCAGGACCACTGTGTTCTTGGGATTTAATTCCCAGCACCACATTTTCAGAAATCAGGCCCCGTGCCAAGTGGCACGCGCCCGGAACTGGGAGGCAGGAGGATCAGAAGGAAGTTTGGTCGACGCAACAACATGTGAAGCCGTTAGGTCTTTCAGGCGATGTAAAGATTTCGGATTTTGGAGTCCTGTAGGTCCATCAATGGGTTTCGGTCAAAACCCATTGATGCCCCTAGTCACCTCAACTCCGGTCCAAACCAACTCCGGCTTTGGGACTTGCCCTCCGTATCGTGTCCAAAATTTCTCAAGCCATGATTTATTCCCGGACCACATTTTATCTCGTGCGATCGATCAGACGCAGGTGCCGAATTCACTTACCAAAGACTACGGTGTTCCTGGATTGAGATTCCCAGCGACCGCCTTATTTCGGGCAGGTCGCGAATGGGCGTGGTCCTGGGAATTAAATTTCCAGGACCACTGTGTTCTTGGGATTTAATTCTCAGCACCACATTTTCAGAAATCAGGCCCCGTGCCAAGTGGCACGCGCCCGGAACTGGGAGGCAGGAGGATCAGAAGGAAGTTTGGTCGACGCAACAACATGTGAAGCCGTTAGGTCTTTCAGTCGATGTAAAGATTTGATTTTGGAGTCTCAGTAGGTCCATCAATGGGTTTCTCAAAACCATTGATGCCCTAGTCACCTCAACTCGGTCCAAACCAACTCCAGTGGCTTTGGGACTTGCCCTCCGTGTATCGTGTCCAAAATTTACGCTTTTCAAGCCATGATTTATTCCAGACCACATTTTATCTCGTGCGGTTCGAGATCAGACGTGGTCTTTGAATTCACTACCGACACGGTGTTCTGGATTGAGATTCCCAGACCGCCTTATTCTGGGGCGGTCGAATGGGCGTGGTCCTGGGAATTAAATTTCCAGGACCACTGTGTTCCTGGGATTTAATTCCCAACACCACATTTTCAGAAATCCGGCCCCGTGCCAAGTGGCACGCGCCCGGAACTGGGAGGCAGGAGGATCGGAAGGAAGTTTGGTCGACGCAACATGTGAAGCCGTTAGGTCTTTCAGGCGATGTAAAGATTTCAGATTTTGGAGTCCTGTAGGTCCATCAATGGGTTTCTGGTCAAAACCTGATGCCTAAGTCACCTCAACTCCGGTCCAAACAACTCCAGTGGCTTTGGGACTTGCCCCTCTGTGTATCGTGTCCAAAATTTCTGCTTTTCAAGCCATGATTTATTCCCAGCACCACATTTTATCTCGTGCAGTTCGGTACTGTACGTGGTGCTGGGAATTCACTTACCAGCACCACGGTGTTCCTGGGATTGAGATTCCCAGCACCGCCTTATTTCTGGGCCAGGTCGCAAATGGACGTGGTCCTGGGAATTAAATTTCCAGGACCACTGTGTTCCTGGGATTTAATTCCCAGCACCACATTTTCAGAATCGTGCCCCGCGCGTGCGGCACGCGCCCGGAACTGGGAGGCAGGAGGATCAGAAGGAAGTTTGGTCGACGCAACAACATGTGAAGCCGTTAGGTCTTTCAGGCGATGTAAAGATTTCGGATTTTGGACTCCTGTAGGTCCATCAATGGGTTTCGGTCAAAACCCATTGATGCCCCTAGTCACCTCAACTCCGGTCCAAACCAACTCCAGTGGCTTTGGGACTTGCGTGTATCGTGTCCAAAATTTCTGCTTTTCAAGCCATGATTTATTCCCAACACCACATTTTATCTCGTGCAGTTCGGTACTGTACGTGGTGCTGGGAATTCACTTACCAGCACCACGGTGTTCCTGGGATTGAGATTCCCAAAGACCGCTTATTCTGGGCAGTCGAATGGGCGTGGTCACAGGGAATTAAATTTCGGGACCACCGTGTTCCTGAGATTTAATTCAGACCACATTTTGAATCGCCCGTGCCAAGTGGCCCGCGCGGGCCCAGGAGGCAGGAGGATCAGAAGGAAGTTTGGTCGACGCAACAACATGTGAAGCCGTTAGGTCTTTGAGCGATGTAAAGATTTGGATTTTGGAGTCAGAGGTCCATCAATGGGTTTCGGTCAAAACCCATTGATGCCCTAATCACCTCAACTCGGTCCAAACCAACTCCAGTGGCTTTGGGACTTGCCCCTCTGTGTATCGTGTCCAAAATTTCTGCTTTTCAAGCCATGATTTATTCCCAACACCACATTTTATCTCGTGCGATTCGATGCATGCGTGGTCTTTGAATTCACTTACCGGCACCACGGTGTTCACGGGATTGAGATTCCCAGAGCCTTATTTCTCGGGCAGTCGCAAATGGGCGTGGTCATGGGAATTAAATTTCCAGGACCACTGTGTTCCTGGGATTTAATTCCCAGCACCACATTTTCAGAAATCAGGCCCCGTGCCAAGTGGCACGCGCCCGGAACTGGGAGGCAGGAGGATCAGAAGGAAGTTTGGTCGACGCAACAACATGTGAAGCCGTTAGGTCTTTCAGGCGATGTAAAGATTTCGGATTTTGGACTCCTGTAGGTCCATCAATGGGTTTCGGTCAAAACCCATTGATGCCCCAGTATTCCTCGGCGATTCGATATTATGCGTAATCTGGGAAATAGAATCCCAGGACCATTGTGTTCCTGGGATTTTAATTTCCAGCACCACCTTAATACCAAGTTCAATTCAAAATTGTACGTGCTGCTGGTACTTTATATCCCAGCACCCTTGTGTTCCTGGGAGTTAAATTCCCAGCACCACCGTATTCCTGGACCAGTTCGAAATTTTACGTGGTCCTGGGAATTATAATCACAGACCATTGAGTTCACAGGATTTTAATTCCAGCACCACCTTATTTTCGCCCACTTCGAATTGTACATGGTCTTTGGGACTTTATTTCCCACCACCCTTTGTGTTCTTTGGGATTTAAATTCTCGGCACCACCATATTTCGGTGAGTTCGAAATTGTACGTGGTGCTGTGAATTAAAATCCCAGCACCACTGTGTTGCAGGAAAATTTAATCCCAGGGCCATTGTGTTCCTGGGATTTCATTGCCAGCAACATCAAAGTATTCAACAATATATTATATAACATTTATTAAAGCTCAAACAGAAACAATAAACATATTTACAGTCACTGTTGATCTATGGAAAGCAGTACCATTTATAAATTAGCAAAATTCATTAATTACAACAATGCATTGTCATACTGCCACCTGAACACTTCTAAAATTACATCAGGAAGAACTCATCCCTTAAAATTGAGACAGAGAGATCTATTCTGAATTTGGTCATGTCTGCTTGTTTGAAGTCCATCTTCTCACCATAAAGCAGACATCTCATGTACATCACAAAGAAGGCACAATCATTGCTGTAAACATGCAAAGAAAAAATTTATATTTCAATTCAAAAGTTTAATTTTCACGTTGAGTATTTTTCTTTTAGTACCTTGCCACTTGTTGGGGACAATTAGTTGTAACAGAAACCCAGCTGTCGATGGGGTAATAGGCTTGTAAACATGGATGAATTCCTGCAAGCTCCTTAGGTGAATATCCTTTAAATTGGGATACCTATAATTACACGATGACTAAGTTAACATAACTATTCATTAACAGATAACAAAGTTAAATTGATGGAATATTCATATTTAAAATATTTAACTACTCACCACTGCTTCAAAATCAGCTTTTGATCTTCCACCATATGAAATGGAGTTGTAATGATTGAAACTCATTGCTTTTGTGTCGATACACAACAGGTGAAAGTGAGTTTGGTCAGTATTTAGAGGTATAAAAATATATCTAACCTCTCCATCATTCATGTCTGTGTTTATGATTTGTGTTGTAGCAGTCTTCCACGACAATCTTAATGCTGACTGAAATTGTGTGTAGAGGAAAATATTTAAACAGTTAGTATAACATCAAATGTCGTGAAAATACAAGATAATTTAACTCCCTTACAATGAACACGGATGAGCAATACACAGACTTGTTATATGACCTACATGAAGAGGAGGCCCCCCTAAAAAGAATTGAGCAAAATGTGTCGATAACCTCCCCAACTGTGAAAACATATCCATTAACTCCAGAGTATAAAGAATTGAGTTAATGAAAAGGACCTTCCTCCCAAACATAACTCACATCGCCTACAAAAAATTTAATCGTAAATAAATATTTGCACTTTATAATATTGTAATAGAATTTTTGAATGTAATGGTGGATGTAACTACCATACTTTATTTCTTCTAAACTTTTTAGCAAGTAGGTCACATCAGCATCTTGTTTTTTGTTCTTTGCCGTCTTACAATTTTTCTTGACATACTATGATACAAAAATATTATTAGTTATTTAAATAAAATAACACAAACTAATTTTGGGAAGTATTCTGACTAACCGCAATGGCTTCCATTCTCATTTGGTTGAGTTTATCAATTATTGCTTCATCCCTATCAAGATCTTTTTCATCTTCTTCCAAAATACAGATAGTATCCCTCGCTTGCAATTCATCCATACCAATTTTTTTTTTGCCTTTCTTGTCAAATACTTCTGCTTCTTTTACAGCGTTATCAGGTTGCCCTTCTAATAACTCAACATCAGAAATCACTGTCTTTTTTCTTTTGCTTTGAGGTACCAATTTTGCCCACAGTGGACTATCAACGGGAGTATCACTCATAGCGGTTCTATCTCGCCATCGTGTTCTGCAGGAAATTGGTTCCGGTTGAGGTTGAGGGTCAACTTCGGCCTTATTTGGTTCAGCCTCCATACCTTCTCTTCCTATAATTTCCATTAGTTCTTTTACCCTTTCAGTTAGTGCCATATTTTCCATTCTTAACTCTTTGAGTTGTCTTTGATAAACTAAACACTCATGGCATTCACTAGTAGGGTATTTTTCTTGTATAGTTTGTGATGATGATGTCTCTATTGGATGAGGAGTATTTTCAATATAATAGTCAACCTTATCAAGCAATATCTTTTCACTACGGGTACATACTAGATCAACAATGACCTATCAAAAAATCAACAATTATTTAGATAAAATGAAAATAAACTAAGTTGTGGTCTTCTATTTACCTGCTCAGGAGACTTGCTCAATAAATTCGACCTTGCTAATATGTGAAGGAGTTGCCCTCCACTTATTTATTCGTGGGCCTTGGTATTGTATGGTCTCTGGATTGGGACATGTTCCAGAAACCAAGCCTGCTCATATCGAAAGTGTTACATATTTACGTAAATATAAAGGAAACAATTATTTAGTAAGAAAGAACTTACAGCCAAAAGGCCGGCAAACCCCTTTAGATAAGGAATTCGGCTCTTCTGCGAAACTGTATTATTGGATGAACATATATCTCCAATAGTAGGCAGTTGTGGAGCCATAAATTGATGGATGGCTTCGACCCAATTGAAACTACCTATGTTGTCAAAATCATCTACAATATCTACAAGACCTATGGGGACCTTATATGTAGTAGTACAGAACAACACACAAGCAAATATATACAATACATACAACTTACAAAATACCAAAACATCTTCATCTACTTCTACTCTAGTAGAAAAGGTTTTAAGCAAAAACTCTAATCTCGATCTAGTTGGTTCTTTTTTGGAGAATTGAGAATTGAAAAGAGCACCTGATGCATTAGTTGAATTCATAGGAACATAATCCCCTCTATCTGCAATACCGAGCAAAAGGGACACATCTCTTCTGGTGAAAGCAACTGACACAGTTGAAAACATAAAGCCTTGACTTGTCGAATCCCAACTTTGAAATATATTGACCAATATTCCACGGATTTGTGGAATGTCTTGTATATTCAGAAAAACAGCAAATGGGGTTTGTTTAATTATCTCTCTGTGCCTTTCATGTAAACAAACTGACGGACGTTGCTTCCCTTTAGCATTTGGACCTCCAAAAAATTCAATAAAGTGGCCTAAAACGCTGGTCCATTGCAGTTTCTTCGCACACTCATTATTTCCCTAACAATTTGAAAATACATAATTTATTCCTTCATTTTGTAATTGTAAAAAACAAATTTGAGATTCGACAATTCTTTCAAATAATCCTGTAAAAAAAATTTGACAGCACCACTATTTTTCTCGGCCAGGTTTCCTCTCCATGGTGCTGGAAATTTATATCCCAGGCCCACGGTGGTGCTGGGATATAAATTCCCAGCACCACCATTTATCTCGACCAGTTGTATCTCCCTGGTGCTGGGATTTTTAAACGCAGAACCACTGTGTTGCTGGGGTTTTAGTTCTCAGCACCACCAATAATTCCGGCAACTTTTATGTACATGGTGCTGGAAATTACATTCCCAGCACCATGGTGTTGCTGGGAGTTTTAATCCCATTACCACGGTGGTGCTGGGATATAAATTCCCAGCACCAGCATTTTTCTTTACTAGTTCATCTCCTCGGTCTGTGTTTTTAAAGCGCGAGAACCCTTTGTGTTCTTGGGGTTTTAGTTCCCAAAGACCACCAACAACTCCGCCAAATTATATGTACATGGTCTTTGGAAAATACATTCAAAGACCTTGGTATGTCTTTGGGAATTTACTCTATCTATCTAATTCATATACAGATTGAAGAGATCGTCCATTTGTATTTTAATGTTTGAAACCATTCCAAAACCATGACGGAAAAATCATTTTAAATATATGACATACTTCATATTGGACTAACATACCTTGGCCGGTGAAGGAGAGGTTGAAGTGGATGCTTGACTCATTCTGCAACACAGAATGGTAGAAAAAAAACCAATGAGATGTACGCCTTTCAACGGAAACCCTAAAACCGAGTAAGAAATGGGTAAAACTTTAGTTAAATGAGACGACGACACCATATTACCTCGAAGCGTCTCGACGAAATGGGTAGAAGTCGGAAGCTAACGGAATGAAGCTGGAGGAAAAATGGAGTCTAAGCTTTTCCAAGTTTTGGTGCGCTCGAAGTTTTCCCGGAAGCTGAGGCGACGAAGACGCTAATGTGGTGACTTGTTTGGACGGGACGTTTCGATGGCTCGGGATTTGGAAATGTGGCTTGGATGCATGCGGGATCTCTGCATTAAAAACTTTGTTTGGCGGGAGGGGTATTTTGGGAATTATGCGCGCGATTTGGTAATTCTGAAAGTATAGTGCGCGTTTTGGGCATTTCCAAACTTTAGCACCGCGGTTTGGTAAATTGCCGAAGAAATATTCTTCCCTTCCTTTATAAGAGGTAAAGAAAAGTAAATGATTATCTTGCATAGGGTTGTAAACGGATCAAGTCAAGCTAAGTTTTACCATGTTCAGATTTATTTGATAAGATAATCAAGCCGAGCCGAGCCAAACCAAGCAAATCTAAAATTTACCAAGCTATTGAAAAATCTATTCAAGTTTGACTTGGTTTTTTTTTTTAGAGATTGAACTTAGCTTGAGCTTAATTTATTTATTAGGTATCAAACTTCTAATCAAGTTCGATTCAAATTTGAATCAAGCTTGATTCAAACTTCTTTAAGTTCGATTTATTTAAACATTATCAAGCTTGTTTGTTTATTTTAAATTTTTAATATTTTAATATTTATTTATAAATGAATATAAATAAACTCATAAATAATTTTTAAATGAGTTTGTTAATTAACACTATTCACGAATATTGTTCATGAATACTATTTACGAAAATTAACAAGTTGAACACATATGTGTCCAAACTTGTTTATTTAATTTATCATTTTGTTCAACCTTGTTTATTAATTGACTTTGATGCATATTAAATGAACGTAAACGAACTCTTATCGAGCCAAACACTAAGCTTGTTCATGCATGTTTGATTCGTTTACATTTGTAATCAATGGATGAATAGGGAATTAAAGTCTACCTTCTAATTGTCCTAGGAAGAAGGCAATTGTATTTTCTGAGAGTAACGGGCATGATGTGATAGTCAGATGGAATAAAAAAAATGAGATCTAAGAGAAATACAAATGGAGTGAACCACACGAGTGGACGTAGTTTTGAACCAGGGCTGAAACTCTACATTTTAAAAAATTTTAAAAATATATCTTTATGATGAAATAAAAAGAACTAAAATAATTTAAAGTTTTAAAGGTCAGTGGGGGAGAAATTGGAAAATTACATTTAAATCTTAATTAGAAGAACAAGATATTTTGGCCAATTTTAATCCTTAAAATTCACTTTGTCACGCCCCGAGAGTATACCGTGTCGAAAAGTAAATGGACGACATCTCCCCTGTACGTGGCAACATATCGGGTTAATACAAGGCCCGTAGGCCCACAACAACAATATGATATAAAGATATCAACATACCAATTATACTAAACACAGCGGAAACAATACAAATAGATAAACAAGATACAAAGACCAACTGTGCACTCCGGAGTGAATTGACACGACAAGAATCATAACAGAAATCGAATCAAAGACCAAATACATACAATACGTCCGTATATCACAAATACGAAAACAATACAGGGTAAAAACCCAAACCAACAATCCGTAAGGATACAACAACATGGAAAACATATCCATTCGTCCGGTGTGAGGTGAGATCACCATGGCGAGCTCGACGTCAAGGAATCTTCTACATTACTGCAGGCGACGAAGCCCCGAGTCCCGGGTGGTGAGTATAAACTCAGGGGTAATATATAGAAAGTGCATGAACATATAGGGTAAAGAGATCTACAAGTATACATGTGAAGATCTACAGGTATACAACATGAGTCCAATAGACATACAGTCCTATCTAACTCTAATAACAAGTAACTACAGTAAAGTCATACTCAGTGTATATACTAAACTGATCAACTGAACATGAAGTAATGTACCAGCGTGCACTGATGCGTAACACACGGATGCTAGATCATCACGAGCAGTTACAATAACATAACTCATATAGCGTGCCAAGTCAATCCTATACGACGATACTCGACATATGAGCGATATATGATCACTGTAATAACAACCGGTC